>CM073492.1:29775000-32175000 GCA_037074585.1 Biancaea sappan | reverse complement strand
GAGATTTAGATGATCTCGTCTGTTTTAGTTGGAGAATGAAATGATGATTATTTTTTCCTATTGGTTTGATTGCCGGGACGATGGCATTTTCATATTATCTCTATCTGATCATTCTCCTTATTTTCTTTCATGTGCATTTAGCTTTTTAATTCAATTATATGGGTAAAAAATAAATGCAATTTAATTGAGTATGTATTTTTTACATGGCTTTTTTCTACTTTAGTGGTTACTGCTAAGTAGATGTGGTGGGATATACTTCTGAAAACAAAAAAGTTTGATCTGTTTAAAACCATGTTAAATTCTTGACATTCGGACCTTTTTGTCTGTCAGAACCAGAAAGTGAAATGATGATTGAAATTGTTTTCCTATTGGCATGATTTTCTGTATGGTGGCATTTTGTTATTAGCTCTATCTGATCATTCTCCCTCATAACCTTAAATGCATTCTGCTGTGTTTTTATTTGTGTACAAATGATACATATCCAATTTGGAACAAGATTCTAACTGAATTTCATTTTTTAGTGGTCCTCGTGAAGACGCAACACGAATTGGCTCTGCCGGTGTTGTTAGGAGACAGGCTGTGGATATTTCACCCTTGCGTCGCGTTAATCAGGCCATATATCTTTTAACAACAGGGGCACGTGAAGCTGCTTTCAGAAATATTAAGACAATTGCTGAATGCTTGGCTGATGAACTTATTAATGCTGCTAAGGGTTCATCCAACAGGTATTCTTGTATTCCTTTTGTGGCGTTGCTCAGTTCCTTGCATTAATTGTTCTTCATTTATTTACTTTTTGAACTGTGTTTGGTGGTTTTGTTAATATGGTGAAATTTTATTATTCTCGTTCCAGCTATGCTATCAAGAAAAAGGATGAGATTGAAAGAGTTGCCAAGGCCAATCGTTAAGCAGCTTTGGGAACATAGTCTTGGTGATGGAAAAGATTTTGTTTTTTTCCTTGCACTATATTCTTTGACAATTGTTAATTCAAATTTCAAATAGTTCTGGTTTTAGTAGTTTATTGTTTTCTTGTAGAGATCACAAGTTGTGATCAATTTCGAATCAATTTAATTAAAAAAAAAAATAGTGGGCAGCTTAAGTTTTGGCCTCTCCATTTCCACCCGCTACTACAGTGATTTTAGACTGCTTGATAGGCACATTTTGACCCCTCTCCCCCGTCTATGCAAGTTCCGTTTTATCTTCAGAAAGAAGATGGTTTTTGACTTTTTGGTAATGCGAGTGCTTGTTATTATCATTGTTATCTTTTCAATTATGTTTAGGGGCATTTTTGGACTTTGGCTGATTAGATCTGAGAAATGGCGATCATAAAGGGCTACAGTGCTGTGTCAACGGTAATGTGACTACCATGACGTGAATGCTGGAATCCTCTCTGAAAAGAACATGACAAACTTAATGGGCGAAAAATAAAAAAAGACGGATGAAAATATTGACATAAAAAAGGACAAAAAAGGAATGTAGAAGCTCCATAACCGAGTCCCATTTATATCTAGCATGGATGAGAACGGATCCTCTCAATTTGATAGCGTGAAGTGTTAATCATCAGATAAATAGTTAAGATTAAAATTTAATCTTAATTATTTATTTGATGATTAAAAAAATTAAAATTTTAACTTCATCTGTATTTTTGTCATCAAATACAGAGGAGTTGTTCTGGATTAAGGGTCCGTTTGGAAGAGTTTATTTTGAGCTTATCTGATTTATCTTATGGCAAGCGCTTATGTACACGTTTGGAAGAGCTTATAGAAATAGTTTATGACATAAAAATAAGCTGTTTTTAGCTTATTTTCATAATCTACTTTGAATAGTTTATGAAAATAAGATGAAAACAGCTTATTTGAAGTTTGTTCTCGTAAATTCTTTAATTATAAAAATAACTTATATATAAGTATTTATATGATAAGCGTTTATTCTATAAGCACTTAAATAAGCTGTTTATCTAAACAGGGCCTAAAACATAATTATACTTTTAAAAACATAATGTTATTAGCTATCAGTAATTTTTCAATTTGCATCTTGCTTCATCTATGTGAACCTAAATAATGATATCTACCACTGAGTCTGACACAAGCTTTTATCTATTTTCGAACCCACAGAACTCGAGAAGATTCACATCTTGCTTCATCTTCCTTTCATATTAAACCTTTTCCTCAGTCTAAATTAGCACAATTAATTTGAGAATTGAAAAGTGCTGCAATTCTCTTCTATATAGCGACGTTCATATCGATTAATTAGTTTTTGATATAAGTGATTTTCTACTTAAGCAAGTAAATCTTGAAGAAAAATACAAATACAAAATTTATCTATAGTTCTTAAATGTTGTGTTAACTTTTTTAATACAAAAATATTTCAAATTTTATTTAAAGTTAGTTAATTATATGTGATACTTTTATTATTTTAAAATATTATCAAGCTATTCTAAAAATCTTTGACATTATTTACTTTCTGTCAATTAAGTTGTATTTTTCTTTTATCAATGATGATTAAAAAAAACTATCGTAATATTTATGAAAAAATATGATTTCAACAAAATTTATAAACCGCCGCTAAAATATTTACTTTTTAAAAAAGAAATAAAGGCTTTAGATGATTTCATGATTTGAAACAAAATTATATGTGTAAAAAAATAATTTGATTAATAAAAATACATATCAAAAACAGTTTTTGTAATATATATATATATATATATATATATATATCAAGTATAAAATAAAACAAATGATATTTATAATATAAAAATGTTAAATATACTTTATTTATAAAATAACTATAAATTATTACCCTTATTAATATATTTTGATATTAATACACAATATATTAACTTTTTAAAAAAATAATATTCTACTGTAACTGCATGAACTCACCTGCTATTTTTCCTTTAGGCAAAATGGTATTTTATATTTATAAGTTTTACACCAAATTTCATCTATATTCTAAAGATGTTTTTTTGGTCCATTTATATCTTATATATTTCAATTTTTGTCATATATATCCTTTTTGGTAACTTTGTTAGTCAACTTAATGAAAATGTTGACTGGGCTGCTATGTGGACTCTCTATTTTTTTTTTAAAAATTTTTTTTTAATTTATTCATTTAGGTTCTTGGTCAAAATTTTCTTTTTGTCCAATTTTTGATTTAAACTTGTAGGGGATGATTTTGACCAAAAGTAAAAGACGAGTTTATATAAAAAATTAGATAAAAGAAAAATTTTGACTAAGAACTTAAGTGAATAAACTGAAATTTTTTTTTACTAAGTCCAACTGACTGTCATGTGACAAATACTTTTTGTTACATAGTAGTCCAATCAACATTTTTTAAATTGACTGTGTTATAAAAAAGATATATATAACAAAAATTAAAATATATGAAATATAAATAGATTAAAATTTTTTTAAGACATAAATAAAATTTAGTACAAACCTAATAAAGTATTTTTTTTTAATAGCTATTTCACATTTTCACTTGAATGACAGTGGGACCACACACAATGAGTGAGTCTCCTTGCGGGAGACAACCCTCTTCCAGGGATATGTAATCACAAAGTGCGGCGTTGCTATGGAAGCTCCCTTTGCAGTGTCTGTAACGATCTCTTCGCACCTCTAAGAATTAGGGAATGGAGCAACTTGAGCTGAACCCTAACTCGGTCAACAAACTCGGTGAGACCTCGTCGTCCTTGGTCGATGACGATGACCCACCAGTTTTGAGCTCTCAAACTCTCGCTGCCCTCAAAGAATTCCTTGCCGAGCAGGGCCACTCCGTAGCCGACTCTGATGTGGAAACTGGCGGAGACTCGGAGGTTGCTTTGGTGTCCGAGGATTGGGGGTTGAGCCAGTTCTGGTACAACGCAGAAACCGCAAAGACGTTAGCTGAAGAGGTTCTTACTCTCTGCGGAGGTAACGTCGATTCTCGAGTTGCTTGCATCGCCTGCCCTACCCTTTATGCCTATCTTAAGGTAAATGTCGATATTGACTTGTATTTTGTTTTCTCCCACAGCGAGTGTTTCTGTTTTGTTGTTGCTTTGCCAATAAAATTGGAGATTTTTGACAGGTTATTTGCTTTATCTATATGATTAGGAACTTTCAGTGAGATGTCTAAGAGACTCTCATCACTGTAGGTCTCATATTCACCTTGTAGCGAAGATTTTTGATAAGTAGGCAGTGGCCTTAAACATTCTAATGGGGATTGGAGTGGGGGGCCGAGTTTCAAGTTTTGATACTACACAAGTTTACTAAAATATTACAATTCTATTGGGTTACAATTCTAAGCATTCGGGCTTCAAGGCTGGGGAAAAACAGATCAAGCCTCATTCTTAACGACATTAATTATTAACATTGTAGTTCTTGAAAAATATATGGATAGTTGAAAGTTCAATTCTATATGATTTAGCCTTAGGAACTACTTATATATTGTTACTAAGTTAGTTCCTATAAATAAACATATAGTGTAGCCTTACAAGGGACTAATTCATATCGAGTTTAATTTGTACTGAGTTTGAGTAATTCATATTGTGAGTTTGTAACTACTAAGATTAACTCATTCAATACTTAAATTTCAAGAACTAAACAATAAAAAGTGTATTTTCTAGAGACCAGTTTATATATTTATTCTAAATTATGTAATGGGGTGTTTTATTGCCCAATATGTTGATTCATTAAACTTTTCTTTGATATCAGAAAATGGATCCTAATGTTTCCCTGCAACTTCTTGAGTATGACAAACGTTTTGAGCGATATGGAAGTGATTACACATTTTATGACTACAACAAACCTGAAGAGTTACCCTTGAGATTGAAGAATTCCTTCAAAGTTGTGGTTGCAGATCCTCCTTACTTGGTGAGAACTTACTGTTAAAAGTATACTTACTGGGAAACGGGAATTTCTGCATATTCACCGGATATTTTAATTAGTTGTTTCTACTTTTATCAATTTTTCATGCACTTCATAGCAAACTAAATATAAATCAAGAGATGGGGGATGCATTGATTCTCATGTATTTTTTTTATTATTTTAAAAATGTACATTCCTCTAGGCCTTCTGAGGTATAGTTATGATTAATGAAGCTCTAGATTGCTTGTAATTATAGTTCCTGGCTTTTTGACTATTGATCCTTAAAAATATTTATAAGTCTGATTATTAGAAGCTGTAATGTAACTATTGTAGGTTTAATATTAATCACTAACCTGTATTTCTTATTGGGTAGAGGGCGTTGTGTTACTTCAGAAGTCATGAAGTGATTATATTAGTGCTAATCTATCATGGAAATTTTGTATTTGCTTCGTACAGAGATTGTCATGGGTTAGACAACTGACATAACACAGGCTGTGCTATATCCTCCTTTCTAGCTCTTCCCGTTGAGTTGAGCTGCATATGCCTTGGATATGTAAGCTTCCAATAGTTGATGCATGTAAAACTATGATATCCATCGGGGGTTTTCATGGGATATCATTGTGAGCCATATGAAGTTTCCTTCATATCTCCTTGTCGATATTTGCTGTCATATAGGCACTGCTTATGACTTAATTTTAGATACAAAGTTTGAGTTGATCATCTTATTAAGAAATTATTTTGGTGATAGAGCAAAGAGTGCTTGGAGAAAGTTGCTGAAACCATTTCTTTTCTCATACAACCTGGAGAGTCATTTTTGCTTCTACTCACAGGTAAAAATAAATTTTCTCTGCTTTCACAGCTCTTATATTTGGTTGTTATAATTGCTCTCCAAGTGATAATATACTGTTAAAGGAATGTTCATAATCAGATCTGTCAATTTAAGTATTCACCATCATTTTCAAAAGAAAAATGAAAAAAAAATTCTTGTAGCCAAACTGGTTATTTAGTTGTTGTATTCCATTTACTTGTAGGTGAAGTGCAGAAAGAAAGGGCAGCTGAGATCTTGGGCTTGCATCCCTGTGGTTTTAGACCTCAGCACTCCAGCAAACTTGGAAATGAGTTTCGTCTGTTCACAAACTACGATCCAAGAATGAGACTAGGAAAGTGGGAAAAATAGGTACATTCCTTTGATTGCCTTCATATACCTGCTATTTGATAGCTGTCTTGGATAATTTTCTCTTGAACTGCATGCAGACACCAATTACAAAGAATGCATAGCAAGGTACTTCTAAATAGTAAGTGGGTTCAGTCTTTGATAATCTAACATGAGAATTATTCTTGGAACTTAGTGTTAAAATTTAGGTACTTCTTGGAACTTGCAGATTTGATGGTGGGTGTGATTTGACAATCTTGTCTGACGGTTGTTAACCGTCACTCAACAGTGCGGCTGTTGGCCTTCATAAAATGATAAAATGCAGTCAACATTTTTGTGGTTTGAAAACTTTCCTGGACCTCAGACAACGAAACTTTTTAAACTGTGTCTTTGTACGCAGTTCCCGCTAAGGCTTATTTTTTTTTTGATGGTTCTGTTAGCAACCTGTGTAACACCAAGAATCCAATGTGTTTGCGACTACAATTCCTATGCATATATTCTGGAAGTCCCTTGCAAGTTATTTGATGCAAAGTAGCATTAATTTTATTCATGTACTTACTATTTTCTTCTCATGAATAAACCCTTCTTACTTTGGTGCCGAAAATTTCATTCGATAATAATGTTATGGAGACTTACGGGGAACCTTACAACTAACCGAACTTCTAAGAGTTTAAAAGCACTTGCTTCAGTCCATATTAGGATCGTTAACGGGAGTTATACAGATGCGGCTATTTGCAGATTTCCCAGATTTCATATTATGTTATCAAACTAGAATTTCAGGCCATAATTTGCAAAAGAACCAAAGTTCAAGGGGGTTCTATGCAAGATGCAACTTTATCTTGTTCAAAAAATAAAAACAAAAGGCTGAAAGAGGCAATAAATGAAGTCTCATAATTGCTTTCTAAGATATATCTGAGGCAATCAAATTACTTGTCCTCAATATTTTGTGCGATTGATCAAATTACAGAATCATAGTGTATGCACACCGATATACAGTGCCACAGGGCTAAGTCTCTACTCCACACTTTTTCATTTGCCTCAGAGGAAGCACCTCTCACAGAAACCAAAGTCTAGTCACTGCTTCTCACTATCCTGCATCGGTGGTTTCACAACAAGGACTGGAGTTTTTGCATGATGAGCACAGTAATCACTTACACTTCCTAGAAATGTCCTGTCACTCACCAAAACAAATTATTAGCTTATAATAAACACTATTCACTACTCATTTCATCCCAAATATCCACCACACATCATCATTCATTATATAATAGGAAATGTCGTATAGAGCAAATCTTTGTTAATTACAAAGTACAATTTATGGCTTAACAAATGTATACTTGAGCTTAATTCATTCCAAATATTAATTCCTTAGAAGATAGATGGTTAAGTACATATAAGAAATTTTTAACATGTTATTTTCACCAATGTGAAATTTTAACACACTCTTCGTGTCACGTCCTACTTAAGACACATGACCGACACAAAAGTAAGCTTAACTTTACCTCAGAACCTAGTCAATTTTATCAAGCCAGCATATATAACATTTTAATATAGACATATAAAAACAAATAATCAATTGAGGATACTTTTCTTTCATATATTTATATCCACCACAAGAAGTAAATTAAATGAAAGTTTAGGAACATATTCTCTAATATGGTTGCATCATTTAAATACATCATTTATCAATTCATAATGACAGTAATACAAACCCTGGGCTACCTATGCGATCACGGAGCAACTCTAGAGTAGTAATTAAAAAAAAAAGACAAGAATAAGACTCTAAAATCATCCCCCGATTCAAATGGGGTCTTGAGTTGAGAATCCCCTACTTTTGCACGAATACTCATTTTCAAATGCCAACTCTAAAAATGTTAAAAGAAAGTATAAGCAAACCACGTACTTAGTGAAGGAATAATACTATGCTATGACAAATACAATTATAATGTATCATAATAATAACATGTATCAAATACTCATAAACCAATCATGTCGCAACACAAACAATTCAATATATCTCATTACAACAAGAGAATTAGTCAATTATACAATTTTTAGATCAATCAAACACACAATTTTCCTGTACCAACTGGGTCATCTAGGGTACCTCTGAATCGTTGCCCGCGGCCCCCGCTGCATCCACCCTTATCACTCCATATATAGATCTCTACCCTTATGACTCCGTAAAGATATTTCTATAGGGTGCACCACCATGTTTTTCCTTTCCAATCAAGCACAAACACAACCATGAATATTCACAATCAATCACAAATCTAACCACAATATAATTCACCTCAAGCATATCATCATTCAACGCATTCATAATACAATTTCATTATTCATAATACGCTAAATATTTGGAAAATCACAATCTTTCTGTATAAGACTTTCATTACATCATAACAAATTTACTATATGAACGATTCAAAGGTGCATATGTGTGTATATGATTATATATTTGCCAACATCAACCTTTCCAAATGTATCTCACAAAGTGGATATAAGTATATGTGTATGTACGTACACATTATGACTAATCAATTGTATGTGTATATATATATATATTTTATATATACATATATAGATATATATACACATGTCTCTTTAAATTAAAACATAAAGCTTCATGTATCTTCATGTGTGTGTATGTGTATATATATATATATATATATTTATTTATTTATTTTTTTACATTTCCAAAATACATATGTATGTACATTCACACTTTGTAATTTCTTTGTAACTCAAGTTAATATGTATATAAATATATATACACATATACACACTTCTAGAATTATACCCTTCAAGCCTCCAATCATGAGAAAATGAGAAATATAATTGTATATATATCCACCCAAGTTTCATAATTATTTATACCTTATGATTTCATTCAAGCACAATAACAACATTAATTTAAGCTTATCATTATATATTTGAATCATCATTCTCTTCAAATTTAGATATACTACATGTTTTCATTATGATGCAAAGAGTACAACAACAACAACAACAACAACAACAACAACAACAACAACAACAACATAGCCTTATCCCACTAAGTGGGGTCGGCTACATGGATCGCACGACGCCATTGAGCTCTATCAATGACTAACTCTTTAGATATCTCATTTACTAAAAGGTCCTATTCAATCATTTCTCTAAGTGTCCTTTTTGGTCTTCCTCGACCTTTTTTCATAGGGCTCCAAACCATCTGCTCAACTCTCCTAACTGACGCTTCCAACGGTTTTTTTTGCACATGCCCAAACCATCTTAAACGGTTTTCAACCATTTTTTCCTCAATAGGTGCCACCCCAACTCTACCTCGTATAAGATCATTACAAATCCTATCTCTTCTTGTATGACCACACATCCAACGCAATATCCTCATCTCTGCCACTCCAATTTTATGTTCTTGTTGTCCTTTCATTGCCCAACATTCACTCCCATATAAAATCACTGGTCTTATAGCAGTACGATAAAACTTTCCTTTGAGTTTATCAGATACTTTCCGATCACAAACAACCCCTGATGCCATTCTCCACTTCAACCACCCAGCTTGTATCCTATGTTCTACATCTCTAATAATTTTACCGTCATCTTGTATAATTGATCCCAAATATCTAAACTTTGACACTTGTGATACGACCTGATCACCAAGTTTAACCTCCATCTCGTTCCTAGCTTGTCGCTTGTTAAACTTACAATGCATATATTCGGTCTTACTCCTGCTCAGACGAAAACCCTTCGATTCCAAAATAGCTCTCCATAACTCAAGTTTAAAATTAATCTCTTCCCTTGTCTCTACTATAAGAACAACGTCATCTGCAAAAAACATGTACTTAGGGATTCCTTCTTGGATGTGTTTCGTCAGAACATCTAAAATCAGGTCAAACAAATAAAGGCTTAAGGATAATCCCTGATGTAGGCCAATTTTAATAGGAAAGTCTCTAGTCTCCCCTCCAAACGTTCTCACACTAGTCGTAGCCCCCTCGTACATATCTTTTATAGCTCTAATATACGCAACCCGTACACATTTCTGTTCCAAGGCTTTCCACAGCACCTCTCTTAGTATTCGATCATAGGCTTTTTTCAAGTCAATAAATGCTATATGCAGGTCTTTTTGTTTACTCCGATACCTTTCCATCAACTCCTTTAGAAGATATATAGCTTCCATAGTAGACCGTCCTGGCATGAATCCAAATTGATTTTCAGAAATACTCATCTCGATTCTTAATCTACATTCAATCACTCTTTCCCGTAATTTTAGAGTGTGACTCATGAGCTTAATCCAGCAGTAGTTTGCGCAATTCTGAATGTCTCCTTTGTTTTTGTAAATAGGCACTAAAGTGCTTCTTCTCCATTCCTCAGGCATTTTCTTAGACCTTAAAATCTCATTAAAGAGCTTAGTTAGCCAGATAGTACCATCCTCTCCTAAACACTTCCAAACTTCAATAGGAATACCATCGGGATCAACAACTTTACCATTATCTAGTCATAGGAAGTATTAACCCACTCACCTTAACTCCAAGCTAATTTTCTACACATCAAGCCGGAGAAGGATACCAAAGATCTTATTAAAAGCCTAGAAGACAAGTAAAGCAAGAAACAATACTAAATTAGGACAAAGAATATCAAACAGTCAACCTTGTTCTATTTTGAAGCCACTTTTGGGTCAAAATTTTAGAAAAATTCTGGTATTAATCCATAGTCCCAAAAATTATGAAACTTGGTACATAACCTTATTTATATGTTGACATGCTATGGTAAAAATTTCATATTAAAATTCTCTCATTTGACCCCTCTACTGACCTCATTAGTGACCTTATTCTAGAACTATCCAATTCTGTTATAGGTACTGTTTTATGCTTGACAGACCAGCCTAACCATACCCAAAAGTAATGAAAATTTTCAAATCATAAGTTTCATATCTTAGCTAAGTGTCATAAAAATTTCAAGCCAAAATAAGGTCTTTTAGCTATTAAAACAGAGCTGGTTTACAACCTGACCAGATTTGTTTTAGTTCACCAGGCTAAACTCTTCTAAATATTATGAAACTTTTCAGTCTAGACCTTTTACATGTCAAGAGGTTGTAATAAAATTTTTAAGATTTTAGAGCCTCATTTGATTATCCAACATATTTGGAATTAGTAGTATGTCAAATCAGTCTTATTTTCATACTCTCAAATTTTCAACTACTGTTTTAGGTACACTAAAGTACAAACTAGCCCAGAAAATTTTTTAAAACATTTAGACATAATCTTAAACACTATATCCAATTGCATACCAAATTTTATAACCATTGGAATTCATTTCTTACCTCAAGCAGTCCAAAACTTTCATAACAGTAAATAACAAGCAGAAGAATTTAGCAACTCTGTTTTTAGCTTCCCTTTCATTTCCTTTGGTTCTCAATGATTCCACATTCAGTCCTCCACGTCTTTAAGTCAACAACTTTTCTTTAACACCAATCTACTTTTAAACGCAAACTCAGATCATCTCAAATTGTTTTCCAAAAGTCTTAACCATTATAGTTCAAAATTCTGATTTAATTTCCCTTGATAGTCACTCCATAACCCATCAAGCAAAAACCCAAATTTCCCTATCCAAAGATGTTTCAATTCAGATAAGGAAGCAAGAAGGATGACTTGAGAGCTTAAAACACACCAATATTTGTACTTATTTAAAGATTCCTACCTAGGGTTCCAAACGCATGAGAAGAATGGAAGAGAAGAGGGAAATTTCTCCACTTTACCTCAAAAGGAGACGCTCGGGAAGAGGATAGCTGTCGATAACAAGACTCATCGAAGAGGAAAGCCAACGGAGGGAGGAAGAGAGGGAGGAGAAGGCAAGAGAATTCGTGAGAGAGAAGTTAGAGTTCTTTTTTCTTTTCTTTTTTTTTTTTTCGTGTGTCTCCGTGGAAATAACTAATGTTGAGTGTGTATTTTGTATATATTTAGCTTCTAATTGTGTGATGGTAAGATGATACATGTGGCCTATCTCCTAAGTGGCACATTGCTCAATTTATTGCTTAAATTATGCAAGACCACCTTTTTTAAATTAAATTTTTCTTTGAGTCCTTTAAATTATGTAAAAATTTCAAAATTTACCCAAAATTTAAAATTTTATCTTTATTTATTTATTTTTTTTTTAAAAATCAATCCTTATCTCACATTTCTCATTAATTTAATCCTCCTTCCTAAATTAAGAAATTTTCAATAAGTTCTCAAAAATATATTATTATAAATTAATATTCATTATATACTTTTGAAATTTAAAATTTTAGTCCCTCAAAATTTTTATTTTTTTAAGATTAAAAGTTCACTGCACTATTTTAAAATCAAAAATATTACACTCCAGATGCCTAAGACTGAATATTTAGAATATGAAATTATATAAAAAACAATGGATAGTCCAACACATACAATCTACTATCAAGAAATCAAAGAATAATATTTAAACAATTGAGTTTAACCCACCCAAAAATTAACTCTTAAAGAAAAGGGGTATTTAAGTCCATAAAGAACTTTTTAACACATTACCAATATAAGACTTGAACAAAAGATGACTGAGTTCCAAAATCATAATAGTAGTACCTTGAAAGCGTGCCAAGACCTCTGCTTCCCACAACTAAGAGACCAGCGTGCACTTGTTGTGCGGCTTGACATATCATTTCCCTTGGGTCCCCCGTGAGAATTACAGTTTCTGCTTTCACCTGCATGTAATATTAACAGATTATGGAAGGGCATAACGGCAAATTTAAAGATGATTTGGCTTGTCAATCAACATTAACTTTAATTCAGCTTTACCAGCTTGTCTTTGCACATCTGTAATGCCCGAGATAGTATGGCTGCAGATTTTTCTTCCTGTGCTTTCTTCACAGAATGCACCACTGCTGATGTTGTATAAAAAACTGTTCACGCCAATAAGTCAATTTTTATACCTTCAGTACATTTTGTCCCAAACTATTCCACCATGGAACCAGCCTTCTGCTTTCTGATAATTGTCTAATAGTGACCATTTTATTTTCAGTAAATTAATGTTTTGTTTATAAAGAAGTTATAGTTTTATAAATTTATTTTTTAGAAAATCAAGTATTTTAATTTAATTCTTAAAAATTTACTTTTGTTTCGATTTAATTCTTTTTGTTGTTAAATTATTGAATAAATCATTGCTAAATTTCAAATGTCATTGCTAAAACATTGGTTTGACAGGCAAAACGAAAAAATATATATAATTTTTTAATGACTAAATTGAGGTATTTGATTTTTTTTTAAAAAAATTGTGATTATTTAAGGATCAAAACACTTTTATTTTCTATTATAAAAAATAGATAAAATTGGTCCCAAAAGATATATATATATATATATATATATATTGTTTAGTGCTTGTAATATATCTAAATTTCAAAAATTTATTAGACTTCAATTAATTTAGTTTTAGATTAAATTAGAACCTAAAGGTTTAAAATATTTTTAGCGTCAATTTTTTTTCATTCATAAGATTTAAACTCAAGATCTTAACTATCTTTGGCATATATTTAAATATACATTTACTCAATAACAATGTATAACAAATAGAGAATAAACCGTGTACAACTAAATTTTTAAAAAACTAACAAATCAACTCATGTATCTTTTAAAGATTAATTAATTAATATTGTAAAGGTGAAAAATCATAGTCAGCCTCCAAATTAGATGAAAATAGAACAAGGTCTACGGTAGGGATGTTTTATGGCTTGGACTAGATCAATTTGTTTACTTTTGTCACAGATCTAGTTTATTTGTATGGAAAAAATCTGATCCAATTAATTCAATTATTTTATATAAATTCATACCAATTCAATCCAATTGGCTTGGATTGGATCAAATTGTTGGTTTTTTTTTTTAAAAAATTCAAAATATTTTAAAATTAGACATTAAATTTTTTTAAATCTCAAAAATAAAAATATATTTTCCCAACAATTAAAAAAATCACACTTTATCCAACATCATAATATACTTAGTAGCATAAATCTAATTCTAACATCATGACATTGTCAATGACATAACAAAGAGTATTATAATAACAAGTTGAAAACATCAAATTAACATGAGTTAATCTATTAAAAGTGTATTAACCTAAGATCTTCTCTAGTGTTTTATTAAGAATAAAAATATATAATATATATGCTAAAACATCTAATCTATTATATATGTAATATAAAATATATCCAAAATATTAATATATTTAAATTTGATGATTGTACAACATCCAATCCAATTAAATTAGTTTTATCAAATTGCTCATCCAATCAATGTCATCATTTGATCGGTCTTGATTAGATTAAATTAAGTTGGTTCGGTCGAAATTTGAACAGTTCTCATCTGCAGAATGAAGAAGAGTATACGAACCGGTTTCGCCGGGTCGGACCGGGTACCCATACTCATGGAACTTGGGTTGCACGTGAACCAGAAACACCATACCAACATTCTTGAGGGTGGCTTCGGGTGTGGCCGAGCCCACAGTGGCCATGGTGCTGAAGAGGTTGTCGAGGGCCCACTTAAGCGCACAGAAGCTTCCATCACTGTCGTCGATCGCCACCATCACCCTCATCCCCCTCCTGCTCTCCTCATCGCCGTCGCCACCAACACCGGTCGATTCCATTGCTCTTTCTTTCGTCTCAAGTGTGAAGGTACACGGCAAACCTCGCCTTTAACGTCTTAACCATGGTCCTTGTGTCAAACGAGGCAACCCCTTCTCGTGTCTTTGTGACTAGTGGAAAATTTTGGACACGTGGCAGAATATGGATTGTGCAATTATGACTAGTTTATACATGTAAAATTTGCACGCTGATTTATATTTTATACCAATGCTTCTTGCAGACGCGTTAAGATCCTCTGCCATTAGAAAATATTAACTTTCCTAACATTGACCAATAGCTTGATGCCACATGGATTAGTGTTTTAAAAACAAATGAGATACAAGCATGGAGCGTTTGTTCATCCATTCTGGCAACCTCTCATTATTTTTTACTTCACTGAAACTGTAGCTTTTTTTCTTTTTTTTTTTCCCCCCAAACCCCACCAAATAAGAATTGACACATGGAGTTGGCTACCAAAATAACAGAGGGAGGAAAGAAAAAAACGCGGGAAACGTTCATGTATGGAAGACGCAGCAGGTATTGGTTCTAAAAGTGGAAGGAAGCCCTTGAATATATTCATTAATCTTAATCTTCATTCTCATTTAGCATATTCTGGAAAAGGCAAGACCATCTCTTTTGCTATTTTATTTTTCTTTGGTTCATATGCTTAATTTTTTGTTGACTGATGATTTCTTTTTTTTTTTTTTTTCAGATTAATGAGTTTTGCTTAAAGGAGAAGAAAGAAGGAAAAAAATGGAGAATATAGAACTTCAAGTATTTTTTTTTTAATTTTGTTGTATTGTTGGTTAAATATTCTTATTGTTATTTTTTAAAAATATTTTTTTCCTTGTAGTTGAAAATTTTGGCTTTATTGCATTGGGGTCCCTTTAATATTTTTATAAGGAAAAAATTTTGATTTATTTTATATGGAGCTTCAAGTAAGAACATTGCTTATTGTGTAAATTTGTTGTATTGTTGGTTGAATTTTTTTTAATTGTGATTTTGTTAAAATAAATTTTCCTTGTAGGCAACGGGATGTGAAAACACTTGGAAGCCTAAAGTTGGTATGGTGTTTGATAATTTAGAAGAAGCATGGAACTTTTGGCGAGAATATGGTAGAAGAAGTGGATTCGGAGTGAGGAAACGATTTAGCAATCCAGTAGGTCCAGGAGTAAAGACATCAGTGCGCTTTGTTTGTTCCAAAGAGGGTGTTCGACAACCAGATAAAAGAGATGCGAAGACCTTGAAACGAGAACTAATTGCATGGCAAGAATTGGATTGCGACTCGTGAATGAGAAGTATAAGGTGCTTGATTTTGTGGAGCAACACAATCATGAGCTTCACACCTTGGAAACTAGCCACTTCCTTGCGTCACAACGAAGAATATCTGAGGTCCAAGGTTATGAGCTTGAATTGGCAGAGGATTCTGGTATTCGACAGAAGACATCATTTGACCTTATGAGTATGCACGTGGGGGGAAGAGAAAACCTTGGATACACTCAGTTGGACGTGAAAAATTATCTGAAAAAAAGAAGAGAGAGAAATATGCAATACGGGGATGCGGGGGCTTTATTTCAATACTTTCAGAAACAACTGGTGGAAAATCCTTCATTTTTTCATGCTTATCAAATGGATTCGGAGGAACAGATTACAAATGTATTTTGGGCTGATGCGCGGATGTTGATGGATTATGGATATTTTGGTGATGTGGTATCACTTGATACAACCCACTGTACTAATAAAGAGAACAGACCGCTTGCAATATTTTGTGGGTTCAATCACTTCAGAGGCATGGTGGTATTTGGAGCTGCATTGTTATATGATGAGACGGCAGATTCGTTTAAATGGCTTTTTGAAACTTTTTTGGAGGCCCATAGAAAAAAAAAACCATTGACAATATTTACTGATCAAGATGCAGCAATGGCAAAAGCATTGCACGAAGTCATGCCAGATACAGTACATGGGCTATGCACGTGGCATTTACTACAAAATGCCACTAAACACCTAAGCAATGTGAGACGAGATGGAAGAAGTATTCTAAGTGATTTCACGCAATGCATGTATGAATATGGTAATGTGGAGCAATTTGAGGCAGCATGGAGTAGATTATTATCAAAGTATGATGCCCAAGACAATCGATGGCTTGCTTCGACATATGATATTAAAAAAAAGTGGGCGGCGTGTTATATGCGGAAAACTTTCACTCTTGGGATCCGAAGTACTCAATTGAGTGAGAGTTTGAACTCAGACGTTAAGAGCTTTCTAAAGCCTGACTTAGACGTGATACAATTCTTCAAGCATTTTGAGAGGATTATTGATGATAAGCGTCATAAAGAATTAAAACAAGAATTTGATGCAAGGGAAAAAATACCAAGATTGAGAATAGCGCAATCGCCTATGTTGCAACAACTCTCTAAAATTTACACTCCCCCCATCTTTGAGTTATTCCAAGAGGAGTATGATAGTCATGTGGCTGCATGTGTGAAGGAGAAAAATGAAAGTCAGGCTGTATGGGAATATGTCATCTTTTTGTTCAATAAAGAGGGAGATTACAATGTGACATTTGACCCCCATGATAAATCTATTACATGTAGCTGTAGAAAATTTGAGAGTATCGGTATACTTTGTTGTCATTCTCTGAAAGTATATGATGTGAATGATGTGATGTTGGTCCCCGAAAAATATATTCTATCTCGCTTAACACGAAAAGCAAGAGAAGGTGTAATATATGATTTAAAAGGAAAAACGATTGAAGAAGATACAAGGTTGGAAAGCACCCAAAGATTCAAGAGAATCGGTCATAATTATATAAATTTAATAGCACAGGCATCTTATCATGCTGAAGCAAGTGACTTCTTGGACAACATCTTGCCCGAGTTGACGAAGATGGTGAATGAGCTTATTTTGAATGAAAAAGGTTCAGATAACATCTCACTGAGCCAACCAAGTCATTGTCCTCCTCCTGTAGCGAGATTGAAGAAGAAGATCGGTGTAAGGACTAGGAGACGCATTAAAAGTTGTCTTGAAATGCAAGGAAATAAGAGAAAAGGATCATCGAGAGCTACAATTAATCTAAGAAATATGGTTAGCATTTATGTAGTAATATACTCTATTAGAATATCATATTGTTGTCTACATTGATTAATACAATGTTTACATTAATCTTGTAGGGGAATGAAGTACAGGATCATATGCCATCTGGGGTGTCATGCTCAGCACCCCCAGTACCCTATGAGCATGCACAACACTCCTATGTCAATGCATTAGGTTTCACTGAATTACTAATGGTAAAGTTAAAATTATATTAACAAAGTGGGATTTTGCTTTTTACAGTTGTATTTCATAATTCAATGTGCTAATGATAATGTTTCGATGCATTAGGCACCCTTTGATGATTCTACGTTGTCACTTGAAGAAATGGAGTTTAGACCAAATTGTTCAAATGATAACAAAAAAAACTGAGGTTAGTTTGAATTAAAGATGCATCTAAAATCATTAGATTTGAATTATTTAACATATTAATTTAAAATTCATTAAATCTTTTTGTTTTTTTGATAGGGATGCGGTCAATGCTAGTTGAAGAACTGATCCAGAGAATAAAGAATTTGAAGGTGTTTGAATTATTGTACTCACACTGACATTCTATGTATGAATTTATAATGCTTTTGAATTTTTGTAAAAAATATGGTGTACCCATACTGACAGTCAATACTAGTTATCAGGCCACATTTCAAAATGCATGTTATATGTATCACATTCAGTAATATCAGCACTCAACTAGAAAAAAGAAAGCCATTGTAACCAGAAAATAGCCATTTTATTAATTAATAAGTATTTGAGATTACAATTGAATGACCAATACAGACATTGGAACCTATACCACACTACAATTGAATGACCAATACAGACATTAGAACCTATACCACATGGCATCTAACCCATTACAATTGATTGTGCCATGTACCCCATTACAGTTAAAGACATTGCAATTAATGTGAGACAAACTGCTTTCACTTTTTCTACATGTGGTGCTGCTCTTCTGCTGTTGCTGTTGTGGACTGTACAGGTTTCTTGAACTGCAACAATATCACTGTACAGGTTTCTTGAACTGTAACAATATAATAACATCAAAAAATCTGTCCAAGTGGTGATGCAAAACAGTAAAGAGGTAAAGACAAAGGAGGAAGATATGGAGAGACAACCTGATTGATGGGAAAACAAGAAAAATGACCAAAAAGAATGTCCAGTTTATGAACTATACACATATTAAGTAGATCATCACTTCCAAATAGATAATTGCAATAAACATAAACTCATCAAATTTTGTTACTCATAAACTCATCCAAATAAAATTTCTGGATAGTAATCACACACATAAACAGTCAGGTGCAAGTTATTCCAGGTTTTGTATGATAAGATTTCATAGTAGTAATCTACAATTGTGTGCAATGGCAAGGTTAAATGTCATCCAGTAACTAAAGAGAATGGAAAATAAAGAGAATAGCAATCCCCTTTCTAGCAAGATGTGGCTCCAATTACAACTCAAATCAATCATTTCCTCCTCTAGCTCAGATAACTAATTTATATAGCAAGAATCCTGTAATACCCGTTAATTTCAGAATATAATTCGCTTAAGAGTATTTTAGAATTCTACAACGTTACTTTAGTTATTTATTTTGGTCATTTTTAATTTTCATATTTAATTGTTCTCTTTGAATATTATTTATGAAAATTGAGTTAAATGACTGGACTAAATATTTGCACAATGAGGGATATATTCTAAGAATGGTGAAATTCATGGAAAAGTGGTTGCAGAATGGTCAATTAATCCATTTATTGTAAATTGACTGGATGGGTTTGGATGTTGGGTTATGGATACCCATGGGTTATTGAATAACCCATTAGAAATATTTAATATAAAGTTTCAATAGTAACCTCATATTTGAAACTTGAGCCGAAGGAAGCAGAAAAGATTCTTTCTCAGTTCTTCATTTTCTTCTCAAATCCTTTCCTTGATCTTCAGAAGTTCGATTATTTGTTCGGTTCAAAAGCTTTGTAAGGATCAAAGGTAAGCTTTAATCCGATTATTTTCCTTAAATTTCAGTTTATGTAGAAGATCAGAGGAGGTTTTGTTCTTGAAGATTTTGATGATAATTCATGAATCTCAGTTGTTTTAGAAGTTATATTTGAGTTATAATCGGTTAAAAGAGTTGAAATTCTGGTTTTGAAACAAGAAAGGAAAGGATGAATTTTTGAAAGATTTTTCTGCAAAACCGAGTTACTGTAGCGACCAGGGATTTCGAAACAAAATCTGGAAAATTTTCTTCGGGTTACTGTAGCAGTACTGTAGTGTCGGCAGTCAACGGTACTGTAGCAGTCAACGTTACTGTAGCGAACCGGTACTGTAGTGAATCGTTACTGTAGTGAACCGACACTGTAGCAAACTGTTACTGTAGCAAACCGTACTGTAGCAACCCGTTACTGTAGCAGTCAGAAAATTTTACGTATTTTCGTGATTTTGTTTCCTTTCTTATGATTCCTTGTAATATATTTTACTAGAAAATTTTCCTACACAAATTCTAGTGTGGAACAAGGTAAACTTGGACAAACATCAAGGTGAGTGAATAACCTTGCTCAGCTACTTTGATATTACTAGTCAAAGTACAATATAAGTCCCATTTACAATATTATTTGGATAATAAGCAATTAATTTTTCATATGGGAGTATATGATGATCAGTAGAAATAAGAGTATGAAGAAACTATTTATTTCATGACAATTGTACTATGTGATGAATTCTCACTATTTTATTAATGAGTAAAGATCTACGGGATCTAATACACGAGTGTGAAAGTGTTAAAGTCCCATACTACTCGGTGTATATCTAAGAAATCTTATACACGAGTGTGAAAGGGTTAAAGTCCCATACTACTCAGTGCATATCTATGAAATCTATACACGAGTTGAAAGGGTTAAAGTCCCATACTACTCGGTGTATATCTATGAAATTTTATTCATGAGTTTGAAAGGGTTAGAGTCCCATACTACTCGATGTATAAGATAATTAATTATATGAGTAAATGTGGTATTTGTACTTTTGATATTTTATATAGTACAGTTATTTACTTACTGAGTTTTTAAATAAACTCACACTCCCTATGATTATTTTTTCAGATACAGAAAACAGAGAAGAAGAGAATCTGTTTGAAGATTAGAAGCCCCTTGGGATTATTCTCTATTTCTGTCTGGTGGGACACCAGTACTTATTAATGTGGATATTAGAAAAGCTCTGTATTTTCTATAGGTCTCCTAGGCTTGCGATGAGATAGAAATATCAGACTATGTATGTCTATATTTGCTTATCAGATGAATATAATTCTGTAGTGTGGAATGAATGATTAATGTTGAATGTAAAATCTTACAGAATATATGTATATAATGTATGTTTGAGAATTATATCAAATGAGTAGTATCTTTTCACATACTCAATTTTTGGGATGTGACAAAATTTTGGTATCAGAGGAAAGGTTTTATAGGTCCCCTATAGAGTACAGAGCAAAGTGATCTTTGTGGGCCCTTCCCTATTGTCATGAGCCGCGGCATGACCATAGGATTAGGTTCCATAAAAGACCTTGTAGAGTATAACGTCATTTTATAGATAACTTCTCAGTGGGGCTAGTAAGTGATATTTTGTTTATGTCTGAAAATTGTTTGTTATGTGTGTAGATCTGTGACAGATCAATGTCAGAAGGATCTTCTAATAATAATGAGCATATGGGTCCAAGGAGGGCCATAAATCCACCAGTACATGTGCAAGATGATCCTAACCGTGGTGATAGTTTACATGCTCAAAGTACTGAGGGCGCAACTAGTGAGCAAGCAAGAAGAGTCGAACCTGATGCTCATGTCGGTAATGCAACTATTGCACATGTGATTCATTTGATGAATGAACGATTTGACCGATTTGAGGCTGAAATGAGAGGTCGAGCTGCACAAGCTAACCTGCCAGTGGATCCTCCTATTGTTGAAGCTGAAAATGTACCACCAGCTCCGTTAGCGGGAGGAGTTAATGTAAGAGAGGTAAGAATGTCTGAATTCCAGAAAATGAGGCCTCCTACTTTTTCAGGGGAAGATCCCAAAGAGGACCCACAATGTTTTCTTGAAGATTGTGAAGCAATCTGTGATGCTATAGGGTGTTCTCCTACTCAAAAGGTAGAATTCACTTCCTTTCAGTTAAAAGGTAGGGCTGGTAAATGGTGGAGGAACTGGAAGAAAGCTAGAATTCAAGGCGCACCGCCAGTTATGTGGACAGAATTTTACAGATTGGTTATGGATGAATTTCTTCCGGCAAGTGAACGATCATCCAGGGCCAGAGATTTTCTGTATCTACGGCAGGGAACCATGACTGTTGATGAATATTCAGCTCAGTTTGTTAAATTATCTGAATATGCCCCTGAAATCATTCCTTCTGAAAGGAAGAAAATAGAAAAGTTTGTGGAAGGGCTTCGTGATGCCTTATATGATCAAGTGGGTTCTAATATGAATGATTACTCTTCGTACTCAGAAGCTGTTGATGTGGCCCGAAGAATGGAAAGGAGGTCAAAGAATAAAGAAGAATATCGTCAAAAGAAGAAGGCCAGATATAGGAGATCTTTTAATCAAGGGGAAGACTCAGGGACTTTTACTGCACCACAACATGCTCCAGCCACTCCTACTAAGTCATCTTATTCTATAGCCAGTGTGGCTAAGCCTCGTTCAGAGAGCAGGGGTGGTTTTAGCTCTTCTAGTAGAGGAGGTACTCAAGGTAGAAGGGAAAAACCTCAATGTCCTGAATGTGGAAAGTTTCACTTCGGAGAATGCAGGTTAAACACTGTTGGTACAGGCTGTTTTCACTGTGGACAAAAAGGACATTTTATAAGGGAGTGCCCTCAGCTCATGACAAGACCAGGTCAAGGGTCTACTTTGCCACCTCGACCACAATCTATTACTCAAACACCAACCCCTTCAACAGGGGGTAGTATGGGAAGAGGTTCTGGAAGAGGCCAAGGTGACCGTGGAAAACAAGCTGCTGGCAGAGGAAATGCAAGAATATATGCTCTAACCCGACAAGATGCTCAAACATCCAATGCTGTAGTTACAGGTATATTATCTGTTAATACTTTTGCTGCACGTATTTTGTTTGACCCCGGTTCTACTCACTCATATGTGTCACCCCTATTTGCCAAGAGATTTGCAATTGATTCGATTATTCTTAAAGAACCATTCTTGGTTTCCACACCGATGAGAGAGACTTTGATGGTTAAAATATGTTATCGTTCTTGTAAAATAATCGTTGGAGGCATGGAAACTGAGATAGATCTTATGGTTCTCAATATGTTAGATTTTGATGTGATTCTAGGGATGGACTGGCTATCTTCTTGTCATGCTACTATAAATTGTCGTGACAAAGTTATTTCCTTTAATATACCGGGGAGGAGTAATTTTGTGTTTCAAGGAGATCGAAGTGATGTACCTTGCAACATGATATCTATGTTAAGTGCCCAGCGTATGTTGCGAAAGGGATGTCAGGGATTTCTAGCTTTTATCAAAGATTTAGAAAAGAAAGAACAGAAGTTAGAAGACATTCATGTGGTTAATGAATTCCCAGATGTGTTCCCAGAAGATTTACCTGGATTACCGCCAGAAAGAGATATTGAGTTCAGTATTGATTTGGTCCCAGACACAAGACCAATTTCTATTCCACCTTATCGTATGGCTCCTGTTGAGCTAAAAGAACTTAAAGAACAATTGGAAGATTTGTTAAACAAAGGGTTCATTCGCCCAAGTTTTTCACCTTGGGGTGCTCCTGTTCTTTTTGTGAAAAAGAAAGATGGTTCTATGAGATTATGTATAGATTATCGTCAACTGAATAAAGTCACAGTGAAGAATAAGTATCATTTACCAAGGATAGATGATTTGTTTGATCAGCTTCAAGGAGCAAAATACTTCTCAAAGATTGATCTAAGGTCTGGATATCATCAGTTACGAATTAAGAGTGATGATATACCTAAGACTGCTTTTCGTACACGGTATGGACATTATGAGTTTCTTGTGATGTCTTTTGGGTTGACAAATGCACCAGCAGCATTTATGGATTTAATGAACAGAGTGTTCAAATCATTCCTTGATAAGTTTGTAATTGTGTTTATTGATGATATTTTGGTATATTCAAAGAGTCATGAAGAACATACTGAACATTTGAGAAAAGTGCTTCAGACTTTGAGAGAGCATCAGTTGTACGCAAAGCTCTCAAAATGTGAATTCTGGATGAGTCATGTAACATTTTTGGGACATGTTATTTCCCAAGAAGGTATTCATGTAGATCCAAGTAAAATTGAAGCAGTAAAACAATGGCCTCGACCAACAACTGTGTCTGAAGTACGTAGTTTTCTTGGCTTAGCAGGGTATTACCGTCGCTTTGTCAAAGATTTCTCTAAGACGGCTCTTCCATTAAATAAGTTAACCCGAAAGAATGTTAAATACATTTGGGATGATTCATGTGAGCAAAGTTTCACCCAATTGAAAGAGTGTTTAACTTCTGCACCAGTCTTAATTTTACCATCAGGACCAGGGGGTTACTCTGTATTCTGTGATGCCTCAAAGATAGGCTTAGGGTGTGTGTTGATGCAACATGGTAAAGTCATAGCTTATGGCTCACGTCAGCTTAAAAAGCATGAATTGAATTACCCCACTCATGATTTGGAAATGGCAGCTGTAGTGTTTGCCCTAAAGATATGGAGACATTACTTGTATGGGGAAACTTGTAAAATTTTTACAGATCACAAAAGCCTTAAGTACATTTTTGAGCAGAGAGATCTCAATCTAAGGCAACGAAGGTGGATGGAACTTCTGAAAGATTATGATTGTACCATCCTTTACCATCCAGGTAAAGCAAATGTAGTGGCTGATGCTCTAAGTCGAAAGTCTATGGGAAGTTTAGCTCACATTGCCACTATAAGGAGGTCTCTAATACATGAACTACAAGAATTGGAAGCTGATGGAGTATTCTTCGAGATCACTGAGTCAGGTACATTTCTGGCTCATTTAACAGTTAGATCATCCCTTGTTGAAAAAGTAAAAGCAACTTTAGAAGGTGACATTGATATGGTCAAAATAAGAGATAAGGCAAGGCAAGGTCTAGCACCAAGTTTCTTGGTAGATGAAGAAGGAGTCTTATGGTTTAATGGTAGACTCTGTGTCCCCAACATTGAATCTTTGAAGCATGAAATCTTAATGGAAGCTCATGGTTCACCCTACGTTGTACATCCTGGTGCTGTGAAAATGTATCAGGACTTGAAACAAGTTTATTGGTGGGAGGGCATGAAGCGAGACGTGACTGACTTTGTAGCTCGATGTTTGACTTGTCAGCAAGTTAAAGCTGAACATCGACGACCACCTGGATTGATGCAAAAACTAGATATTCCCGAATGGAAGTGGGAAAGGATCACCATGGATTTTGTAGTAGGTTTACCTCGGTCAACAAAAGGAAATGATTCAATATGGGTCATAGTGGATCGACTTACTAAGTCAGCACATTTTCTTCCTGTTCATACCACTTTCAGTGTCGCAAAACTTGCTCGACTTTATGTTAAAGAAATAGTGAAACTTCATGGTGTACCAATATCCATTATATCAGACCGAGGACCTCAGTTTACTTCTCGGTTCTGGAAAGTCTTTCAAGAGGCTTTGGGTACCAAAGTGAATCTTAGCACAGCATTCCATCCTCAGACTGATGGACAGTCCGAAAGGACAATTCAGACTTTAGAGGATATGCTAAGAGCTTGTGTGATGGATTTCAGTAGAAGTTGGGAAGATCATTTGTCTCTTATTGAATTTGCTTATAACAACAGTTACCAAGCCAGTATTCAGATGGCACCTTTTGAGGCTTTATATGGGAGACGGTGTCGATCTCCTATAGGTTGGTTTGAACTTGGTGAAACCAAAATATTTGGACCTGAGATGATTCAGGAAGATATAAATAAAGTTAAACTGATCAGAGAGAAGTTGTTAACTGCTCAGAGTAGACAGAAGTCTTATGCGGACAACCGACGACGTGACCTTGAATTTGCAATAGGTGATATGGTTTTCTTACGAATCTCACCTATGAAAGGAGTAATGAGATTCGGGAAGAAAGGCAAGCTTAGTCCGAGGTATGTTGGCCCATATGAGGTTGTAGACAGAGTGGGTAATGTGGCATATCGCCTAGACCTACCTTCCAACCTAGAGGGAGTTCATCCAATATTTCATGTGTCCATGCTACGGAAGTATCTTCCTGATCCTTCTCATGTCATTCAACCCCAAGAAGTTCATTTTGATGAAACTCTCACCTACGAAGAGGTACCAGTAGCTATCCTTGATAGAAAAGTCAAGAAATTGCGTACCAAAGAAATTCCTACTGTCAAGGTTCTTTGGAGAAATCATTCTCGCGAGGAAGCTACGTGGGAGGCAGAAGATGAGATGTGGAAAAACTATCCACATTTATTTGAAACTTGAGGTAAGATTTTAATTCGGAGGACCGAATTCTTTTAAGGGGGGTAGAATGTAATACCCGTTAATTTCAGAATATAATTCGCTTAAGAATATTTTAGAATTCTACAACGTTACTTTAGTTATTTATTTTGGTCATTTTTAATTTTCATATTTAATTGTTCTCTTTGAATATTATTTATGAAAATTGAGTTAAATGACTGGACTAAATATTTGCACAATGAGGGATATATTCTAAGAATGGTGAAATTCATGGAAAAGTGGTTGCAGAATGGTCAATTAATCCATTTATTGTAAATTGACTGGATGGGTTTGGATGTTGGGTTATGGATACCCATGGGTTATTGAATAACCCATTAGAAATATTTAATATAAAGTTTCAATAGTAACCTCATATTTGAAACTTGAGCCGAAGGAAGCAGAAAAGATTCTTTCTCAGTTCTTCATTTTCTTCTCAAATCCTTTCCTTGATCTTCAGAAGTTCGATTATTTGTTCGGTTCAAAAGCTTTGTAAGGATCAAAGGTAAGCTTTAATCCGATTATTTTCCTTAAATTTCAGTTTATGTAGAAGATCAGAGGAGGTTTTGTTCTTGAAGATTTTGATGATAATTCATGAATCTCAGTTGTTTTAGAAGTTATATTTGAGTTATAATCGGTTAAAAGAGTTGAAATTCTGGTTTTGAAACAAGAAAGGAAAGGATGAATTTTTGAAAGATTTTTCTGCAAAACCGAGTTACTGTAGCGACCAGGGATTTCGAAACAAAATCTGGAAAATTTTCTTCGGGTTACTGTAGCAGTACTGTAGTGTCGGCAGTCAACGGTACTGTAGCAGTCAACGTTACTGTAGCGAACCGGTACTGTAGTGAATCGTTACTGTAGTGAACCGACACTGTAGCAAACTGTTACTGTAGCAAACCGTACTGTAGCAACCCGTTACTGTAGCAGTCAGAAAATTTTACGTATTTTCGTGATTTTGTTTCCTTTCTTATGATTCCTTGTAATATATTTTACTAGAAAATTTTCCTACACAAATTCTAGTGTGGAACAAGGTAAACTTGGACAAACATCAAGGTGAGTGAATAACCTTGCTCAGCTACTTTGATATTACTAGTCAAAGTACAATATAAGTCCCATTTACAATATTATTTGGATAATAAGCAATTAATTTTTCATATGGGAGTATATGATGATCAGTAGAAATAAGAGTATGAAGAAACTATTTATTTCATGACAATTGTACTATGTGATGAATTCTCACTATTTTATTAATGAGTAAAGATCTACGGGATCTAATACACGAGTGTGAAAGGGTTAAAGTCCCATATTACTCGGTGTATATCTAAGAAATCTTATACACGAGTGTGAAAGGGTTAAAGTCCCATACTACTCAGTGCATATCTATGAAATCTATACACGAGTTGAAAGGGTTAAAGTCCCATACTACTCGGTGTATATCTATGAAATCTTATTCATGAGTTTGAAAGGGTTAGAGTCCCATACTACTCGATGTATAAGATAATTAATTATATGAGTAAATGTGGTATTTGTACTTTTGATATTTTATATAGTACAGTTATTTACTTACTGAGTTTTTAAATAAACTCACACTCCCTATGATTATTTTTTCAGATACAGAAAACAGAGAAGAAGAGAATCTGTTTGAAAATTAGAAGCCCCTTGGGATTATTCTCTATTTCTGTCTGGTGGGACACCAGTACTTATTAATGTGGATATTAGAAAAGCTCTGTATTTTCTATAGGTCTCCTAGGCTTGCGATGAGATAGAAATATCAGACTATGTATGTCTATATTTGCTTATCAGATGAATATAATTCTGTAGTGTGGAATGAATGATTAAGGTTGAATGTAAAACCTTACAGAATATATGTATATAACGTATGTTTGAGAATTATATCAAATGAGTAGTATCTTTTCACATACTCAATTTTTGGGATGTGACAAATCCCAAAAATGAACTTAACAGAAATAGAATATAATTGGTAAGTCTACAGCAATTTGATAATCCACCCATGTGATAGTCTTTGGCCCAAATTGGAGATTTCCTGCTTCTTTTGTGCTATACATATCAACTCATCATTCCTCAATCACTCAAGTGTTGCATTTAGCTAAATTGCATCAATCATCCTAATCACTCAATTGCACCCAAGCACATACTATTAGTATCTACTAAATCAGATGCTAAACATGTCAAATTGCCAATGCATAACTCATTATATTAATCTTTCAGCCTAAACAATTGGGTATGGCCATTTTAAGCACTTGAAGTCAAAGAAGAAAGAAAATTGATTCAATAATTTTTCTCATTTTGCACTTCTGAAAAGATAGATTAATTTACCTATTGATAATGGTTAATAGAACAAATCACAAGCAACAAGAAAAATGAGACAATGGACATTTGCTAAGAGACAGAGATTGAGGGGAAAAAATACAGTACTTCTCCCTCTGAACTCGCCACCTCTCCTTTTACTAAATTAGATACTAAACATGTCAAATTGTCGATGCATAACTCATTCTATTAATCTTTTAGCCTAAACAATTGGGTGTACTGCACGTTTTAAGCACTTGAAGTCAAAGAAGAAAGAAAATTGATTCAATAATTTTTCTCATTTTGCACTTCTGAAAAGATAGATTAATTTACCTATTGATAATGGTCAGCAGAACAAATCACAAGCTACAAGAAAAATGAGACAATGGAAATTTGCTGAGAGACAGAGATTGAGGGGAAAAAATACAGTACCTCTCCCTCTGAATTCGCCATCATCTTCTCGTCGGACCTCGCCGGATTTCTGCTCATCTCGCCGTCGTCTTCTCTTCTGCTCTTGTACTGTCATCTGCTCGACCTCTCGCCAAACAGAAACTCTTGTCTCGATCTGCGATGGAGGGGAATCTCTCGCCGGAAATATGCTGATCTCGCCGTCGTCCTCTCGCCGGCTCTTGCCCTTTCGTCTGCTCTTGCAGGAATGCCTTTCTCTCGCTCGCTCGCCAGATCCGTCTTCGCATCTCTAGGGAGGAAGACGCCGATGGAGTTAGAGAGGAAAGGAAACAAAAAATTTAAAAAAAAACTGCCATGTGGTGAAATCTGAATGGGACACGTGGATGAACGGATGCCGTCCATTCCACTCAATCGAACGGTCCCTATTTAATGGCAGGAATGGTATGAAATACCCAATGTTAGAGGATCCGGACGCCTTGCAGACACATACGGTATGGTACAAGAATTTGATGTGATATAATTGATGAAGTAATAAAAAAAGTATAAAAAAGTTGTCTAAATTATCCTCTTAAAAAATATTAAGCTTTCATTTTTGTAAGTTAGAGTATTTTATTAAAATACTTCAATTTTATCTTCATTCTCATTTCTTTTCTCTTTTTTTTTTAGACTAAATGTATCTAAAAATAAAGTCAAAATGGTGTTTTAGTTCTCTAGATTTATTTTAGGTTTTATTTTAATTCTCTATATTTGAAAAATTTTATTTTAGTCTCTCATATTTCAAAATTTTATTTTTCTAATCTTTTTTTATTAAAATTGTTAATTTATGTGATAAAATTGACACCTTATTTTTTAAATATTGACAAGACGGTATATTATTTCGGCGGATAAAACATAAAATATTTTGATTAAAGCAATTGACGTGGGTGGCACGTACATAGTTGTCAAGACTGGATTATATACAGAAATCCAACAAAGAAGATGGCCCTTGATTAGTAATCTGGCCTTTTATGTCCAATAGGCATATTATAAGCTCTTAGGCTATTGGGTCGATCCCATTACCTTTCTTATTAAAGCCCTACAAATTAG
The DNA here is from genome assembly GCA_037074585.1 of Biancaea sappan. Taxonomy (NCBI): domain Eukaryota; kingdom Viridiplantae; phylum Streptophyta; class Magnoliopsida; order Fabales; family Fabaceae; genus Biancaea; species Biancaea sappan. Next base: position 32,145,041 of record CM073492.1, on the reverse strand, counting down.
TCCATTGGCGCTACACGTATTTTTATGAATTATAATTATCAACTACCTTCTCTCTCTCTCCCTTTTTTTTTAAACTAAAAAAAAAAAACTACGCTTTTTTTTGGGTGAAAACTCTCTCAACTATCTTATTTTGCTTAGAAGTATTGTTAACTTGAGCGTCAAAACACTCGAGAGTTTCCAATTCCAAAGTTATCAGATTCCCCGTAGGAACAAACTTGAGAGTTTCAACTTTCTCAAAAATAGGCTAAAACAACTTTGGACACTTGCACTTCTTCTCAAAAAAAAAAAATATTGCTGCGTTTTTTGAAATATATATGAAGGCAACTTATTCTTGCAGATTACAGAGAACATATTCAGCAGGTATACATACGTACATATATATATATATATATGTAGTATAGCTGCACTTCGATTTCCATCTTTTTCTTTACACATCCAAGAACATGAGGTGGAAGGAAGCTGAAAGTAGCACTAAGTTAATTGGGCAAGAGAACTCGATCATCATATTATTATCTCATATTTATGTAAAGTATTTTTCTAATTATTATACATACATATTTTTAAAGATGGATTCTATAGATTTATCCATGTTTATTTGGATGCTCTTCTGGTGGTTTCACAATAAGGACGGCAGTTTTGGCATGATGTGCACAATGGTCGCTTACACTTCCCAGGATCGCCCTGTCATCCAACAAATCAAATGAAATTAATTTCTGTCAAATTTTCCCACTATAAATATTAAGATTATAACAAAAAATTTTAAAAAAAATATATGTAAGTAACCTTTTGAGTGTGCCAAGGCCACGACTTCCCATGACGAGGAGATCAACGTGCAATTGCTCTACTGCTTGGCATATCATTTCTCTTGGGTCTCCATTCAGTATCACACTTTCCGCCTTCAACTGCTTATTCAATATTAATTACTTATTATTATTCATTATATATCGATGCACAATTTAATGATTTAATAATTTAATTAAATAATTAATTAATTACCAGACTGTCTTTGCACATTTGCAAAGCCCGAGACAGTATGGCTGCCGATATCCGTTCCTGTGCTTTCTTCACTGAATCTGTCACTTCAGGTGTCGTATATATTGCTGTTCACAACATATAATCACTTTCAAACCTATCCCTAAAGTCACTTTCGAACCTATCCTTAAGTTCAAGCTTCTCTTACAATTAACATGTCACCTTTTGTTGCAATTTTATTTGATTTTGATTAATTAAATTTCTAATTGAACAACAACAACTATGCTACAATAACAAATTAATTCCTGTTTAGCTCCTAATTTGTTTACAAATATCATTAACAGTATAAACTTCTGCTATTTATACGAGTAATTAATTTCACTATTTTTTTACAGTGACTAATAAAACCTGGTACCTTTTTTGTTTTTTTGAAAATATTATTTTACTGTAGTTATCCCTTCCAGTTTATTTTTCAGCGACAAGATTAGGTTTTTACATCATATGCTTTTTCTCTAAGATTTTTTTTTGAAAAAAAAAATTGCTATACTATCATATCATATTTAGATATAAAATTACAATCCAATATTGAAGCTTAACATTAATCCAGCTGTTATTATTGTTATTAAAAAAAAGACAGCTTTATGTCATGAAAAATTAATTTTATTGACTGAAAATAAATAATAAATAAGATTTTTTAATATATATTATATGTCAAAAATCGTGATAATTTTGAAAACGCATAAGATGTAGCGTAATTTACTCTATTAAAACAACCATGGACTCTCTGTAATTTTGGTAAGAACAACAAAGTTTAATTTTCAAATTTAAATCTTCTATTATATATCGGATCGGATGATTTAGATAAAAAAATTAAAAAAAAACAGCATGTGTGTGATAAATCAAATTTAAAATGTACAGTTCAAATTTAAAAATTTAAATTTACAATTTTTGCCAAAATTGCAAGGGATCTAAGTTCTATAAAGACAACACATCATTGGCCATTTGCTAACTTTAATTTTAGCTTTCCTTTTTTCAAAGAAAACAGAAGAAATGTCGTTTTGACTCCAAAATAACAAAAATAAAAAAGTATAAGCGAGGAAACCGGAAAAGTACGGAGTTACGAACCGGTTCCACCGGTTCCCACCGGGTAGACAGGGTAATGAAGTGTGGGCTGAACATGAACCAGGAACACCATGCCCGAACTGCCCTCCGGGTTCGGATCAGGTGCGGGCGCGCCCACAGCAGCTATGGGCCCAATGAGGTTTTGGAGGGCCCACTTCAGCGCATGGAAGCTTCCATCACTCTCGTCAATCGCCACCATCACCCTCATCTTCATCCTCCTCTCCGCTCCATCCTTCTGTGTACCCCCCCTCACCTGATCGCCACCCGCCTCCTCCATTATCCTCCCTATCATTTGCCTCTGTATTCAGCGCTACTGTGTCTGTATTGCACTACTATTACTATGAGAGGCTCTTCTCTCTCAATCAGCAATTCATGGTGCTCGTTATGACAGTTTTGCCCCTCACTCTTGGTTTACTTATGTTTTTTCGTCTTTTCCTAGCCTGGATTTATTGGCACGTGGCACTGAAGGGCCATGCCATATTTTAGAAGCGGACACGTGTGAGCCTCGCAACTAGATGTTGCCAAAGGCTTCATGCATAAAAAATCAAGAGCAAAGGGACAATCAATGCGATAAAATTGGGAATGATACAAAAAGATTAGCATCAACACTAGACGACACGCAACCATTCAAGATAGGTTAGAATATAGTTTCGATTTTGAATTTAAGGCAAAATTATCATTTTCATTTCTAAATTTTGATTGAAGTTTTAATTTTGTTTTAAATTTTTATTTTATATTAATTTTATATCATATCTTTTTAATTAGTTCTATAATTTTATCTTATAATTTTTTAATTTTGTTTCATATTAAATATTTTCTTAAAATGATAAAATTTTACTTTCTATTATTGAAGAAAATTGAACAAGCAAAGGAAATAATGGAGACAATTTTATTATTTTAAGAAAATATTAAATGTCTGTAATAAAAGTAATTATGTTAAACTCTGTTATTAATAATTTAGATAATGTTAAGTTAAAAGATAAAATTGATACAAATAAAAAAGACTTGAAATAAAATCAACTTAAAATAAAATTTAAAAACGAAATTGAAACTTGAATTAAAATTAAGAATAAAAATTGTATTTCTATTCAAATTTAATAGTTCGGATCTTGTAAGTTTTGTATTTGTTTAATGTAATTAATTTGGTATTAATAAAATTCCCAATGATATTTTCAGTGATTTACGAAGAAGAATAAAATACCATTCAAAAGTCTTGTCAACTAGGTTAAATATCTGGTTTCTTTTGTTTTCTATGTTTTAAAAAAAGAAAAAAAAATTAATTTTGTTATGAGAAGATCAACCTCTGTAATAGTTGATCTCCATTTCTTATCAGTTTTATATCGTGTTGTGTGCTAGTAATTTTTTTTTTTTAAGAACATTGTCTTATACAAGATGAGATGATGGGAGGTCGACTTCAAATTAGACAAAATATTATAGAAAGTACAAATAGGGTAAAGTTAAATATTGTGAAAGGATCTTTCAAAGAAGCTTCATTTCAAAGTTCAAACTCTTTATTATTTATTATACTCCATTAATTTTATTATACTTTTTTATTATTTCTTGTGTTATATGATTTTATTGGTGGATTTTTATACATAACTTTTATTGTAAATTAAGTTACGAATTTTTTTTTAAAATTTTTAAAGAATTTTTTTTTAAATCGAGTGCTAAAGGATGCCAGAACCCGAAACTTGGGTAAAAAAATTAACCTTGAATATATATGACGCAAAAGTGAAGTAAATATTATAAGAGTTAGGCATTTTTTATTTGAAGTTTAAACTTATCAATATTGCGGCGAAAGTCTCAAATTTCCATGAATTTGCTTTCAGTTTCAACTTTCAATATTCCGAGCTCGTTATCGTCTCTTCTAATACATACAACTGATTACAGTCTACAGATACCGAATTGCTTATATTATGATCCAAGATTCTCACCACTCACCAGTGTCTCCCGCGCTCTACAGGGCCCCACTGAATATCACTAAATTAAATCCATATAAAACAGCCAATTTCCAGAGATACTCCCAGAAAATAGCCTTTTTTTTTTTTTTTTTTTTCGCCTTCTGTCTTAGGTAATATCTTCGTCAATCGTCATCCATCCCTTCTATTCGAGAGACTTTTCACGATGACTAATTTATGCAAGTTATTTCTTGGAAAATTCATCACTCCTACCTTGCTGGTCTCTCAGTCCAAGACATAAATTAAAGTTTGAAACTTCTCCTTCAGGCAAAGCCTTGTTGACTTGACTCACATGTGGCTTCTACTTCTTCTTCTTCTTCTTCGGCTAGCTTTGCTTTCATTTTAGATTCTTAAATCCCACGATCTTCTCAATTAGAGTAACCCTCTCTTCATCGCCCGGCAACCTCAGCATCCATTTGCAACTTGCAAGTCATCTCCTTAATCTTCGTTTCAACTCTAGTGTCTCTATATATATATATATGTATGTAATATTCATTCTTAGACCTATATATAACTATCATTTTGGTCCTTTTTTTGTGCCGCTCTGCGAATTTCTCAGTCCTACAGTCAAGTCAATATTACTCCAAACTAACTTGCTTTCTATATCTATCTACCTTCGTCTTTCTCATATATTGTCTTAATTATTCCTTCGGTTGCAGGTTTGAAGCTTCTGATTGATAATTAATCATGTATACTGTATCTTAATTCTCAAGTCTCGATTATCACTTGTATCTTTGAAAAATTCTCTAATTCCTTAATTTCCTGTTTCTCAGATTAATGGCAGGGCAGGTGTAAGTTGCTATATATATATATATATATATAGATTTGCGAGAATTAATGGAGAATCAACAGGGGAAGGGTGATGTGTACGACAAATTCACATGGAAAATCGAGAATTTCTCAAAACTGAACACCAAGAATCTACGCTCCAAGGTCTTTAAAATCTACGGTTATAAATGGTATACTGGACTCATTGTTGCCTTGGTTAAAATAATATTTGTTTCATTTTAATAAAAACTAAAATATGAAAGGGTTTGGGTTGTGATTGTGTGCAGGAGGATCTACGTGCATCCTTTGATGAAGGAGGTGGATCATTTTTCATTGTATCTGGTGGTTGCGGATTCGTTACCAGCATATGGTTGGAGCAGAAACACGTATTTCAAGTTGGCTCTTGTTAATCAGATGGATCCCAACAAGTCAGTTATCAAAGGTACGCCTCACTCTATACTCTTTTCTTTATTTTTCCTAGTTACTGTTCGTTTTTTCTTTTCTTTTAGATAATATATATATATATATATATATATATATATATATATATATATATATATATAAAGATGTATCCATTGAAAAAGCTGCAATTTCATTATTTAAAATTTGGGTGTTCCTATTTTTACAGTCTCGTACAATTGTATGTTGCGGCATGAATTATTTGTCCTCCTCCTTAGTTATTTTAAAAATAATTCTTCATCTTTGTTTTTATTTTTCTCTTATAATTAATCAGAACATAAACAGATTTAAGTTTTTCTTGTAATAGTATATTATTTTAGTCTCACACGTTCACTTGTTTTTCTCAACTTTGAAAGCACTCAAAATGGGAATTCAAATAACTGACACTGAGTGTTTAGTTTTGATGGATTTTTATTTTCTTAAAAAAGGCATATCTCTCTCTCTTTCTCTTGGGTAAAATGTAGGTTCCTATATTTATTTATGATATTGTAAAAACTGGACTGATATTGAACAAGGCGATTGGTATTAATTATATATATAATTTTATGTATTAGAAAAAAAATTATATAATAAATTAATTTTTTTATACTTAAACTTGTATGTGTGTGTAATTATAAGAAACAATAAGAAGAAAGAAATATGACATGTTAAAAAAAGGAAAGAATTTGTATAAGAAAATAATAAAGGTTTGCTAGTCTCACGACTCACATAATGTAAAAGATGAGAGAAGTGTTCTAATTCTAAATTTTACATCGCTTAGTTTTGAAAGTAGAAAAAGATGCTCATGCTATCAGTTTGACAGCTTTAAGATGCACAAGAAAGTATATCAAATGAGTCAGGCGGTTCGGTTCGTTATAGATCAAAGGTTAAACTAGCTTCTTCACAAAGATCAGGTAACTTTTTTTTTATAATATTAAAATAATATAATTTTAAAAATTTTCTAGTAAAAAATTTAATAATTTTTATTAAAATTTAATTTATATATGAAAAATATTACTTATTTAATATTTTTAAATAATCAATAACTTTAATTTTTTTATATTTTCTTTCAAAATTAATTATATTATATTTAAATTTGAAAATTCTATATTTATTTTTAAAAAATTATAAAAGTTTTCATTTCTAACTTTATTATATTTATTGAATATAAGGTTTAAAATATAAAAATGTAGTAAAATAAAATTATTTATACTAAATAATATATTTTTTATAAAAAAAAAGACTGACTTATTGGCTGAGTTTATTTAAACCCGTTTAAATATATTTTTTTAATTTAAAATTATTTATTTATGAGCAATCATAAACTAACCTTTTCGTCATATGTCAAATTTATAGCACTAGCACAAATGCTACCTTTGAACCTAAAAATGGACTAAAAAAGGTTTGTCTTTACTATTTTTAAAGTTTTTTTTTTAAAATGTTGCATAATTTTTTTAAAAAAAAACCGGTTAAATTAGTTACTCGATTTGTAGTTGGTTGAATTGGACTCTCACCAATTTTGAGAGTCAACGGAATCAAACTAATAGTTATTTCTTAGTCTAATCCGTCAAAATAGCCCGTTTAGCCCAATTTATTATTCTATGTTTATTTCACGGTCTTCAAAAAAGTAAAAGAAAATTACAAGAATGTTCAATTTATCTTAATCTCACCGTGCAGATAGGGTGCTCCTTTGTGTTTCTTGCGTTGGTCATCGTCTCCTCTTTTCACCCTTCACCTCTCTTGACCTTGTCGGGTTTGACCCAAATAATTTAGAAGGAAATCATAGCCCAACAGAAAATTAGAAGATTATTATTTGATTAATTTTGCCATTTGAGGAAATTATGATAATTTTGTCAAGTATTGCTTTTCATGCCTATAGTAATTTACGCTAATCAAACAATAGAATGAAATGCTTTTCTTATTCAAGATTTCGTTCCAAGTAGATTTAATAAATGCAGACTGGCTTATCTCTGATGCAACAACCTGGTATCCTTGTCACGTGATCTAATAATCCATTTTTACTTCTTCTTCTTCTTCTTCTTCTTCGTTTCAATTGGATGTATGATTTTAGTTATGAACTAAGACGCGCAATATTCCAGAAACACAGCAGAAATTCAATGGAGGGCACCGTAGCTGGGGTACATTCTTGGTGAACCTCAGAGACTTCTACGACTCTAAACAGGGTTACCTCGTGAAGAACACGTGCATAGTCGAAGCCCACGTTTGTGTGCCCTATGTTTCCCCCAAGATTCCAAACAAGAACCTCCCAAAAAGCATCACCCTCCCACCCCAACAAACTCCAGAACCCACCACAGAGAAAGAATATCAAGAAACAGAGTATCCAGTGGACGAAACCAGCTCGACACAGAGCTCCACCATAACCAACAGATCAAGCCAAACAGAACCTGAGGAATCAACCCAATGCTCAGATCTAACATTACGAGACCTAATTGACGTGGAAGGCCTCGGACCAGAGGAATCAGCCTTCGTCCCTCTACTGGAAGAAGTCTGCACGTGGCATCCTTCTCTGATACAGAGTCAACGGAACAAAACACGGTGGTTCAAGCTCTGGGCGTTCACGTCACTAGGCCAGGTTCTGCACTTCCTCAAGACCAGGAAGGCGAAGGACATGAACGAAGAAGGGTGCGAGCAGCTTCGGGGGTTGTGGGAGGAGCTCGTGAAGTCCTCTGGGTTCAAGTTGGGATGGCTGGAGCCATACGTGCAATCGGCGTTGAGTGTGCAGGGTAATTTGGAGAGAGCAGAGAGAGTGATGAAAGTGACACAGAATGTGGCTGATTTGGAGAGGAAGATTGAGAAGCTGAAGGAGGAATTGGGTGATGCAGAGATGCAGCTTGAGGTGGCCAGAAGAGAGTTGGTGCAGTTGAACAAAGGTTGTGATCAAGAGGTGGATTTGAACGCTGCATTGGACTATTCTATGTTTTAAACACATTAATGGAATCTGGATCGGGTCCTAAGTGCGCACGTAGCTGTTTGCCATATCAGGATCTACGGTCTAGGCTGATCGCACACTTAGACCGTCGGATCCAGATGCGATCCTCACATTAATGTTCGGTGTGAATAAGTCACCATAAATGCTGTGTCTTCATATATTATATTAAGCTTGTGTATATTATAATAATTTAAGTGTATATATGGTTAATTACGCGTTATATATTATTCTTGTGAAGAAGAACAAGAAATCTAGTTCGATGGAGGATACTATTAATTATAAAGTTGAGCACAAAGTTGTTGTAAGCTTGTTAAAGAAATGTATATAGGTTATGTTTGACAAATTAAATAAGTTAGTTTATAATTTATTTGAGTAATTTAAAAGTTTGATAGAAATGTTTGGTAAATAAACTTAATTTAATAGTTTATAACTTATTTTGAAATATCACTTTGAATAATTTATAATTTTTATATTTTTATTATTTTATAAAATACCCATTATGCTCTTATTTTACATTCATTATATATATAATATAATAAAAAATATATATTTAATTTATTTTATAAATATAATAATTTAAATTAATTTATTTTAAAAAATAATATATTTTATTTATCTTTCTTTCTCACCGTTATATATATATATATATATATATATAATATTTTTATATATAAAAAATATATTTTTAATTAATTAATTATATATATAATAATATAAATTATTTTAATTAAAAAATAACATATTTATTTATATTATTTTAAAATTATAAAATATACGCTATTTTATGTCATTTTATATTTTTAACTAGTTCAATCGTTACTTTTACTAAATACTTCTAATTCAATAAGATAACTTATAAATTATTTTTTTTCCAAACACACATATACTTTAAAATACTAAAATATGTGTATACGTGTATATATATATATATACACTAATTAATAATTTAAGTCTTGCCTTATCTTTAAGTTTATGCTATGTCAAAAAAAAAAAGACAGTACTACTTTAATTCCCTTTTTAATTTTATCAAGGATATTCCCTGTTTGATGATATAAAAAAATAATACTTTTTGAGTTTATTGATTGTAAATGGTTAAATCCTTATCAAATTGACATTTTTTAAAATAAAACGTTGCCATTCATAGAATTAATACCACTATTCATATATATATATATATATAATTTAGTCTATGTATGACTTTATTATGATAGAAGGGTTTACCTGAGGAAGTTAGAATTCATCCGTCATGTAAGTTGAGAAGGAGAATTTATATAAAAAATAGAAGAGGCGGATAATTTATTGGGTGGAAAGCAATGATTTGTTGAATTTTTCTTTGCTTACATATTCAGTTCACATATAAAAACACAAAAGGTTAATAATATATAAAATTCAACGAAGTGTTTAAAATAAGATGGCCTTTAAGTAAATTAAATGTGCATATAGAATAACAACAGACAAGTTATTTTCCTCGAAACTTGGATTGGTGGGTTCTGCTTCTGCCTATCATCTCATGATGTTGAAATTTTTGTTGAGTTGACTTTCATAATGTTTCTTATACATTTCCCTCTGTCTACTCATCTCCGTTTGTGACTTGTGAGATTGAACCACCTCCTTCATAAACGACTCGTACTTCCATTAATTCATTCTTTCTTCTCAAGTTCCACGGAGTTTCATATGTAAGTTCTCGCATCCAGTAACATTATCAATTATTTTTGCAAACGCATAAATTTACATAGATTTCTAGCTTTTTATTGGTGCTATATATATAATTTTCTTTGTTGTTGGGCCATATCACCTCAAGCATTCTAGCTTTTGTCAGATACAATTAATTAAGCTTGTTGGCTATTGAAGGAGACTGAGCAGGAAAAGGGCATTGAATTCAAGAAATTCACATGGATAATTCGAGATTTCTCAAAAACTAAAACCAAGAAACTACGATCCCAGTCTTTTGAAGTTGGTGGGTGTAAATGGTGGGTACTTCACCACTTAGTGAGTTTAATTTCCAATGAGCTAATTAATTTCTATACCATATAAATTTAAAATAAATTACTGATTTAGTTTCTAAGAAATTACGTTTTACATTGTCTTAGTTTTTTCTTGTAAAAGATAGAATATATCAATTTAATCTTATAAGATCGCAATTATCTCAATTTTTAAGACAAATGGAAACTTTTTATGACTAAATTAAAAGGTTTCATTTTTTCAAATGAGCTAAATGTAATTTTTTAGTGATTAAATGAGGAATTTACTTATAAATTTACCATAACTACATATATCTCAAACTCAGGCGGATCCTTGTGAATCCAATTGCAAAGAGTGTGGAGCATTTGTCCTTGTTTTTGAATGTGGCAAATCCTTCAGCATCATATGGATGGGCCAAATATGCGTCTTTCAAGTTGTCTCTTGTAAATCAGATGGACAGCGAGAGATCTATTACAAAAGGTACCTGTCTTCATCTTCATTTCAATTATACATTTTTTGTCCTCTTGTGTCTGCTATTTTTGTTCCTTATTTGCACTTAAGTTTAGAATCTAAATTATATACACGAAATTCTCACTGTAAAACAACCTATTTTTTGCCTTTTGAACATTTTACAGAGACCCAACAGAAGTTCAACGCAGGATATACTAGCTGGGGTGCATCATTCATGCTTCTCACTGACTTCTATAGCACTAAAAAAGGGTATCCTTTGAACAACGCATGTATCATAGAAGCCCAAGTGTCCATCTCTAATGATGCCTTCAAGATTCAAGACAAATCCACCAACCAAGAAAAAACAGAAGAACCCACACAGCTTGAAGATCAGAAAAGCACAGATAATTCCTCGGATGGGACACCTGCAAGTTTCAAATCCCATGATGAGTCTATATGGAATCAAGAGCCTTCAAATGAGACACCAAGTCCTAAACATGCACACTATGAACCAACAGCTCCACCTTTATATCCTCGAATAGATGATGACCCTGTGGAACTAGAAGTGCCGTTATCCCCACTTTGTGATCTCATAGATTTCAGGAGTCTAAAGCCAGAGGAATTAGGTTTTATGCTATTACTAGAAGACGTATGTGCAAGATATCCTTCACTCATAGAAAGCCAGAGAAAAAGAACTCCTAAGTTCATCCACTGGGCCTTCATGGCTTTGGGTCAGGTTCTGTATTTCCTCGAGACTATGAAGGTAAAAGATATGGACGAGTCTAACTGTAAGCACCTCCAGAGTTTGTGGGAGGAAGTTCAGTTATTTGGATTTGACTTGAGTTGGTTGGAGCCTCATGTAGAATATGCATTGGGTATGAAAAATTACTTGGAGAGAGCAGAGAAAGTGAGAAAGCTAAAGGAGCAGATTGCTGCTTTAGAGACTGAAATGAAGAAGCTGAGGTCAAATTTTGCTATCGTAGAAGTTGATCTTAATATAGAAAGAAGACACTTGGCTCAGGAAGAAAAGGGTTTCCAGGAGGTAGACATGGATGCTCAACTAGGCTATGGCATTTTCTAGACTTATTACACACAGTGTGTGTGTGTGTTTTTTTTTTTAAGCCTATATATTTTAAGTGAATTGGAAACGTTAATACTGTGAGATGGTTTGATTTTCCCTTCGAAATTAAGAAAAAATACTGCTTATAATGGGATTGTTTCTGTAACTGAATTACTGTGAGTATTTTTTTTTTTTTTACATTGATACTTTAGTACATGTAGATAAAGCTGATGAAGTAAACACAACTTAATTACATAAGAATTGATTAAAATCATCAATCTCTAATAGTTGTATAATATAACTTTAAAACCTTAGAGTTGTGAATATTACCCAGAATCTCCACAAAAACTATATAGCATAATTAATCACTAAAAAAAAATAAAAATAAAAATACACCTTGGTCCATTGCTGTCAATCAATCAAAAGTGAAAAGGTTTAATTTAGAGAGAAAAAATTCTTTTAGAGGGAAGTAATTACTTTTTCACGCAAAAGTCTCATACAATGAGAATAATCAAGTGACAGTTAGTAACTCGTATATATACTACTCATTTTGAGGAACAACAATCCTAATTTCTTTAGGTCAGGCCAATTATTATTGGCCCATTAACAATTGTAATGACTTGATAGGATTTCTACACCAAACCAATTTAATAATAAAATAAACTCATATATAGCCTAAAGTTAATATTATAAGCCATACATATAAATATTTGATAGCATGTGATGTACAATTATTATTATATTAGAATCCACCTTTACAGGAAAAAAAATGCTAACAAAAAGCTAGTGAGACAAATCATACAATTGCGCGTGACATTGTGTAGGGTTTATATGCGTAAGGTATGATAAATTTCTTATCTATCAAACATATAGCACTCAAATATGGGATGATCAAATAGAAAAATAAATTTCAGATCGTTCGTGGTATCTCAAATGGAAATTCACCTAAATTAGAAAACCACATTATCTGATCCCACAACTGAACTGATATCAGAAGGAGCATTAAGAAATGGGCTAATTTAATACCTTACTTTTTAAAAAAACTAAAAATGAGCTAGGGTTAGGTCGGCCTTTTTTTCATTTTTAATTTAATACTTTACTTTTTAAAAAAACTCAATTATGCAGCATTGTCCCTTTTTTTAAATTAAATTTAAATAAGAGTGAGAGTATGAAAGTGAAGCTCAATCCTTTATTATATTAGTCATTTATCAATTCTATTTTCTTTCTCAAATTTTGGCCTAATAATTAAGAGTATATTTGACAAGTCAAATAAATTAGTTTATAATTTTTTATGAAACGTTACTTTGAGTAGCTTATAACTTATATCTGATAGTTTTTATATTTTTTTTCTCTTTTATCTTTATTATTTATTAAAATTCTAACATTATCTTACTCATAACTCGTAACACAATTTCTTCTTCTCTAAGTTTTTTTTACACACCCGCAATACAATATTGCTAATATCTTGTGTGACGATATATAATATGTTTATTTTGGATTATTTTGAGATTACATAATGAAATATAATTATTAACAAAAAATTATAAGTATAACACTATTTTGGGATAACATAATAAAATGATATTATTTTAGAATCTTAAATATTTATTTTAATTATTACACAATTTGCACTATTTATTTTAATTTTTAATAAAAAATTTTATATTTAAACAAAATATTATAATAGTTCAAATTAACTAAAAAACCTAAAATTATAATTATCTAAAAATGTATTTTTGTCTAAAAATAAATTTTGTATAAAATATCATATAAGTATGTCATTTTATGTTATTTAACACTTATCAGTTAATTCAATATCTAATTTTATCAAACACTTCTATTTAATAAACTAGCTTAACAAATTTCAGTTTTCAATAAAAATTAATTTTTAAGTTTTCAGCTAGCTTATCAATTATTTTTACCAAACATAACCTAAATATTCACATAGAAAAATAACAGCAATATCAACTTGCTTATTATGACCAGCTATAAAAAGATTATTTAATAGAAATTAATTATAAAGTAAGCCTCTTTACTTAATTGATGTTATTTAATTATTTAATTCTAATATTTTATACCAAGCCTTTTTTCTTAGAGTTTTTATTGCTTGTGATATATGAAAAATAGTTTCACTTACCTTTTTATACAAATATCCAACACTAAATTGCTTAATAATTTTATAATAATACACCATCATTAAGAGAAGACATGCACTTAAATTGGTGGATGAAAATGAAGTTAGCTTTAGTTTGAATACTTAAATGTATTATTTTAAACATTTAAGCTGTTGACTCTTGAGAAAAACTTGTATTTTATTTAACTTAATTTAAATATTTGACATGATAGTTACTTATTTGATATGTATTTTTATTCTTGGTATTATTAAGTCACAATAAGTAGTACATTATAAAATAGAAAGTTATTATTTTTTTTTCAAGAAGAAAGACCTTGGCTCAAAGGGTTGGTACTAGGCTTAATAGAGCGGAGTTAAATTAGGAAAATTTTGACCCTTATTTGATATGTATTTTTATTTTGATATTATTTAGTCATAATAAATAGTACATTATATAATAGAAAGTTTATTTTTTTTTTAAAAATAAAGCTTGGTTCAAAGGGTGACCATAGGCGTTAATAGAGTCTAGTTGAGTTAGAAAAATTTTGACCATTATTTAAAATAAACCAACCTAATCTAGCCCTAATAATATTAGAATCAGAGAAAATTAGGCCCCAGATTAGCCAACTCTACTACCCTTTGCCTCTTTCTCTCCCTAGGAAGTTACAATAAGGTGTCAGTGCAAGAATTTTTTACAATACGATTTTTTATCAAGGCAATCATTTTTCAAATACTATAAATGAAAGATATTGAGCTTTGCAAATGGAGTTTTTGATACTTGCATTTATTTTGAACGTATCCCACAAAAAAAAGGCTTCAAGATATTTGGATCTATAAATGGATATTGGGCTTTTGTGTAAAAGACTTCTGGGTTGTTAAGAATTTAAATTGGGTCTAACTCTATTTGTTGGTTTATATTTGGCTTTTTATGCTATTAAAATCTAGGAGAAGTGAACAGCCACACGAAGAATGTGAGAGGAGTGAACCCAAAAGCTAAGGGCCTGTTTGATTTAAGCATTTTTTGTTTTCATTTTAATTGAAAACAGAAAATGAACTTGAAAATGCGTTTGGTTGAGTTAACTAAAAACGTTTTCTTGAAAACATTTCTTAAAATAAGCCTAAATCTGAAAACACAAAAAAGATGTTTTCAGTGTTTAAGGAAATGCATTTCAGGAAATGAATATTGAAAATGAAAACAGGAAATGTTTTCACAAACCAAACAGACCCTAAAGTGCTTTCTTTTTCTGCCCATTCTGATGTTGCCCATTTCATACGCTTGTTCAAAATAGCCTAGCTTAAAAGATCTATTGCTGGTTTTAAATATTAAGCATGAATGTGAAAAACAATTCGCTATTAGCAAGCGTTATTAGAAGTTTCCTCTCAGCTAGGGCTCTTATTTTGAAGCCGCCATTGCTAGTGAGAGGTAGCCCTCACCCGCCCCCTTACTTTCCTCCTCTTTCTTTTTCCCTCTTCTCAATGAGTTTTTTTTCCTTCTCTTGTAGAAGTTTCCTCTCGTCCTTGGAGGAGTTTTGGTTGTTCTGGTTTTTTCTCCCTTCTCCTCAGTGTTCTTTGTCATTCCCAGTTTCGGCATGCCCGTAGATCTAGAAAGTACGTTTTGGTTTTCTTTATGTTGAAGGAATGGTTGATGGAGTGTTGGGTTTCGAGATCTAGAATGGTCGACAATGTTGGAAGCCGGTGGTGTTCTGCTTCTACTTCCCTGTGCTGAAGGATCGGTGGTTGGCAATAGAAGAATGGTCTGTGCTTCTGGATGTTTCTATTGCAGCAACACTCTGGTAATGGAGAGCTCTCTAAAATGGAGGGAGGCAGTAGATTGTACTTTGAAAACTCCGGCTACCATCGATGGCAGACTTTGAAGAAGTTGGATATCTTGCTTGGCAGCTTAGGGTTTTTGCGTTTGAAGCTCTTGAGGGCACGCCCTCCAAATCTTGATCCACTTTATTGTTTTTTATTTTTTTAAAAAAATATTTGGTCTGTTTTTGGGTTAGGCTTTATCTTTAACTTATTTGGTCTAGGAGTGTGTTGCCTCTGTTAAGACATAGGTACTTTTTAGTGTGTGTTGTTCTAAATTTATATACCTGTTATCCCATGAGTTCAGGTCTGATTTGTCTATGTTATCTTGGAGTCTTGTATTATCTCATGTATTCTAAACTTATGCCTTTAATACATTTAATGGAAAATATCTCCATTTGACCAAAAAAAGTATGAATGTGCTTTAATATTCTTGTTTATAGTAACATGTGAATATATACAGAAAGGCACAACATATTTTAGGAATTAGAGGACACTTGTAAAGAAAAAGTAAAAGGTAGCAGATTGTTATTTCAAAGTAACTAGAAGACAAACAGACTTTTTTTTGGTGGACCAAGAGCCTCTGCTTGGTGCCATATGCCAAGCAAAGAGTTTGGTACACTTATGTCTTTTAATTGGCATGGAGCCCACTTGCTTGTGTGGGAACCATACCAATCGAATAGTGCAGATGCGCCAAGCAGAAGATTGACACTTTTTTAGTAAGAGACAAACAGACTTTAAACCATGAACTAGTGAAAAAAAAGCATATATCTCCACTCCCTCAAGTTAGAAGCTATATAGAACATTTTTCGTCTTGTAAACTCCTACAAAGTTACAGAAAAAAAAAGGAAGGAGGTGCATTTAATGTAGATGAAAATTTCATAGGCTCATTAATGGAAAAGACCATTGCATTTTGAAAGAAGGAGCTTGCTCTCCAATAGTAAGCTTGACAAGTGTGGCTATTTAAGGTTCCATCCTACCAACCTTGAAATAATGTTTGCTTGGTGTAAATAATTGAGTATCCTAAGAGCATTTATTCCTTCAAGTTATAGTGTGAGAGATCTTATTATTTATTACTCTCTGAATCATTCTCTTTAAATATTTGTTGTCACACCCTTATTAGGATGTATGATCAACACAAATTACGAGATAACTCTTACAAGAATAAGCTTGATAGATATCATCATATTTCGTCAAAAAACACAAAAAACCATTCTATTTCCTTTAAATATTTATATCACAATAGCTTATCAAGACATAGTCTTAGATTGTCAAATTGTTGACTTGTGTCATAGGATTTCACCATGTAATCCTTCTATGCCATTCGACCACTTGATGTGGCCCCCACAACCAAGTTTTCCATTTTATATAACCTCCGACCCATGAGTGACCCGAGTCAAAGAACTAGTATCATCTAACTTTTACTAGTTGAGGTTTCCAATCCATGGTGCATCAAGGACTACAAATACCACTATAACACCAATTATTCTCGAAAGACTACCTCACAAAAGATCAAGGGTCGTTAGTTTGCTAAAACCAAATAGACAATATTTATATTATATTCATCAAATTCTCAATCCAACATTTATTTTATGAACTCATATCCATCTCCCTTAATTTGGGGCAATCATTTCAAAATAAGAGAAACAATTTCATTTCAATATTCCAAGTATAATAAAATGTCTTAGCAAAATATCTACCTCAGTAAAACAAAAATAATTAGAGTAGAGTATAATATATATATATATATATATATATATATAATATAATATAAACAATATGTGCTTCAACCAAAGTTTATGTTTGACATTTAAATAAGAAGAGGAGTCGAATACACACATGAATACTTGAAAGCAAAAGAAAGTTATGAAAAAAATATATGCAAAGCAAATTGTATTGTAATAGGTTAGGTTATCTACTCACCGTCACAATTCTAATACTAATAGCAACTTATACGCCCTACACCCCTTCAAAGGGGATATCCACTAGATTACCTTAGATGGCTAAGAAAATTGTTGAATGGAGATGTAGGTAACTCTCAAAAGTATCCCCAAACTTCAACTTTTCACACTTTCACCCTTTTTCCTCCCAAAATAACTCACCCACATATATAATTAAAAAAAAAATGAGGTGACAGACGTTCACAGGTGTGCTTCTTTCTTTCCTTCATTCCTTTTCTTTCTTTCTTTTCTTCTGTTTTCTTTTCTATTCTCGACTTCTTTTCCATCTTCACATAGGGAGGTTGTCATGAGTGCTTTAACTTCTTTCTCTTCATTTGAGGAGAAAAAAGAAAAATCTATTTGAACTTTAAAGATTTTAAGTTATATTACAATTTGGTTTCTTTTATAAATTTCGATTTAGTCCTTCTTACTTCCTCTCATATCCTCATCAAACAACAAACAAATAGCACTTCTCTTAGTGACTTCCGCCTGCTATTCTCATCCTTCAACTACATTCCACTACAAATTTTTAATATCAAACATATCCCTTACTTTTATTAATTACAAAATTGTCATTTATTCAACATTTCTTTTAATCCAAAATCCATCATAAATAAAAGCAATAGTAGAAAATTTAGATTTACTAACTCAGGCATGCCTTTTTTTTTTTGGGATCCATATTTTAATCTCAAGCTCAAAATTGCTATTCTAAAATAGTTAATTTAATTTACCTCAATTATTTTATTGATATTATTCTTTTTATTATTATTCGCTAATATGTTCAAAACTTTGATTAAAAATTATTAACTCATCTATCAATTAATTCCCAAAAATACGTTTATCAACCTTAAGAAAGGAAACAAAATTTTTGGGATATTATATTTGTGTTTTGAGCTAACAAACTATTTTATGATTCTTTCTTGTATTAAAGTCCCATGAGTGGGCTTGTGTAAGTTGTTAGGAATTTTGTGAAAATCTTAGGGTTTGAGTTTCTAGGTACCTTGAAAAAAACCTAGGGGTTATTTAGTGTAAAAATTGTAAGCTGATCTTCTTAAGTTGAGAGGTTGTAAATGACTAGTGTATGTCTACTAGCATAAGTTTACTAATATCTTGTACAAATTTAGAGGGGTGCTAGAATAAAAGTAAGGTGCTAACCCTTATATAAAATTTTCTTATTGTGGGCTTGACGACTGTAAAAACTTTTTTTAAAAATATTTGAACCACTATATATCATAATGTCTGTTTCTGTTTGCTATTTTATTTTTATTTCAGGAACCTACTTGCATCTTAAATAACATATTTACTAAGTTTTTCATCTCAACTAGTCTAATCAAAAAAATTTTCTTAGAACATTTCTATCTTTTAAAAAGACAAACTAAGCCTTTTCCTTTTATATTTATTATTATGTTTGCTAATCAAAACATGACAAATGTATAATTCTCTAATCAAATATTAAAATATAACAAGTGTAAATCTTAAAAAATATTTTTTTTACACTTTATTGTTACATGATTACTTTTTTTTAATTTTGTTTATATATATATATATATATATATATATATTCTACTTTTAATACAAAAAGTTAATAAAAAACATACGAAAAATTTTTTTGGTTAAAATATAATTCAGATCTTTATAGTTTTATTCAATATAGGATTTAGTCTCTGGTGCTAGTCAACCGTTAATCAATGTTTAGTCTAAGACACGTGGTGCTGACTGAGACATATATATCAATATTAACCACCACGTCAACACCACAAGTGGCACATTTTAACGCTAACATGGTGTGCCACATCACTAGTTCTTTTTTTTTTCCTCTTCTCTTTTCTCTTGCTTCGCGTGCTCACTGTGGCAGCCAGATGACGTGAGATGGATGTTATCCCGTGCATCTAGGTGTGCGTCCCTCCTGACCAATGACAGCTTGACTCGTGGCAAATGCTTTTGGAAGAAAAATAATCCCTTTCGCATTGAGCCAGAGTTGAACCCACATCCAAGAGGTAGAAATGAAACACTTTTACCATTAGACCAATAGTTACTTATAAATTTATATAGTCAAAATGTAATATATAATATTTATCTGTAATTTTATACAAAATTCAAAACAATATGCACAAATTATTATATATGATAAAATAATAACAAATCTAGAAGAATATATTATTATTTTACATAACTCATTTTAAATTATATAAATTTTTTAAAATTTTAATAATAAATCTTATAATATAAGTTTATTTTATAATTATTATTAAAATATTATAAAAATATGTTTATAATATTTTCATTCAATTAGTTCGACTATAGTTTAATTATTAAAGTGAGTTAAGTAAAATAATAATTTAAACTTATATTAAAATTAATATATTTTAATGAAGTTTTTCTCCACATGTTACATCATCAAATTACAAGAATATTAAAATATTAGTAGTTAGACCGTGATTGAATTGATTGAATTAAAATATTATAAAAAATAATTTTAATATGTATAATATATTTTTAATAATAATTAAATTTATAATAATAATATTATAACATTTGTCATTAAACTTTTTAAACTTTTATATAATTTAAAATGAGTTATGTAAAATAATAGTTTATATTTATGTATATTGTTTTGAATTTTTTTTATAAAATTACAAATAAATGTTATATATTAAATTTTGACTATACAAATTGACAAGTAACCATTGGTTTGGTAGTAAAGTTGTTTTAACTTCTACCTCTTGAACATGAATTTGACTCTAGCTCAATGTGAAAGGGATGATTTTTCTTCTAAAAACATTTGCCATGTGTGATGTTGACGTGATGTTTAATGTTAATGTATACGTCTCAGTCACGTATTTCAGACTAACCTTTAATTGATTGTTGACTAATATTAAAGATTTTTTTAAGGCTTTTGAAAGTTACAGGAACTAAATTCTCCCTTTCATTTTGTAAATTATAAGAACTAAATTTTTTATTAAATAAAACTATAAGTACTTATGCTATATTTTAACTATCTTTTTTCTAAAAAAAAAATTTCTTTTCCCAATATAAAAGCCTTTAAAAAAGCGTCCTTTCCCCCGTTTTCTCAAAAGCTGCTTATCGCGTACGAAATCCACGAGGCATTGCAAATTGCAATTTGCACGCAACTTGTATGATTCCACTACATCCCAACACCCTCCACAAGTCTAAAGCATTCAGCAATACCAATAATTCATCTGTGCCAGATTCTGCTTCAGCAACTGAGGCATTACATTTCGATACTCGCTTTGGTTTTTAACTTTCAATTATTCATCTCCCAACTTCAATAAAAATATCGACTAGTTTTGAAAATTCTGGTTGGGCCTGCCCTTTGATAACATATTAATTAATAATTACTAATAATTTGGCATGTATTTTAATACATGCTAATATTTTTTTAATTTTTTTTAAAAATGATTTTAAAAATTAATCTAATTATTATTATTATTTTTAAGAATAAATATATAATAAGAAAATAAAAAATTATATAACTTTTCACAACCCTCTGACTTTGAATATATTTTAACCTCTCTTTCTGATGTATATTTTATTATTTTTATTAGCATATACTTTTAGAGATTGAAAGAGCCCAAAGTCATTTATAATAATTAATGATTTGATACATATTAAAGTGTATGCTATTTTTTAATTTATTTGCGAATATTTTTAAGATATAAATCAATTAAAATAATTTTTATTATATTTTAAAAATAATAAAAGAAATAGTGAGAAGTTATTCCACTACTTTTAACTCTCATGTACATATTTAACTCTGCTTTCCACTGTCTACATGACTAGTTGACCACATCCGATGCCCCGTCATGCGTTCACGCTCATAGGATCGAAAGCAACACACGTTTTTAAAAAGCTAAAATGAAAAAAACACAATTAAACTTTAACGACAACTTTTATGCCCAAATTGCCCTCAACATTATCCTTATTATTTTTTCTGAGTCAGCGTTGTTCTAGCTTTCTTCCTCTTTTAAGATCTCTGACTTCTATGACTCCTGACATTCTTACTATTTGTGGTTCAGTTTCACCCATTCATCGGAAGGTACGTCTCTCTCACTACTAGTCACTAGTAATGGTGTTCTCTATCTGCTTCCTCGTTGTCGTTGTTTTGCCAATTTTAATTCAGAGCTCTCGAATTTGAGAGCACTTTTATCGTTTGCGTATCTTTTAACTGAGTTTGCGTCTACCTTCAGTCAGTGTCCAATAGTTTGACGGAAAATTATTCTGTTTAGGCCGATCATCAATTTAATTTACTTTTATTTTGGTATCTGGAAATTAATTAGGTTTAATTTTAGCGTTCGTGCTGGAATTGGTGGTTTTCACGAAACTACAGATGGATAATCAACAATCAAGTGATTTCACGAAAGGGAAATTCACATGGACGATTCAAAACTTCTCCAAGTTGAGGTCTAAGAAGCTATACTCCGATACTTTCATTGTGGATGGTTATCCATGGTATTTGCTTGAGATCCATTTCTAGGAATTTCCTAGATTTTTTTGTGCTCTTTTAGACTTCCACATATTTAGATTTGTTTGCTTTTGTAGGAGGGTTCTTATATTTCCAAACGGGAACAATGTGGACTACTTGTCCTTATATTTGGATGTTTTTGGTTCTCCGAGTTTACCTTACGGCTGGTCCAGATATGCAGCTTTCAGTTTGGCTGTGATTAATCAACTTGATATAAAGACGACAGTCAAAAAAGGTTCCTTTTAGTTTTTGTATTTCTTCTCATTTTTTGGTTATTTGATTAAGTTTTTGGGTAGAACTTGTGTTTCTTAACAATTTTATATCGAAGCTGGGCATTAAACCAATTTACATTTCATTCAAATTTACCATACCGTTGAAGTTAACGCCTGATGGCCTTCTTTACCGTACCATGCTATTCTATTTTTTCTGTACACTTTATTACCACTTTGGCTCGATGCTAGTTTTCTTTCATCTGTGGTCTAGAGTTTTTGATGATTGTAATTTAGAGATGCTGTCAACACGTCTGTAGTTTAGTTTTCAAGTGTTTAAGGAAAATTTGATGACCAAAAGCACCTTTTATCTATAACGAAACATGAAAACTAAAAATTTTGTCCTTTTGTGATTAAAATGGCAACCAAGATGGGTTACTCCACTATTACGGTCAGGAAGCTTGTGGCATTGAATGTTTTGGAAATATCAGATTGTTGATTTATTATCCAATTGCATTTTTCTTCCACATGTATGGCACTTTCTTTTTCAAAGCACTGGTTTCTTCAACACTTCAAAAATAAATTGAACTTCCTTTAAGAATCTATGGCCAGTAGTGATGAATGAGAGATCTGAGCATAGGAGATTACAAGTTTACATATTAATGCATGTCATTTAATAAGGTCCAATAGAGATCCAGATTTTAAAATCAGTTGTTTCAATGGTGCAAGAATACGATAAAATATTTACAGAGTTCAATTGTTTGTCCAAAGCTGATGTGAAGGTGCTTGGATTTGGAACACTGCTGTTCATTCATTCACTTAGGACAACTAAAACTTCCTGTGTATGGAATTTCATTTCTTATCATACACAACTGACTCTTGAATCTTTATGTATGAATTTTCTAGAGACTGAACACAAATTCAGTGCAAGAGAGAGTGATTGGGGTTTCACATCATTTATGCCTCTAAGGGAAATTTATGCACCTAGCAAGGGTTACCTTGTCAAGGATACATGTATCATTGATGTTGAGGTTTCTATTCCCAAGTCTGGAAATGTGAATCAGGTAGATGAAGCAGATGGCATAACTGGATCCTTGAAATCTGGTGGTCGAGCTGGACAAATGGAAGTGGAACCCCCACAACAGGAAGATCGAGGGCAAGACTTGAATACTGTCCCACCACCCTCTGCCCAAGTTTCTACTAAGTCTACTGAGCATTCTGATAGCCCTTCTTTACTAACAGAAGTGGCCTCCATCCCAATTGGTGAGCTCATGGATTTCAGGGGTCTAGGTCAAATAGAAAAAGATTTTATTCCACTACTAGAGGAAGTATGTTCAAAGTATCCATGTCTCATTGAAAGCCAGCAAAAGAGGAGTCATCGGTTTATTGAATGGGCGTTCACAGCTTTGGGCAGAGTTCTACATTTCCTTAAAACGAAAAGGGTGAAAGACATGAATGATGAGGCCTGCGAGCATCTTCAAATTTTATGGGAGGAACTTGAGACATTTAGATTTGATTTAACTTGGCTGGAGCCTCATGTTCAATCTGCCTTAGGCATGAAAAATTATTTGGAGAGGAAAATGCAATTGAAAAATTTGAGGGACAACGTCGATGCTTTGGAGATGGAAATGAAGAGGCTTAAGGCAAAGTTGGCTGTTGCAGAGGCAGATCTAGAAATAGCAAGAAGAGACTTGGTGCAAGCAGAAGAAGGGTTCGAAGAGAGGGATCTGGAAGTTGAACTTGGATATGGTAGACCATAGACTTGTAAGATAATTCCCTATTGGTTGTGAATAACTGCTTTTGTATATTTAATATGTATTGCCGCGTGTGGGGTTGGATCTGGTGACTAAAATGATTTCCTATGTTTGAAAAGTCTAGTGTTGTAATGACATATTTATGTTTATTTTAAGCTACAATTGTGTTTTAGGGACAATTACATGCCTGAATTAGTAAAATTACACTAGGAATGTGGTCCAAAGTAATTGACTCAACTGGTAGAAAGCCATGGTAGTATTTTTATTTAATAATAAATTTGTGCTTGATTCCTTGGAATAGCATGAATAGTTAAAAGGAAACGAAATTAGGAATATTGACGAGACCTATTGGTGAAAATCTTTATTGTACTCGTAAAATTGTACTGTTAGTATCCTTAGTTGTGGGTGTTTTCTTTCTTCTACCTATATTGCAAATTACTTTTGAGAGAACTTGCTAATCTCCTGAGAACATTCACATATATTTTGAAACAACTTTATGATAATGATTCATTAGAATTTTGAGAAGTTTAAATACAACCTAAGGAAATATAATTTCTCCCAGCATTACTTCCTTAAAACATGGAAGTGGCAGAAAACTACACCTAATAACTTCTCACTTAAGTTAAAATACATTAAAATATAATAAAACATAAATGATAAGTCTAAACTAAAAATATAACACAATAACTACTGTAGTCCCTTACTCCCCACCCCACTGCACCCCCCCCCCCAAAAAAAAAAAAACTCAAAAAAAAGAAAAGAAAAAAAGAAACTGCTATCTACGCTTCCCATGTTGTTGCCAGCAGTTACTAACTTGTACTTAACATGGTAAATATTCTTCAATCAAGCTAATTTGTTTTTTTGGGGTTAAACTATAACTTTAGTCCTTATAATTTTACCTAATAATTTGGTCCTTATAGTTTTAAAATCTTAAATTTAGTTCCCGTAATTTCTAAAATCATTGAAGATGGTTCCAGTGTTAGTCAATGGTTAGTCAAATGTTATATGTTCACATGTGGCACTTACTAGGACTCTCCACTTACCATTTACGGCCACCTTAATGGCCACATCAATCCTACTCACTTGCCACGTTACGCCTAGTAGTTAATTTTTTTTTTTGAAATTTTTGTTATCTAGTCAAACACGGGCAATGTGCATCTTTCTCTCTCTCTCTCTCTCTGAAGCTCACTTTTCTCTCCTCCTTTATCTCTCTCTTTCTTTGAACTCTCTTTCACAACCTTTCTCTCTTGATATAAGTTGTAATAGAGAGATGGAGAGAGAGAATGAGATTACATAGATAAAGGAGAGATAATAATCAAGAATTCTAAATATTATTCAATTATAGAAGAGTAGGGTACATGTGAATATATAGCCTTTGATTAGATCGTTACACGTGTTTTCATGTGTGATATTATGGTTACATGCACAACTGTATCGCTAACAGTAAACTAATATTTCAATTGACTGTAACTACTGCCAGCTAAGCTCACAACACCTAGTATTATCCAATAGCCCCTCATAAACTTAGAGTGAGTTGAGTACAAACAAAGATTACACAATATGCTCCCGTGGACTACTCAACAACTTTAGCTAGCAAATTAAACATAGGATACGACAATGGCTTTGTTAAAAGATCAGCTCACTACTTAATTGAAGGAACATGAACAATGTTTAATAGTCCATTGATAATTTTCTCTCTGACAAAATGAAGATCTAATTCAAAATGCTTCATTTGTTGATGCAACACTAGGATTTTGGAGAGTAGCACAGTATTGAGATTGTCACAGAATACTAAAGGTTTAGATGAAGTTGAGACCCTTAATTCTCTAAGCAACGACTGTAGCCAAAGAATTTTAGTGATAAACGAGGCAAGACTTTGATATTTGGCTTCAGTAGAAGACCTTGCAGCCACTAACAGTTTCTTAGAGCTCCACATTATCAAATTACTTCCTAAAAAGGCATAGAGGCCTGAAGTTGACTGTCTGTCATCCAAATCATTGCCCCAATCTGCGTCACAAAAGCCAATAAGCTGTAATGAAGACGACTTGTAGAAGGTGATGCAATGTGTAAGAGTTCTAGCTAGGTAGCACAATATACACTTGACTGCTTTCCAATGTTCCTCTAACAGACTTTGCATGAACTGGCAAACCTTGTTTATAGATAATGCTATTTTTGGTCTGGTTATAATCACATACTGCAAGGCATCTACAACAGACCTATACAACGTCAGATTGGCCATTAGATCATGACCTTGCTTTGTGAGTTTAAGGTTGGTTACCATGGGATTTGTAATACTTGAGGTCCTTGAGTATTAGTAAAATTAGTTTTTTCGGTCAAGTAGTTAGATGTAGGGGAAAATTTTTGTTTTCGAATAAGGAAATTCATGGTTAGAGTGTGGCTTTGTGTGTAATATCCCAAGAATTTATATGAATATTTAAAGTCTGATTTGAAGTTTAGTGAAAAATTTAATTACGTGGAAAATTTTCTTTTTGAATTATGAAGAAAATGTGGGAATAGAAATTTTTATTTTTAATTTAGGAAATTTGTACAAATTCTCAAGGACTAAAGTGAAAAGAAAAGAAAGTATAGAGGACTTTTGAGAAATGACCAAGTAGGAACCCGAGAAGAAGAATAGAGCTTATGGGAATGAATTATGAGTCTGGTACCGAAAGAATGATGGATTCGAGGTTAAAGTGGTATTTGAGACATCGAGAGGGATTAAAGTGAACAAATCTTATAAGCTAAGGTGGCTATGAGCGATTTTATCGAAAAAGAAATCGGTGGGGCCCACGCATATACACTAATCTCTTATTCTTCTCATTCTCTCTTATTCATTTTTCTATCTTCCTCCCGTAGCTCTCGGCTGAGGATCCCAATTTCTCTTCTTCACCTCCATCCATGCCAAATGCTTAAGGAAGGAAGCCTTGGAAGTTAGGAGGATTGGTAAGTTGATGTTCTTCTTCTTCTTCTTCTTATTACAAGATCAAATCCTTGGTTATCATTTTTTCAAAATTTTTGTAGAATATTTTAATGGATGAATTTAAGTGTGGATGTTAATCTAAAACATTCCTAGGTAGTTTATGATGTTATTAGAACAAGAAATTTGGAGAAAACTAGGAGAAATTCGTAGAATTTGGATATTTGAAAAAAATTAGTGTTCTTGATGAAATTTTGAGATTTGAGCTTGGATTGTTGATAGAAATTGGGGGTTTTGGTGTTAAAACACTCCTTAGACATTAAGAATGAAAACCCATGGAAGAAATCAAAAGAAATGTTGTTTTAGATATGATTTTAGGATTTTTGGATGAAGAACACGAAGAACATCGAAAATTTTCCCCAGAAATTACTGTTCACAGAGAAAATTTTTCCAGATTTTCTCGTTACTGTAGCGTTGACTCGGTCAACGTTACTGTAGCTGCGTTGACCGTTGACCGTTACTGTAGCATCGGTTTGTTTTTAAAATATCGTTGAAAAGCTCTTTGAGTCTAGTTTCCAATGGTATAAGTTTCATCTGGATATTCATTACCAGTTAGAAGTTATGATTTGAGAAGTGGATGAAGGTCGAGAGTAGTAGTAGGAAATTTCTTTATTTCGTAACCCTGATGGTTTTTATCTGGTTACAATAGGAATGGTCAAAGTGCAAGGTGGGAGTGGCGAGAGCGTGAAATCCAGGTGAGTGGGTTAATACTTGCTATGATTAAATATCTGTTATTGACTTTTTGCATCATAGTGGAAATATGTTGTATATCCAAGTTTGAAGAGGATGATGTAGAACGATGAGGCATAAACAATTGTGGAACGTGTCTGGTAATGTATATAATTATATTTTCTTATTTTCCCATGAATGGAGGTTATATGATGGATTGTGAATGGCATGTGAACTGAGTTGAATAATTGTTCTATTTTATGGGTTATGTTATATACATGCTATGTTGCTGGAACCACATTGATTATGTTGTGGCTTGAATTGTAAATGACTGAATTGTGTATGTGGCTCAAGATTATGATTGAGGATGTTTTTATATGTGATTGTGATTGTGTTTGACTGGAAAGGAAAGGCATGGTGGTGCACCCCATGGAGAAATCTATGTGAAGTTATAAGGGTGGAGAATATAAATGGAGCGATAAGGGTGGATGCGGCGGGGGCCGCGGGCAACGATCCAGAGGTATTCTGGACGACCCGGTTGGTACGGGAATTGTGTGTGAAATTGATTTCATCGATTGCTGTTGTGAATTTTGAATTATGTTGAAATGCATTTGATTTACTTGGATATTATTGTGTAGTATTATGAATAATATTATATCATATGATGATCGATCTACGTATGATTGCTGCATGTTATCATTATGATGCATGATTTTTTTTGTCATAGTGTTGTGTTATCTACTCACTGGGCACGTGGTTTGCTCATACCCCTCTTATTGATATTTTTTTTTCAGAGTTGACAGTTGAAGGTAAATATCGGAACAAGGAATTATGGATCCTTAGTCCATGATTACCTTTTCATTTGTTCAGGATAAAGGTATAATAGTTAAGTTTTATTCTAAGTTGTATAAATCTAGAAATCTCTGTAATCGGGTAGGTTCATTCAGTGATGTAATGTGAGTAATTGTAGTATGTATAGAGAACTCGTTTTGGTTGCATGAAAAAGAATTGTATGATTTTTAAGAGAAAGATAGGCTTACGGAGGTGAAATGAAATTCACTTTCCGTGCCGGTCACGTGCTCAAATTTTGGGACGTGAGAAGTTGGTATCAGAGGTTTGGGATTAGGTCTCCTACCGATTACAGAGTAAGGTAACCTTAGTGGGATCTCCTCTATCGTGGTGAACCCGAGCACGACTATAGAGAGATGGCTCCACTGAAGGTCCTGTAGGATGTTTTCATTTCCTTTTCCTCCAAGACTTGTCTTTTCTTATGAATTATGTTTTTAGTTTTAGTTTTAGACAGATATGGCTATACTTTTGAGCTCGGTAAAGGAAAGGCTATTATTTGTTTTGATTCCGTTGCTGTCGGATCAAATTGTATGTATGGGGCTTTATATGTTACATTCATGATTGATTTTGTGTGACTGATTTCTTTTATCTTTCTTAATTTTATTATTACTATTTTTGGAGTACCATCCCATAAAAGAAACCACTGGCATTAAAAGCAAAAGGATTACATTGCAAAAAAAAAAAACAATTACTCATGCATGAGTAATCTAAAAGCGAGGTGGTCTCGGATTAGGAGGGTTGTACTGTATCATCACCCCTCGACCATTTCTTGGAGTGAGAGACAGAGCAATGTCGCAGAGGGTAGTGTAAATCCCATTCATACAATCAACACTTCTTTGTTGTTGATTGCAGAAGCACTGGGTAGACCAATAGAAGAACCTGTCTATTCTTGAAGTCATTTCTGCATGATTGCGTTTAGTTAACTTCTCCAGGTCTCCTATCATCTTTTTCAGATTTTTCACCTCCTGCTCTAGACAGGCGATTTTGTCCTCCGAGGTATGGCCCGTACTAGTCTCCTCAGCTTCCTCGTTCTTCTTCATTTTCTTCTCCTTATGTTTCTCTAGAGACCCCTCAAAAGGTCTTTTGCCCTTGTCTTTGCCCAGACTTAAGTTTAAGTCGAGCTCTTCTTTCTTGGCATCCACTGTGAGATCAATGTACTTCCTTGTGGCCATGATTTGAAAAAAAAATTAGAAATTTATGTAGGAGTATGAGAAGAGATGAATGCTGGGAAGTTGTAGGCTCAGAGATGATTACTCTTTGTGGTGTGGTAACTGAGAACGCTGGGACAGTTCTTATAGAGGAAAAATTAGAACTTAGAGACAAAGAAGATATCTCTTCGTCGCACCCTACACGCTTAACCTATGGATTTCTGCAAGCTGGAAGTTAGAAGTCTAGGGTAGGCATGCACACCAACAACGTGTCGCATTAATGGCAAAACCACGAAAGTCAATATTCGGTGGATTTGCGGCCGATTTACACTTGGTTTTTCCATTTCTCTCGTTGGCATTTTCTGAAATTGAAAGAAGTCGACAATGTAGCCATTACAAAGTGTCTTGGATGTTTTCACAATGAACTAAAATGTATATCTATGCTTTCTTGTATTATTCTTGAAAGCCTTCAGTTGAGTATAATATACATGATTGATTAAATTATACTGTGATTATATGTATCTAAATATATATGATATGTATGTATGTTATTCATGCATAGAGAGTGAAGGCTATTTGTTATGGCCAGTAATAATATGTAATGATTCTACACATATTCAGAGAATGAGAAGTCTGAAATTTAAAAGGACTTGAATAGATGAAAATATATAGATAATGATGTATCTCCATGTTTATACACATATATATATATATATATATATATATATATATATATATATATATGCTCGTAGAGGCAAGTGAAAGGTAAAATTTTTCTTACTTTATGGAACGCTTGATGTGTAGATGTGAGAAGTTTTTATTTTAATATGTATGTTTGAAAATGTGTAAGCTTAGGGCAAAGCCACGGATTAGAAACCTAGATAAGGTTAATATGAAGCTACCCGTTCATGGAGTAATATCTCGATTTAGAATTATTGGATAAGAAAAATACAGAGTTAGGAAGTCATAAATTGAAGCGGCGATTAGTTTAATAATTTTAGCAAGAGTCAAAAGTTAGCCGAAATTTTTGAGGAAATCTTTTGTATTAGATTATATTTTGTTATTTTCTGGCATGCTTATCAGAGACCGTTGGCATTGCGTCAGATAAGGTCTGTAGGTCATCTTTAGAGTATGATGTAAAGGTTTTGTAGCCCTAAATTTCGTCTATATATAATGGATGCCCCATTACGCTGCTCACTACACTAAGAGTTTATATCTATAAGCTTTCTAGCATCAAACTTCTCCTTTTGTACAACCTTTATAGCTCAGAAAAATATGACCGGCAATAAATCTTTCAATTTAAACTTTGAGGCTGGCAAGGTAGAGCTGGATCTAAATCTTAGCCTGGAGAATTATAAGAATAAGAGATTCATGGAAGAGTCACCAGAGGCTAAGAAAAGAAAAAGGGATGTAGTAGAGTTAGAGGATGTTAGCACAGCAACATCTTCTAATAATGAGCTTGCGCTTATGAGACAAAAGATGGAGGACTTGGAAAGATTGATAAACCGCCACTTTAAGGAACAGGGGAGATTGATAAATCGTCTCTTTACAGAACAGGAGAAGCTTTTGAACCGTCATTTTAGGGAATTGGCGAATAGAGTTGATAGATATTCGATGTTTGCAACTCAAAATTTTCGTGACCAACAAGCGAGATGTATTGACTGTATGAATGGAGTGACTTCTGCACTTCGCCAAATTTCTCAGACGTTTCCTCCCGAAACTCTTTCTAGGCTGCAACGATTAACTTCCTCCTTAAGGTCTGAAGCACCTTCTTCTTCTAGACCTGGAGCACCTTCTGCATTTCAAAAGCCTCCTCGTTCTTAATTTATCTTTTCTTTTGTTTGTACCTAAAGCTGATGTTTGATCTAATGTTTACGTATTAAAATTATCTGTTTTGTAAATCAAGTTCAGCTTGTTGCCTGTAACTTATGTATTAGAAATAAAAATTGTTCGTATTTGATTTTTTTTTGTGTTGAAGCAATTCTTTTACTGAAGAAACTTGAGAAATAAAAATATGTTGAACTTGTTATATTTTGTACTTGATTGTGAAAATTCTAAGAGAGAGAATGAGATATAAACAAAATATCGGCATTTGCTTCAATCTTGAGGTAAGTTTTGAATTCGGAGGACCGAATTCTTTTAAGGGGGGAAGAATGTAATATCCCAAGAATTTATATGAATATTTAAAGTCTGATTTGAAGTTTAGTGAAAAATTTAATTACGTGGAAAATTTTCTTTTTGAATTATGAAGAAAATGTGGGAATAGAAATTTTTATTTTTAATTTAGGAAATTTGTACAAATTCTCAAGGACTAAAGTGAAAAGAAAAGAAAGTATAGAGGACTTTTGAGAAATGACCAAGTAGGAACCCGAGAAGAAGAATAGAGCTTATGGGAATGAATTATGAGTCTGGTACCGAAAGAATGATGGATTC
Organism: Biancaea sappan; assembly: GCA_037074585.1. NCBI lineage: Eukaryota > Viridiplantae > Streptophyta > Magnoliopsida > Fabales > Fabaceae > Biancaea > Biancaea sappan. The sequence goes on along the minus strand of CM073492.1, from coordinate 32,112,977 downwards.
GAGGTTAAAGTGGTATTTGAGACATCGAGAGGGATTAAAGTGAACAAATCTTATAAGCTAAGGTGGCTATGAGCGATTTTATCGAAAAAGAAATCGGTGGGGCCCACGCATATACACTCCTCTCTTATTCTTCTCATTCTCTCTTATTCATTTTTCTATCTTCCTCCCGTAGCTCTCGGCTGAGGATCCCAATTTCTCTTATTCACCTCCATCCATGCCAAATGCTTAAGGAAGGAAGCCTTGGAAGTTAGGAGGATTGGTAAGTTGATGTTCTTCTTCTTCTTCTTCTTATTACAAGATCAAATCCTTGGTTATCATTTTTTCAAAATTTTTGTAGAATATTTTAATGGATGAATTTAAGTGTGGATGTTAATCTAAAACATTCCTAGGTAGTTTATGATGTTATTAGAACAAGAAATTTGGAGAAAACTAGGAGAAATTCGTAGAATTTGGATATTTGAAAAAAATTAGTGTTCTTGATGAAATTTTGAGATTTGAGCTTGGATTGTTGATAGAAATTGGGGGTTTTGGTGTTAAAACACTCCTTAGACATTAAGAATGAAAACCCATGGAAGAAATCAAAAGAAATGTTGTTTTAGATATGATTTTAGGATTTTTGGATGAAGAACACGAAGAACATCGAAAATTTTTCCCAGAAATTACTGTTCACCGAGAAAATTTTTCCAGATTTTCTCGTTACTGTAGCGTTGACTCGGTCAACATTACTGTAGCTGCGTTGACCGTTGACCGTTACTGTTGCATCAGTTTTTTTTTTTTTTAAAATATCGTTGAAAAGCTCTTTGAGTCTAGTTTCCAATGGTATAAGTTTCATCTGGATATTCATTACCAGTTAGAAGTTATGATTTGAGAAGTGGATGAAGGTCGAGAGTAGTAGTAGGAAATTTCTTTATTTCGTAACCCTGATGGTTTTTATCTGGTTACAATAGGAATGGTCAAAGTGCAAGGTGGGAGTGGCGAGAGCGTGAAATCTAGGTGAGTGGGTTAATACTTGCTATGATTAAATATCTGTTATTGACTTTTTGCATCATAGTGAAAATATGTTGTATATCCAAGTTTGAAGAGGATGATGTGGAACGATGAGGCATAAACAATTGTGGAACGTGTCTGGTAATGTATATAATTATATTTTCTTATTTTCCCATGAATGGAGGTTATATGATGGATTATGAATGGCATGTGAACTGAGTTGAATAATTGTTCTATTTTATGGGTTATGTTATATACATGCTATGTTGCTGGAACCACATTGATTATGTTGTAGCTTGAATTGTAAATGACTGAATTGTGTATGTGGCTCAAGATTATGATTGAGGATGTTTTTATATGTGATTGTGATTGTGTTTGACTGGAAAGGAAAGGCATGGTGGTGCACCCCATGGAGAAATCTATGTGAAGTTATAAGGGTGGAGAATATAAATGGAGCGATAAGGGTGGATGCGGCGGGGGCCGCGGGCAACGATCCAGAGGTATTCTGGACGACCCGGTTGGTACGGGAATTGTGTGTGAAATTGATTTCATCGATTGCTGTTGTGAATTTTGAATTATGTTGAAATACATTTGATTTACTTGGATATTATTGTGTAGTATTATGAATAATATTATATCATATGATGATCGATCTACGTATGATTGCTGCATGTTATCATTATGATGCATGATTTTTTTTGTCATAGTGTTGTGTTATCTACTCACTGGGCACGTGGTTTGCTCATACCCCTCTTATTGATATTTTTTTTTTCAGAGTTGACAGTTGAAGGTAAATATCGGAACAAGGAATTATGGATCCTTAGTCCATGATTACCTTTTCATTTGTTCAGGATAAAGGTATAATAGTTAAGTTTTATTCTAAGTTGTATAAATCTAGAAATCTCTGTAATCGGGTAGGTTCATTCAGTGATGTAATGTGAGTAATTGTAGTATGTATAGAGAACTCGTTTTGGTTGCATGAAAAAGAATTGTATGATTTTTAAGAGAAAGATAGGCTTACGGAGGTGAAATGAAATTCACTTTCCGTGCCGGTCACGTGCTCAAATTTTGGGACGTGACATTGTGTGTGAAGTAGTAAATGGCCGAGGTATGTGGGGGTGCGTGTACCACCAAAAAAGGCGGATGGATAATAGGACCGTGGAAGGACCAAGGTGAAATAAAAAATAATTAAGAAAACTCTTATGAAAATGGAAAATAAGAATAATGATGTGTTAAGAGTTGAGAAATTGGGCTTGGGAATGTGTAGTGCCTTATGTGTGATGAAGAATACCAGAGTCGGAGAAATTATGATTTTGTAACTACTTATTTGATCGGGATTGGACAAAAAAAGGGGTAAAATGGTAATTTCTTTAAGATGACTATATAAGTCACAAACACATATTTTTAGCCATTTTCTGTCCTTCTTCATGTAGACCACCCTCCTTAAGCCCTAGCTCTCACTTCTCTCCATTTCCTTCACCTAAGAGCATCGCCCAAGCCTCCGACCACTAATCTCTGGCGAAGGTCCAAGTCTCTAGCGACCAACCATCATTGGAGGGAGGAAATCAGGAGAAAGCAAGGTAAGCTTTCCACTCATTCCTCTCATACCCCATTTTCATATATATGAGTGTTAGCGGTGAAAATAAGTGTTCTTGGGTGTTTTAAGCTAGATTAATGATCTAGAACCCTTCTTGGATGATTGTGGAACAAATTGGAACAAGAAACTTGTGGAATCCTTGGATTAAAACATTCAAAGCATAGCTTAAAGAGCATGACAAAAAAATTGGCGAAGTTAGGGTTCTTGGAGGGAATTTCATGGTTTTGAGTTTGATTCTTGAATATAACATATGATTTGAGTGTGTAAAAGTTTTCTAATCATTCCTAATGCTAAACCATGGAAAGAATCTTGAGTTTTGGTGGAAAATTAGCCTAGGATGAAGGAAAAATATAGAGAAGTTGAAAATTGCATTAACTAGGCGGGTAAATGGCCGCCTAGGCGTGTGGATTGCAACATGGGAGAGCATTTCGCCCACTTAGGCCTACCTAGGGGCGCATGTGACAATGGATTTTGACAATTTTTATTCAATTTTCAAATGGTCATAACTCTGTTATCCAGATTTCATTTTTAGCAAATTTTATATCGTTGGAAAGTTCTTTGAGTCTAGGTTCTAATGAGACAAGAATCAATTGAAAATTCTTTACTGTTTAGGAGTTATGACCAGAAGAGTGATCAAAGGTCAGAATTAATGGTAAGGATTTTCCTATTTTGTGATCTTGACATATTTTTACAAGGTTACATTATAGGGATGGATTCTTTGAAGTATCTTTCACATCTTTTGAGGAGGATTATCTAGCTTGGAGTTGAGGTAAGGGACCTAACCTTGCCTTATATGTTTTCTTTTTCAAAGAAATTATTTTTCCTAGCAAGCTCACATTATGATATTATGTTATAAATTGATGGAATGCTTGGTATACTTGAATCTCTATTTGGCTAGAGAAGGGTTGAGAAAGCTTGTGTGTAATGGTTGTCTAGGACTTATATTATTGTCATGAGATATAAATGAATACTAAAATTTGAAAAATTGCGCTACTTTAAAATGAGGGGGCTTCCACCTTATCTTGTTTATGCTATTCTAACAATTCTGTTAAAAGCATGTATAAATGACTTATAAGGAAGTGAAATGCTTTGGTCATGTACCTAAATAAGTAATAAATTTCTCATCATTGGAAGTAGAAGGTAATGGTTGGTTATAGATGAACTATAGAATATGTTCACTAGTAAAATTGTGTGTTTGATAGTGTGAAGCAATTACCATGGTATTGTGCAAGTGTGTGAATGCTTATATTGATGTGTTCCCAAAACATGGATGTTAAGTAGTGATAATTTTCGTAAATGGCCATGTGTGAAAAACTAAACTTATCTCCACTCTATACTTGTATAAATGAACAATGCATTTGTTGAATTAACATAGTGCGAGGTGGGTTAGCCTCTCTTGAAAGATATAAAGGCGTGAGAGGGTTGGCCTCTTTTGAAACCTGATACCTTGAATGAAAAAATTGCTTTTTTTTTGGTTACTGTGCCTATTTATTCAAAACAATCGAATGAATGATGTATCATGTGTTACATTGTTATTAAGTAATGTGTCATGGGTTGCATAATGTGGATGAACAGTTCACTGATATACTAGGATTGAATGTTATATTTCTAGTGTATGAGTTATCTTTTTTCTTGTGTAAAGCACTATGATTAATCACCTAATGTGGAAAGCCCATATGTGGCATACTGATATAAATGGAATAGTGGTAGTATGAAGGGCATCGTAGCTCTCTCTCGCACTATGATTAAGCATGTGATGTGGAAAGCCTATGTGTGACCTTCCCTACTATGGGAACAGGGGGAAATAACTGAGAAGCCTGTGTGGCCCTCTCAGATTGAGACTTATGCTCATATAGTAATCATTGAGAACTTAGTGAGAAGCTTGTATGGCCCTCTCCACTACGATATATGAGAATATTAAAGTAAGCCTATGTGGCTCTCTTTCTATTATGATTCAATTTATGGTGATAAATTGATGCAGATGCCCATGAGGCAAAGTTTAAAATAATGTTTTGATTTTTTTTATATACCATATTTTTTGTGGTTGATGGCTTGATTTTACTGATATTTGGATGACGTTGTGTCATGGACCCTAGCCACCGATGTGTGTTGGTAATGTGTACGCGGATATGTATCTATGTGATGGAAATGTGGTGAGCATGGATCTTGTGTTATGCGCATAATGTTGTTTATCCGTTATTTGGGACGAATGATGCAGGATCATCTAGAGTTTGGACTGTATGTTTGTGTTTTGTGCACATTGCTAGACGGCTTTTCAACACTACTTGTCACGTCCCAAAAATTGAGCACGTGACCGGCACGGAAAGTGAATTTCATTTCACCTCCGTAAGCCTATCTTTCTCTTAAAAATCATACAATTCTTTTTCATGCAACCAAAACGAGTTCTCTATACATACTACAATTACTCACATTACATCACTGAATGAACCTACCCGATTACAGAGATTTCTAGATTTATACAACTTAGAATAAAACTTAACTATTATACCTTTATCCTGAACAAATGAAAAGGTAATTATGGACTAAGGATCCATAATTCCTTGTTCCGATATTTACCTTCAGCTGTCAACTCTGAAAAAAAATATCAATAAGAGGGGTATGAGCAAACCACGTGCCCAGTGAGTAGATAACACAATACTATGACAAAATAAAAATCATGCATCATAATGATAACATGCAGCAATCATACGTAGATCGATCATCATATGATATAATATTATTCATAATACTTCACAACAATATCCAAGTGAATCAAATGCATTTCAACAAAATTCAAAATTCACAACAGCAATCGATGAAATCAATTTCACACACAATTCCCGTACCAACCGGGTCATCCAGAATACCTTTGGATCGTTGCCCGCGGCCCCCGCCGCATCCACCCTTATCGCTCCATTTATATTCTCCACCCTTATAGCTTCACATAGATTTCTCCATGGGGTGCACCACCATGCCTTTCCTTTCCAGTCAAACACAATCACAATCACATATAAAAACATCCTCAATCATAATCTTGAGCCACATACACAACTCAGTCATTTACAATTCAAGCCACAACATAATCAATGTGGTTCCAGCAACATAGCATGTATATAACATAACCCATAATATAGAACAATTATTCAACTCGGTTCACATGCCATTCACAATCCATCATATAACCTCCATTTATGGGAAAATAAGAGAATATGATTATATACATTACCAGACACGTTCCACATTTGTTTATGCCTCATCGTTCCACATCATCCTCTTCAAACTTGGATATACAACATATTTCCACTATGATGCAAAAAGTCAATAACAGATATTTAATCATAGTAAGTATTAACCCACTCACCTAGATTTCACGCACTCGGCACTCCCACTTCGCACTTTGACCATTCCTATTGTAACCAGACAAAAACCATCAGAGTTACGAAATAGAGAAATTTCCTACCACTACTCTCGACCTTCACTTACTTCTCGAATCATAACTTCTAACTAGTAATGAATATTCAAATGAAACTTATACCATTGGAAACTAGACTTAAAGAGCTTTCCAACGATATAAAGTTTGCCCAAAACGGAGTTCGGATGAAGAAGTTATGGCCGATTGAAAAATAAACTAAAATTTCCCAGTACACCTGGCGCCTGGGCGCCAATTCCTTCTTCTTCCCATCTCACCTTGGCGCCTAGGCGCCACACATGGCGCCTGGGCGCCACGATCGCGACCCCTTCGCGATTTCTCTCGGTTTTGGCCCAAATCTGGCCAAATCTTCACCGTTTTTCATGATTTCTTCCATGGGATCTCACCCTTAATGTCTAAAGAGCATTTAGACACCAAAATCACCAATTTTAATCGAGAAACGAAGACGAAATCTCGATTTTACCTCAAATACTCTTAAAACTAGAAAATAGAGAAAATCTTAAGAAATAGAAATTTCTACCTTGATTCCTTGCTTTCCATATGTTGCTTGGCTCCTAGAGGCTCGCCCCGTAGCCCGAGATCCACCCTCCAAAGCCCGGTTGTAGAGTTGGAGTGTAGAGAGAGAAATTAGAGAGAAGGAGAGGAGAGAAAGTGAAGAGAGAGAGAGGAAAGGAGAAAAATGAATAAAAAATAGGTGAGACCACCTATATACTCGCCCGGGGTGAAATTATCACTTGCTCTAAAATTGACCCTCAGTCAAGACTAGCAAAAGCAAATTCATAAAATCTCACCTCAGGTGTTTCTAAATCCTCGGTGCCCCACAAATTTCCTTATTCACTTTAGTCCCTCTCAATATCTCAAACTCCACTTTTACCTCGAATCCATCATCTTTTCGGTACCGGACTCATAATTCATTCCCATAAGCTCTATTCTTCTTCTCGGGTTCCTACTTGGTCATTTCTCAAAAGTCCTCTATACTTTCTTTTCTTTTCACTTTAGTCCTTGAGAATTTGTAAAAATTTCCTAAATTAAAAATAAAAATTTCTATTCCCACATTTTCTTCACTAATTCAAAAAGAAAATTTTCCACATAATTAAATTTTTCACTAAACTTCAAATCAGACTTTAAATATTCATAAAAATTCTTGGGATATTACATTCTTCCCCCCTTAAAAGAATTCGGTCCTCCGAATTCAAAACTTACCTCAAGATTGAAGCAAATGCCAATATTTTGTTTATATCTCATTCTCTCTCTTAGAATTTTCACAATCAAGTACAAAATATAACAAGTTCAACATATTTTTATTTATAATACATAAGTTACAGGCAACAAGCTGAACTTGATTTACAAAACAGATAATTTTAATACGTAAACATTAGATCAAACATCAACTTTAGGTACAAACAAAAGAAAAGATAAATTAAGAACGAGGAGGCTTTTGAAATGCAGAAGGTGCTCCAGGCCTAGAAGAAGAAGGTGCTTCAGACCTTAAGGAGGAAGTTAATCGTTGCAGCCTAGAAAGAGTTTCTGGAGGAAAATTCTGGGAAATTTGGCGAAGTGCAGAAGTCACTCCATTCATACAGTCAATACATCTCGCTTGTTGGTCACGAAAATTTTGAGTTGCAAACATCGAATGTCTATCAACTCTATTCGCCAATTCCCTAAAATGACGGTTCAAAAGCTTCTCTTGTTCTGTAAAGAGACGATTTATCAATCTCCCCTGGTCCTCAAAGTGGCGGTTTATCAGTCTTTCCAAGTCCTCCATCTTTTGTCTCATAAGCGCAAGCTCATTATTAGAAGATGTTGCTGTGCTAACATCCTCTAACTCTACTACATCCCTTTTTCTTTTCTTAGCCTCTGGTGACTCTTCCATGGGTCTCTTATTCTTATAATTCTCCAGGCTAAGATTTAGATCTAGCTCTACCTTGCCAGCCTCAAAGTTTAAATTGAAAGATTTATTGCCGGCCATATTTTTCTGAGCTATAAAGGTTGTACAGAAGGAGAAGTTTGATGCTAAAAAGCTTATAGATATAAACTCTTAGTGTAGTGAGCAGCGTAATGGGGCATCCATTATATATAGACGAAATTTAGGGCTACAAAACCTTTACATCATACTCTAAAGATGACCTACAGACCTTATCCGACGCAATGCCAACAGTCTCTGATAAGCATGCCAGAAAATAACAAAATATAATCAAATACAAAATATTTCCTCAAAAATTTCGGCTAACTTTTGACTCTTGCTCAAATTATTAAACTAATCGCCGCTTCAATTTATGACTTCCTAACTCTGTATTTGTCATATCCAATAATTCTAAATCGAGATATTACTCCATGAACGGGTAGCTTCATATTAACCTTATCTAGGTTTCTAATCCGTGACTTTGCCCTAAGCTTACACATTTTCAAACATACATATTAAAATAAAAACTTCTCACATCTACACATCAAGCGTTCCATAAAGTGAGAGAAAAATTTTACCTTTCACTTGCATCTACGAGCATATATGTATATATGTATAAACATAGAGATACATCATTATCTATATATATTTTCATCTATTCAAGTTCTTTTAAATTTCAGACTTCTCATTCTCTGAATGTATGTAGAATCATTACATATTATTCCTGGCCATAACAAATAGCCTTCACTCTCTATGCATGAATAACATACATACATATCATATGTATTTAGATACATATAATCACAGTATAATTCAATCAATCATGTATATTATACTTAACTGAAGGCTTTCAAGAACAATACAAGAAAGCATAGAAATACATTTTAGTTCATCGTGAAAACATCCAAGACACTCTGTAATGGCTACATTGTCGACTTCCTTCAATTTCAGAAAATGCCAACGAGAGAAATGGAAAAACCGAATATTGACTTTCGTGGTTTTGCCATTAATGCGACGCGTTGTTGGTGTGCATGCCTACCCTAGACTCCTAGCTTCCAGCTTGCAGAAATCCATAGGTTAAGCGTGTAGGGTGCGGCGAAGAGATATCTTCTTTGTCTCTAAGTTCAAATTTTTCCTCTATAAGAACTGTCCCAACGTTCTCAGTTACCACACCACAAAGAGTAATCATCTCTGAGCCTACAACTTCCCAGCGTTCCTCTCTTCTCATACTCCCACATAAATTTCTAAATTTTTCAAATCATGGCCACAAGGAAGTACATTGATCTCACAGTGGATGCCAAGAGAGAAGAGCTCGACTTAAACTTAAGTCTGGGCAAAGACAAGGGAAAAAGACCTTTTGAAGGGTCTTTAGAGAAGCATATGGAGAAGAAAATGAAGAAGAACGAGGAAGTTGAGGAGACTAGCACGGCCCATACCTCGGAGGACAAAATCGCCTGTCAAGAGCAGGAGGTGAAAAATCTGAAAAAGATGATAGGAGACCTGGAGAAGTTAACTAAACGCAATCATGCAGAAATGACTTCAAGAATAGACAGGTTCTTCTATTGGTCTACCCAGTGCTTCTGTAATCAACAACAAAGAAGTGTTGATTGTATGAATGGGATTTATACTACCCTCCGTGACATTGCTCTGTCTCTCGCTCCAAGGAATGGTCGAGGGGTGATGATACAGTACAACCCTCCTAATCCGAGACCACCTCGCTTTTAGATTACTCATGCATGAGTAATTTTTTTTTTTGCAATGTAATCCTTCTGCTTTTAATGCCAGTGGTTTCTTTTATGGGATGGTACTCCAAAAATAGTAATAATAAAATTAAGAAGGATAAAAAAAATCAGTCACACAAAATCAATCATGAATGTAACATATAAAGCCCCATACATACAATTTGATCCGACAGCAACGGAATCAAACAAATAATAACCTTTCCTTTACCAAGTTCAAAAGTATAGCCATATCTGTCTAAAACTAAAACTAAAACATAATTCATAAGAAAAGACAAGTCTTGGAGGAAAAGGAAATGAAAACATCTTACAGGACCTTCAATGGAGCCATCTCTCTATAGTCGTGCCCGGGTTCACCACGATAGAGGAGATCCCACTAAGGTTACCTTACTCTGTAATCGGTAGGAGACCTAATCCCAAAGCTCTGATACCAACTTGTCACGTCCCAAAATTGAGCACGTGACCGGCACGGAAAGTGAATTTCATTTCACCTCCGTAAGCCTATCTTTCTCTTAAAAATCATACAATTCTTTTTCATGCAACCAAAACGAGTTCTCTATACATACTACAATTACTCACATTACATCACTGAATGAACCTACCCGATTACAGAGATTTCTAGATTTATACAACTTAGAATAAAACTTAACTATTATACCTTTATCCTGAATAAATGAAAAGGTAATTATGGACTAAGGATCCATAATTCATTGTTCCGATATTTACCTTCAGCTGTCAACTCTGAAAAAAAATATCAATAAGAGGGGTATGAGCAAACCACGTGCCCAGTGAGTAGATAACACAATACTATGACAAAATAAAAATCATGCATCATAATGATAACATGCAGTAATCATACGTAGATCGATCATCATATGATATAATATTATTCATAATACTTCACAACAATATCCAAGTGAATCAAATGCATTTCAACAAAATTCAAAATTCACAACAGCAATCAATGAAATCAATTTCACACACAATTCCCATACCAACTGGGTCATCCAGAATACCTCTGGATCGTTGCCCGCGGCCCCCGCCGCATCCACCCTTATCGCTCCATTTATATTCTCCACCCTTATAGCTTCACATAGATTTCTCTATGGGGTGCACCACCATGCCTTTCCTTTCTAGTCAAACACAATCACAATCACATATAAAAACATCCTCAATCATAATCTTGAGCCACATACACAACTCAGTCATTTACAATTCAAGCCACAACATAATCAATGTGGTTCCAGCAACATAGCATGTATATAACATAACCCATAATATAGAACAATTATTCAACTCGGTTCACATGCCATTCACAATCCATCATATAACCTCCATTTATGGGAAAATAAGAAAATATAATTATATACATTACCAGACACGTTCCACATTTGTTTATGCCTCATCGTTCCACATCATCCTCTTCAAACTTGGATATACAACATATTTCCACTATGATGCAAAATTTCAATAACAGATATTTAATCATAGCAAGTATTAACCCACTCACCTGGATTTCACGCTCTCGGCACTCCCACTTCGCACTTTGACCATTCCTATTGTAACCAGACAAAAACCATCAGAGTTACGAAATAGAGAAATTTCCTACCACTACTCTCGACCTTCACTTACTTCTCGAATCATAACTTCTAACTAGTAATGAATATTTAAATGAAACTTAAACCATTGGAAACTAGACTTAAAGAGCTTTCCAACGATATAAAGTTTGCCCAAAACGGAGTTCGGATGAAGAAGTTATGGCCGATTGAAAAATAAACTAAAATTTCCCGGTACACCTGGCGCCTGAGCGCCACCTATGGCGCCTGGGCGCCACCCATGCCTGGCGCCTAGGCACCACACGTGGCGCCTGGGCACCAATTCCTTCTTCTTCCCATCTCACCTTGGCGCCTGGGCGCCACGATCGCGACCCCTTCGCGATTTCTCTCGGTTTTGGCCCAAATCTGGCCAAATCTTCACCGTTTTTCATGATTTCTTCCATGGGATCTCACCCTTAATGTCTAAGGAGTATTTAGACACCAAAATCACCAATTTTAATCGAGAAACGAAGACGAAATCTCGATTTTACCTCAAACACTCTTAAAACTAGAAAATAGAGAAAAGCTTAAGAAATAGAAATTTCTACCTTGATTCCTTGCTTTCCATATGTTGCTTGGCTCCTAGAGGCTCGCCCCGTAGCTCGAGATCCACCCTCCAAAGCCCGGTTGTAGAGTTGGAGTGTAGAGAGAGAAATTAGAGAGAAGGAAGAGAGAAGGAGAGGAGAGAAAGTGAAGAGAGAGAGAGGAAAGGAGAAAAATGAATAAAAAATAGGTGAGACCACCTATATACTCGCCCGGGGTGAAATTATCACTTGCTCTGAAATTGACCCTCAGTCAAGACTAGCAAAAGCAAATTCATAAAATCTCACCTCAGGTGTTTCTAAATCCTCGGTGCCCCACAAATTTCCTTATTCACTTTAGTCCCTCTCAATATCTCAAACTCCACTTTTACCTCGAATCCATCATCTTTTCGGTACCGGACTCATAATTCATTCCCATAAGCTTTATTCTTCTTCTCGGGTTCCTACTTGGTCATTTCTCAAAAGTCCTCTATACTTTCTTTTCTTTTCACTTTAGTCCTTGAGAATTTGTAAAAATTTCCTAAATTAAAAATAAAAATTTCTATTCCCACATTTTCTTCACTAATTCAAAAAGAAAATTTTCCACATAATTAAATTTTTCACTAAACTTCAAATCAGACTTTAAATATTCATAAAAATTCTTGGGATATTACACTACTATTCTAGTCTTTGCTATTTATGTTAGCCACATTAGCATTCAATTTCTCAGTTACAGTTGCTTTCGTACTCTCACTGTTAATACTGATTTCTTAACACAATAACAAAGATTCAATCTTACTTACAGAGTAGGTTTCTTTTTTTGTACGTCGTGCAGTAGAGGAGGCATTATACTCGCTTGGTAGGCCTTCAAGAATTATCTCTATGTTCTTGCTCAGGAATTTTGCTGCCAATGGCTATTAACACGTCAATGAGTGTTTTAATTCTCAGTCAATATTCAACAATGGTTTTGGAACCTTTCTTCATGTTTCTCAACTTTGTTTTATATTGGTGAAATTTTGCCCTGTTGTACGCCACAAAGTAATCTCCAATTTGCTTCCATACTTCAAACGATCTATCACGGCCTACGACTCTAGTCAGAATATTCTTAGTTACTAACGACAGAAGACAAGAGAGCAGAAATTGATCTTTCTTGTACCAGGCTTGGAACTCATTACTTGATTTTTTTTTGGCACAGCTGATTCACCTTTGATGAAATTATGAAGTTTGTGCTTGTTTATCACAAATAAAACTTGCTACTTCCATAAAAGATAGTTCTTCTTATCTAATTTCACTGATATTGGATGACTGAAGGTGACTGTATTCTTCTGAGTAGCCATCGGTACTCTATTTGGAAGGTTTTGTGTATTCTCCAGGGTGTGTTCAGAAATTGAGCTTTAATACCATGATATGAGTTCTAACAGAGAGATAGAGAAAGAGAATGAGATTACACAAATAAAGCAGAGATGATCACCAAGAATTCTAAATATTATTCAATTATAGAAGAGTAGGGTAATATATAGCCTTTGATCAGATTGTTACACATGTGTACACGTGTGATTTTATGGTTACAATGTTACATGCACAACTATATTGCTAATAATAAACTAATATTTCAACTGACTATAACTACATCTAGCTAAACTGACAACACTTAGTATTATCCATTATCTCTCTCTCCAACGCTTTCTCACTACTCGGGGCTATGTACGCGTGTAAGCTTTGTGTAACAAGAAAGAAGAAAAGAAAAAAGAGCAAAACAAGGGGCTTCACCTGTGCGTGTTGTTGTGTGTAAACCTGTGGGTGAGTGAGGGAGGAGAGGAAATGAGTTCATTTTGGAATTCATCCTTTTTAAGAAATTAACAATGTCATTCTAGACAAAAAATAGTGATCTTCGATGGATTCAATGCACATTGGGATAACTAAATTTCGTGAATCTATAGTATATAGTGGGGTAAAAAATTTATTACCTTAGTGGGGTATGGAATGAGTTGTGTTGAGGCATTGAATTTGCTTTCTCTCACCCTCCCTCTCGTCACCCTTTTTCTGCAAGACAGAACATTCTCGATCATAGCAACAAATATATACTATACATTTCCCTGTTTTTCACAGTTACTCAACTACACATATAAGGAAATGAGGGCGCTTCACATTGTTAATTTATGAAAAAGGATGAATTCCAAAATGAACTCATTTGCTCTCCTTCTTTACTCACCCACAGGTTCACACAACAACACGCATAGGTGAAGCCCCATGTTCTGTTCTTTTTTTCTTTTTGCACAAAGTTTACACATGCACATAGCCCCGAGTAGTAAGAAACCATTAGGGGGAGAGAGAGAGAGAGAGGGCGAGCTTGTGAAAGAGTGTTCGAAGAAAGAGAAAGATAGAGTAAGGAGGGGCACTGAGAAACAGAGAGAATGAGATAGAAGTGAACTTGACAGGGGGGAGAGAGAGAGCTTGAGAGAGAGCACGTGATGCGATCTTTCTCGACAAGTGTATCGGGTCACACAAGTAGTAAAGTAAGAGAAAGAGTTATGGTCCTCAGGGATTGACTTTGAACAATTACCAATTTTACTAGATCAAGTTATATTTGTAATACCCAAGAAAAATAAAATATAAATATTTGTTTACAAACTACTGTTACTATTTCAGTATACGGTACTATTCACCTGTATAATACTATTTACGTATATGGTACTGTTCATCTGTACAATCAAAATGTCAAGTACTAGATGTGGTTTGATCATAAGAGAAAATTAGAAAGAAATTTGTAGGAGAAAATGACATTTTATATGAGAGAATTCCCTGAGGGACTAAATTAAAAGGAAACTAAATTAGCAAATTGATTATACTAGTAGATGAGACTAGTAAGTGAGACTAGTAGATGAGACTAGTATGTGAAACTAGTAGATGAGACTAGTAAGTGAAATTGGTAGATGAGACTAGTATGTGAAACTAGTAGATGAGACTAGTAAGTGAAATTGGTAGATGAGACTAGTATGTGAAACTAGTAGATGAGACTAGTAAGTGAAATTGGTAGATGAGACTAACTAGTAGATGAGACTAGTAAGTGAAATTGGTAGGTGAGACGGGGTAGATGGAATAGTACCCTTAAATTTTCCTATAAATAGACCCTTCCATTTCACTTTCAAAATCACACCTTCAACTTCTCTTCTTCTCTCCTTAAGATTTCTTGGTCCGACGCTAGACCTCTGAGATTTTGGGCCTTTTCTTTTCAGCTTAGGTAATGATACTATACCCTTTCTATGTCTTTCAAATTCTAGAAGTTATTTTCTTAAGTATGCTCTGTGGTTGCGGCTTTGGCCGATCTTCCACATCAGAAAAATTGTCGTTAGCTGTCATTTTGATTCTCTGATTACCGAAATAGAATATAAACTGTGAAGAATACATGTCTAGGAAAGTTCTGGCTAAGGAAAGACCTGGTTTTTAAGTGTGTCCAATGTGACCCTCCACTCTTTCCTGGGAACTTACCTGGTGTACTCTTTTACAGATTGTATTCTCTATTTCTGGTATGAATAGTACCCGTACGTATGAATAGTAACCATATGAATAGTAACCGTACATATGAATAGTATCCATACATAAAAAATAGTATTCATACGTATGAATAGTGATCATATGTACGAATATTATCCGTATGTATAAATAATATCTGTACGTATAAATAGTGACCGTATATATGAATAGTGACCGTATATATGAATAGTACCGTATGTATGAACAGTATCTGTATGAAAACAATCCTAACTTGTTTTCTCTAATCTTTCATGAAAATCTCCGTAGCGGAATACTGAAATTCATCTGTGTACTCTTATCTGTAACGACTTAGAGAAGCGATATTCGTACGGAATCCAGGTGAGTGAAACGACCCTGTTTTAATAGAGTTTTAGCATTACTGGTGATAAAAAGTATGTCGTAGGACACTCCCAAGATTCATAGGGGGAAATTGGATTCAGAATGACGAATCTAAATGAGATAATTAATCTATAAGTATGGATAAAATGAAATAAGTATCTTATGATGATGTGAAGTTTGAATGTTTTTAAAAATGGATTAATTGTTATCTTGATATGTGGTTTATAAATCCATAATATAGTTATATATTATACCTGTTATATGGATGAATATTATATTGAGCTTCTGATTATGATATGAAATGCTATTGATTGTGATTGAGCGGGACAGTACCCCCTCTCACGGCAAGGCGGAAAACCCGGTTGACAGGGTGTCTTGACCAATGAGTGTGGAGACAACGATTCCCTCAGTAGGGATATAGCCCGGATTGGTGATAAATCCGTGAGGCGCCCTAGCTAAGAGGATGAGGTTGTGCGTCATGGCGGAAATATACATAATTGGTGAGCCGGCCTGTGTGCGCTCTCCGGGATATATTGCCATTGACGAGTACTAGTAACGTTTGTTGAATTGGATGAATTTTTATCTTGTATGTAAGAGGATGATGTTGTGCGTCATGGCGGAAATATACATAATTGGTGAGCCGGCCTGTGTGCGCTCTCCGGGATATATTGCCATTGACGAGTACTAGTAACGTTTGTTGAATTGGATAAATTTTTATCTTCTGTCTATTGGTTGAGTATGAGCCTTTGGATATGCTTGCATGACTGGTAATGTATTTGAATTTTATTAATGCGAGGCCGATTCGCTCATTGAGTTTAAAAGCTCACATTGTTTGTACAACCTTTTTGTTCAGATCAGGTTGCCATCGAAGAATATCTGCTAGAGGAGTAGATCACTTTGGACCTTCCCGTTGTCGGGTAGACCTCTCTTCTGTTATAGATTATGTTGCTCTGTAATCGTCTAGGACATCTAGTTCAGGGGTTCGACATTTGGCTTGTATGTCAGTATAATAATGTATTTTAAATTGATAATCTATGATTACATGCAAATCATCTCTATGATTTTCAGATAAGAAAATTTGATATATTTATCGGAAGGCTTACAGTGATGAGAGATTCATCATTGTGCCGGTCATGTGCCCAGAAAACGGGTCGTGACAAAGTTGGTATCAGAGGAAAGGTTGTTAGGTCTCCTAGTGATTACAGAGCAAGGTAACCTTAGTAGGACCTCCTCTATCGTTGTGAACCCGGGCACAACTATAGAGAGACGGCTCTACTGAAGGTCCTGTAGGATGTTTTCATTTCCTTTCCCTCCGAGACTTATCTCTTCTTAGGAATTATGTTCTCAGT
Organism: Biancaea sappan; assembly: GCA_037074585.1. Lineage (NCBI taxonomy): Eukaryota > Viridiplantae > Streptophyta > Magnoliopsida > Fabales > Fabaceae > Biancaea > Biancaea sappan. The sequence continues at coordinate 32,095,983 of CM073492.1, read as the reverse complement.
TTTAGTTTTAGACAGATGTGGCCACACTTTTGAACTTAGTAAAGGAAAGGTTATTATTTGTTTTGATTCCGTTGCTGTCGGATCAAATTTTTATATGGTGGATTTTATAAGCTGAATTCATGATTGATTTTGTGTAGCTATATTATTTTAGGGTACCAGCCAATAAAAGAAACCACTTGCATTAAAAAAAAAAACTGAAGGATTACATTGCAAAAAAAAGAAGAAGTTTACTCATGTATGAGTAATCTAAAAGCGAGGTGGTCTTGGATTAGGAGGGTTGTATTGTATCATCACCCCTCGACCATTCCTTGGAGCAAGAGACAGAGCAATGTCGCGGAGGGTAGTGTAAATTCCATTCATACAATCAACACTTCTTTGTTGTTGATTGCAGAAGTACTGGGTAGACCAATAGAAGAACCTGTCTATTCTTGAAGTCATTTCTGCATGATTGCGTTTAGTTAACTTCTCCAGGTCTCCTATCATCTTTTTCAGATTTTTCACCTCATGCTCTAGACAGGCGATTTTGTCCTCCGAGGTATGGCCCGTGCTAGTCTCCTCAGCTTCCTCGATCTTCTTCATTTTCTTCTCCTTCTGCTTCTCTGGAGACCCCTCAAAAGGTCTTTTGCCCTTGTCTTTTCCCAGACTTAAGTTTAAGTCGAGCTCTTCTTCCTTAGCCTCTACTGTGAGATCAATGTACTTCCTTGAAGCCATGATTTGAAAAAATTTAGAAATTTTTGTAAGAGTATGAGGCGAGAGGAATACTGGGGGATTGTAGGCTCGGAGATTATTACTCTTTGTGGTGTGGTAACTGAGAACGCTGAGAAGGTTTTTATAGAGAAAAAATTTGGACTAAGAGACAAAGAAGATATCTCTTCACCGCACCCCTACACGATCAACCTATGGATTTCTGCAAGCTGGAAGCCAGAAGTCTAGGGTAGGCGTGCACACCGATAGCGCGTCGCATTAATGCCAAAACCACGAAAGTCAGTATTCGGTGGATTTGCGGCCGATTTTACTCGGTTTTCCCATTTCTCCCGTTGGCATTTTCCGAAATTCAAAGAAGTTGATAACATAGCCATCAAAGATTGCCTTGGATGCTTTTATGATGAACTGAAATACATTTCTCCGTTTTATTGTGTTGTTCTTAAAAGCCTTCAGTTGAGTATAATATACATAATTGATTGAATCATGTTGTAATTACATTTATGTATGTTATTCATGCATAATGAGTGAAGGCTACGATCAAGGAGAATATGTGATGATCCTACATATACTTATAGAGATGTGAAATCAAAATGACTTGGATAAAATAAAATGTGTAGATGATGATATATCTTCATGGTTACACATACTTACATATAATGCTCTCGTGGGCAAATGAAAGGCAGTGATTTCCTTACATCATGATAATGCTTAAGGCATGTGACCGTAAGCAGTTAACTTTGTTTTAAAATATATATATTGATATACATATATTATGTGTAAGTCTAGAGTAAAGACACCGATTAGAATCTAAGATACGGCCAATATGAGGCGACCTAATCATAGAGGGACATCGTGATATAGGATTACAGAATAAAACAAGTTTAGAGGGAGAAAATCTCAGACTGAAGAGCGTAGTTAGTCAGAACTTTGAGAAAGGTCAAGATTAGCCGAAAATTTTTTTTGAGGAAATCTTTGACTTATGTTAATTGCATTAAATTATATTTACTATTTACTTGCATGTCCGACATTAATTGCTGGCATTGCGACGTATGTGATCTGTAAACCTTATAGCGAGCGGCGTGTAGGTTGTGGTGGCTTTAGCTCCAGGGGCTTCGGGTTGTCTATAAATCTTGTATGCCCGTTACTCTACTCATCGCACCAAGCAAACCTACTTCTTTCATTACATACCTATTTCTCAATTTTCATTCCTTTCTCCTTCGAAGTTATTTCTGAGATCCTTAGAGCAATGGCTGATAATAAGTCTTTCAACTTGAATTTTGAGACTGGCAATGTAGAGCTTGATTTAAATCTAAGTCTCGGAGACAACAAAGGGAAGAGACCTGTAGACAGGTCACCAGAAATTAAGAAAAGAAAGAGGGATGTAATAGAGTTGGAGGAGGACAGTACTGCAACATCCTCAGAAAATAAGCTTGCGTTCCTGGAGCGTAAGATCGAAAATCTGAAGCGTAAGATAGAGAGCCTGGAATACAAGACAGAGGACCAGAAACGACTAATAAATCGTCTTTTTGAAAACCAAGAGAAACTGATAAATCGTCGTTTCGGGGAACTGGCTAATCGAGTTGTTAGACATTCAATGTTTGCAACTCAAAATTTTCGTGACCAACAAGCAAGGTGTATTGACTGTATGAACGGAGTAACTTCTGCTCTTCACCAAATTTCTCAGGCGCTTCCTTCAGAAACCCTTTCTAGGCTGCAACGATTAGCTTCCTCCTTAAGGTCTGAAGCACCTTCCTCTTCTAGACCTGGAGCACCTTTTACATTTCAAAAGCCTCCTCGTCCTTAATTTATTTTTCTTTTGTTTGTACCTAAAGCTACATTTGGTGTAAGCTTCACGTATTAAAATTATCTATGTACTAGAAATAAAATTTAAGTTAGTATCTAGATCTTCTTTGTTGAAGTGATTCATTTTACTGAAAGAACTTGAGGAATGAGAAGATATTGGACTTGTTATATTTCATACTTGATTCTAAAGCATAGTATAGTAATATCTTTTTGACTGAGCAGAGTTACTAAAATGATATTTCATTGCACTTCTGAGCTATGGAGGAATGCTGAATAAGTATTTTATGAACCTATATATAGAGAACTATGGGTTTGCCCTAAGCATTGAAGGGATACGACTCTATATGAGTCATTGAGGTGAGAGGAATTTCTATATATATTTATTTTATAATTATGCGTGAGGAATATGTTATTTACTTAACACATTTTCTAGAATTGTTCTTCTTAGAGATTTATGTAATGATTTCATTTTATATAACGCCTTCAGCTGAGAGTATCGCCTTAAGGTAGAAGGATCGCCTTCGGGCAAGAGTATTGCTTATGGCCAAAATGATGCCTTCGGGTAGGGTGCTTGTATTCGTAAAAGTTATAAGCTATGTGTGTGGAAACATGTGTTCTGATATTCAATGTGAACTGGAAAGACCACGTGCCACTTTTGAGATGACACCTATTTGAGGTTTTACATATAGACAGAGTTCGTCTTTGATTAGGTGGTTTGAGTTTGGTAAAGGTTATGAGGATGAGACACTTTATGGTACAAAAGGTTGTGGAGAAGATCAAACTGATGAAGAAGAGATTGTTTGCTATTTAGAAAAGGCAAAAGTCCTATGAAAATTATTGATAATGCGGTCTAGAGTTCACAGTTGATGCTATAGTGTTCTTGTAAATCTTACCAGGGATGTGAAGAGGTTTGGAAAGAAAGAGATACAAAGAATGAGATATAGACGAAGTAATCACACTTATTTCAGTCTTGAAATGAGTTTTGAATTCGGGGGACCGAATTCTCTTAAGGGGGTGATAATGTAATACCCAAGAAAAATAAAATATAAATATTTGTTTACAAACTACTGTTACTATTTCAGTATACGGTACTATTCACCTGTATAATACTATTTACGTATATGGTACTGTTCATCTGTACAATCAAAATGTCAAGTACTAGATGTGGTTTGATCATAAGAGAAAATTAGAAAGAAATTTGTAGGAGAAAATGACATTTTATATGAGAGAATTCCCTGAGGGACTAAATTAAAAGGAAACTAAATTAGCAAATTGATTATACTAGTAGATGAGACTAGTAAGTGAGACTAGTAGATGAGACTAGTATGTGAAACTAGTAGATGAGACTAGTAAGTGAAATTGGTAGATGAGACTAGTATGTGAAACTAGTAGATGAGACTAGTAAGTGAAATTGGTAGATGAGACTAGTATGTGAAACTAGTAGATGAGACTAGTAAGTGAAATTGGTAGATGAGACTAACTAGTAGATGAGACTAGTAAGTGAAATTGGTAGGTGAGACGGGGTAGATGGAATAGTACCCTTAAATTTTCCTATAAATAGACCCTTCCATTTCACTTTCAAAATCACACCTTCAACTTCTCTTCTTCTCTCCTTAAGATTTCTTGGTCCGACGCTAGACCTCTGAGATTTTGGGCCTTTTCTTTTCAGCTTAGGTAATGATACTATACCCTTTCTATGTCTTTCAAATTCTAGAAGTTATTTTCTTAAGTATGCTCTGTGGTTGCGGCTTTGGCCGATCTTCCACATCAGAAAAATTGTCGTTAGCTGTCATTTTGATTCTCTGATTACCGAAATAGAATATAAACTGTGAAGAATACATGTCTAGGAAAGTTCTGGCTAAGGAAAGACCTGGTTTTTAAGTGTGTCCAATGTGACCCTCCACTCTTTCCTGGGAACTTACCTGGTGTACTCTTTTACAGATTGTATTCTCTATTTCTGGTATGAATAGTACCCGTACGTATGAATAGTAACCATATGAATAGTAACCGTACATATGAATAGTATCCATACATAAAAAATAGTATTCATACGTATGAATAGTGATCATATGTACGAATATTATCCGTATGTATAAATAATATCTGTACGTATAAATAGTGACCGTATATATGAATAGTGACCGTATATATGAATAGTACCGTATGTATGAACAGTATCTGTATGAAAACAATCCTAACTTGTTTTCTCTAATCTTTCATGAAAATCTCCGTAGCGGAATACTGAAATTCATCTGTGTACTCTTATCTGTAACGACTTAGAGAAGCGATATTCGTACGGAATCCAGGTGAGTGAAACGACCCTGTTTTAATAGAGTTTTAGCATTACTGGTGATAAAAAGTATGTCGTAGGACACTCCCAAGATTCATAGGGGGAAATTGGATTCAGAATGACGAATCTAAATGAGATAATTAATCTATAAGTATGGATAAAATGAAATAAGTATCTTATGATGATGTGAAGTTTGAATGTTTTTAAAAATGGATTAATTGTTATCTTGATATGTGGTTTATAAATCCATAATATAGTTATATATTATACCTGTTATATGGATGAATATTATATTGAGCTTCTGATTATGATATGAAATGCTATTGATTGTGATTGAGCGGGACAGTACCCCCTCTCACGGCAAGGCGGAAAACCCGGTTGACAGGGTGTCTTGACCAATGAGTGTGGAGACAACGATTCCCTCAGTAGGGATATAGCCCGGATTGGTGATAAATCCGTGAGGCGCCCTAGCTAAGAGGATGAGGTTGTGCGTCATGGCGGAAATATACATAATTGGTGAGCCGGCCTGTGTGCGCTCTCCGGGATATATTGCCATTGACGAGTACTAGTAACGTTTGTTGAATTGGATGAATTTTTATCTTGTATGTAAGAGGATGATGTTGTGCGTCATGGCGGAAATATACATAATTGGTGAGCCGGCCTGTGTGCGCTCTCCGGGATATATTGCCATTGACGAGTACTAATAACGTTTGTTGAATTGGATAAATTTTTATCTTCTGTCTATTGGTTGAGTATGAGCCTTTGGATATGCTTGCATGACTGGTAATGTATTTGAATTTTATTAATGCGAGGCCGATTCGCTCATTGAGTTTAAAAGCTCACATTGTTTGTACAACCTTTTTGTTCAGATCAGGTTGCCATCGAAGAATATCTGCTAGAGGAGTAGATCACTTTGGACCTTCCCGTTGTCGGGTAGACCTCTCTTCTGTTATAGATTATGTTGCTCTGTAATCGTCTAGGACATCTAGTTCAGGGGTTCGACATTTGGCTTGTATGTCAGTATAATAATGTATTTTAAATTGATAATCTATGATTACATGCAAATCATCTCTATGATTTTCAGATAAGAAAATTTGATATATTTATCAGAAGGCTTACAGTGATGAGAGATTCATCATTGTGCCGGTCATGTGCCCAGAAAACGGGTCGTGACAATATTTGGATGGAAAAAAAGATAGAGAATTCACAGAAAGTAAACTAAACTAACGACAAGCAATTAACTAAATGATAAACGAAGAAATTCACAATAACACAGTGGATATAGGGGATTGATTTTTTTAACTCCTAATCCGATTAATTCATAGACAAATCAATCTTTGAATTATTAAAGAATACTTAGATACATTTGCAAATTCCTTTTAAAATTAGCCAAGTTCACGAAATTATTTGAACCCAATGTCTTGGTGAAACAAACCTTCCTTACCAAAATAATTAGCTAATGTTTTAGTCAAATTATTTGGTTTGGAGTTTAAACTTGAGAACCCATAAGACCACACAAACAAGATTATCTATGTCTAGTATAACTTGGTTCACGGTAGAAGTTACAAGGGCTAAAATCATATCTAACTATTTCTAGCTTAGACAAGATAAATCCCAAATACATCTAAGTTACATGATTGCAATCACATAAAAGGAAATAAAATGGTAAATCTACTCCAATAATTAGAACTGTAATTATATTAAAGTATTTAACAACAAAGCTTTAAATGAAGTTAATATACATCAATCCCCTAAACCTTAGAGTTTAGTGACAACACATGAACAAGGGGAAGAAAAACATAACAAATACACAACAAAACATGATCAAGAGGAAGGAGAAAAAGGAAGAAAAGCTTCAAACTCAGTAGAGAAGAGGTCTCCCATCTCCTCCAGTAAACCTTAGCAGAGCTCCCTTGCTTCTTCAACCAAAAGATCCTAAAAATTTCTGCAGAAATGCTATTTATAGCAGAAATCACGTAGGTGCAGAAGCGGGGCACCTAGGCGCCAAGCAGAACATAGGCAAACAGAAAGTTCATGGGCTGGTGCCTGGGGTGCCCTGGCGCCACGTTTTGAAGCTTAGACAAAGAGTTGAGGTGCTGGCGCCGAGTGGTACTAAGCTTCAGAATTTCATTAGCTCACCAATAAGTATTAGCCCAGAATTATAAGACTACAAGAAAATACAGCAGAAAGCATTAAAAAGCAAGGGAAAAGAGATTAAAACAAGATAAAACAAAGAAACTACTATGTACAAAGAGATAAGCTAAAATAAAGGATAAAGCATACAAAAAGATAGCAAAATAGAATCAAGGAGAGGAAAAAGCCCAATAAAAATCACCTAAATTAAATAAAATAAAGGACTTATCAGCAATACCAAGAGTTACAATGTTCTCGTGTTTGACTGGACAACGAAAATTAAAAAAAAATTAATGACTAGGCATGATGTGGCAAGTGAGTAGGACTGATGTAGTTGTTGAGGTGGACTTAGATAGTGAGTGAAGAGTCTTAGTCAATACTATATGTGAACATATAACATTTGACTAACATCAATGACTAAATCTATGGAAGCAATATGCAGCACTGTGACATGGTTTATAGCATACTTGGCACGTAACATAGCTCCTACCTCTACCAGGAAACTTTCTTCCTCTTCCTCTGGACCTAAAGCTACCTCGACCCCTGCCACGATGTTGAAAATTACCTTTAGAGTTTGGACTGTATGTTTGTGTATTGTACACATTGTTGGATGGCTTTTTAGCATTATTGTTATTGTCTTTGCTATTTATGTTAGCTATATTAGCACTCAATGTCTCAGTTACTATCACTTTCGTAGTCTCACTGTCAATTCTGATTTCTTGACATAGTAACAAAGACTCAATCTCACTTACAGAGTTGGTTTCTTTTCTCGTACGGAGTGCAGTAGAGAAGGCATTGTACTCGCTTGGTAAGCTTTCAAGAATTATCTCTATGTTCTTGCTTAGGAATTTCATTTTCTGTGGTCATTAACGCGTCAATGAGTGCTTTAATTCTTAGTAGATATTCAACAATGGATTTGGAACCTTTCTTTGTGTTTCTCAACTCTGTTTTGTATTGGTGAATTTTCGCCTTGGTATGCTCCGTGAAGTAATCTCCAATTCACTTCCACACTTCAAATGATCTATCACAACCTATGACTCTGGTCAAAAAAAATCTCAATCATTGACGACAGAAGCCACAAGAGCATCAATTGATCTTGCTTGTGTCAGGCGTAGAACTCGTTACTCGATCTGTTATGCACAGCTGATTCACCTTCAATGAAATTCTGAACTTCATGTTCGTTTATGGCAGCTAGAACTTGTTGCTTCCATAAAAGATAGTTTTTCTCATCCAATTTCATTGATATTGGATGATTAAAGGTGACTGTATTCTTCTGAGAAGCCACGGTACTCTATCTTGAAGGTTTTGTGTATTATCGATGGTGTGTTCAAAAATTAAGCTTTAATACCATGACATAAGTTGTAAAGAGAGATAGAGAGAGGGAATGAGATTACATAGATAAAGCAGAGATGATCATCAAGAATTCTGAATATTATTCAATTATAGAAGAAGAGGGTACATGTGAATATACAACCTTTGATCAGATTGTTACACGTGTGATATTATGGTTACATGCACAACTGTATTGCTAACAGTAAACTAATATTTTAACTGACTATAACTACTACCAGCTAAGCTCACAACACTTAGTATTATCCAATATCTCTTTCTCCAATGCTTTATCCAATATCTCTTTCTCTAATGCTTTCTCATTGCTCGGGGCTATGTGGGTGTGTAAGCTTTGTGCAAAAAGAAAGAAGATGAGAAAAAAGAGCAGAACAAGGGGCTGTTGTGTATGAAACTAGGGGTGAGGGAGGGAGGAGAAGAAATGAGTTCATTTTGGAATTCATCCTTTTTATGAAATTAACAATGTTATTTTGGACATAAAATAGTGATCTTCGATGGATTCAATGCACTTTAAGATAACTAAATTCTGTGAATCTATAGCATATATTAGGGTAAAAAATTTATTACCTCAATGGGGTATGGAATGAGTTCTATTGAGGCATTGAATTTGCTCTCCCTCACCCTCCCTCTCGTCACCCTTTTTTTGTAAGATAGAACATTCTCGACCATAGCAGCAAACATATACTACACATTTGCCTGTTTTTCAGAGTTACTCAACTACACAAACAAGGAAATAAATGGGCTTCACATTGTCAATTTCTGGAAAAGATGAATTCCAAAATGAACTCATTTCCTCTCTTCCCTCACTCACCCACAGGTTCACACACAATAACATGCATAGGTGAGGCCCCTTGTTCTGCTCTTTTTTTCTTTTCTTCTTACTTTTTGCACAAAGCTTACACATAGCCCCGAGCAGTGAGAAAGTGTTGGAGAGAGAGAGAGCTTATGAAAGAGAGTGAAAGAGGAGGGGCGCTGACCGCTAAGAAAGAGAGAGCATAAGGGAGAAGTGAGCTTGACAGAGAGAGGAACTCCAGAGAGAGAGAGAGAGAGAGAGAGAGTTGCACAATACTTGTGTTTGACTGGACAACAAAAATTTGAAAAAAAAATTGATGACTAGGCATGACATGGAAAGTGAGTAGGACTGATGTGGCCGTTGAGGAGGCTTCACATTATTTAAAACAAGTTGGCCTAATCTAGTCCTAATAATAATAGAACCAGAGAAAATTAGGCCCCAGATTAACGAACTTTACTACTCTTTTACAATAAGATTTGTTCTTAAGTCAATCATTTTTCAAATACTATAAATGAAAAATATTGAGCTTTGCAAATAAAGTTTTTGATCACTTGAATTTATTTTGAGCTTTTTTTTTTTGAAAAAAAAGGGCTTCAAGATATTTGGATCTATAAATAGATCATTGGGCTCATTTGTAAAAGACTTATGGGTTGTTAAGAATTTAAATTGGGTTTAACTCTATTTGTTGGTTTATATTTGGCTCATTATGCTATTAAAATTTAAGAGGAGCATACAGCCACTCGAAGAATGTGAAAGGAGCAAACCCTAAGCTAAAGCGCTTTCTTTTAAGCCCATTCTGATGTTTAAAACCTGTCTTGGCCCATTTAATGGAAAAGACCATTGCATTTTGAATGAAGGAGCTTACTCTCCAAAAGTAAGCTTAACAAGTATGGCTATTTACCAATCTTTAGAGCTATCAAAATGGGCTAAGTCCACTAGGCCGGGTCGGACTGGTCTTGTAAACATGGTTGGACAAGATAAAATTTTAGTGGCCTATATTTAACAAGGGCTTTTAGCCTAACCCATTTAAGCCCATATAGTTGAGGTGGGTTGAACTTTTTAAAATAAAAAACATTTAAAAATATTAGTACTTTGGATTTGTAATTTTTTTTTGTTATTTAGGTTATAAGTTGTTAAGGCCGTTTAAATATAAAAAATTAGCCCTTGAAGTAATATATTATGTATATGACACAACATAGTATTTTAATCCAAAAGAGAGGCTTCTAAAATTAAAAATAAAATGCCATAAAAGCTATAAATTTTGTATTTTTGTTATGAATCTTAGATACTAACTTATGTTTCTTTCTCATTAAGCTTCATTGAATAAAGAGGTCTTGTATAATATATATTTTTTATTTTGTCATACATTATATTTAAATTTATAATATATATTTAAATTATAGATAAAAGAATTTTTTTTAAAAAGGTTGGGGGCCCTTGATGGGCTGGGCTGAGTTGGGCCATAATTTTCAACCCAATAAGTAGCTTAAGCCCGACCCAAATCACATTTATTGAAAAGCCCTGGTAGGCTTGGCTGGCTCGCCCAAGCCCAGTCTATTGACACATCTAACAACCTTGAAGTAATGATTGCTTAGTGGAAATAATTAAATATCCTAAGAACATTTAGTCTTTCAAGTTTTAGTGAGAGAGAGCTTATTATTCATTATTCTTTATGAGTCATTCTCCCTAAATATTTGTTGTCACAACCTTATCAAGAGGTATGATCAACACAAATTATGAGATAACTCCTACAACAATAAGCTTGATAAATATCATCATATTTTGTCAAAAAACACATAATAACCATTATATTTATTTTAAATATTTATATCACGATAGCTTATCAAGACATAGTCTTAGATTGACAAATTGTTGACTTGTGTCATATAGGATTTAAAATAACAATATTTGTTTTAACCAAGCACCATACAAGAAAAAAGAGGTTCTACCTATGAAATTACAAAACTATCTAGAACTAATTACAAAAGAGAGACAAAATATACTTAAGGCCTGGTGATACAAATTGGGCTCACATTTGAACATCTACCTTTAGTACTCTTCTTGTAGAGGGTCGATCTCTACCTAGCTATACAAAAAATGAAGTGAGCGTAAAAACACTTAAGTGAATAAATAAACTACTACAATAGCAAAATGTCACGACGAGTATGAATTTGTTAAAAAAATGTAGTAAAAAGATTATTTTCTCAAAATTTCAATATCTTATATGATTATAGAACATAAACATCATGAATGTAAAAATTAAATAAATTATAAATATCCAAATGGGACAAATCATACAAAATTAAAAGTTTTAATTATATTTTTCAATATGTGAGAAAAATGTCTAATCGAACAATCATAACTTTTATCACATCTCTCCTCATTACCATATAATCCTTCTATTCCATACAACCAATCGACGTGGCCTGCGCAACCAAGTTTTCCATGTTATATAACCTCCCACCCATGAGTGACCCCAAGTCAAAGGGCTAGTGTCACCCAACATCTACATATCTACTAGTTGAGGTTTCTAATTCAAGGTGCACCAAGGGCTACAGATGTTACTGTAGCACCAACGGTTCTTGAAAGATTCTCTCTCAAAAGATCAATGGTCATTAGTTTGCTAAAGCCAAATAGGCAATATCTATACTATATTTATCAAATTCTCAATCCAACATTTATTTTATGAAATCATATCTATCTCCCTTAATTTGGGGCAATCATTTCAAACTAAGAGAAACAATTTCATTTCAATATTCCAAGTATAGTAAAATATCTTAATAAAACATCTACCTCAATAAAATAAAACTAATTAGACTAGCGTATTTTTCTCAACATGCAATATATATATATATAAAATAATATAAATAGTATGTGCTTGAACCAAAGTTTACGTTTGACATTTAAGCAAGAAAAAGAGTCAAATATGCATATGAATACTTGAAAGCAAAAGAAAGTTATGAAAAAAATATATATATATGCAAAGCAAATTGCGTTGGAATAGGTTAGGTTATCTACTAATAGCAACTTATATGCGCTATACCGGGGATATCCACTAGATCACCTTAGATGGCTAAGAAAATTGTTGATTGGAGATGTGGGAAACCCTCAAAGTATCCCCAAACCTCTACTTTTCACATTTTCATCCTTTTTCTTCCCAAAATAACTCACCCACATTTATAATGCATGAGTTGGTACACAAAGCAAAAAAAAAAAAAAATGAGGAGACAGAAGTTCATGGGTGTTCTTCTTTCTTTCCTTTATTCCTTTTCTTTCTTTCTTTTATTCTTTTTAATTTAACTTCTTTCCCTTCATTTGAGGAGAAAATAGAAAAATCAATTTGGACTTTAAAAATTTTAAGTTATATTACAATTTGGTTTCTTTTGCAAATTTCAATTTATCCTTCTTACTTCCTCTCATATCTTCATCAAACAACAAACAACTAGCAATTCTCTTGGTGACTTTCGTCTACCATTTTCATCCTTCAACTATATTCCGCTACAAATTTTTAATACGAAGCATATCCCTTAACTTTATTAATTACAAAATTGTCATTTATTCAACATTTTTTTAATCCAAAATCCATCATAAATAAAAAAATAGTAGAAAATTTAGATTTACTAACTCAGGCATGCCTTTTTTTTGTGGTGATCTATATTTTAATCAAGCTCAAAATTACTATTCTAAAATAGTTAATTTAATTTACCTAAATTATTTTATTTTTATTATTCCTTTTATTATTATTCGCTAATATGTATAAAACTTGTTTAAAATTAGTAACTCATCTATCAATTAATTCCCAGTGAAATTCACAAAAATATGTTTATCAACCTTAAGAAAGGAAGCAAAATTTTTGGGATATTATATTTGTGCTATGAGTGAACAAACTATCTTATGATTCTCTGTTGTATTAAAGTCCTGCAAGTGGACTTGTGTAAGTTGTCAGGAATTTTGTGAAAATCTTAGGATTTGAGTTTCTAGGTACCTTGGAAAAAACCCAGGAGTTATTTGGTGTAAAAATCATAATTTGATCTTCTTAGGTTGAGAGATTGTAAAAGAGTAGTATGAGTCTATTGTGATAAATTTGCTAATATCTTAAACAAATTTAGCGGGGTGCCAACATAAAAATAAGGTATTAATCTTTAGAGATTGAAGTTGTTGTATTGTTCTCTTGTGATTAACACATAAAATTTTCTTACTGTATACTTGTGGACAGTAAGGACTTTTTCTAAAAATACTTGAACTACTATATGTTGTGTTGTCATGATTCTGTTTGCTATTTTATTTTTCTTTCAAGAACCTACTTGCATCTTAATCACATATTTACTAAGTTTTTCATCTCGGGCAAACAAAGCCTAAAAGAAGTCTTTAGTTTTAACCTTGAAAAGCTTTGTAAAAGGCTTTCAAACATATCAATCTATTATTGGTTTTAAAAGGAAGAGAGTTTTTGATAAAAACAAAAGAAATCTTTAAAAAAGTTAAGTATCCAATTCATCACCCTTTTTTGGGTACATATTTGGCCTAGAGAATGGGAAAAAAAATAAGTGCACTTTCTTATATATTTATTATTATATTTTTTAATCATGACAAATATGAAATTTTCTAATTATATTTCAAAATACAACTAATATATGATCTTAGAAAAAAAACTTTGTATTTTTTACACCTTATTATTATATGATTAATTTGTTTAATATTTTACATATTCTATTTTTAATAAAAATTAATAAGAAAAACATAAAAGACTTCTTTTTAAAAAAGCTTCATGTCCCCAATATAAAAGCCTTCAAAAACTGTCTTTTTCCCCATTTTTTTCAAAAGTTAATAATTGCATACGAAATCCATGAACATGACATGAATTTTTTTCATTAGTCTATGGATAGAGTATTTAACTACTCACAAATGTTAGATAATTATGTACTACACTCATTTGTGTGAGACCCATAACTATTTAACTGCTTTGTGCAGCTTAAGAGAATTTTGCTAAAGCAAATATCCATGTCTCTACGAGCAACTTTTTGGTAGAAGAAAAAACATTTCTAAAAACACTAAAAAAGAAAAAAGCACAAGTAAACTTTTAACGACATCTTTTATGCCCAAATTGCCCTCAACATTGTTATTATTATTATTTTCTGAGTCAGCGTTGTTCAAGCTTCCTTCCTCTGTAAGTCTCTAACCCATTCATCGGAAGGTACGTCTTTCTCACTAGTAATGCTGTTCTCTATCTGCTTCCTCGTTGTCGTTGTTTTACCAATTTTGATTCACAGCTATGGAATTTGAGAGCACTTTTATCGTTTGCGTATCTTTTAACCGAGTTTGGGGCTATCTTCATTCAGTGTCGAATAGTTTGACGTAAAATTATTTTGTTTAGGCCGATCATCAATTTAATTTACTTTTATTTTGGTATCTGGAAATTAATTAGGTTTAATTTTAGCGTTCGTGCAGAAATTGGTGGTTTGTACGAAACTACAAATGGATAATCAAAGTGATTTCACGAAAGGGAAATTCACATGGACGATTCAAAACTTCTCCAAGTTGAGGTCTAAGAAGCGATACTCCAAGACTTTCATTGTGGACGGTTATCCATGGTATTTGCTTGAGATCCATTTCTAGGAATTTACTAGATTTTTTGTGCTCTTTTACACTTTGACATATTTAGATTTGTTTGCTTTTGTAGGAGGGTTCTTATATTTCCAAAAGGGAACAATGTAAAAGGGAACAATGTGGACTACTTGTCCTTATATTTGGATGTTTTTGATTCTCCGAGTTTACCTTATGGCTGGTCCAGATATGCAGCTTTCAGTTTAGCTGTGATTAATCAAGTTGATATAAAGACGACAGTCAAAAAAGGTTCCTTTTAGTTTTTGTATTTCTTTTCTTACTTTTTTGTTATGTGATGAAGTTTTTGGACAGAACTTGTGTTTCTTAACAATTTTATATCGAAGCAGGGCAGTAAACCAATTTACATTTCATTCAAATTTACCATACCGCTGAAGTTAACACCTGATGGCCTTCTTTACCATACCATACTATTCTATTTTTTTTGTACACTTTATTACCACTTGGGCTCGATGCTAATGTTATTTCATCTGTGGTCTAGAGTTTGTGATGATTGTAATTTAGAGATGCTGTCAACACGTTAGTTTAGTTTTTAAGTATTTAAAGAAAATTTGATGACCAAAAGTACCTTTATCTATAACGAAACATGAAAACTAAAAATTTTGCCCTTCTTTTTGTGATTAAAATGGCAACCAAGATGGGTTACTCCACTATTACGGACAGGGAGCTTGTGGCATTAAATGTTTTGAAAATATCAGATTGTTGATTTATTATCCAATTGCATTTTTCTTCCACACGTATGGCACTTTCTTTTTCAAAGCACTGGTTTCTTCAACACTTCAAAAATAAATTGAACTTTTTTAAGAATCTATGGCCAGTAGTGATGAATGAGAGATTTGAGCATAGGAGATTACAAGTTTACATATTAATGCACGTCATTTAATGAGGTCCAATAGAGATCCAGATTTTAAAATCAGTTGTTTCGATGGTGCAAGAATATGATAAAATATTTACAGAGTTCAATTGTTTGTCCAAAGCTGATGTGAAGGTGCTGGGATATGGAACACTGCTGTTCATTCATTTACTTAGGACAACTAAAACTTCCTCTGTGTACGTAATTTCATTTCTTATCATACACAACTGACTCTTGAATCTTTATGTATGAATTTTCTAGAGACTGAACACGAATTCAGTGCAAGAGAAAGTGATTGGGGTTTCACATCATTTATGCCTCTAAGGGAATTTTATGACCCTAGCAAGGGTTATCTTGTTAAGGATACATGTATCATTGATGTTGAGGTTTCTATTCCCAAGTCTGGAAATGTGAATCAAGTACATGAAGCAGATGGCATAACTGGATCCTTGAAATCTGGTGGTCAAGCTGGACAAATGGAAGTGGAACCCCCACAACAGGAAGATCGAGGGCAAGACTTGAATACTGTCCCACTACCCTCTGCCCAAGCTTCTACTAAGTCTACTGAGCATTCTTATAGCCCTTCTTTACTAACAGAAGTGGCCTCAAACCCAATTGGTGAGCTCATGGATTTCAGGGGTCTAGGTCAAATAGAAAAAGATTTTATTCCACTACTGGAGGAAGTATGTTCAAAGTATCCATGTCTCATTGAAAGCCAGCAAAAGAGGAGTTGTCGGTTTATTGAATGGGCGTTCACAGCTTTGGGCAGAGTTCTACATTTCCTTAAAACTAAAAGGGTGAAAGACATGAATGATGAGGCCTGCGAGCATCTTCAAATTTTATGGGAGGAACTTGAGACATTTAGATTTGATTTAACTTGGCTGGAGCCTCATGTTCAATCTGCCTTAGGCATGAAAAATTATTTGGAGAGGAAAATGCAATTGAAAAAGTTGAGGGGCAACGTCGATGCTTTGAAGATGGAAATGAAGAGGCTTAAGGCAAAGTTGGCTGTTGCAGAGGCAGATCTAGAAATAGCAAGAAGAGACCTAGTGCGAGCAGAAGACGGATTCGAAGAGAGGGATCTGGAAGCTGAACTTGGATATGGTAGACCATAGACTTGTAAGATAATTCCCTATTGGTGGTGCATAACTGCATTTATATATTTAATATGTATTACTGCGTGTAGAGTTGGATCTGGTGACTGAAATGATTTCCTATGTTTGAAAAGTCTAGTGTTGTAATGACATATTTATGTTTATTTTAAGCCCCAATTGTGTTTTAGGGACAATTACTTATTACATGCCTTAATTAGTAAAATTACACTAGAAATGTGGTCCAAAGTAATTGGCTCAATTGGTAAAAAGTCATGGTAGTATTTTTATTTAATAATATTGTGCTTGATTGATTCCTTTGAATAGCATGAATAGTTAAAAGGAAACGAAATTAGGAATATTAACGAGACCTCTTGGTGAAAATCTTAATTGTACTCATAAAATTGTGCTGTTTGGATCCTTAGTTGTGGGTGTTTTCCTTCTTCTACCTATATTGCAAATTACTATGAGAGAACTTGCTAATCTCCTGAGAACATTCAGATATTTTTTGAATAGCATGAATAGTTAAAAGGATACGAAATTAGGAATATTAACGACACCTCTTGGTGAAAATCTTAATTATACTCATAAAATTGTGCTGTTTGGATCCTTAGTTGTGGGTGTTTTCCATCTTCTACCTATATTGCAAATTACTATGAGAGAACTTGCTAATCTTCTGAGAACATTCAGATATTTTTTGAAACAACTTTCTAATAATGATTCATTAGAATTTTGAGAAGTTTAAATACAACCTATGGAAATATAACTTCCCCTAGCATTTCTTTCTTAAAATATGGAAGTGGCAGAAAACTACTCCTAATAACTACTCACTTAAAGTTAAAATACATTAAAATATAATAAAACATTAATGATAAGTCTGAAAATATAACACAATAACTATTGCAGTCCCTTACTCCTCACCCCACTGCACGTCCCTCCCACTGCTACCTACACTTCTTATGTTGCTGCCAGCAGTTACTGACATGAAAATATAACTTTAATCCTTATAGTTTCACCCAACTTTGAATTTGGTCCCTATAGTTTAAAAATCTTAAATTTGAACCCGTAGTTTCTAAAATCATTGAAAATGGTCGTCAGTATTAGTCAATGATTAGTCAAATGTTATATGTTCACATGTGGTTCTGACTAGTACTCTTCACTCAGCATCTAAGTCCACCTCAGCTATCACATCAGTCTTACTTGCTTGCTACGTCATGCTTAGTGATAGGAATGTTGTAGTGGATTTCGATTATTTCTGTCAAGTTACTGTAGTTTTTTCTGTTAAGGAGTAATTCAGGAATTTTATTAAGTTAGGGAGTTATATATAGGATGGGGGGATTGAGTGGAGGCAACAAGGAGAATATTTGTCAGAGTAATGGGGAGCATTTTTCTCTGCTTTGGAATGGGCAGAATACTTTAGTATTCTGTAGGAGTGTAGGCTCTGGGGGAGGATTCATTGTCATCCTTTATTGGTTACGAAATATTTCAGTCTATTTCATTAGTTTTGGGAGGAGTGTTCTTTGTAATCCTTCTTATTTCTTTAAATATTACAGTGATATTTTAGTATTGTTTTTGGGGTTCTATCAATTGGTCTGACCTGTTGTATACATGATGCCGTCGAAACCAGTAGAGAAAGAAGATGCGTTGGAGGCTTGCATAGCTTTTGTGGAGGCCATGGGTCCTTGGCTTGAGGGTTTGGAAACATTGATGGGAGAGTTTTGTGCTGCATTAATGGAGCTACAACAAACCAACACAGTGTTGCAAAGAGCGATGGTAGAATATATGCAACAAGCATAGGAGAGTTTTCGTCAGACTTTTTTGAAAGAGTTGGATAAAATTTGGGAGGGGAGGAAGGACTGAAGGAAATCAGGAGACTACATTATCTGTAGATGGGTCTTCTTCTTCTTCAGAAAGACAGTCAAATAGAATACAAAGACCTCTTATCTTGAATCCGATACAGGATGGATGGGATGAATACCGTGTTTCAGAGAAGAAGGTTGAACTTCTGGGTTTTCAAGGGATAGACCCAATGGGTTGGATTCATAAGACATAAGCTTATCTTGAAGTCCATAGTACACTAGATGACTTGAAAGTAAAGTTGTCCAGGTTATGTATAGAGGGAAATACAATACACTGGTTTACCTTGCTGAGGGAGAATGAAGAGTTTTTAACTTGGGAGAGATTTAAGCAGGCTTTGTTGTTACGCTATGGAGGAACTATCTACGACAATCCCTTTGAAGAGCTTTCGGTTTTGCATCAAATAGGGATAGTAGATGAGTTTATTGAGGTTTTTGAATTGGTTTCTACTCAAGTCACACGTTTATCAAAGAACCCATATTTGGGCTATTTCATGGGGGGTCTTCGTTCGAACATTAGGCAAAAGGTGCGATCCTTTCACTCGGATACTGGATGGAAGGCGATGTAGGTAGCATGAGATATGGAGCGCGAACTGGAAGGCACCCTCAGAAATGGCAGCTTATAGGGCAAAAATGGGACACATAGTATCGATTCAGCCTTTTGGTCGGGTTTAACCAGAAAAACTTGATGGGTTGCCTGCTTTGAACCCGTTAACACCAAATCTGAGCAACATAAGCGGGATGACGTCGTTTTGGAGTCTTCACTATCGAAGGGTTTTGCAACTCTGAACTCCACAATCACGCCACGAAAGTCGGATAATGACGGGTGAGCTATAATAGAGAAGACGAGAGGTAGGGGTGAGCACAGGTCGGGTTGAGTTGGGTTGAGTGAAAATTTCAACCCAATCAAATCAAATTTGATCTGGTTGGTTTGGGTCGGGTTATTGATTTTTTGATGATAAACCTAAACTAACCCAACCTGCACCTTGGCAGAACGAGTTGGGTTGGGTTGGTGGATGGTCTATTTGTTTTAATTTTTTAATTTTATTTATTTATTTATTTTTGTTTTGCTTTCTTCTTCTTCTTCTCTCTTTTTTCTTTATTCACAATACATAGAAGACAAATAAATTAGTAAAGACACACATTATTCTTTATTCCATCTAACAAGACAATAATAGTCAACAGTAGGCTATAATGCTATAGGTAAATTAATTTAATCCAAAATTTAATATTATATAATCCAAATTTTAATAAATACATAACACATAAATATTTATTTATAAATAATGAGTATAACAAAAAATCCTAAGTGGTTAAGTCCCTAAAAAATCCTAAAATATATATATATATATATATATATATATTGGGCGGGTTGGCGGGTTGGGTTGGGTTTGGAAATTCCCAACTCGCCACTAGACACACTACTTGGCGGGTTAGAAAATTTTAATCCAATCCAACCCCCAATCCAACTCAATCCAACCTAAATGTGCGGGTTCGGTTGGGTTGGGCGGGTTGATGCTCACCCCTAACGAGAGGGATTAGCCTTCTTTCGTATCAGGAGTTTGTGGATTGGACGAACAAAGGTCTTTGCTTTTGTTGCGGAGAGAAGTTACATCCACGGCACAAGTGTCCTGAGAAGTCTCAACAATTGGTTATAATAGGGGAGGATGATGAATAAGGATAAACAGAGGAATATGGTGGAGTAAAAGGAATCGAATGACGTGTATCTGGTCTTATTTCAGCCTTGAGGACAAGGCTGATTTAAAGGGTAAGGTAATGATAAGAATGTTGTGGTGGATTTCGATTATTTCTGTCAAGTTACTATAATGTTTTCTGTTAAGGGGTAAAATTTTATTAAGTTAGGGAGTTATATATAGGATGAGGGGCGTGAGTGGAGGCAACAAGGAGAATATTTGTCAGGGTAGTTGGGAGCATTTTGCTCTGCCTTTGGATGGGGAGAATACTTTAGTATTCTAAAGAAGAGTAGGCTCTGGTGAAGGATTTATTATAATCCTTCATTGGTTACAAAATATTTTAGTCTATTTCAATAGTTTTCGGGGGAGTGTTCTTTGTAATCCTTCTTATTTCTTTAAATATTATAGTGCTATTTTAGTGTTGTTTTTTTGGGTTCTATCACCTAGTCATTAAATTTTTTTTTTTAAATTTCTGTTGTCTAGTTAAATACAGAGTACTCTGGGTCTCTCTCTCTCTCTCTAACCTCTATTTCGGGTTCCTCTCTCTATCAAGCTCACTTCTCTCTCATGCTCTCTCTCTCTCTCATGCTTTTTGTTTCTCGGCACCCCCTCCTTCCCTCCTTCTCTCATGCTCTATGTTTCTTGGCGCCCCTCTCTCTTTCTCTCTCTCTCCCTCCCTCTCCCTCCCTCCCCAACGTTTTCTTAGTGCTCAGGGCTATGTGTGTGTGTAGGCTTTGTGCAAAAAGAAATAAGAAAAAAAAAAAGCAGAACAGGGGGCCTCACCTGTGCACGTTGTTGTGGGTGAATCTGTGGGTAAGTCCTGTTTCGACAATATATCTGTGTTTGTGTTCAACAACACCATTTTGGTAGTGGGTGTAAGGACAAGACAGTCTCTGGATTATGCCATAGGTTTTGAAATGATTGTTTAAGGATTGGAATTCACCACCACAATCTGTTTGTATTTGCTTTATTTTACATTCTAGTTTCCTTTCAATCATTGTTTGGAATTGAAGAAAGAAATCATGCACTTCAGATTTCTTTTTCAAGCAGCTAGGTAAAGGAAGTAAAAGCATCAACAATACTGACATAGTACAAAGAGCCATGTCTAGATTTTGAATGAGCGGGTCCCTATACATCTAGAAATTACAGTTCAAGGGGTTTTGAGTATTTTATGAGGGAAAGGGGAGGAAGGCAGCCTATGAGCTTTGGCCATACAGAAAGAAGAGCAAAAATCTATATCAACTTTATGAACTTTGATGTTACATGAATTAAGAACAGAAAAAACAGTAGTAGAATGTGGATGTCTTAGTCTATCATGCCACAACAAATAAGGGGATGGGGCATGATCAAAAGTGACTTTGGAAGAAGTAACCGTGTGAGCATTGCAGGCAGGCAAAGTAGACGTTGAGGATTGAAGTTTTGAAAGCAGTAGAGACCATATGGTTTAACCACCCCTTAGAGCAAGTGATTTAACAAGGAAATGGTTAGGATGAAATTCGAAGAATACAGAATTGTCTCTAGCAAATTTAGAGACACTGGCCAAGTTTTTAGTTATATGAGGTACATGAAGCAAGTTTTTAAGAAAACCAATTCTCTTGATAGGAAAACATGTACCATTACCCATATGCAATTGTTCTGCCTCGTTGTACTCCGTGCTTTGCAAGAAATTGGATGGATCTGAGGTGATATGGCTTGAGGCTTCAGAGTGAGGGAACCAATAAGTGTCATAGCCATAGTCTGGTGAAGCAAATAGAGCTAACATATTTCTTGAGCTTGGTTTTCCTGCACTGTTGCTGTAATTGCGCTGCTGACACATTTGATTAGTTGGAAAATTAGGTTGAAAAGACTGATCAAATCTATAGAGGCAATATGCAGCACTGTGACATGGTTTATAGCATAGTTGGCACGTAACATAGCTCCTACCTCTTCCAGCAAAATTTCTTCCTTTTCCACTAGACTTGAATCCACCTCAACCTCTGCCACGATGTTGAAATTTACCTCTAGAGTTTGGACTGTATGTTTATGTGTTGTACACATTGCTGGACAGCTTTTCAGCACTACTATTCTTATCTTTGCTATTTATGTTAGCCAGATTAGCACTCAATGTATCAGTTACAGTTGCTTTTGTACCCTCACTGTCAATTCTGATCAGTGTTTTAAAATCTAAATAGACAGATCAACTCAAAACCCAATGACCCAAAATTAAAACTGATCCAATTCATACTTTTAAACCAATTAACAATTGACCCAAACAACCCAGGTGAGTCTCCACTAACCCAATAACTCAGTCAACCCAATCCGACAACTCAATCAACCCAATTTGACCCAGATAAACTCCCAATTATTATTTGCTGCCAACATGTAAAATAAGAAGAAAATAATAACACAACCTGATAAAAAAATTAACAGTCGAAAACTTCAACTGTCACGTGGGCCCAACGGGGCTATTTGTTATACAAGCATTTGCACCCTTACACCATCCTAATGCCACATATATATAGGCAAGAGTGAGAGAGTTTGTGACTCTTGGGCGATGTGGGACTTCAGCAAAGAAGAAAAATCAAGTTTCAACCTCCTCCTTCTTCCTTTTACCACCACCATCTTCCTCCATCAATAAATAGTGTTTTAATTAAAAAAAATTGAGGTATAAAATTACCCAATAATAAAAGAACGGAAATGTTGTCTTTATATATATATATATATATATATATCATTAAACTAAAGGATAACAATTTTATCATTTTAGGGAAGGAGGTGTGTATCATAGAAGTATATGGGAAGATGTGTAATTTTGAGTATTTATACAAGATGAGAGTGTAATTTACTCTTTTTCTCTTTGGGGTATTTCAAAATTAATTGGCCTTTAATTTTCCTATTAGAAAAATTTGTTGAAATGGAGTCCCTCTCAAATCTCTTGAATTTTAATTTGATTTCTCAAAAGTACTTTTTCTTCAAAAAGGTCCCTGAATCTTTTTTTTTGTATTATTATTTATATTTTATTTTTTTTATTTTTATGATTCTTTTTTAGTTATTTTTTCTTATTTTATTATATTTAGATGATATTATTTATGACTTTATATTTAAATTATAATAGATGTTTATGAATTATTATAGATGTTTATGATTTTAAAGTGTGAAATTTGCATATAAATTATTTATTTTACTTGTTTTTTAATTTATTTGTAAAGATTTATAGGTATATATATAATTTTTTATTTTTTAATTTATTTATCCGGGTTAGTAATTGACTCAGTGACCTAGTAGTTGAACTAGTGACCCGATGACCCAAAGGCCTATACAAGTCAATGACCTGTTCGGGTCTGATAACTTGGTTCTAATTTCTTGACACAATAACAAAGACTCAATCTCACTTATAGAGAAGGTTTATTTTCTTGTTTGTAGTGCAGTAGAGAAAGCATTGTACTCGCTTGGTAAGCCTTCAAGAATTATCTCTAAGTGTCAACGAGTGCTTTAATTCTCAGTAGATATTCAGCAATGGATCTAGAACCTTTCTTCGTGTTTCTCAACTCTGTTTTGTATTGGTGAACTTTCGCCTTGGTGTGCGCCATAAAGTAATCTCCAATTCGCTTCCATACTTCAAATGATCTATCACAGCCACTCTAGTCAGAATATTCTCAGTCATTGACGACAGAAGCCACGAGAGCAACAGTTGATCTTACTTATGCTAGGCTTGGGACTCATTACTCGATTTGTTCGACACAGCTGATTCACCTTCGATGAAATTATGAAGTTCGTGCCCGTTTATCGCAGCTACAACTTGCTGCTTCTATAAAAGATAGTTTTTCTCATCCAATTTCACTGATATTGGATGATTGAAGGTGATTGTATTCTTTTGAGTAGCCACAGGTACTCCATTTGGAAGGTTTTGTGTATTCTCCATGGTGTGTTTAGAAATTGAGCTCTAATACCATGATATAAGTTGTAATAGAGAGATAGAGATATAGTATGAGATTACACAGATAAAGCAGAGTTGATCATCAAGAATTCTGAATATTATTCAATTATAGAAGAGTAGGGTACATGTGAATATATAGCGTTTGATCAAACTATTATATGTGTGTACACCTGTGATATTATGGTTACATGCACAATTGTATTTCTAATATTAAACTAATATTTCAACTGACTATAATTACTACCAACTAAGCTCATAACACTTAGTATTATCCAATATCTCTCTCTCTCTCTCCAACGCTTTGGCTATGTGTGTGTCTAAGCTTTGTTCAAAAAGAAAGAAGAAAATAAAAAAGAGCATAACAGAGGGCCTTACTTGTGCTTGTTGTTGTGTGTGAACCTATGGACGAGTGAGGGAGGAGAGGAAATGAGTTCATTTTGTAATTCATCTTTTTTAAGAAATTAACAATGTTGAAGCCCCCTTTTTCCTTGTTTGTGTAGTTGAGTGATTGTGAAAAACAAGAAAATGTGTAGTATATGTTTGTTGCTACGGTCGAGAATGTTCTATCTTGCAGAAAAAGGGTGATGAGAGGGAGGGTGAGGAGAGCCTGAGAGAGAACAAGACCCAGAGTTGCAAAAACAGATCCTCTTGGCCCATCTAGGACTTCACAATCAACGATTCATATTTCAAGATACTTTTTTTAAAAAATAAAAAATAAGATCTTGAAATTTGAATCATTGATTGTAAAAATCAACATGCTGCTTGGCTTTTAAAGTCAAGCAGAAAATTCGTTTCTGGGAGTTGCGGAGTACTCATGTTTGATTGGATAATGAAAATTTATAAAAAAAAAATTAATGACTAGACATGACATGACATGACAAGTGAGTAGGATTGATGTGGTCGTTGAAGTGAACTTAGATGGTGAGTGGAGAGTCTTAGTTAGCACTACATGTAAACATATAACATTTGAATAACATCAGGAACCATCTTCAATGATTTTAGTAACTATGAGGACCAACTTCAAGATTTTTAAACTATAGGGACCAAATTCAGAGTTGAGTGAAATTATAGGGATTAAAGTTATATTTTAACATTTTTTGTTTATTTATGCATAATATGATATTTTTGATTCTATGAATGCCTTTAAAAAAATATATAAAATCTATATGCACTTTGATTGATCTAGTGAATTGAAACTTGGACAATTTTTAAAATATGACAATCGAACGGTTCGATTTGGTTCGATTGTCGGTTTGGTTCCAAACCATATATTAGAAAAATTTTATATACTAATGGACCCATTATTTTCTTATCATGATTGGATGTCAATTAAATATATTTTTATAAATTTATATACTAACAATAATGTATTAAGATATAACTTAAATTATTAATATGTGGTCTAAAAAGAAAAAAAATGTTATGAAAAAACAATTAAAAACAAATATTTATTTTGTTCATAAAATAACATGTTACAAAATTTTTTTTAAGTATATTAATAAAATGCCTCGAATAGTATACATGAATTTTATGGTAATTTTTTTATCTTTAAAACTAAATCAAATCGTCTAACTAAATTCAAACCAAACCATAAAAAATTGAGTCAACTTATCAAAAATAATCAAATTGAATAGGTTCATATTTTTCTCAAAAATAATTAGTTCAGTTCAATTTAGTTATAACTCAAACCAAAACGAACCAAACTTTTGAACACCTTTCTAATGAATGGACTTTTTGCTCATAGATGTAGATAATTTATCTGAAGAGTTCCAATCAGTTTGATGGAATGGATGAGGACATCCATTATGTTGCAAGGTTCTGACTGGGGTAGTGTTCATCATGCATGTAGGTTGAGAAAGAATTTCAAATAATTAAAATAAAAAAGATAGTTGGATAAGGGAAATCATGTATTTGGTCGAAATTATGCAACTTATACTTACAGTTGACTTTTTTTTAATATTTATTTATAGTAAATCGAGATAACACTTTCTATGTGTCTGTTTAGTCCGACATCATAGTCAAATAAATGAATGTTGGAAAGGTCCATAATTGTGTTTAGCATGAAAATGAAATGTTTGGTTCTGCGACAGTAATCATGGCAGAATCGATTTGCAACTCCAAACATTGGTTTGGTTTTCCACAGAAAGTCATTGCTTCTCTCCTCATTCAACGCACTTCACTTGCGATCATGTTTGAAAATGGCATGTTTGGTTCTGTGGTAGTGATCACGACTTTTTTTTTTTTGGTTTCATGTGCTACTCTTCCCCATTTCTTTTATTCCTCTGTGTGTTATTGTGCCCTGTCATTGTCTCGTCGTTCCATTTCTCCTCGGTGCTTGCAATCTCATTTACTGGCATTTTCCTCCATTTTCCTATGTTCTTGGTATGTTGTTTGCCATTGTAGCTCTTCTGTGGTGCTCCTTTGTTGCGTTTGTTGTATTTTCGTTGATGGGTCAAAAATGTTGATAGGTGTGCATGTGTGTGGCTGCATAAACGTTGTAAATGATTGTTGGTGGTCGCTGGAAAGGAGTGATCGAAGCCGAGGCTGGTGAATCGCACTTTTCCAATGGCTCTGCGTGGCATTTTTTTGTTAAGTCACAAAATCGGATCTTTATAACTTGACTACCTAAGAAGACGACGCTCAGTTTTATTTTTGTTACATGCTAGATTACGGTGACCCATATGTATCTATTCTTTAAAAAAAAAAAAATGCAATTGCTCTCTGCAGAAAGAAATAAAAAAAAAGCGTAATTGGATTTATACATTTAAAAAATACAGTTAGTTGGGCTGAATTGACTTAATTTTTTTCTCATTGAAAATTACTTCTAATTTAACAAAATTAAATTAAATTGTCTTAAAATAAAATTTTAAACATAAATGGACAAATTGTTGGAAATTAATTGTAATCTCTAAGAAATAAAATGTGTCACTTAGTAATAAATTTTTAAAACAAATTAATAAACACCAACATTAAATTTGTTTCATCTCATTAGTGTAATTACTAATTAAAACACCAGCATTAAATTTGTTTCATCTCATTAGTGTAATTACTAATTAAACTATTATTTCACTTAGAGGAATATTTCTTGTGTGATATTAGAGAATCCAATAATAATTTTATTCATATTTTAATAGAGGAAGATAAACTATAATTTCACCTAATATTAAAGGAAGATAAATCAATCATCAACATTAAACACCAAAATAATTTAATGGAATAATTTAAATTATGATAATTAAAAATTTTAATTTCGATGGTTACACTGACATTGAGTACATAAGTTGAATGGTTTATTTTTACTATTAATTTAGTCATCTCTAATGGTTGTTTATGGTTACTAGAAATGAATTCTCAAGTAGCTCACATCCTTGCTATAGTTTTGGCAAATCTCTTGATTATAATAAGCAATGGTATTGTACTTGGCATGGCTATATCAAAGATATTATTTCTCTTGATTCTCCCGGGCAATAATATTTTTTTTCTTGATTAATTCACTAATCATACCTTTTACAACTTAAAATTCATTACCACAAAATTGGATATACAAGCATTGCTAGATACCAATGCTTTAGTTATTTGACTTTTGGTATTGATATTATTATTAAACATGATAAAGACCCATGGAGAGTTTCTCATTCTCTCTCTCTCTTTCCCTCCTTTTGTGTGCATCTTTCTTCTTTTTTCACTCTTTAATTCTGAGAAGAAACCTTGAATATATGGGTAAGGCAACAGTTACACATTCTCATCATAGTTGACTTTTTGCAATTTTCAGTGATGAATAAAGAGGAAACTGTTGGGAAATCATTTAGAACTTGCATATGTTTAAAGGTTGGCAGTGTAGGGTAAATTTAATGGTGTATGGTTCTCTATCAAAAAGGGTACAACTAATTTATTGTGTTCTCTGTTCCAATTTCAGATAATATGGGTTGAATTTTGTTTCTTTTCTATGAGTCAAAATGAAAACTCTAATTTTCTCACTCTGGATCTTATACCATTTTGTTTTTGGTCTAATTGATAGCTCGCAGAGTACATGTTCAGTATTCCTAGGAAATCATTTTATATTCTAATTTATGAAATTTTAAAATTTTTATTCTATTAGTTATATAGAGTGAATGAGCTAGATTGAACAATAAAGAAGGAAAGCCATGACAGTGTAATACCCCAATAATTTGTATGAATATTTAAAATCTATTTTGAAGTTTAGTGAAAAATTTAATACGTGGAAAATGTGCTTTTTGAATTAATGAAGAAAATCTGGGAATAGCAATTTTAATTTTTAATTTAGGAAATTTTTACAAATTCTCAATGACTTAAGTGAACAAATCTTATAAGCTAAGGTGGGTATGAGCGATTTTATCGAAAAAGAAATTGGTGGAGCCCACACGTACAATTATTAGTTTCTCTTCTCCTTCTTCCTCCCGAGACTCCACATCTTCTTCATCTATCATTTCCATCTCCTTCAATCCTTTCTTTAAGTTTTTCCGGTGATCTGATATTTTCTAACCATACTTCCGATTCTTAGGAATTCTAGAGGCAAAGAGGTAAGTTTTATCTGTTCTATTTCTCTTTTTCTCCATTTTCGGACCTATGGAAGAAAATTAAGATTTTGAGTTTTAATAGATGAATTTTAATGTGGATGTTAATCTAAAACATTCCTAGGTGGTTTATGATGTTATTAGAATAAGAAATTTGGAGAAAACTAGGAGAAATTCGTAGAATTTGGATATTTGAAAAAAGTTAGTGTTATTGATGAAAATTTGAGATTTGAGCTTGGATTGTTGGTAAAAATTGGGGGTTTTGGTGTTAAAACACTACTTAGACATTAAGGATGAAAACCCATAGAAGAAATCAAAAGAAATGTTTTAGATGTGATTTTAGGATTTTTAGATGAAGAACACGAAGAATGTCACTATTTATTCTGGAAAATTTTCAAAAAATACTGTTCACTGAGAAAATTTTTCCAGATTTTCTCGTTACTGTAGCATTGACTCGGTCAACGTTACTGTAGCATTGACTTAGTCAACGACACTGTAGCTGCATTGACCATTGACCGTTACTGTAGCATCAGTTTTTTTTTATATCATTGAAAAGCTCTTTGAGTCTAGTTTCCAATGGTATAAGTTTCATCTGGATATTCATTACCAGTTAGGAGTTATGATTTGAGAAGTAAGTGAAGGTCGGGAATAGTGGTAGGAAATTTCTCTATTTTGTAACCCTGATGGTTTTTATCTGGTTACAATAGGAATGGTCAAAGCGCAAGGTGGGAGTGCCGAGAGCGTGAAATCCAGGTGAGTGAGTTAATACTTGCTATGATTAAATATCTTTGTTATTGACTTTTTGCATCATAGTGAAAATATGTTGTATATCCAAGTTTGAAGAGGATGATGTGGGACGATGAGACATAAACAATTGTGGAATTTGACTGGTGATGTATATAATTATATTTTCTTATTTTTCTCATGAATGGAGGTTATATGATGGATTGTGAATGGCATGTGAACTGAGTTGAAATGTGTCATATTCTGATTGTTGAGTTCATTCATACGCGGATAGTTGAAGTATGTTATTGTTGAATAATTGTTTTATATTATGGGTTATGTTGTATACATGCTATATTGCTGGAACCATATTGATTATGTTGTGACTTGAATTGTAAATGACTGGGTTGTCTATGTGGCTCATGATTATGATTGAGAATGCTCTTAGATGTGATTGTGATTGTGTTTGACTAGAAAGGAAAAGCATGACGGTGCACCCCATGGAGAAATCTATGTGAAGCTATAAGGGTGGAGAATATAAATGAAGCGATAAGGGTGGATGTGGCGAGGGCCGCGGGCAACGATCCAGAGGTATCCTGGACGACCCGGTTGGTACGGGAAATGTGTGAAATTGATTTCACTGTTTGCTGTTGTGAATTATTTGAATTATGTTGAAATGTATTTGATTTACTTGGATATTATTGTGAAGTATTATGAATTATATTATATTATATTATGATCGATTACGTATGATTGCTGCATGTTATCATTATGATGCATGATATTTTTTTTTGTCATAGTGTTGTGTTGTCTGCTCACTGGGCACGTGGTTTGCTCATACCCTTCTTATTAACATTTTTTTTCAGAGTTGACAGTTGAGGGTAAATATCTATACAAAGAGTTATGGATCCTTAGCCCATGATTACCTTTTCATTTGTTCAGGGTAAAGGTATAATGTTTAGGTCTTATTCTAAGTTGTATAAATCTAGAAATCTCTGTAATCGGGTAGGTTCATTCAGTGATATAATGTGAATAACTGTAGTGTGTATAGAGAACTCGGTTTAGCCGTATTTTCTTATTTTTTGTGAAAAGATGAATAATTCTCTTATTTTAATTCTTAAATTATGTAATTTAGATTAATTGTATTTAAAAGAATGATATGATGCTTAAGAGAAAGATAGGCTTACGGAGGTGAAATGAAATTCACTTTTCGTGCCGGTCACGTGCTCAAATTTTGGGACGTGACAGACAGTAAGCATGGTAGTTTAATTAATTGTTGTGGATCTTCTTGTCACATAGAATGACTATGATTTTGATATTTTTGAACAACCCAATAGTCATGAATCAACATAATATTTTGTTTGGCCAAGATAATTAGCTTTTTGTTGCTTATCTACTAATCTTTTCTTTATTTTTTTTCTCTATACTAATTTCTTTTTGGTCTTTCATTGTTTTTTAGTTTGATTTTATAAGAGGAACGTTCACTTCCTCTTTGTTACTTATGAACAAAGACATAACACGAGTTTAGTATTGGGATCATCTTTTAAGAGAAGTTCCAATAAATTTCTCAGTATTCAAATCTTAGAACACGACGGAAAATCGGTTTGTCCTTAAACACTACAAGCTATTGATAACATGTTTCAATCATTGAATGCAAAGTTAAATGGCTTTTTGTGTTCTCACTATTAATATTTCAAAGGTTTAACTTAATGTCAGAATTGAGAAGATAACCAATTATGAGGCAATCTAAGTTGCTATGAATTGATAATTGCTTTCTTTTTAACTCTTTATTTGCTCATTAAATATTCAATAAATAATTGTTGAGTCCTCACGTTTTCTATAAATTTTCATAGGGAGGTATCTAAAGGTAGTTTGAAGGGAATTCTTGGTTATAAAAAAGGATGATATATTGTTTTACATGTGATAATACTGATCCAAAAATAGTATGTCAAATAGTCATGTGCACCTAAGAATGTCCTTTTTTTTTTTTTTATGTCTGTTAAGATTCACAATTAAAGTTCTTCCTAACATTTTTTAGTCAATTTGTTACTATTCATTTTGTTGTGAAAATAGTCTTGAAAAGATTTTGTATTTTAAAAGAGAAAATTAAGTCTCACATTGTTTGGAATAAAAAGAGAAAGAACCTTTATATACTAACATGTATTAGTGAGCTAATAATGGACTAAGAGAAGTGGTGGGTTTGCGTGCTCACAATCCTGAATCAGTATAATGCAAACTTAGTTTTTCTCTTCAAAAATAATATTTTTATTTATCTTTAGCTTACCTAAATAAAGACATATTTGACAGTTACGAAATTGACTTCGTCAATGTAAGGAAATTAAGTGCTTTTATTATTTTTTAATATTTTAAAAAATGCCCATAAATTTCTTGAAACTGCCCGTAAATTATTTTTAATTTCCATAATTATATTCTAATTTTATTTAATTTTTGTATCTGCTTCATTCATGATTCAGTAACTATAAAATGAGCTCTTCTCCCCCTCATTTTTTACACTCACACAGCAAAAAATTGTGTTTTCTCTCTTCTTTCTCTCTCTCTCTCGCTTTCTGAGTTACGCTTTTATATATTTTCTGCTATTCTGTGTCCTGAGAATATCTTAGAATAATCTGTTTAGTCATGGAATGAATTCTATAGACGCAAAATTTTTTCTATAGTTGCAAAATAATTTTCCTTAAGTACAATGTCTCTTATAGATATGACTCAAATTATAGTTGTGTTGGTTTCCTTATTTTTACAACACATTCTACCTAACATTTTTAAATGCAACAATTACAGTATCAATCTAGACTTGTTGTCCTTAATCATCCAAGGTAATAAAAAACAGGTCTTCATATAAAAAGCACTTGAAATCTTCATAAGCTATGCCATTGTCAGCTAAAACTGTTTCATAAGCAATTTACACATAATTACTTAAGCATTGTATGTGAGTAGTTATTGGATGGATTTTCGATTTTTTTTTTACTGCAACTAAACAACTCTTAATCAATTTTACAGTTATTATATCCAATGATGTTCATTACAATTTGCTTACGTTAAAGCGATATTTTTAGTTTATGATTTCTATCTATTTATCTTCATACATATAAATTACATACATGATAACCAATTTGTAAAATGAATTATATATAAAAATTGTTGATAATATTTGATATATGACCCCGACCCTTTGCTAGTATATATAACCTCTCTTTATTATCTTTTATATTCAATACAAATAACAACAACAAAACCTTATCTCATTAGGTGGAATCGACTTTATATTCAATAAATATGACAAAATTATTTATATATGAAAAATTTTGTAATTTTTAAAAAATATCAAGAAAAATTAAGATTAATAATAATTTTAAAATCATTCAAATTTTAATATTTATAAAAGTTACTCCTAGACCAATCGGCTTAAGTCCAAAGCCATAACTCATCAGTTTGAGCATTAAAAATAAGATCGGTTGATTTTTTAGCTTAATCACTTAGCTTTAGTTGCCTCGTAATCATGATTTAAAATAATTGGATCAGATTGACCGATTCGATTAATTGAACTAAAAACTAGTCATTAGTCCAATTAACCTATTGAACCGATTTTGTTAAAAATAGGTACAGAACCAGTTAAATTGATAAAACTGATTGGTTTTATAAATTGATCAATTCAATGATTATTTTAAAAAAAAACCATCCTCCATCTCCTGTAGCTGTTGTCTGTACTCAATAGCCTCTGAAGAAGAAGAAGAAGAAGATAGCCTCACACAATAGGAAGAGAGAGAGAGAGAGAGAGAGAGAGAGAGAGAGAGAGAGAGAGAGAGAGAGAGAGGGAATGGAAGGGGAGGAAAGCAACGCTAGGAGTAAAGAATGCTCTTTATCTAATATCTAATGCAATGTGCCTGACAAAAACAACAAAGGAGGGGATAGTTGGTAGTCGAGGTGGGGAGAAAGAGGTGTTGTGATTTTGAAATTTTGACTTAAAAAATGATTAGAGTGAAAGAGAATTAAAAAATGATTAGAGAGAAAGAGAAGGTTGTTATTTTGAAATTTTAAATTAAAAAATAATTTTTTTAGTTTTTATATTTAATATAAATATATATAATATTAAAAAAGAAAAGATTAATTCTTAATTGATCTTTAATATATATATATATATTTAATTACTACTGATTCGATCATAGTGAACCAATGAACTTTAAATTGTTACTTTCACTAATTCAATTATTAGTATAATTTTAAAACATTGCTCATAATAGATCTAATTGGGTCACCCATTGGCTTTTTGCACAATCTCTCAAAATATTTATACCCAAATCACTATGGACTTTCTGAGACTGTTTCTTAAGCCTCATTTGGTAGCTACAACAATGCGGGAAAAGAGCTCTCCATTCCTACACTGTTCCTTCCTTCTCGCATTTGGTGACTCTAACTATAGAAGCAAGACATGGAACCAAGTGTTCCCTCTTCCGACATTTTCATGATTTTCCCTTCCCTCTCAAAATTGATGGAAAACCGGTTAGTTGATGGAAAGGAAGGGGATCCTTCATCATTTGCCCTTGTCCTATTCACTGAAATGCCGAGGATGCCCTTTGATGATACCCTACATTGGTTGAAGGTCGTGTGTGTGGTTGTGATGGCCACTGTGAGCTCTCCTCTTCCTGCTATGAGCTTCGTGTTGCTGTTGGAACTTCTGAGTGATTTTTTTGGCGCCGGTGAGATCCTCATCCTTTCTCTATGTCTTCGTCGTGCACGCCAGGTACTGTGGTGTCTCTGATTCGTCTTCATCTCACAGTAAGCTCTCTTTTTCTTGTGTTAGCTCTCTTTCCTTTTCTTGTTAGCTCTCTTTTCCGCTGAGATTTGAAAGTGTTAGCTCTCTTTTCTTTTGTTCTCTGACTTTGTGTGAGAGAGTTGTTGAAATATTTCCTTGACTCAAAAGCTTATTAGAATGCTACAAAACTTAGGTAACCTTTAGTGAACTTAGACAGTTTAAATTTACCATAGAGAGAATGCAAAATGATATGTAAGCTTTTAGATTCTACTTACACAAATAAAGGAGGCAATTGGTATATAGTCATTTCACAGCATCTTGAATATATACAAGATGACCCTCGGTCATCTAAGATATCAATGTGTCATATTATGACTCCATTTTTTGTGGTATCTTGTAACACTCAAAGAACATGGGGATTTCACATACACTCTTTTTAGCTTTATTAACTTCAATAAAATACTACTTGTCTGAGCTGTGTCTTTCCTAAGACAAATTCCAATTGCCAAATCAAGCTTATCTTATATATTGTTATCCTATGTTATATTGCCCAAAAATACCACGGGAAATGGATACTAAGTAAATACTTTGTAGGGTTTAGGCATCGAAAGAGAAGATAAAGTTGTCTGAGGGTTTATGTTAGCATCAAAGGAGAAGCATACGAGGGTTTAGACCAATGTAGAAGGAGAAGAGGAGGTTCACACCGACGTAGAATTCAAACGTCGAAAGAAAAGATGAAGTCACAAATGAGATTTGGAGCACGATGGAATTTTTTGATGTGCAATTTTTTTTGTCAATTATAAAAAACAATTTTCACACAAACACATTTTAATCATTTAACTTTACATATTCTTTTTTCTTTCTTTTAAAAATTAAATTTCAAACATATTCTTTCCCTCTTTCTCTTTAATTTTTTTCTTTTACCAACTGGCCTTAAAACTTTCTCTCTCTCTCTAGAACCCTTGACTTCTGTAATACTGACTGTGTCTGTGCTTCACCCATTCATTGGAAGGTAAGTCTCTCTCACTAGTGATGCAGCCTACGTGCTTCCTCTTACTCGCTGTGTTGGATTGTGATATCCATCATTTGGTTTTGCAATTTTAATACACAGCCCTCGATTCTGAAGCTCATTATGTGTGCTTGGCACTCTGCTAGGCGAACATTTATTTATGCTGATCATGACAGCTCTCTATTATGTATATTTGTTGACTCTGAATTTGCGTTTCGGTGTTGGAAAATTTTGGGAATTGTTTGACCGGGAAACGGTAGATTTTCATTCATCAACGTAATTGCATTTAATTTTCAGTTTTCGTGCAGGAATTGGTGGTCCGCACCGCACAAATGGAAAATCGACGAACGATTGATTTCACGAATGAGAAATTCATGTGGACCATTGAAAACTTCTCGACATTGAGCCCTAAGAATAAGAAGCTGTACGCTGAGACCTTCATCGTCCGTGGTTATCCATGGTATTTACCTGGATTTCCATCGCTTGTTGATACGATTTGCATTTGTGTGCTTTGAATTTGATATTATTTGGACTTGGCTTTAGGAGGATTCTCATGTTTCCAAAAGGGAACAATGTGGACCACTTGTCCATATATTTGGATGTTGCGGACGCTGCAGCTTTGCCTCGTGGCTGGATCAGATATGCAGATTTCAGTTTGGCTGTAATTAATCAAATTGATAGCAGGAGGACAGTCAAGAAAGGCATCCTTCTATTTTTATCATTTTTCTGTCATCCGTTTTGATTTTTTTATTTTTGTTCGGAACTCGTGAATTATTTTTTTTTATTTTGTTTTATTTCTTATCAGTTTCATATTGAAGCATTGGCCTTCTTCAACATTTCTGACCCATTTCTATTCAATTTTTTTCCCCTATACTTTATTTTCTCATTCTCGCTGATAGGTGTGGTCAGTGAAACACCAATATCTTTTCATATTTGTGGTCTAGTCTGCGATTAATGTAAATACATATGGAAGTTTATCTGTATGTTAATCTGAAAAGAAACTTTCCAAGCGTTACGAAAATATCGGATTGCATTTTTATTGCTTAAATGCATTTTACTCGTGCAAAATCAGGTTGAAATTTTACTTTTGGAAACAATGGTTTCTTCTATAACTAACGGAAAACTGACCTGAAAATATTTTGTGTTTTTATTTTTTTAAATTAATTAAAAGTTTGTTTTCCTTTCTATAATCTATGGCCACCGATGATGTGTAGTGAGAGATTTGGGCACAAGATATCTACAAACTCCCATTCATTATGCATGTTATTAGTAAGTTCAAGTAGAGATCTACATTTCAAAATCATTTGATTTAATGGTGTAGATTATGAAACCATTACTGATTTCAATTGATTAAGCAAAGCTGCTAATACTGAGCTGGGATAGGATAGACTACTTTTGGTTCCTTAAATTAGTGGCTTAACTCGTGATATATATACTTAAGATAACCGGAGCTTCCTTTCTCTAATCTTACCATATCATTTTCAAAGTACTCCTTGTGTATTACTTATCCCATGTTTATTTGTTAATCATGTAATTTCGTATTTTTATCAAACACAGTTGACTCGTGAATCTTGATTTATGGATTTACCAGAGACTCTACACCAATTCAATGCAAGAGAGAATGATTGGGGCTTCCCATCATTTATGCCTCTAAGTGATTTTCATGATCCTGGGAAGGGTTTTCTTGTGAAAGATACTTGTGTGATTGTTGCCGAGGTTTCCATTCGCAATTTTAGAAATGAAAATAATGTAGATCAAGCTGCTGGCATAAGTGCATCACCGGTATCTGGAGGTCAAGTTGGACAAATGGAAGTGGAAGCCCGACAGCCAGAAGATCAAGGCCGAGATGTAAATACTGTGCCCCCACTTTCTGCACAATGAGCCTGTTGAGCATACTGATAATCTTTCTTTCTCCACAGAAGTGTCCACAATTGGTGAACTCATGGATTTCAGGGGTTTAGGGCAAATAGAAAATATTTATGTTCCACTACTAGAGTAAGTATGCTCACAGCATCCATCACTCATTGAATGTCAACAGAA
This sequence comes from Biancaea sappan, assembly GCA_037074585.1. NCBI lineage: Eukaryota > Viridiplantae > Streptophyta > Magnoliopsida > Fabales > Fabaceae > Biancaea > Biancaea sappan. The sequence goes on along the minus strand of CM073492.1, from coordinate 32,058,808 downwards.
GAGAAGGCGTCAATTTATTGATGGGCATTCACAGCTTTGGGCAGAGTTCTCCATTTTCTTAAAATTAAAAGGGTGAAAAACATGAATGATGAGGCATGTATGGATCTTCAAAATTTATGGGAGGAACTTGAGACATTTAGATTTGATTTGAATTGGTTAGACCCTCATGTTCAATCTGCCTTAGGTATGAAAAATTATTTGGAGAAGGAAATGCAGTTAAAAATGTTGAGGGACAATGCGGGTTGCTTTGGAAACGGAAATGAATGGGCTCAAGGCAAAGCTGGCTGCTGTGGAGGCAGATCTTGAAATTGCAAGGAGAGACTTGATGCAGGCTGAAGAAGGATTCGAAGAGAGGGATGTAGATGCTGAAATTGGATATGGTGGACTATAGACTCATAAGATAATTCCCTGTTGATTGTGAACAACTGCATTTGATCTTTAATGTGGAGTACTGAATGTAGAGTTGGACCTAGTGACTAAAATGATTTCTTATGACTCTTTCAAAAGTCTGGTGTTCTAATCATCTAATTACCATACCATGGTTTTTGGTTGTAAATTTTGCTCGTGAAAGTCAAAGCTGCAATGGTAATTCAGTGATAGTGACACTTGCATGCTTGAAATAGGAAATTCAAACTAGGAATGTGAACAAGATTTTTATTTAGAAAATCTCAGTTGACTTGTACAGTTGTAGTTTACATTGACAATGGAAGCCGATGTTTCTTAGACCTACATTTTCATATTTTGATATTTTTGTATATGTTGTTTCTGCAGTTTTTTTTTTTTGGATAAATGCATCACTTTATATTAACATAAATCTGCTCTCAAGACACAGTTGATACAACACAGTATTATTAAGAATTGGTTTGACCACAGGGCTCGAATCACATTCGAACAACACAGTAACTAACCTCAAGTGATTCTTCCGGCTATCCTCTTGCTCTTGTTCACATAGAGGGATTTTAAAAAATTTCTTCAGCATCACTTGAAGCAAATACTTGGTTAATGAGGTTCTCATTCCATCCTCTTTTGTTCTCAAGGATCAAATCATGGACCTTGCCTACAAATTCTTCATCATTAAGGAAATTGAAAGGCATTGGGGGCTCTAGCCACAAAAGCCAAGGGTCTTTCCACATCTTTGTCTATGCACATTAATAATTCTCCTTCCAATGCTTTCTCGCCTGCTATTAAGCTTCTCCATGTATAGGATGGATTGTAGCCCAAATTTGCATCAAGAAAAGAAGATTTTGGAAAGTACTTTGCCTTCAAAATTTTAAAATCCAGACTATTCTCATTATTTAACAATCTCCGGCATTGTTTGGCAAAAAGGAAAAGATTACTTTTTGAAATCTCTAAAACCTAACCCTTCCCATCTCTTAGGCATGGTAATTTAATCTCAATTTAACAATGTATTTTCCTAGAATTAGAATTAGATCCCCACCAGAAATGAGATTTGAGTTGGGGTCTATTTGGTTTGTGAAAATATTTTTATAATACCTGAGGTATTACATAGCTAATAGGAGAGGGAATTTTTGCACGTGTAGATTTTTTTTTCCGCAAATAATGAATACCTAAGAGAAAAGGTTAGGTATGGAGAAAGGTACTAAAGTGAAAAGAAAGGAAAATGAAAAGTATTTTCATGTAATGGGTATAAGGGAGGAGCCTTGAGGAGTGAGAGGCTTGGTGAGGTTGAGTAGCAGAGCCGATGCCACAACGATGGTGGTAGTGGAGACACGGAAGTGTATAGGAAATAGAGAGGGATCAAAGTGAACAAAGTATAAGACTTTCGTAATTTTAACAAAAAAAGTGTTGTGAAAGGGGAATTTGGTGTGTATGTGTTGTGTTTTACTGAGGTATAGTTTAGGTTGCCTCGACTAAGTAATTTAAAAGAATTTCTAAAGGGTTTTTTTTTTCTTGAGGTCCTAATTAAGTTTGCCTTAGAGGGATGAAATTGAAATTAAAGTGGGCCCTACCCTCATTAAAACACACACACCAGCTCACATACACTCACACGTTCACTTGTGCTCTCTCACGCTTATCCCACATTTGTCTCCTCCTCCATGCTCCTTCTTTCTCCTCCACGGCTAAGGAGCTTCAAGGGGTGCCCTTACCTTTCCTCCGGCAAGAATTTGATCACCTGATTTCCTTCCCCAAGGAAAGAATAAAATCATCTTCTTCTTCTTCTTGGGTTCTTGCAAGAAACCCTAGGTGGGAATTTTGGGGAGATCATGAAATTGATGCTTGGGTCTTGGTTTGATGTTTCTTATTGAAACTAGGACCTTGGAATCGAAGGAAAACACGATTTGAAAGCATGTGTTGGGAAGGAATGAAATTCAAAAATTTTATGAAGAACATATATGAATCTTGAATGGTTGGATTTGGCCTTCAATCAGTGTTTGAAACCATACTTTTAGGATGTTTGTAAGTGTTAATGTGAATGATCCATTTAAGCTTGGTTGATCTTTGGATTGAAAGGGTGGGAAAAATGGTGGAATTTGGGGAGGTTCGCGCACCCATGGCAGACTGCCCAACCATGGGTGCCCATGTGGCAGAAAGATCAACCCTTAGTGCCCTGGCCTGATGGTGGGTGCCACAATCTGAAGGGTCTTAAAAAGTGTGGATTGTAATGTTTTTCCTTGCATTCTAATCTATAGGCTTCGAGCAAGTTTTATCTAAGGCCTTATTGTGAAGTGTTAATTGCTCGGAAATGAGGTGAGTAGCTAGCCCACTCTTGGAAGTGTTTCTTTTGGATGTTTTAAATTTCATCTTGAGCACTTGTATAGTAAATTGTGATTGATATATTATTGGAGAGCTAAAAATTTAATTTAACCTATCCTTTGTGCTATTTCCTACACATTGCTAATCATTGTGTGCTTGAGTAATGTGTTAACGGTTGCTAAAATGCATGGAGACCTAGTTTGGGCTATTATGGTGAACTTTTGTTGGTCATTGATTGTTAAGCATGATTACTTGTGTGACTCATTGTAGTGCTTATTTACAACAATATGTAATCATGTATGGATTTGTATGTTATGGAGATAATTCGGCTTCTTGCCAAATTTCAAAGTTTGTGGTCTTGGGCCCCAGGAGATGAAAGATCCTGTGCCTTGGGGATATCATGATCTTATATGATGAAATGTTAAATAGAAAGGCCCTCGGGCTTAGAGAATTTATGGTAATATATTTACCTCGCATTTTACTTTCATTACTTGTTGAGATGCTTGAGAATGCAAGGGATTTTCCCTCGCATAGAAAAATCATTGGGAAACTCTTCCTGTTTGGAATTGATATGGCTAAATTTATTATGTGTGCTAGTGTTGTGGATGACTTGTTTACAGGATGATGTGACATCCAGATTATTATGGCCTTTTGGCCTGGAGACTACCATAGCATTCGGGCCATGGAGATATTACCCTTATTGGATAGTTTATATACGTAATAACCAGTATAGTTGAGATGGAGTTTAATTGGCATGCGTTGCTTGGAGTGGTATTTATAATTTTGCATTGTGTTTGCTTGTTGGATATCCAAAGACCAATGAGTCGGGAGACGTTACGACCAACGGGTTGAAAGTTAGAACGGCATGTGGGCCGGAATACATTAGGAGTTCTCGGTATAGGTTAGGTTAGGATAGGGCACTTCATTATCGAAAGCCCCGGAGATATTATTGGCCTTAGGGCTTGGAGATGCTACTAATCTACAGGCTTAAAGGTGCCTTTAACCTATGTGTCTTATGGTATTGTTAATCTTTGGGTTAGGAGTTGGCAAATTGCCTTAGACTTGAAGGTATCAACTTAAATGTTAGTATGGATGGTTGGTGTCACGACCCGTTTTCTGGCACATGACTGGCACAATGATGAATATCCCATCACTATAAACCTTTCGATAAATTTTACCCATAAGTTAAATTATTAGTTATTATCTCTATGTTATCAAATAACCATTCCTTAATACGAAGAAAATATATCAAATTTTCTTATTTGAAATTCATAGAGATGATTTGTATATAATAATAGATCATCAATATAAAATATATTATTATATTGAAATACAAGTCAAATGTCAAACCCCTGACCTAAATGTTCTAGACGATTACAGAACAACATAATCTGCAATAAAAGAGGGGCCTACCTTACAACGGGAAAGTCTGAAGTAATCTATTCCTCTAGCGGATATTATTCACCGACAACCTGATATGAACAAAAGGATTTCATAGAGAGTGTGAGCTTTAAAACTCAGTGAGTGAATCGACCTCGCGTTAATAAAATTCAAATATATCACCAGTCATGTAAGTATATTCGAAGGCTCAAACTCAACCAATAGACATAGTTAGAAATTACATATTAGAAGATATAAATTCATCCAATTCAACCAACGGTACTAGTACTCACCAATGACAATATATCCCGGAGAGCACTCATAGGCTGGCTCACCAATTTTGTATATTTCTGCCATGACACACAACCTCATTCTCTCAGCTAAGGCGCTTCATAGATCAGTTATCGACCCGAGCTATATCCCTACTGAGGGAATCGTTGTCTCCATATTCGTTGGTCAAGACACCATTTAAACCGAGTTTTCCGCCTTGCCGTGAGATGGGGTACTGTCCCACTCAATCACAATCAATAGCACAATATTTCATATCATAATCAGAAGTACAATATAATATTTATTCATATAATAGGTATATTATATAACTATATTATAGGTTTATAAATCACAATTCAAGATAACAATTAAGCTATTTTTGAAAAGATTCAAACTTCACATCATCATGAAATACTTATTTCGTCTTATCCATACTTCTGGATTAATTATCTCCCTAGATTCGTCACTCTGAATACAATTTATCCCTATGAATCTTGGGAGTGTCCTACGGCATACTTTTTATCACCAGTAATGCTAAAACTCTATTAAAACGTAGTCGTTTCACTTACCTAGATTCCGTACGAGTACCAGTTCTCTAAGTCGTTACGGACAAGAGTATATAGGTGAATTTTAGTGATCTACTATGGAGATTTTCATGAAATATTATAGAAAACAAGTTAGGAATGCTTTCGTATAGATATTGTTCATATATACAGTTTCTATTCATACATATAGTTACTATTCATACGTACGAGAACTATTTATACCAGAAATAGAGAATACAATCTGTAAAAGTACACCAGGTAAGTTCCCAAGAAAAAGTAGAGGGTCGCAATTGACACACTTAAGTACCAGGTCTTTTCTTAGTCAAAACTTTTCTAGACATGTATTCTTTACAGTTTACATTCTATTTTGGTAATCAGAGAATCAAAATAACATTTAGGTAGCTAAGGACAGTTTTTCTGATGTGGAAGATCAGCCAAAGCCGCAACCATAGAGCATACTTAAGAAAATAACTTCTAAAAATTGAAAGACATAGAAATGGCATAGTATTCTCACCTAAACTAAAAAAGAAAGGCCCAAAATCTCAGAGGCCTAGCGTCAGAGCAAGAGAAACTTAAGGAGAGAATAAGAGAAGTTGAAGGTATGAGTTTAGAAGTGAAATGGAAGGGCCTATTTATAGGAAAAGTCAATGGTACTATTTGACACTATATGCTAATAAAATATTCGATTTATTATTCATGAAAATGACATTTCTAATAATTCAATTTACTGTGCACTTTAATAATTTAGCTTACTGTGCAAATCGCGGAAAGGCGAAGGCGGCTGAATTATTGGTTACTATTGAAAACTTAAAGAGAAAACTATCATTTCATCTTAAACCTTTAAGTTTCTTTTCAATTTAGTCCTTTCATTTTAGTCCTTGAGGGTATTTTCTCACATAAAACGTCATTTTCTCCTACAAACTTCTTTCTAGTATTCTCTTATGACCAAAGCACATTTAGTACTCTACATTTCGATTATATATGTGAACACTACCGTATATGTGAATAGTATTATATAGGTGAATAGTACAGTATACTGGAATAGTAACCATAGTTTGCAAATATACATTTATATTTTATTTTTCATAGGTATTACATTATCACCCTCTTTAAGAAATTTGGTCCTTCGAATTTAAATTACCTCAATTCGTGAAAAGATGCAGATATCTAGAAAGCATATTGGTCTTGGCTTCCCATGTGGCTTATTTGTGAGTCTGATTCCTCCACAACACCTTGACCGATGGAATCTCCTTAGACCGAAGCTTTTTTTACTTGACTATCTAAGATAGCTACCGGTATCTCCTCGTATGGCAAGTTTTTATCTACTAGGATAGAATCATTGTGAGAAGGGTGAAGTATGTGAGAAGGATCAAGAAGGTACTTCCTCAACATGGATACGTGAAAAACAGGGTGAATCCCTTCCAGTTCTATAGGTAGGGCGAGCCGACAAGCCACTTTTCCTACTCGCTCTAAAATCTCATAAGGCCCGATGTACCTAGGACTTAACTTTCCCTTCCTTTCAAATCTCAACATACTTTTCATTGGAGAGACTTTTAGGAATACCATATTGCCGACTGAGAACTCCAAATCACATCGTATGTGGTCGGCGTATGCTTTTTGTCTACTTTGAGCTACTTGCATCCTATATTGGATTATCTTAACTTTGGTTAGGTATCCTGGGCCAAGTCGGGTCCTAACACTTTCGCTTCATCTGCCTCAAACCAACCGATCGGAGATCTGCAACGTCTCTTATACAAGGCCTTATAAGGTGTCATTCCAATAATGGCTTGGTAGCTATTGTTATATGCAAACTCCATGAGATACAAATGTTTCTCCCAACTACCACTGAAATCTAGGATACAAGATCATAACATGTCCTCTAGCACTGAATTGTTCGCTCTGACTGCCCGTCTGTCTGTAGATGAAAAGTAGTACTGAGGTCAACTCGAGTACCTAATGCCTCTTGAAAACTTTTTGAAAAACGAGAGGTAAATTGAGGACCTCGATCAGAAATGATAGATATGGGTACTCCATACATTTTCACTATTTCTTTAATATATAATTGTGCCAATGTCGCCACGCCATAAGTGGTTTTGACTAGAATGAAGCGTGCTGACTTGGTTAGCCGGTCAACAATGACCCATATTGAGTCTTAGCCTCATGTGGAGCAAGATAGACCAACAACAAAGTCCATCGTCATTCGTTTCGATTTCCATTCAGGAATCTCCAATTGCTGTAATAAGCTTCCCAGTTTTAGATACTCGGCCTTAACCTGTTAGCAGGTTAAACAACAAGATACAAACTCTGCTACGTCTCATTTCATTCCTTTTCACCAATAGATCTGTTTTAGATCCTGATACATCTTGGTAGCTTCTGGATGTACAGCATATGCAACACTATGACCTTCTTCCATGATGTCTCGTTTAAGATTTCCAACATCTGGTATGCATAATCATTGTTCAAAACGCAAGGCTCCTCCTGTATCGTCAAGTGTGAAATTATTCACTTCACCATCCTTCACCTTATCTATAATTTAGACAAGCTCAAGATCCTCCATCTGGGATACCTGTATTTGGTCTACAAAGGAAGATCTGTCCCTGATATGGGCTAAGAATGATCATGTCCTTGTAACCTCGAGAGTAGCACCTTTTGTTCTCAACTCCTGTAATTCTTGGATCAATGATCTTCTTGTCACTGCTATATGGCTAGACTACCTATAGATTTTCGACTCAAAGCATCTACCACTACGTTCACTTTGCCTGGGTGGTAAAGAATATTGCAATTATAATCTTTTAATAATTCTACCCATCTCTTAGGTCTTTTTGTTAGAAAATATATTTCAGACTCTTATGGTCAATGTAGATTTCGTAGGTTTCTCCGTATAGATAATGTCGCTATATCTTTAGGGTGAAAACTACTGCTGCTATCTCCAGATCAAGGGTAGGGTAGTTTTGTTCATGTTTTTTAAGCTGTCTCGATGCATATGCCACTACCTGGCCATGTTGCATGAGAACACATCCCAACCCTACTCTTGATGCATCACAATATACTGTAAAACCTCTAGGTCCTGAGGGTAATACTAATACAAGTGCAGAGATTAACCTTTTCTTAAGTTCTTAGAAGCTTTCTTCACAAGCGTCATCCCAATGGTACTTTACTCCTTTCTTTATCAGTCGTGTGAGAGGGGCGGCTAACTAAAAAAAATCTTAGATAAAACGACAATAATATCCTACCAATCCCAAGAAGCTACGAATATCCGTGACGGAGGTGGGTCTAGACCACATTTTGACCGCTTCTACTTTGCTTAGGTCTGCTTGGATGCCATCCTTGGAGATCACATGTCCCAAGAAAATCACGCGATCAATCTAAAACTCGTATTTAGAGAATTTGGCGTATAATTGATGATCCATCAATGTCTGCAACACAACACGAAGGTGTTGTTCATGCTCTTTTGAATTCTTAGAGTACATGAGGATGTCGTCTATGAAGACAATAACAAATTTGTCTAAGAAGGGTTTAAAAATCCTATTTATTAAATCCATGAAAGCAGCTAATGCATTTGTTAGTACGAACGACATTACCAGAAACTCTAGTGTCTATATCTAGTACAAAAGGCTGTCTTGGGCACATCCTCCTCCTTGATCTTGAGTTGGTGATAACCAGACCTCAAGTCAATCTTTGAAAAATACTTGGCTTCTTGAAGTTGATTGAAGAGGTCATCAATGCGAGGCAATGGGTATTTATTTTTTATAGTTACTTTGTTCAGTTGCCTGTAATCTATGCATAGTCTCATCGATCCGTCCTTCTTTTTCATGAATAGAACATGAGCTCCCCAAGGTGAATAACTTGGCTTTATAAAGCCTTTATCTAGCAGGTCCTGTAACTGAGCCTTTAGCTCTTTTAGTTCTGTTGGTGCCATCCTATAAGGGGGTTGTTGACGACTTGGCAAGCGTACCAATCGTGCAAGTAGTATAGTGAAAATTAAGTAAAAGTATCGTTCCCACGAGGATTAACTTGCTAACTACCCAAGAAATTAAGTTATATTAGTTAGACAATCCAAATTTGTATGGTTCTTAACAGAAAGAAAACGAAAGTGTAAAGTTAAGTTAAAAGTGAGTTGTATGTTGTATGAACTCTAAACAAACACAATGGAAATCGCAAGACAAACACAAGATGAACACAACCTAGGATTGCTAATCCCCCATCATTCTTCACAAGTTTTAATCCCCCTATCTCTCGTTCTCACCGGCCATACATGCTAATTTGGGATACGAATATGCTTAGAAGTATTCTCCCGAATGTCAACTAAGACTAAACCCAAAAGCCCATAATTCCTTATGTAGTCTTAGGTTTCAAAAATGCACAAACCCTAATCTGACTATATGAGGTTAATATCTATATTCCTATGACATTAACGAATCCATCCCCTCTCCTTTGAGGTTCAAGAACTCATACTATCCATTCTATGGTCTAGGTTTTACATTCCTCTCCCAAGTGCAGCAAAACCACCAAACAATCCATTAAATTGATCAAGTTTAATGAAAGCAAGAAAATAAGAATGAATAAACATATATTAATGGCCAAATAATCACAAGAGTCAAGAGATTTACAAAACCTGATCCAAACTAGGGTTCATAGCAATCATAGTATAGAAATTTAGCTACACATCATTACAAAATGCAGAAAATGAGAGAAGAGAGGAGAAAACTTCATGATTCCAAGTTGGGTGGAAGAGAAATTGCTTCAATCTTCTCCAAAAGTTGGTTGCCCTAGCCTATGGAGGTGAAATCATCGCTTGTCCCTTGGCTCTAACCCAAAATGCCTTAAAAATTCAGTCCAAATTGCCTTTTAAAGCCTGCTGCACGTGACAGTGAAGTGACTTGTGCGCTTAAGTGCATGCTTTTCCTGCTTAATCGCGATTTAGGCAGAAACGACTCTTCATCAGCAAGTGTTACCCGCTTAAGCGCACAGTATTCACGCTTAAGCGCGTTTTGGACAGAATGAAGCCTCCAATGTTGCAAGTATCTACTTAAGCGTGTTGATATCCCGCTTAAGCGTGAAAATGGCAGAGAAGAATCCTTTGTTGAGCTTTATGCGCTTAGGCGCATGAAAATCCCGCTTAGGTGTGTAAGGGACAGAAAAATCTTCATTTTGAGCCCCTTTTTCTTTTCCAAGGTTCCTCTTCACATCATTTAAATCTTGGCTTAGGATTTCTCATCTTTCAATAACATTTTCCCAGTTGAAATACCTGCAAAAGCAAAATCACCAACATATTTACAAAAGTAACCCAAAAAGAATATGATTAGAAGCCCAAAAAATTGCATTTCTAACCTAAAAGAGAGGTATGTATGCAACTATCTAAAAATTAGGTGTTAAAACCCTAATAAAAGCTAAAAGTATGCCAATATGACAAAAATCTCCATAGAATATATATGAATGCTGAGGATTCATCAATCCCCCAAACTTGAACTTTTACTCATCCTCGAGTAAAACAAATAAAAACATGTTGGAATCAGTAAGTCAAGACAAGCAAAGCTTCAACTCTATTTTAAAGCCCTCAAGCGCTAATTTTCAAAAATGCAAAGAGATGAAATTTAAGTCAGCCTATAGATACCTTCAGGTTCTAAAATAAACAATGCTTCCTCACAAGTTCTTGAAGTGTGTGTGTCCTTTAGCCAAGATTCAATTTCATGCAAATGTTTAGTTGAAACTTCAAATAGTTTAAGAAGTATAGAAATAATCAATATTGACAACTCCATAAGCCTATCCTTATCCTCTTTCTCCACTAAGTTGAACTCTGCACAATTCTTTGATCAAAAGGACTTAAACTTGTAATGTGGCTTTGGACGATGGCTACCAAATGAAGGGTAAAGGGAAAATACAAACATCAAGAGAATTATGATTTAACATCAATAAATATGACACATCTCCCTTCCTTCCCCTTTCTTCTTTTATCCCACACTTTTCTTTTCTTTTTCTACTCCTTTAAAATGCATTTTTCATCAACATATTTTTCATGTCTCACACAATAAAAATATGCAATCATCATAAAAATTTGTTGCCATACTCAATCTTCATAGATTTGCATGTCTCTTGAGAGTGACAACTTCAATATGCTTTTCAAATTTTCTCTCTTTTTTTTTGTTTTTTAAGAAAGCACTCTTTTACTTCCTTTCTTCTTCCACTCTTTGGTTTGCTTGTCTCATGCACCTCCATAAGCAACATCACTTTTTCAAACTTCATAGATGCTATTATTCTCTTGAAAAAGGGATTAGACATTGTTTTTCAGGCTTACAAGGTGGGGCTAAAGTGGGTAAAAGAAAGAATTAATATATATATATATATATATATATATATATATATATATATATATATATATATATATATATATAATAATTGAAAGCTCAAAATAGGGATCAATGGGTAGCATAATAAAAAAGGATGGCTTGAAAAGCTCAATCGCACAAAGGAAATGCCTAAATCATTTCTCCAAACAATGCACAATTTAAAAATTTCGTTTCAAAAGAGTTTAAACATAGGTTCTAGAGTTCTTAAAATTGATAAATAACCATACTAATTAAACTACAAGAATTTTCTATGAACAAATGCACTTAAATGAATTCTGGCTAATTTGTGCTTAAAAATTTTCAACAACTCCAAGGAAGCAAGGTTTATTAGATAACCTGAGCACAAATATAGACTCCACAAAAATTTTCATCCTATGCAACAAGTAATCAGCAAATTCATCATAAGGCTTTTACAAGAGACAAATTCCAGCCAGCCAATCTCAACAAAATGAAATAATAGATAAGGCTAGAGAAAAAAGTTCAATGCATTCATACAATTCCACAGATCACCAAAATCCTCCCCCAAACTTGAGGTGAACATTGTCCTCAATGGTCGAATAAATAAGTATAAATCAAATGAACAAAAAGGGATTTGAGGGGCAAGAAAAAGCTAACTAAAATAACTGAAAATAATGGGAAAGTAACAATAAAGAAATCAACATCCAAAATACAACGTCTTAACCAAAAAGAGACGATGATCCAATAAGTCCAAAAGAACAAGTCAATCAACAAAATGTTCAATAACACAAATCTGAAATAAAGTTCAATTACAATAATCCAAAAACAGAAATATAACAAAAACATAAATCCTAGCTATCATCCTCCTTATCAGCTCCTGTTTCTTCTTCTGCATCTTTTCTTTCTGCTGCATCTCCTCCTTCTTCAGCATCTTCTTCTTTGCCTTTAGCTCCTCTACTTTGGGATAAATCCCAACCTTCAGTGCTAATCCCATTCTGCAAAGCCCATGCATTGCCAAAACTCTGCTGATAATGCCACATATTCTTCGTCATGGCTCAAGATCAGAGACGCACTGATGAACGGACAAAAGTGTGACAGTGGGAGCCTGGGTGGAATCCTGGGAGGGCTGAGGGGCAACAGGAGGTCTAGGAGCACTACTAGTGGTGGTATCTTCTGCAGCAAACTTATCCAAAAACTCCTTTGTGATGGACTTGGGAGGAGAAAGCAGTGTTTTCCCCTCCATGGGCACTTTCTGGGCAGCACACAGTTTAGTTATCAGGTAAGGATAACCAAGAATTCCCACCTTTATCTGTGTCAAGGCTTCAATGTTCTTTGCGATTAATAAGCCCAAGTCCACAAATTTTCCCTCCATAATATAGTAAATGAGAGTGGCTCTTTTCACATTGACATATGAGGTATTGGTGGTTGGGAGGAGGTTTGTAATACCCGCTATATTTTTAAGTTATAAGTATTCAAAAATTACGATAAATTTATTTTGGAGAAAATAAATTCCCTATCAGTTTAATTTTTTTCATATATTCGTTTGTGCATATTGTTGAAAATACAGATTTCTATTTATAGATTGAATAAACTGTGGGATATAATAGATGTTAGGATATAGAATTTATTTCTTGGATGAAATATGGCTTGAGCATAAGAGAAATCTGAAAGAAACTGGGAGAAAAATAATGTTTTATATGAGAAAATCCCTTTAAGGACTAAATTGAAAGGGACAAAAGTGAAAAGAAACTTAAAGGTTTAAGAGAAAGGATAATTTTTCCTTTAGTTTCCAATAGTAACGACTAACGTAGCCGTGATTGCACAGTAAACTGAATTATTAGAAATGTCATTTTCATAAATAGTAAATTGAATATTTTATTAGCGCATAATATCAAATAGTACCCTTGACTTTTTCTATAAATAGGCCCTTACATTTCACTTCTAAACTCACACCTTCAGTTTCTCTTCTCTCCTCTCCTCAAAACTTCTCTTGCTCCGACGTTAGAGTTTTGAGATTCTAGGTCCTTCTTCCTTAGCCTAGATCCAAGGTAAGGATACTATGCCCTTTTCTATGTCTTTCATATTTTAGAACTTATTTTCTTAAGTATGCTCTGTGGTTGCGGCTTTGGCTGATCTTCCACATCAGAAAAACTGTCCTTAGCTACCTATACGTTATTTTGATTCTCTGATTACCAGAATAGAATGTAAATTGTGAAGAATACATGTCTAGGAAAGTTCTGGCTAAGGAAATACCCAGTTCTTAAGTGTGTCCATTGCGACTCTCCACTCTTTTCTAGGAACTTACCTGGTGTACTCTTTTACATATTATATTCTCTATTTCTGGTATGAATAGTAACTATATGTATGAATAGTATCCATACATATGAATAATATCTGTATGTATGAATAGTAACATATGTATAAATAGTATTCGTATATATGAATAGTATCCGTACGTATGAATAGTGATCGTATGTATGAATAGTATTTTGGTACAAAAATAATCCTGACTTTCTATATCTGATCTCCGTAACGGAACCTGAAATCCAGCTACGTACTCTTCTTTGTAGCAACTCGGAAAAGTAACTTGGATACGAAATCTATGTGAGTGGATGACCTTGCTAACCGAATTTATTTACTTTTATTCCAAATACAATATAAATTCTATCTCATATCGTAGTTAGATTATATATTTAATGATGATTGCTATATAATGAAATTTATTGTTGATTTAAGATTATATTGATGAGAATTATGAATTGAGTATATAATACATATGGAATGGTTGAGGGCTTAACCCAAGATAGCAATGCATGGAATTATACACATGGAATGGTTGAGAGCTTGACCCAAGATACCAATGCATGGAATTATACACATGGAATGCTTGAGGGCTTCATTTCCTAAGATACCAATGCATGTAATGATTGAGAATATAAATGGAAATTGAATTCTTGAACACAGAGGTATAGAAACCCTGAATATAAAAATAATTGTTCTTATTGTGATTATGATTCTGGTATTTGTACTTGTGACATATTTATTATTGCACAGTCATTTAGTCACTGAGTTTTGATGAACTCACACTCTATATGAACATTTTTTAGATATAGTGGATGTCAACGAAGAAAATCTGCAGGAGAATTAGTATTCCTCGAGGATACTTTTCATGTTATCTGGAGGACTTACGAAACCAAAAGCTTAGGAATGCTCTGTAATCCCTATAGGTCACCTAGGCTTGAAAAATAATATCATATTGTATGATATTTGGTTTGTGTTTACTATTTCACTATGTTGAACTTTTATGTGTATAAATATCTTTCTTGGAAAATTGTGTTATACATTAGGATTGATCAGAGATTTTATGGGATATCACAGGGGTATACTCTCTAGTTTAAAGAATTATTCACATGCCCAAATTTGAGATGTGACAAGGTTGGATTGAGACAAAACACACCATGCTTTGGCCACTGGAAGGAGGCCAGCTCTTTGTAGCTTGAGAGGTGCATTCTTTCTACCCAAAATCTATTGTGCACCAGGTTTGCACAATGTGTCAAGCACTCTCTCAGGGTTTGCAAGGATATCATCAATATGATGTTGGTAGAGGCAAATAGCTGATCTAATCCCAAAATATCTGTTGATAGTGGCAGCAGAAAAATCAACTTCTACACCCCTAATCATGGTCTTGTATTACCCCAGACCGTCATTTTTTACCCTCCTAGCATTGGCATAAAATTCTTGCACCACTGATAAGCAACTGGTGGGTTTTTCCATAAACACATACGGACCCCAACCTCTTTTGACAATTTGTTCGAGAATCTCAGGATAATCACCAGGGCTAAGTGCAATTGCTCTCTCCCTGACATATTTTTTTATGCTAACTTTGTCCTTAAACCAATTTTGGTGCTCTAGGGTTCTAAATTTCAAATTATCAAAAGGAAGGGAACCACTAGACCCAACTTTTTCCTTACCCCTTGACCTCTTCTTGGATGCCATATGTTTCCTGTGAGAAATTCAGCAAAGTATCCCAAGAACAACAAAATATATCAACACTAAACAAAGCCTATGTTCTTATAATTCCAAAATTTTGCCTGAGTTTCAGAAATTTAGCTACTAAGCCTACCAAAATCACAAAAGAGAGATGAGAGACATTACCTACAGAGCAAAATAGGAAGGAATATAGACAAAACACTAGGAACACGGAGGAAGACTACCACACACTGCCTATCTGACGCAGAGGATCCAGGAGCCCATGGTGGAGAGACTTCGAAGCACCAAAAATGGAAGGAGAAGGAATGGGGATATGGTTTTTTGGAGGGGAGTGGCTGGAAAGAGGCTGGAGATGGAAGGGGGCTGAGTTGCGGCGGGGGAAAGGCTTAGAAGGGGAAGCATCTGAAAATTTAGGGTAAAAAGCCCTAATTTTGAATTTAAAACGTTGCCGCACTCTTAAGCGAGGTATAACCGCGCTTAAGCGCGATAGCTCAGCCAAAAAAACTTTTAAGCACGGGTCACCCACCTAAGCGGGTTATTTACGCGCTTAAGCACGATTGGACCCTAGAGCACCTTCATATTTTGCCATACCCCGCTTAAGCATGACCAATGTGCACTTAAGCCCATTTCAACCCGAGAGCAACTCTGGAATCAGCCCTTAACACGCTTAAGCGTGAATTAACCCGCCTAAGCACGATTCCATCAGAATGACAACAAAATTTTCAACAGAAACAAGTCCAAATTTTCTCAAATTAGGCCACACTAGCATTTCAAACACCAGCTAAAAGGATACCTCTCCCTCACACTATAGATTCAGCCTCTCAAAAGGATTACATGGGCATCCATCCATACATTAATGCACAAAAATTACAGAGTTGTGACCTCAATTACATCTATCTAAACATCTCCAAAAACTCCAAATAGGCCACAACATCAGATATCATCCCCTAAACTTATTTCAGTCAAGGTTTCCAAACATCAGCAAAATTTCCATCTCCTCAAAACAGCAATGAACATCATAAACATACCATAAGGAGAGATCAGCTACAGAAAACATGCAACCAAGCTACAAAGCTAAGCAACTAAACTACAGCAAACTATTAACCAAATTAACTACACACAGCAACTTATGCAGCACAGCAAAAGGTCACACAGCCATATATACACACAACAGCACACAAACAACTAACTATTGCTGAAAATAAAATGAAGAGTATAAGAAAGCTTGGGGTGCCTCCCAAGAGCGCTATATTTATAGACCTTAGCTGGACTTTACAGGAGCTCCTATGCCATGGGTTGGATGAGTGGTAGAGAAGTCTTCTCCTGCTCAATTTCGCCACCTAGATAGTGCTTCAATCGATGGCCATTCACTTTGAAACTTCTAACACCCTCCAGATCTGAAATTTCCACAACTCCATGTGGGAAGGCTTCTTTGACAACAAAAGGCCCTGACCATCTAGACTTCAGCTTTCCAGGAAAGAGTTTGAGTCTAGAGTTGAAAAGAAGAACTTGTTGGCCTGCTTCAAAGGATTGGGGTACTATTTTCCAATCATGCCATCTTTTCACCTTCTCTTTGTACAATTTAGAGCTTTCATAAGCTTGAAGACGGAAGTCTTCAAGTTCATTTAATTGCAAGAGCCTCTTTTCTCCAGTTTTCTTGATATCAAAATTTAAGAACTTTGTGGCCCAAAATGATTTGTGCTCTAACTCCACAGGGAGATGGCAAGCTTTTTCGTAGACTATCTTGAATGGAGATGTTCCAATTAGAGTCTTATATACAGTTCTATAAGCCCATAGAGCATCATCTATCCTCTTTGCCCAATCTTTTCTTGAAGTGTTGACTGTTTTCTCCAATATCCTCTTTAATTCTTAGTTAGAGACTTCAACCTGACCACTTGTTTGAGGGTGATAGGGGGTGGCTACTCAGTGCTTGACACCATATTTAGTCAGAAGACTATCCAAATACTTGTTAGAGAAATGAGTTCCACCATCGCTAATTAAAGCTCGTGGCACCCCAAACCGAGAAAAGATGTTTTTCTTCAAGAAATTTACTACCACTTTTGAATCATTTGTTGTGGTAGGAATGGCTTCTACCCATTTAGAGACGTAGTCAACGGCCACTAGTATGTATTGGCATGAGAAGGAAGAGGGAAATGGCCCCATGAAATCAATCCCCTACACATAAAAAATCTCTACTTCAAGAACACTGTTGAGTGGCATTTCATGTTTTCTTGAGATGTTGCCACTTCTTTGACATCAATCACAATTTTCTACAAACTTTCCTACATCCTTAAACAAGAATGGCCAATACAGTCCACTTTCCAACACTTTGGCTGCTGTTCGAACGCTGCTATAATGACCTGCATAGTCTGAATTATGACAATGCCATAGCACACTTGTCATCTCTTCTTCTGGAATACAGCGACGAATTATCTGATCAGCACAAACTCAAAAAAGAAATGGCTCATCCCAAAAGTAATTTCGTACATCATGGATGAACCTCTTCTTTTGATGGGTGTTTATGTCTGGTGGCAATCTACCACACACAAGGAAATTCACATAGTCTGCATACTATGGCAGTTGCTTGTCTCCTACTAGAAATAGCCACTCATCAGGAAAATTTTCATTAATTTGCGGCTCCATTTTAGCTTGAGCATCATTGCTTAGGTGTGAGAGGTGGTCAACAACTTGATTTTCACTCCCTTTTTCTATCTTTAATTTGCAAGTCAAATTCTTGCAGTAATAGAATCTATCTGATCAACCGAGGCTTCGAGTCCTTTTTCTCAATGAGATATTTGATCGCTGAATGGTCAGTATGCACGGTGACTTTTGTTCCCACTAGATATGCTCGAAATTTATCAAATGCAAATACCACCGCTAATAACTCTTTTTCCGTGGTGGTATAATTCAATTGAGCATCGACTAGCATTTTGCTAGCATAATAAATGGGATGAAAGATTTTTTCACACCGTTGACCCAACACCGCCCCCATTGCATAGTCACTTGCATCGCACATCAATTCAAAGGGTTTCTTTCAATTCAGTACAACAATAATAGGTGCAGCAACAAGCCTCTTCTTCAACTCAATAAATGATGCCAAACACTCCTCATCAAAGGAAAACGGAGCATCTTTTTCTAGCAAATGGCACAATGGCTTAGCAATCTTGGAGAAATCTTTTATGAATCTTCTATAGAAGCCAGCATGACCAAGAAAGCTCCTGACTCCCTTTACAGACACTGGAGGGGGGAGTTGCTCAATGGTCGAAACTTTGGCTTGATCAACTTTCAAGCCCTTATTGGAGACCTTGTGGCCAAGCACAATGCCTTCTTGCACCATAAAATGGCATTTTTCCCAGTTAAGCACTAAATTAGTTTCTTCACATCGCTCTAGAACTTGTTTCAAGTTGCCAAGACAACTATCAAATGAGGCTCCAAAGACTGAGAAATCATCCATAAAAACTTTAAGGCATTTTTCCACCATATCTGAAAATATGGCCATCATGCATCTCTGGAATGTTGCCGGTGCATTACACAAACCAAATGGCATTCTCCTGAAAGCAAATGTGCCATATGGACATGTGAACATTGTCTTTTCCTGATCATCTGGTGCAATGGCAATCTGGTTATAGCCTGAATAGCCATCAAGAAACAGAAGAACTCTTGGCCAGCCAACCTGTCTAGCATCTGATCAATGAATGGTAGCAGGAAGTGATCCTTCCTTGTAGCCTTGTTTAGCTTGCGATAGTCCATACATATTCTCCACCTTGTGACTGTGCGAGTCGGTATCAATTCATTCTGAGTGTTAGCCACTACAGTCATGCCTCCCTTTTTGGGGATACATTGAACTGGGCTCACCCATGAGCTATCAGAAATAGGATAGATTATTCCAGCATCCAGGCACTTTACAATCTCTTTCTTCACCACATCTTTCATTACTGGATTTAATCTTCACTGGTGCTCAATAGTGGGAAAATATCCTTCTTCGAGCTTTATCTTGTGCATACAAATCGAAAGACTAATGCTTTTTATGTCGGCGATCGTCCATCCCAAGGCTTTTTTATGTTCTCGTAATATTCTCAATAGTTTTTCTTCTTGCTCTAAACTCAACAGAGAAGACATAATGATTGGCAAAGTCGACGATTCTCCCAGATATGCATACTTCAAATGGGAAGGCAATGGTTTGAGCTCAAGTACAAGTGGCTCTTCAATAGATGGCTTAGTGTCATGCCCCATCTCGGTGGTCAAATCTAGTTATTCCACTTGTTTATGGTATATAGGAGTGGCATTCAACAGGTTCACACATTCAACCACTTCTTCATCATCTTCATCCACTTACATAGCTACAGGAGATGATTCAAGTGCATCTTCATAATGCACCTTCTCAAAGGTGGTTTGCACCACTCTATCCACCATAGCATCCACCACAGAAATTCTGTAACACTCATCTGGATCATTAGGATACTTCATTGCCTTAAAAACATTGAACTTTACCTCTTGGTCTTGCACCCTCATAGTAAGCTCTCCTTTTTGCACATCAATGATAGTTCTCCCGATAGCTAAGAATGGTCATCCCAAAATGATAGGGACATCATGATCTTCTTCATAATCCAGGATAATGAAATCAGCCGGGAAGATGAACTTATCCACTTTAACTAACACATCCTCCATAACTCATCTAGGATACACAAGAGTTTGATTCGCTAGTTGCAAGGTGACTGTGGTCGATCAAGCTTCACCCAATCCTAGCCTCTTGTATATGGATAGAGGCATTAAGTTTATGCTTGCCCCCAAGTCACAGAGAGCCTTTCCACTGAATTTATCCCCAATTGTGCAAGGTATATTGAAGCTTCCTGGATCTTTGAGCTTTAGTGGGAGCTTGTTTTGCAAGATGGCACTACATTCTTCAGTGAGTGCCACAGTTTCATATTCACAAAGCCTTCTCTTCTTGGACAAAATATCCTTCATGAATTTCACATAACTTGGCATTTGTTCAAGGGCTTCTGCAAAGGGGATATTGATGTGAAGTCTTTTAAATACCTCCAAGAATTTCTTGAATTGATGATCCAATTTTTGCTTCTCAAATCTTTGTGGGAATGGAGGTTGTGGTTGCAATCGGGGTTTTGAGTGCTCAATGAGGGATTCAACTTCATTTTTCTTCGGAGTGACTTCTTCTTGGTCTTTTCTTTTTTTAACTTCGGCTGTCTTTGGATTACCCTCAATTTCTTTCCCACTTCTCAAAGCAATAACTTTGCAATGCTCATTCCCCTCTCTTTTAGGATTGGTCTTAGTGTCACTAGGAAGAGTACCTTGAGGTCTACTATTAAGAGCGTTGGCCAATTGTCCCATTTGGGTCTCCAAGTTTCTAATAGCCACATTTTGGCTCTGAATTAAAGATGCTTGACTCTGGATCACGGCATCATTTTTGGCCATGTATTGCATGAACATATCTTCCAAAGTAGGTTTCTTTTCCACCTGAGGTGGTGGAGCTCTATTCTAAGGAATGTGATGGTTTTGGTTATTGAAGCCGGGAGGTTGAGGAGGCCTACTAGATGATGACGAAGCCATGGGGTTGAGACAATGATCGTTGCTCCATGAAAACTTCGGATGATTTCTATTTCTCGGATTATAAGAATTTGAGTAGAAGGTATTCTGGTTTCTCTAGTGACTGCCCATATAATTTAGTTGTTCCATGGTAGAATTCTCCTCACAGCAACCATTAATGTGAGCACCCCCACAGAAGTCATAGCTTGGTACCGGATTACTCACCGTATTTACTCTCACCGGCTTTTGTTGTCTAGCACACAACATCTCAACCTTTTTAGTTAGGGCTTCATTCTGGGCCAAAATAGTATGAAGAGTGTCCAACTCTAACATCCCTTCTTTGAGTTGCTCTTGGCTCTGATGGAAGCATTCTGACTAGCCCCCATGGTCTCAATAATGTCCTTGGCTTGCTCAATTGACTTGCCCAACAATGCACCGCCAGCTGCGTTATCCAGTTTATCCTTGGTTTCATAATTCAATCCACTGAAGAAGATTGAGATTTGTTGCCACTCTTGAATGCCATGATTAGGGCATTTCCTCAACATCTCCTTGAATCATTCCCAAGCATTGTATAACGTCTCTCCCTCTTATTGAAGAAATGCTGTAATCTTATTTCTCAATTTTACTGATTTTGAGGGAGGGAAGAATTTATCCAGGAATTTCCTTCGCAGTTCATCCCAAGTAGTTATACTCCCCGGCGGTAGAGTCATGAACCAATTTTTTGCACCATCCCTTAAGGAGAAAGGGAATAATCGAAGGCGGATGGCATCATCTGTAACTCCATTCAGCTTGACCATATCGCAAATATCAAGGAAGTTCACAATATGGTTGTTCGGATCCTCCATAGGACTTCCCCCAAACTGGTTCTGTTGCACCAGATTTAACATCATAGCCTTCATCTCGAAATTGTTGGCTCCAATCGTGGGCTTCACTATGCTTGAAGTATTCCCAGCATTAACGGGCGAAGCAAAATCCCATATCCCTCTAAATCCTACTTGAGGCTCATCAACAACCCCATTTCCAGCATTGATCTCATTACCCTGATGATTCAAGTTGTCCTCAGCCATTTCTTCTTGTATAACTTGGCTTAGTTGAGCTTTCTGGCTTTAGCTTCCTTCCTAACTCTTCTTGCTAGTCTTTCAATCTTAGATTCGTAAAGAAGATCAGAAGGATTGAGGGTACCTCGCATACACAATGAAAGGCACTAATTAGCAAAGAAAGATAGGAACAACATAATTAACACAAAAACTAAGATGACTAACTAAGAAAAATAAACAAAGAAAAACAAGCTATAGACAAAGGTCTAATCTAGCACCTCTTAATTCCTATGAATATTAGCAACAACTGTTAATCCCCGGCAACGGCGCCAAAAACTTGTTGACGACTTGGCAAGCGTACCAATCGTGCAAGTAGTATAGTAAAAATTAAGTAAAAGTATCGTTTCCACGAGGATTAACTTGCTAACTATCCAAGAAATTAAGTTATAATAGTTAGACAATCCAAATTTGTATGGTTCTTAACAGAAAGAAAACGAAAGTGTAAAGTTAAGTTAAAAGTGAGTTGTATGTTGTATGAACTCTAAACAAACACAATGGAAATCGCAAGACAAACACAAGACAAATCACAAGATGAACACAACCTAGGATTGCTAATCCCCCGTCGTTCTTCACAAGTTTTAATCCCTCTCCCTCTCGTTCTCACCGGCCATACATGCTAATCTGGGATACGAATATGCTTAGAAGTATTCTCCCGAATGCCAACTAAGACTAAACCCAAAAGCCCATAATTCCTTATGTAGTCTTAGGTTTCAAAAATGCACAAACCCTAATCTGACTATATGAGGTTAATATCTATATTCTTATGATATTAACAAATCCATCCCCTCTCCTTTGAGGTTTAAGAACTCATACTATCCATTCTATGGTCTAGGTTTTACATTCCTCTCCCAAGTACAGCAAAACCATCAAACATTCCATTAAATTGATCAAGTTTAATGAAAGCAAGAAAATAAGAATGAATAAACATGTATTAATGGCCAAATAATCACAAGAGTCAAGAGATTCACAAAACCTAATCCAAACTAGGGTTCATAGCAATCCTAGTATAGAAATTTAGCTACACATCATTACAAAATGCAGAAAATGAGAGAAGAGAGGAGAAAACTTCATGATTCCAAGTTGGGTGCTTCAATCTTCTCCAAAAGTTGGTTGCCCTAGCCTCTGGAGGTGAAATCGTCGCTTGTCCCTCGGCTCTAACCCAGAATGCCCTAAAAATTCAGTCCAAATTGCCTTTTAAAGCCTACTGCACGTGACAGTGAAGTGACTTGTGCGCTTAAGTACACGCTTTTCCCGCTTAAGCGCGATTTAGGCAGAAACGACTCTTCATCAGTAAGTGTTACCCGCTTAAGCGCACAGTATTCACGCTTAAGCGCGTTTTGGACAGAATAAAGCCTCCAATGTTGTAAGTATCTGCTTAAGCGTGTTGATATCCCGCTTAAGCGTGAAAATGGCAGAGAAGAATCCCTTGTTGAGCTTTATGCGCTTAGGCGCATGAAAATCCCGCTTAGGCGTGTAAGGGACAGCAAAATCTTTATTTTGAGCCTCTTTTCTTCTCCAAGGTTCCTCTTCACATCATTTAAATCTTGGCTTCGAATTTCTCATCTTTCAACAACATTTTCCCAGTTGAAATACCTGCAAAAGCGAAATCACCAACATATTTACAAAAGTAACCCAAAAAGAATGTGATTAGAGGCCCAAAAATTGCATTTCTAACCTAAAAGAGAGGTATGTATGGAACTATCCAAAAATTAGGTGTTAAAACCCTAATAAAAACTAAAAGTATGCCAATATGACAAAAATCTCCATAGAATATATATGAATGGTGAGGATTCATCAGGGGTATAGAGATTGGGCGAGTCTCTGAAGCTAACTCTATCTAGAACTCAATCTCTCGATTTGGGTGTATACCTGGTAGATCATCCAAGAAGACATCTACAAACTCGTGGACTACTTGAGCGTCCTCTACTTTCAGTTCTTCGTTCTTGATATTCATAAAAAATGCCAAGTATCCTTGACAACCCTTTCGTAATAAACGTCGGGTACACATTAAGAATATAAAGTTTTCAGGAATTTCACTTTGTTCACCTTGAAAAACGAAGGAGGGTTCCCTCGAAATATTGAACTTAACTATCTTATTATAGAAATCCATAGTGGCATGATAAGATGCCAGCCAATCTGTGCCTAAGATGACATCGAAGTCTATCATATCCAACAGCATTAGGTCTACCATTGTATTTACTTCTTTGACTTTCACCTTGCAAGCCTGGTAGCCTCGTTCTATTAGTAGGGTGCCTCCGGTAGGCGTAGTTACTAAGAACGGACATTCTAATCTAACAACTTTTTACGTAAAATTCTTAGCAAAGAATGGTGACACATAGGAATGCGTAGAGCCAGAGTCAAACAAAACATGTGTAAAATTTGATTTAATCAGAAGGGTACCTGCTACCACTGTATTAAACGCCTGAGCATCCTGACGAGTTAAGGTGAATACTCGAGCGGTCCCTCGACCTACTGAAACTTAACCTCGACCACCTTGTCCTCTGCCAGTACCTCTTTCGATTCCGTTGTCTCTTACATTTACAGGGGCTCTGTTGGTAATAGTGGTCTCTGATTGATTAGGGTGTACTGGTCCTTAGCCAGATCTCATGTGGAGTTGGGGGCAATCTTTTTTGAAGTGGCTCTGTTGACCACATTGGAAACAGACCTTAGTGTTGTTGTTAGCAAGACAAGCTCTGAAGTGGTTTCTTTTACACTTAGGGCACCAGGGCCTTTGTTGACCCCCTGTACTACTTTGTTGACACTGTGGTGTACTAGCGGTAGAGGTGACATGTCTAGTGGTTTTTGTGGGTGCAAAACTCCCTCCATGGTCGCATGATTTCTCATTTTGTTTCCTTTTTCTTTTGTTATTCCATTTTTCGTCACACATATCTCTTTCTTCCATCATATGGGCGATGTCGACGGCCTTTATGTAAGATGAAAAGTCTCATATCCGTGATCCCACCCTTGAAAATAAGGAATCTCGAAGGCCTGTTATGAAACATCGGATCATTTCTTTTTCATCTAGGACCATGTGAGTAGGATATTCAGATAATTCTACAAATAGATTGTTGTATTCATCGACAGTTCACGTTCCTTGTCGGAGTATCTCAAGCTGGTTCATCTTCGCTTCTCTATACTTTTCGGAATAATTGTTCTCGAAAAATTTTCTTAAAGTCCTTCCATTTGAGGGGTGGGACGTTTCTGGCCATGCCCTTCTTCCATGTTCGCCACCAGCTGTCCGCCTTCCCTCTTAATTGAAAGTTAACAAGGGTCACTCTTTAGGGTTCAGGGCACTCCAACGTGTTAAGGATTTTCTCACAGTCATATAAAAAATGTTGTAGGTCTTCATTAACATCTCCTACAAAAGTTGGCGGATTTAGCTTCATAAATTCTGAGATCTTGACCTCTGTCCCTACCTAATCTTGAGAGGGGGTGGGGGTAGCATCTGGTCTGTCTCTTGCACTCTTGCAGCATGTACTGATGCTTGTGAGTCATCTTCAAATGACTTTCCCATTAGGAGTTCCTTCAGCCCATTAGCCTCGTTCTGCATTGTGGTTAAAGCTTGTATTACCACAACTGCGTCGATTTGTGGTGGTAGTCCACCTCATTTTCCAAGGTTTTCAGTGGGTATCTCTTTTTTTTTGTGCATGTTTATTTCTTTCATAGTTAGACGTCTCCAACCTTGCATCTGCTGACTAAGCAATTGGAGGGACCAAAGCCTTGCCAGATCTTATACAGATTCTAGAAGTATTTGATTTTTCTCGTGCCATCTAAACTTATTCTACAATTAAAAATAATATATATCATCACTATTATACTTCAAAGGTAAGACATGAAAGAAAAGGATTTTAAACACTATAGGGCTTTTGGTGGATCTTCGTCCTATGGTCGTGCTGCAGTCACGACAATAGGGAAAGGCCCATTAAAGACACCTTGCTTTGTAATCACTAGAATACCTAACAACCTTTACTCTGATACCAACTTTGTCACGACCCGTTTTCTGGGCACATGACTGACACAATGATGAATATCCCATCACTGTAAGTCTTTCAATAAATTCTACCCATGAGTTAAATTATTAGTTATTATCTCTATGTTATCAATAACATTCCTTAATACGAAAAAAATATATCAAATTTTCTTATTTAGAATTCATAGAGATGATTTGCATATAATAATAGATCCTCAAATAAAATACATTATTATACTAAAATACAAGCTAAATACCAAACCCTTGATGCGTTGTTTCCTGACAAGTGTATCGGGTCGCACAAGTAGTAAAGAGAGAGTAAAAGTTATCATCCTCAGGGATTGACTTTAACAATTACTAATTTCACTAGCTCAAATTATATTTGGACAATTGAAAAAGTTGAGTAATTGAGTTTAATTTTAACTAAAGTAAACTAAATTAAGACACGAAGTAGGCTAGCACAACAAAGAACTATATGAGAACAAAGCAGGTATAGGGGATTGATTTTACTTAACTTCTAATCCGATTAATTCATAGACAAACCAATCTTTGAGTCATTAGAGAATACTTCAATATACTTGCAAATTCCTCTTATTGTTGATTAAGTTCACAAAGATATTTGAACCCAATGTCTTGGTGAAATAAATCTTCTTCACTCAATTAATTAGCTAATGTCTTAGTCAAATTAATTGATTTGGAGTTTAAGCTTAAGAACTTATAAAAATCACGTGATTAAGGTTATCTATGTCTAGACTAACTCGAATTACGGTAGAAATTACAAAGGCAAGTCTATATCAAGCTAAGTCTAGCATTAATATAAACCCTAGGTTCATTGAAGACGGTAGCTAAGCATCCAAGAGTAATGAAAAGCAGTAAGTCTACTCCAATAATCGAAATTGCAATTATATTAAAGCATTTAATAACAAAGCTTCATAGAAGTTAATTACATCAATCCCCTAACCCTAGAGACTTAGTTACACATGGTGAGAGAAGAGAAAAACATCACAAATACACTACTAAACATGATACAAGAGGAAGGAGAGAAAGAAATTAGCATCAAACTCAATGAAGAAGAGGTCTCCTTTCTCTTCCAATTGTGCCCTAGCAGAGCTCCTTCTTCTCCAGCCAAAAGATCCCAAAAAATGCTTCAAAAATCTCATTTATAGACTGAGTCACGAACATGTCAAGATCCCGGCACCTAGGCGCCATGCAGAAAATAGCTGGAACAAGCATCTCTTGGCGCCTAGGTGCCCAAGGTGGTGCTTGAGGCGCCACCTTCTAGCCTCGAGACAGAGAGTTAGGGGGCTAACGGGCGCCGAAGGTCAGGCCGAGAGTTCTGGTACTAGCGCCTGAGGCACCAGCCTTCGAATTTTGCTCTTAGCTCCAGATTTCTTCAGCTCCCCAACCTACATCATCCTAAAGTATATACCTACAAGAAAATACACAAAAATTACTCCAAAATGTAGGGAAAAAGGGGATAAAAAGGGAAAGAACAAGGAGAACTAAAAAATATAAATAGAATGCAAAAACTAAGGTAAAGAGTACAAAAAAGAAAGCAAAATTGGAGCAAGGGAAAGAAAAAGCTCAATAAAATCATAAGAAAATAATGAAAATAAAGGACTTATCAACTCCCCCAAACCAAGACTTTTGCTTGTCCTCAAGCAAAACACTAATCGAAAACAACTACTAAACTAAACTAAACTAAGCCTAAGGATTTTTCAGGATATAAAAGAAGTACTAAACAAAATAAAACATTAAACTAAGACAAGCCAATTTCATACAGTCATCTCAATAAAAATAACTTGCAATGGATAATTTTTGAATTTAAAGATAGAAAAAGAAAATTTTCAAAAATTTTAAAGACAAGTTGCAAACACCCTCATTTTCTAAAATTACTCTTTCAAAAACTTAAAAATTTTTCCTTTTTGCTTGACAATTTTTGGCTCTCAAGGAAAACTTCTCAATAGACAAAACATTAAAGATAAAATGATTGAAGTGAAGATAGTACGCCTAATCCACACATCTCCCCCTCAATCAACGTAGAAAAAAAAAAAGGGAAGCGAGGCTAAGGAAACAACGAGTCGCCCGTGCACCTAATCCACACAACAACACTTTGTCCGTCGCCTTTTATTTGAAATGAAAATGTGATTCATTGGTTAGAACAAGTATTGTGCGCCTAATCCACATTACACTTCCTTAACTTAAACCACACCTCCATTAATTTTATTTTAAAAGATGCATATTTTATTTATTTATTTTTTTATGAGAAAGAAATCCCTTATTGAGCAATAATTTATCATAAGTAAAACTAAAAATTTTCTAAGATTTTGAAGAGTAAAATTTTAGAGAAATAAGAGGGTCAACAATTTTTAATTAAAAAGATTGAAAATTTTCAATTTAATCCAAAAATTCAAAAATCTAATTTAAGCTATATTTTAATTAAAACGACAATGCATGAAATTAATTGAAATTGGAATAATATAAAATCTGTAAAGCACTATCTAATTTATCAAGAAAAATCCAAAGGAAGCGATGGTTAACAAAAGAATGCATTCATATGAACAAAAAGAACGGGTTAGCCAAAAAGTCAGTGGTATCTAAGCCTAAAACCACTCTACTCCCCCAAACCAAAACTATACATTGTCCTCAATGTCAAACCAACCCAAAAACAAGGCTTGAACATCCAAAAAGGGACAATCCAAAATAAGGGGCGGGGCAAATGAATGCTATAAACCAAAAATGAAACCATCCAAAATTATTGCAAAATAACGAAAAATAACAGCAGAAAAATAACCAACAGCAGACTAGAAAAGTAAAGAACAACATCCATTGAACAAAAAGGATCCAATAGCACTAAACATCAACAGAAAAATCCACAAGTTACAAGAATAAAATACTAAATATCACCAAGTTTGTACAATACATAACTAAAAATAAAAATAACAAAAAGAACAACTGCAACAAGATGGAATCACAATCATAAATCAATCATCATACTCGTCCTCGTTGTCGTCCTCTCCCTCCATGTTGTGGCTGCCTTCTCCTCCGACTTCCCGATTGGCTGAAGGATCAAAATTGATATCTGCGAATGGGTCATACATCGGATCCTCCAACATCCAATCATCAATGAGGGCACCGAAATACCGACCAAGGGAATACATCGCGTGAGCCAGTGCTCGATGCTGTTGGTTATGAGTGGCAATGAAGGTGTCAAAGGTGTGTCTGATTTCCCTAATTCCAGCCTCAACATTACTCAAGCGCTCTAACATATTAACCGGAGGAGGTGCAGCGCGAGGTCTCACAGGTACCTAAGGAGGAGGAGGGACTGGTAGAGGTGCCGCAATAGCCATGAAATTACGAAACATCGAGTCTATCACCTGTTTGGTGATAACTCTTTTTGGGGCTCTTCGCGATACACCCTCTAACGGTACCTTATCCCTCTCACACAAGCCTGTGATGAGGCACGGATATCCGAGGTGTTTTCCCTGTTTTTGAGATAATTTTGAAGATTATGGGAAATCAAGGAACCCATATTAAATACCTTCCTTGTTACAATAGATAACCACCGCTCGTTCGATGATTACCTCTGACTGGTTCGAGGTAGGAAGCAAGTTGGACTGGACAAATGTACACCAAGCCTTGGGGATTTGTTTCATATCTTATTTTTTAAAACTAGTAGCTTTCCCCTCGGCGTCCAGTTCCCAACTTGCCTCCTCCCGACAGAGAGTGGCAATAATGTGAGGAGCCTTCACATATTTGTGTCTCATCCAATTATCAAAAACACATTGCCCCGGTGCATAATCTAAGCCAAAATAATTATTGAGACTATTAATTGAATAATGAATATCATTTCCTCTAACATAGGAAATACAAGGATCCCTAACACCTTGATCACTGCTCAACCAGTAAGCATTAGCATAAAATTCTTTTATAATTACAGGACAAAAATGGGCAGTCTGCTCACATAATATTTCCCAACTCCACTCTCTAATCCGGTATAAGATTTCAGGGTGCTCGCCTTCTCGTAGGTTAAATCCAGATTCAGCAATAAATTCTCTAGACTCCAAATCCTTAAAACACTTGCTATGTTCTAAGGATCTAAATCTAGACGGATCAAAATTCCTACGAGATGAGGACTCTCCTTGACTTTTTCTTTGATGCTTTCCAGACATATCAGCAATTATAATCCTAGAAAAGGCAAAGAGAATTTCTAAATTTAAACTCAAACCCTAAATTGAAGTCAGAAATTTCAATTCCCTTTTTTATTCAAAAAGATTTTTTTTTTGAAATAAAATGCAAAAAGGGGAACTAACATTCATCTAACACGCATATCTTGAAAATGTGAGGCATCTAAGTTTAAAATTCGTCTAAGAAAATGAATGTCCCCCTTTTTTTGTTTTGAAATTTTTTATGAAAAATAAAATAAAAGACAATGAAAGGGAAGAGAAATTACCTGAAAAGGAAGGGAAGAAGCACCAAAACATAGCCAAGAAAACAGAACACAAGGGAGTGAGTGAGGGTTCGACGGAGAAGGCCAAAGTGGAGGAAATGTGATGGAAAGTGTATGGATAGTGGGGAAAGAGGGATGGTGAGAAAAAGAGAGTGAAACTGACCAAAACCTTGAGGAGAGGAGTTCTGCACAGCGGAGGAAACCAGCCTTCAGAGGAAAAAAGGGTGCTAGGGCTTGAGGAGGTGAAAAATGAGGGTGAACAGCAAAATTTCGCATTTATATGGACGTGGCACTGGGCGCCACATTGACAAATTGGACATTTCAAGAAAGGGGCGCCTCGGGCGCCCTGCGTGGCGCATGAGGCGCTGGCCAACCCGAGAGTTTGGCAGCAATCCAGAAATGCAATTTTTAGCAGCAGACCTTCCCCCCAAGCAAGCTAGGCAATGTTCAAGCACAGAAAATGAAAATAGCGAATCACACAAGTTTCCACAAACAGCACAAAATGCAGCAATCAAACACAAATACTCAATTCAAGCAACATGGGCAATTTCAGCATATCATTCCTACAAGATTGTTTCATCCAAATTGCATAAATTAAGCAGCACACTCACATACAAATGGACAACAACATTAACACAGCCACAACAACAACAAGAGCACAATACTGAAAAGCAGTAAAAGACAGAAACTAAAAGAGAAAAGTAAGGGACTTAGGTTGCCTCCCAAAAAACGCTAAGTTTATATTCCTTAGCTAGACTTTACCCGGATTCCTCAGCCCGGATCAATGAAGGCCTCAATAGTGTCTTGAAGCTCCATTACTTTGCCACGAGCTCTTCAAAACTTTGTTTTGTCTTTTTGAGTTTCAGCCCTTTTTTGTGAAGTCAAACCAGGACAATGAGATGTCGCCTGATGATGCGGTATAGCATTGACTAGAGTCGCTTGGTTAACAGCCCCCGGTTCCTCTTTCTTTTTGCCAAAGCTTCCTCAATAACTAAAGGTTTTTCATTGTCAAAAGTAAACTCTCTAATAGTACATGGAATAGAGAAGCTTCCCGAGTCTTTGAGCTTAGGAGGTAATTTCCTTTGGATTATGGCACTACACTCCTCTGTTAGCATAATTGTTTCATCATCTGGACCCTTATCTTCTTGGATAGAAGTTCCTTCATGAACTTCACGTAAGATGACATTTACTCCAAGGCCTCAGCAAAAGGTATGTTGATGTGAAGTTTCTTAAAAACCTCCAAGAATTTCCTAAACTGTTTCTCATCCTTTTATTTGTACAGGCGTTGAGGGAATGGCACTTTGAGTGATGGTATGGGAGGTTTTGCCACACCTATCTTCTTTTTTTGTTCATCCTCTTTACTCCTTGAAGGAGTATCTTGGCTTCTTGAGCTTTCATCTACAGCTAGCTCTTGGTTCTCTTCAACCACTACCTCTTCTCTAATGATTAACCTTAGCACTCTTCTACTCCTAGTGGTTATGGCATTCACATGCTCCCTCGGGTTTACGATTGTGTCGCTAGGTAACGAACCTGGAGGTCTCTCGGAAAGCTGTCTTGCAATTTGTCCCACTTGAGTCTCCAACTTACGAATAGAAGCTTCTTGATTTCGAAAGCTACTTCTTGTTTCCTCCATGAACGTAGAAGTGTGTTGCATGAAAGAGGTAGTCTACAAAGTCAATTTCTCTAGAGCACTTTCCAATGAAGAGACCTTCTCATTAGACTGAGGTTGAGAGGAAGAGCTCTGATATGACTATTGTGGCTTGTAAAAGGTGTTCTGATTTTGATTCTGATTCCCCCATGAGAAGTTTGGATGATTCCTCCATCCTGGATTGTAAGTTTGCGAATAGGGATTATTTTGCCCCTTGTGTTGATTTCCTATATAGTTTACTTGCTCCGAAGAAGAGCTAAACATATTGTCAGGGCACTCTTCATTGGCATGGCTACCAGAGCAAAAATCACAGATGATGGTCGGTTGGTTGATGGCATTACTTTTGCTGCATCAAATTTCTTGTTTAATTTCGCCATCTGTTGAGAGATCAACTTTTTTTGGGCCAAAAAAGCATCCAAAGTGCTCACTTCCAACATTCCCGCAGTTTCTTCATCGATATCTTCTCCCCATGGTATTGATAATCATTACAAGCCATAGTAGCATATAAATCCATTGCTTGTTCGGGAGTCTTGCGATTCAGAGCTCCCCTAGCCGCTGCATCAACTACTGTTCTTGTTTGGGGAAGAATTCTATCATAGAAACTCTGAGCTTGAATCCAAAGCTTAAATGAGTGGTGTGGGCATTTCCTCAGGATTGTATTGTACCTCTCCCAGGCTTCACTTAAAGACTCATTCTCTTGTTGCCTGAAAGTGGTGATCTCTTCTCGGATCTTCGAAGATCTAGATGGAGGGAAATACCTCGTGAGGAATTTTTGAACCAAATCAACCCACGTTGTAACACTTCCCTTCGGCAAGGACTCCAACCAAATAAGTGCTTTATCCTTCAAGGAAAAAGGAAAGCACCAGAGTCTGATCGCTTCTTCAGGTACCCCATTCAACTTTATGGTATCACAGATTTACAGGAAGCATGAGATATGTGAGTTGGGGTCTTCAAAGGGATGCCCACCAAACTAATTGCTTTGAATCAACTGAAGAAGGGCTGGATTTAGTTGAAAATTAGTAGCTTCCACCGGTGGTTGTGCGATACTAGCACCACATCCCTCCACAGTTGGAATGTTATAGTCCATGAGGGTTCTTGCAGGAGGGAGAACTGGTGCATTCTGTTGAGGATTTGGATTGTGTTCAGCCATTGGTGCGGTTTGAGCTTGTTGAGCTCGTCTAGCTTCTCTGGTTCGCCTTTGGTGTGTGCGAGCTGACCTTTCAATTTCCAGGTCAAATTCTAATGAACTTGGGTCAGTGGTGCCTCGCATAAACCAAAAATTCGTGTAAGATAAAGAATATAAACAAAAACAAAAGTATAAACAAGTATAAAGGTATGATTTGAAGTATAACTATGAAAAGAAAAGGTAAGGTCCAAACTGCAACCCTACTAGCTACTCTTAATATTGTTAAACACCGTTAATTCCCGGCAACGGCGCCAAAAACTTGATGCGTTGTTTCCCGACAAGTGTATCGCATCGCACAAGTAATAAAGAGAGAGTAAAAGTTATCGTCCTCAGGGATTAACTTTAACAATTACCAATTTCACTAGCTCAAATTATATTTGGACAATTGAAAAGGTTGAGTAATTGAGTTTAATTTTAACTAAAGTAAACTAAATTAAGACACGAAGTAGGCTAGCACAACAAAGAACTATATGAGAACAAAGCGGGCATAGGGAATTGATTTTACTTAACTTCTAATCCGATTAATTCATAGATAAATCAATCTTTGAGTCATTAGAGAATACTTCAATATACTTGCAAATTCCTCTTATTGTTGATTAAGTTCACAAAGATATTTGAACCTAATGTCTTGGTAAAACAAATCTTTCTCACTCAATTAATTAGCTAATATCTTAGTCAAATTAATTGATTCGGAGTTTAAGCTTAAGAAATTACAAAGGCAAGTCTATATCAAGCTGTGTTTAGCATTAATATAAACCCTAGGTTCATTGAAGATAGTAGCTAAGCATCCAAGAGTAATGAAAAGTGATAAGTCTACTCCAATAATCAAAATTGAAATTATATTAAAGCATTTAATAACAAAGCTTCATAGAAGTTAATTACATCAATCCCCTAACCCTAGAGACTTAGTTTCACATGGTGAGAGAAGAGAAAAACATCACAAATACACTACTAAACATGATACAAGAGGAAGGAGAGAAAGAAATTAGCATCAAACTCAATGAAGAAGAGGTCTCCCTTCTCCTCCAATTGTGCCCTAGCAGAGCTCCTTCTTCTCCAGCCAAAAGATCCCAAAAAATGCTTCAAAAATCTCATTTATAGGCTGAGTCACGAACAGGTCAGAATTTCGGCGCCTAGGCGCCCTGTGTGGCACCTAAGCACCATGCAGAAAATAGCTGGAACAAGCATCTCTTGGCGCCTGAGGCGCCACCTTCTAGCCTCGAGACAGAGAGTTAGGGGGTTGGCGCCTCCAGGCGCCAGCCATAGAAGGTCAGGTAGAGAGTTTTGGTACTTGCGCCTAGGCGCCATCCTTCGAATTTTGCTCTTAGCTCCAGATTTCTTCAGCTCCCAACCTGCATCATCCTAAAGTATATACCTACAAGAAAATACACAAAAATTACTCCAAAATGTAGGGAAAAGGGGATAAAAAGGGAAAGAACAAGGATAACTACAAAATATAAATAGAATGCAAAAACTAAGGTAAAGAGTACAAAAAGAAAAACAAAATTGGAGCAAGGGAAAGAAAAAGCCCAATAAAATCATAGAAAAATAATGAAAATAAAGGACTTATCAACCCTTGACCTAGATGTCCTAGACGATTACAGAACAACATAATCTGTAACAAAAGAGGGGCCTACCCGACAGTGAGAAGGTCTGTAGTAATCTACTCCTCTAGCGGATATTCTTCACCGGCAACCTGATCTGAACAAAAAAATTTCACAGAGAGTGTGAGCTTTAAAACTCAGTGAGTGAATCGGCCTCGCGTTAATAAAATTCAAATACATTACCAATCATATAAGTATACTAGAAGGCTCAAACTCAACCAATAGACATAGTTAGAAATTACATATTAGAAGATATAAATTCATCCAATTCAACCAATGGTACTAGTACTCATCAATGACAATATATCCCGGAGAGCACTCATAGGCTGGCTCACCAATTTTATATATTTCTGCCATGACACACTACCTCATCCTCTCAACTAGGGCTTTTCAAGGATCAGTTACCGACCCGAGCTATATCCCTATTGAGGGAATCGTTGTCCCCACACTCATTGGTCAAGACACCCTTTAAATCGAATTTTTTGCCTTGCCGAGAGGGGCACTATCCCACTCAATCATAATCAATAGTATAATATTTCATATCATAATTAGAAATACAATGTAATATTCATTCATATAACAGGTATAGTATATAACTATATTATATGTTTATAAACCACAATTCAAGATAACAATTAAGCTATTTTTTAAAAGATTCAAACTTCACATCATCATGAAATACGAGTATCAGTTATCTAAGTCGTTACGAACAAGAGTACACAGGTAAATTTCAGTGTTCTTCTACAGAGATTTTCATGAAATATTAGAGAAAACAAGTTAGGATTGCTTTTGTATAAATACTATTCATACATACGGTTTATATTCATATGTACTGTTACTATTCATACATATGATTACTATTCATACATATAGGTACTATTCATACTAGAAATAGAGAATACAATATGTAAAAGAGTATATCAGGTAAGTTCCCTAGAAAGAGTGGAGGGTCGCAATGGACACACTTAAGTACCAGGTCTTTCCTTAGTCAGAACTTTTCTAGACATGTATTCCTTACAGTTTACATTCTATTTTGGTAATCATAGAATCAAAATAACATTTAGGCAGCTAAGGACAGTTTTTCTGATGTGGAAGATCACCCAAAGCCGCAATCACAGAGCATACTTAAGAAAATAACTTTTAAAATTTGAAAGACATAGAAAGGGCATAGTATCCTCACCTAAACTGAAAAGAAAAAGCCTAAAATCTCAGAAGTCTAGCGTCGGAGCAAGAGAAACTTAAGGAGAGAAGAAGAGAAGTTGAAGGTGTGAGTTTAGAAGTGAAATGGAAGGGCCTATTTATAGGAAAAGTCAAAAGTACTATTTAACACTTGCGCTAATAAAATATTTGATTTACTATTCATAAAAATGACATTTCTAATAATTCAATTTACTGTGCGCTTTAATAATTTGGCTTATTGTGCAAATCGCGGAAAGATGAAGGCGGCTGAATTATTGGTTACTATTGAAAACTTAAAGGAAAAACTATCCTTTCACCTTAAACCTTTAAGTTTCTTTTCCATTCAGTCCTTTCATTTTAGTCCCTGAGGGTATTTTCTCACATAAAACGTCATTTTCTCCTACGAACTTCTTTCTAGTATTCTCTTATGACCAAATCATATCTAGTACTCGACATTTCAATTATATATGTGAACAGTACAATATATGTGAATAGTATTATACAAGTGAATAGTATAGTATACTGGAATAGTAACTGTAGTTCGCAAACACACATTTATATTTTATTTTTCATGGGTATTACATATGGATATAGAGAATTTGTTCATATTGGAGTTCGAGAGTGCCTTGAGCAATCTGAAGTACCTTATGTATTCACATAAGACTACATTGGGTTGTTCCCACACACTTGGTTAGTCTGTACCCCTAGAGTGAGAATGTTAACCACATAATCTATGGCGATGTGAATCAGTAAAAAACTAAAGTGTGGGAGTGTCTACTTACTAAGATATTTATCTCACTCTGTTGTTGCATTTTTGCAGGTTTGCGTAAGCCAAGAGAAAACCACTTGAAGAGTAGTTGAGGCTCAAGGCTTCTGGTCCCTTCTAGATTTAAGGGTTGAAACTCGTCAATTGGTGAGTCAGTTTGATGTTGTAAACTCTGTAGTCATATAAGATAACTAGGAGGGAGGGATTGCATGCAGGGAGTTGCTGTCAAAGCATGTTTATAAATTTCCACATGTTTAGTTGTCATATTTAATTTTTCTTGTTGCATGGGAATCAAAAGCTAGGAGATTTAGGCTTACGGCATAGGAAAAATAATTTCATGTCGTACCGGTCATATGCCTAGATTTTAAGTTGTGACAATTTCCTATTTTCATTTTTAGTTTTTATTTTCTAAAATTCATTTCCTGAAACACTGAAAATATCTTTTTGGTGTTTTCAGGTTTAAGCCTATTTTAAAAAATGATTTCAAAAAAACATTTTCATTAAACTCAATCAAACACATTTTTAAGCTCATTTTTTGTTTTCAGTAAAAATAAAAACAGGAAATGTGTAAATCAAATAAGCCCTAAATAACAAATTATAATTCTTAACTTTTTTTTACATTAACTACAAGTCCTTTAGAAAAAAAAAACTCATTAATTGACAAAACTTTTGTATACCTTAAACAATTTTACTTGACACTAACAGATTGTAATTACAATATGCAAATGGAGGGGAAAAAGTGGTTTTTAGCTAAGGAGTTACAAATTTATTAGGCAAAAGTATACTTCATAGACCTTTACACCAAATTTCATGTATGTCTTTAACATTTGTTTTTGGTCAAATATGTCCTACATGTTTCTTTTCTTTGCAAATATATTCTTTTTTTTCAATATCGTCAAATAAACTAACAAAAATTATTGATTGAACTGTCACATGATAAAAATCATCCTCCACATCCTCCTTCCTTCCTTGTACATAGTAGGAAACATAAGTGTAACATTAATATGTACATTCATCTCTCATGCATTCTCTACATCTTACCCATTTTGACTTTTGTAATTTGAATGTATATAAAGGATTCATCTTTTATGGTTATTCGAATTCGTAGCGCCAGCTAGAGATAAGAGATCATTGTTTGAGATGAATTTTATGGACTGTTTGGTATGTTGGCTTCTAGGGAAAGGAAAGCGCCTTTCCATTACTGTGTTTTTTTTTTCCTGTTGTTTAGTATGCTTATTGTAGCGGCTGGAAAACAGAATCTGGCATTGCCTCTTCCATTGTTTTTGTACGGAACTCTTCCATTTATTTAGCAATAGAAAAGCGTATTCGGGAATGGAAAGAACGTGTTACTTTCGAAAATACCCTTTTCCGCATACCTGTAATTTCCTTTTTATCCTCTAGTTTATGCACCTTATTCCCGACTTTGCTTTGCTTCTACTTTGCCGGTGAAGGTATGGAAGAAGCTGAAAGCTTCCAAATGCAGAGAACCATTAACCAAATTAACAAATGCACTGAATCATTTCCTTTAATTTCATTTTTGAAATCTTTTTGTTAAAAAATCTAGATATTCACACCAGTGTAGTTCTCGTCTCTTCAGAGACGCTAATGGACTGAGGGGAGAGTCTGAGATGCCGACGGTAAGAGAGAGGCAGAGAGTCACAGAGAGGAGATCGGAAGAAAGAACTAGTGAGAGAGGAGATCAAGAGAGAGAGTCAAATCTGAGTGGTAGAGAATGAAAGAGACAGAGAGAGAGAGAGAGAGAGAGCATATAAGAAAGGCAAGATGAACCAGAGAGCCAGACGCGTGGCAGCCGATCGACCAGCTCCTGCCAGGCAAAATAGTAAATTACTTTTATATTTATTTTTTATTATCTTTAAATAATAATCTTATTTTCTTTCTTTCTTTTTCAGTGCATACCAAATAAGTTTTTTTTTCCTTTTCCTTCTTCTTTTTCCATTCTCTCTTCCTTTCAATTTTCCTATTTCCTTTCCATTCCTATTCTTTTTAGATACCAAACGGCCCCTTAGTGTCGTTTTCTTTTTTCTCATTAGGGTCAAAAGCACTTTGGAGTTTTTTTCCCCCTGTTCAATTTAAAATTTAGGGCAAAGTCTAATTAATGTACGTGAAGTTTTTTTTGCAGAGTGAAGTTTTTTTTGCAGAGTAAGTGCAGGTTTGAAGATGATAATGTCGATGATTAATCTGGGAGACATTCCTGGATTGTTCAAAGTTGGTACAATACCGAAGGTTTCTGTAAAATCACATAGGAAAATCAAAAAATCATTTGTTAATGTTAATTGTTAAGAGATATTAGGAGAGATAGAGAGATTTTTCTTTTTTTTTAAATTATTATCAAGGATATTTTTGTAATTTTAGGTCATCGGTCCATATGACAAGTGATGTGGCGAATGATTTTTGTCACCTGACAATCTAGTTAGCTTTTTTCGTTAATTTCTTTAACGGTGTTTAGAAAAAGACATTTACAAAACATAAAATAAATATGATAAATATGGGACATATTTGATCAAAAATAAACATTAATAATATAAATAAAACTCAAAATAAACATTAGGGATATAAAGTATATTTTTGTCAATTTATTATTTTTCCTTCAAACAACTTGGCGTGCATATAAAAACGGCGCTAACTACTCATTTACTTTTTAACCAAAAAGAAGACAAACTAAAAGATTAATTCAGACATGGAATTTACATCTCTGTCGAGTTTTTCTGTTAGATTTCAAGTGAATTCTCCTCTCAGTGCTGAAGCAGCTCTTTGAATGGCTCTAGCAACCCTCCAGATTTCATGTCGTATTGCTGCCTTCCCTTCTTTTTCACTCATTCTTGATGACCACGCGATAGAATCAGCAATTCCAGGGAAAAAATCCATCTTACCTTCATGATCGCTTGGAGGCCCAAACACCTAGACAGGAGAAAACATTGTCAGGTTTATCAATTAGATACGTTGATTAATAACTAAGCATACAATGATGACCAATTGCATTGTTATTTGCTACATGCTAAAAAGCACGAACACCCGGACTAAGAAGCATGGACATGAACACAACACAAATCTAAAGAGGTCTGTGCATCTTTTTGTTGTGTCATGTTGTGTTTAATAAAGTCACGGCTCTTTTTTGAAGTGTTCGTTCTTTGTAAGTTACATTACAAAAAACATTGCATCCCATCGACATTGAGTCAGCTAAAAACTTCCACAACAAAAATCACTTTGAACTGAAATACTATTAAAATACTTTTCAGCTCTGAACTTGGGAATAGGTAGATATTAGGGACATCTACAAGCTATGGTGCTAGTTTCCTAAGAAATGTAATTGATGATCCAATTCTTAGTTATGAATCTGGATTCCCTTTTTTAGGTGCCAAATGGATAGTGCAGTTGGTGAATCATAACCATAAGACATAGAGCTGACCGTATGCGATGGAGTTTAATTCAATAATATAATTAATTCAACCTCTACCATCCGTTCCATATCTAATGGCAATGATTCACCAATTACACTCAATTTTGCACCCAAGAGAATCCAGATTCAATAAATGGGTAGTAGCTTTAATTATCCTGTAGATTCAAAATTATGATGGAAGTCTCTTTGAAGCCAGTGGTCGGTCCTTTTAAATTCGCTGCATGTATTTTGGTGGGAGCTGTGAATATTTTTCCATAAAAGAGAAGCCATAAAGGTACTCATAATAATTTGTCAAACTGTTCTAACCTTCCTATATTACAGTTGAAACACTGATAAATTCTAATAAAACATTTTCAAGATATAGAAACACACTCACAAGATGCTTGAACCAATTCCTTCCTCGAAGTCCGTCAGCATCCAGGAAGCCTTTTTCAGCAAGCATGAGTCTATCATTCAATGCTCGCCTTTTCATATGTTCAAAGCAACCTGCAGTTTCTTGCAATCTCAGTGTCTGCAGTTCAAAACAAAGACACATAAATACAAGGAAACGAGAAATAAATAATTCAAATAATAAGTATATTATCAATGCACATAAATTCAGTGTGGTTGTTTTAGTTTTACCTTTAATTCATCGTCAACTTTTTTGACGGCTGAAGCAAATTCTTGTATCGAGGCAGCTAATGGATGAAGAGAGATTGAGTGGTCTAACAAGTTGCTCAGTATGTTCTTATACACCTAGCCAAAGCACACAAAAATTGCATAATCCATAAGATATATGAATGTACTGCTACTGATGGAAATATTTAATAAGCAATATCAACATTGAGTTTGGATTCTCTCCTTCTTGGGCACCAGAAGGAACGTCCAGCTCGTGGATTGTGGTCATTTATTTTAAAATGGATGGCAAGCAAATAAAAAGGTAGTCAAAATTCACGGTCTATTTCCTTTTTTTCAATTGTAACCATCTATTTCCTTTATTTGACACCTAAAAAGGAGAGAATCCGAACTCATCAATATCAATAAAACTTAATTCAAGTCATCCCGCATTTATCTCTCTTGTCTACGCCCTTCACATTTCATCCATCCTTCTTTAATGAATAAAAACCAAATTTTTTTCTAATTCGGTTAGAGTTAAGCAACATGTATTCATTTTAAATATATACAAAGATTCTGCATATTATGAACTACAAAACCATATGCTCCAAATTGTGAGTATTATGCTGCTTATTTCAAGCTATTTTTTCTGTCACATATTCCACTTGATCAAACATCAAATTAGTAAACATGCCTTTAATTTGGAAAATCATGGTTGGTTATTGAGGGCTGGTTGATATCTAAGTTCCAGAAACCTCTTAACTGTTATAATAATCCAGTTTCTCTTACTGAAAAATGGTGTTTAGGAAGAAGTATTAACTGGTTAAAGATAAACACATACCTGTAACTGATCTACATAAGGATGGTAGTTGAAAGGAAGGATGGAATCATCAGCCAGGTGAAGTGCTAGAAGTCCCCAAACTCCAGCAACTAACGCAACATGAAACAGAAAAGAAAAATCATCTCATGACTGAAACTTTATTGACCCTTATATATGTATTATAGGAACACTAAAGTAGAAAACAATAAACAAACCAGCCACATGGCGCTGAAAGAATGGATCTGCGTACTCTATCATCCAGTCATAGGAGTCGAAAGCAGTGTGATAGACAGGAAAATCTACAGAAAAATCCATTGAATTAATATTCATTTAACACCCAAGACTAAGGGTTCTTAGGGGAAAGATTATTGTCATTAGTCTAAACGCCACATTGAGATAGAATTATTTTTTAATCATCGTATTATGGTTCTGGCTTAAAAGGAAAGAGACTGAGTGTTACAGTTCTGGCTTTTCCAATCATTCTACTTGCATCATTGGCTTGACTTTCAAAATATCAAACAGAATCTTAGTTCATCTCAATGATGTAATGTACCTCTTCCATAATAAAAATCAATAGATGGAATTCCTGCATATTGCACGAATGGAGCAAAATCAGAATCAAGTCCATTGAGCCTCAAAATCTGCAATCAACCAGGACAAAAACTGTAAGCAGTAGAACATATTATCTGCCTTCATAATCATGCATTATAAGACAAGAAAAGTAAGTGTAGTTGACTGGAAAAATTATTGCCTTGTCTGACTATAATAACATCTGAATTGGTACCATTAACTCAAAAAAGAAAGAGAATAGTTTAATATCGAATTCCAGGTATTTAACTTACTATGCAGACTCTGGTAAAAAATGAACCGTCTCAACAAATATATCTCATCTAAACAAAGATAACTCTATAAGTTCTTGAATAGGTAGAGGT
Source organism: Biancaea sappan (assembly GCA_037074585.1). NCBI lineage: Eukaryota > Viridiplantae > Streptophyta > Magnoliopsida > Fabales > Fabaceae > Biancaea > Biancaea sappan. Next base: position 32,016,398 of record CM073492.1, on the reverse strand, counting down.
AAAAGAAGTACTACATTAGAATTTCCATTAGCAGTTGCCCAATTCTCATACACTGTTGTACCCTCAGAATCAGGATCATTGACCTGAAATTGACATACTTGTTAGTTGATGTTCAGCATTAAATATAAGGAGGACTAGTTAAAGCAGTTAATTACAAATGATGCCATTGAGGTATTGCTCATCTACATTTAATCAAAAAATTATATATATATGTGCATATAACATTTATACTACCTTTTTTGTGACCTCAAGAAGGAGATTATCAAGTTGAGGAGTTGCGCCAGTAAAGAAACCAGACCCTTGAACAGCACAATCTACATTAAGATATGCTACAGCTTTGGAACCCAGATTTACAAGGTTCTGTTCAACCCACTCGGTGGACCCTATCTAAATAATAACCAAAAAAAAAAAAACTTGATTAGAGAGCTTATTATAGGAAGTGATCCCGTAATTACAACATTCATCTATTTTGAAATCTGTAGATATGTCACCAAGACGCAGCACACAATTCTAGATAAGCAAGACATTAGAAATACGTTTTTACTTCACATATGTCAATAATAATATATGTTACTAGATTGTTACAACGAAAGGAGATACAGGAAAAGTTAAGACAAATATTAAAACTAAAAAGGCAGTCCATCCACCACACACTTTTCAAGAGCCACAATACAAAAGTTGCAAAGTAAAGATGAAATTACTAAGTCTGGATTGTCTACAGTTGGCACCAACCACAGACAATTCAGACTCGAATATTACCACCTACCATTCCAAACTCCTCTGCATCCCAACTGCAGAGGATGATTGTCCTCCGTGGAGTCCACCCCGAGTTCAATAGAAGAGAAAATCGACGAGCAATGTCAAGTAAGGCTGCAGTACCACTGCTGGGATCCACAGCACCATACGCCCATGCATCTCTGTGATTCCCAAGAAGAACATATCGATCAGGTTCTTCCAATCCCTTTATGACTGCAAAAACATTTTGAATGGTACCCACCTTCTTTTCCCCCTAAAGATCAGAAAAATAAGATCAAGTGTCTTTTCATTTTAAGTTAGAAGACTAACATATGCATGACCTTAAATATTTTCGAGTTATAAATGATAAAGAAACAGTTTTTTGGTTCAAGTCATTGATATTTGAATGACAAGTATAATGCTTAGAAAATCCATATGACTAATATCTAAACATATGTCATTATCTCATCCAAAACTTCCAATCACCATAGGAACTGTGTCTAGTACCTACATGGTCTTTTACATATGTAAGAATTTACACACATGCACACACACATCCTGTCCATATACATATTTGGCCAAGTCAGTGAACTAGTAGATAAGTTATCCACAAAATCAAACAACAAAAGACAAAGCCAAAAGTCAAAGATACCTCTCTAGGCTCCGACAAAACAATACGACAGCTAAAAAGCAGAAGATCAAGACCCCACACACAAACAAAGATGAAAATTACAAAAGTTAGACTCGAATTTAGAGCATATGACCCATCACCAACCTGGTATGTAAAATTGAGCATTGTGGGGCCAGGACCAACATGGCTGAGTCTGACCTTGGACCTCAGCGTGCCCTTCCATTCCTGTGGCACCACAGAGCCTCCAAGCGAGAATAAAATGGTCTCAGCAATCTCAGCGGAGAGGGGCATGGATGGAATTTTCGGAAATCTTTTCAAAACCTCACTATCGTCCAAACCCAAGCTCTCGCCACCATCAAGCCCAGGCCAACCTGGGCTTAGTGGGTCCCCTATGCCTCTCATGACGTGTCCTCTTTCAAATCCCATTCTAAACTTGTCACCATCGACGTAATATAGCACCGCCGCAGCTTCGTAGGCCTCCGCCTTCTCCACCACCGCGCCCCTGGTCAAACCGCCGCCCTTTCTCGCTATCACTATGCATCCGCTAACGTTCACCCCTAGCCTCCCCAGCGCACGATAATCCTCTTCCCTTCCGTAATTTACGAATACCGCTTTTGCGTATGCTGACCCTGATGGCGAGTATGCATGGTAAGGTGGCACCATAGCTTGGCTGAACTGATCGGACCGACCTGTTTCGGTTAAGGGAAGCTCCACAATGGACCCGTCGCTAAAATGCGCCGAGATGGAGGAGTGCAGAGGATAAGAGAGAAGGGTCTTGTAGCTCACAGTGTGAGTCTGAAGGCCTAGCTCCGTGAAATGGTTGAGGACGTAACGAGCGGTGTCAGAGGCGAGTTTTGTTCCGGCGAGGTGAGGGTGCAGGGTGAGGGCGCGGAGGTAGGAGGCGATGGTGAAATTGGAGGAAGAAGAAAGGAAAATACGGCGAAAGTAAGACGCATTTTGAGAAGCGGAAGATGGTGTTGAAGAGTAAGGATAATGCAGAGTATAAAAACCAAGAATGCACAGGATGAGTATGATGATGAAGGTACCTAATGGAGAGGGCTTTGCAGTAAATAAGACTGTAGGCTTTGATAGAAACTGAAACATTTTCTTCTCTTCAGTTTAGGAGAATACAAAGAGAGAGAGAAAATGAGAAGTGGTGACAGTTCAAAAGGAAAGAGAGAAGCAGAGCAGGTTTTGCTCCAGCGACAAACTGAATTTCTGTGGCAGTTACGATTACCTCTTACGTTTTTTCATTTGTCATAAAAATATGAGCGAGTTTTTTTATTTCTCCACATTAAAAGAATAAAAAGATAATGCTTACTTTTTAAATGTGCCGTTACTGCAAGTCCTATCATGTCTCAACCTCTCCGTTAGCCCCATTTGGAACCACCCACAAGCAAAAGTATAGCTTACTTTTGTCCCATCTAGCTCTCGTATAAAAATATACAAGCTGTACCCTTACGGCACAAATTCTTCTATCGCCATTATATTTCTCCTACAATTCTACTCTCTACTCCTACTACTTTCTATACAAACATGCAACCAAGTTTTTCGTTGACGCTTGACGGTGATAGATAAAATAGACGCTACAAAAGCTCCGTTATTAGGGGTGAGCACGGGTTAAGTTGGGTTGAGTTTGGGGAAAATTTCAACCCAACCCAATCAAATGTGATCGGGTTGAGTTTGGTCGGGTTGTTAATTTTTTTATGATGAACCCGAACCAACCCAACCCGCACCTTGGCGGGTCGGGTTGACGGGTTATCTTTTTTCTTTTTTCAAAAATTTTAAATTTTAAATTTTAAATTTTTATTTATTTATTTATTTTTGTTTTGCTTTCTTCTTCTTCTTCTCTATTTTTTTTTCTTTCTTTATTCACACTACATAGAAGACAAATAAATTAGTAAAGGCACACATTATTCTTTATTTCATCTAACAAGATAATAATAGTCAACAATAGGCTATAATACTATAAACAAATTAATTCAATTCAAATTTCAATATATATAATCCAAATTTTAATAAATACATAACACAAATATTTACTTATAAATAATGAGTATAACAAAAAATCCTAAGTGGCTAAGTCCTTAAAAAAAATTTTTTTTTTAAAAATATATATATATATTTGGCGGGTTGACGGGTTGGGTTGGGTTGAGAAATTCCCAACCCGCCACCCGACCCGCTACTTGACGGGTTGAAAATTTTTCAACCCAACCCAACCCAACTCAAATGTGCGGATTAGTTTGGGTTGAGCGGGTTGAGTGGGTTTTTGCTCACCCCTATCCGTTATTAACTTCATCTTCTAAATCATCTTCTAAAATAATAAAAGGTCTTTCCATAAAGAGGCTTAACCATCTAGCCGTTAAACTGTTATTATTATAAGTATTACTCTACATAAACGTGTTGACCTGTAATTCATTTTTCTTCTATTTACAATGAAACGTTATTTAAAATAAACTTTGTAAAGTTCAAAGAAAAAGTAAAGCCAAGCAAAATTATGTTGAAGTTATTTAGGGCCCGTTTGATATTCAACAAAAAAATAAGAATGGAAATGAAGTGAAAAAATAGAATTAAAAAAGAAAAAAGAAAATTTATTTGGTATGTAATAAAAAAGAGAAAAAAAAATAAGATTATTATATTATTTAAAAGAAATTAAGAAATAAATAAAAAGGTAATTTATTGGATCGCACTTAAGTGAAAATGATCTAACATGCTAAACTAATCGATCGTCTGGCATAAACTGATCGACCAATGAAAAGCAATCGGTCAACCGCCTCGCTCTGGAGCAAAACAGAGATGCAGAGGAAGGCTCGGTCAGAAGATCAATATTCTACCGAACACGTCTCCGTCTTCTAGTATGTGTCTCCGTTAGCCTCCACCTCCAGTGCTTGTCATTTCCACCGCCCCCTCTCTTTCTCTATCTCACAATGATTGGAAAATTATAGAACAGTAAACCTTTGCCTTTGCTATTCCAACTTGTGCTTCTGATTCAAATATCAAGGCTTCGTTCTCTGTGTTATTTCTTCGTCGCTGTCTCTCTTGCTCTAGTGTCCATCATCTTCTCCTTTCTCTTTCTCTACTCCGACGTCCAGTGCAGCGTGCGTCCACTGTGTGGAATCCTTATGGAGAAGGCAGAGTAGGGTCCACCGGGAGACATGCAACGTCAACAGAATTCTTAAGGAGAAGGCAAAGCAGTGTCACTAGAGTTGATATCGAGAAGGCAGCATCGAAGTTGAACGAGCATATGGAAGAAGGTAGCGTGGAGAAGGCAGCAGCGCCAAGTCGTGGTTCACAAACAGAAAGGCAAGGTTGTCTTCTTCTTCGCTATCTCTTTCCTTTCTATGTTTTCCATTGCTCAAGCTCGCGAAAAAAAGTTGTACGATTAAGAAAGAAATCGAAATTCTGCGTTCCATCGTTTCACTGTAGCTTAATGTATACCAAACACTTGAAAACGTGTACAGTACTAGAATTCTTCCTTCCATTCCTTCGCTTGCGTGCATACCAAACAGGGCCCTAGTGTCAAGGCAAAATCTATTTTAGTCTAATGTTTTTTATAATAGACGTAAACTGTTTTGGGCCCAAAATATTTTTTTTATAATTTGGCTCATATTTCTTTCCTTGTTTTCTCACGTGTTTTAGGTTTCCTTCTTCTGCTCTTACTAGTATCTTGCATAGTTTAACTTTTCTTTTTCTTCTTTTAATGAAAAAGTTTCGAAGCAGGAACTATGTCATACCAACAAAAAGAAAAGGAACTGAGTAGGAAGCATGTCTAACACAATAGACAGAAAAAGAGCAAAGTAGGATGAAATGGGGTGATTTGTCAGAACATGATAAATACCATTTGTACTACTAAAGTCTATTTCATCCCTTATGCTACCTCCTGATTTCTTCTCTTTAGCTGCCCATTAATGAAGCCTTGAAGAAGTTGAAACAATGCATTAAATGATTTTTTCGTTGGTGATTCAATTTTGCAACGAATATGTTCTCTTCGTCTCCTATTCAAGACAGAAAGGCCTCCATGAAGATTCAATGAAGTACAAGAGTTATTGCGAGAAAGAACACCTTCATCTACCTTATTCTATTATTTGATATGACATTTAAAGCTTTGTGTGAGTTGATCCATTAAGTGGGTGGAGAAAGTATTGAGTCTTCGTTCATCTGTTTTTCATTTTTAATTCCTTGTGAAGAAGGGTTGTAAAAGTTTTTGAGTTGAGCATGTGTAAGGTTGTAAACTCGTTATAGTTGTCTGGTATGTATTCTAAATTTACGGTGTAAAAACTAGGAGGAGGCTTGTCCCTAAAAAGATTCTATTGTAAAAGTCAAAAGGCTTGTCCCCAAAAGAGTTTTCTTGCAAATCTGAGTCTGATTATCTTTTATGAGAATTCTTTTTGCATTTACACATTGGAAGGAAGACATATAATCTAAATGGATATAATCCAAATCTCTTTAAATTTTCTGTGTGAAATCTCTCTATTTCTTTTATTGCTTATTAAATTCTAATTTCCTTATTACTCATCTTTTTTATCAAGATAAATTAAAATTTTAAAAGAAAAAATTAGTTATACATACAATTTAACTCCTTTTCTTATGTTTATTTATCCTAATAAAAATTCAACAAGTGTGAGTAACTCATGACACTCTTTAACCCAAAAGTTAAGGAGAGAATTTGAATCCACTTATAAATGCCTAGTTTTTTTATTTTTTGGTCAAACAAAAAAACTCCAACTAGTTAAAAACAATTAACTAATTAAGTGTGATATCGAACTTGCCTCAGAAAAATACAATCTCTCTTTCAAAACATGTGGAAAAGTGGAGGTTCACATGCATGAACGAACTTCAGCGTAACTTCATCCAAAAACTACAGTAACCTTCCCTCAGTTTTCAAAGTACTAAATATTTGACGGAACGTACATTTCAATGGAAAAGAACTATATATAATAAAAGCGGTTCAAACGTCAAAGCTTCATTAGCTTGGTATTGAATCAATTATGATAAGCTAAGATTTAGATTTTGTCAAATTAAGGTTTAAGTAAAAATAAGTCAGAGTTGCTTTATGGTAAACTAAAATTTGAATAGAATCAATTTTATAAAACTTTATTTTTGAGCTTTAAACTAAATATCATTTAATTACTGCTGAACTTTAATCTTAAAACTTTCCACTAATTTTCTAATTAAGCACTGAACAGCTAGTTTATATTTGATAATGAAATGCGTACATTCTTTCAGTGTCATCTTAGGAGCCGTATTTACCTGAACAAAAGAATAATAATAAAACTTGGTTATCGTTACATCATATACTGCAACTGAGAGGAAATTGCAGAGAGCATTTTTAATAATAGCAATTCTTATAACATGAAAAGCAGATATATGATTCGTTATTAAAAAGTCAAGAGGTGGATGACAGCAGGGGGTTTGACATGAACGGTGGAGATTTAAGTCACATCATAAATCCAAACCAGCAATAGATGAATATCTTAAATTTACAGGGACATTACCTTTTATAGATATCAAGAATAACCCCAACTTGTGGCTATAAATCCACACAAAAGTAGTCTCTGCTGGCTTGGTTCAAGAAGCAGACGTGAAACCTTTTGCCTTTTGCTTGATCATTTCTTTATTCATCTCTGTCTGCTACTGAGAAAAGAATGACAATCGATGTCTTCTTTTTTCGCCCCCTCTCTCTTTCACATTCATGATCCCCATGCCAAAAGTGGAGGAGTGAGTGGGAAGAGCATTAGACTCTTTGAGCATCCAAATGTGTTTCTCGCCTGAGAAGGATAAATGCCAGCATAAATGGGTAATCATTTTAATATGCTTTTCATGGAGCAGGAGAACCTAAGGTAGACCCAGCTGTTCCCAAAAGATTCTCAAAGTTCAAAGAAAAGTCTCCATCTGGACAGTATGGATTTTCGTTTATCTGAACCATGATTTCCCCCATGGCGTCTTGCCACTGGTCATTATTGTATTGTCGCTTGCAGAACTATCCCAAAGTTGGGGTGCATTATTGAACATAAAGTACGTTTGCTGCGCAATGAAAAAAAGAGAAAGGAAATAAAAATTAAAATTAAAATTTTAAAAAATACAAAAAATAAGTTTAGTATTTTTTTAGAAAAATAATTTAGACAAGTTTTTACTATTTTTTTTTTTACTTCATTGATAACAATACTTTTACTGTAACTACGAAACATGTCGTAAGTTTTAACAAAGGAATTGAACAGGAATGAATGGTGGAAGAAAAGGTAGCTTTATGCAAGGCCAACCCTTAGTATACGTAGACGAAGTGCTTGTTCGAAAAATACGCAGACCAAATGATAGAATACAAGTAAAAGTTTTTAGATTCATGGAGATATACAACAACATTTATCATGCAATGAGAATGGATACCTTTTTACGTGTCCACGTGTGCATCTTTTTTGACCAATGGTAACACGATACATAACAAATGCTTTGGGAAGAAAAATCATCCCAAAGCAGATTCGAACGCGCAGCCTAGGTGAAGAAGAAAACCATTTAACCATCAAACAACAAGTCACTAAACTGAAGTATAAAGTTAATCTCTTATTATATACAAAATTGAAAACAATATTCATAAATTATTATATATTATAAAATAATAACAAATTTATGATAAAAGAATATGTCATTATTTTATATAATTTATTTTTAATTATATAAAAATTTAAATAATAAATATTATAATATAAATTTAATCTTATAATAATTATTAAAATATTATAAAATTATTTTTATAATATTTTAATTCAACCGGTTCGACTATTAAAATGAGTTAAGTAAAATAATAATTTTAACTTTTATTAAAATTAGTATATTTTAATGACGTGTTTTTTCACTTGTCATGCCATCCAACTATTAGGATATTAAAATATTAGTAATCGGATCATGATCAAATTGGTTGAATTAAAAATATTATAAAAAATATGTTATTAAAATTTTTAAATGTTTATATAATTTAAAATGAGTTATATAAAATAATAACATATTTTTTATTATAAAATTTATTATTATTTTATAATATATAATAATTTATTATATATTATTTTTGATTTTGTATATAATAATATATTAACCTTATATATTACGGTTTGACTATATAAATTAACATATGACATGTAGTCTAATGGTTGAAGCGTTTTTTTTCTTCATCTAGGTTATCAGGCTCACGGCAGTGGAGTGATTTTTCTTCCAAAAACATTTGCCACGTCTCGCACTACCATTAGTTAAAAAAGATGCACAGCATATCCGATTTGACTTATAAACAAATACATAAATCTATGTTTCATGCTTGTTTGGGTAATAGCAATGAGATTTCCCAATATCATGCTAAGAATAAATCAATGGCAAACTTCAAAATTAAAGTTTAGGAATAATTATATAATGTTTGGTTTAGAGTTTAAAACCAAGGTTTTACAAAATTGAGTTTACTCAAACCTTTGTTTACCATGAAATAACTCCAACTTGCTTCTACTCAAATTTAGATTTGTTCAAAAATTTAAATTTCTCTAACTATTTTTCAAACATCATAAACTCGAGTTAGGACTATTGAAAGGGTTTGATTTTTTTGCAGTTGACATCAAAACTGCAAAGTCTCATTATGTAATGACTCTGCATTTCGGATTAAACCACTATAATTAAAAGAAAGTGTTCATTGCAAACTCCTTTCTTTAATTATAATTGTTTGATTAAAAAAAATCAGTCACAATTGTGCAATGAAACTCTACAATTAACGCAAAAAGAAGAACTAATTGAACTGACATGCTTATGAGTGTGCCCTCGTAGGAATTTTATTTGTGCGGAACATATTATTTATGGACTAAGTGCCAATAATGAAACACAATCTTCTAATATAGTAAAATTTATTTGAATAATATGTTCCAAATAATAAACATATGTAAACTGAACTAACATAAGAATAGCTCTTTTAGAAGAGTTAAGCTTTGGTCTCCACAAGCATAAGGACAAGACAAAGCATGGTGGCGGCGGCGCTAGAAATGAAGCTGTTCAGCTTTCACTGTGTCAGCTCAAGTCACTTTCAAAGCCGAAATGCAGTTCAGGACTAGGCCACCAACATACCCAATTCAATTCACAAGTTTGTCGTGGTCCTGGATCACAGGGAAGGCAAGTACTTTATGTGATCAAACCTGTAACTGATTAAGGCTCAGAATTTCAGAAGCTGATTTTGAATCGTCTGATAAAAGCAAAGAAATAATTACAGCATCCTGTGCATCCTCGTAGACATATACTAACAGTTGCCATTCATTGTGTTACATGAAATTACTAATTGTGTTCCAGGAAGGCTTCATCTGATCTGAGTAGTATGTAGGCCCAGATGCATTTAAACTCCAACTATGGTATTGTAAGTGCCATAAACAGCAAAAAATAATCCACAGAACAGTACAATAGAGTCCAAGGCTTTCTGCCAAAGATGTAGAGAAGAACTAAATAGTTTTAAGTGAAACGTGGCTGGCAAAACAAATGAGATCAACGCACATACAGTACTCCCCACAAGTGAGGCAAATACACCGAAAGCTGGTACACATGAAGCCAAGATTGCCAACACTGTTACCACAATTGCACGACTGAAGTAGATCCCAATCTTTCCTAGTCTGATTATTGAATCATTATCGACACTGTGGCAAGGACATTCAAACCATTTCACCCTTTTCAGTTTTCCTTCCACAATCTCATTAATAGGATGTAACATGATTGGGAATGTAAAGATAAGCCCCAAGCATAACCCGACCTGTCATCATATCAATTGTTAGCTCTGACAATGAACAATGAGATTTGCGAGAACAATATATGAACCGTGAAAGTTGGAAATCCATGGCCAAAAAGCAGTGATTTGGCTTTTTCCTACCCCTCTTCTAATGCTTAAAATTTGAAAATTTTATCTGAAACGTGGAGTTTCTAAGGAATGTATAAGCACAAACCAATTATGCGTATGGATATAATCTATGCTATAGACCCACAGGCACACGAACTGATATACACAAAAAAATATGCTACACTGAATGTACAGAACTGACGAATGGCATGATCTAAAGTTGAACTGATTACTAATCTAGATATGTCCCCAATGGACACAGGTACAGCACAATTTAGTTGACAATCAAGAGTCACGATTATAAAATACAATCATCCTCAAGAGTTAGCTCTACCAGTATCCTCAAAACTATGGGGAAAAAAATAGAATGAGAACAGCATAAAGCTTATTTCAATCGCATTTTGACCAGCCATGTCAAGTACATGTTGACTGAATTTAGGATTTTCTGATGTCGAACAGTGTCATATCTGGGACAGTGGATGTTTATTCTCGAAACAGGGCAAGAATGCACGTCAATTAAATTTGTTTACTGTCTGAATAATGATAAGTGCTTTATACCATTGGCTTCTAATTATCTGGTCAACGGTAATCTCAATTTAATCAAACAATATAACTTTTGATATGCCCGATTATGCCAGAAAGATAGCATGAGACATTACATAAGTACGAAAACACTATTAAAGAGTAACATATGTCAAGCAAAAGTGTAAGCAGAACTTCAAAACTTCTAACTTTTAACAATATTACCTGTACTGCTAGAGATGACCAATTTCTCGGGAGATTGAGAGTCACAATATCTCTAGTATCATCACCATAAGCCATGTAACCAAAGAACCCAAAAAGAATGTACACTAGTGTTATCCCAGCAAAGGTCTGAGCCAGCAATCTTGGGAATTTAGCTCTGTCCTGCATAGAATTCTCCAAGGCCAGTGTCATTCCAAACCCCTCAAAACAGAAGATTGCCATGCCTCCTGCAAATGGCAACCCCCCTATGTTTGATGTGATTGCCGTCCTTTGTCCAAACGAGAATTCACCCCCAAGTGCTTGTTGTATATCTTCCTTCACCACAATTCCCATGGCTAAGACATTGCATACATCAGCAAAAATGCTAAAAGGTGCTAAAGCAGATAAGCTCCCTATCCATGACAATCCAGTTTCAATTGGCACTAACAAAATTATACAGAATGTGAATGTAAGACCATGGTCTTGGAATACAGATTGGAGATTTTGGCCAATGAATACCAAGTAGGCAACTGAACCTCCACACTGTGCCACCAATATTAAAAATTCTGTCAGATATCGACCAAAGGATCCAAAGCTCTTATAACCCAAATCTCCATATGTTCTTGCCTCGACTGATGATCCGTCCAGTGCCGACTTCTCTCTGCATAAAACCTGTATAAGGGAAAATTAATTCGAACCCTTTTAATAACAAAACATCTGCTGAATATTAAAAGCAGAAAATATAACAAAATGCATAATTCATTTTTAATTCAGGTCCTTTTAGGAGAACATCTTTCTTTTCCCGTCAGTGAAGGAATAATTTAATGCGTGTACACCACACACCCAAAGATGAAAAAGCAATAAGTGTAACCAGAAACTTAAAAATCGACGGGAAGATTAGTCACAAATAGGATCATCTTTTATCTGAAAAATAAAACCGAATAGTTTTGAGGCAGTGTTTATATTTTCCAAGTAAAGGATTTAAACGTGCTCAAAGGCCTAAGCTAATAGCATGTAGTATATTATTCGTCAAGGACCTGCTGTCCCAGAAACTACATGCCCTAAACTCTGAACTACAACGTTCCCCAATCTGCACCTCAGTGAATCAAATCTACACGAACTTATGTACTTAATCAATTTCCGATAAAAAAAAATAGAGAGAAGTAAGTGTTACAGACAAGGAGGAGCATGCAATAGTAGGTGGCGACGCCGACAATAGCAACTCCGATTGAGCCAGCAAGCCAGCCAGCAATACGAAGAGCAAAGGGCAATCCCAGTACACCTGTACCAACTACAGAGACGATTATATTTCCCAGAGTTTGAAACCTCGAAGCAGTTCTAGAAGGAGACGATTCAAGCAGAGGGATGGCGATGCTTTTTGTGTCTTGCTCCATTATCTTCTTCAGCACCCAGCGACCACCTCTGGCTGATCAGCAGTAGATACCTAACCCTCTTCTCCGGATCCGAGTATAATTGGGATTTGCAGATTTAGGATTCAATTATTGGCAAAACATACGCATGCTCCAAATTCACCCAATAATCTCGAAGTCAAATTAACCAAATTAGGATTCAATTATTGCTTAGGTGCTCTTACGTGATTTACAGGGAAACTGGTAGCTTCTGCGGTTCTGCCATTATGACGGCCCGACTAAAATGCTATTGGGTCTGAACGAGCACGATATGATAGTCTATAATAATCATGGGAAGGAATGGAGACGAGATTCTCTATCCCTCATCCCCCAACAGAACGAAAACGGATTCTGTGCCCTTCTCCTCCGTGCTCCTCCTTTTTAACCGTGGCTAAAATTATTAACAACGGTCAAAACCGTTACTAAAAAGTTTAGCCACGGTTTTGCTCCGAAGAGCAGCAAATCCAGATTAACTTGAAGGGAAGAAAACCAAGTTCCGAAGCGAACATCTCTTGCTTCTATAACAATCGTCTTACTATCTGCCTATGAATCGATTCAGGTTTACAATAACTCTCAAATTCTTTTTTTTAGACAAATAAAAATATTTCTATTAAAAAGACACCAATTAAAAATATATAAGATTTAACCAAATTTAAAAGATAAAATATTACAAAACAAATCTAAATTTATAAGATAAAAAATATATAATTTAGGATAATACACTAAAATTAGTGCCTAGATAAGAGTAACAATATTAGAAAAGTAAAAGTAAGGACAAATACTCCATCTCATTACTTTATCCAGAGAAAAAAAAAAAGAATAGGTTTTCTATTTTTTTTAAAAAAAATAAAATTTTGGATCTAGAGATAGAGGACACTGTGCTGCCCAAGCTCAATTCTTAGACTTCCTACTCACTCTTTCCACCACGTTCTCCGAGACTCTAATGCTACTTCTAGTTTGAAGGTTGGACATCCACAATTGAATCTTTTTGTAATAACCAAAAAACTCAAACCTAAAATCATAACTTGTCGATCAGAGCTTTCTGAAGCTCCTCACTTATTGCCGGACAGCATCGAGAAGATGAAGGATAGCGTCAGTAGCAGGAAGACAAAGGCATATCAACATCGACTGCAGTTAGAGATGGAACTTTGCCGTTGCTACATCAATGAGGGTGTTAGTGTCGGTATCGGAGCTCCTGTGAACCAAAGGTCTAGCAAATCCCCTACCGGCAGCTCTCCTCTCCCAGCCATGCTCCAACAGCCTTAGATCCTTCAAAAATAAACCTCTTCCCAAGGAAGAAGAGGAGTATCACGCCCCAAAATTTAAGTACGTGATCGTCATGGAAGGTGAATTTCACCTCACCTCCGTAAGCCTATTTTTTTTTTAAACATAATACTAATCTTTATTTTGGTTATTATTTTAAATGCAATTAATTTCAATTGCACAATTTAAGAATTAAAATAGGTGAACTATTTCTTTCTCACAAAAGCAAAAATATAAAATATGGCTAAATTGAGTTTCTCATACACGCTACAGTCATACACATTACATTGTAAACTAACCTACCCGATTATAGAACTTTTCTAAATTTATACAAGTTATTATAAGACCTAAGCATTATACCTTTAGCCTGAACAATTGGGAAGGTAATCTTGATGTATACGTCATCGAACTAGAAAATCCTCCATACCTGAAACTGAAAACAGCTTCTACTTGAGAGAATCATACCACATTCACACACAATATGGGTATATATATACATACAAATATACATATTTGATCTAATAGTACAATCATCTAAGTTTTGGTGTATAAGATATTTATTAACACACACACATTGAAATTACCTTGCAATTATTAACAAACACATTCAAGATCAAACCAAATCAATTTTCAAACAAGTCCTTAACAATTCATACTTTTTAAATTTAATTTCTAAATTAAATAAGTTCCAAGTTGCTAACTCATTGTAAAACCTCAGTTATTACATTCTTCCCCTCTTAAGAAATTCGGTCCTCCGAATTTCTACATTCGATAATAAAGCTCATTAGGTTGCTAAATCTTTCTGTTTGCTAGTAATCATCATGATCGCCAATCCACCCATGGTTCTTGATATATACACTCATTTTACCATGGTTTGAAGGATTTTCTAGTGCCACACATTTGTTAGTGAATGCATAATTTGCATCTTCTAAAGATTTTTTGAATATGACCGTAAAATACTTATTTGACACTCTTCCATAACTTAAAAGTGCAACTAGATATTATCTTGGTAACTCTGTTCAGTCAAAAGGAATTATCATACTCTGCTTTAGAATTTCCACAACTAATTACAAAATACAACAAGTCTAACATATTTTCGTATCTCAATTTCTTTCAATAAAAAATATTACCTTAACAAAAGAAAATCCCAAATTTGATTTAAATTTTATTTCTGATGACACAAAAACAGACAATTTTTATTAATCGAAACTTAAACTAAACTACATCATCACATACAAGCAAAGAAAAGATAGACTAAGAGCGAGGAGGCTTCTGAGACGAAGAAGGTGTTGCAGGTCTAGAAGAGGAAGGTGCTTCAAACCTTAAAGAGGAAGCTAATTATTGCAGCTTAGAAAGAGTTTATGGAAGAAGCGCCTGGGAAATTTAGCGAAGAGCAGAATTTACTTCGTTTATACAATCAATACACCTTGCTTGTTGGTCACGAAAATTTTGGGTTGCAAACATCAAATGTCTATCAACTCGATTAACTAATTCTCTAAAACGACGGTTTATCAGTTTCTCTTAGTCTTTAAAGAGACGATTTATTAGTCGCTTCTTGTCTTCTGTCTTATATTCCAGGCTCTCTATCTTACGCTCCAGGTTTTCTATCTTACGCTCTAAGAACGCAAGCTTGTTTTCTGAGGATGTTGCATTGTTTTCATCCTCTAACTCTATTACATCTCTCTTTATTTTCTTAATTTCTGGTGACCCATTTACAGGTCTCTTCCCTCTATTGTTTCCAAGACTTAGATTTAAATTAAGTTCTATGTTGCCAATCTCAAAATTCAAATTCAAATATTTATTGCCGGCCATTGCTCTAAAGATCTCAAAAATAAGTTCAAGTAAGAAAGGAATGAAGATTGAGGAATATGTATACAATGAAAGAAGTAGGTTTGGTCAGTGTGATGAATGGGGTAACGGGCTTACAAGATTTATAGGCAATCTAAAGCCTTTGAACTAGAGTCACCACAACCTATATACCGCTCCTTAAGAGGTTTACAGATTTCATACGTCACATTGCTAGTGATTAATGTTGGACATACAAGTAAATAGTAATTATAATTTAATATAATTAACATAAGTCAAAGATTTTTTCAAAAAAAATTTTGGTTAATCTTGACCTTTCTCAAAATTTTGACTAACTACGCCCTTCAGTCTGAGATTTTCTCACTCTAAACTTGTCTTATCCTATAATCCCATATCAAGACGTCACTCCATGATTAGGTAGTCTCATATTAGCCTTATCTTAGATTCTAATCAGTCTTTGCTCTAGGCTTACTGATAATATATATATATATATATATATATATATATTGAAACAGAGTTAACTGCTTACAATTGCATGCATCAAGCATTATCATAGTGAAAAGAAATCATTGCCTTCCATTTGCCTACAAGAGTAACATATGTATGTATGTGTAAACATGAAGATGTATCATCCTCTACACATTTCATTTCATTCAAGTCATTTTAAAATTTTGACTTTTCATTCTCTATGAGTGCATATGGAATCATTACATATTATCTTTGGCTGTAGCCTTCAGTCATTATGCATGAATAGCATACACATCATATGTTTTTAGATACATGTAATCACAACTTGGTTCAATCAATCATATATATTATACTAAACTAAAGGCTCTCAAGAACAACACAATAAAATAGAGAAATACAGTTTAGTTTATCACCATTTCATTAATCCTTAAAATTTTCAATCAAAACAAATTGAATCAGTCGCAAATCCACTGAAATTGACTTTCGTGGTTTTGGCATTAATGCAACGCACTGTTGGTGTGCATGCCTACCCTAGACCTCTAGCTTCTAGCTTGCAGAAATCCATAGATTGAGCATGTAGGGGTCCGGCGAAGAGATATCTTCTTTGGCTCTAAGTCCTAATTCGAGACTACCTCGCCTGTAGATTACTAATGCATGAGTAAAATTTTTTTTTTGCAATGTAATCCTTTAGTTTTTTTTTTCTAATGCTAGTGGTTTCTTTTATTGGATGGTACTCTAAAAAAATAATAATAAAATAAATTAAAAAAATAAGAGAAATCACCCACACAAAATCAATCACGAATTCAGCTTATAAAACCTATCTTATAAAAATTTGATTCGACAGCAATGAAATCAAAACAAATAACAACATTTCCTTTACTAAGCTTCAAAAGTTTAGCCACATCTGTCCAAAACTAAAACTGAAAACATAATTCCTAAGAAAATATAAGTCTTGAAGAGAAAGGAAATGCAAACATCCTATAAGACCTTTGGTGGAGCCGTCTCTCTATAGTTGTACCCGGGTTCACAATGATAGAGGACGTTCCAATAAAGTTACCTTGCTCTGTAATCAGCAGGAGACCTAAACTCAATGCTTTTATATCAACTTTGTCACGCTCCAAAATCTAAGTACATGATCGGCACGGAAGGTGAAATAGATTTGGCCTCAAATCCAAATCTTCTTTATCTTCTAAGTAAGGAGAAAGATCCCTCACATTAAATGTCACGACCCGTTTTCTGGGCACATGACTGGCACAATGATAAATATCCCATCACTGTAAGCCTTTCGATAAATTCTACCCATGAGTTAAATTATTAGTCATTATCTCTATATTATCAAAATAATCATTCCTGAAGAAAATATATCAAATTTTCTTATTTGAAATTCATAGAGATGATTTGCACATAATAATAGATTCTCAATATAAAATACATTATTATGCTGACATACAAGCCAAATGCCAAATCCCTGACCTAGATTTCTTAGACTATTACAGAGCAACATAATCTACAACAATAGAGGGGCCTACCCGACAGCGGGAATGTCCAAAGTGATACTCTTCTAGCGGATATTCTTCATTGGCAACCTGATCTGAACAAAAAGGTTTCACAGAGAGTGTGAGCTTTTAAGCTCCGTGAGCGAATCGGCCTCGCGTTAATAAAATTCAAATACATTACCAGTCATGCAAGTATATCCGAAGGCTCATACTCAACCAATAGACATAGTTAGAAATTACATACAAGAAGATAAAAATTCATCTAATTCAACAAACGTTACTAGTACTCATCAATGACAATTTATCCTGGAGAGCGCACACAGGCCAGCTCACCAATTCTAAAATTCATCCAATTCAAAAAACGTTACTAGTACTCATCAATGGCAATATATCCCAGAGAGCGCACACAGGTCAGCTCACCAATTCTAAAATTCATCCAATTCAACAAACGTTACTAGTACTCATCAATGGCAATATATCCCGGAGAGCGCACACAGGCCAGCTCACCAATTCTGTATATTTCCGCCATGACGCACAACCTCATCATCTTAGCTAGGGCGCCTCACGGATTTATTCCCAATCCGGGCTATATCCCTACTGAGGGAATCGTTGTCTCCACACTCATCGGTCAAAACACCCTTTCAACCGGGTTTTCCGCCTTGCCGTGAGAGGGGGTACTGTCCTGCTCAATCACAATCAATAGTACGGTATGTCATATCATAATCTGAAGCACAATATAATATTCATCCATATAACAAGTATAGTATATAACTATATTATAGATTTATAATCCACAAATCAAGATAACAATTAATCTGTTTTTGAAAAGATTCAAACTTCACATCATCATGAGATACTTATTTCATTTTATCCATACTTCTGGATTAATTATCTCATTAGATTCGTCATTCTGAATCCAATTTCCCCCTATGAATCTTGGGAGTGTCCTACGACATACTTTTTATCACCAGTAATGCTAAAACTCTATTAAAACGGGGTCGTTCCACTCACCTGGATTCCGTACGAGTATCACTTCTCTAAGTCGTTACAGATAAGAATACTCAGGTGAATTTCAGTGCTCCGCTACGGAGATTTTCATGAAAGATTAGAGAAAATACGTTAGGATTGTTTTCATACAGACATTGTTTATACATATGGTTACTATTCATATGTATGATCACTATTCATACGTATGGTTACTATTCATACGTACAGATATTATTCGTACATACATTCACTATTCATACATACAAATACTATTTATACGTATAGATATTGTTCATACATATGGATACTGTTCATACATATGGCACTATTCATATATACAGTCACTATTCATATATACGGAGACTGTTTATACCAGAAATAGAGAATACAATCTGTAAAAGAGTACACCAGGTAAGTTCCCAGGAAAGAGTGGAGGGTCACAATGGACACACTTAAAAACCAGGTCTTTCCTTAGCGAGAACTTTCCTAGACATGTATTCTTCACAATTTACATCCTATTTCGGTAATCAGAAAATCAAAATAATATGTAAACAGCTAAGGACAGTTTTTCTGATGTGAAAGATCAACCAAAGCCGCAACCACAGAGCATACTTAAGAAAATAACTTCTAAAATTTGAAAGATATAGAAAAGGCATAGTATCCTTACCTAAGCTGAAAAGGAAAGGCCCAAAATCTCAGAAACCTAGCATTGGAGAAAGAGAAACTTAAGGAGAGAAGAAGAGAAGTTGAAGGTGTGAGTTTAGAAGTGAAATGGAAGGGTCTACTTATTGGAAAAGTCAAGGGTACTATTTGATACTATGCGCTAATAAAATATTCAATTTACTATTTATGATAGGTCATTTCTAATAATTTACGCATTAACACTGTGCAAAACGCGTAGGCGGCTTGAATTATTAGTTACTATTGAAACTTAAAGGGAAAACTATCCTTTCACCTTAAACCTTTAAGTTTCTTTTCAAATCAGTCCTTTCAATTTAGTCCCTGAGGGTATTTTTACACATAAAACGTCATTTTCTCCTATAAACTTCTTTCTAGTTTTCTCTTATGACCAAACCACATCTAGTACTTGACATTTTGATTGTATAAATGAACAGTACCATATACATAAATAGTATTATACGAGTGAATAGTACCGTATATTGAAATAGTAACAGTAGTTTGTAAACAAACATTTATATTTTATTTTTCATGGGGTATTACATTAAAAGTAGTAGAAACAGCATAGTTTTCAGGTAAATCAATTTTGTATGCATTATCATTTACCTTGTCTATGATATGGAAAGGACCATCTGCCCTTGGCATTAATTTAGACTTCTTTTGGTTTGGAAATTTTTCTTTTCGAAGATGAACCCATACTAAATCTTCAGGATTGAATTGAACAAATTTTCTCCTCTTGTTGGCAGTCTTCTCATAGATTAAGTTCTTCTTCTCAATTTGCTGTTTAATGTTTTCATGTAACTTCTTTATCATGTCAGCCTTCCTTTTTCTATCTATGCATTCTCAAGCCTTAAGTGGTAATGGTACTAAATCAAGTGGGCTCAATGGATTAAACCCATAAACTACTTTAAAAGGAGAGTGTTTAGTAGTACATGTACACTTCTATTGTAAACAAATTCAGTATAGGCCAAGCATTCATCCCAACTTTTCAAGTTTTTGGCCAAAGATAGTTCTTAGCAAAGTAGAAAGTGTTCAGTTTACCACTTCAGTTTGCCCATTAGTTTGTGGGTGACAGGTAGTACTAAAGAGCAACTTTGTTCCCAGTTTCCTACATAAAGTCTTCCAAAAGTAGCTAAGAAATTTAAGGTCACGATCTGACATGATACTTTTTGGAATGCCATGAAGTCTCACAATTTCTTTGAATAACATATTGGCAATGTGCACAGCATCATCGGTCTTATGGCATGGAATAAAATGAGACATTTTTGAAAAACAATCAACAACAACCATGACCGAATCTTTACCTCTTTGTGTCCTTGGTAAGCCTAGCAAAATCCATACTAATATCAGTCTAAGGCTGATCTGGAACAGGTAGAGGTGTATAAAGTCCTTGGGCTGCTTCCTTGCTCTTGGCTTTTTTGCAAATAATACACCTCTCAATCACATGATGCACATCTCTAATCATGTTAGGCTAATAAAAATACTCTTTCAGCATCTCCAATGTCTTGGTTTCACCAAAATGCCTAGCCAATCCTCCTCCGTGAGCCTCTCGTGTAAGTAATTCCCTCATAGAACAATTTGAAATTACAAGTCTCCCCAAACGAAATAAGAAACCTTCAGACCTATAAAATTCCTTGTATGTCATTTTCCCACAAGCCAGATAAATTTCAGCAAGTATTGAATCTTTCATGTAATGGTATTTAATAGATTCAAATCCCAACAATTTATCATTCATCATGGAAATTAAGGCATATCTCCTTGATAAGGCATCTGCAACAATGTGGTTTCTCCCTTCTTATACTTCAACACATAAGGAAAAACTTCAAGAAATTCCACTCACTTTGTATGTCTTCTATTCAGCTTGCTCTGACCTTTCAAGTATTTGAGTGATTCATGGTCTATGTGAATTACAAATTCTTTTGGTAACAAATAACAAATAATGCTGCCACGTCATAGAATTCCTTATCATAGGTAGAGTAGTTAAGACTGGCTCCACTCAACTTCTCACTAAAATAAGCTATGGGACGCCTTTCTTGAAGAAGTACAGCTCCAATTCCTACTCCACTAGCATCACATTCAATCTCAAAAGTCTTAGAAAAATTAGGCAAATAGGTGCATTACATAATTTTTCTTTGACAAGCTCAAAGCTTCTTTGGGCTGCATCACTCCATTTGAACTCCTTTCCTCTTTTAATACATTCAGTTAAGGTGCTAAGATGGTGCTGAAATCCCTTACAAATATTCTATAGAAGAAAGCAAGCCCATGAAAACTTCTTACTTTAGATATGGTTCTTGAGACGGGCCATTCTTTGATAGCTTTCACCTTTTCTTCATCAATTCCCACTCCTTGCTGAGATACTACAAAGGTAAGAAAAATCACATGGTTTTGACAAAAGTAGCATTTTTTCATATTAGCATAGAGTTTCTCCTTTCGTAACACTTTCAAGACTTCCTTCAAATGTTGCACATGCTTCTCATAACTTTGACTATAGATCAAAATATCATCAAAATATACCACAACAAATTTTTCAATGAAAGATCTAAGCACATAATTCATCAATCGTATAAATGTGCTAGGGGCATTAGATAGCTCAAATGGCATTACCATCCATTCGTAAAGTTCATGCTTTGTCTTGAAGGCTGTCTTCCACTCGTCTACCTCTTTCATTTGGATTTGTTGATAGCCGCTCTTCAAGTCAATCTTTGAAAACACCTTGGAACCATTCAGCTCATCCAACATATCATCTAATCTTGAAATTAGGTAGCGATATTTAATGGTAATCTTATTTATAGCACGACTATCCACACACATTCTCATAGAGCCATCCTTTTTAGGGACCAATAATGTAGGTACAAAATAAGGGCTCATAGATTTCCTCACATAACCCTTTTCAATCAACTCATCAACTTGCCTTTTGAGCTCTTTAGCCTCATCTGGATTCATTCTATATGCTGGTTTATTTGGTAAGGCAGCATCGGGTACCAAATCAGTTTAATGCTTAATTCCTCTCAAGGGTGACAATCCCTTAGGTAGTTCATTCGGAAAGATATCTGCAAATTCTTCTATCAACTCCCTCACAAGCTTAGGAAGCTTTTCTGCAAGTTCTGGGTTCAGCTCCTTGAGAATTAGCAATAATACAAAGTCATCCCTTTTTATTATCTTCTTTAACTCATTCTTAGAAGCAAAACAACTAGGCTTCTTCTCCTCGATTACATCTTCCTTCGACTGTACTTGTATTGGCTTTAAGGGTGCCAACACAGTCTTCTTTCCATCCTTCCCAAAAGCGTAAGTATTTTTGAAGCCATCATGTAGTGCTCTTTTATCAAATTGCCACGGCCTCCCAAGTAGAAGATGACCAGCGTCCATGGGGACTATGTCACACAACACCTCATCTTTATAATTCTTCCCTATAGAGAAAGGTACCTTCACTTATTTGGTGACCTTCATCTTACCATGATCATTCATCCATTGCAGCTTGTATGGACGGGGATGATTAATAATAGGAAGCTTCAGTTTGCCAACCAAGGTGGTTGAAGCAACGTTAGTGCAGCTCCCATTATCAATTATCATGTTACAAACTTTGCCTCCAATAGTACACCTTGTTTGAAAAATATTCTCCCTCTGTTCTTCTTCTACCTTGGCTTGGATATTCAAGGCATATACAATAACCAAGGCAGCACCTTCATTAGCATACTCAACAACTTCTTCTTCATAATATTCTTCCTCTTCACATTCCTCTACAATATTCTCATCTTCACTCTCTATTTCCTCTTGTTTCTCCTTCAAGATCATCACTCTTCTATTAGGACATTCGGATGCTATATGGCCATGACCTAAGCACTTGAAGCACTTAATGTCCCGGCTTCTTTTAGAGGGTTGGTTGCCTTTTCTCTTCTCCCTCCCCTTAGAACTTTCAGTTTTGTTTGGCTCCTTTTTCCATATCTCCTTATTACTCCCTTTGGTAGTGTTTGAGGTTTAGGAAAGTGTTTGGATAGGTTTACTCCCCAATGGTTTAGACAATCCATTGTTTCTTCTATAAACTCTCTTTTTTTGTCTCTCCACCTTAATTGCCAATTTAATTACATCTTCTAAGAAAACATAATTCTGCAATTCTACCAAGTTAGCAACTTCGTTGTTCAAACCACTAAGAAATCGAGCTATGGTTTGCTCTTGGGGTTCATTCAGCTCACACCGAATCATCAAAGTTTCAAATTCTTTAACATAATCTTCAACACATATATTTCCTTGCCTCAAGCTTTGAAGCTTAAAATAAAGCTCTTGCTTATACTAATTAGGTACAAAACGCCTCTGCATGAGCCTTTTAATCAATCTCCAATTTTGAACATCCTCTTCTCCATCTCTTCGTCATTGATTCTTTAAATTTTTCCACCATAGATTCGCATAATCAGTGAATTCAAGGGCTACAAGACGACATTTGGTAGCTTCTGAATATTCTTGATATTCAAAAATCTTCTCTACTCGTTGCACCTACTCCAAATATTCTTCAGGAGAACTTGTTCCCTTAAATGAAAGAATCTTCATTTTGATGTTTGCATCACATTCCTTCTGCTGCCTTCGTTGCCTAGGTTGTTCACCTTCTTCAACTTCAGATTCTTCTCCATGGTGTTCAACATAAGCTCCTCTTCATGGTTGTCGTTGTTGTAGCTCTATAATTCTAGCCATTTGAGTGGTTAGTTGAGCTATTTGTTCTATCATTTCTTCTTGACTTCTTTGTAGACCAACAATTTGAGCTTGTTGTAGGCTAAGCCTAAGAGGAACTTCATAACTATTTTCCCCTATCATAGTGATTTGTAATTGTTACACTCGGATGAACAATGAACAGTAACGATGAACAATAAATAGTAACAATGAAATTTTTTTTTAATAAAAGAGCTGGAGCAAAGTAGAACAATACAAGAATAGAAATAAAAACAAAGATGAACAGACCAAAAAATTAGCCCTCCATGTAGGTGGCAAAACACAAAATAAAATGCAGAAAAATTAAGCCTTTCACAAAGGGGCAAACACAAAATAAACAACAGAACCTGATTTGAAGTGGCTTTGATACCAATATGGTATGATTTCTGAAGGAAAAACACTTAATTGATTTTCTAGATAGGTTGAAAGAAACAAACAAAGAAAAACCAAATCACTCAATTGATAAGCCAAATGGCGTCATAACTAAGAGAATTGGGATGATCTTGCCACACCCAAGAAAGAAGAACGTGAGTGATAAAAAATCTAGTTGCTCTCGCCACTAACCTAAGTTAGATAAGAGAAATAATTCAAGAATCCTCTTGAAAGTAAAATGACAATATCTCATATATGATTCAAGGATAGTCTACAACATATAGCAAGGACCCTTTTTATAGAGGGTCTCCAAAACAAAAGACAAAAGACTCCAACTAATGCATTAAATGCATCAACTAAAAATCTAGTGTGTAGGCTAAATGTCAAAGATAATAAATGCATAGGTAGCTAAATGTCAAAGACAATAAATACAAATATAGCTAAATGCCAAAGACAATAAATGCATAGGTAATAGACTCCAACTATATTCAACAAATGCAACCTTCTCACATACAATCTTGTTCACACTTTTTCCACTTTCAACAATGTGGTTAAGCCCAATTCAAGCCCTTTAGCTCTTGCACGAGTTAGAGGCCCAATTGAATTGTTCTCCCTTGCTTGGGCTGCAATTGGGTTATCCTTGATTATATTATTTTTTCTCTTAAACACAATACTAATCCTTATTTTGGTTATTATTTTAAATGCAATTAATTTCAATTGCACAATTTAAGAATTAAAATAGGTGAACTATTTCTTTCTCACAAAAATAAAAATATAAAGTATGGCTAAATTGAATTTCTCATACACGCTACAGTCATACATATTACATCGCAAAATTAACCTACCCGATTACAGAGCTTTTCTAAATTTATACAACTTATTATATGACCTAAGAATTATACCTTTACCTTGAACAATTGGGAAGGTAATCTTGGTGTGTACGCCATTGAACTAGAAAATCCTCTATACCTGAAACTGAAAACAGCTTCTACTTGAGAGAATCCTATTTCATTCACACACAATATAGATATATATATACATGCTTATATATCTATATATATATTTGATCTAACAGTACAATCATCTAAGTTTTGATGTATAAGATATTTATCAAGACACACATTGAAATCACCTTGCAATTATTAACAAACACATTCAAGATCAAGCCAAATCACATTTCAAACAATTCAAACAATTCATATAATTCCAATTTAAGTTCCCAGATATTTTTAGAGTTATATCCACATAAAGTGGCCGTTGCCCCACGGCCCCTGCCATATCTTCCCTTATTTTACCCCTGTCCTCAAAGAGATAAATCTATAGTCCAGCCTTATTTCACTCTGTCCTCAAATGGACGAATATCATATTTAATATCATGTGACCATAATGATTTCATTTCACCCTTATTTCATCTCATGGGATCCCATAAACTCCATTTCTGTTTCTCTCAAGATCAAACACAATCACATTACACAATCATAGGCAATCATATGCATCCTATTTCAGAAAAAGTTCACAATAGTCTCACACTTGCACATTTTAATGCATAACATGAATGCATTAATTTCATGTCACATATACATATTTATAGTACACTTTTAATATATACATTAAATAAGCAAACAAGGTAAGGTAGGATCTCTCACCTTGATTCTAAGCTAAAATTCTACACTTCAAATCAGAGAATAAATGTCAAGGAACTCATCAAAGGCCTAAAGAACAAGCCATGCAAAGAGATAATAACGAATTAGAACATAGGCTATCAATCATCTAGCTTTGTTCTGTTTTGAGGTTAAAATAAGAACCAATTTTTAGAAAAAATTCTGGTATTAATCCATAACTCTAAAAATTATGAAATTTGTTATGGAGCCTTATTAGTATGTTGACCTACTATGATAAAATTTTCATAATTTAACTCTATCGATTGGCCCCTCTAGAGATCCTATAATTGATCAAAGTTCATAACTGTCCAAATCTGTATAGGTTGTGACTTTCTATTAAATAAGCCTATCAAACCTTTGCCAAATGCTATGAAATTTGGTAGATAATTAGTATGTGGTCTTATCTAGGTGTTATAAAATTTTCAAGTCAAAATAAGGTTGTTTAGTTATTGTGTAAAATCCAAAATTCACACCTATTTAAAATTCCTCTGCATTAAATAAAGTGTTTTTCCCATGTTTATTTGACCAAGCAAACTAATTTTAATGAGTTTGAAACTTTCCAGATTAGATTATCACAATAAAAAGAATCTCTCCACAAAATTTCATGAATTTAGGAGTTAATTTGGTTATCCAAAAACACATAAAACCATAAGCATTTAAAACTATCCTATTTTCCTTTTCACAGCTCCTTAGTAACTTTTTCTTATTTCCTTTACTTGATTTAAGCTCATAAATCACTTCATCTAGTTCTATATATTAAGAATATATATTCTTCTAAAATTAAATCAACTCTAAAAACTTTTTAATATTTTCAATTTAGTCCTTATAGTTTACTGTCATGCTTTTTATCTCTCAATCTTGCTTATTTCAGCTTCTTAATTTTGTTTCAATCCAATTCATAGTATATCTAGTTGGTTCTACCCAAAATCAAAGCAAAAAGAGAAGAAATTTTCGGATGAATAATAAAATTACAGGTGAACAATACCACTGATTTTCAGCTTATATTTCTCACCAAAATTCTCAAATAATCTCTTTATTTTCATGATGAAACTAACCAAGAAAAGGAAGAGGGGTTTGAACATCCTTTAGAGGTCTCAAATATAGTAGAATTTCAAATAAAGTTTTTACATAATAGAAATTACAAATTCCAATTTCTTACCTTTCAATCCTAGTTCTCTGTTTCGGTTTCCTCAATCCTTACTATCTTGCTACACCTAAGGAAGGGGAAGAAGGTGGAGGAAGGAAGTTTGGTTAACATTTGCTCCCTCCCTCTCTCTCTCTCTCTCACAAATTAACTCACAGAGAAGATGGAAGAAGGAAGAAAGAACTCAAGGAAAAAGGGAGAAGGAAGAAAGAAAACTTTCGGGAAACAATAATTGAAAAAGGGGAATTTCTCTCTCTTTCCTTTCTTTTTTCTTTTCCCCACTTGTATCTCTTTTTTTTTTCCATTTCTGTATGTGCCAAAAATGAAGGGCCAAATGTGTGTTTTTTTTAATTTCTCCTAGAAGCCATATTTAACGGAGAAAAAAAATATACATGTGACATAATGGCCTTTCATTGCTTAAAATATATAAAACCACTCTTTTTACAAATTTTAATTCACTTGGGTCCTTATGAAAATTGTAAAATTTCCTAATTACATCCAAAAATCCAAAATTTATTTTAATACTCCTTATTTGATCTTTTTCACTAATAAAATAAAATAAAATATTCATACAACTTAATAAAATTTTCAAACAAGTCCTTAACAATTCATACTTTTTAAATTTAATTCCTAAATTAAATAAATTCCAAGTTGACAGCTCATTGTAAAACCTCGGGTATTACAATGAGCCTTCTATAAAAGAAGAAGCAAACTCACATGAAAAGAAGGGGAAATACCAACAAATGCTGTGTTTGGCAAACAAGCTTATAGCTTATAAGCTAACTTATAGCTTATTTGACTAGCTTATAAGCTCGTTAAAAGTATTTAGTAAAAGAGCTTATTTTAATAGCTTATATCTTATTCTGATAAGCTACTTTGAGTAGCTTATAGCTTATAGCTTAAAGTTTTTTGTTCCTATTTTGCCCTTATTATTTTTTCAAAATACCCATTATGCCCATTACTTTATTATATCCTATTTATTTATCTTTTATTATATTTATATTTATGTATAATATTATATATTTATATATTTATATATATATATGATAAAAATATATAAATATATTATATATGTGAAAATATATTATTCATATATAAAAATATAAATATATATTTTTAATGAATTTTATATTTATAATAATTTAAATTATTTTAATTAAAAACAAAAATAATATATTTATTTATATTATTTTAGAATTAAAAAATATATACCCTTTTATGTCATTTTACACTTTTCAGTTACTTCAACATCTACTTTTATCGAACACTTCTTATTCAAATAAACTAGTTTATAAGCTATAAGTTATAAGCTAAAAATCAGCTTATAAGCTTTCAGCTAGCTTATAAGCTAATTTTGCTAAACAGAGCCAAAGTAGAAAGAAAAAGAGAAAGAGAAGAAAGCATGAAGAGGAGGTGAAAACTGCCTTTCGACACTCAAGCGAAGGAATAGAAGGAAGATGTTTTGGAAACTCTAGTGGCTAGTAGATGTAGCACTGTGAAAACGGGCCGCCGGCCCAGCCCGTAACGAGCTAAGCCAAAAAATGGGTTGGCTCGTTTTTAGACGGGCTTGGATTCTCATGTCCAAGCCGGCCCATGCTAGCCAGCGAGCCAAACGGGCCAGCCTGGAGGCTAAGCTTTTTTTTAATTTTAATAATATAATATAAAATTAATTTAGTTGGTTTTTTTGGGAGTAAAAAATAGAAAATATATTAAGTAGAAAAAAAAAGTTAATATATTCCAAAATTGTAAGTTTTCTACAATTTTGGAATTTATCAATTCCAAAATTGTATGTTAACTCATCCAAATCAAATATTTAGGAATTAGGATAAATTCCAAAATAAATTAATGAGTTAATCAAAAAAAAAAGTTAAAAATAGATGGATAAATTCTAAAATTATAAGATAAACAAAAAAATTTAGGATAAATTTTAAAATTGTACAATATAAAATTATGAATTTATTTTAAATTTTTTTAAAAAAAAAATGGTCTGGCCCGTGGGGCTTGCAGGCCTTGCCCGTTTGGCCCGCGAGTTAAACGGGTTGACCCGTTTAGACTCTTTTTTTAAATTGGCCTATTTTCAGTCTCCAAGCTCGCCCATATGCAAGCGGGCCGGGCTTGGCCCGCGAGCCAAAACATGTTTTGCCAGTGCTAGAAGGAAGACATTAATAACCAACAAATTTAAGGTAACAAATTCCTTACAATCGACTAACTGGGCCTCGGACCAAAATAGTCATAGTAATTGATAATTGTAAAATTTTTTTCATTTTGGGCTAACTTTGTATAATTTATAACTTCGTGAAATAGAAAAATTTAATCACCACATAAGTCAACTAGAAATATAGTTAGGTTAAAATTTGGTATAAAAAATTTTACCATTTATTATAATACTATTCGACTCAAATCTAAATATGTAAAATATAAAAATTATGGGAATTTAGAAAAAAAGTTTATGCGTCCGAAGCTCAAGACACAGCAAGTGATCTCCACTATGAATTATTTGTACATGTCATGTTTGAGATGCCCAGGTTGAGACAATTTCTGTTACGTGAATTACATGTTTAAATAATATTAAAGGGTATGGATTTTTTCATAATATCATATAAATGAATTTCATTAATATTTATATCAATTTGGGAAAAAATATTAATTTAAATTTTCTTTTAGTAAATGATTTAGAGTTTGAAAATTCAAGGATATAATGAAAAGGAAAATAATAATTAAATTTCATATATGTTAGAATATAAATTTAAAATTAAAATAAATTTAAGTTATGGGATAAAGACAATAATGATCCGTTTGGTTTACAATATAGAGTATAAATGGAAAAGAAAGAAAAAGAAAAAGAAAAACAAGTTTTTTGGTTCACAATGAAAAAATGAGTAGGAAAAAGAAAAATAATTATTTTAGAGTGTATATTTTAATGATGAATATATAATGTAATTTACCAAATTATCCTTAGTTAAAAAAAATTTAAAAAAAAAAGAACTAAAGCCCCTTATACAGTGACTGCAAACCCAATACCTAGTTGTGATTCACATTCGCACCCACTTCCTTGCCATCGATGCCTCTGTACTCTCCATCTCCATCAATACCTCTGTTCTCTGTTAAAGCCATCGCCTCTTACCTCCGATTTTGAGTGGGTTCAGTCTTCGGCCTCTTTTATTCTCTGTCAACGCAAATGGACGGAGCAGCGCTGGATGAAGATGGACAGACGGTGAGTGGCTTAAAGAGGGTGACGACAAGGGGTTAGGGAATGAGAAGAGGGCTTGGGCGGCGGCAACAGTACCACTTCACTCTCTCTTTCCTCTCACCTTCCTCTAGCTTCTTCCTCAGTCACTGGAATCTCTCTATCTTCTTTGTACTCTAACAAGGGCACACACAATCAGAGAAGATAAAGGGCAAATCCAAGAGTGCGATAGAGGACGTGAAGGTGTAAGGTGGGGTCCCTCCTAAGTGGGACCCACCACTAATGTTAAAAAAAAAAGGGGTCAATTTGTAATTTAATAAAAATTGTAAACAAAATTTGTAATTTACCCCAAAGTCAAAATAAGCACAGTGTTTGCTGAAATTTCAGAGGCTGCTGAATTAGGCGCAGACGCTGGGTTGGTGGAGGCTGCGTAGAAGAAGGAAAATTGAAGGGGTTGGTGAGGAATAACCCTATAAATAGGGTCATTCCCTTTCTTCAGAAATCATTCCTCAGATCATTTCAAAATCCTCACGAAGGAGAGTGAGAGAAAAATAGAGAGAGCCTTAGAAAGAGAGTTTTTCTAAGAAGAAAATAGTGAGCCAATTTGTGAGGGTATATTCACAAATTGAAGAAATACCATTGTTGTATTTTTTGTGAGTGAGAGATCCACCTGAGGGTGAAGTTTGTAATCCCATTATTATTATAGTGGAAGTTTAAGTGGCCCACGGGTCCCGTGATTTTTACCTCATTTGGAGGGTTTTCCACGCTAAAATCTTGGTATTATTTTATCTTTTTAGTTTGGGAATTATCCTGGGCTTGAGGGTATTATTTATTCTTTCAAATACCCCAATTTTCCCAACAAAGTGGTATCAGAGCTGTGATTATTCAAGAATATTGTACAAGTACTATTTATATGTACGAGTACTATTCACGAATACTATATAAAGGCGTACGAGCACTGTTCATACATATAGGTACTGTTTATACGTACGGATACTATTCATACGTAGTTTATACGTACGGTACTGTTCATACGTACGGTACTGTTCATTGTCGGAAAAAGTTTCAAGTTCGGTGAAACTTGTTGACTACCGCTCAAAATGGAGGAGAGCACTGGCAATATGATCAAGTTGACTGCCTTTAATTATGCTATCTGGAAGCCAAAGATGGAGGATCTTTTATACATTAAAGATCTATGGAAGCCGATTGTGATGCCGAAGGAGAAAGTAGTGGCAACTCCGACGGATGACAAAGCTGATGGCAAAACAACTAGCACGTCAGATGCTGATTGGGTCGTGCTGAATCGAAAATGTGCTGCTCAAATCAGGCAATGGATTGACAAAAGCATTTTTCAAAATTTTGCTAATGAACACGATGCTTATGTTCTTTGGCAAAAGTTGGAGAAAATGTATGCAAGGACAACCGCACAGAATAAAGCTAATCTGATGCGACGATTAGTCAATCTGAAGTATAAAGATGGGAGCAGTGTATCGGAACATATGAGTGAGTTCCAATGTATTGTAGATCAACTGAACTCGATGAAGATGACTGTCGATGATGAGCTACAAGCATTGCTGATGCTGAGTTCTCTACCAAAAAGTTGGGACACTTTAGTTGTGTCGGTTAGCAACTCAGCCCCTGAAGGCAAGCTTACCATGGATATGGTAAAAGACAGAATGCTGAATGAAGAATCTCGACGAAAAGACGAAGGATATAATCCTGAGTCCGAAGCGCTTGTCACAGAGAAACAGGACAAGCAAGAAAGACGCGGAAGAAATAAGGGTAGAGATTCTCAGAAAAGAAACCAGCAAAGAGGACGGTCAAAGTCTAGATCGAGACATGATAAAAAATGTCACCACTGCGGGAAGCCCGGACATTTCATTAGAGAATGCCGGAAGTTACAGCAATCCAGGAATCAGGAAGCAGAGAATCGAACAAATGACACTGCAAGTGTCACCGAAGATGTTGTCATTGTTCAAGATGCTGACTATGTCAATCTGGCATATCAAGAGACTACATGGGCAGTTGACTCAGGCGCTTCCTACCATGTTACCTCAAGACGAGAATTCTTTTCAACCTACACCCAAGGTGATTTCGGACGAGTGAGGATGGGAAATGATGATGCATCCAAAATTATTGGCATCGGCAACATTTATTTGGAAACTAATCTTGGATGTAGGTTACTCTTGAAAGATGTGAGGCATGTTCCTGATATTCGCCTCAATTTAATCTCCACCGGAGTACTTGATGATGGTGGCTACAGCAACTATTTTGGTGAAGGAAAATGGAAGCTCACCAAAGGCAACTTGATAGTAGCCAAAGGCAAGAAAGATTCATCTCTTTACATTATGGAAGCAAAGTTATGTAAAGGAGATGTAAACGATGCTAGGAAAGAAATTCCCACCGAGCTATGGCATAAGCGGCTCGGTCACATGAGTGAGAAGGGTCTCAGAATTCTTTCCAAGAAAGAGCTCTTGCCAGAATTAAAAGGTACACCTTTGCGTACTTGTGTTGATTGTATTATGGGAAAACAACACAGAGTTGCATTTCGTAGTTCTCCATCCTCTAGAAAAGCAAATATTCTAGATTTAATACACACAGATGTCTGTTCAATGAGTAATAAGTCACATGGAGGTGCACTCTATTTTGTGACTTTTATTGATGACCACTCAAGAAAGGTATGGGCATTTGCCTTGAAAACTAAAGATGAAGTGAAAGAAGTTTTCAAGCAGTTTCATGTAAAAGTTGAAAGAGAAACTGGCAGACGTTTGAAGTGTGTACGTGCAGATAATGGCGGTGAGTATCGCGGACCATTTGAGGAGTACTGTAGAAGTTTCGGCATCAGACTGGAAAAATCAGTACCAAAGACACCTCAACACAACGGTGTCGCTGAAAGGATGAATAGAACCATCTGTGAAAGAGTCAGATGTATGCTCTCAAATGCAAAACTGCCAAACTCCTTTTGGGGGGAGGCAATGAAGACAGCAGTTGATTTAATCAACCTTTCTCCATCAGTTCCATTGAATTATGACATTCCAGAAAGAGTCTGGACGGGAAAAGATGTTTCTTACAAACACTTAAGGGTATTTGGCTGTAGAGCATTTGTTCACATCCCAAAAGATGAAAGGTCCAAGTTGGAAGGAAAGTCGAAGCAGTGTATCTTCGTGGGATATGCCCATGAAGAATTTGGCTATAGACTCTGGGATCCTGTTAGCAGAAAGATCATTAGAAGCAGGGACGTGGTGTTTCTTGAAGATCAGACAATTGAAGATCTTGAGAAACAAGAGAAACCACAGTCAGATGAAATGCCAGTTAATCTGGAACCAGTCTCTCCACCATCAAATTCCAATGACGGGGGAGCTATACCAGATACTGATGATGTTGATCCACCAACTAGCAGTTCACAACTAGAGCCAGTTCCAGAGCAGGTCCAACAAGAAGCACCATTAAGGAGAAGCACCGGAGAGAGAAAACCAAGTTGTAGGTATTCTCCTAATGAGTATGTGATGCTCACTGACGGGGGAGAACCAGAGAGCTATGATGAAGCTATAACCGATGAGCACAAGGATGAGTGGTTAAAAGCCATGCAAGAAGAAATGAAATCCTTACATGAGAACCACACATTTGACCTGGTGAAATTACCACAGGGCAGGAAAGCTCTCAAGAACAAGTGGGTGTACAAAATCAAAAGTCAAGAAGGCAGCTCACAACCACGTTATAAAGCAAGACTGGTTGTGAAAGGATTCGGTCAAAAGAAGGGCGTTGACTTTGATGAAATATTTTCACCGGTAGTAAAGATGTCTTCGATCCTAGTTGTTCTTGGTGTGGCAGCTAGCCTCAACCTGGAAGTTGAACAACTTGATGTAAAAAACGCCTTCCTACATGGTGATCTTGACGAGGAAATCTACATGCAACAGCCCGAAGGTTTCCAAGTCAAAGGGAAAGAAAAGTCGGTGTGTAGACTAAAGAAGAGTTTGTATGGTCTGAAACAGGCACCAAGGCAATGGTATAAAAAGTTTGACTCATTTATGGAGAAAAATGAGTACAATCGAACAACAGCTGATCACTGCGTCTTCATCAAGAAATTCTCTGATGATGACTTTATCATTCTTTTGCTCTATGTTGATGACATGTTAATTGTAGGTCAAAACATTGACAAGATTAACATGTTGAAGAAAGAGTTGAGCAAGTCCTTTGCAATGAAGGACTTAGGACCGGCAAAGCAGATTCTTGGCATGAGGATTACCCGTGACAGGAAAAATCACAAGATTTGGCTATCTCAAGAACAGTATGTGGAAAAGGTTCTTGAAAGATTCAACATGGATAAAGCAAAAGCTGTTAGTTCTCCACTTGCCAATCACTTTAAGCTAAAAGTGAGCCAGTGTCCTTCAAATAAGGAGGATAAATTAGAAATGAGCAAAGTGCCTTATGCATCGGCTGTTGGCAGTTTAATGTACGCTATGGTATGTACTAGACCAGATATTGCTCACGTTGTTGGCGTTGTAAGCAAGTTCCTGGCGAATCCTGGAAAGGAACATTGGGCAGCAGTCAAATGGATACTCAGGTATCTCAGAGGTACTTCCAGTCATTGTTTATGCTTTGGTAATGGAAAAGCTGTATTAAAAGGATATACAGATTCAGACATGGCTGGAGATGTGGATACCAGGAAGTCTATATCAGGGTACCTGATAACATTTGCAGGGGGAGCTGTCTCGTGGCAGTCACGATTACAAAAGTGTGTTGCCTTAAGCACTACAGAAGCAGAATACATTGCAATCACCGAAGGTTGTAAGGAAATCCTGTGGATGAAGAAGTTCTTACAAGAATTAGGCCAAAATCAGGAAAACTATATTCTCTATTGCGACAGTCAAAGCGCAATACATCTCAGCAAGAATCCAACTTTCCATTCCAGGTCGAAACACATTGATGTGAGATATCACTGGATCCGTGATGTGTTGGAAAGTAAGTTGCTGAAAGTTGAGAAAATCCACACCAACAATAATGGAGCCGATATGATGACGAAGACTCTACCAAGAGAGAAGTTGGAAGTCTGTAAAGAAGCTGCAGGCTTGGTATCACTCCCCACTTAAGTCGGGAGGGGGAGATTTGTAAGGTGGGGTCCCTCCTAAGTGGGACCCACCACTAATGTTTAAAAAAAAAAAGGGGGTCAATTTGCAATTTAATAAAAATTGTAAACAAAATTTGTAATTTACCCCAAAGTCAAAATAAGCACAGTGTTTGCTGAAATTTCAGAGGCTGCTGAATTAGGCGCAGACGCTGGGTTGGTGGAGGCTGCGTAGAAGAAAGAAAATTGAAGGGGTTGGTGAGGAATAACCCTATAAATAGGGTCATTCCCTTTCTTCAGAAATCATTCCTCAGATCATTTCAAAATCCTCACGAAGGAGAGTGAGAGAAAAATAGAGAGAGCCTTAGAAAGAGAGTTTTTTTAAGAAGAAAATAGTGAGCCAATTTGTGAGGGTATATTCACAAATTGAAGAAATACCATTGTTGTATTTTTTGTGAGTGAGAGATCCACCTGAGGGTGAAGTTTGTAATCCCATTATTATTATAGTGGAAGTTTAAGTGGCCCACGGGTCCCGTGATTTTTACCTCATTTGGAGGGTTTTCCACGCTAAAATCTTGGTGTTATTTTATCTTTTTAGTTTGGGAATTATCCTGAGCTTGAGGGTATTATTTATTCTTTCAAATACCCCAATTTTCCCAACAGAAGGTGAGTTCGTAAGGGTGAGTGTCAATTAGATTGGCCATGGAGGACATTTCCGACGACAGGGTGGGGTGGCTCCAATGACGGTGTCACTAAAACATGTAATCGGCAGGTAAGTTGTAGAGGTCGATTTTCTAGAATGTAAATTCAAGCAACAACTAAGGGCACAAAAGAAAATTAAATCATTTTCTACAATGGAATACGGTTTTCTATAGCATTTGTGAAAAAAGGCTTGAATGGAAAATAGTATTGATTTTTTCCAGAGTGGAATTCCTCTTTCAATCAGTATATAGCAAACCAACACATGAAAATTTACTAAACACTAGAATTCTATTCTTGTTTCTTCTGGAATGAATGAACCACCCTAACTCATGAGAAATCACCATTATTCATCACGTTTACAGTAACTAAGGAGTTAGATGATAGAATACGAAGACGAAGATTCCTCGTTGTGAAAACCATTTGGCAGGAAGCCTTTGTCCCAAGTCCTAACAACTTTAGATGTCATCTAACCTTTGCAGGATTTCATCAAGTCGTTTATAGAATGAAAAAAACAAATGAACGCCCTCAAAATCAGTCTTCTGAGGCTCACGCTATTTAATCAGTACAGCAGAGGCTGAGCCAGAAATTACACGTTTTGCATTTGCACAATGCCTCAGCTTGTGTATGTAAACTTTGGCAGAAGTATGTGTATAAATAATTACGAGATAGCAAAAGCCTCAATGAAACAATACCGTGAGCGATCAGCACGCACATCTAAAATTTGAGGCCGTGGGCTTACTAACTAGAACATTAAGAGCAACCAGAAACCAGGTTTTGCATTTGTACAATGTCCCAGATTCTTTGTACAGTTAAAATAACCTAAAAACTTCTACAATGCCTCAAAACAATATGGTTGGCAAACACAGTCGATGGCATGGATCAGTTTCCTGCGAGGTCCTACTGCATTGGCACCCATATCCTTGAGCTTCTTCATTGTCAGATTTACCAACTGATACTTACTGAGACTCTTCCCTTGAAAAATTCTCACAAACTGGACCAGTCCAAGTGATGTCAGCCAACTGCTCAACCCACCAGCTCTTTTAAGCTTCCTCTCTAGATTTGATGCACGCAGCCCTTGACTTAGTGTAGTGCCCAAGTTTGGAGACCTGCTTGGTGCAAGTAATAGTCTTGGCTGTTTTAAAACTTTAGATGTCTTAGAGACTCCAAGTAATTTATATGACTTCAAATTACTGACTTGCTGTCGAATTTCTAATTCTATTCTCTGATCTACTCTTGCTGGCTTGGCTAAGGCTGAATTAGGTAGAGGATGAGGAGCTTTTGCTTTTCTAGCAAACTGAATCTCCTTTTGGGCAGGCAATGAAATGGTCTTCTTTTGTTCATTAACCGAAGGAAGAACAGTAGACATCACTCGTTGGTGTTGAGAGTGGTTGCTTGTTATCTTGGGAGGCATAAGTTGCTTATGACTCGGCTCATGGTTTACTACTATGGACCTTTGGGAAAGAGGAACCGGAGGGATCAGAATAGTAACTCTCTGCTTTTTTACTATAACCCAATCATCTTTGTCATGCTGTTGATCGGCCTCTAAGGAGTCAATAAGGCAAGATGGAGTACCACTTTCCTTGACAGGACCTATCCCTGAGTGTTTTAGCTTTGTTTTCACCATGAGCTGAGCACCTGCTTGTGTCATGCAGTCGGTTATAGTGTTAAGCCACTAACATCAGCCAAGTTTTTATTCGGTCAAAAACTCGAGAAAAAAAAATCAAAAACACAAAGACAATGAAAGTATAAAAGACAAATTACTGTCTAAGCAACACCAATCATAAACCAAATTATAGTATTTCACAAATGATATGTATAAAAGTTGCTTGAGATAAAGGGCCTTGGAGTTAAGATGAGCAACAAAAATCTACGAAGACATACAAGTCAGATTAAATGGTGCTTAACATAGTAATGTTCTTAGATCAAGTCAACATCTGACAGTTCCCTTATATTAAGTTCTAATAAAAGCAAGCACCCCAAAAGAAAAATCGTAGAAGTAATGAAGTGAGAAGGAAATTCATTTTTATGTGACAGTACACATGGACAACACCAAAGGAAAATATATTTACCCCCAAAAGTAATTTCTACAAGATCCTAAAGTGACATATTTTTGCAACAATGCCTCGTACAAAAACAGTGCTCAATTAAGCCATGAAGTTTATGCTACTGTCCTTCTAAAAGTAACATAAAGGCTAGTGATTTTTTTTTTTTTAATTTCAAGGCATCAAGTAAATTGTTACATGCATGTAAGGTTTACCTGTTTACTGTCAACCACGGTGTCTCCTACAATACTATTTCATGCAATAGCTCATATTAAATTCTTCCAATTGAGAATCAAAGCTATGCGCTAGTAACCCCCCAAAAAACATTTAATGTACTGATCTATCCGTTGAAGTTTTAGATGAATGTCAAAGAAGAGGGCAGTAAAACAGAATCTAGCTGATTGTTGTCAGCCTGTATGAATCTGATTAGAAAGGTATTCAAGAATCTTGAAAAGCAACAGAAATCTAACTGTAATGCAGAAGCATGGTCAATCACATAAGATTTTCACTTCTATTAATTTTCTAGGGCCCAATCTGATGGAAACCTCCAGGAGAATCTTGATTGTACCTTCCTGATCTAGTTGCTGCTTTGCTTATCTGTTCTGATTTTCCCATTTCTATTCTTATCACTCTTCCTGGAATCCTTGATGCTTTTAGCATCTATTTTCTAGTAAAAATAACATAAGCTTTCCTACTAGGATCAAATAGGACTCTATTCAATTGGTACACTAGATTAAACATCAAATATCCTAGGAATGAACACGTCTGTCTTTAGACTTAAAAGGGGAAAAAAATTCCATCAAAGTAGATAAAAAGTGAATTAAAAACTATAATAGAAACTTTTACGTACTGTATTGTTTTAGAGCTTCCCTTCACAAGAGACCTGCATTAATAAACTAAAGGCTCAATTTAAAACACCATTCACCACAAACTATTTTCACAACCTTCAAAAGTGAAACATAGTGTCTGAGCTTGACCTTGACATGATGAAAACCATTATACTCCAAATATATATTTAGGCAATAATTTGTCCCCGCTTTACATGCCACATCACATGGTCTAAGCTACAGATCAGAAAATAGATGCCTGAAGTCCCAACTAGTTTCTTGAAGCTCTTCAAACTTGAAAAGCATTACTAGCCTTGATGCTTGCAAAGATACAACAACAACAACAACATAGCCTTATCCCACTAAGTGGGGTCGGCTACATGGATCGCACGACGTAATTGAGCTCTATCAATGACCAACTCTTTAGATATCTCATATATACATATGGTTTGTCAGTGGTTGATTTCATTAGCTTAAAGACAGAATTGGATCCCATACCAAACCATGAGACTTTTAAAATTGATTAATTTCCCTCACAACCACAAAGATCCAAATTTCTTTTAGATCACGTAAAAAGCACACCTACATGGACCCAACTATTTGAAAGACAAACTCCACCAATCTAACCGTAAAAGTAATCCCGCGACTCAAAATATGTATTTCAGCATAAACACATTTTGAAATGTATGTGTGTGTGTGAGAGAGAGAGAGAGAGAGGAGAGAGAGAGAGAAGAGAGTGAAGGAGATGCATTTTTCAAAGCTTTCCTATATACAAATCATAATAATCTAATACAGTAGGATATGGGATAACACTGAACACCCTGATTTCAAACAGTTCCAAAACATTCCAAATACTACAAACATGTCAATAGGTGACTGATATCACATGTTCACCACTGAAATAGCCTTAACTCGCCCAAATGTAGATAATTGTAACTATTTCACTGGAACAGAGTGTCCAAAAAGTTACAGAAAGCAAGAAAACTAGCTCCGTTTATCATGACTGTTGCAAAAGAATATTTGTTGACAGTTTCGTCGGTATGGTGAATCTCCATCGACATCCCAATCTAATTTTTAAATTTACATGTCTCAACTCTCAATTTTCTTTCCGAATTTTGCAACAAATAGTATTGATTTACAAACGAAATTCTAACATGAACTGAAAAC
The DNA here is from genome assembly GCA_037074585.1 of Biancaea sappan. Taxonomy (NCBI): domain Eukaryota; kingdom Viridiplantae; phylum Streptophyta; class Magnoliopsida; order Fabales; family Fabaceae; genus Biancaea; species Biancaea sappan. The sequence continues at coordinate 31,976,492 of CM073492.1, read as the reverse complement.
CTAGTGCAATTAACAACGGACTTGGGAAAAACAATAAAAAAATCAGGAAAAAGAAAGAAACCTGGAGCCCTAAGAAATCCGATTAAGTTTTCTCGATGAGACTGGAAATGAATCCTAGCTCTGGTGATGACGACTGCCAAAATAGCAGACCTTCTGGATCTGAGGGATTATTTTTTCCCTTTTCCTCGGCGAGGGCGACCTTACATGACCAAATACAGTATCATCGCGGGATCGTTGTGTCCAGTGGCACGTGATAATTTTTTTGTTTCTTTGACTAATTAACAATTTAGTCCTTAAAAATTCATGATCGAACTGTTAAAATATACCTCTTCACTATTAAATCTCTATCAATTATAAACTCACCACTTGTTAGAATAATAATTAGTAGGCACTTTAAACACAAATATTTTATTTACTATTTTTCAGAAGTTCTTTTCTTATACGAAATAATTCTTGAATTTTTTTCATTCATCATTCAAAGTAATATCTAGACACACATAGCCAAATACAAATTACTGTCAGATTTGAGATTAGAATAATAAGAAATACCTGTTCCCTTCTCTTGGAGAGACAACCTGCGTCAACAATGTGGGAGGAAAAGTGCCGCAACAAGGCAAACACCATGAGAGGAAGAAATGGAAAAACAACAGCCGAACTGTCCTTCACGTTTTTCACACCACCACGTTTTAGAGAGAGAGAATGAGAGGGGGCATGAGGGGGAAAACGGTGGTGGAATGAATGAATGGGAGGAGGAAACAGGAAGATGGAAAGAAGGTACAAGGGAGGGTAGCTTTGGAATAAAGATTATAAGAGAGAAGGATGCGGATTGGAATTTGCATCCGATCATATTCTCGTAGAAATATAAGAGTAATCTTTTACAAATTTAGACTATTAATTAAACATTGAAAACAAAAAAATAATTAAAAAAATCACATCTCATAGAAGTTTTTATTTTTTTTATTTAAACGGTTGAATTTGATATCAACAGTTTAAATAAAAAAATATAATCCTCATATTTTTGTTAAAAAATGAAGAGATTCAAATCTTGTTGATGATGTCTAATTTAGCTTCAAGACGGGACCTTCTTGTCTGTTCAATCATGAGGGTTGATCTTTGGCTCATCCAGCATATGTGAGCATGCAATGTGGCACTCTATTTAATTTTTTTGAGCATTTTTAATTAAAGTTCTTAAAAAGTTTTTAAATTTAAAAATTAATTTTTATTAAGATTTATTATTGAAATTTGTCACACCAACTGTCACGCGTAAGAATGATTCTTATATAAAAAATTAATAATAATAATAATAACAATAATAAAAAATAAATTTTACATTAAATATTATAAATAATTTGTTCTTCATTAAAGTAGTGAAAAAGTTACTTGTAATATTTATTTGTGAATTTAACAATTGTACCATTAGAGTAAAAAGTTATTTAAAGTCAAAAGTGATAATGTAACATTATAAGACTCATAATAAATAACTCAAGTGAAGTTTACTGTTGAAAATGCTGCAAATCATAATATCTTGGAAGGAAAACAACGCAGTGCCGGATAGCTTTCAGAGGCATTGAAGAGATTTGAGCATTGGCAATTTGGCATAAGGTACACAAAGTAATGCGTTTTCGACTGAGGTTCGAAAATCAGAAGCTTATGGGTTTGATTCTAGTTCGAAGGTGAAATTGTAAAGGTCAAAGTTTTTTTTTATCTTCTTAATGGCAACCTTTCAAACGAGTTTTGCTTTTTGTACAAAGCTTCTTCGGTTTCTTTCATCTGCTTATTCTTGATATTTTTTCTTATTAAGGGCTCTTTGGGCTCAGGTTATTCAATGACGTAGTTTTGACTTGTTTTCAAGACTGCTATAAATAACCTTCATTACTCTATCTTGTTTATCTTCAAGCCTAATTAAGTCTACGACTGAGTAATCCATTGTTGTTCTAAGTTTGGTAGGATGCAACTTAACAATCAATGCCACAAGCTTTTGACGATTTTGAGATAAATTGTCTGCCAGTAAACTAGTTTTATTCTTTCTTCTTTTAATTTAAACACAAATAATCATCGCATTAGTTGATGCTGGTAATAATTTGTAATAAAAAAATTATTTTATCTGGTTGACCTCAATGGTAGATCAGTATAGAAATTTTGGGTGAATAAAAATAACAAGTCATTCTAATAGTTTCGATCAAGATATCGGAGTGGAAGAGAGAAATAGTAAAGGTGAATAATGACACCAAAAGGAAAAAGAGATGCCTTATGCCTCATGAGTGAGAGTTATCATTGATGAAGGAAAATTTTATACGACTAACTTTTAGATGTTATAATTAACCTCCTCCAACTTTTATTTTCTTTGCAGTCAACTCCTTCTGTTATAACACTGTTAAAATCATTCTTCCAAATCAACTTTTTCCACACCTCTTATTTGTATACGTGGCATCTAGCTCATCGCTCAGTTGTGCCCTAACTTCCATTTCCAAATTGCAATTGCCCTAGTACGATAGCCCCTTCAGAGTAGATGCAGAGTGGCACGTAGAGTTTGAAAGTAGACAATTGGGGGAATCTGGAAAAAAAACGCGACAGAGTTCTTGTTCATTAAATTTGTTCTCCCTTTGCATGTATAGTCAAATTCACTTTGATCCTTAGCACCCATTCAAGGGTGGAAGTGAGCTACGGAGGGAGAACACTAAGTGTCACGACCCGTTTTCTGGGCACATGACCGGCACAATGATGAATCTCTCATCACTGTAAGCCTTCCGATAAATATATCAAATTTTCTTATCTGAAAATCATAGATTATCAATTTAAAATACATTATTATACTGACATACAAGCCAAATGTCGAACCCCTGAACTAGATGTCCTAGACGATTACAGAGCAACATAATCTATAACAGAGAGAGGTCTACCCGACAACGGGAAAGTCCAAAGTGATCTACTCCTCTAGCAGATATTCTTCGATGGCAACCTGATCTGAACAAAAAGGTTGTACAAACAATGTGAGCTTTTAAACTCAATGAGCGAATCGGCCTCGCATTAATAAAATTCAAATACATTACCAGTCATGCAAGCATATCCAAAGGCTCATACTCAACCAATAGACAGAAGATAAAAATTTATCCAATTCAACAAACGTTACTAGTACTCGTCAATGGCAATATATCCCGGAGAGCGCACACAGGCCAGCTCACCAATTATGTATATTTCCGCCATGACGCACAACATCATCCTCTTACATACAAGATAAAAATTCATCCAATTCAACAAACGTTACTAGTACTCGTCAATGGCAATATATCCCAGAGAGCGCACACAGGCCGGCTCACCAATTATGTATATTTCCGCCATGACGCACAACCTCATCCTCTTAGCTAGGGCGCCTCACGGATTTATCACCAATCCGGGCTATATCCCTACTGAGGGAATCGTTGTCTCCACACTCATTGGTCAAGACACCCTGTCAACCGGGTTTTCCGCCTTGCCGTGAGAGGGGGTACTGTCCCGCTCAATCACAATCAATAGCATTTCATATCATAATCAGAAGCTCAATATAATATTCATCCATATAACAGGTATAGTATATTACTATATTATGGATTTTATAAACCACATATCAAGATAACAATTAATCCATTTTTGAAAACATTCAAACTTCACATCATCATAAGATACTTATTTCATTTTATCCATACTTATGGATTAATTATCTCATTTAGATTCGTCATTCTGAATCCAATTTCCCCCCTATGAATCTTGGAGTGTCCTACGACATACTTTTTATCACCAGTAATGCTAAAACTCTATTAAAACGGGGTCGTTTCACTCACCTGGATTCCGTACGAGCATCGCTTCTCTAAGTCATTACAGACAAGAGTTCTCAGGTGAATTTCGGTGTTCTGCTACGGAGATTTTCATGAAAAATTAGAGAAAATACGTCAGGATTGTTTTCGTACAGATACTGTTCATATGTACGGTTACTGTTCAAATATACGGTTACTATTCATACGGTCACTATTCATACGTACGGTCACTATTCATATGTACGATCACTATTCATACCAGAAATAGAGAATACAATCTGTAAAAGAGTACACCAGGTAAGTTCCCAGGAAAGAGTGGAGGGTCACACTGTGATGTAATCAAGGATAACCCCATTGCAGCCCAAGAAAGGGAGAACACTTCAATTGGGCCTCTAACTCGTTCAAGGGTTAAAGAGCTTGGACTAATTGCAGCCCAAGAAAGGGAGAACACTTCAATTGGGCCTCTAACTCGTTCAAGGGCTAAAGGGCTTGGATTGGGCTTAACCACATTGTTGAAAGTGGAAGAAGTGTGAAAAGATTGCATGTGGGTTAGTTGCATTTGTTGAATATAGTTGTAGTCTATTACCTATGCATTTCTTGTCTTTGACTTTTAGCTACCTATACATTTATTGTCTTTGACATTTAGCCTACACTACTTGACTTTTAGTTGATGCATTTAATGCATTAGTTGGAGTCTTTTGTCTTTTTGTTTTGGAGACCCTCTATAAAAAGGGTCCTTGCCATATGTTGTAAACCATCCTTGAATCATATATGAGATATTGGCATTTTGCTTTCAAGAGGATTCTTGAGTTCTTTCTCTTATCTAACTTAGGTTAGTGGCGAGAACAACTAGATTTCTTATCACTCACGTTCTTCTTTCTTGAGTGTGGCGAGATCAACCCATTTCTCTTAGTTGTGGCGCCCTTTGGCTTATCAATTGAGTGATTTGGTTTCATTTGTTTGTTTCTTTCAACCTATCCAGAAAATCGATCAAGTGTTTTCCCTCCGGAAATCACATCATATTGGTATCAGAGCCACTTCAATTCAGGTTCTATTATTTGTTTTGTGTTTTGCCCCTTCGTGGAAAGCTTAATTTTATTGCATTTTATTCTGTGTTTTGCCACCTACATGGAAGGCTTAGTTTTCCTTATTTTGTATTCTGCCACCTATATGGAAGGCTTAGTTTTCCTTATTTTGTAATCTGCCACCTACATGGAAGGCTAATTTTCTGGTTTGTTCATCTTTATCTTTATTTCTATTCTTGTGTTGTTCTATTTTATTACAGCTTTTTTATTAAAAAAAATATATCGGTACTGTTCATTGTTCATCATTACTGTTCATTGTTCAACGCTAATGTTCATTGTTAATCCGAGTGTAAACACTTAGAGAGTGAACCTACCCTTCACCAAACTCAAACCAACAAATTACAAATCACTATGACAGGAGAAAATAGTTCTGAAGTTCCTTTTGGGCTTAGCCTACAACAAGCTCAAATTGTTGGCCTACAAAGAGGTCAAGAAGAAATGATGGAACAAATAGCTCAACTAACCACTCAAATGGCTAAATTTATGGAGCTACAACAACAACAACCAAGAAGAGGAGCTTATGTTGAACACCGTGGAGAAGAATCTGAAGCTGAAGAAGGTGAACAACCTAGGCAAAGAAGGCAGCAGAGGGAGCGTGATGCCAACATCAAAATGAAGATTCCTCCATTTAAGGGAACAAGTTCTCCTGAAGAATACTTGGAGTGGGTGCAACGAGTAGAGAAGATTTTTGAATATCAAGAATATTCAGAAGCTACCAAATGCCGACTTGCAGCCCTTGAATTCACTGATTATGCAAATCTATGGTGGGAAAATTTGAAGAATCAACGAAGAAGAGACGGAGAGGAGGAAGTTCGAAATTGGAGATTGATGAAAAGGCTCATGCAGAGGCGTTTTGTACCTGATTACTACAAGCAAGAGCTTTATTTTAAGCTTCAAAGCTTGAGGCAAGGAGGCATGTGTGTTGAAGATTATGTCAAAGAATTTGAAACTTTGATGATTCGGTGTGAGCTGAATGAACCCCAAGAGCAAACCATAGCTCGATTTCTTGGTGGTTTGAACAAAGAAGTTGCTGACTTAGTAGAGTTGCAGAATTATGTCTTCTTAGAAGATGTAATTAAATTGGCAATTAAGGTGGAGAGACAGAAAAAGAGAGTTTATGGAAGAAACAATGGAGTGTCTAAACCATTGGGGAGTAAACCTTTCCAAACACTTTCCCAAACCTCAAACACTACCAAAGGGAGTAATAAGGAGATATGGAAGAAAGAGCTGAACAAATCTGAAAGTTCTAAGGGGAAGGATAAGAGAGAAGACAACCAACCCTCCAAAAGAAGCCGAGACATTAAGTGCTTCAAGTGCTTAGGTCATGGCCATATAGCATCCGAATGTCCTAATAGAAGAGTGATGATCTTGAAGGAAAAACAAGGGGAAATAGAGAGTGAAGATGAAGATATTGTGGAGGAATGTGAAGAGGAAGAATATTCTGACGAAGACGAAGTTGTTGAGTATGCTGATGAAGGTGCTGCCTTGGTTATTAGACGTGCCTTGAATATCCAAGCCAAAGTAGAAGAAGAACAGAGGGAGAATATTTTTCAAACAAGGTGCACTATCGAAGGCAAAGTTTGTAACGTGATAATTGATAGTGGGAGCTGCACTAACGTTGCTTCAACCACCTTGGTTGGCAAATTGAAGCTACCTATCATCAATCATCTCCGTCCATACAAGCTGCAATGGCTAAATAATCATGGCGAGATGAAGGTCACCAAACAAGTAAAGGTACCTTTCTCTATAGGGAAGAATTACAAAGATGAGGTATTGTGTGACATAGTCCCTATGGATGCTAGTCATCTTCTACTTGGGAGGCCCTGGCAATTTGATAGAAGAGCACTACATGATGGTTTCAAAAACACCTACGCTTTCGAGAAGGATGGAAAGAAGATTGTGTTGGCACCCTTAAAGCCAATACAAGTACAGCCAAAGGAGGATGTAATCGAGGAGAAGAAGCCTAGTTGTTTTGCTTCTAAGAATGAGTTAAAGAAGGCAATAAAAAGGGAAAACTTTGTATTATTGCTAATTCTCAAGGAGCTAAATCCAGAACTTGCAGAAAAGCTTCCTAAGCTTGTGAGGGAGTTGATAGAAGAATTTACAGATGTCTTTCCAAATGAGCTACCTAAGGGATTGCCACCCTTTAGAGGAATTGAGCATCAAATTGATTTGGTGCCCGGTGCTGCCTTACCAAATAAGCCAGCATATAGAATGAATCCAGAGGAGGCTAAGGAGCTAAAAAGGCAAGTCGATGAGTTGATTGAAAAGGGTTATGTAAGGGAATCCATGAGCCCTTGTTCTGTGCCTACATTATTAGTCCCTAAAAAGGATGGCTCTATGAGAATGTGTGTAGACAGCCGTGCTATAAATAAGATCACCATCAAATACCGCTACCCAATTCCAAGATTGGATGACATGTTGGATGAGCTGAATGGTTCCAAGGTGTTTTCAAAAATTGACTTGAAGAGCGGCTATCACCAAATCCGAATGAAAGAGGGAGACGAGTGGAAGACGGCCTTCAAGACAAAGCATGGACTTTACGAATGGATGGTAATGCCATTTGGGCTATCTAATGCCCCTAGCACATTTATGCGATTGATGAATCATGTGCTTAGATCTTTCATTGGAAAATTCGTTGTGGTATATTTCGATGATATTTTGATCTACAGTCAAAGTTATGAGGAGCATGTGCAACATTTGAAGGAAGTCTTGGAAGTGTTGCGAAAGGAGAAACTCTATGCTAATCTAAAAAAATGCTACTTTTGTCAAGACCATGTGATTTTTCTTGGCTTTGTAGTATCTCAGCAAGGAGTGGGAGTTGATGAAGAAAAGGTGAAAGCTATCAAAGAATGGCCCGTTCCAAGAACCATATCTGAAATAAGAAGTTTTCATGGGCTTGCCTCTTTCTATAGAAGATTTGTAAGGGATTTCAGCACCATCTTAGCACCCATAACTGAATGTGTTAAGGGAGGAAAGGAGTTCAAATGGAGTGATGCAGCCCAACGTTGTTTTGAGCTTGTCAAAGAAAAATTGTGCAATGCACCCATATTGGCTTTGCCTAATTTTTCTAAGACTTTTGAGATTGAATGTGATGCAAGTGGAGTGGGAATTGGAGCTGTACTTCTTCAAGAAAGGCGTCCTATAGCTTATTTTAGTGAGAAGTTGAATGGAGCCAGTCTTAACTACTCTACCTATGATAAGGAGTTCTACTCTTTAATTAGAGCTCTTGAGACATGGCAGCACTACTTGTTACCAAAAGAATTTGTAATTCACACAGACCATGAATCACTCAAACACTTGAAAGGTCAGAGCAAGCTGAATAGAAGACATGCAAAGTGGGTGGAATTTCTTGAAGCTTTTCCCTATGTGTTGAAGTATAAGAAGGGAGAAACCAACATTGTTGCAGATGCCTTATCAAGGAGATATGCCTTAATTTCCATGATGAATGCTAAATTGTTGGGATTTGAATCTATTAAAGACCATTACATGGAAGATTCAACACTTGCTGAAATTTATCTCGCTTGTGAGAAAATGGCATATAAGGGATTTTATAGATCTGAAGGTTTTTTATTTCGCTTAGGGAGGCTGGTAATTCCAAATTGTTCTATAAGGGAATTACTTACACGAGAAGCTCACGGAGGAGGATTGGCTGGGCATTTCGGTGAAACCAAGACATTGGAGATGCTGAAAGAGCATTTTTATTGGCCTAACATGATTAGAGATGTGCATCATGTGATTGAAAGGTGTATTGTTTGCAAAAAAGCCAAGAGCAAGGAAGCAGCCCATGGACTTTATACACCTCTACCTGTTCCAGATCAACCTTGGACTGATGTTAGCATGGATTTCGTGCTAGGCTTACCAAGGACACAAAGAGGTAAAGATTCGGTCATGGTTGTTGTTGATCGTTTTTCAAAAATGTCTCATTTTATTCCATGCCATAAGACCGATGATGCTGTGCACATTGCCAATTTATTTTTCAAAGAAATTGTGAGACTTCATGGCATTCCAAAGAGTATCGTGTCAGATCGTGATGCCAAATTTCTTAGCTACTTTTGGAAGACTTTATGGAGGAAGTTGGGAACAAAGTTGCTCTTTAGTACTGCCTGTCACCCACAAACTGATGGGCAAACTGAAGTGGTGAACCGAACGCTTTCTACTTTGCTAAGAACTATCATTGGCAAAAACTTGAAAAGTTGGGATGAATGCTTGGCCTATGCTGAATTTGCTTACAATAGAAGTGTACATGGTACTACTAAACACTCTCCTTTTGAAGTAGTTTATGGATTTAATCCATTGAGCCCACTTGATTTAGTACCATTACCACTTGAAGCTCGAGAATGCATAGATGGAAAAATGAAGGCTGACATGATAAAGAAGTTACATGAAAACATTAAACAGCAAATTGAGAAGAAGAACTCCATCTATAAGAAGACTGCCAACAAGAGAAGAAAATTTGTTCAATTCAGTCCTGGAGATTTAGTGTGGGTTCATCTTCGAAAAGAAAGATTTCCAAACCAAAGGAAGTCTAAATTAATGCCAAGGGCAGATGGTCCTTTCCGTATCATAGACAAGGTAAATGATAATGCATACAAAATTGATTTGCCTGAAGACTATGCTGTTTCTACTACTTTCAATGTAAGGGATCTTTCCCCGTACTTAGAAGATAAAGAGGACTTGGATTTAAGGACAAATCCATTTCAACCAGGGGAGGATGATGTAATCAAGGATAACCCCATTGCAGCCCAAGAAAGGGAGAACACTTCAATTGGGCCTCTAACTCGTTCAAGGGTTAAAGAGCTTGGACTAATTGCAGCCCAAGAAAGGGAGAACACTTCAATTGGGCCTCTAACTCGTTCAAGGGCTAAAGGGCTTGGATTGGGCTTAACCACATTGTTGAAAGTGGAAGAAGTGTGAAAAGATTGCATGTGGGTTAGTTGCATTTGTTGAATATAGTTGTAGTCTATTACCTATGCATTTCTTGTCTTTGACTTTTAGCTACCTATACATTTATTGTCTTTGACATTTAGCCTACACTACTTGACTTTTAGTTGATGCATTTAATGCATTAGTTGGAGTCTTTTGTCTTTTTGTTTTGGAGACCCTCTATAAAAAGAGTCCTTGCCATATGTTGTAAACCATCCTTGAATCATATATGAGATATTGGCATTTTGCTTTCAAGAGGATTCTTGAGTTCTTTCTCTTATCTAACTTAGGTTAGTGGCGAGAACAACTAGATTTCTTATCACTCACGTTCTTCTTTCTTGAGTGTGGCGAGATCAACCCATTTCTCTTAGTTGTGGCGCCCTTTGGCTTATCAATTGAGTGATTTGGTTTCATTTGTTTGTTTCTTTCAACCTATCCAGAAAATCGATCAAGTGTTTTCCCTCCGAAAATCACATCACACTGGACACACTTAAAAACCAGGTCTTTCCTTAGCCAGAACTTTCCTAGACATGTATTCTTCACAGTTTACATTCTATTTCGGTAATCAGAGAATCAAAATAACATATAAACAGCTAAGGACAGTTTTTCTGATGTGGAAGATCAGCCAAGGCCGCAACCACAGAGCATACTTAAGAAAATAACTTCTAAAATTTGAAAGACATAGAAAGGGCATAGTATCCTTACCTAAGCTGAAAAGGAAAGGCCCAAAATCTCATAGGCCTAGCATTGAAGTAAGAGAAACTTAAGGAGAGAAGAAGAGAAGTTGAAGGTGTGAGTTTAGAAGTGAAATGGAAGGGCCTATTTATAGCAAAAGTCAAGGGTACTATTTGACACTATGCACTAATAAAATATTCAATTTACTATTCATGAAAATGACATTTCTAATAATGCAGTTACTGTGCAAATAGCGGCAACGGCCGAAAATTTTTCTATTATTACTATTGAAAACTTAAAGGAAAAACTATCCTTTTACCTTAAACCTTTAAGTTTCTTTTTCAAATCAGTCCTTTCAATTTAGTCCCTGAGGGTATTTTTACACATAAAACGTCATTTTCTCCTACAAACTTCTTTCTAGTTTTCTCTTATGACCAAACCACATCTAGTACTTGACATTTCGATTGTATAATGAACAGTATCGTATACGTAAATAGTATTATACGGGTGAATAGTACCGTATACTGAAATAGTAATAGTAGTTTGTAAACAAATATTTATATTTTATTTTTCTTGGGTATTACATTATCACCCCCTTAAGAGAATTCGGTCCCCCGAATTCAAAACTCATCTCAAGACTGAAATAAATGTGATTACTTCGTCTATATCTCATTCTTTGTATCTCTTTCTTCCAAAACCTCATCACACCCTTGGTGAGATTTACAAGAACATTATACCATTGACTGTGAACTCTAAACCGCATTATCAATAATTTGAATAAGACTTTTGCCTTTTCTATACAGCAAGTAATCTCTTCCTCATCAGTTTAATCTTCTCCACAACCTTTTGTACCATAAAGTGTCTCATCCTCATAACCTTTACCAAACTCAAACCACCTAATCAGAGACGAACTCTGTCTCTATGTAAAACCTCAAATAGGTGTCATCTCAAAAGTGGCACGTGGTCTTTCCAGTTCACATTGAATATCAGAACACATGTTTCCACACACATAGCTTATAACTTTTACGAATACAAGCACCCTATCCGAAGGCATCATTTTGGTCATAGGTAATACTCTTGCCCGAAGGCGATACTCTCAGCTGAAGGCGTTATATAAAATGAAATCATTACATAAATCTCTAGGAAGAACAATCCTAGAAAATGTGTTAAGTAAATAACATATTCCTCACGCATAATTATAAAATAAATATATATAGAAATTCCTCTCACCTCAATGACTCATATAGAGTCGTATCCCTTCAATGCTTAGGGCAAACCCATAGTTCTCTATGTATAGGTTCATAAAATACTTATTTAGCACTCCTCCATAGCTCAGAAATGCAATGAAATATCATTTTAGTAACTCTTATCAGTCAAAAGGATATTACTATACTCTGCTTTAGAATTTTCATAATCAAGTACGAAATATAAGTCTAACATCTTCTCATTCCTCAAGTTCTTTCAGTAAAATGAATCACTTCAACAAAGAAGATCTAGATACTAACTTAAATTTTATTTCTAGTACATAGATAATTTTAATACGTGAAGCTTACACCAAATGTAGCTTTAGGTACAAACAAAAGAAAAATAAATTAAGGACGAGGAGGCTTTTGAAATGTAAAAGGTGCTCCAGGTCTAGAAGAGGAAGGTGCTTCAGACCTTAAGGAGGAAGCTAATCGTTGCAGCCTAGAAAGAGTTTCTGGAGGAAGCGCCTGAGAAATTTGGCGAAGAGCATAAGTCACTCCGTTCATACAGTCAATACACCTTGCTTGTTGGTCACGAAAATTTTGAGTTGCAAACATTGAATGTCTATCAACTCGATTAGCCAGTTCCCCGAAACGACGGTTTATCAGTTTCTCTTGGTTTTCAAAGAGACGACTTATTAGTCGCTTCTGGTCCTCTATCTTGTATTCCAGGCTCTCTATCTTACGTTCCAGGAATGCAAGCTTATTTTCTGAGGATGTTGCAGTACTGTCCTCCTCCAATTCTATTACATCCCTCTTTCTCTTCTTTATTTCTGGTGACCTGTCTACAGGTCTCTTCCCTTTGTTGTTTCCGAGACTTAGATTTAAATCAAGCTCTACATTGCCAGTCTCAAAATTCAAGTTGAAAGACTTATTATCGGCCATTGCTCTAGGGATATCAGAAATAACTTCGAATGAGAAAGGAATGGAGATTGAGAAATAGGTATGTAATGAAAAAAAGTAGGTTTGCTTGGTGCGATGAGTAGGGTAACGGGCAAACAAGATTTATAGACAACCCGAAGCCCCTGGAGCTAAAGCCACCACAACCTACACGCCGCTTGCTATAAGGTTTACAGATCACATATGTCGCAATGCCAGCAATTAATGTCGGACATGCAGATAAATAGTAAATGCAATTAACATAAGTCAAAGATTTCCTCAAAAAATTTTCGGCTAATCTTGACCTTTCTCAAACTTTTGACTAACTACGCTCTTCAGTCTGAGATTTTCTCCCTCTAACTTGTTTTATCCTGTAATCCCATATCACGATGTCCCTCTATGATCGGGTAGTCTCATATTAGCCTTATCTTAGATTCTGATCGGTGTCTTTATTCTGGATTTACACATAATATATGTATATCAATATATTAAAACAAAGTTAACTGCTTACGGTCACATGCAGTAAGTATTATCATGATGTAAGGAAATCACTGCCTTTCATTTGCCCACGAGAGCATTATATGTAAGTATGTGTAACCATGAAGATATATCATCATCTACACATTTTATTCTATCCAAGTCATTTTGATTTCACATCTCTATGAGTATATGTAGGATAATCACATATTCTCCTTGATCGTAGCCTTCACTCATTATGCATGAATAACATACATAAATGTAATTACAACATGATTCAATCAATTATGTATATTATACTCAACTGAAGGCTCTTAAGAACAACACAATAAAACAGAGAAATGCATTTCAGTTCATCATAAAAGCATCTAAGGCAATCTTTAATGGCTATATCGTCAACTTCTTTGAATTTCGAAAAATGCCAACGGGAGAAATGGGAAAACCAAGTAAAATCGGCCGCAAATCCACCGAATACTGACTTTCGTGGTTTTGGCATTAATGCAACGCGCTATCGGTGTGCACGCCTACCCTAGACTTCTGGCTTCCAGCTTGCAGAAATCCATAGGTTGATCGTGTAGGGGTGCGGTGAAGAGATATCTTCTTTGTCTCTTAGTCCAAATTTTTTCTCTATAAAAACCTTCTCAGCGTTCTCAGTTAGCACACCACAAAGAGTAATAATCTCCGAGCCTACAATCCCCCAGTATTCCTCTCGCCTCATACTCTTACAAAAATTTCTAAATTTTTCCAAATCATGTCCGCAAGGAAGTACATTGATCTCACAGTAGAGGCTAAGGAAGAAGAGCTCGACTTAAACTTAAGTCTGGGCAAAGACAAGGGCAAAAGACCTTTTGAGGGGTCTCCAGAGAAACAGAAGGAGAAGAAAATGAAGAAGATCGAGGAAGCTGAGGAGACTAGCACGGGCCATACCTCGGAGGACAAAATCGCCTGTCTAGAGCAGGAGGTGAAAAATCTGAAAAAGATGATAGGAGACCTGGAGAAGTTAACTAAACGCAATCATGCAGAAATGACTTCAAGAATAGACAGGTTCTTCTATTGGTCTACCCAGTGCTTCTGCAATCAACAACAAAGAAGTGTTGATTGTATGAATGGGATTTACACTACCCTCCGCGATATTGCTATGTCCCTTGCTCCAAGGAATGGTCGAGGGGTGATGATACAATACAACCCTCCTAATCCGAGACCATCTCGCTTTTAGATTACTCATACATGAGTAAACTTCTTCTTTTTTTGCAATGTAATCCTTCAGTTTTTTTTTTGTTTTTAATACGAGTGGTTTCTTTTATTGGCTGGTATCCTAAAATAATATAGCTACACAAATTCAATCATGAATTCAGCTTATAAAATCCACCATATAAAAATTTGATCTGACAACAACGGAATCAAAACAAGTAATAACCTTTCCTTTACTAAGTACAAAAAGTGTGGCCATATCTGTCTAAAACTAAAACTGAGAACATAATTTCTAAGAAGAGATAAGTCTCGGAGGGAAAGGAAATGGAAACATCCTACAGGACCTTCAGTAGAGCCGTCTCTCTATAATTGTGCCCGGGTTCACAACGATAAAGGAGGTCCCACTAAGGTTACCTTGCTCTGTAATCACTAGGAGACCTAACAACCATTGCTCTGATACCAACTTTGTCACGACCCGTTTTCTGGGCACATGACCGGCACAATGATGAATCTCTCATCACTGTAAGCCTTCCGATAAATATATCAAATTTTCTTATCTGAAAATCATAGATTATCAATTTAAAATACATTATTATACTGACATACAAGCCAAATGTCGAACCCCTGAACTAGATGTCCTAGACGATTACAGAGCAACATAATCTATAACAGAAGAGAGGTCTACCCGACAACGGGAAGGTCCAAAGTGATCTACTCCTCTAGCAGATATTCTTCGATGGCAACCTGATCTGAACAAAAAGGTTGTACAAACAATGTGAGCTTTTAAACTCAATGAGCGAATCGGCCTCGCATTAATAAAATTCAAATACATTACCAGTCATGCAAGCATATCCAAAGGCTCATACTCAACCAATAGACAGAAGATAAAAATTTATCCAATTCAACAAACGTTACTAGTACTCGTCAATGGCAATATATCCCGGAGAGCGCACACAGGCCGGCTCACCAATTATGTATATTTCCGCCATGACGCACAACCTCATCCTCTTAGCTAGGGCGCCTCACGGATTTATCACCAATCCGGGCTATATCCCTACTGAGGGAATCGTTGTCTCCACACTCATTGGTCAAGACACCCTGTCAACCGGGTTTTCCGCCTTGCCGTGAGAGGGGGTACTGTCCCGCTCAATCACAATCAATAGCATTTCATATCATAATCAGAAGCTCAATATAATATTCATCCATATAACAGGTATAGTATATTACTATATTATGGATTTTATAAACCACATATCAAGATAACAATTAATCCATTTTTGAAAACATTCAAACTTCACATCATCATAAGATACTTATTTCATTTTATCCATACTTATGGATTAATTATCTCATTTAGAGACATACTTTTTATCACCAGTAATGCTAAAACTCTATTAAAACGGGGTCGTTTCACTCACCTGGATTTCGTACGAGCATCGCTTCTCTAAGTCATTACAGACAAGAGTTCTCAGGTGAATTTCGGTGTTCTGCTACGGAGATTTTCATGAAAGATTAGAGAAAATACGTCAGGATTGTTTTCGTACAGATACTGTTCATATGTACGGTTACTGTTCAAATATATGGTTACTATTCATACGGTCACTATTCATACGTAATGTCACTATTTATACGTACGGTCACTATTCATACGTACGGTCACTATTCATACGTACGATCACTATTCATACCAGAAATAGAGAATACAATCTGTAAAAGAGTACACCAGGTAAGTTCCCAGGAAAGAGTGGAGGGTCACACTGGACACACTTAAAAACCAGGTCTTTCCTTAGCCAGAACTTTCCTAGACATGTATTCTTCACAGTTTACATTCTATTTCGGTAATCAGAGAATCAAAATAACATATAAACAGCTAAGGACAGTTTTTCTGATGTGGAAGATCAGCCAAGGCCGCAACCACAGAGCATACTTAAGAAAATAACTTCTAAAATTTGAAAGACATAGAAAGGGCATAGTATCCTTACCTAAGCTGAAAAGGAAAGGCCCAAAATCTCATAGGCCTAGCATTGAAGTAAGAGAAACTTAAGGAGAGAAGAAGAGAAGTTGAAGGTGTGAGTTTAGAAGTGAAATGGAAGGGCCTATTTATAGCAAAAGTCAAGGGTACTATTTGACACTATGTGCTAATAAAATATTCAATTTACTATTCATGAAAATGACATTTCTATTAAAAACTTAAAGGAAAAACTATCCTTTTACCTTAAACCTTTAAGTTTCTTTTTCAAATCAGTCCTTTCAATTTAGTCCCTGAGGGTATTTTTACACATAAAACGTCATTTTCTCCTACAAACTTCTTTCTAGTTTTCTCTTATGACCAAACCACATCTAGTACTTGACATTTCGATTGTATAATGAACAGTATCGTATACGTAAATAGTATTATATGGGTAAATAGTACCGTATACTGAAATAGTAACAGTAGTTTGTAAACAAATATTTATATTTTATTTTTCTTGGGTATTACACTAAGGAGAAAAACCCCTCCCGTTTTTTAATAGCTGCAAATGTGTGCTTTTGATTTTACATTCCAGCAATTATGGGGGTTGGGGATTAGGGCACAGTTGAATAATGAGTTAGATTCTACACGTACAAATAAGAGATGATGTGAAAAATAGAGCCAGTTTTAAATTATTATATTTTTTAAATATAAAAATTTTCAATCATCAACTTAGTCTATTTTGTTCTTTATATGATGTTAAGCAAAATTTTGACCTTAACAACATTGCTCGTGATAATGCATTTAACCATCAATATACGCTTGTAATATATGTACTTTATATTAGTCTGGCTCCCAAGAATATCCACAACTATGCTTTTAGTTATTAAGGTGGATTCTAATTCTACAACACAATGAAAACTCTTCCCTTGCAAGTTTCTCTTCTCATCACTGTCTTCTTTCGTAAAATGCTTTCTCTCTCTCTCTCTCTCTCTCTCTCTCTCTCTCTCTCTCTCTCTCTCTCTCTCTAAAAATGAAATGACTCTCATTTCTTGTAAATGAGAAGTTCTTTTATAATTATTCCCTAAAAAAAACTTGAAAAATGATAATGATATGTAATATCTTGAATTTTGTATAATAATTATGTATATATCAAAATAACAAAATTTATGTTACATCCTCCACATCTATGAATATATATTTTTTCTTCATGTTATATCTATATTTCAAGATGTAATTATTAATTAAGCATGAAGTAACATACATATTTAATGCATGAAATGATCTAAGCTTTAAATTAATTAAGATGATACGAATCTATGACACTGTCCAAAGATATTAGGTAGTACATCAATCCTTTAAATTAAAATAAACAAAATTTTCATTTTAATTTAATTTAATTTAAAACTTAAATTTGTAGTCTTATTATTTTGAAGTAAGCTTAAGTATGCTTCCTTGATATTCAGCAAAGACAATAAGCAATATGTAATTTAAGATACTTAGAACATGTTTTTCTTAAATTTACAAATCTTGGTTTATTATGAAACTAAGGAAGAGCAGGTAGTTATCTAATTTCACATTTGATTATATCTAGAACTTTTTGAGCCTTGAAAAAATACATAGGCGTGCGTAAGGTGCATCTAGGAATAGTAATAGATGAGTATTCAATGAATTTTTATTATTATTTGTATTTGTATAAAATATTTAATACTTATATTTCATTTAAATATAAAAATAAATCAATTTTTCTAGTATCATGTATCTCAAATATTTGAAACTCAAAACATCTAAAAAAAGTTATATAATAGATATTGAATATTTAAATTAATTATTAGTTACTCATATATTTGGTATCTAATACTTATTTAACAAAAAATTTTTAATTTATTTAAAATATATTATATAATATAATATATTATAATTTATAATTAAAATTTTATGATTTTTAATATATATTTATATGTTAAATAAATAATTAGTAAATACATTATTTACCATTCATATTAAACAAATATAAAGTATTTGATGTCAACATTTTTATCCATCCAAAATTCAATGAAGATTTAATACCTTATCTGACATTTGATATTTGACAAATATTGAATAATGTGTTATTTAGGTAAACAGTTTATTTAAGTGTTTATAGAATAAACATTTATTATATAAGTATTTATATATAAATTATTTCTATAATTAAAAAGTTTATAAGGACAAACTTCACATAAGTTACTTTCATCTTATTTTCATAAACTATTCTAAAAAGTTTATGAAAATAAGTTGAAAACAATTTATTGGTATGTTATAAGTTATTTTTATAAACTCTTTAACTTTTATATCATTAAATAAGTCAAATAAATTTAAAATAAATTATTTCAAATAAGTCCTAATTATTTGATATTCCAACAAACAACACAAAAGATTGATAATATTTATGTTCATTGTCATCCTTGGGTGCATGTAAGCAAGAGCCTATCTTACTTATGACACTTTTAAAAATGGGTCTTATTAAGATTTTTGGTTTTATAAATTTTATTTTTAATATTTAAAATTTTGATATCCTAATGTAGATGTCAATCAGTAAACAACACAACAACAACAATAATATTAGAAAATAATGCAATATTTTATAACTAATATTATTATTAGTATTATAAAATACTAGTTACTAAAACAGGCGTAATAAACATTTATTATTAAAACTTATTATATTGAAAAATAAAAAAAATCATTAATAATAATTAAGTTAAATTATCAATATTTAAAACTTTACTGTATTTCAATTAATATAATTTGGTCTAGATTAAACTATGAAGGTGTATAAAGATCTTTAAGATCAATTTTGTTCATTCACTAAATTTAAATTTAAGACCTTATTCAAAGTCAAAGTCAAGGACAATAGCATTAACAAATTATTTAATGTTATATACTTTTTATTATTTTTAAAAGCATTTAATGCTTTTAACCAGTTATAAAACTCAAGAACATTGAATAAAAAATTGCCCATAAATAAATTAAATTGGCGATCGAATTTGCTTCAGTAACTAGAGTTTTTTGGGTGAATCTTGGTGTGGATAAAGTGTGGGTTTTTGGGTGAGACATGAAACGTCAGCTAGATCATAAGGTCTCCAGGATATTTTGTAAAATTATATAAAAAGATACCACTAAATTGCTTATTAGAATTAGTTACAATATTTGAATATTTCAACTATTTGTTAGTTATAATTTTATTTATTTAGTCACGATTAAAATTATAGTTAAATATAAATTTTAGTTATAATTTAATTTAATTATAATTAAAATCGTAACTAACAAAAAAATTACATGATTTCCTTCCTTAATTACGCTTAATGATCTGCGAGAGCAACATGGAGCATTGGTTTAAACAGGGTTTAGTTTCAAAAAGCAGTGGCAGTCACACGTCTGAAAAACTATGCAAACCAAATTTGGGTAGTACAAACGTGATTTAGTCCCACTCCACTGGATTTTCAAACACACATGTAATGTTTATTTTTAAAAGCAATTAATGCTTTTAACCAGTTATAAAACCCATGAACAATTGAATAAAAATTGCCCAAGATTAAATTAATTGGTCTAATATGTGTGGCCTGAACCTCGCCTCCATCTGTTGCTGTATGGATCGCGGAAACCAGAGTCCAGAAGGACAAAGCAGAACTTATCAAACACTTGCACCGAATCACTGATAAAAAGAGTTCATTTGGGCTCTCCCAAACACAGCTCTGTCCCCACTTCCCACTTCGTCTTCAGTTAATCAGTCATCGGAATGTCTAATTTCTTTTTACGGCTTTCTCGCTTACGCTCTTCGTCCAAGTCCTTCTACGAAAGTCTCCGAACCCCAAATTTCAATAACTTCAGAACCCAGAAAAATGCACCCACTACAAATGGTTTTCACTTCGAGAGAACAAAGAAGCAGTGGCTGACATGGTCAAGCTCTGTGCTTCCTTTGGCTCTCGCAGTTTCTGCTGGATCACTTGCTTTTCAACCCCATTTCAATCCTTCATTATGTGACGCTCCTAATCCCAATATTCGGTGGGTTTTCCTTCCTCTCATCCATCCATTTCTTTATGCCAAATGATATCTGTTTTGATCTCTCAGATAGAAATTGAAAGTGATTGATTCCTTATTTTCGTTTATGGTGCAAGAAGATAATTAAGTTATGAAAATCTAGTTGGGGAAATGGAGGGGGGGAGAGGGGTGGGGGAATTGAATTTTATTAATATATATTGCTTTCTTCCCCCTTTCCATCAACTTCTTGCATTTGACATCTATAAACCACACTTTATTGTGCCATTGGTTACATGTGTTTGCATACTATCACTATTTACTCTTTCAAACCGCTGTTAAGGAGCTCTACGGCACGCCCCTAAGTAATCTATTCTGGACCTACGCTTTGTCTCATCTTTTTATTTGGTGCGAGATAATGAAAGATGCAATATCAAAGATGGGCTTATAAACTATCTTTCAAGAATGATACTAGCATGCATCAGTTGGTTTGCAGTACTGCTATATTGCATTTAATTGTTTTAATAATCAAGAGAACTGTCGAATTTTCTTTCGTTTTAAAATAGTTTCCACTAAAGTCTTTATACTATTGGCATCTAAAAAGACTACTAATTATGATTTATGACCCAGAGCTAGATATATTCCTTGAAATTACCAGTGTAAATGCATACTCTCAAAGGAAGTAAGTACATAATCGATAATGACATGGTTTTCCTCATATGGATGATAGAGGTGCCAGCTTGGGGGGAAAAGGTAGCACCCAGTTTGTGGTTAAGGGATCACAAAAAGAAATTCCTCAAGATCTTCTCAAGGAGTTGAAAGATATCTGTCAGGTACAGAATTTCGGCTTAGATGCAAGGAACTTATATATTTGAACAAAGAAGAGGAGTGAATGCTTCAAAATGCTTGTATAGGTTGTACTGTGTTAAAGTAGATTTAGAATTTCTTGGCAAGCAAATTGGCCATTATTTCTTTTGTGAACTTTAGAAAGCTGGGTATGCTCTTAGTGATTAATTGTTGGCTGTGAATGTTTTGTGTTAAACTTTTTATTTTAATAAAATATGTTAGAATAATATTTAATGAAAAATCATGTTGGGCACAAGAGGCAGGGTTTAAGCGTTCAACCTTGTGTTAACAGTCTGAGTGTTTTATAATTCTACAGGATAACATGACACTTGATTACGATGAGAGATATATCCATGGAAAACCACAAAACAGCTTTCACAAGGCTGTCAATATCCCTGATGTGATTGTTTATCCAAGGTGAGACAAATTATTGACCTTCAGAAGACATTTTTAAGGCCACCAGAGTTTTAAATATCCCCCACTTTTACGTACCACATGGTTTGGTAGTAAGATATTAATTTATGACTTGTAAATTATGCAACAAGTCTTTCAGCTAAAGGACAAAACTGATATAATTTAGTTGATTTCTTACTTAAAGATCATTTTGATAAATTGGTGCTTCTGTATGGTTTCACATCAAAAGATTGATTTATCTCCATCAGTCTAAATCCACAGAATTACATGTTTCTATATTCAAGTGTTTCCTTTATGCGCTCCTGAGGCTCTTGTATTTAATTTTATTGAGAAGAAATGTTATGACTTCTGCAATACGCATTGGAGTTTTAGAACGCAAATGATATTATGATAAATGATATCTGATGTGCATACTATTGATTTTAAATGATGCATATACCTTATCTATAATTTAATCAACAGATTAAAAAAATCATTGATATTTTATACAATATCTAGAATTGACATGAATAAACCCAAAAAAGTAGGGGAGATTATTGAAGCGCTGGAGACATATTCAGTAAATGTTAAGTGGTGTATATATTTTTCTCTAGTATGATAATACCAGTCTTATTTGCAGATCTGAAGAGGAAGTATCCGAGATCGTCAAATCATGTAACCAACATAAGGTTTGAGTTACCCCAATTCAACTCAATTTGTTCAGCATATTTAAATTTATTGCTTTGCCTCCTTGAATTCTTGGTATAAGTACAGTAGGACCTGACCAATTCTATATCCTTGATATACCTCTTGCATTCATGCTCTTTTTATTGCAACATTCCATGTTAATTTTCATAATAAACTGAATTTCTGTTATCAGTTTAGCTTTTTGATTGCTCAATTTCAAGGGTGTATAACGTTCATAATAATTATGTTTCCCAGAAGCTGTTAATATAGGTTTACTCTTTATCTATAACAGGTTCCTATTGTACCTTATGGTGGAGCTACATCAATTGAGGGTCACACCTTATCCTCTCATGGAGGGGTTTCCATTGACATGTCATTGATGAAGGTGACTGCACGTTTATGTTCTATGATAATGAGATATCTATTTCAAGTAGTGCTATATGATTAAAATCCATCTATTTGTTTCTATGGAATTGGATTGACATCTACTCTCAATTAACATCCTTAGCTTCACATATTTCAATAAATTGGGCATGTTAGAGTTAGAAGTTTTAGATGTTTTTCTTTGAATAGGCTTGTTTTCCTAGTTTTCTTGAAGGATGAAGCAAGCTCATGTTTTTTTATGTCAGAACATGGCCCCTAGGGGCAGGGAGGTTTCCTTTATTGATTTACAAAGGAATTGGATATCTCTTCCGAGCTGATTTTTTTCTTTCCAATCCATCTTCTATGCTGTTCTTCAAATATATCCAATGATTCCTTTTTGTCATCTCTCCTCTTCTTGAACTCCTATCAACTAACACACTCAGAAAAGAAAATGTCTTTCATTAGAATTGGCATGTTTTGGATGCTTTCAGGTTTCTGCCTTTCTGTGCTAATAGGTCCTTAGGGCAACCAAAGGAAAAAAAAAAAATCACATAGCTGAAAAAGGTTCTCATAGGTCCTGTTAGGGAGGTTGGCAGAAGAGCATTATGATGAACAGCTTTTACAGATAGAAAGCTTTCCTTGTGTTTCCCTCCCTCAGGTCATTGTAACAAACTACTGGCTTTAGTTTGGTTTCATTAAAACATGCCTTCTTGTATACCTGTAACTTGATATGATTAAACTGCTATCAGCATCACAAAAGACTGAAGCCATTCTGTTGCTTTTATTACATACTTCCTTTCACAGTTAACTGAATATGTAGTATGAGAAAGTTGTGCTCGGAACTACTGCACCCTACAAACTATGCAAACTAGTACATATTAAACATGAATGATGAAATTTTCTTGAGTTGCCATATTTACATTACAATGCTGATTCAATTTTATAGAAAGTGAAAGCATTGCACGTTGAAGACATGGATGTGGTTGTTGAGCCTGGAGTTGGATGGATGGAGCTTAATGAGTATTTAGAGCCTTATGGTCTATTTTTTCCACTTGATCCAGGTTCGTTTTGTGTATAATATTTAATTTCCAATGTTTGAATTATAAAAAGCTTGAAGAAAACAATGGTTTTCAATTGTATGTTCCCTGAATGGTGAAGTTTCTACTTGCTACAAGCAGGTCCTGGTGCAAGCATTGGAGGCATGTGTGCCACACGCTGCTCTGGTTCTTTGGCTGTCAGGTGGTGACTCTCTTCCGTATCTATACATTTTCATTATTGCCGACAAATTTTGTTGCATACTTGTTTGGGAGCAGTCTTATACTACATAGTTTCTTTTTTTTTTTTTGATAGGACTTATACTACATAGTTTCTGTTAGCCTTTAATCATTAATCTGTGCATTACCTGTCAAAAAATTATTTAGTTTTTCTAGGATTTGCAGTAGCTGAAAAGACGCCTTCCCTTTTCCCTTTCTACCCCTATAAATGCATAAATTCCTGTGCATATCTAATTTGAACTTATATAAGCCAATTTTTCTTTGTTTCTGCATTTTTTTTGGGGCAAGTAGTGTATACTTAATTGCCCCAAATGCTAAAAAAAAAACGGCTATATTCTCAGTTGTGCATTATAATTTGGCTCTCTGGCTGCTTTTCAATTTTAGTTTTGTGTTTCAATTGTTAATAAGATTGTTGCATTTGTTGGTGTTTGTCAAAATAACCCCACAAATGAATTTGACTTACTGTCCTTCTTTTATAGCTTTTCAAATCCATTTGCCAAATATATACAATAATGGTTAGGTTCACCTTTATTGCATCGTAATCTCTTTTGAACACCTAACATTACAATTCTCTCTCCTGCTTCCATCATTGTATGTTTCAAATGGCTTGTCATTGTACAATGGATACCTTGAATTCTTATTATTATTAGGTTAAATTATTCTCATGGTCCTTATAGTTTCACTCAACTTTTTGTCCGGTTCTTATATAGTTTAAAATTTTGCAATTCAGCCCATATAGTTTTAGAAATTTTTGGTTTAGTCTTTGCTGTTAATTTTCATTGGTGTGCCATGAAATTTTACTAATTTAGCCAAGCTTGTCACTTCTTGTCACTCTGAATATGTGTGAACTATGCCAACAAAAGGAGTAAAAGTAGATAATGAAATGAAATTAGACCACATGTATGGCATGTGATGCCACTTATGTTAAATAACTTAGGTGAGTCGGCTTGAATCATACATATCATAGTGCCAACAGGCACAAGGTTAGGTGTTAGCAAAATTTCATGGTAAATTGATGGAAATTTAATGGCAGTGACTGGATTAATAATTTTTAAAACTATAAGGACCCAATTATATAATGATAAACTATAGGGACTAAATTGGAAATTGAGTGAAACTACAAGAACCAAAAGAAGAATTTAGTCTTAATATTATATACCTGTTTAAATGAATAGCATTTCAAAGTACAAGCCCTTAAATGAGGTAAAAGTGTGACATGTTATTTTTAACCCATATTCATACACTTGACCTCGGGGTTGAGCATGGACAATGTATGAAACTACAAATAATCTGGTCAGCCAAGACTCATCAGTAATAATCATGGACCACTTGTCCTACCATGTAAAAAAATCATCCTAAAATCTCAAGGTTTTGGGTGGGGGCAAAGAATGGTTTGCAATTTCTAGCACTTCAGGCTAAACGTTTCTTATCTATGGCTAATGCTTTCAAAGTCAATTATCTGGTAATGGATGAATTAGATATGGTCCTTTAGTGAGCATATATTATGCAAAACTGTCCCATTTTTTATCCTCTGTTCTAGAGTTTCATTTGATGGAGACAAATCAACAACCATTCAAACTTCCTCCAAGAAAAAAAAAAAAAGTTGTCCTTTTATCATTTATTAGCAGTACAGTATTGCAGAAATAAATCCATAGCTGAGCCTCCAAACCATTTGCATAAGGGCTTATTAATTAGTTGAGATTGTTAAAACATGGTGCTATTCTATTCCTCTATTACTTAAGTGTCTTGATCTTATAAATAAAAACTTGTTTAAGAAATCATTTTAAAGGTTATACTACTAGGTGTGATGGATCTCCTTGCTAATTTGTAGGTATGGAACTATGCGTGATAATGTCATCAGTCTCAAGGTTTGTTAATCTTAACTGTAGAATTCTGATGCATTGATGTGATGCAGTATTTATTATGCCACTTGTGTTCCAGGTAGTTCTTGCCAATGGAGATATCGTCAAAACAGCATCTCGTGCTAGGAAGAGTGCTGCAGGGTTTGTTTTATTCCATTTGTTTGTTAACAAATTTCACTTCTATTTCCTCTTCATAACTCTTTCGAGACATAGACAAATGAAAAAATTAAAGTAAATGGGAAAAGAAGAAAGTGGGAAAGAACTGGTTAATTCTATCCAGAATACAAGAGAATATACGTAAATATTTATGGTAACATATTACACCTATTGTAGAAGTAGCCATTTCTTTCTTTCTTTCTTTTTTTCTTTTTTCCTTTTTTTGGTTTTTGTGTGTGTGTTGTTTTTTGTTGTTTTTTTGGGGGGGGGGGGGTTGTAAAACTAGAACTTATTATAAGAATCAAGAAAGTTCAAAGGCAGTGTGGATAAGATAACTTTCACAATAGCCCAAAAGACAAATTGGAGAACAAAGAAAAAATTCTCAGTAGATGACAAGTCTATACCTCAGAAAAATTATTGGTGTGAATCCCTTATTGAAGACTGTAGCATTACACTCTAATGAGACATACCTTAACAAATTAACAAATTGTACAAAGGCTAGCATGATTAATTGTGCTTCCGTGTGGAAAAGACTTGCATGATTTTAATTTTGATTTAATTGCATTTTGATATTAGTTGCTTCATGCTTTGTGACTCAGATATGCAATGAAGTGTTAATAATGTTAAATTATATATCTTAGGTATGATTTGACCCGCATGATGATTGGAAGTGAAGGGACTCTCGGGGTAATAACAGAAGTGACGCTGCGGCTTCAGAAGATTCCCCAGTATTCAGTGGTATGATGATTTTTTCTTTCGTTATTTTGATTTTTTTTTTCCCTCTCCAAGTTTTCTCTTATCTACTGAGCTATGTTTAGTGATCAATTTATTCCATCTACATGGTCTATATCATTGTTATGCAATAGAGATTGAGTATGAATGACAAATTTTGTTTCATTAAAATGTACCTTCTTGTCTCTTGCGATCCTCGACATGTTTTAGAGGGGGTTGTATCATCCAAATAATAAGATTGGGTGGCAAGGTCACTTGTTTTTGGTTCCTAAACTGGAAAGTTGTAATTTTTGAACGGTTCAACATAGTTGGTTCAGCTTGTAACTTCTAGATATCTCTACTTGTTTTCTGTCTAATTCCTTTAAATTTTGACATCACTTTATTTCCTTGCAAGCTTCAAGCATTATGTTTCTTCTTAGCTCTTATCATCTATTTTTATGTATTCATATCCTCATCACATGTGCAATCCTTAAATTGTAGAGTACAAGTTGCCATTCATCTATATTTCTCCATATCAAATTTACACTCCTTAGGCCCAACATGATATAATATAAGATAATATCTTGAAATATCTGGAGTTGCATTTAACTGTCTATACATTAGAAGTTTATTTAATTCATCATTTGATCCCTTACTAAATTTAGTGTGTAAGAAACGGTTTATTATTTTTATTTCAAGACCCCTTAATATCTTCAGTCACCTCCTCTTTTATCTCATAAAATTTTAATTAAAGCAAAATGAGATGCAAAATCTGTTTATTTTGAGGAACACTCCATTCCTTTTGAGAAGGAATTATTCTACACTACAGTTCTTTACTTTGACTGTGAATGGGATTTTCCTTAATATTATTTACATGAAGTGAATATCTCTGTAGATAATTTATCCATATGTTATCTTCTTTCTGCAAGTATTTGTTCTGAGTTGTTGCTAGATTTGTATAATATAGTTGTATAGAAGCTTATGGATTACCTATATTATTGAACCGCAGGTTGCAATGTGCAATTTTCCTTCTGTGAAGGATGCAGCGGATGTTGCTATTGCTACTATGATGTCTGGTATACAGGTGGGACTACCTCTGCAAAATTTGATCTCTTTCTCAATTCAATCATGATTTTGTCGTTAATGCTGGTTAGGTGTCAAGGGTTGAGCTATTGGATGAGGTTCAAGTGAAAGCTATCAATCTTGCTAATGGGAAGAATTTGCCTGAATTACCAACTTTAATGTTTGAATTTATAGGAACAGGTGAAAGATGAATTTCTTTTGCCCCATTCATTTCCTTAACCAACGTTTCTGATATATGTTTGTATATTGCCTACATGCATCATGAATTTGGAGAAAATATATGGATCCTCGACTCTTAGTGAAGGGTAATGCAGTAAGGGTGTGGACCCTTTGACAGTAGGCCCAACATATGACCCCAATCCCAATATATGGAAGGTATACTCTAGGAGAAATAGAGTAGGGAAGACTGAGGAGAGAGGAGGAGTGGATGAGCTGGCAGGTTAGTTAGTAGTGGGAGGCTCTCTTGGCACGGGAGAAAAAGAAGAGGAGGGAGGAGTGATAAGTTAGTTAGAATCTTTTCTATGTTTGTAGGCAGGAGACTCCAGTGTGGAGAATTCTGAAGGAGCCTTGGCTCTGGTTTATTTCCTTGCATTTGTGTTGCTGTTAGAACTTGTTCTTCTGTTCTATTATATTTTACTGGATTTGCAATATAATCTGTTTGAGTCTCTAACAATATGTGTTGTTAAGCTCATACTACAAGAAGATGGAAACAAGGACAAAATAAAGAACATGAAAATCAGAAATTTTACAATAGATAGTCTCATTTTTTGTGCACAGTATTGGTCAATGAATGCACTTCAAGTTTCAAAATAATTGCTCTACCTAACTTATTGATATATATATATTCTTCAGAAGCATATGCCCGTGAACAAACACAAATTGTTCGGAGAATTGTTTCTGAGCACAATGGCTCAGATTTTGTATTTGCAGAAGAACCTGAAGCTATAAAAGAACTTTGGAAGGTAGCTTTTGTTCCTTTCTTATGTTGGCATTGTGAACACTCTTATGGTCCTGTGTTTTATTTATTTATTTTTCCTTATTATACTCCATCAAGGAGACAAGCTGTGGGTGGTTATAGTTCCGAATGTTCAGTTCTCTACATGTTCTAATCTTGGAAGGAATTTTACTTCTGAGGCTTGCTGTCTTTTGTGCATTTTAGATGGCTCTTTGTCTGTATCTTTTAACTTGAAATTAGGCTTATACTTGACTGTATTACATGCTTAGTATAGATTATAATTATCAATTTCACTAGTTCTTTTTTTTAAAAAAAAATGGCACCTAGGCATAGACTGCACTGATCAAATTTTAAAAATAAATAAATAAATCTTGAATGAGTGTGCTTACCTTCGTTTTCTGTCTTTTCCTCTAGTTGAAATAAATTAAGTTGCCATCTCCCCCTCGGCTTGCATTTTCAAGAATAAAATAAGTAAGGAAGTATTGGAAGTTTCATTGTGTACAAATAGGGAAACAACGAAAGTTAAATATAAACAGGTAAACAACAAATGATAGTGTAGATCTTCCACAGTTGAAAAGGTAAGATTCCGGATGACCCCTTGAGTTATCACATTGCAATCCCAACTTGTAGTTTTCCTCTAGGCTTATTCAATGAGATATGTTGCAAGGAATCTCAGTGTCAAACAAAGTCAATTTCTTGTTGATGTGCAGATAAGGAAGGAGGCGCTCTGGGCATGCTTTGCAATGAAACCTGATTTGGAGGCAATGATTTCGGTTAGTTAATTAGTTATGAAATGTTTTATATTTCATTCCCTCATACGTTGGTTTTGTCCAAAAAAACTCTTGGTGACGTATGTAGTTGCTAGGAAATCACGATTTTTCTCCTCCTGGAAAATGCATTTTGATCCCATTTTTCAAAAATATCTGTGTCAAGTAATTCAATGTGGATTTTATAGTGCGTGGGCCTTTTGTTTACAAACAAATGGAATGAGAACATAGATTTTCTCCATATATATTTCTCGTGTATGAGAATTGCCTGTCATCTAAGAACATCTCCCCTTGTTAGCCCCTAAGGTCGAAACAATTTGGAGAATGCCTGCAAAGCCTTGAAAAAGTAGCATCTGAGGCAACAACCTTTGCTTTGCCTCAGATTTATATGGGTATCTTGACGTGCTCAGAGTTGCTGCAGTTTTTCCAAATGATTTGAGTTGTAACTGTAACTGATTTGCCAGTGTTAAGTATATTTAAGGACACTGTTTCCTTGTATTTTTATTTTAACTTCTGCAGGACGTATGTGTCCCTCTATCCCACCTTGCAGATTTGATTTCAAGGTCTAAAAAGGAACTGGATGCTTCACCGCTGGTTTGGTATGTCTGATCAGGGAAATTTGGTTCTGGATAGTATTTTAGGTTAAATTTCGTTAAGAATCATGTTTTTTGATGGTGATGGATGACCGAATGGACTAACGCTCATAATGCATCCAAACCTTTTGGTGCTGTCCTATTGTCAGCACTGTAATTGCCCATGCTGGTGATGGTAATTTCCACACAGTGATTTTATTTGACCCTGCCGATGAAGAACAATGGCAGGAGGCTGAGAGACTGAACCACTTTATGGTTCATGCTGCCTTATCATTGGAAGGTACTCCCCATCTTGGGTTACACTCGTCCTGGATTATAAATTTTTGAAACATGCTATTAGTTATTGTGATGTTTCTGGTGCTCTAGACCAGTAATGGGTTTAATGTATCTATGTATTTTTTATTTTCTTATGTAAATATACATATAACTGTTGTTATTTTAGGTTTTCAATATGTTGCCTTTTCTAATCCTTTGTAATGGCATGTGGTCCTGACACTGGATTTTGTACTTTTTAACAGGAACTTGTACAGGGGAGCATGGAGTTGGCACTGGGAAAATGAAGGTACTTCACTGATATTTGTAGGGTTTTTATCCTTATTATTTACTCGTGCAATTTCCCAATGATGCATTAGCTATCAAAATTTTAAAATCATGGACTGTGGTATGATGTCTACTACTTAAGATTAGCTCTAGAAACACTTTCCTGCATCCACGTTCCACAGTAATGTGGCTGGGCAGTGGCATCAGAAATGTGCAAACCAGAACGCTAATTCAGAACACCGTACAATTAGATCAATAAGAAGACAAGCAGTTTATATTCTATATGATTGGTTGTTGTTCTCTGTCTCTTGTTTTTGTACTTCATTGTCAAGTATGTGTTATACTTAATTTTTCAGATATAAGTTTATCTGTTTGGTAATTAAAACCTCTTTACTGTTTGCTTTGTTAAGTACCTTGAAGAAGAACTGGGGGTGGAAGCATTGAGGACAATGAAGAAAATAAAAACAGTCTTAGATCCAAACAACGTCATGAATCCAGGAAAGCTTATTCCTCCCCATATTTGTTTGTAAAAGCATCCTCATTTCCAAGTTCAACCACCAAATGCAAGGGCTGTTTCCAGCAGAACTCTTGTTACAGTTATGCCATTTCTTCAGAATCGTCTTTGTCCTATCTAAAGAAAGTCACGCAGCATTCATATAAATGATTCAAGCCATTCCAGACTTTCTGGCCTCTCCCGTGTCTACTAAGCTAATAAGGCGACTTTCTTCTTGTTGACTGTGATCTATCTTCGTCCTTCAACATTATTTATAGTAACTAACATATAATGATCTCTCTTTTCCTTAAATTGCATCTTTCGCTTTTATTTTCCTTTTACCACTCCCCCTTTTTTTTTTTTAGCTGTTCCTGGAATAATATATAGAAAATGAATGGAAAAAAATGGAAACTAATGGTCTATTGAGATAAAATGCATGCTCAAATATTATTATATTCAAAAGAGTAGTGACTGTCTAGTCGTAGCTGTTGTTTGAACCCTAAAAACAGTAATGATTTGATTTTTGGAGATGGCAATTTAGGGAAAGTTCTATTTTTTGCACTAAGTAAGTCTAAAAGAAATTAGTCTAGTCTCTAGGGAGATATCCTTGGTAAAACAATTAAAAAAAAAAGTAAATTGCACTAATCTTTTTTGAGGTTTGAGACAATTATACTTGACATCGCTCTTAACAAATGAACTCAACCTAACATTTTAATATATATTATAAATTTTATTTTTTAATTTTATTTGCAGAAATCATTTTTATTTATTTTTTTCGTAGAAGTTAACTTCATAAATAAAAATGAAATTGTAATTTTATTCTTAATATAATAGTACAAATTGTTCAGTAATTTTATTTGTAGAAAGAATATATATTTTGCAGAAAGTTAATTTTCTTGACAAAATAACTTGAGTGTAAGATCAATACAAAATAGTATCGAGTGTATAGGGATGGCAATGGGGTGGATCGGGACGAGTTTTTTTACTACCCATCCCTGCTCTGCACACATACTTGCTGCCCCGTCCTCTCTTTGTTGCCCTACTGGTTTTTTTTTTGCCCCATTCCCGAGTGTATAGGGATGGTAATAAGGTGGATCGGGACGAGTTTTTCACTACCCGTCCTTGCTCTGCTCACATACTTGCCACCTCGTCCTCTCCTTATTGTCCCGCGGGTTTTTTTTTTGTTTTGCCCCATTCCCGAACCCGCGGAGAATTTTAGTACCCGTTCCCGCCCTGCCCTGTCTCGAAACTATGAAAACTAGTGATTTTTCCTCGTAACTGACCTGTACCGTATCCGACCCGCAACATTTAATAACATTTTTTTAAATAACATTCATAAATTCATCATAACAAATTTCAATACACAATACTTAACAAAATCAATTAAAAAAGCACAATATTCATCAATTTGTTAAGATATTTACACATCAACATTAAAAAAAGTCTCATTCATAAATCTCTAAAAAGTTGTTATGATTGAACTGGTTCATCAATTATCAAATTACATATCTTTCTAACCACAACATGAGTTGTGCGAGGTGAGGCATATAAGAAGAATTTTAAGTATATTAATCATTATTATGAGTATAAAAGAATGCAGAGGGACAGAGAATGACAATCACGAAAATAATGAAAGAGAAACACTGGCCTTTGAAAATGCAGTACAATGAATAAAGATGAATACATGAAGTCTAATTTCTTGGGGTGACTTTTTACAATAGATCATTAGAATGAAATATTTGTGATTGAAGATATTCTCTTAAACCACATGATTCATATCTAACAACCCTCAACAAATATATTTCAAGTCACTAGTAATAAAAGGAAGGACATTCATGACAAATAACCATACTGATATTGTCATACTGATGTCTCTATTTTAATAAATTAATTTTCATAATATTTTATAAAAAATATATTATATTATATATATATATATATATTATTTTATATACATATAAAATATACGGGGTGGGTTCGGGGCGAGGAAGACACTGCCCCGTCCCAGTCCCAAACTCGCAATTGTAGTTTTGGGGAATCCCCAAACCTGCCCCATTCCCCAGTCAACCATTGAAAAAATCAACCCGAATGAAGCGGGGCAGGCCGGGTCAGCCAAATTCGATTCGAAATTGTCATCCCTACATGTGTAATATAGTTGAATTTCAAGGGAGATAAATGCAATTTACTCTATCCAAAATGTATTGCGATTTATAGGAGGTAAAATTTATTACACTAACCATTCATGGGGTCTAGTTAAATTATATTTGATACTCTTTTTCTGTAAAAAATTACATTTGGGTAAAAAATTTCCATCTTGTTCAATTTTTCGCAAAATATGAGATGTAATTATATTCTTAATATGATAGCAAAGCAAAGGCGGCTGATTTAAACCTAAAGAATGTGATTTTATTCATAATATAATAGTAATATTTTTAAATACTTTTTTTAAGAATACATATTGAATAAAAAAATTGAATTGATTAGCAAAAAAAAATTAAATAAGGATTGGAATCTAAATTCTGAAATATAAAAGGGAGATTAATATTACTCACTCTAACAAAATCAAGACGCATATTTTTATCCAAAAAAAAAAAAGTAAAGTCAGATAAGGCGACGTTTTTATAGTGAAATAATGTTTAGTGAAATTAATTGTGTTGCAAACGTAACATGTTTGAAATTACTGAAACCAGTGTTGTGCCATTGCATCAGAGTGACACCAGTTCTTGGTCATCACCAAAGCAGGAAGCATCGATAGCTTAGTGTGTGAGTGAGAGTGAGAGTGAGAGAGAGAGAGAGAGAGAGAGAGAGAGACATAGAAAGAGAGACGCACCCTCCATTGGCAAATGGGTGTCCTGTTTTGGATATACCAAAACCCTAATGACTGATTTGACAATTTTGAATTCTCTCAAAACAAAGCAAACAATGGCATGTTCACCTACATTCACTGGACCAATGGTCCCTTTCTCTAATTTTCCAATATGGCTCATGGTCATGGGAGGGGACACAGAAAATGAATCATCATCAGAGAGGATAAGGACAAAACAGCAGGCGCCTCCACCTTGTATCATTCAAAACTTGTGGCTCAACTTCAACGTCGACGTCTCTATTACTATTACTATGCCTTCAGACTTTCAACAAAATGGCCTGTTGAGTGGTGTGTTGACCAATGGCATTGCCCACCCATGAATTCGGGGAGCATTCTGGGATTTTGTCTCTTTCATCCTAGGTTCAACACCCATGTTCCTTAGGTCTAGAAGGCTATTATTAAAGGATGAAACATAAAACATTATTTAAGCAAAAGGTAGGTTCTATTCTATTATTTTCTATGACACATACCACAGAAACCTTTTTATTTTATGAAGGTTGACATCCCCGGTTTTGCTCCTTAATTTGCTGACTATGAATTACCTTATCTGCAAATAGGTTGACTTGGTATACATGCATCTTTGTGTCACCTACCTACGTATTTGTTCTTATTAGCATATATACTAACTTGTATATTTCATAAAGATAATGAACTTGATAAGATTGAGTTGCTCTTAGCAGGTTGGTTGTGGGTTGAGTTGGTCTGAATTGAATAAGATTTTGTACTTAAGTGAATTAGTTTAAGTTGGGTTGGTTTTTTCTTAATAATAAAAAAATTATCACATTATTAACAAATTTTAGTTGTTAAAAATTGACCTAATATTAAAAAGTGAAAATGACTTCATATATAATTTAATAAAATTCCAAGTCTAACTATTTAACTTAACATAGACATCATATGAAAAAAATAAGAAATGGGTGGTTGATGAGAGTATATTAGTTCTAGTTTTGAAAAAGAGGGACGCGGGCCCGGGGGGGACCCAAACTAACTTGTTAATCCAATCAAATTCAATTCAATTGTATCAATTATGTTGGTTTTGACAAATTATCATGTTGACTCAACTCGATAAACACACCTACCTCTTGGATTCAATTTTTTTATTAGGCATGTATGGATTAGAGAGGTGAAAGGAATCAAGAAATTTTAATTTAGATTCATATGTTTCTTAGAATGTATTTAGATGAGGATAATGATATTGATAAGAAAAAGCGCATATTTAATTTAAATGGAAAGATCTAAATTTTAAAAATAAATGATTTTCTAATCTCTTGAATTCAAATCATACTCTTAGAGAAGAATTTTTAAGAGAAAGAGAATGAATTATGATAAAATGGACTTAAAATTACTTATGACATTGAAAGAAATTAATCAAAAGAAATGAGTATTACTTGGCTTGGTTTGATTTGGTGTGAGGTTTAAAATGTAGATATGAAAATTTACTAAATTGTCCCTGCATATCAAAAAAAAAAAAAAGAAACACTTCATTCTCTCTCCTTTCTTCTTGCGTTCTCCCTCTCTCTCTCTCTCTTCTGTGTTAAGCGAGTTCGGCAAGGTCAAGGTTAAAGCTTTCCGACGACATCTAAGCTCTCCGGAGATTCAAGAACAAAAAATAAAAATAAAAATCTCAATAGGAGATTCAAGAACAGAAAAAAATAAAAATAAAAAATCCTCAATAGATTTGAGAACCAGCAAGACGCAGGAGAGATAGCTCCAGTGGTGAACGAGGTCGAGACGACGAACAAAGCTGAAAAGCACAAAGGGCAGCCAAGAAAGACGAAGGGAGGGAAAATAAGTCCATATTGCTGCCTTTCCGGGGAATCCATGGCCATTCCCTCTACCCTTGAAGGAAAATATCATACACTTGGCTATTTAATTCTCGAAAATGGAATAGGCAGAAAAGGAAAGAAAAAAAAAACAAAGATGTAAAAGAAAAAGAAAAAAAAATGTTTGGTATAAAATGAAAAAAAAAGTAAAATGAGAAAAATATGTTTGATATATATTTTTAATAGAAATTAAAAAATATGTGAATTAGTTTCCTAAATTACCCCTTATTTAAAATAATTTTTTAAAAAATATATTTAAAAGGTTTTCTCTCGTCTTCATCTTCGCAACATATTTGCAGACAAATAAAAAAAATTTTTCCAGTCTTTGTCTTCTCTTATCTTCGTCTTCTCAGTATCTTCAACAAAAACTTGAAATAGAGACAGACGGAGAGGTCGGAGAGACAGAGATAAACAAAGACATGGAGAGGTCGGCATTTCCCTCTGTCGTTCTCCCTTTGTACCAAATTTTGGTGAACCAATTTGGATTCAGAAAAGTGTCTCGCTTATCAGTCTTTGATTCTTTCCTTGACTAACTACACAAACCAGTGAAACTCAGCAGAGAAGATAAATTATTATGCAGGAAAGTTGAAGACGAACTAGTGAACTAGTGAACCAGGGCAAATTTGTCTTTCAACCTTCGGTTTCCCTTTCTTCTACAATTTCCATCAATCCAACAAAGGAAGCGTGTCGTACCATTAAATAGGAGAGTGGAAATCAATTCTAAAATTTCAATCATTGTCCAGAGCACATATCAAACCTGAGAGGAGAGAACAGTAATGGAAAACAATAATGATTTCCTTTCTAGTGCGCATACCGAAAATGATGTTAGCCTTTTGAACAATATCAACTTTTAATTTTGTCCCTTGTATTTTCCAATAAGATCATTTTTGTCCTCATAAGATACACAAAGTATCGACTTCATCCCTAAAGTTTCCCAATGCGTCAATTCCATCGTAACTTCATTTTTTGACCACTTAAAAAAGAGAAAAGTTGTATGTCCTCGTGCGTGTTGACCAAGTATAGTGTGTTGATTTAATTTCCTTCCTGTTCTTGCCATTGTTGCATAATCGCCTCAATAACTATTATATAGTTTCCAATGTTAGGGTAAAAAGTAAATGATGAAAACGCTAATCAAACCAAAATTAATCATGTTAAATCATCGGAATCTAGTTTGGAAGCCTATTTGAATCCATGTTAATAGTGAAGTATCCCATTCTTAAGGTTCTTTATCCTCCAAATTGATATATATATATATATATATATATATACATATATGTATGTATGTATATAAATTGAATGTGAGACTTGGTTTTTCTCTCAAATATATATATATATATATATATATATATATATATATATATATATATATATATATATATATATATATATATATATATATATAAATTTGAGAGAAAAACCAAGTCCCACTTTCTCTGTGATATGGGATATCAAAAAAAGTAACACATTCAATTTGGGGACCACAACTTTAGTATATAACTTTCTTTGTTTCTAAGTTAGCCCATCATAAAATTAGAAATTATATTCTAGAGTATTTACACATATATCTCCACAATTTTTAAAATAGTTTAGGTCCATTTTAATTATAAACCTAATTAGTTAGATCACTTTTAAATTTGGCCCAACCACTAGAAAAAAAAAAAACAATGATATAATGGAGTTTGTAATAGCCATATAGTGGTGTTTGAAAATGCCACTAATGAATAGATTGACCCGAAGATGACTTGCCAGCAAAGCACAAAGTGGGCCCAAATACTTGAGTAGGACATGGTCCAAATCCCAAGCTACGCACTCGTCCATAACACTCTTAGCTTCCTAAAGCTAAGGCCAAAGCGTCTTGAGATGAGACTCTAGTTGATGCAAATCCCTGCAACTCAATCTCAATGATTTTTTCCTGTACACCCACATATAAAATAAAAATATTATTAACAAACTAACAATTGAATAAATCATCTTACATTTCAAAAATTTAAATATAAAAC
Source organism: Biancaea sappan (assembly GCA_037074585.1). Taxonomy (NCBI): domain Eukaryota; kingdom Viridiplantae; phylum Streptophyta; class Magnoliopsida; order Fabales; family Fabaceae; genus Biancaea; species Biancaea sappan. The sequence continues at coordinate 31,938,841 of CM073492.1, read as the reverse complement.
AACTTACACTGATGTCTCTTGCTTCATCTCTGACAAATGAGTCATCTTTTTTCTTGTGAGTCGCACTCCAAATTTCTGCCTTACTAACAGGTCTACCATGCTCAGCAGCCTACAGAATTAAAGTTAGTTAATTATGAAATAATTTTATATATTATGGATTAAAAAGTAAGTTTACCATCTCGGCTCCACTTTGAAACCAAATTCTTTGTGCCTCTAACTAGTGTAATTGAGCGTCTAACATTGTCTGCTGATCTTTTTTTTTTCTGTCTTCTCCTAACATTTGGATGAAATACATTATTATATTGTCAAAAAATGATAAAAAAAATGTTTCAAAGTGTCTTTACCTGATATTTTGTTTTCAAACGCCACTAAATAACCGTTACTATATCATTATTTTTTTGTAGTTAATCATTTTTAATGATAGCACATAAAATACAATTATTATTATTATTATTATTATTATATTTAATATATATATATATATGCGTGCGTGCGTGTGTATGCGTGTGTGTGTGTGTGTGTGTGTGTGTGTGTGTGTGTGTGTGTGTGTGTGTGTGTGTGTGTGTGTGTGTGTGTGTGTGTGTGTGTGTGTGTGTGTGTGTGTGTGTGGATAAATAAGCCAACATCCAATATCCACTTTCAACCACATTCAGTTTAATTAGGAGAGGTTGCCAACCATCATCTTGATGGTATGAGTGCTTCATTAGACAATATACTAATTTCACTGGTATTAAGTAGTGCATTATTAATGAGATGCTATATATATATATAAGATCCGAATCTTGGATGACATGTAACTTTCAAAGCCGTGCATGGTCGACTTTGTGAAAGTTATAATTTAGAATTGACTTGGGAGGGCAAAGCACCATACTTTTCAAAGCCCAAACACGTCCTCTCTAAATTTGTGGCAAAACTTAAAAGAGAGATGAACTTGATAATTTACAACCCTCAAGAGACAAACTGATTCTTGAAAAATATAAGGGACAAAATTGAAAGTTGATATTATTGAAAATTTCACTATGCATGGCATATACACATGTGCATGTGCAAAACAAGTTAGCAATTTCTGTTTTGAATTTAGATGATATAATTAGACTGTAGAAAAAAAAAGTGACACTTTATAAATAAGTGGAATAAAATTGATATAAAATAAATATGTAGAACAAAAAGTTAAAACTTATCTTAAACATAAGAGATGAAGAAAAACAAAACTTTTGGCCGTAAATTACAATCATTAATACTTGCTTTTTTAATATCTGCGGTGTTGGTGTATATCATTACATTGTAATGTAAATGAAAAATTAAAAAATGCATCAAGATAAGCACAAAGGGAACGAGAGGCCAGGGGGAGTGGTTATGTAGGAGATCAGATTTACTTGATCCGCTTAGATTAACAATTGTTCTATCATTTGTAAGCTATGCATATGTATGCCCTAAAAGACAAATTAAAGAGCAAATAAATAACCTCTCCATTATCTAATTCGGATAACAGATCAGTCATTCACGATTGTTCTCCACTCAAATTCTAGGCTGTCATCAGCTAAACTTCTTTGCCAAAAATATTAATCATGACGACTATGATTAGTTAAAATGGAGAGAAAGAAAGAAAGAAAGAAAAAGAAAACACAACCATAGATTGAATATCTTACGAGAAAAATTGGTAAAAATTAATAATACAGCAATTAAGTGTAATCCACGTGTATCACAATCATAATAATTCCAAGCATGCCAAGTCATGATGTCTTTACAAGCAATAACTTGATTAAGTTTTGCATTATTAAAATATAAGATTGTTGGTATGTGTTACATCACTGAAAAAGCTATACCAATCTAGGCTATAACTTTCTCATAAGTATTGTGCGAAAAACGGAATTAAAAATTTATGGTTCATTATATTTGGAAATGTGTAATTATATTATACTTACCCGTCCGAATTTCATGTAATGCCGTATGCCACGCCAACACATGCCAGTAGTGGATTGACACGTCAGCGAGGATCCCTTATTTTATATATATATATATATAAAAAACCAAATTGCTTATTGCTAATTAATTATTGTAAAATGATCTAGCAGCCACACATGGCTTTTGTTCATGGTACCACCACTATTACTTGTAGGTCCAACGGATGAGACTGACGTATAAATGCTTTCACACCTAAGATATTTCAGACTTAAATTAGTCTCTTTTTGTTATTAGAATATTGCTAAGTAAATATCTTATTTTTTATATTTATGGCCTTATTTAAAAATATCTTTATAGTATTAAAATCAGAAATATCTTCGAACTTTATCTGTAATTAAATTAGGGGTTTTGAATTGATCCTGCCCCCAAAAAATCTACCATAATATCTTTACACTATTCAATTATATAAGCATTTCGTCACCTTTAAGATCCCTTCCTGTACTCCATATATATACTTCTTGTCTTGGGTTGACCACTTACTCGCATGGGAGTATTAAGCTACACTTGGTACCATAGTTTTAGGAACCGGTCTGGTTATGTGGTGGTAAAGTTATTTTTGTTGACCAAAAAGATAAGAAGTAATTTTGCTTCTATATTAAGTCTTTGAATAGTCAAAGATAGTGGAGAATTTGAATTCTACTTTCTTAGTCAAAAGTGAAAGAGAATTTGAATTTTGCTTCCTTAGTCAAAAGTGGTAGAGAATTTGAATTCTACTTCTTTGAATAGTCAAAGATGATGGACAATTTGAATTCTGCTTCTTCACCTCCCTTCCCCTATAAATACATGTCTCTTGGCTTCATAAGGATCATCCCAAGTCTTGAAGGCAAATCCCATTTTTGGGTGCAAAAGAGAGAGAGCTTTTTAGAGAGAGAAAAAAGTGAGATTTCTCCTAAAATTGTCTTTCTTTTTGTTAGAGAGAGAGTGTATTTTCTCCTATTATAAGAGAGGGTATTATCAATTGTTCTCTCCTTATTTTAGAGAGGAATTGTTGTAATCCTTTTGCATTAGTGAAATCCTTCTACAATTTGCCCAAGATTTTTCTCCTAATTTGTTTAGGAGTTTTACACATAAATTTGGTCTTCATCATTTTCAATTTTTTTTTTCTCACTTCTACTTCAGTTGTAATTGTGTGCCCCGTTCCACAACGTTCTAACAGGTTATTGATCTGAGTTGATTTTTAAGTTACCAAGTTATTAGTCTAATTGTTGGATCATTTGGTCAATTGTTAAATTAGAGAATATATATATATATATATATATGCTCATAAATAAATAAAATAATTTATATGTAAATTTCACAATCAAAATATCATAAAAATGTATCTTAAAGTAATTTTAGCATATAAATATCATATTAATTAAATAAATAAAATATTTTATAATTATATTAATAAATTGTAAAAATAAAATTAAAAGTAATTTATTTTTGAATATCTCATAGTTATTTAGTTATTTTTAACTTTACATAATATTATAAAATATGTGGCTAACATTGTTCAACTTTTATAATTAAAATCACTCTAGATGATATAATGATATAATTTACATAAAATAATAATGTTTTATGTTTCAAAATATTTTTCCTATGAGGTACTAAATTCAACACTAGTTAAGTCCTTTTTTTTCTTATATATATTATTGTTGAAATCTAATATATATATATATATATATATATATATTCAAACCCGGATTGAACTGAGTCACGGGTGGTCAGTTCAGTCAAAACTTGATCAAGTCAACCAGGATCTTGACCAAGAGACAACTGCATCCCAACCCAATGAGACGACTTAGATCGAGTTAATCGTAAGGACACCGGTCTTTGGGTCAACTCGCCTAGTACGGGCCAAGTCTAAAAAACACTTCTTAATTAGTACTATTTGGATAAGCGTTTGCATGCTTCAAAAAGCATGTTGAGTTGTTGAAATGTGATTTAGCATGCATTTAAATATTAAATCACATTTGTTCTTAAAATCCCGTTTAGACCCCAAAGTAATTTTTACTTGCTTTTGCATTCTGTAAAATTACTTTTCATATAAGAGATCTCAAACATAAATTATAGTCATACAAACTTATTACTTAATTATAATCAAAATCAAGTTTGAAAATTAAATTCATCCAAAATCAACTTTACTCAACTTTAATTCAAACACACACACTTTACACTCAGCCAAAAATTAAAACCTTTCAATAAGTGGTCAGCCGAATTATATAATCTTCAATTGTTATGATTATGGTATTAGAAATTCTTCTACTGAGTGTAAGTAATGTTTATCAGTTAGTCCTATCCTCTTCAATCCAATCCAAATACGATATCATAAGGCGTGCAAATTGAGAATATAACGCATCTATTCAAGTTTCACGAGGGTTTCTAGAAAGGGAACGAGTAGTCTGAGCTATATTTGAAGTACTCGTGTGAAAACAAAAAAATTGAATTGGACCACCGCAATGGTAATTATCGATTTAGGGTTTAATTTACATAAAAATTTATTTGGTCTTGGGCTTTTTATAAAAATTAATATAAGTTTGATTGTGTGTGTTTATATATATATATATATATATATATATATATATATAATGGGCATATATATTCTGATGAATATAGTTTCTAGGAAAATCAAATGAACTAACTACTTTTATATATTATCATGCATAGACGTATTTGATGTGGAAGATCTTTCCAAGATTCTAAGAAATAAGAGCCCTTAATTAGATGACCATATATAGTAATTAAAGATTACTTAGCTTACCGGTGTCATATTATTTTGAAATGGCATAAAAATGTAGGAACACGTAATCAGTGCGGATATCATAATCTGAGAAATATGAGATTTGGAGCATATTAAAATTTCCATATTTAGGTTTATTATTAAATTATTAAACTGTGGAAGATCGATCCTAAACCAAAGACCGGTCAGCATATGTGCGTGTGTGTCTATATATATACCATGAGCTCATATAGTGTTTAAGAAAAAGTCAACATGGAAATGATATATATTCCAACCTTTCAGTCCTTTGAATTAAAAAAAAAAACATTACGAGAGCCATCCAAAGCTCATCTCAGAAGGTCCATATTCAAAGAAAAACAGCCGGCCAATAGCAATGAGACATCTATAAAAGGGCAAAACAAACCAACATATATAGCCATGGATGCATGTGGCCACATGCATCCACTTACTCTATGATCCCTTCTTTTAATGTGAAATTACACACCCACCCTCCACACTTACTCCCTCCCTGTATATTTTATTCTTTCCTTGTATGTATATATAGACACTCATGGAAGGGATCCTCGTATAATTCACATCAAACTAATTAATTAACCAGAACCAATAAGCAATGGGTTCTCTTCCCCACATAGTTGAGGACTGCATGGGCTTCCTCCAACTCTTTAGCGACGGCTCCGTTTTCCGTTGCAACGAGTTTAAATTCAAAGACTCGCCAGTTCAAGACGACGCCGTTCTCGTCAAAGACTCCCTCTTTCACAAAAGTTTCAATCTTTACCTCCGAATCTACAAACCCCAATCATCCTCTGCTTCTGATTACAATCACAAGATGCCTCTTCTAATGTTCTTCCATGGCGGAGGCTTCTGCTTCGGCTCACGCACCTGGCCCCACATTCACAACTGCTGCGTCCGCCTCGCCTCGGGCCTCCGGGCGGTAGTGGTGGCGCCCGACTACCGCCTCGCCCCGGAGCACCGGCTGCCGGCAGCGCTGGACGACGCCGTGGAGGCAGTGAGGTGGGTTCAGAGGGAGGCGTTGACGAGTGAGACTGAGGATGCATGGCAGAAGGGTGACGTTGACTTTGACCGAGTTTTCATTGTGGGTGACTCATCCGGTGGCAATATCGCGCACCACTTGGCGGTTCGGTTTGGATCCGAATTGAACGGTTTGGTTCCTATTCGAATCCGAGGATACATTCTGTTGGCGCCATTTTTCGGTGGAGAGGTTAGAACGAAGTCAGAAGAGGGTCCTCGCGAGAGTGTTTTGAGCCTAGAAATACTTGACAGGTAATTATAATCACTTCACAATTATAAACGTTCTATATTATTTGGGTAAATTACACTAATTTCTAAATTTGGTTAAATTAACATTTAACATCCTCTATGATATATCTTCTAGAAGCATTCTCTTATTTAATTTTTTTTTTCTCTCAAATCAACCAACTTTGTATGCAAAACATGATATTGGAACTATGACTTTATTTTTAATATAATAGTACAAAATTATAAAGTAATTTTATCACTGCAAAATAACATACGTGACGTACAAAATTAATTTTAATGACAAAAAATAAATTAGAGAAAATGTAAGTGTAATATTTTAAGTTAGAGGGTGTTAAATATAAGTTAACCAAACTCAGGAGATATTACTAGCTAATTAATGTAATATATCCCTATTTTTAATTTTTTCTTTTTTTCAAGACTTTGGTTTTGCTTTTATTCTAATGTTTCTAAAATTACATGATTATTAGAATAAGAAATAAATTTATCAAAAAAAATCCAAGCTTAGGTCAAATTAATATAGAAAATCTTAAAAGAGTACTTGGATCCATAACAAATTATTAGCTAGCTAGGGATTTGTTATTTTCGCTATACATGTGAATATTATTGATAATAAATTAAGATCCATGCACCTTCTCTCACCCTCTATTTCTTTATTTTCAACACTTAATTTGAATAAATATGGGCCACTTTATATGGGGAGGGTGGCACCAATTAGAAAATAAAATGATTGGAATTGTGGTTACGTAGGAAAGGAAAGGAAGATGAGGGTAGTGGTGGAATGTTGCAAGTTGGTGTGTGACCTCTTTCATGAAAATCACTGCGTCTATGAATATACCCACACAAATCATCTGTCACACCATACTATATACTCTTGTTTGATTTTGTCCTTGCATATCTCTTTTAACTATATGTGATCAATGAATATGACCCAACCACAATTTGGCTTTACATTCTTTGTTGCTAGTCTACCATAGGAATATATATATATATAGATGGACCATTAATTATGATCTACTACAACTCTGTTAGATAATGAGGTTATAAAAATTTGCTGTTAAGAAAAAAACAATTAAAATACTAACCCAACCATCTTATATATATATATATTGGAAATAACTAATTAATTATTTTTCTCATATGAAAAAACCAGCTAATAAATATTATATAAAACAAATGTAAAAAAGATGTTGAATTTATGAGGAAATCGGATATTATAATTATCATTTTTGTCACTTTATATTGTTGTATTATTTGTTTATAATAAAAAAAAAATGGTCATGTACAGTGGCTTGCCATATGTCTAAATATATGTCAAATTTCTTAAAATTCTTTAAATAATTTTTTATTTAAAAATAAATTGTGATATTTGTTTTTGGATTTTTAAACTGCTAAAAATAAGTAGTGATGAGAAGTTATTTAACTTTCTAATTTCTCTTATTTTCTCGTGCATTTGAATTTATAATACGGTAATACCTAATTTTAGAAACCAATTCTAAAAAGTTCTAAAACCATATATAATAGTATAAATAATATTAAACAGTTATTAAATAAGAAAGAAAAGTTATAATGTTGTTTTTATTATTTTCAAAATATAATAAAAATACTATAATTTAATTTAATATTTCGAATATCTCAGAACAAATAAAAAATTGGCCCGCACTAAAATATAAGCCAAATACTTGTGTGTCTATATATATATATATATATATATATATATATATATATATGAATAGAAAATGACTCTACAATTTCAAGTTAAACAGTTATTAAATAAGAAAGAAAAGTTATAATGTTGTTTTTATTATTTTAAAAATATAATAAAAATACTATAATTTAATTTAATATTTCGAATATCTCAGAACAAATTAAAATTAACCCGCACTAAAATATAAGTCAAATACTTGTGTGTCTATATATATATATATATATATATGAATAGAAAATGACTCTACAATTTCAAGAATTTACAGTCAACACATATACCATATACATACACATAATAATTTAGGTGGAAGAACGTGAGAAAATCAGGAAATCCAAAGGGCAATGATGGTTTGGAAAATGAACATCGAAAGGCCAGAATTCACACGTGGATATGTGGATCCTACGAAATTAAATTAAAGTAATAATTAAAAACACTCGCTCACTTGGTTTATTGGTTATTTCACCATTGATCTCTTTTTGAGTGTAGATCGGTATCTAAAGACAATTAATTTGTTTATCCGATTTAACTACTTAAATTTAATATTTTTTAAAAAATATTATTTAAAATTTGAATCCTACGACCTATAAAAGAAAACAAATAGTCTGCTCACCAGCTCTTTATGTCACCCTCGTGACGCCACCACTTTCCACGTCGACAAAACTCGTTCAATGGATTGTGGTGATGAAGAAACGTTTCTGTCATAAGCTTTTTTTGGTGGTTGGTTTTCCTAAGAAAAAGGTTATGGATTTTTATTGCTTTCATAATCAATTGCTTTCGCAATTATTTTCCAATTTGATGGGTGAGAGTCTTCCCATAGTAAGTGGCAAGCCAAGCTTGCATTTCTATATAAAATATATGTGTGAATGTGTGGATGTGTGAAATTGTGGTTTATTGAATAATATATATGTCTTATTTTATGTGAATATTATATCTCAAAACAAAGGTAGTGCTACTTAAACCTAACTAATTTGATTACGTGGATGAGGAATATTTGAACGGAAGATTCTATATTCTGGTTGTGTTAGTTACTTTTCAGTGTATCAAAAACTCCATGAAAAAAAGTGGGTTTAGTGCCGCCCATGTTTAACACAAAAATAATTGAATCTTCCACTAATTTAGATTTTTCTTAATCTTAATTTCAAGGAACAAAATCATTCACAAGCTTTTATTAAGTGAAGATACGCCTAATCCAATAACAAAATGAAATATTTTTTTTAAACTCCATACCTTTTTCAGTAAATTAATGATTTAGTGTAAAAGATTATAATCATTGTCTCAATTTAATCATTAAAAATTATCAGTTTAATCATTAAAAATTAAGTGTTTTACTTTAGTTTATAAAATATTATATTTATTTTAATTTAGTTCTTTTTGTTACTGAATTACAAAATTTATATATCATTATCAAAAGTTATTTTAACAAACAAATAAATCAAATGAAAACAAATACAATCTTTTAAAAATTAAATTGAGACACATAATTTTTTAAAAATTAAATTGAGACAATTATAAATTTTTAGAGATTAAATCAATAGTTTACCTTTTTTTCGATTGTGCCCTGCGAAGAAATCCCAATACAATGGTAGGTTGAAAAATTACAGTCTTTTCATTCCTTAAAATATTACACATGTTTAAATTTCTTCCCTTTTTCTATCATATTTGATAATAAAAAATTTAAAATTTTAAAATAATAAATTTTGTGATTTAACGATAAAAAAATATAAAATATGAAACAGGTTTGTGACAATGGTGGATGTGCTATATATATATATATATATATATATATATATCTTTATTAATAGTGATGTTACGATATTGAAACAGATTCTGGAGGCTTGCAATGCCTACTGGAGAGAACAGAGACCACCCATTGGCGAACCCTCTGGGAACTCGAAGTCCAAATCTTGAAGAAGTGAAGTTCGAGCCTATGTTGGTGATTGTAGGAGGCAAAGAATTACTAAAGGATAGAGCAGCAGAATATGCCCGAAGGCTGAAAGAACAAGGCAAAAACATTGAATACTTTGAGTTTGAAGGAAGAGAACATGGCTTTTTCACTCACGATTCATACTCTCAAGTTGCAGAAGAGGTCATGCAGATCATTAATCGATTCATCCTTCAAAATTCTACTTAATAATTATACTACTTCTGGTTTCATAATGTTACTGATAGTAAATATACATTACTCTCTAGGATTTTTGTGTGAATATAATTATCCTACGTTGCTGTTGTGTGTTGTCTATGGAACTGGTGGTATTTAGAAAGATACACTGATTTTCAGAATCAAGGTCTTGTCTTTTCATTTTTCACACATGGTGTGTGCCTAATTTATATAATTGAAGGGAAGCACAAGCATATATCTTTAAAACCCCTACATTGTGGGATCTGGATCGTCTGTTTATAATTTTGCCTGCTCAAGTTTTAGTGACAGTTTTTACCGTTGCTAAAAATTTTTATCAATAATTTTATTATTACTAAACTGTTGTTAAAATTTTTTAACCTCTACTTGATTTTTCTCCAAACAAAAAATCTGTGTGCTTGTGTGTCTATATAGTACAGGCTTATTTAATTGGATTAAGTATTGCTCAACCACTCTTGTCTGTTTGTGAAAATTATTATCAATATGTTAATTACATAAAACATGCAACAGTCTACATATACTTTGACCAATATGCTCTTCAGTCTTCGCTACTAGGCCTGATTTACCAAGGCATGAAAACTCTTTTTTTTTTATAACAAGGATAATTACGTTAATTATATATTAATAAATATCCATATGCACATCTAACTATATATAAGGTTAAATTTAAATTAGCTATATCTAATTAATAAATAAAAAAATTAAACCTCGATTTTTTCAAGAATTAAAAAGAGATTATTGACATAATATACATATTTGAACTATTAATTTATTGACAATATTGTTATATTTATATACAATGAGCAAATCTATTCTAGTTTAATATGAGAGTGAAAAGGGAAAGCTACTACTCTTAGGTTACAGATCAATAGTCTATTCAAGCAAAAATCAAAGAAAATATTATTAATTTGTATTAATGAATAGGATAGACTTATATACAGCTCTTTATTTATTTTCTATCAAGTTCTAGACTAAAAATAAAATATATGTAAAATGTTTTTTTAAAGAATCAATATGCTGAGTTGTAAAACAATATATAATTATTTTTTAAGACACTTGTCAAGCTTTGATAGGAGAACTGTACAACTATTTTGGTTAAAAAATTTAATAGTAAAAATATAAGAAATTACATGTAAAATTTTTAATAAATTTTATATCAATTTAAATCATTAATTTGTGATCTAATGGTACGACTATCTTTTTTTTTGGTCATCTGTCACATTAGACAACTCATTTCACTAGATATGTCATCTCTCTCTCTCTCTCTCTCTCTCTCTCTCTCTCTCTATATATATATATATATAGATATATATGAAATGATTTGAACATATATTTTGGGAAGGGGTTATGATAAAGAGTTAGGTTTCATATTTTTAAGAACTTTCATGAGGTAATTAAAAAAAAATCCTTATGATCACTTTATTAATTACGAAAAGAAATACTATGTCATTATTGGGAATAATTTTAATTTTATCTTTTATTTTTTTTGTGTCATCTTCACCTCACATGTTTTTTTTAATTTTTTTAAATTTTGTTCTTAAAGCTAATGTCATTAATATAGCTGACAAAAAATGCTGACGTGAAATTCTTCAAATGACACATGAATTCTTCCATGTAACATATCAAATGTTTAAACAATAATTTGAAATAAAATAGAGAAATGAAAAAAATATCATTTGGGACAAAATTAAAACTTAATTAGTAAAATGTTTAGAACAAAATTAAAATTAAAATCAATTAGTCTGATATATTGATAGTAGATATGTCATATGGAGAGTTTCACGTTAATATTTTTCGTCAATTATATTAACGATGTTAGTTTTAAGGACAAAATAAAAAAAAAAGTAAGACAAAACTGACAAAAAAATTATTAAAAACAAAATTAAAACTTATGATAAATGTTAAGAAAAAGAATAAAAGATACTTTTATCTTATTATCTTAAGAGAAATGATATGAAAAAATTGAGCATGCTGGTAAAGGGAGAAGTCGAATGCTGGAAAACTCGACCTCCTTATAACAAAATCTTTATTTTAATTTACAAAAAAATTATTTTTATGAAACTTTTAATGCTCAACTTCCCCATAACAAAATTTTTATTTTAATTCACGAAAAAGTGATTTTTGTGAGACTCCCACCTTCCCATAACAAAATCCTTATTTTAATTCATGAAAAAGTAATTTTTAAGGGACTTAAAAATTCAAAAAAGTATTATCAATTGAGATCTCAAGTAGGCTTCGCAAATCTTCTAAAACCCTCCCATACCAAACACACTAGGTGTAGGATAGAAATTCCTCCATGTCAGTGAAACATAACTTCCTTTCAGTCAATGACTCAATTTTTTTATCGGTACCAGCCAATTATAACCTAGGACACGCAAGATCAAATCTGTAAGAAATAATTAATGTCCACAATATTATCCTCCAAACCCATGATTACCCCAAAAGATCTAGAAACAGACAAACAATACGTAGTAAAAAACTTTATCATTTGCATAAGTGCCTTCCTTTTTGGTGAAAAATGTGCTTTTGCCTCACATCAAAATCTTTTTGTGGAGATTTGGTGGGTCCAAAACCTTGATCTCCATGCATTATAAATCATATCTACCTAATTTAACTACTACCCTTAGTGTCACATAACATACACTTATCTGTCTTCTTGTGAACAAATTAGGGTGGAAACATCCATAGTTTCTGCTTTCTGGGTCCAAGATCTTCCTCATAGTAATCAATATGCACCGCACGTAGTTGACCAAGTGATATGGCAGAAGCTTTTGAATAATTACATATTTGTGTATTTGCTTTTCAAAAGCTTTGATCTTTACCCAAAAGAGAGCAGGTTTCGTTGGGCATAATTTCTATAATTGGAAATGCTTGGGTTGATTTGGAAACGTTTTGAAAAAATCTAGTCGACAAACCCAATGTGCAGTGGATTGCCTAGGATTCTGGTTGTGAAAAGTAAATATGATAGACCTAAATTTTCACTCTCTTTGCTGTTTGTCTACCATTTAAGACCACAAGAGTCTTTGCTGAAATAATTTCATGCCCACTGAAGTGACCATATATCGAATTAAGAAGCAAATCTTGGATTCTGGAAAAAGCGTGATTAAACAAGGAAGAGTAGAACTTGATGTGCCCCAAGGATCAAGATTACAATCCGTAGCGCTCGAGACATGGAAATTGTTGTGTCTCCAATTAAGCTTAGGGTGATCAGAAAGCAAAGTTGGCTATGCATTCAATCAAGGTTTCCTTGAAAATTAATTCTACAAATATGATTCCATGGCAAAACCAAACAAGAATTTATTTTACTCTCAATCAATGTTTCATTGAAAATTAATTCTATAAATATGCTTCTGCGGCAAAACCAAACAAGAATTTATTTCATATTGTAAAACCATATTTCCAGCTCTAAACTAAGTTTGACTAAAATCATTTTCGGACAAATACTTAAAGAACACAATCACAAATAATAAAGGGAAGAGTAAATTAGTCATTTGGTCCTCAACAGATTATAACTGTATGCTTGTATCAATTTATTTTTTTACAAATTAAATATCTTAATTTAATACTTGAAATATTATATTTGTTTTAATTTGATCCCTGTATTTGTCAAAGTAACTTTTAGTATGTACTATGCTTTCTCTTTTTTTCTTTTTTTTTAAAATTGAGGTATTTTAATAAAATGCTCTATTCTATTTTTACTTTCATCCCCTTTATTTTTCTCTTACCAAACATACTATTAGTTTTGAAAGTTCAAGAAACTCAAATTGTGCCTAAGTGTGTGCAAAGTGTGTAAAATATAATAATTTATAAATTAAAAGCAAAACACACAATTCGTCCCTTTTATAGCAAGTAAATTAGTCGTTCAAGTACTATAATTAAATGAGTAAAGTATTAATCCCACAACAATTATGCTTTGATTAATATTTACCAATAACTATAGGTGATACTAATTGATTTTTAAAATGTTGATTTAAAACTCAAAAGAGTTCCGTGTCCTATGTCAACGAAATAAAAAACAGAAAATCAATGATAATTTTTGGGGTTTTTGATGTGAAAACTAAAAAATAAAGAGTAAAGTTATATATTAAAAACGTTAGGGTTTCATTTCACAACTTTACTTTAAATTTTGATTTTCATTCAATCCTCTTACTTCTTGAATTTTAATATTTATAAATCGGAATTCTTTAATTATCTAACTTCTATTATTCCTAGATTATTTAGACATCTTTTCTACTTAAGTTAATTAACTAATTCTTTAGTCATAATTAATGTTCAAGTTAAAAAGCATTATCAATCTAAATCCCTTTTAGTGACCCTATAGATAGTTATTTTATTTCTAGATATAATTTAACCTCCAATGATTGAATCAATTAAGCTTTATTTATTTATGAATCTCTTGATCTTATAAATAAATCCTAAGTTTAATTTTACAAAGGGCCAGTTTGTAAAAAATATTAAGAACAAATTCAATCATATAAAATAATAGAAACAAAGAAGAAGAAGAAGAAGAAGAAGAAGAAGAAGAAGAAGAAGAAGAAAATAACTACTTCATAATTCGAAAGTACAAAGTTACATCATGGTTTAAATAAATTACCTAATGAATCATATTCGAAAGAAAATAAAACATAGAAAAAGTTAAAAAAAAAAAACTTGTGATCTCCTTAGCAGTACTAAAAAAAATATTATCAGTTTGTGAGGGATCATTTGCTAATTAAGGGGTCTAGGGGGTTTATATAAGCATAGAATACATAAAAAAACCTAGTTTAATTAAGATTAGAACTCCTAGTTCGTTGAAACCCTAATTTTGGCAGTGGTTGAACGTGTCTTCAAGTAGGATGACTTCATTTTCTGTGGGCTTTCCTCTTGTGATTCTCTATTTTGTTCCTTTTTGTTTCTAGATCTCTTGGTGCTTCTAAATACCTAAAAACAAGCAGAAAATAAGATTTACTTTAAAAATCCTAAATTCATTACAATTGCTTCTAATTTTTCAAATTCTCAATTTATGAAATAAATATTTAATAAAGTTAATTTTCATTGAATTATTCTAATAATTGACCTAAAATTAATTATTTTGTTGTTTTAAGGTCAATTTATATATGAAAATGACTATACAAATTAGAGGAACTAAGTGACTAAAAGTTTAAATGAATTTTTCTTAATTTTCCCAATAATAGAAGTCTTAGTACACTGGCTGGCTTTTCTGTTTAACTTGACCCCCCAAAAAGAAAACTTGAGCAGTGGGATTCAGAAATGACCCAAAAAACTTGAGAAATGGGCTTATTTGGTCCCAATGGGCCTTCGGCCCTCAGGTAGTGGGATGGTCTTGGGCATTCAAACACCATTCCCGCTGCATCATCACTAAACTTTTCTGCTACCAGGAAAGGGAAACAATTTAGTCGTTCTGGTTCAGCTATATTCTGTCTTACCCAGCTTACATATTTGAATAGCTCTTTTGGCCCCAAAAGAAATAAGAGTGGCTAGTGCTATGACACTGCCAGTCATGCAACCAAATTAGCTTTGTGAGTAATATGCAAAAGCGCTGTGTTATAACTTTTAGTTTTATGTTTGCTCTTTCGCCTAAATTAAGCAGATTCTTAGGTGAATAGTGAAGGGAACGAACAATGACAGTTCACTAGGCAGGTCAGGTCTTTGTTCTTTTTGAGCCTTGTTTGGTTCAACTGAATTAAAGCCACCTGTATATATTATGTTCCTTCATGCATGTGACCCTAAACCAACTCACATTATCTCTTGCAATGTTTTGAATACACATTAATAAAGGCAAGTGGGACCATATAGACATCAACAAAATTAAAGCTTTAATCATACGGATGCCAACTACATCCTTTTGGAAAGCTGCTTTGGTCTAGTTTAGCTTCCTTGCTTTTCATAATATAGTGATGAGTTTTGAATGGATATGACAGGAAGCCAATTAGTGTTGGTCTCTTCGCTATCCTTTTGCAATATTCAAATATACTAGCAAAGAGTTAAACACAGAAGATATACTACGTATGTACCTTTTTATATAATTTGATATGGAAGTAGCAAGACTGCATTAAACATAAATGTATATATATATATATATATATATATTACGTTTCTTTGGTCTCATTTTCAATTCGTGAACAATTATATAGCACAAACAAGTGGTGGTCCTTCATTGTAGGCGTTTGATTTTTATGTTTGGAAATTACTTCTCCTGGTAAACATAGTGTCGTGACGAGTTAAAAGTTTAATACCCTGCAATTGTAAAGGAAACATGTACTTATTATCGAGTCCAAAAGTAAACACTTACGGGCCCTCTCTAATGCGAGAACCTCACGTAACCCATGTGGTAAGTACACTTGATGAATAATACTTGACACCAAACTGAGGTGACATGTGATTAAATAATAAATATGGGGTTAACAAAATCAGGATCAGATAAATCAACTATTATGATGGGAAGAAAAATCTAATCATATGCATTCATTCGAAATTTTTGCTTGGGTGTTCCAGAAATTAATGCACTGATCACCCCCACCTTTACCAGAAGCTATATATGGTAGATTTCCCTGGAATGGACGCCAGACTAGTGAAACCAGTGGGTAAATTGGAAGAGGCCATGGCCTTATAGATCTCTTGCCGATGTCTCTTGTAAATTTTAACAATGTGAGATCTAACCCCAACATCATTGTTTATGATTACACCATCAGTTTCTCCACTGATCAATTTTAACCGATGCTAGAGGATTGTTCATGAAGGCCAAGATTTTGATTGTGGACTGGCTCCTGTTCTCTTGCTAGACTGTTTGATGCATCATTAGACTGCTGGTGTTGGCAGGTTTCATGGAAAAAAGCACGCATCTAACGATAGCTGCACACATTAGATTGCATCCAATGATGGAGAGCACCGGAGCTTCCTGTGTGCACAGGAGAATATCTGCGCGCTAAAATTTTGGTGTGGTTTATATTTAATTTTAGACATTGGCCAGACCAACTGTTGCACTATGAAAAGGATGGCTCGTTGGCCCCATATTTTTAATGGTCATCAAATGCTATGTTTATGTTTATCTATATTGGCCAAGGTTTTAAAAAATCATATCCGTCATTAGATTGAAAGAGACATTGATTCAAAAGTAAATGGTTTAATCATGGTTGAATCAGATCCGGATAAGCTCCTATACCTCTCCTTAGGCTGAAATTTGTCCTATGTGGCAATTTTTTTTTTATAGTTTGCGATTAGATTGAGAAAGTGGGCAGGACAAAGAGAGCGACGACTGACAAGAGAAGGAGAGAGGGTGCGATGGAGAGAGGAAGAGCGACGGTCAGAGAACGCTGCTTCACCTCGCCCTGCAGCCACTAATGACTCCCAGTGGTGTAGCCAAGACCTCTCACCCACGGTGCAATTTATTTTAAAAAATAAATTAAATAATTAAATAAAATATATATAGGTTAAAATACACTTTACCCCCCTAAACTTTTTTCTATATGCAAAAAATCCTCCTAAACTTTTTTCTATGTGCAAAAAACCCCTCTCAACTTTCATTTTGTGCCAAATACCTCCTAGAGTTAGGTGACTGTTACTTAAATGCTACGTTATCAAAAGTCAAATGCCATGTTAGCTATTTTTATAGCTTATCTGTCACATAGGCGCTGCCATGTTAGCATGTTAATACAGCCCTACACGAGCCTCTACTTTTCCTTTCTACATCAGAACTGGCTAAACCCGACACTGCAACACTGAAGGAAGACGACAAAGCACCTTTGAAGAAAGACTACGCAGATTGATTCCACGCTGATTTCTTTGGGCATCTACCTTAGGTGAGTAACAATTTAACTTACACACTGGCTGCACACACTGAATCGCACATGAGCCCCTCCCTTTCCCTTTTACCTCAGAATCGCAATTTGTTGCGATTTAGGGTTCCATGTGGCCATTTAGGGTTCACAGGCATAAGCCCCTCCCTTTCCCTTCCACTATGCCTTACGAAGCTCATTTGGACCTGAGAAACACTTGTTCTTCTGCTGTATTATACATAGTTATGGACTTGAGGAATATAAATTTGTCTTTCCTTTCCAATTTAGTAATTCTCATTTGTTGTGATTCTTCTGCTAAAAGTTGAGAAATTAGAATGGGACGAAATACCAACATATGTAATTACAATCTCATGTTTTGATGCAATCTTGTATGGTCTATTTTGTTAAAATTATAGATGTATATGTGTATTTATCAGCAGAAGCAGATAGTTAACATATAGTTAATTTATGGTATGACAATTGTATAGTTGGTTAGTCAATATTGTTTATATATACAGAATAGGTACTTTGTACATAATATACTTTTGAATACAATCAGTATTCTTTCAGACTTCTATATACGAAAACACTTTGCTCTGTTTTACATATTTCATGTCTTATATACAGAATAGGTTTCTGTTTCTGTTTTTACAACTTTTTATCTGGTTTTTATTGTTCTGGACTTGACTGGTTTGTTCTAGACTTGACTGGCTTATGCTGGGATCACTGCATGTTTTACTAGTTTGTGTTTCTGGTGGTTTTTATAGGTTTTTGTTTTGTCTAGTTGATGTTTTCAATATTTTTTACTGGTTCACTGCATGGTGTAATGGTTTTACTGGTTGATAACTTTTATTTGTGCTGGATCTATTTGTGCTTTTTTTTTCTGCTTTCTACATGTTTTTTTGTTTTGTTTATGCTTTTTTTACTGCCTTCTGCATGTTTCTTCTGGTTCTGTTTGTGCTTTTTTTTATTGCTTTCTACATTTTTTTCTGGTTCTGTTTGTTGGTTCTGTTTGTGCTTATTTTCACTAGTTATGCTTGTTTTTACTGGTTGATTTTTCTAGTGTACACTAGGATGGCTACCTTTAGCACTGATGAAAGCAAATATCAAGGTGCTATGAGAGTACAAAACAAGCGATGCTTTTGCAAAAGAAAGGCATGCATTAGAATATCCGAGACCCCAAAGAATCCAAATAGATTGTATTACACATGTAAGGATCAATGTTGTAATTTCTTTGATTGGTTAAAGTCACTGGAGATTGATGAAAACACACTCAATGTAAGACATGTCTAATCTACCTCGATTGTTATGGAAAAACTGAATATTCAAAAAGACATAATTGACTTCATGGCTGGTCTTGCATATCTTAAGCATGAAGTTGCTAGAATGGATGGCACCATACAAGAGTTGAAATTTTTTTGTTGTAATCAATTTTATATCAGGGATTACGATACTGCTCCAGGTCGTGAACAAGTGAATGTAAAATTAATCCCCTTTGTAATGAACCTGCTAATGTAGTTTTAAGCTTTTGTAATGAACCGGCTAATGTAGTATTAGGCCTTTGTAATGAACAAGCTATGTAGTATTATGGTTATGTAATGTAGGAGTTGATATAGTAATAGGCTTATGTAATGAACAAGCTGATGTAGTATTATGGTTATGTAATGAACAAGTGGTAATTGCTTTAACTTGGGTTCTATTTTACTGGTTTCTCTTTTTTTGCTATGAATAAGTTAGCTTCTTTTCACTATTAATAAATAGTATGTAACAATTACAAGTTAACAAAAAGGGCCCCAAAAGCACTAATTATACCAAAAAGGACCCTATCACTACTAATTACAACCAAAAATGCACAAAAGTTACATGTTAACAAAAAGGAGCCTCAAAATCACTAATTATACTAAAAAGGACCCCTCTGGCACTCTTGAAACCCAAAATCATATGATGTGGCTATGATCTCCTTGTGTAGAGGCTTGAGTGCTCTGCATAGGTGATGGTTGGCTTGCCTACACAAATAGTAATAAGTTAATAACTTCAATTATCTCAAATATGATTTATTCACTACAATATGCACAACTACTAACTGTAGGTGGGGCAACCGAGGCTTGGCTCGCCTTCTTCGACTTCTTCTTGTATGTCTTCCTAGCAAGATTTATTATTCCCTTGCATCCGCATGTATTGTGACCAATAACACCACAATTACCACACTTCATTGTAGCATCATCTCTTCCGATCAAGAAAGGGTTTTGTGGCTTATCTGCGGCTTTTTTCCTCACTGTTTTGGGCCTATCAGGGGCTTTCTTATACTGGGGAGGCAAGATAGAATCATAGCTTATTTTCGGCCAATACACATCGCTTGGTACAGGACCTACCATGTTGGGGTATGCGTGTAAGAAAGCATCTTTACTATACAAGTTGTGGATATATGTAATATCCCAAGAATTTATATGAATATTTAAAGTCTAATTTGAAGTTTAGTGAAAAATTTAATTACGTGGAAAATTTGCTTTTTTGAATTAGTGAAGAAAATGTGGGAATAGAAATTTTAATTTTTAATTGAGGAAATTTTTACAGATTCTCAAGGACTAAAGTGAAAAGAAAAGAAAGTATAGAGGACTTTTGAGAAATGACCAAGTAGGAACCCGAGAAGAAGAATAGAGCTTATGGGAATGAATTATGAGTCCGGTACCGAAAGGATGATGAATTTGAGGTTAAAGTGAAGTTTGAGACATTGAGAGGGACTAAAGTGAAATAAGGAAATCTGTGGGGCACCTAGGATTTAGAAACACCTGAGGTGAGATTTTATGAATTTGCTTTTGCTAGTCTTGACTGAGGGTCAATTGCAGAGCAAGTGATAATTTCACCCCGGGTGAGTATATAGGTGGCCTCACCTATTTTTTATTCATTTTTCTCCTTTCCTCTCTCTCTCTTCACTTTCTCTCCTCTCTTTCTCTCTTCCTTCTCTCTAATTTCTCTCTCTACACTCCAACTCTACAACCGGGCTTTGAAGGGCGGATCTTGGGCTACGGGGCGAGCCTCTAGGAGCCAAGCAACGTAGGGAAAGCAAGGAATCGAGGTAGAAATTTCTATTTTTTAAGCTTTTCCCTATTTTCTAGTTTTAAGAGTGTTTGAGGAAAAATCGAGATTCCGGCTTCGTTTCTCGATTAAAATTGGTGATTTTGGTGTCTAAATGCTCCTTAGACATTAAGGGTGAGATCCCATGGAAGAAATCATGAAAAACGGTGAAGATTTGGCCAGATTCGGGCCAAAACCGAGAGAAAGTCGCGAAGGGTCGCGATCGTGGCGCCTAGGCGCCAAGGACATGTGGGAGGGCATGGGTGGCGCGCAGGCGCCATAGGTGGCGCCCATGCGCCAGGTGTACCGGAAAACCTTAGCTTATTTTCAATCGGCCATAACTTCTTCATTCGGACTCCGTTTTGGGCAAACTTTATATCGTTGGAAAGCTCTTTGAGTCTAGTTTTCAATGGTATAAGTTTCATTTAGATATTCATTACCGATTAGGAGTTATGACTTAAGATGTGAGTAAAGGTCGAGAGTAGTAGTAGAAAATTTCTCTATTTCGTAACCCTGATGGTTTTTGTCTGGTTACAATAGGAATGGTCAAGGTGCAAAGTGGGAGTGCCGAGAGCGTGAAATCCAGGTGAGTGGTTAATACTTGCTATGATTAAATATCTGTTATTGACTTTTTGCCTCATAGTGGAAATATGTTGTATATCCAAGTTTGAAGAGGATGATGTGGAACGATGAGGCATAAACAATTGTGGAACGTGTCTGGTAATGTATATAATTATATTTTTTTTCCCATGAATGGAGGTTATATGATGGATTGTGAATGGCATGTGAACTGAGTTGAATAATTGTTCTATATTATGGGTTATGTTGTATACATGTTATGTTGCTGGAACCACATTGATTATGTTGTGGCTTGAATTGTAAATGACTGAGTTGTGTATGTGGCTCAAGATTATGATTGAGGATGTTTTTATATATGATTGTGATTGTGTTTGACTGTAAAGGAAAGGCATGGTGGTGCACCCCATGGAAAAATTTATGTGAAGTTATAAGGGTGGAGATTATAAATGGAGCGATAAGGGTGGATGCGGCGGGGGCCGCGGGCAACGATCCAGAGGTATTCTGGACGACCCAGTTGGTACGGGAAATTTGTGTGAAATTGATTTCACCGATTGTTGTTGTGAACTTTTGAATTATGTTGAAATGTATTTGATTTATTTGGATATTGTCGTGAAGTACTACGAATAATATCATATCATATGATGATCGATTTATGTATGATTGCTGCATGTTATCATTATGATGTATGATATTTTTTTTGTCATAGTGTTGTGTTATCTACTCACTGGGCACGTGGTTTGCTCATACCCCTCTTATTGATATTTTTTTTTCAGAGTTGACAGCTGAAGGTAAATATCGGAACAAGGAATTATGGATCCTTAGTCCATGATTACCTTTTCATTTGTTCAGGATAAAGGTATAATAGTTAAGTCTTATTCTAAGTTGTATAAATCTAGAAATCTCTGTAATCGGGTAGGTTCATTCAGTGATGTAATGTGAATGATTGTAGTATGTATAGAGAATTCGGTTTGGTTTCATGAAACAGAATTGTATGATGATTAAGAGAAAGATAGGCTTACGGAGGTGAAATGAAATTCACTTTCCGTGCCGGTCACGTGCTCAGATTTTGGGACATGACAATATAGTTCCTGGGAATATCTCTCATCCTGTAAATGGCTGTAACTGCATGTCTACAAGGTATGCCGGTCAAGTCCCAACAATTGCACATGTAAGTTCTCTCACACAAGTTGACAATTTCTAAGGACTTTTGACCTTAAACCTTCCATCTCCAACCATATAGTATATGAAGCTTTGTGATTGATCCTTGGCGCGCTCTAACTTGGTTTGGATCCTTGGGCATATTTAACCCCTATACTTCTCCATGCCTTTGATCTTTGTGGTATACGCTTAATGAACATCCTTCGAATGATCTTACACATAGTGATTATTGGCTTGTCCTTAGCCTCAAGTATAAATGAATTGAACATCTTCACAATATTATTTTGTACAATGTCACACTTAATGTTAGTGTTGAATGCATGATTACTCCACAATTTAAGATCATATTTAACAAGCCAATCATATGCTTTGCTGTCAAGTGCCTTCCTAATAGCACATATATGATTGGCTGACATGCTGCAAGGAATCCCTTATTGCATACATCTAGACAAACGTATAGTCTCTGAAATAGAGATCCCTCTCGCTAGACCTAAAGTGTGCTACTAGGGTTATGTTGCCTGACGACCTCACAATAATCCCATAATTTAGCAAATTGTGTATCATGACCACCCTCAATCCGTGCAATAGCCTTTCTTTTTGCTCGATAGGCTTAGAACCTTGACACTAATATATTGTGATCCTTCTGTACTTGGTTAGTAAAGGCTGTCACTCTCCAATCAGGTTGATCCCTGACATTCTCAATATATTTATTTACTAACCATCTCGAGGCCACTTTCTTATTCGCCCTAACCAATCCACAATTATGGTCTTTTTCATAAAATGATTTAATTTGAAAAGCTTTACCATTATGTGTTCAGGAAACATAGATCTTCCAATCACATTATTGCTTGCAAACAACTGTAATGTTTTTTGATTCATTCTTTATGTACTTGAAATTGATCCCATTTTCAATTGCATACTAATTAAGTGCTTCTTTGTAGATTTTAAAGTTCCTAAACTTTAAACCAACATAAAGATTTATAGGCTTGCTGAAGTCAACCTTCTCATTAAAAGTTTGGTATTTAGGCCTCTTAACTTGATCATCATCAGAAGACTTGTCCAAGCTTACCAACTAGTCACTATCACCATACTCTGATTCAACATCACCATCCCACTTAGCGCCATCAATAATGGGTATCGCCTCGGTGCTCGTAGTAGTTGGTATTGGACCCATAGTGTGCGACATCCATTCATCTATCCAAGTGTCACATCCTAATTTAGGACATGTGAATAACTCTATAAACTCGAGGGTATACCTTTATGGTAATCCATAAAATAACATAATTTTTCAAGAAAGAGATT
Organism: Biancaea sappan; assembly: GCA_037074585.1. Lineage (NCBI taxonomy): Eukaryota > Viridiplantae > Streptophyta > Magnoliopsida > Fabales > Fabaceae > Biancaea > Biancaea sappan. Next base: position 31,915,142 of record CM073492.1, on the reverse strand, counting down.
TTTGCATATAAAAAGTTCAACATAGTGAAACAGTAAACACAAGTCAAATATCATACCGTATAATACAAATTTCCAAGCCTAAGTGACCTATAGAGATTACAGAGCATTTCCTAAGCTTTTGAATTCACAGGCCTCCAGACGACGTGGAAAGTATCCTCAAGGAATAATATTCCTCCTGCGGATTTCGTTTGTTCTCATCCACTGTATCTAAAAAATGTTCATAGAGAGTGTGAGTTCATCAAAACTCAGTGACTAAATGACTGTCCAATAATAAATATGTCACAAGTATAAATATCATAATCATAATCATAATAAAAACAGTTATATTCATATTCGGGGTTTCTATACCTCTGTATTTGGTTTATGTTCAGGGATTTAATTCTCGTTGTATTTATGTTCACAATCGTTACATGCATTGGTATCTTGGGAGATCAAGCCTTCAACTATTCTATGTGTATAATTTCATACATTGGTATCTTGGGTCAAGCCCTCAACCATTCTATGTGTATAATTTCATGCATTGATATCTTGGATTAAACCCTCAACTATTCTATGTGTATAATTTCATGCATTGATATCTTGGGTCAAGCTCTCAACCATTCCATGTGTATAATTTCATGCATTGGTATCTTGGGTCAAGCCCTCAACCATTCCATATGTATAATTTCATGCAATGATATCTTGGATCAAGCACTCAACTATTCCATGTATATATTTGCAATCATAATTATCATGAACATAACAATAAATTTGATTATCTAGTTATCATCATTAAATAGGGAATCTAATTGCAATATGAGGTGGGATTTATATCGTACTTGAAATAAAAGTAAATAAAATCGGTTAGCAAGGTCATCCGCTCACATAGATTCTGTATCCAAGTCGCTTTTCTGAGTTGCTACCGAGAAGAGTATATAGCTGGATTTTAGGTTCCGCTTGGATCTAGGCTAAGGAAGAAAGACCTAGAATTTCAGAGCCCTAACGTCAGAGCAAAGAAGTTTTGAGGAGAAGAGAGAAGAGAAACTGAAGGTGTGTGTTTAGAAGTGAAATAGAAGGGTCTATTTATAGGAAAAGTCAATGGTACTATTTGATACTATACGCTAATAAAATATTCAATTTACTATTTATGAAAATGACATTTCTAATAATTCAGTTTACTATGCGATCACGAGGCGGCTGAGTTAGTCGTTACTATTAAAAACTAAAGGAAAAATTATCATTTCTCTTAAACTTTTAAGTTTCTTTTCACTTTTGTCCCTTTCAATTTAGTCCCTAAAGGGATTTTCTCATATAAAACATTATTTTTTTTCCCAATTTCTTTCAGATTCCTCTTATGCTCAAGTCATATTTCATCCAAGGGATAAATTCCATATCATAACATCTATTATATCCTACAGTTTATACAATCTATAAATAGAAATCTGTATTTTCAATAATATGCACAAATAAGTATACAAAAAATTAAACATATAGGAAATTTATTTTCTCCAAAATAAATTTATCATAATTCTTGAATACTTATAACTTAAAAATATAGCGAGTATTAAATTCTACCCCTCTTAAAAGAATTTGGTCCTCCGAATTCAAAATTCATCTCAAAACTAAAACAAATATGAATACTTCATCCATATCTCATTCTCTGCTTAAGAATTTTCAAAATCAAGTACAAAATATAATACGTCCAACATATTTTCATTTCTTAAGTTCATTCAATAAAAGAATCACCTCAACAAAAGAAGATTCAAAAACTTAAATTTTATTTCTAGTACATAAGTTACAGATAACAAGCTTAACTTGATTTATAAAATAGATAATTTTAATACGTGAAGCTTAGATCAAACATCAGTTTTAGGTACAAACAAAAGAAATGATAAATTAAAGACGATGAGGCTTTTGAGATGGAGAAGGTGCTCCAGGTCTAAAAGAGGAAGTTGTTTCAGATCTTAAGGATGAAGCTAATTGTTGCAGCCTAGAAAGGGTTTCTGGAGGAAACGCCTGAGAAATTTGGCGAAGAACAGAAGTCACTCCGTTCATACAGTCAATACATCTCGCTTGTTGGTCACGAAAATTTTGAGTTGCAAACATCGAATGCTATCAACTCGATTAGCTAGTTCCCCGAAACGATAGTTTATTAGTTTTTCTTGGTCTTCAAAGAGACTATTTATTAGTCGTTTCTGGTCTTCTGTCTTGTATTCCAAGCTATCTATCTTATGCTCCAAGTTTTATATCTTACGCTCTAGGAACGCAAACTTATTTTCTGAGGATGTTGCAGTGCTGTTCTCCTCTAACTCTATTACATCTCTCTTTCTCTTTTTAATTTCTGGTGACCTATTTACAGGCCTCTTCCCTTTTTTGTTTCTGAGACTTAGATTTAAATCAAGCTCTACGCTACCAGCCTCAAAATTCAAGTTGAAAGATTTATTGTCGGCCATTGCTCTAGGGATCTCAGAAATAAATTCAAACGAGAAAGGAATGAATATTAAGGAATAGGTATGTAATGAAAGAAGTAGGTTTGCTTGGTGTGATGAGTAGGGTAACGGGAGTACAAGTTTTATAGGCAACGCGCAGCCCCTCGAACTAAAGCCACTATAACCTATACGCCGCTCACTAAGAGGTTTATAGATCGCATACATCGCAATGCCAGTAATTGATGTCGGACATGCAAGTAAATAGTAAATATAATTTAATGCAATTAACATAAGTCAAAGGTTTCCTAAAAAATTTCGGCTAACTTTTGACTCTTCCTCAAAATTTTTGACTAATCGCCGTTTCAATCTATGATTTCCTCACTCTATACTTGTCTTACAGTGTAATCCCATATCACGATATCACTCTATGATCAGGTAGTCTCATACTAGCCTTATCCTGGATTCTAATTCGTGTCTTTGCTTTAGGCTTACATATAAAATATATATATTAAAACAGAGTTAACTGTTTACAGTCGCATGCATCAAGCATTATTATAGTGCAAAGAAATTATTACCTTTCATTTGCCCACAAGAGCATTATCTATATGTATGTGTAAATATAAAGATGCATCATCCTCTACACATTTTATTTTATTCAAGTTTTTTTAAATTTCTGACTTCTCATTCTCTATGAGTGGATATGGAATCATTACATAATATTCTTAGCTTTAGCCTCATCTCATTATGCATGAATAACATATACATCATATATTCTTAGATACATGGATTCACAACTTGATTCAATCAATCATATATATTATACTCAACTAAAGGCTTTTAAGAACAACACAATAAAGCAGAGAAATACATTTCAGTTCATCATAAAAGCATCCAAGGCAATCTTTAATGGCTACATTGTCAACTTCTTTGAATTTTCGGAAAATGCCAACAGGAGAAATGGGAAAACCCAGTATAAATATACCGCAAATCCACCGAATATTAACTTTCGTGGTTTTGGCATTAATGTGATGCGCTATTGGTGTGCATGCCTCCTCTAGACCTCTAGCTTCCAGCTTGCAAAAATCCATAGGTTTAGCGTGTAGGGGTACGACGAAGAAATATCTTCTTTGGCTCTAAGTCTAAATTTTCTCTATAAAAACTGCCCCAAAGTTCTCAATTACCACACCACAAAGAGTGATTATCTCTGAGCCTATAATTTCCCAGCATTCCTCTCTCCTTATACTCCTGTAAAAACTTCTAAATTGTCCAAACCATGGCCACAAGGAAGTTCATTGATCTTACGGTGGAGGCCAAGGAGGAAGAGCTTGACTTAAACTTAAGTTTAGGCAAGGACAAGAACAAAAGACCTTTCGAGGGACCTCAAGAGAATCAAAAGGAGAAGAAGATGAAGAATGAGGAAGCTGAAGAGATTAGCACAAGCTATACGTCAGAAGACAAAATCGCTTGTCTAGAGCAGGAAGTGAAGAATCTGAAAAAGATGATAGAGGAATTGGAGAAATTAACTAAACGCAATAATGTGGCAATGACTTCGAGAATAAACACGTTCTTCTATTGGTCTATCCAATGCTTCTGCAATCAACAACAAAGAAGTATTGATTGTATGAATGGAATTTACACTACCCTCCGTGACATTGCTTTGTCTCTCGCTCCAAGGAATGGTCTAGGGGTGATGATACAATACAACCCTCCTAATCCTAGACCACCTCGCCTGTAGATTATTCATACATGAGTAAACTTTTTTTTTGCAATGTAATCCTTCAGTTTTTTGTTTTTTGTTTTTGTTTTAATGCCAGTGGTTTCTTTTATTGGATGGTACTCCAAAAATAAATAAATAAAGATAAAGGATTTAATCACATAAAATCAATCACAAATTCAGCTTATAAAGCCAATTTTTTTTTGGTGACCCTATAGGTTGACACAAAGACAACAGAAACTCTATGTAAGTCTTGTTATCTTCCCCCTTATCGTACGGGAGTAGACGAAGGCATCCTGTGTAGATCGATTGAACTTGATATCATACCCTCAAATTGTCATGAACTCTTACTTGAGAGCCTTGAACTCACAAGCTTTTCTTAAACTAACGCTCTGAGGCACAAATTGCTATAAGAACGTCTTTCTAAACTATTCCAATTGTACATCACGTTTAATAATTATAAATGTTCATACGCCAACAGCCCACCTATAACATGTTCATACGCCAACAGCTCACCTATAACATGCCCCAATCATTCCAATGTTACAAAACTTCTATATATATATATATATATTTTTTTTTTTGAAACACATCTACCACATAGTACCATCATGTCAATCCTTAACTAAATAAGTGCAATTTAGGCGAGTTGCCCCTAGAGAATACTTATAGCTTATCGCAACATCTCTTATATTAGGTCTCATTTTATTGTAGTGTCTCCCTTAGGAAAAACTACATAGCCCCCATCGATTTCGTCAACCAAGCTTCCATCAAGGAATATATTGTTTATGCACTTATGGCCTTTTCCATAAATTGTATCTATCTGGCATCTACCAAAACCAACTCTTTGATCTGCCCCTAAAGGGTTCTTTCTCATTCCTACATCAGTAATATGTGCTATATACTTTAGGAAAATCTTTCTTGAACTCTAGCTCATGCCTCATAATTAACTTTAACCCCATCTGGTACATCACTCTTGGTCCTGCCCTCATGCCATATTCTAGCCACTATTGATCCTCAGCTTCAAGAGTACACTACAAAGTTGTCATGACCCGTTTTCTGGGCACATGACCGGCACAATGATGAATATCCCATCACTGTAAACCTTTCGATAAATTCTACCCATGAGTTAAATTATTAGTCATTATCTCTATATTATCAAAATAACCATTCCTGAAGAAAATATATCAAATTTTCTTATTTGAAATTCATAGAGATTATTTGCATATAATAATAGATCCTCAACATAAAATACATTATTGTACTGAAATACAAGCCAAATACCAAACCCCTGACCTAGATGTCCTAGACGATTACAGAGCAACATAATCTACAACAATAGAGGGGCCTACCCGACAGCGGGAGGGTCCAAAGTGATCTACTCTTCCATCGGATATTCTTCATCGACAACCTGATCTGAACAAAAAGGTTGTACAGATAGTGTGAGCTTTTAAACTCCGTGAGCGAATCGACCTCGCGTTAATAAAATTTAAATACATTACCAGTCATGCAAGCATACCAGAAGGCTCATACTCAACCAATAGACATAGTTAGAAATTATATACAAGAAGATAAAAATTCATCCAATTCAACAAACGTTACTAGTACTAGTTAATGGCAATATATCCCGGAGAGCGCACACAGGCCAGCTCACCAATTCTGTATATTTCTGCCATGACGTACAACCAATTCAACAAACGTTACTAGTACTCATCAATGGCAATATATCCCAGAGAGCGCACACAGGCCAGCTCACCAATTCTGTATATTTCTGCCATGACGCACAACCTCATCCTCTTAGCTAGGGCGCCTCACGGATTTATCACCAATCCGGGCTATATCCCTACTGAGGGAATCGTTGTCTCCACACTCATTGGTCAAGACACCCTTTCAACCGGGTTTTCCGCCTTGCCGTGAGAGGGGGTACTGTCCCGCTCAATCACAATCAATAGTACAGTATTTCATATCATAATCAGAAGCACAATATAATATTCATCCATATAACAGGTATAGTATATAACTATATTATAGATTTATAAACCACAAATCAAGATAACAATTAATCCGTTTTTGAAAACATTCAAACTTCACATCATCATAAGATACTTATTTCATTTTATCCATACTTATGGATTAATTATCTCATTAGATTCGTCATTCTGAATCCAATTTCCCCCTATGAATCTTGGGAGTGTCTTACGACATACTTTTTATCACCAGTAACGCTAAAACTCTATTAAAACGGGGTCGTTTCACTCACTTGGATTCCGTATGAGTATCACTTCTCTAAGTCGTTACGGACAAGAGTACACAGATGAATTTCAGTATTCTGCTACAGAGATTTTCATGAAAGATTAGAGAAAATAAGTTAGGATTGTTTTCATACAGACATTGTTCATACATACGGTTACTATTCATACATACGGTCACTATTCATATGTACGGAGACAGTTTATACCAGAAATAGAGAATACAATCTGTAAAAGAGTACACCAGGTAAGTTCCCAGGAAAGAGTGGAGGGTCACAATGGACACACTTAAAAATCAGGTCTTTCCTTAGCCAGAACTTTCCTAGACATGTATTCTTCACAGTTTACATCCTATTTCGGTAATCAGAGAATCAAAATAATATGTAAGCAGCTAAGGACAGTTTTTCTGATGTGGAAGATCAGCCAAAGCTGCAACCACAGAGCATACTTAAGAAAATAACTTCTAAAATTTGAAAGACATAGAAAGGGCATAGTATCCTTACCTAAGCTGAAAAGGAAAGGCCCAAAATCTCAGAGGCCTAGCGTTGGACCAATAAATCTTAAAGAGAGAAGAATAGAAGTTGAAGGTGTGATTTTGAAAGTGAAATGGAATGGCCTATTTATAGGAAAATTTAAGGGTACTATTCCATCTACCCCGTCTCACCTACCAATTTCACTTACTAGTCTTATCTACTAGTTTCACTTACTAGTATTACTTACTAGTCTCATCTACTAGAATAATCAATTTGCTAATTTAGTTTCCTTTCAATTTAGTCCCTTAGGGAATTCTCTCATATAAAATGTCATTTTTTTTCTCCCAATTTCTTTCTAGTTTTCTCTTATGATCAAACCACATCTAGTACTTGACATTTTAATTGTATAGAAGAACAGTACCATATACATAAATAGTATTATACAGGTAAATAGTACTGTATACTAGAATAGTAACCGGCCTTACTAATTTTCTTGGATAAATTTACTCATTGCCATTCTAACTTATAAGATTTGTTTCCTTGAGAATTTGTAAAAATTTCCTAAATTAAAATTTTAAAATTTCTATTCCCAAATTTCCTTCACTAATTCAAAAGAATATTTTCCACGTAATTAATTTTTTTTTCAATAAACTTCAAAATAGATTTTGAATATTTGTAAAAATTATTGGGGTATTACAAAAGTTACGTTCCTAATTTCTCAAAAAAAAAAATTAACACAGAGGTCATACTCTTCCATCAATATAAAGATCATGCCTCCAACAAGATCCAAAGTTCTACACATGAAATCAATTACTTCTTATTGTAACAAAATTATCTCTAACTAATTGCATCGAAGAGTAAGTTACAAAAAGGATAATCAACTCTACAAGGTCTTTTATGGAACGTAATCCCATATTCATGCCGCGGCTCATAATAATAGAAAAGGGCCCACAAAGAACACTTTGCTCAGTAATCTATAAGGGACCTAAAAACTAAGCTTTGATACCAAAATTGTCACATCCTAATTTAGGACATGTGAATAACTCTATAAACTCGAGGGTATACCTTTATAGTATTCCATAAAATAACATAATTTTTCAAGAAAGAGATTTTTGCATAGAAAAAGTTCAACATAGTGAAACAGTAAACACAAGCCAAATATCATACCGTATAATACAAATTTCCAAGGTTAGTTGACCTATAGAGATTACAAAGCATTTCCTAAGCTTTTGGATTCACAGGCCTCCAGACAACGTGGAAAGTATCCTCAAGGAATACTATTCCTCCTGCGGATTTCGTTTGTTCTCATCCACTGTATCTAAAAAATGTTCATAGAGAGTGTGAGTTCATCAAAACTCAATGACTAAATGACAATCCAATAATAAATATGTCACAAGTATAAATATCATAATCATAATCACAATAAAAACAGTTATATTCATATTCGGGGTTCCTATACCTTTGTATTTGGTTTATGTTTAGGGATTTAATTCTCATTGTATCTATATTCACAATTGTTACATGCATTGGTATCTTGGGGGATCAAGTCCTCAACCATTCTATGTGTGTAATTTTATGCATTAGTATCTTGGGTTAAGTCCTCAACCATTCCATGTATATAATTTCATGCATTGGTATCTTGGGTCAAACTCTCTGTGTATAATTTCATGCATTGATATCTTGGGTCAAGCCCTCAACCATTCTATGTGTATAATTTCATGCATTGATATCTTGGATCAAACCCTCAACTATTCTATGTGTATAATTTCATATATTGATATCTTGGGTCAAGCTCTCAACCATTTCATGTGTATAATTTCATGCATTGTTATCTTGGGTCAAGCCCTCAATCATTCCATATATATAATTTCATGCAATGATATCTTGGATCAAGCTCTCAACCATTCGATGTATATATTTGCAATCATAATTATCATCAACATAATAATAAATTTGGTTATCTAGTTATCATCATTAAACAGGGAATCTAATTGCGATATGAGGTGGGATTTATATTGTACTTAGAATAAAAGTAAATAAAATCGGTTAGCAATGTCATCCACTCACATAGATTCCATATCCAAGTCGCTTTTCCGAGTTGCTACCGAGAAGAGTACATAGCTGGATTTTAGGTTCCGCTTGGATCTAGGCTAAGAAAGAAAGACCTAGAATTTCAAAGTCCTAATGTCAGAGCAAGAGAAGTTTTGAGGAAAGGAGAAAAGAGAAACTGAAGGTGTGTGTTTAGAATTGAAATGGAAGGAAGGGTACTATTTGACGCTATGCGCTAATAAAATATTTAATTTACTATTTATGAAAATGACATTTCTAATAATTCAGTTTACTATGAGATCACGAGGCAGTTGAGTTAGTCGTTACTATTAAAAACTAAAGGAAAAATTATCCTTTCTCTTAAACCTTTAAGTTTCTTTTCACTTTTGTCCCTTTCAATTTAGTCCCTAGAGGGATTTTCTCATATAAAACATTATTTTTCTCTCAATTTCTTTTAGATTCCTCTTATGCTCAAGCCATATTTCATCCAAGAAATAAATTTCATATCATAATATCTATTATATCCCACAGTTTATACAATCTATAAATAGAAATTTTTATTTTCAATAATATGCACAAACAAGTATATGAAAAATTAAACAGATAGAAAATTTATTTTCTCCAAAATAAATTTATCGTAATTCTTGAATACTTATAACTTAGAAATATAACGGGTATTACACCAAGGTGGTTAATGAACAAGTCAGGTTGGTCGACCTCGCTATTTGAAAAGTCACACCCGGTTAAGTCTACCACCTCATCATCAGATTGAGCACCCTCACATGCAGTGTCATCAGGTTGGTCAACCCTTTTTTCTTCTTCAATTTAATCACTAGGCAAAAATGATTTCTCAACTTTATGGTCCACAGACACCTGTAACACTATGAAGTCTTTTGCCTCAGCTTCTCTAAAATTCGAACTACATTTCCATCATTCTTAAATGGGGCAATAATGCTCATATCTTGATCACCGAACTTGTACCACATTTTAACATCAATATCATAACTGCTTTCTTTTACAAAAGATATGATGTTAGTGAATGTGATACAATCAGGGCCATTGTTTTTAGTCACCTCCTTCCTCCCCCCAGCATAACACACAGATGTAGATAATACAAATTTCCCTCCATAGTACATGTAATACCCGTTAATTTCAGAATATAATTCGCTTAAGAGTATTTTAGAATTCTACAACGTTACTTTAGTTATTTATTTTGGTCATTTTTAATTTTCATATTTAATTGTTCTCTTTGAATATTATTTATGAAAATTGAGTTAAATGACTGGACTAAATATTTGCACAATGAGGGATATATTCTAAGAATGGTGAAATTCATGGAAAAGTGGTTTCAGAATGGTCAATTAGTCCATTTATTGTAAATTGACTGGATGGGTTTGGATGTTGGGTTATGGATACCCATGGGTTATTGAATAACCCATTAGAAATATTTAATATAAAGTTTCAATAGTAACCCTCATTTTTCACTCAGCCGAAGGAAGCAGAAAAGCATTTCTCTCTCAGTTCTTCATTTTCTTCTCAAATCCTTCCCTTGATCTTCAGAGTTTCGATTATTTGTTCGGTTCAAAAGCTTTGTAAGGATCAAAGGTAAGCTTTAATCCGATTATTTTCCTTAAATTTCAGTTTATGTAGAAGATCAGAGGAGGTTTTGTTCTTGAAGATTTTGATGATAATTCATGAATCTCAGTAGTTTTAGAAGTTATATTTGAGTTATAATCGGTTAAAAGAGTTGAAATTCTGGTTTTGAAACAAGAAAGGAAAGGATGAATTTTTGAAAGATTGTTCTGCAAAAATTCGAGTTACTGTAGCGACCAGAGATTTCGGAAAAATTCTGGAAAATTTTCTTCGGGTACTGTAGCAGTACTGTAGTGTCGGCAGTCAACGGCACTGTAGCAGTCAACGTTACTGTAGCGAACCGGCACTGTAGCGAACCGTTACTGTAGCGAACCGACACTGTAGCAAACCGTTACTGTAGCAGTCAGAAAATTTTGCGTATTTTTCGTGATTTTGTTTCCTTTCTTATGTTTCCTTGTAATATATTTTACTAGGAAATTTTCCTACACAAATTCTAGTGTGGAACAAGGTAAACTTGGACAAACATCAAGGTGAGTGAATAACCTTGCTCAGTTAATTTGATATTACTAGTCAAAGTACAATATAAGTCCCATTTACAATATTATTTGGATAATAAGCAATTAATTTTTCATATGGGAGTATATGATGATCAATAGAAATAAGAGTATGTAGAAATTATTTATTTCATGACAATTGTACTATGTGATGAATTCTCACTATCTTATTAATGAGTAAAGATATACGGGATCTAATACACGAGTGTGAAAGGGTTAAAGTCCCATACTACTCGGCGTATATCTAAGAAATCCTATACACGAGTTTGAAAGGGTTAAAGTCCCATACTACTCAGTGCATATCTATGAAACCTATACACGAGTTGAAAGGGTTAGAGTCCCATACTACTCGGTGTATATCGATGAGATCTTATTCACGAGTTTGAAAGGGTTAGAGTCCCATACTACTCGTTGTATATCTAAGAAATCTTATTCATGAGTTTGAAAGGGTTAAAGTCTCATACTACTCGATGTATAAGACAATTAATTATATGAGTAAATGTGGTATTTGTACTTTTGATATTCTATATAGTACAGTTATTTACTTACTGAGTTTTTAAATAAACTCACACTCCCTATGATTATTTTTCAGATACAGAAAACAAAGAAGAAGAGTATCCGTTGGAAGATTAGAAGCCCCTTGGGATTACTCTCTATTTCTGTCTGGTGGGATACCAGTACTTAATAATGTGGATATTAGAAACGCTCTGTACTTTCTATAGGTCTCCTAGGCTTGCGATGAGATAGAAATATCAGACTATATATGTCTATATTTGCTTATCAGATGAATATAATTCTGTAGTGTGGAATGAATGATTAAGGTTGAATGTAAAACCTTACAGAATATATGTATATAACGTATGTTTGAGAATTATATCAAATGAGTAGTATCTTTTCACATGCTCAATTTTTGGGATGTGACAGTACACCTCCAATGTTATATTTTTCATGGTGGCTTGGCACCTAAAAAACCAAATATAATAAAGCAGTTAAAACATAGATAAATATAATAGAAAATGCACAATAAAAAATTTCACATTATAAGTATAATTTCAAATTGAAATTTACATGATTATATTTTACACTAGACTGCTAACTTCAACAAAGTATACATTTTATTCTAGTGTGGACCACTTACTGGAATTACTTAATGTAATAAAGTATACATATGAAATAATGGAATTACTTAATGTAATATAATGAAGTAGGGACCACTAGCAAAACCACTAGCCAAGCCACAGAGAATGAGTGAAGCTAATAGAAACTGATAAAGACCATGAATAAATGGGGTCAACTAACATAAACATACACCAATTTAATAAAGTTGTGGTGGGTCCTCTATGAGAATGAGTGAAGAGAAACTTTTGCCTTCCTGTGGCTCGCCTGCGTTTGCATGAATGAAAAAGTAATAGAGGAGACAAGATCTCTTCTATTCAAGCTTTCTCCCCAATACTATTTGTCATCTTCATTCAGCTTCTTTTGGCTTTGTCGTTGTCTTCCTCTTTAGGTCTGGACAGGATTTCCTTCTATGGTGACTGGTTTCAGGTATCGGGGATAGCACTTGTCACGACCCATTTTCTAGGCACATGACCGGCACAATGATGAATATCCCATCACTGTAAGCCTTTCGATAAATTCTTCCCACAAGTAAAATTGTTAGTCATTATCTCTATATTCTCAAAATACCATTCCTTAATAAATACAAAGAAAATACATCAGATTTTCTTAATTAAAAATAATAGATCCTCAGTACAAAATACATTATCATACTGAAATACAAGCCAAATACCAAACCCCCGACCTAGATGTCCTAGACGATTACAGAGCAACATACTGTATAACAAAAGAAGGGCATACCCGACAGCGGGAAGGTCCAACGTGATCTACTCCTCTAGCGGATGTACTTCGGCGGCAATCTGATCTGAACAAAAAGTTTGTACAAACAGTGTGAGCTTTTAAACTCAGTGAGCAAATCGGCCTCGCGTTAATAAAATTCAAATACATCACCAGTCATGCAAGCATATCCGAAGGCTCAAGCTCAACCAATAGACATAGTTAGAAATTACATACAAGAAAAATTCATCCAATTCAACAAACGATACTAGTACTCGTCAATGGCAATATATCCCGGAGAGCGCACACAGGCCGGCTCACCAATTTTGTATTTTTCCGCCATGACGCACAACCTCATCCTCTTAGCTAGGGCGCCTCACGGATTTATCACCAATCCGGGCTATATCCCTACTGAGAAAATCATTGTCTCCACACTCATTGGTCAAGACACCCTTTAACCCGGGTTTTCCGCCTTGCCGTGAGAGGGGGTACTGTACCGCTCAATCACAATCAATAGTACAACAGTTCATATCATTATCAGAAGTACAATATAATACTCATCCATATAACAGGTATAGTATATAACTATATGATTCAAATTTCATATCATCATGAGATACTTGCTTTGTCTTATCCATACTTTTGGATTAATTATCTCATTATATTCGTCATTCTGAATCCAATTTCCTCCTATGAATCTTGGGAGTGTCCTACGACATACTTTTTATCACCAGTAATGCTAAAACTCTATTAAAACAGGGTCGTTTCACTCACCTGGATTCCATACGAGTATCACTTCTCTAAATCGTTACGGACAAGAGTACGCAGGTGAATTTCAGTGTTCCGCTACAGAGATTTTCATGAAAGATTACAGAAAATACGTTAAGATCGTTTTCGTACAGATACTGTTCATACGTACGGGTACTATTCATATGGTTACTATTCATACGTACGGGTACTATTCATACGGTCACTATTCATACATACGGTACTATTTATACGGGAAATACAGAATACAATCTGTAAAAGAGTACACCAGGTAAGTTCCCAGGAAAGAGTGGAGGGTCACACTGGACACACTTAAAAACCAGGTCTTTGCTTAGCCAGAACTTTCCTAGACATGTATTCTCCACAGATTATATTCTATTTCGGTAATCAGAAAATCAAAATAACAGCTAACGACAGTTTTTCTGATGTGGAAGATCGGCCAAAGCCGCAACCACAGAGCATACTTAAGAAAATAACTTTTAAAATTTGAAAGACATACAAAGGGCATAGTATCCTTACCTAAGCAAAAACGGAAAGGCCCAAAATCTCAGAAGCCTAGCGTCGGAGCAAGAGAAACTTAAGGAGGGAAGAAGAGAAGTTGAATGTGTGAGTTTAGAAGTGAAATGGAAGGGCCTATTTATAGTAAAAGTCAAGGGTACTATTTGACACTATGCACTAATAAAATATTCAATTTACTATTCATAAAAATGACATTTCTAATAATGCAGTTACTGTACACCTTACGCGTACGATGGAAAATTTCCGTTTATTTACTATTAGAAACTTTAAAGGGAAAACTATCCTTTCACCTTAAACCTTTAAGTTTCTTTTCAATTCAGTCCTTTCAATTTAGTCCCTGAGGGTATTTTTACACATAAAACGTCATTTTCTCCTACAAACTTCTTTCTAGTTTTCTCTTATGACCAAACCACATCTAGTATTTGACATTTTGATTGTATAAATGAACAGTACCATATACGTAAATAGTATTATACGGGTGAATAGTACCGTATACTGAAATAGTAACAGTAGTTTGAAAACACGCATTTATATTTTATTTTTCATGGGTATTACAGCACTGTTTTGGATTGCAGAGACTATTTGGTTTTTAGGGCTATATTAAAATGCTGACGTGGCAGCACCTATGTGGCAAGTGAGTTGTAAAAATGGCTAACGTGGCATTTAAAGTGTATAGTCTACTAATGACGTGGCATTTACGTAATGGTCAACTGATGGTCAACTAACTCTATGGGGTTTTTGGCACAAGATGAAAGTTGAGAGAAGTTTTTTGCTGAGTTTGAAAGTTTAAGGAGGTTTTTTGCACATAGAGGAAAGTTTAGGAGTGTAAAGTGCATTTTAGCCATATATATATTTAAAAAATCAACACATTCCCATCCGGATCCAGATCTAAAACCAAATAAAATTCACACAACCAACATATAGAAGTTTCATATATATTGAAAAATCACAGTAAGCTTCGGGTTATAGAGGATGATAAAAAAGAGCTCAATACCTACCTCTCAATCTTGTTACTCTACTCGATGCCTTGGTCCCGTGACTCTCTCTGCAATCCTTTATCACAACAGCTTGAGTCCCCTAATTAGACCTATTGCATAATCATGATCTCGCTACTCATAATTTTAATTGCATAGTCAGTCAACCAATTTAATAAAATTAGACCTATGTTCAAAAGCCCTAAATTTCAAACTTTTACAAAGAGGGCCCTAACAATGGAATGAGAAATTAACCATTATCAAAAAAAAAATTCATAAAATTGACTTCACAAATATATTACTCATGATCCTAATTGCATAATCAATTAACTAATTTGATAGAATTAGAGTTATATTCAAATGCCTCAAATTTCGAGCTTTTACAAAGATGACCCTAATAATGGAATAAGAAATTAACCATCATCAAAGAAAAATTTTCATAAAATTGACTTTACAAATATGTTACTCATGATCCTAATTGCATAATCAATCAACCAATTTGATAGAATTAGACCTATGTACAAAAGCCCCAATTTTTTTTGTGTGAAAATCCAAATTTCAATTGAATGAGAAAGGGAGGGGTGGACTGAATTTACTGTCACTGGTGGTGAGAGGAGATGAAGATCATAGACTTGTAGCGAACTGGCAGACTTGAGAGGGAGAGATGGATAAGAGATGCCAATCAACTGATGGGGTCCTAGTCTTGGGAAGTGGCCGAAGAAAGACTCAGGGAGGAGATGAAGATTGAGGCAGTGGTCGAAGGCCAGTCACCAGTGGCGGACTGGTCCTGGGCTGCTGGGTAGTGGCCAGACTTGAGAGGGAGAAATAGAGAGCTGAGGAGAAAGAAAGGTTGGTCCTGGGGGTAAAGAGTGGAGATCGACTGAGAAAGGAGAGCTGGAGAAGACTAGTCCTGGGCAGTGGGTAGTGGCCGGACTTGAGAGGGAGAGACGGAGAATTGAGGAGAAAGGAGAGTTGGTCCTGTGGGGTGGGGCCAGGGGTCAACCGAGGGAAGAGAATAGAGTTAGAAGGTTATACAACAGGGTTCAAAAATTTTGTGTAAGGGTTCAAAAAGGGGCATAAAATTAAAAAAATTTCATGTGAATTATTAAAACTCAGGGCGTGCAGGTACACATCCTCAAAGCAATGTGGCTCAGCCACTGTCTGCACCTCTACCCCCACTCATAGCTCTGTTTGCAACTTCTCAGCCTCGTCATAGTTTTTCCAATTTATGATAACAAGGACTAGAGGAAGACGAATAAGCAAGCGATGAAGAGTGAGAAGAGGGATGAAGGAACAACAACTGAGCCGAAATGACAGAGGAGGAGGATGCGCAAGAGAATCATGTCGGATTTCCCACAATAAAGCTACAATGTCTTTCATTCATATAGGGGCGATCCTCTGCACGCACGCTTTGTTGCTTCAAAATCTTAAGTTTAAGCTTAAGATCACATGAATGAAGTGTATATGGATGTTGAACAATTGGGCAGTGCACGTGGGGGATTTCCTTATGCTTAAGTTTACATGCATGAGATTTAGTGGCAGCTAAAGATTTTGAAGGATATGGAAAGTTTTGAACGCGTGCTTTATCGCTTTGTTTCTTCCTTTCATCCATTCGATTCACGCAAGGCTTTATTGCTCTCTCTATTCTGCCCACTCTCTCAATCAGATCACAACTATTAAAAAAAATTTTGCCATGCAAGATAAATTTCAGCCGTTGGATGAATCCAACAGCTAAAAATAAGGAGCTAAAGGCTCCAGGTGTAGGAACTGATCCAATCCAGTCCAATTAGTGGTATTTATATATATATATATATATATATATATATATATATATATATAATTTTATATTTTAAATCTAATATAATAAATTAATAAATATTTTCAAATTTATTTTTATAGACTTATACAATTTCTCTCTTCCTTATTTATATTTTTGTGACAAAAATTATAATATTATAAAGAATTAGACAAAGAAACTATTAATATTGTGTTAGTAATTAGTTATGAAATGAATATGTTATAAGAATAAATTTAGAAGTATTTTTTAAACATCTAATTGTATTTTTAATATTATATGATATTATAGAATTTGCTTTTTATTATTCTTCAATTTTTTATTATTTAAGTCATTTTATATTTATTGATAATAGTATTTTCTTATTGTCAGTTACAAATAAACTTATATATATAATAATTTACCAATAACTAAAAAAACAAGACATTTGTGGCATCTTGGCAAAGTGTGGAGTTGGGAAGTGGATTCCCTCCTAAGCATAGGAGGCTCCTACTTCAATGTAGATATCATTAGATGTATCACATCTAACTGTCCATGTTTTTCTTGCATTTATTTTGCTTTTTTTAAAAAAAAATTCACTGATCATCTAATTTTGATTAACGATAATCAAATTGATCAACATCCAATACAATTTTAAAAATTAAAAAAATAAAAAATGGAAGAAAAACATAGACCGTTAAATGCATATCCAAGATCCATATTGGATCCGCTTTCGCAGGATTGAGGGGTTGTAAGTTCGATTGCTCATTACAATAGTTTTGTGGAATACAAGTGTGCCGCTGGTTCAAGGACACACTTTGTTATTGGTTTTCATAGTAAACCGACCGTTGGTTCCTGATCCAATCTGATTTTTCAATCTCAGTCTCCAATTCAATCGGTTGTATAATATAGAGGCAATCTATTGTGAGGGATTGTAGGTTCGATTCCTCATTACAACAGTTTTGTGGAATACAAGTGTGTCGTTGGTTCAATGGACTCACTTCATCACAATGAACCATGTTAAGTAGTCTAGAGGGACCAAAATGAACGAAATGAAAAGTTTGTGTTTAATTGCGAAAATTTCGTTTTTGTGCATGTTATGGAAAATTATGATGATGTTGATTAACTTTACGATTTTTTGATACTAGGGCGTAATGGGTGTCAAAGATTTCATTTTAGTCCCTCTCCCTATATAATCCCCCCCCCAACACACACTTAGTTCATTTCCACACACCACACTTCACCTTCTTTTCCTTCGACTACCCAAAAAATCTCCCACCAATCAAGGATTAATTTGCAAAGTTAGGTGCTTTAGTAGTCGACCTTCACTTCAAAAATATCGGGCTAAAGGTAAAGCAAATACTCTTCTTCTCCAATTGCATTTTTTCATCTCCTCTACCATATGTTAGAATTTGTGCAATGCTTGGGATTCATCTAATGGTATGGGTTGAAATAGATTTTATTGAGTCTTATCTTGGTAGAACTAATCTAAACATATATGTATGCGGGTGTATGTGGCTGAATTTGGGGTAAAAACAACCCTAAGTGCGAAAATTGGGAATTTAAGGAGTAAATGATGAAATTTGTGATGTATGGCTCAATGGAATGGTTGGGGAGTGTTTAATTATGACTTTTAGGGTTGCTAGATCATAAATGAAGCTCCAATTGTATTTATTGATGAAGAGGATGGTTAGAGGTGAGGTTGGGGGCATTTTGGATGCATTTTGGCAAAGAGGAGGCAAGGTTCAGCTTATGGCAACCCAAGAGCCTTGCTCTTTGTGACGCTGGAGCCCTAGGTGCCGGGGTGGTAGAAAGCCACTCCAAACAAGGGCTAGGCACCAACCATTGCATGACCTTAAAAAACTTACTTTTTCTCTCCTCTTTCTCACATTATATCACCCTAGGTTATTTATGACATCCTTCAATCAAGGTTTAACCTTCGAAAAGGTAGAAATTCATAGCTCAGAATCAAGGTAAATAAATAAATTTATTCCTTTGAAAATGTATGGTTATTACTTATTTGTGCAATTGTGATTGAATTCTCCCCTATGTTTTGATACTACATTGATGTCAAATGCATATTGAATATGGTCTGAATGGAATTCATGTCCTTGTTACTGTACTATTGTTGTTTAACGTGAGTGATTTCTTTTGGGTTAAAGCGAACTGTGAGGGAGGTGATCTTATTGATTATGATAGGCATGTTGAAGGAAAAATGTTGCCTTTCTTTCCTATATTATTATGATTGCAATTTTGTATATGATGTGATTCCATAATGTGTTTGTGGCTATAATGGCGTTATAAGGGAACATAAGAATGAGTCCCATGGAACTTGGAGTCAATAAGGGTGACATCTAAACTCATGATATGAGATTTGGAGCTAACTTTATATATTGCTTGAGATTTGTGGCAAGATGTAAGATGTCTTATGCATCCCATGTGAGACACATTGATGACTCTCATTTTGCTTTTGTCTTTTTGTTGTTAAATTTATTTTACGCTTTTCACTCTTTGTACTTTTATTTGTTTGACCATAGGATAGGCGTACTCCCTCGCTGAGTTTATCACTCTCCCCTCTCTCACATTTCAAAGCATCAGGTAAAAGAAGAGGCTCCGCCCATCGAGTAGCAAGATAGTTTAAGTCTTCAAGCCTCTCTTTGCTTCCAGGGGATTATACATATTTCGGTGGTTCTTGTTGTCACTGGAGTGTTTATGAATATGGGAACTGTTTGTATGAACATTACAACCCCTTTTTATAAATGGAATCATTATCTTTTGATAGTCGTAGATTATATTTTGTGGGAGTATTACCTTATGCAGGTGAATAGCACATATTCTTATTTCTTGATGCATATGTATGGTTGATATGTTTAGGGAAACCAAACTTTCGGCGACGAGATTATCCTCACCAACCATCCTGGTCACTTGCCCAAGGGTTGGGGTGTGACAGGTTAAACTGATTGATCTGATCCGGTCTTAATCACTATGATATTAGTTCATGGATTAAATAACTTGATTTGTAGTTCAATTATTTTTTAATTTTTCAACTTACTAAAAAAAATTGAATAATTTTAAATTCATTGCAACTTTGTAAAATTTGTTGGCCCTATAGTTTTAGTTGATCATTAACTTGGTCTTTATAGCTATTTAAAATTAGGTACTCATAGTTCTAATTTTTTAGGTTCAGTCTCTATTAACAATACTTTTATTTCTCCGTTAAATATAATGATGTGATGGCCACACCCAAAAGAATTTGACATCCTCCACGTATTGAGTGTTGACATATATCTCTATCAATAAAACCCAACAGAGAAATGAGCTCCCAACCAGCACAAAAGCCCGCATTGAAGAAAACTAAAAGCTTTATTGATGAAGAACTTAAACCCTAGTATGTGCACGATACAGAACAACACCCGAAGAATGAAAGTTTTTGTTAGAGGTAGGAAGGAGAGGATAAGCAAGCAAATGTGAGTGTTCACTTAAGGAGTTTTTTGGGCTCTTTCTCGAATAAGAACCGAGCCTCATTTCTACTCCCTTCGTTTATTAATAATACCATTCCCTTATTCTTTTTCTGCCGTCTCTTTTCCATTTATAATAGTGCAACAATCTGTTATACCACTATCCTTATATTGTTTCTGATCTACAAGCCCAATCTCTCATAATTGAACCTTAACTTTTGAGGCTAAATCCAACTTCTTACTGGTCGTCTTCGTCTATTTCATCAAGGTAGCAGAAATTTGTTTGGTTTTGTCTCTTTTTCTATTTTCAAAGCAACTGAGACACTTTATTTGCTGTTGAAGCATACATGATTCAGTTTCTTTTATAAAGTCAACCCAATCACACCTAATCTGTTTGGTTTCAGGACTTGGGAAGTCGAAGAGACAAGCACTACATGCAAACAAAGCCAAACCAATTTACTTAGAAACTGATTTCTATTACAAAAGCTTGCCATCCAGAGAGAAGAAGGGCATCTTTCAAACTATTTTTAATATATCTTAATATATCAACTAATACGCATATTTGTCCATGCAAAGCCACCTATATTTTAAGACATTTAAGAGACAAAATCAAAGCACTGTCCTGAGTTTCTGCTACCATAAAGTAAATCAAGACCAATAAGAAGTCAAAGCCAGCTTATACTATTAGGTTCCTGTTTTAAAAGATTAGGCTTGTAAACTATAAAGGGCAATGGCAAAACAAATTGTTGCACATGCTGGGTTGGGGAGCTCATTTCTCTCTTTGGTTCAAACACCTCCAACTCAGTTGATGATAAGAAACTTCTCTTATAGAGTTATATTAATCTGTCTTTTTTTTTTTTTCTTTTCACAAAGTACAGAGAGAATAGGAACATGTCAACTGTCAACACAAGAATACCAACGCGGAGGATGTCAAATTCTTGTGTGTGGGGTCATATTTGGCATAGAATTAACAGTAGTTTGTTAATAGGGGTTGAATTTTAAAAGTTTCGAAATTATGATTACTTAATTACAAATTTTTAAACAAAATCAAATTAAAAAATAGTTAAGATCAAAAGAATAATTTAACCTACAAATTAAAAAATAGAGAGAAACAGAGAAAGTACAGAATGACGGAGTGCTTGTGCTTGATCACTGCACCTCGAAAATCTAGCCATGGAGATCAACAGATAAGCGTCGGAGAGAACCGGCGAGATTGCTTTGCTGAGTTTACAAGTCGGTATTGCAAAATAGCATGAGATTGCGAAAGGGTTTCGGCTCGGGGATTTTAGATGCAATCAATAGTCGTTGAGAAGCAACGAGACGGAAAAACACCCTTCACTGCACTGGAGAAGCGGAAGATCCAGGTCTAGCGTTGTTTTGAAGCATTGCAGTGCAACTGCAGCATATGCGTATCTCTGTTATGTTAAATTATATAAAAATCATAAATCTGTTATATATTTATTAAGAGATTTAATATTAAAAAGGTTAAATTATAATTTTAACCCATATAGTTTTATCAAAATTATAAATTAATCTTTCTATTATATTTTTATGTAAAATGATCGTTATAGTTTCTTCATCTATGTAAATTAGTCTCTATTGTTAATACGGTTAACTTTATTGTTAAAATGACCTTAAAAAATAATTGATGCATAAATTTGTGAATATGTTAACATGAATAGTCATTAAACTTTGTGCAACTTAACCGTCATGTTAATAAAATTTTTATTTTATCCTTAATTCTAGTACATTAAATTTTGTTGACATAGCGATTTAATTATGCAAAATTTAATGATTAGATATGTTAACATATTTACAAATGTATACATCAACTATCATGTATGACTATTTTAACAACAAAGTTAATTATATAGACGATAAAGACTAACTTACATTGATGAAAAAACTATAGAGACTATTGTACATAAAAATAAAATATAAAGACCAATTTAAAATTTTGGTGAAATTATAAAAATTAAAATTATAATTTAACCTATTAAAATTATAAAAATTACATTTGCATATTTATTTTCTTGCCAAAACAGATAAGGAATCAACTTCCCTCCCACCAACCTCAGAGTGGTGGGCCAGGTAGCCCAACTGCGCCGCATTAAGGCCAGGACCTTTCTACGGGATTTTTTTTTTAAAAAAAAGAATTTATTTAAATTTTTATATATAAAAAACGGAAGACTAACTTTTTAAAAAAAAAAAAGGGAAAAACGTGGAACATGTATGATTTGTAAATGCTCCTCAGTCCCCACATATATTGTAGTATTTTAGGGTAACGATTATTCTAGAAAATTATATACTTAAAAAATTATTTTAAATTTGTGAAGTTTTTGAAATTTTGCTCTTATTGTAATTAAATAGATATGTATGCTTCTTGTAGTGAATGCAGATAGATAAAGACAATACTTATAGAATTAGCTTTCGTCTTTGTTCAACCGCCTGCAGCGTACAAATAAAGAAACATTTAAGTGAGTTGAAGCAGTCGGGTATGGTCTCAAATCTCATTCCATATTTAAATCTATCAATTATTAATTATAATTTTACAATCAAGACCCTATCATGACCATGACAAAGAGCTAATTCTAAGTGGGTTAAAAAGGAAGCAATATAAATCCCGTATTTATCATTGCACAGAACTGCTTTGATAATTTGGTGTTTTTTCTTTTTCTTTTTACTTATCTTTGAATCTATACTTTCTTTTTTTGGATCCCTTTACTTTGCAGAAAAAAATAAAGTTATTCGGAATATCAAGTGACTAGTGAATTTCAGGTGTATTTATTTTTGGAGTGAATGAGTGAAATTAGTAAATATTTGTGCGGTTTGGTATATCTTCAAAATAGAGGAACTAAATAACAGGCCACATATTAAAAATGGATAATTTGGCACTCAAACTAACTTTTTTAAAGGTGAATAATATTTGTCCAGATGATTTCAAAATTTGACATCATAATACTAGAGTTAGATTGGTCAAAATTTGCGTAACAGAAAAGTGGTTACTAA
The DNA here is from genome assembly GCA_037074585.1 of Biancaea sappan. Taxonomy (NCBI): domain Eukaryota; kingdom Viridiplantae; phylum Streptophyta; class Magnoliopsida; order Fabales; family Fabaceae; genus Biancaea; species Biancaea sappan. The sequence goes on along the minus strand of CM073492.1, from coordinate 31,891,767 downwards.
TTACAAAGTAATGGTATCTACCCTTAAAATCTTACTTATTCTAGCTATGGCTATGCTAATGCAATTATCAGCATCATCATTATTATTCCTATTCTTTTTTCATTTTTTTCTCTCTCACGTGTGAATCAAAATCATTACTTTTTGGATAGAATAGAGATCAGATGTTGGATTTATACATGGTTACGGGGTAATAAATCGAAGGAACTTTGTAAACCGTAATAGCTGCATGGTCAGCTTCAATTAAAATCCTACTTTTAATTTCATTTATATTTTGCTAATTTTTTCCCACAACACAGCAGTAATATAATAATTAAGCCATAAAAAATTAACTGAATCACGTCTAACTTTTTCTTTCTCTAGATAAAACAAAAATAGGAAAATAAAAATCCCAAATGTCCACTTTTTGAAATATTATAATTTTATTTTCAGATATCACTTGATAATTTGAACAATTTTTAAATATTTAATACTCCCAGAAGGTTAGACTTAGACCGTAGTCGTTGTGCTGTGCTTGCCCCACCAAGAGGAAGATATTAGAGGGAATAAAAGGGAAAAGGAAATAGAAATTTTTATTGAACAGTCAATGTTTTAAATTAATTGAGCAGAAAAATATTGAATTTCTATTTGAATAGGAGATTTTTTAAAAATTAAATTGAAATAAATATACGCGGTAAATGTTGTAAACTCGGAGAAAGCAGACTTGAACATGTCACTCATTCGAATGCTACACAAACGGTGCACGCTCGACCGTCCATCTCTTTCTCTTTCTCTCTCTTTCTGGGGAGAGAGCAAATAGCAGAATCATCATTTCAAATTCCTAGAAACGTTAGCCCAGACGAATAAACAAATCCAAAATCTATGCACAAAACAAACAAAAACAAATTCTAGGGTTTCCAAATTATTTTCCTCTCTTTCCTTTTTATCTTCTATTTTCCTTCCCTCCAAACACCGTTCCCGCTCGTGCATTCTTTCCTTACAAGAAAGTGGGGACAATTGTTTGAGGTTTTTTCTTTTTTTTTCTTTTTTTCTTTTTCGATTAGTTGTTGGTCGACTCTTCTCTTAATATTACTTCGGATCTCAAAATTTCTGGCGAGGCTGAAATTTCCAGGAAATTAACCTTCGTTTTCTCCCGCGTACGACCTCCGCCGGCTGCTCCTGATTCGTGGACGCTGGTTCTTAAAAGGTGAATTTTCCTAATTGGAATGTCCATTTCTGGCTTTTTCCTCTTGTTCTTTTAATAGTTTCCTTTAGAAATTCCCAGCTTTGGGGAAATTCATTTATTCGGTGAGGTTTTGAGCTTATTACGAAATCGATTTAAGAGCTGCCGATAACCCTATTCCACCGGAATATTTTCGTTTCCACCATGCATGAGTTGTAAATTTGTTTTATTATTAGGTTTTATGTCGTTGTCTTTTCTTTCTTGTAGGTTTGCTTGAGGTTGTTTGATCTGAGAGGGACAACAACAAAGGATCTTGGACGGAGGGAGGGCGAGATAATGGCCGAGGGTCATATTGCTGGAAAATGGGCGAAATCTTCTGTTCTCAGATTCTTGATTTGTTGAACCTTTGATGATTTTCAAATTGTTGAAGTTCGAATGTGAATTGATTTATGGATTCGGAAGCAGTTCAATCTTCCAGAAATTCGGTAAAACGTTGCAACTGCGGTTGTAGTTGCTCACTGGCAGCTGATTCTTCAGGAACTTGGCTTCGTTCTGTTAAACGGAAGCATGGTGAGTTTGATAGGGATAACAAATTCTCTGTTCCCGAGTTGGATTACTTTGCAGTTGCACGGGTTGAAATTGAAAATGAATGTGAAGCTTTACGCGAGACAGTTGCTAGACAACAACAAACTATACAAGATCTATATGCTGAATTGGAGGAGGAGAGAAATGCTTCATCAACGGCAGCAAATGAGGCCATGTCTATGATATTGAGATTGCAGAGGGAGAAGGCAGAGATTCAAATGGAAGCTCGACAGTTTAAACGTTTTTCAGAGGAGAAGACGTCACATGATCAGCAGGAGCTTTTAGCTTTGGAGGATTTTTTGTATAAGAGAGAACAAACAATTCAGGCGCTTACCTGTGAAGTTCAGGCTTATAAGCACAGGATGATGAGTTATGGCCTCACTGAATCTGAGGCAGAGGGTGACAGGAACCAGAGCATGGGTGAATTGGGAGATCAATATGACCTTCCCACCCATGATTACCCTCCCTTGAAATGTAGTGGACATACTATCATGGATGCTGCTAATGATGACACAGATATTGACAAATATGCATTTAGTGAAACTCCTCGTGATCAATTGAGAAGTTTGGAAAATAGAATATCCCAAATGGAGAGAAGTTCCAGTCATAACCAGGTAGATGGGGATTATATGGTGAAAAATATTCTAGAGAAGGTGGTAGTTGGACAGTCTCCTAGGTGGACTAGAGATTCAAGTTCGTTTGCTGGGATGACTAGAGAAACAGGTCCTGACTCTCTATTGGATTCTCCCAAGAGCCTTAGGAAGATGGATTATGTCTCACAACCAGAGGACAATTCCAATTTGAGAAAGGTAGATTATGCATCAGAATTTGGTGATGACACGAGTGACAGAGTATATACTATTGACTCTGTTCATAGTGGGACACCATACAAGGGTTTTTCAGAGTCCAAAGCTAGAACTGTTTACGAAGAATATGCAACCTCTCCAAGGGAGTCACTGCATCATGCTGAGTTTGAAGATCCCTACATAAAGAAGCTTTACATGAGACTTCAAGCTCTTGAGGCTGATAGGGAATCAATGAGGCAGGCCATCATTTCAATGCGCACGGATAAGGCACAGGTTCTGTTACTGAAGGAAATAGCTCAACAGTTGTGCAAAGAGATGTCACCACAAAGAAGACTGTCAGTGAAGAAGCCATCTGTTGGCAGGTTTTCATTCTTGTCAATTGTTAAGGTAATTTTAAAATTTTAAAAAATGTTTCTACCAATATAATGCACTTGTCTACCATATATACGATGTGACTGGCTTGAGTCTGTTCAATGTTTTATTCATTTCATTCTTCATTCATCATTTTTTGCCCTCAGTTAAAGTATTATTGCTTATGTTTATATATAGGTTCCGATTCCCAAATGTTTTAAGATTTCTTACAGCTTGACTTATTAAGTAAAAACATGAAAAGCTTTTGTTTGTTTTTTAATAGCAGCTGCAGCTAACTTATCAAGTGATATGTGAAAGATTTTAATTTGGTCTTCAATAGCAAATTTTCCCCCTGGCCCCAGAACAAAATTAGAAATGAATGACTCCCTGCTATCTTGAGTATCGTCTAGCAATTGGATGTTGTGTCATACTGTCATTGCTTTCACTAGTGCAAATTTTACGTTATTACTTATGCTTTTTGTCTCATTTGTGTTCAGTGGGTTGCATCGCTGGTTTTGTGGAGAAAGAAAGGGAATCAAAGAAAGTAAGTAGATACCAACATATTTTCTGATAGCTTATAGTTTCCCCTGACATGAATTGATTTATAACTTTGTCTCTGATAACTGAGTAGTCTACTAAAGTTTGAGCCAAATTGGGAATGAATTTTCACAACCATCTCAGCTAGAGTTTATTTTAACGAGGGACGAAACTTCTCTATTTTTGGAGATCCAACTTATACCTAATTCGGTTCAGATTTGCAGTTGAAAATTATAGGAAATATAATATCGTAGGGAGTGGAAAACTGTTATCAAAATTCTATGCTGGAACTTTTCAAACTGTTTCCGAATTGGTGCCTCCATACTGATACAGTTCCCTCAAAAGCATAGGCATTTATATAGTAGCAATTTCACTGAGTTGGTGACTGTGATTTATTCTAATAATAATTTTGGGCAACAATTTATGCTAATATTTTTAATTGCAGGTATATGTGTGGGTTACCAACCAATGATGTGGGCTTACTAATGCTTTTGGACAAGAGGCCCCGCGCAAGGACATGGAGATGTGTCTCAAGCACACAGCTGGGAGATTAGTTCGCGTATTTCTTTGTCAGATTTACCGGATAAAAAGCTCAGATGCGGGAACACTGATGACAAATAGAATTTTAATCACATTTCTCTCTCTATCTGTCTTGCCTAGATTTTTTTTTTGCGCTGTAAAAGTGTTTTGTGCAGTTTTCTATTATTTCTTTTGTATGAAATTGACTGTAATTTGTTGGGTAATCGGTGAAACTAGCAATATGAGCGGACTTGCTCATATGGTTTGTTTGAGTTGAGCTCGAGGCACATATCTTTTGACAGTCCTCTGTGGTACATGACATTGTTGTAAGGTTCCGCTTTATGGACTATGCAGTTCCTCGTCTTTCCTCTAGTTCACAATTAGTTTGATTGTTGGGCTTTGTCCATTTCATTTTTTTGCTGTACGTAAAATGTAAATTTGTATAATATTAATATAATGTATGAGATTAAGTATGGATGGCAACTTGTGATATTGTTGACTAGTTGTCCATTTGTCTCTTGAATTGTTGAATTGGGTTGGGCAGTCCAACATATAAGAAACAAGTTGTGCAGGGCAGATTGGCAAAACAAATTTGAGGCTGCCCTCTGGGCTGTCCCCAGTCTTGAAGTCTTGACAACGTTGGGATGGTGGGGAATATTAGGCTTGCTTGAGGTCTGCATGCTCTTACTTTTTTTGTTCTATTTTTCTAAATTTTTGAAGACAAGGGGAGGTATGCATGCGCTTTCTTTTTTTTGGGTGTGAACAAGTTCGCCCCTTTCGATGGTAATTGGGTTCGTTATCACAAGTGACGGTAAGTACACTGCTAATTTTTTACTCTGACTGAACAAATGTGTATATCTATGGCTTCACGGGCGCCTTCGGCTTCTGCAACTTTGGGATTTGGTCTAAATTCCATTTAAAGATGGGACTATGGCTTATTTCTGTAGCCAACATCCATGGATGGGTTTGATTTCCTGTTTTGGAGCTCAAGTATGTTTTCCATTCTCGTTTCATGATGCATTTTTTTTTTAACTTTTCGGGGTATTGATCTCTGGGTGTGAGGATTTTGGTTTCTGTTCAAGAAAATTGGGTTTTTTTTTTGCTTGTTAATATATAATTTACTTCTTTTCTAATTCAGCCGAAATTGTTTTGTGAATTCTTTTGCTTAAAGATAGAAGGTTGAAGGAGAAAGAGAGATGAGAGGAAAATTAAAGGAGATGGAGAGGAAAAAGAACAAGATCCTTTTAACATATTTAAGGTTTTAAAATTCTATGAAGTATATTTACAAATAATGAAAATATTTCATGGAGGTTTTAAGTATGCCAATTGGGTACTTAACTACTTGTATGCCATGTTAAAATTTATATTAAAATTTAACCTGGGCAGGTGACAGATTAATGTGTATAGGGTCTAGATTTTATAAAAATTAACATTTATAGAACTTATCTTTTAGAGATTAAATAAGAGAAAAAAATTTAGGAATCCAACTGGTAGTATAGTACTATCTCTATGACCGCAAACGAAACTTTTTGCATGTATGTTTTATGGGAATATACTGTCAGCTAAGAATGGTAAGAGGATCATTCAGAATAGAAGGTGCTTGAAGGAAAAAAAAGAGAGAGAGAGAAAGAGAGAGAGAGGAAACAGAAAGGTAGTTCAATCCGTCGATTGTATTTTTACAGTGTTTTGATCATTATTCAGGAAAAGAGAAATACATAAGAACCAAAAAAAAAGAAAGAATTTTTTTTCTTGGTGTATGGAAGTAAAATTGAGAAGTAATACATACGATTCATCTTTTGAATATATCTGGCCTTGCACGCAATATTCTTAAAGTGTCCTTCAAAAGAGTTCATGAAACGAGACAGACAGGTGCGACTGGACGAATGACTTTGTTATTTGTTATACTACTTGATTTGTGACATTTAATAAATAGAATGGTATTTTTCTTTCTTTTTTAATTGTATTTAGAATTGCATTCTTTATGTACGAGACTCCAATTCTAACGTAGATTGTTAGATGCGTCACGTATAATAGTTTACGATTTTTTTATATTTCTTTAAAAATATTTTACTGACTGTCTGATCTTGGTCAATGAATATAAAATTTAACAACTAATATATTTATTCAAAAAAAAGAAACCATTGGATCTACGTTTAAAGCTAGAGGGAATCTGCTTCGTTATACTTTCAACCTCTCATGAGAGGCTTAATATGCAGGGGCAAGGAACCTTCTTGAGTTTGGAAGATTGCTTACAAGTTACAACGCAGGGTTAAGTACATACCTCTCAACGCATATTGAAGACTACCAGTTATTCTGCCTACAATTGTCATCATAAACTATCTGTTGGGCAGTGTTATTAACTAGCACGGTACAAATGTCACCAAACCAATTACGTGGCAACTGGAAAATGGGGAACTTTCTTGTTCGGAAGAAACCAAAATTAAATTTCCTGTTCATCTTGAACTTCTGACAGAGGCAGAAAATAATGATTCAAGTAATGAACTACTTCATCATCACGCCTCAAAAGGGTTATGCTTCAAAACAATTTTGTCGTTTTGGTCACAATGAGAGGTTGAGATGTTTTCAATCGGCCTGATCACATTCTCGGATAAATGCCCCACTTTAGTTCTATTCCTAAGTCTACCATGAATAACTAAATCTTGGACCTGTGTATAAGGTTTTGTCATTCGGAACCAAATCTTACATAGCACTAATCTTTATTTCGTCTCCTTAAACCCTTTTTGTAAGTTCGGGAAAACCAAGTTAAAAATATTTTTTTCGAAACGGCGATGCCTCCCTTGGGTTCTTAAAGTTATCAGGTTGGGATCCATGACCAGATTTACACGTTAACAATACGCTAAGGAGAGAATCCTTGAGAATATAGAGCCTCTAGAATTGCTTACTCAACATCATTCTACTGAGCGAGTACATGTTTCATAAGTTAAAACACCTTTCGACGCGAACTTCCATGTCTTTTTCCAGGAAATGAGTCTTGGGGACTAACTAGTTTGTTGATCTTTCGAAAAGAAACTGGCCATGCATGCATCGTACTTGCTCGCTTTGCCTTTAGTAACATGAAAATAAGACAAGTGATAAAGAGTGGCTTGATCGAAGTTCATTAGATTACTTGCCTGAAACAATAATTAGTTTGCCCAAACGACTAGTTTTCCTCTCTCTTTTCTCAAAAGCTTCTCAGATATTTGCCCAAATGCTTAACCAACTTACATTTGAAAATATATTCCCCCTCACTGTCTTAAGATGACAGATGATAATTCTAGTTAATCTGGCTTCTAAGGTTCAAGGAAAGAAAACCTCTATTTTTTCTTTATATGAAGTGATTAAGAGTATATTTCTAATATATTTGAATACAAAAATATAATTTTTATCTTAATATATTTAATATAGTATAGCTAACACCAATAAAATAAGCTATAGCCCTAGCATGCATATTTTAAATTAATTTTTAAATAGAAATTAGATAATAGTATTTTTACATTTTAATATAATAAAATAACTCTTACTTTTATTTTAATTCTTAATTTTTATCTTATATTATGTATTTTATCGTATGCAAAAATTAATATTTAACAGTCACATTATCTTTTAAAAAAATTATTACAAAGGGACAAAAGCGAACACAATCACCAATACCCTAGCCTAGGCATACACAGCGGTAAGATCCTCATTTAAGACTGCTGTTAGTTACAGATGTACATGTTGGAGGGCGAACGAATACATGAAGCCCTAGGTTCATGGTTCGAAGAGTGAGCAAAATTTGCACGCGAATCAGTGGTACGATTACTTTCTCTATGCACGTGGTTTGTAGAGGCACCCAACTCTTGATCACTAACATCCCTTTTATGCGGTGTATTGCAGTAAAGAACTGGGTTCCATCAAGAATTTTCTAGCTCCTCTAATTGAAAGTTGGGCAGAGCATGAGTGAGAACAGGCCAGAGTTGAGTGAAATTTTTAATCTAAACTAATCAACAAATTTTAGGTTGAGTCCGTAACTTTTGAATGATGGAACCAAACTAACCAACCTTAACGAATTTATTTGAGTCGAGTTAGACGAGTCTATTTTTTTTTCTTTCTCCTCTTTCTTCTTCTTCTTCCTATCTTTTGTTTCTCCAACATCTTTTCCTTTCTCTACCACAACCCACCATCAACTTGCATTTGCCACCACCATAGTTGTCGTCATTGGCGCCATATGAGCTTTACTAGCCAAAGACGAGCGCATCCATCGACTGTCATCGAGCTGATGCTTTTTGGATAGAAACGTCACTTTCTCTCTTTGTTCTGTCGCAACTGAGGGTCTTCGCTGTTCACCAATACATCCTTGGTCTTTGCCGACATCGTCTGTGTTTCTTCGATCGGAGAGGAGCGTCTCTATTGGCCATTGTCCATGCAGAAGTAATTTCACCAATTTGGTTCTTTTTCCCCCTTTTATTGCCTGAGTTTGAGATTGAAGACCAAGGCAGAGAATGGGAAGGCTTGAATCTGAGATTGAAGACCAGAGACCACAGTCTGTTTGGTTTAGATATTTCTTATTTTTATTTTCACTAAAAATAAAAAATGAGTTTGAAAATGTGTCTGATTGAGTTTAATGAAAATATTTTTTTGAAAACATTTCTTAAAATAAGCCCAAATCTAAAAATACTAAAAAGATGTTTTCAATGTGTTTAAAAAATGAACACTAAAAAATGAAAAAATAAAATATTTTCACAAATAAAACAGACTCTTGATTTTTTCCCCTTTTGCTGCCTAAGGAGCCGTTTGGTATGCTCACGGAAGCAGGAAAGGAAAGCGCCTTTCCAACACTGTAGCGTTTTTCTGTCGTTTGGTATGCCATACTGTATCAGTGGGAAACGGAAGTCAAATTTCACTCTTCCTTCAAAATCAACTTTTTGGTTTCCATCGCATTGTGGATGGAAAACCGATCATTGAAATGGAAAGCAAAGTAAAATTCTTTATTTACCCATTCATTCAAATTTCAGTTGCACGGCACTCGTCCCGCTTGACTCTGATATCGGAGACCATTAGATGCAGCCGCCGGCTAGTCAGGGACTGCCAGGCGCCTGGCAGCCGGTCGACTGGCTGCTACAAAACAAGGCAGCTGGTCGACTGGCTCCCACAACAAAGCATGGCCGGTCGACCGGCTGCTACAAAATATGCAAGCCGGTCGACCGGCTCCCGACAGCAGGTCGACCGGTCCCGACAATTGGTCGACCGGCCCTGCTGAGGGTTTAAGGGCAAAATAATAAATTACTTTTATATTTATTTTTTATTATCTTTAAAAAATATAATAATTTTATTTTTTTCCTTTCTTTTCCAATGCATACCAAACAAGTTTTTTTTCCTTTTCCTTCTCCTTTTTCCATTCTCTCTTCCTTTCCATTTTCCTATTTCCTTTCCATTCTTACTCTTTCTTGGATACCAAACGCCCCTAAGATTAAAGACCAAGATGGAGAAGTGGAAGTCTTGTATCTGAGATTGAAGACCACGACGAAGAAGGCAAAGGATCGGGTTGACGATTCAAGTTAGGTTGATCAGGTTAAAAAAATTTTAACTCGCTATCCGAATCGCTAATGATTAGATTGGAATTTTTTGACCCAACTCAACTAAAATGTATGATTCAAATTCGTCAACCTAACCTACTGTTGACCCCTAAGGCGAAGATTTGGTATGTGTGGAATTAGAGAAACAAGGGTTTTTCAAGGGGGTTTCACTATTCCTGAAAATATTGGAAACATTATTATGGAGTTTATTACGAACTGTATGCATACATAAGAATAGACTTATGGTATACATACATAAAAGAACATCCGGAATAAAGGGTAAGACTCAATCTAGCATTCTATTTCACTAACTGAGACATTAAATATAACTAAACGGTGAGCAGCAAAATCAATACTTTGTAAGGATCCACAAAAAACTAACAAATTAAAGTATCCACAATTGTGAAGAATGTCATTCACTAAAAATTTATAATTGTCAATCAGAGAAGTCACGAGGTGTATAATATAATTATGACATTCATGGTGACTTTCGACTCTCCTTCAAATTGAACATATTTAAAACAAATATCGTTAGCAAAATGAGTATTTATTTTATCAGTCAATGTTCTAAGAATACAAATGTCTTAAATACAAGGAACTCTTTTAAAAAGAACGCCAACTAAACTTCAACGACCAAAACATAATTTTGGTCTCTTACAAATACTTTTTTTTTAAGTTAGTTCCTCATAAATTTTAATTCTTAATTTGATTTCTTATAAATTAATATGTTATCAATTTAGTCTCTCATAGATTTTTATTTTCAGTATGTTTTCTCAAAAATTAGTATGTTATTAATTTAATCCCTCATATATTTATATGTTATCAACTTAATCTCTTCATCAAAAGTTATAACCATCAAAAGTTATGGCTAGCAAAAAAAGACTAAATTGATAATATATCAATTTGTGAGAGATCAAATTGATAATAAAAATAAGTGAGGGACTAAATTAATAACATATCAATCTATTATGGGCCAAATTGAGAATAAAAATTTTTGAGAGACTGAATTGGTAACATATCAATTTGTAAATGACCAAATTAAAAATAAAAATCTATGAAAGACCGAATTAAAAAAAAGGCATCTGTCAAGAACCAAATTGAGAATAAAAATTTATGAAGGACCAAATCAAAAAGAAATCATCTGTGAGGAATCAAAATAACATTTTAGCCAAACTTCATCCCGATTATATGTCACCATGTTAGTTACGCCTCCTTTCTTTAAAAAGGTGACAACAATAATATTTACTTTGTACGTTGGAAAAATATTTTCAATTGGCATTTTGCACTTCAACTGCTCTTCAGACGTGGGAGGAACAAACATGCATAATTGCGCGTTCCCATGATTTATCAAAATGAAGCCTTTTATCATTTGTATGTAATTTATTTTCATCACCAAATATAATAGTACGCTGAGAGAAACGCTCCAATTATTTGAAGTCATTCCTTAAAAATGATAGGCTATTCTCAAACATCTTAAATCTTAAAACATCTACATTTATATTTAAAGAACGTCACTTAAGCTCAAATTTTTTTTTATTAAAATTATTCCTCATTCATAGAATGAAAGACACTTTTAAAACTATCAAGCGTATAAGCCAATTAAGAAAGAATTGTCTTAACTTAATTAGAGATCTTGAATTTAAATTCTAAAAATGTAGTTGCTTAAAATTTGATAGAGAAAATTTTAACACCTATTAAAATTATATTCAACTTAAATTTAAATTAGTCGACAAAAATATAATATTCGAACACTTGTCTTTTTAAAAAAAAAAAAGCCCTTCCAAATTAATAGGCCTTTGTCAATTTTACTGAGTACAAACTAGAATTTTTTTCAAATCGAAATTTCCAAGAATTAAATCTTTGCTAGTCTACTCATTCGAAGTATTATGATAATAAATAAATTCTTCTACAAAATTCTTGCAAATATACCATTTTCTTCATTCTTTTTCCTTCCACAACATGGCTTGAAACAATGTCACCATCCAGAATCCAGATGCAAGCGACCAACTTCGATTTGTCATGCTGTAAAAAGCCTACATCAGAGAAGGAAGTAGCCGCCATAGAAGCTCCCCAAACTTCTCAATAGCACAATCCTTGTTCGAGAACATGTAGTAGCACTTAACCTTGTTTGCGCAGATTCTGAAACATGAGCCTCTGGAAATGACAAGCGGAAGTAATTTGATACTGAATACTTTGAGGCTTAAGAATCCCAAGCTCGTGCTTCTGGAATCTTGCACCAATCTTCGTGACCTCAAGATCATCCATGCTCATATGGTAAGAACCCATCTCTTCCTCGACGTATTTGCAGCCAGCCGTCTGATTGCTCTCTGTGTAGACACAACCATAGGAACAAGTTTATTAGATTACGCCGTTAGGGTCTTCTCCCAAATCCAGAACCCCAATCTCTTCATCTACAACGCGTTGATCCGTGGCTGCTCAAGCAGTGAAAACCCAGAAAATTCATTTAATTACTACATCCAAGCGCAACGCTTAGGCATTCTTCCCGATAATATAACTTTCCCATTTTTGGTTAAGTCATGTGCTCAGATGGAGTCTGCAGCTATGTGCAGTCAAGCACATGATCAAATCATCAAGCACGGATTTGAAAACGATGCTTATGTGCAAAATTGTCTCATGCATGTGTATTCAACAGTTGGGGACATAAAGTCAGCAAGGCGCATTTTCCAGAGAATTGATCGATTTGACATAGTCTCCTGGACTTCCATGATCGCGGGGTATAGCAAATATGGGGATGTAGAATCTGCACGCGAACTGTTCGATAAAATGCCTGAGAAAAATTTGGTGACATGGAGCACAATGATCAGTGGGTATGCCAGGAACAATCGTTTTGATGAAGCAGTTGCATTGTTTCATGTTCTTCAGGAAGAAGGAGTGGTGGCAAACGAAACAGTGATGGTGAGTGTGATATCTTCTTGTGCCCATTTAGGTGCTCTTGATATGGGGATGAAAGCTCATGAGTACGTGATAAGAAACAATATGACCCTGAATTTAATCCTTGGAACAGCCATTGTTGACATGTATGGAAGGTGTGGGAATATAGAGAAAGGTACTAAGGTTTTTGAGCAAATGCCAGAAAAGGACACACTTAGTTGGACAGCTTTGATTGCTGGACTAGCCATGCATGGTTATGGGGAGAAAGCACTGCAATACTTTTCTGAAATGGTGAAAACAGGGCTTAAGCCAAGAGACATTACATTTACAGCAGTGTTAGCAGCTTGCAGCCATGGAGGATTGATAGAGAGGGGTAAGGAGATATTTGAAAGGATGAAAAGTGATTATGGAATAGAGCCAAGGTTGGAGCACTATGGATGCATGGTTGACCTTCTAGGACGAGCAGGGAAACTGGCAGAGGCAGAGAAGTTTGTTCTCGAAATGCCGGTGAAGCCACATGCTCCGATATGGGGGGCGCTGCTCGGAGCTTGCCGAATTCACAAAAATGTAGAAGTTGGAGAAAGGGTGGGAAAGATTTTGATCCAGTTGCAACCAGAACATAGTGGTTATTATGTGCTGCTTGCAAACATATATGCACGCACTAATAAGTGGGAGAAAGCAACCATCATGAGAAGAATGATGAAGGAGAAAGGAGTTAGAAAGCCACCTGGGTATAGTCTCATTGAGATGGATGGAAAGTTTCATGAATTTACAGTTGGAGATAAGTCACACCCAGAAATAGAGAAGATAGAACAAACGTGGGAAGATATACTCCAGAAAATCAGATTAGCAGGGTACGTTGGAAGTACAGATGATGCGTTGTTTGACGTAGATGAAGAGGAAAAGGAGGACGCTCTTCACAGGCATAGTGAAAAACTGGCCATTGCATTTGGAATTATGAAGACTCAAGGTCGTGGACCAATTCGCATAGTGAAAAACCTGAGAGTTTGTGAAGATTGTCACATGGCTACAAAGCTGATCTCGATGGTTTTCAAAGTAGAGTTGATCGTGAGAGATCGAAACCGATTCCATCATTTTAAGGAAGGCTCGTGTTCTTGTATGGATTACTGGTAATTGGTAGAGAGCTATATTTATCCTTTTACCATTTGCAAAATTCTCGTGCTTCGATATATTCTGGAGAGGCATGATTTTCTAAGTGCATTTATTCTTTCTAAATCATCATATAACGGTACGTTTAATAAAATTGGACAAGTCATTTGCTAAAACATACTCAATAGTGGTTAAACTTGGTTGCACCTCAAAATGTTTATAGGAACAGAAAAAATAGGAAAAAATTATAAAACTTTAAGCTTTTCCCTTAAAAGTAGTGCATGATGTATACACGCAAAGTGCAACCGTTTGTGAAGTTTAATAAATCCACGCCAATTAGTCATTACACATTCTCCTATAGACTTGCAACTCTGACTGATTTTGAACGTAGACTTACAAGCATGACCAACTACTAGAAATTCGCAATCGGCATTGAGATTACAAAATTTAAAACACAAGAAAGGATTCCTTTTCTTTTTCGCTTTCGGAGGCGTATAAAAGGAAAGGTTAAAATGCATAAATTAGTCGGCTTTGACAAAAGCAGGCACTTGTCTCGGAGATAATCATACAGATGATACAGAAGCTGTATAAGAACCATCAGAGTACTTTAAGCCTTTTAGTGAGCATGACCACAAGCAAGGGGTGACTCTGGCTTCTGGAATACCAAATGAACCACTGCTGTTTTGCAGGCTTTCACAAGCTTCAACTTTAGATCCTGACGTCTCACAATTTGACTTTAAAGCAACATTCAAGCCAATTGAACTGGGTTCTGTCATAAAACTGTAAACCAGACAAAGAATTAAACATCATTCTAGCATCAAATAAGAAAATGCATGACTCAACCTTATTTCCTTAAATTCGTGCATCTTAATCCATCACATCACTCTTACGATAGATGGAAGTTTATATCGCTGAGGCTCTCATGAAATTCCACTTATTATATGGAACTAGTAAGCTCAATGCAATCAAGGATGTTGGGAGGGGTGGTAGCAATACCCGGCATGCGACTTCGTGTTTTGTTTGGATGTAAATTATGCAACAATGTAAAAAGTTTTTCCCATTCACTTAGGACTAGCTCCATTTCCTGACATCCAAACATAAACGGTATGGGTCACTTTGCACACAAGCCGTAGATAGAAATTACTAACTCACCACCAGCCCCAGACAAACTCCCCGTTTCCTGACCCAGTTGTGCTATTTGTAGCTAAATTTAGATTCTGAGCTTTGCTTATATTACCAAAATTCTCCCACCTTAATTTCCAGCGCATGGTTGTGCTGCAACAAGGTCATAGAGGAGTGTTCTCAACTCTACCTTAAAGGCTTAAACCCAATTTTTTCGGATAAAGATATCTAATTCACAAAACAGTAACTAAATTGTATTGACCAAATGAATTTTGTCCGATTGTAACAATTGAGTTCAACTATATAAGAAAACAATCATCACCATGCAAATGTCATACCTTGCCTCAAAGCTTTTTCCTTCAGAGCCCATCAATGCACAAATACCACAAATAATCCATGGTGGAAGATATGCCTCCTTAATTTCAATGCTAGAGCAAAGACCATCAGATGAACCTTCTGCAGATTCACCACATTTCTCCACAGATTCATTACATGAAGCAGCGATATGTTCAGCTCTTCTCATCTCCATGCATTTAATCTGTGAAAGAGTAGCATTTAGATTCAAATCATGTGTTTTTCAACAGCTAGCAGAAGAATTGGTAATCTGGCAGATAAAAGTTGACTTCTCTACTAATTCGTAATCTGGCAGATAAAAGTTCATCTGCCGTAAGCACCAAAGCTTACAGATCCAAAAAATTAAGCAACTACTATCAACAATATTTGCCAGGTTATCAGAGGCTTCAAAGATAATTCTTATTGTCCAACACCATTCAACCATACAAAGCTTTACTAAAAGTGCTAATCCTGTTTATCACTCAAGCAGTCTGGATAAAATTATTAGCACGACATTCAATCATTGACATAAACACTGGTGAGAATCCAAAATAGAGAGTGCAGAAATCGAGGATTGCAAGAACTCAAAGATTGAAAATGGAGGTTGAGGATTTATACTTCAGGAGAAGACAAAGCAGCATTTTGAAACGGCACCGGAGAAAGCAATACAGGTACATCCATACCAGACAGTGAGGTCAAGAAAGATCTGCAGAAGACAGAAGTTTGTCAGCAAGAAGATTGAAAATACAAAAAGTAAACATCAAAAGAATCAAAGGCCATGTTTGGATAATACTGGCAGAATGCATAATGGACAGCAAAACTAATTCTGGCCTCAGGCTTACAGTCTCAGGCTGTGATGTTTGGCAAGGAACATTGAGGCAGAATTGTTTTCCTACTTCCGCCTCATAGTATATTAAAGTAAAATGCATTAGTTTTTATTAATTTAAATTCTAAAAGTAATTTTACCTAATACAATCCAAAGAAAATTCATTCTTATAAATGTAGATTCATTCATCAAAAAGTAAATTTATATTAATCCTTCCAAAATTAATTTTCTCCAATTATTTTTTGGTTCCCCAATTATCCAAACAAGCACAAACCCCAATGACATAGTGTGCAAAATCTGGATAGGAAGCTACTAAGAAACTTTAACTATTAATTAGCAATATTATCACCTGTAATTTAGTAAACAATCATATAAGCCATGTACGTTCTTGTTGCCACTTAAAACCAGCAAAGATTCTGGGATATTATCAACATCAGAGAAGGTGCTTAACCGTCGAGTCTGCATTATTTTCACATGAAAAGGACCGGTCAATTCTAACATATAAACTTAGATATGCTGCATTTAACTGATATATCTGCATTTCAGAGCACGATGCATATAGAAAAGGGCCAATCATGTCTACCAGAGTTACCTACGCCATTCTAATATCCAAATGTATGATGCAATAAATAATTGGTACAACTAACAATTCTTGTCAATCGAAATTGGCATACATCATATATTTAATGGTTAATACTCAATGGAAGATAAAAAATAAATTCAAGGAAAGAGCCAATACTTTATCAACAGAATCATTAAGAAATAAAAAACCAGCATGCTAGGACCTAATCATACCAGGAAAATGATTTTGATTATCATTCAGGGGGTTAATTAAAACAGCCCATAGTAAAATGTGCTACAAGATTAGCATATAGATAATAACCTGCCCCAGATTATGCTTCTCTATCTCTGAGAGCTCCACAAGATCTTCAGTAGCAACTTGCTCCACTTTAGAATGGCACAGAGGCATAGAGAAGCAAACATCCTAGTCAACAATGTATACAAAAAGATGTGAGTTTAGCCATGATCATAAAAATAAATACTGAGGGGGGAATGTGTCTGCTTGATGAAGAGACTTATGTTGTTATGTAAGAACTTGCTTTGCAGAATAAGATCTTTGCTTATATTTACGAGGTTTATCCCCTTTAAAGAGAAAGAGGGGGGAAGGAATTTATCATTGCATGTGGTATGCCTGTCAGGAAACCCACAATATGGGAATTTCTTTATTAAGGAATTTATTTAAAACCACGTGGAGTGCAATTGGAGCAAGAAGTGGCACTTTGATTCTAGCTCTTTGTTACTTCGACCTCCAAGATTTATTTATAATGAATTGTATTTTGTAAAACCTTTTGATCTGCAAATGGAACCTATGGCCCCAATAAACAAGGAAATGAAAACAAAAAAAAAAACTTTACATTTTTGCACTAACCACAGCCCCTGGATACTATGGCTCAAGTGACCCAAAAGGCTCTAATTAAGACCCAATAGTATGGAATCACAGTGCTAGCCAATTTGGAAACGCACTGGAATACAAGTCCTCAAGTTAAAAATTGTAACTGTCACAGAACTACTAGTAATAAATAAGAGCAGAAAAGTTTATACCTAGTTATTTTACTTGCAATAACCTTTTGAATCAAAAGTTATCAGCAATTAGAATAAGACTACCATCTTCCATAAACAGAGAAAGGGAGAAGATACCTTAAACCTATTAGTCACTTTCACCAATATTTTCCTTAAAAATATACAAGCAAAGACCAAATACTCCTAACTAAGACAAACATTACAGAAAAATAGTAACAGAAATAGAAGTACAAGCAGCGCAATCTGTAAATTTTGAGTACTTCTTACATTCTCTCTTAACAGTGATCTCAAACCTCTGGTCGACTGAGAAATGTAAGCATTGCACAAGCATTTTGATTTCCCAGAGCCATCACCGCCAGTGAACATCACCACAAACTGGGAAGTGCAAACTAGAATATGGAAGGGGAAAAAAAGGATTGATACTATGTTTCATACTATATAAATAAAAATGCACGAGGAACTCAAAGGTTCAAAGAAAAGCAGATTTAAGTATATGCCATTATAATACTGTTGCAAGCTACATCAATTAAAGAAACCATTGCTGCGTTTTATAGTTGATCATCATAAAGAAACATGCTAATTATATTTCTTGATGTACCAACAATGAAAATAAACAAGGAAATATAATAAGGAAGAAAAAATGGTTCAATATAATTAAAATTCCATAATTATTCTAACTCCATCTGACAAGAATGGCAATGATATATACAATTACCATAAAAGATGCCACAAATATTATTTCGAAGCATGTAATAGAGGTCCCTGAAAGATTCTTCCCAAGCCTCTTGACGTTTCCTTAAGAACTCCGATTCTACTGCATAAGAGGGAAAATTAAGTAAAATAGAGAAAGGGAGGGGGACTAAGAGATCAGGCATGTACTAAGTTAAAGCTGCTTAGCAAACCTCCTTCTGCTGTTGATGAGCTCAACACTGACATGACAGAAGGCGGCAGGACAGATTGAGGATACGTCCATGAATGCAAAACTTCAAAGCCTTGGGAATTGGAAGTGAGCCATGAATGACCAATAATATTTTGATCCTTAGGAATATGTTGGGAAGTGAACTGAGACAAGTTACCACGCATAACTGATCTATGAATACTGAAAATTGAAAACCAATATAGCATTAAGAGAATAACAATATTGGACAAAAAGGATAATTGACACCAAAAAAAATAGCAAGCAATAAATAATCCCTAAAATGCAAATTAATGGGTATTGGCATGCTGCTTCAATGTAGCATATAGATAATCATGAGGCAATTTGGTTATTTAGTCAAGGTTCCAATATATATGCAACAACCATGAAATCTTGACAAAACAGAAATTTGATAATAAAAAATGAAATGGTAAGACTAAGAAACAAAAGGAATTATGTAAGCAATATAGTACCTTGCTCATCCAAATATTGAAAATACAAAGAATCCAAGAAAATACTATACTAAAGCATGCATGGCAATTACAGTAGTTCCATCTATACTGGTCTTATATTATTAATTGTCAACTTTTTTTTCTTTTCCCTTTCAGCACTATCACAGAAGAGGACTAAAACACTAAGACCAGTGCAACAATTTTATATTCACCATGTGACTTGAACAATAAGATTAGAACAACTTGACTTCATTATGTAATGAAAAGATTTAGCTTCAGGCTTATTTGTCATATATCAGACATAAATCTAATTAAATTGGCATGACAGCATGTGCTAAGGAATTCCTAAGACTTAATATGAGCATCTTCATAATAGTAAACGCATAAAGGGAACTAGAGAATATATGAATTTTTAAATAAAGAAAGCATGGTTATCAAATCGAGATTCGAATTGTGAATCGGAAAACTTATTTTTCAAATCGTGAATCGAATCTTATTATGAATCGTAAGATACAAGATCAATAAAAATATAATATTTTTAAATAAATAAGTACCATAAACAAAAAAACCAATAAATTGATATATCATATATAAACTTCAAAATAATCCAAAATTCAAGTCATATATCAAAAAAATCAAAGGCCACCATAATAGAAAAGACAATAAAAAAGTATTAGTGTGTGCCTTTGTGGGGGCCACCAAAGGGGACCAAAATAGAAAAGATAATAGAAAAGTATCAGTGTCCATGTGGGAGGCAACACACGCACAACAAAGGAGGCAATGTACGCACATTGGAGGAGCTGCAGTGGGGACCGAAATAGCAATGACCTAGGTGTTTTCTCTTGCGTTTCTTCTTTGGGTTATTGGGAGGGATGATATTCGGCGGGATCTGTTCAATTTAAGAAGGAAAAAATCTACAAACACTGTGTTCTGAGCAATCGGGTCATACGACACGGAAGATGACCCGAAAGACAAACCGGAAATCATTGAAGGAACTGTATCGTGCGATTCCTTATGAATCGGGATTCATACGATTCAAGGACCAAATTCGAGATTGTGTGTGCGATTCTGGTTCAAAACAGATACACCATGCGATTTGTATCGTTGAGGTCAGATTTGGTGTCGAATCGGGATATGACTCGTGGGATACATGGGATACTAATAACCATGAAAGAAAGTAGAAACATTGAATATTGGTGTAAAACCTTTTTATTTATAAATACACTGCATTGCATCCTACCATCTTCAAAGCCAAAATCTAAGTCCACTCTATGTTCTTACCCATTCACAGAAGAAGATAATAGCACACGCATACTGGTTTTCAGAGTTAGATCCAGAGGAGCCTTCTGGCCAGGTAC
Source organism: Biancaea sappan (assembly GCA_037074585.1). Lineage (NCBI taxonomy): Eukaryota > Viridiplantae > Streptophyta > Magnoliopsida > Fabales > Fabaceae > Biancaea > Biancaea sappan. Next base: position 31,871,665 of record CM073492.1, on the reverse strand, counting down.
ATGGCACTCAGAGAAGAAATTGCCTATATTATTTGATGTAGAATCTCCACATCTTTCAGATGAATGAGCAGCTAAATCATTACTAACATGAGGTTCAACAGTAGCTAGCCCTTTTAATGCTTTACCCTACAAAAATAATTGATAACCTACTTACAGTAGGGAGTCTGAAATACAAGTAAATAACAAGGAAAAGGGTGTGCCGGTGTATACCAAATCAATAGCTGCCAAACCAGAACATTTATCAGCAGCTGATGAAAGGTCAGTAACACTGAGAAACTTTCCTTGGCTGCATTTTTGAGTCAGTTGACAAGCTTGCAATACACCACCTTTGCTGGCTTCACTGGAAGCAACAGAATTCTCCAAGCTGACAGCAATGAGGAATTGGATCAAAAGAGGGGAAAGTTAAATGAGACTGAGATCAAGAAATTGAATAAGCTAAGAGGAAACCATGAAATTCCTTGCTGTCTCTTGGCAGCTGAATTAGAAAAAAGGGAAAGATTCTTCAGGTTACTAGTTTGCTCCACAGATGGATTTTCCTGAATAAACTGACAAGGTTACTTCATTTAATCTCATACACATTTAGAAGCAGAGATTTATAACCTAATAAAAGATGTCAACTGACCAAACTAAACATAACTGATACAAGCCATTATGAGTTTAGAGAATGTAATAACCTTTGCATTTTCTTTTCCAGAGAGCATTCTAAACCTGGATTTCTTGGCAGGAAATACTTCATCAACACGTGTGTCAGTATATCTTGGGTTTCTTGATAATCCTGGTCTTTTAAGCCCATTATCCACCTCACTAGGGATGCAAACATAAAACAAGGGAAGATTCAGAATTAGTGAAATAAACTAATTGAAAGAGATGCAGAAACTTACTTTGTAGAACCACTCGAGGGAGATGGAGATTCATCTGTAAGGTCCACAGCATTTGCCCTCTTCAACTGCTCTCCCTGCCAATCATGTACAGATGATACAGACATGGGAAATTTTGACCCCATAAGAATTCAGCACTAGTTGACATGGCCAATAAGAAAGGGGGAAAAAATAATCTTGGAAACTTAAAATGAAATTGGGTTGTGACAATATGTTGATGGAGAGCATTAAGCTAGAAACTCCATTCCAGTGGCAATGAGAGATTTAGCAGATGTGGTACAATGTGATGAATAAAGCAGAATTGGAGATGCAACGCATCATAGTTGGAATACATGGGACAACAGTACTATATTTATCTCAATTTAAAATAAACCATGAATGCCTTGGGAGGAAAAAACAATTTATGCAAATGTTAACTCCTTTTGCCTAAAATGCAAGAATTATTTTACTCAAAATCGTTATGATACTTCAAAAAATGCTAGAGAGGATGAACTAGCTAATCAGTAAGAAGATCAAGCATACAAGCTTAATATTAGTTAACAGAAAATTTAGACATATGATGACACATAATAAATGTCACAAGCTCCAAGTAAAGCATACGTTATTAATACAATTACATATTAATCTCTTCACTTATATCTTTAACTTAGGAGATTCCATTAGATTGGATAACCCAAGCGTTTCCATCAGAGTCGCACAATGAAGGCATAAACGGAAGCCCATGTGCACATAAGATAAGAAGAAACCTACCCTTAGTTCTGATGGTGTCTTTCTTTTAACCATTGTGCCACCATTTAGAGGGCCTGCGCCAATTGGATGAGAGCTGGAAGGTAAAGACCTCGGTGCGACAACTTTTGCCATGCAGCGATTTCTCGTACCAATATTTCAAATTCTTGACCGATCCAGATTCATCCTAAGATTTGTTTAAAGTGTACATTCAGCAAGTAGTTGGAATTGATTTCTCAAAAAACATAATTTCCACAATCAGAGAACAAGTTTGCATATACACACGAGAAAACGAAGATAGTTTATAACCATCCACGATACCAATATTATAATAAGCGCAAAAAAACGCAGGTTCAGTAGCTGAGAATTCAATAGATATGGCCAAACCTCTGAGAATCAGAAATTTCCCGACAGAATCCGAGTTGCCCTAACCTAAGATTAGATCAAAGTGCACGGCATCGTATCAATGGCGCCATAAGTAAGAGTTAGGGCGAACTCCGATAGGAGAAAGGAAGAGGGAGAGAGTTAAAAGTAAAGTGTGAAGCGACTGGCGATAGCGAGACGCGCAGGTGGGAAATTTGGGATGAAGTGAATTGTGTTTACATTTTAAATGGAAATTTGATTTCCCTCCTGTTTTTGACGCCGTTAGACGTGGTGGCGTTCATGACCGTTTTTACTTTCTGGCTTCTCAATTTTAAATTTTGGCTTTCTTTTTTGAGTGAATGGTAATTTTCGCCATCATGAGTAATGAGCTGGTGAAGTGATTTTAGTATTAGAGTAAACTGATATTTTTTTTGCCAACCATTAAACGATTGGATGATACTGTTTTTTTTTTTGAAAAAATAATTTATTACTAATTATTTATTCGTCATCAGACAACTGAGAAGAGCTTCAATTAGTTTTCTCTAACTCACATCTAGAGCATAAATTTATCGTTGCTTAAGAAATAACGCTTTTTTGTGAAATATTGATAGCCATTCACTAAAACAAATTATTTCACTTTTATATTTTTGGGTGAAAATGGAGAAATAGATTTAATTATCCAAATAAAAATGTCTGGAAAAACTGGCATATCTCGGTTCATCTTTATTTTGACTTTTTTTTATCTCGAGATCTTATGTTTCTATTATTAAAACATATATAGATCCATCTCTTTTTTGCCAATCATTTGTTTAGTCGAGAGCAATAGGAAGGATTGGAGTTTATTGACGATAAATTCTGTCTTGTTCTTAGCCTTTTTATACACATTGAATAGATCACTTTGGCACACAAATCACATTCGAGGCCTTTTTTAAACGGATTCGTTGGCCCAACACCTAGGCAGAACATGTGCACTTATAGTTTATAGGCCAAAACAACTATATTTTAATAATTTAAAATTTTATTTCATGTTAATTATAATTTATATTTTTTTAATTAATTTTAATTACATGAGTTTAAAGCTGTTAAAATATTTAATGACGTCTTATGCATGTTGGCATTAAATTATATATTTTGAATGTGTCACATCAAATGTTAACTTAAAATGAGTATGTAAATCATCTAAAATCCCTTCTTTATTTATTATTATTGAAGATTGACATGGTTATTTTAGTTATTTAAGTTGATATCTAGCGTGATACATCCAAGATTGATATTTTGATGCTAACGTGTACAAGATAGGATGTTAAGTTAGCGTCTATCATTAAATATTTTAACGACATTAAACTTAGAGCATAATTGACATAAAATAAAATTATAAATTATAATTAAAATTCAGTGGCATAACACAGTACTTTTGTTTAATTTATACAAATTTTCTTTCAGGACCTCCAAAAAAAAAATCTAGCAACCAATCCCACCCATCAAAGATTATCATTACCTAGCCAAAATCTCTTCAAGCTTTACCAACTTTGCCATCGAAGGCATAATCGAAATTTTGATCCACATGACTTTGCTTGCAAGGTTAGTCCACTGTCCTACCAAGAAAAGCTATTCATAAGGAGGAATTTGGTATTTATCTAAGATATTGGCCCTGTTTGGATAAACAACTTAATTAAGTACTTATATCATAAGCGCTCATATCATAAGTACTTATAATATAAGTGCTTAATTTAATAAGTTATTTATGTTTGGATACACACTCTGAAAAGCGCTTATGCAGTATTTAAGGTGTTTGTATATATTACTGTATAAGTACTTATAACAGTTAAAATTACTGAAAATCTCATCATAAGCACTTATAAAATTAAAGCGTTTGGATAAATAAGCTCTTGATATAATTTTAAAAAATGTAAAAAAAAATAAAAACTAAAAAACTAATTAATTTAAACCATGAATTATATTATTGGAATTTTAAAATTTTAGTATCAATTCTAACTTTCACCACTAAAGAAAGACTTGAAAAAGAAATTAAAGAATATGTAAAGTATAAAAGATTCAACAAATGTCTTAAATTTTTTTAAATTATGTAAATGTCAAGAGTTCTCCCAATTTAGGGAGGCAAACACTTTACCCTCGCACCACAAAGATAGTAAAAAAATTTTTTGCAACATAAGGTCTCCCTTACTTTCAATTTTGAATGATGAGAGGTACAAGACTCCAGCGTAAGAGGCTTTAAATATAATATGTAGTGATTTTGAATTTTGATAGTTTTATTAATTGACAACGAATCTTGTATAACATTTTAATGTTGCGTAAAGGCATTTGCAAAATTTATATTAAAATCAAAATATAATTGTTGAACTTGATGTACCATGAACTTTACAAAAAAGTTAATAATTGCATAATAATTTTTTATAAAAAAGCTAATAAACATAAAATTAAAGCTACATAGTTGTGGGCATTTGGTTTCTGATGTTGTGTCTTACTCGCTCCATCTGCCTAATACTTTCTTGATTTGGTTCCTCCCATGTGACATCTTCAAGTATATTTTCATCTACCTTAGTAGCATCATCGTCTAATTCACATTATCATTCAATAGCATAAATTCGTCATCACCTGTATCATTCTTTCTTATGAAATTGTGCAAAGCCATACAAGCAACAATAATATGAGTCCTAGTCTTCAATGAAAAAGGAGGCATATTGCCTAATATCTTCCATCTACCTTTGCAACACTCAAATGATCGTTCAATAGAGCTTCGAAGACTAGAGTATAAGTAATTGAATACTTCATTTCTTCCCCTAACTCTAGGTCCTAATCTAAAATGAGGCAAATGATACCTAGTAGTTTTATAAGGGCCCAAGTATCCTGTAAAGTTAGGATATCCAGCATCAACAAGGTAATATTTTCCTACAAACAAGTATTCAAGAATTTAAATTATATTAATTGTAATACCCGTTAATTTCGGAATATAATTCGCTTAAGAGTATTTTAGAATTCTACAACGTTACTTTAGTTATTTATTTTGGTCATTTTTAATTTTCATATTTAATTGTTCTCTTTGAATATTATTTATGAAAATTGAGTTAAATGACTGGACTGAATATTTGCACCATGTGGGATATATTCTAAGAATGGTGAAATTCATGGAAAAGTGGTTTAAGAATGGTCAATTAGTCCATTTATTGTAAATTGACTTGATGGGTTTGGATGTTGGGTTATGGATACCCATGGGTTATTCAATAACCCATTAGAAATATTTAATATAAAACTTCAATAGTAACTTCTCATAATTCGATTCTGAAGCGAAGCAAAAGGAACAGTAACTTCATTTCTCTCTCAGTTCTTCATTTTCTTCTCAAATCATTTCCTTGATCTTCAGAAGTTCGATTATTTGTTCGGTTCAAAAGCTTTGTAAGGATCAAAGGTAAGCTTTAATCTCGTTATTTTTTCTTAAATCTAAGTTTATATGGAAGATTAGAGGAGGTTTTGTTCTTGAAGATTTTGATGATAATTCGTGAATCTCAGTTGTTTTAGAAGTTATATTTGAGTTATAATCGGTTAAAAGAGTTGAGATTCTGGTTTTGAATCAAAAGAAAGGAAATGATGAATTTTTTGAAAGATTTTCTGCAAAATTCGAAGTACTGTAGCATTGGAAATCTGAAATTTTTCTTCGAGTTACTGTAGCAACCAGAAATTTCAAAAAAAAAATCTAGAAAATTTTCTTCGGGGGTACTGTAGCAGTTACTGTAGTGTCGGCAGTCAACGGCACTGTAGCAGTCAACGTTACTGTAGCGAACCGGCACTGTAGCGAACCGTCACTGTAGCGAACCGTTACTGTAGCAAACCGTTACTGTAGCAATCAGAAAATTTTGCGTATTTTCGTGATTTTGTTTCCTTTCTTATGTTTCCTTGTAATATATTTTACTAGGAAATTTTCCTACACAAATTCTAGTGTGGAACAAGGTAAACTTGGACAAACATCAAGGTGAGTGAATAACCTTGCTCAGCTAATTTGATATTACTAGTCAAAGTACAATATAAGTCCCATTTACAATATTATTTGGATAATAAGCAATCAATTTTTCATATGGGAGTATATGATGATCGGTAGAAATAAGAGTATGTAGAAATTATTTTATTTCATGACAATTGTACTATGTGATAAATTCTCACTATCTTATTAATGAGTAAAGATCTACGGGATCTAATACACGAGTTTGAAAGGGTTAAAGTCCCATACTACTCGGTGTATATCTAAGAAACCTATACACGAGTTGAAAGGGTTAAAGTCTCATACTACTCGGTGTATATCTAAGAAATCTTATACACGAGTTTGAAAGGGTTAAAGTCCCATACTACTCAGTGCTTATCTATGAAACCTATACACGAGTTGAAAGGGTTAGAGTCTCATACTACTCGGTGTATACATATGAGATCTTATTCACGAGTTTGAAAGGGTTAGAGTCTCATACTACTCGGTGTATATCTATGAAATCTTATTCATGAGTTTGAAAGGGTTAGAGTCCCATACTACTCGATGTATAAGACAATTAATTATATGAGTAAATGTGGTATTTGTACTTTTGATATTTTATATAGTACAGTTATTTACTTACTGAGTTTTTAAATAAACTCACACTCCCTATGATTATTTTTTTCAGAAACAGAAAACAAAGAACAAGAGTATCCGTTTGAAGAATAGAAGCCTCTTGGAATTATCCTCTATTTCTGTCTGGTGGGGTACCAGTACTTATTAATGTGGATACTAGAAACGCTCTGTACTTTCTATAGGTCTCCTAGGCTTGCGATGAGATAGAAATATCAGACTATGTATGTCTATATTTGCTTATCAGATGAATATAATTCTGTAGTGTGGAATGAATGATTAAGGTTGAATGTAAAACCTTACAGAATATATGTAAATAACGTATGTTTGAGAATTTTATCTAATGAGTAGTATCTTTTCACATGTTCAATTTTTGGGATGTGACAATTTGGTATCAGAGGATAGGTTTTATAGGTCCCCTATAGAGTACAGAGCAAAGTGATCTTTGTGGGCCCTTCCCTATTGTCATGAGCCACGGCATGACCATAGGATTAGGTTCCATAAAAGACCTTGTAGAGTATAACGTCATTTTATAGATAATTTCAGGGGGGCTAGTAAGTGATATTTTGTTTATGTCTGAAAATTGTTTGTTATATGTGTAGATCTGTGACAGAACAATGTCAGAAGGATCTTCTAATAATAATGAGCATATGGGTCCAAGGAGGGCCATAAATCCACCAGTACATGTGCAAGATGATCCTAACCGTAGTGATAGTTTACATGCTCAAAGTACTGAGGGCGCAACTAGTGAGCAAGCAATGAGAGTCGAACCTGATGCTCACATTGGTAATGCAACTATTGCACATGTGATTAATTTGATGAATGAACGATTTGACCGATTTGAGGCTGAAATGAGAGGTCGAGCTGCACAAGCTAACCTGCCAGCGAATCCTCCTATTGTCGAAGCTGAAATTGTACCACCAGCTCAGTTAGCTGGAGGAGATAATGTAAGGGAGGTAAGAATGTCTAAGTTCCAGAAAATGAGGCCTCCTACTTTTTCAGGGGAAGATCCCAAAGAGGACCCACAATGTTTCCTTGAAGATTGTGAAGCAATCTGTGATGCTATAGGGTGTTCTCCTACTCAAAAGGTAGAATTCACTTCTTTTTAGTTAAAGGGTAGGGCTGGTAAATGGTGGAGGAACTGGAAGAAAGCTAGAATTCAAGGCGCACCACCAGTTATGTGGACAGAATTTTACAGATTGGTTATGGATGAATTTCTTCCGGCAAGTGAACGATCATCTAGGGCCAGGGATTTTCTGTATCTACGACAGGGAACCATGACTGTTGATGAATATTCAGCTCAGTTTGTTAAATTATCTGAATATGCTCCTGAAATCATTCCTTCTGAAAGGAAGAAAATAGAAAAGTTTGTGGAAGGGCTTCGTGATGCCTTATATGATCAAGTGGGTTCTAATATGAATGATTACTCTTCGTACTCAGAAGCTGTTGATGTGGCCCGAAGAATGGAAAAGAGGTCAAAGAATAAAGAAGAATATTGTCAAAAGAAGAAAGCCAGATATAAGAGATCTTTTGATCAAGGGGAAGACTCAGGGACTTTGAAACCCTTTACTGCATCATAACATGCTCCAGCCACTCTTACTAAGTCATCTTATTCTACAGCCAGTGTGGCTAAGCCTCGTTCAGAGAGCAGGGGTGGTTTTAGCTCTTCTAGTAGAGGAGGTACTCAAGGTAGAAGGGAAAAACCTCAATGTCCTGAGTGTGGAAAGTTTCACTTCGGGGAATGCAGGTTAAACACTGTTGGTACAGGTTGTTTTAACTGTGGACAAAAAGGACATTTTATAAGGGAGTGCCCTCAGCTCATGACAAGACCAGGTCAAGGGTCTACTTTGCCACCTCGACCACAATCTATTACTCAAACACCAACCCCTTCAACAGGGGGTAGTATGGGAAGAGGTTCTGGAAGAGGCCAAGGTGACCGTGGAAAACAAGCTGCTGGCAGAGGAAATGCAAGAGTATATGCTCTAACCCGACAGGATGCTCAAACATCTAATGCTGTAGTTACAGGTATATTATCTGTTAATACTTTTGCTGCACGTATTTTGTTTGACCCCGGTTCTACTCACTCATATGTGTCACCCCTATTTTCCAAGAGATTTGCATTTGATTCAATTACTCTTAAAGAACCATTCTTGGTTTCCACACCGATGAGAGAGACTTTGATGGTTAAAACATGTTATCGTTCTTGTAAAATAATCATTGGAGGCACGAAAACTGAGATAGATCTTATGGTTCTCAATATGTTAGATTTTGATGTGATTTTAGGGATGGACTGGCTATCTTCTTGTCATGCTACTATAAATTGTCGTGACAAAGTTATTTCCTTTAATATGCCGGGGAGGAGTAATTTTGTGTTTCAAGGAGATCGAAGTGATGTACCTTGCAACATGATATCTATGTTAAGTGCCCAGCGTATGTTGCGAAATGGATGTCAGGGATTTCTAGCTTTTATCAAAGATTTAGAAAAGAAAGAACAGAAGTTAGAAGACATACATGTGATTAATGAATTCCCAGATGTGTTCCCAGAAGATTTACCTGGATTACCGCCAGAAAGAGATATTGAGTTCAGTATTGATTTGGTCCCAGACACAAGACCAATTTCTATTCCACCTTATCGTATGGCTCCTGTTGAGTTAAAAGAACTCAAAGAACAATTGGAAGATTTGTTGAACAAAGGGTTCATTCGCCCAAGTTTTTCACATTGGGGTGCTCCTGTTCTTTTTGTGAAAAAGAAAGATGGTTCTATGAGATTATGTATAGATTATCGTCAGCTGAATAAAGTCACAGTGAAAAATAAGTATCCTTTACCAAGGATAGATTATTTGTTTGATCAGCTTCAAGGAGCAAAATACTTCTCAAAGATTGATCTAAGGTCTGGATATCATCAGTTACGAATTAAGAACGATGATATACCTAAGACAGCTTTTCGTACACGGTATGGACATTATGAGTTTCTTGTGATGTCTTTTGGGTTGACAAATGCACCAGCAGCATTTATGGATTTAATGAACAGATTGTTCAAATCATTCCTTGATAAGTTTGTAATTGTATTCATTGATGATATTTTGGTATATTCAAAGAGCCATGAGGAACATACTGAGCATTTGAGAATAGTGCTTCAGACCTTGAGAGAGCATCAGTTGTACGCAAAGCTCTCAAAATGTGAATTCTGGATGAGTCATGTAACGTTTTTGGGACATGTTATTTCCCAAGAAGGTATTCATGTTGATCCAAGTAAAATTGAAGCAGTAAAACAATGGCCTAGACCAACAACTGTGTCTGAAGTACGTAGTTTTCTTGGCTTAACAGGGTATTACCGTCGCTTTGTCAAATATTTCTCTAAGACGGCTCTCCCATTAAATAAGTTAACCCGAAAGAATGTTAAATACATTTGGGATGATTCATGTGAACAAAGTTTCACCCAATTGAAAGAGTGTTTAACTTCTGCACCAGTCTTAATCCTACCATCAGGACCAGGGGGTTACTCTGTATTCTGTGATGCCTCAAAGATAGGCTTAGGGTGTGTGTTGATGCAACATGGTAAAGTCATAGCTTATGGCTCACGTCAGCTTAAAAAGCATGAATTGAATTACCCCACTCATGATTTGGAAATGGCAGCTGTAGTGTTTGCCCTAAAGATGTGGAGACATTACTTGTATGGAGAAACTTGTAAAATTTTTACAGATCACAAAAGCCTTAAGTACATTTTTGAGCAGAGAGATCTCAATCTAAGGCAACGAAGGTGGATGGAACTTCTGAAAGATTATGATTGTACCATCATTTACCATCCAAGTAAAGCAAATGTAGTGGCTGATGCTCTAAGTCGAAAGTCTATGGGAAGTTTAGCTCACATTGCCACTATAAGGAGATCCCTAATTCATGAACTCCAAGAATTGGAAGCTGATAGAGTATTCTTCGAGATCACTGAGTCAGGTACATTTCTGGCTCATTTAACAGTTAGATCATCCCTTGTAGAAAAAGTAAAAGCAACTTTAGAAAATGACATTGATATGGTCAAAATCAGAGATAAGGCAAGGCAAGGTCTAGCACTAAGTTTCTTGGTAGATGAAGAAGGAGTCTTATGGTTTAATGGAAGACTCTGTGTCCCCAACATTGAATCTTTGAAACATGAAATCTTAATGGAAGCTCATGGTTCGCCCTACGTTGTACATCCTGGTGCTGTGAAAATGTACCAGGACTTGAAACAAGTTTACTGGTGGGAGGGCATGAAGCGAGACGTGACTGACTTTGTAGCTCGATATTTGACTTGTCAGCAAGTTAAAGCTGAACATCGACGACTACCTGGTTTGATGCAAAAACTAGATATTCCCGAGTGGAAGTGGGAAAGGATCACTATAGATTTTGTATTAGGTTTACCTCGGTCAACAAAAGGAAATGACTCAATATGGGTCATAGTGGATCGACTTACTAAGTCAGCACATTTTCTTCCTGTTCATACCACTTTCAGTGTAGCAAAACTTGCTCGACTTTATGTTAAAGAAATAGTGAAACTTCATGGTGTACCAATATCCATTATATCAGACCGAGGACCTCAGTTTACTTCTCGGTTCTAGAAAGTCTTTCAAGAGGCTTTAGGTACCAAAGTGAATCTTAGCACAGCATTCCATCCTCAGACTAATGGACAGTCCGAAAGGACAATTCAGACTTTAGAGGATATGCTAAGAGCTTGTGTGATGGATTTCAGTGGAAGTTGGGAAGATCATTTGTCTCTTATTGAATTTGCTTATAATAACAGTTACCAAGCCAGTATCCAGATGACACCTTTTGAGGCTTTATATGGGAGACGGTGTCGATCTCCTATAGGTTGGTTTGAACTTGGTGAAACCAAAATATTTGGACCTGAGATGATTCAGGAAGATATAAATAAAGTTAAACTTATCAGAGAGAGGTTGTTAACTGCTCAGAGTAGACAGAAATCTTATGCGGACAACCGACGACGTGATCTTGAATTTGCAATAGGTGACATGGTTTTCTTACGAATCTCACCTATGAAGGGAGTAATGAGATTCGGGAAGAAAGGCAAGCTTAGCCCGAGGTATGTTGGCCCATATGAGGTTGTTGACAGAGTGGGTAATGTGGCATATCGCCTAGACCTACCTTCCGACCTAGAGGGAGTCCATCCAATATTTCATGTGTCCATGCTACGGAAATATCTTCCTGATCGTTCTCATGTCATTCAACCCCAAGAAGTTCACTTTGATGAAACTCTCACATACGAAGAGGTACCAGTAGCTATTCTTGATAGAAAAGTCAAGAAATTGCGTACTAAAGAAATTCCTACTGTCAAGGTTCTTTGGAGAAATCATTCTCGCGAGCAAGCTACGTGGGAGGCAGAAAATGAAATGTGGAAAAAATATCCACATTTGTTTGAAACTTGAGGTAAGATTTTAATTCGGAGGACCGAATTTGTCACATCCCAAAACTTACATGTGATATAAACATAAAATACCTAGGGTGTACCTCCGTGGTACCCCATAATCTCTGTGAACATTCTTAATATCCATAATTATGTGAATCATAAATATTCCAAGAAAGATATTTTGTATACATATTAAGAAAATGTTCAACTTTCAAACACTATACAGTACTATACAACCTCCCAAGCCTAGGTGACCTACTAGATTACAGAGCGTTTCCTAATCCTTACCAATTGTTTACCAGACAAAAGTGGAGTATATCCTTAAAGGCTATAAATTCTTCTCCTCAACCACTGTATCTGAAAAGATAATCATGGAGAGTGTGAGTTTATCATAACTCAGTGAGTAAACAACTGTACATGAAAATATCATAAGCACAAACACCACATTTACTAATACAATCAATCTATCATTTATTTTAAATAATTATAGTATTATATGCCATAAATACTTGCACTAAGTAACTTGGGAATTTAACCCTCAAACTCTTTGTGCATAGGTTTTCACATTTATACACCGAGTAGTATGAGACTCTAACCCTTTCAAACTCGTGCATAGATTTTCACATTTATACACTGAGTGATATGGGACTCTAACCCCTTTCAAACTCGTGTATTGATTTTCACAGTTATACACCGAGTAGTATGGGACTCTAACCCTTTCAAACTCGTGCATAGGTTTTCACATTTATACACCGAGTAGTATGGGACTCTAACCCTTTCAAACTCGTGCATAGATTTTCACATTTATACACCGAGTAGTATGGGACTCTAACCGTTTCAAACTCGTGTATTAGATCTCGTAGATCTTTTGCTCATCAATAAAATAGTGAGAATTTATCACAATATAATTACTATGAAATAAATGAATTTACACATATTTTTATTCCCTTGAATGTCTATCATCAACCATAACAATCATCATATATTATCAACAGCGAGATTGATTATTTCTCACTTCAATAATGTTATAAACAAGACTTGTATTGTACCTTATCTAATAAGATCACATTAGTTTAGTAAGGTTATTCACTTACAAAATGTTCCAATTTATTCAAGGAACAATCACATCTAGTTCTTTAGTCAACTAGAGAAATCAATTCTCAAAGGTAATAAAATACCTTCCAATGATATTATACTTTTTCTCAACCTGAACACACACTGATAATCTTCTCAATTTCACAAATAACGCAAATGGGATTTATATTGTGTTTTGACTAATTTATTAAATTAATTTTGCAAGGTTGCCTACTCACCTGGATTCCACGCTCTCGGCGCTCCCACCTTGCCCCCCAATCATCCCTATTGTAACTAGGTAAAAACCATTAGGGTTACAAAATAGAGAAATTTCCTATCACTACTCTCGACCTTTACTCACATCTTAAGTCATAACTCCTAACCGGTAATGAATTTCTAAATGACACTTATACCATTGGAAACTAGACTCAAAGAGCTTTTCAACGATATTAAAAAAAAACTGATGCTACAGTAATAGTCAATGGTCAACGCAGCTACAGTAACGTTGACCGAGTCAATACTACAGTAACGTTGACCGAGTCAACGCTACAGTAACGAGAAAATCTGGAAAAATTTTCTCGGTGAACAGTAATTTCTGGGGAAAATTTTTGATGTTCTTCGTGTTCTTCATCCAAAAATCCTAAAATCATATCTAAAACAACATTTCTTTTGATTTCTTCCATGGGTTTTCATCCTTAATGTCTAAGGAGTGTTTTAACACCAAAACCCCCAATTTCTACCAACAATCCAAGCTCAAATATCAAATTTTCATCAAGAACACTAACTTTTTCAAATATCCAAATTCTACGAAATTTCTTGTTCTAATAACATCATAAACCACCTAAGAATGTTTTACATTAACATCCACACTTAAATTCATCCATTAAAACTCAAAATTTTAATTTTCTTCCATAGGTCCGAAAATGGAGAAAAAGAGAAATAGAGTAGATAAAACTTACCTCTTTACCTCTAGAACTCCTGAGAATCGGAAGTATGGTTAGAAAATACAAGATCGCCGGATGAAAATTTGAGAAATGATTGAAGAAGGGAAGATGGAAATGAACGAAGAACATGAAGCCTCAGGAGGAAGAAGGAGAAGAAAAACTAATAATTGTATGTGTGGGCCCCACTAATTTCTTTTTCGACAAAATCGCTCATAGCCACCTTAGCTTATAAGATTTGTTCACTTTAATCGCTCTCGATGTCTCAAATACCACTTTAACCTCGAATCCATCATCTTTTCGGTACCGGACTCATAATTCATTCTTATAAGCTTTATTCTTCCTCTCAGGTTTCTATTTGGTCATTTCTCAAAAGTCCTCTATACTTTCTTTTCTTTTCACTTTAGTCCTTGAGAATTTGTAAAAATTTCCTAAATTAAAAATTAAAATTTCTATTCCCAGATTTTCTTCACTAATTCAAAAAGCACATTTTCACGTAATTAAATTTTTCACTAAATTTCAAATTAGACTTTAAATATTCATATAAATTCTTGAGATATTACAGAATTCTTTTAAGGGGGTAGAATGTAATACCCGTTAATTTCGGAATATAATTCGCTTAAGAGTATTTTAGAATTCTACAACGTTACTTTAGTTATTTATTTTGGTCATTTTTAATTTTCATATTTAATTGTTCTCTTTGAATATTATTTATGAAAATTGAGTTAAATGACTGGACTGAATATTTGCACCATGTGGGATATATTCTAAGAATGGTGAAATTCATGGAAAAGTGGTTTAAGAATGGTCAATTAGTCCATTTATTGTAAATTGACTGGATGGGTTTGGATGTTGGGTTATGGATACCCATGGGTTATTCAATAACCCATTAGAAATATTTAATATAAAACTTCAATAGTAACTTCTCATAATTCGATTCTGAAGCGAAGCAAAAGGAACAGTAACTTCATTTTCTCTCTCAGTTCTTCATTTTCTTCTCAAATCCTTTCCTTGATCTTCAGAAGTTCGATTATTTGTTCGGTTCAAAAGCTTTGTAAGGATCAAAGGTAAGCTTTAATCTTGTTATTTTTTCTTAAATCTAAGTTTATATGGAAGATTAGAGGAGGTTTTGTTCTTGAAGATTTTGATGATAATTCGTGAATCTCAGTTGTTTTAGAAGTTATATTTGAGTTATAATCGGTTAAAAGAGTTGAGATTCTGGTTTTGAATCAAAAGAAAGGAAAAGATGAATTTTTTGAAAGATTTTTTGTAAAATTCGAAGTACTGTAGCAATTGGAAATCTGGAATTTTTCTTCGAGTTACTGTAGCGACCAGAAATTTCGGAAAAAAAATCTGGAAAATTTTCTTCGGGTACTGTAGCAGTTTACTGTAGTGTCGGCAGTCAACGGTACTGTAACAGTCAACGTTACTGTAGCGAACCGTTACTGTAGCAAACCGTTACTGTAGCAATCAGAAAATTTTGCGTATTTTCGTGATTTTGTTTCCTTTCTTATGTTTCCTTGTAATATATTTTACTAGGAAATTTTTCTACATAAATTCTAGTGTGGAACAAGGTAAACTTGGACAAACATCAAGGTGAGTGAATAACCTTGCTCAGCTAATTTGATATTACTAGTCAAAGTACAATATAAGTCTCATTTACAATATTATTTGGATAATAAGCAATCAATTTTTCATATGGGAGTATATGATGATCGGTAGAAATAAGAGTATGTAGAAATTATTTTATTTCATGACAATTGTACTATGTGATAAATTCTCACTATCTTATTAATGAGTAAAGATCTACGAGATCTAATACACGAGTTTGAAAGGGTTAAAGTTCCATACTACTCAGTGTATATCTAAGAAACCTATACACGAGTTGAAAGGGTTAAAGTCTCATACTACTCGGTGTATATCTAAGAAATCTTATGCACGAGTTTGAAAGGGTTAAAGTCCCATACTACTCAGTGCTTATCTATGAAACCTATACACGAGTTGAAAGTGTTAGAGTCCCATACTACTCGGTGTATACATATGAGATCTTATTCACGAATTTGAAAGGGTTAGAGTCTCATACTACTCGGTGTATATCTATGAAATCTTATTCATGAGTTTGAAAGGGTTAGAGTCCCATACTACTCGATTTATAAGACAATTAATTATATGAGTAAATGTGGTATTTGTATTTTTGATATTTTATATAGTACAGTTATTTACTTACTGAGTTTTTAAATAAACTCACACTCCCTATGATTATTTTTTTCAGAAACAGAAAACAAAGAACAAGAGTATCCGTTTGAAGAATAGAAGCCTCTTGGAATTATCCTCTATTTCTGTCTGGTGGGGTACCAGTACTTATTAATGTGGATACTAGAAACGCTCTGTACTTTCTATAGGTCTCCTAGGCTTGCGATGAGATAGAAATATCAGACTATGTATGTCTATATTTGCTTATCAGATGAATATAATTCTGTAGTGTGGAATGAATGATTAAGGTTGAATGTAAAACCTTACAGAATATATGTAAATAACGTATGTTTGAGAATTTTATCTAATGAGTAGTATCTTTTCACATGTTCAATTTTTGGGATGTGACATTAATCAACTGAAACATATACATATGTGTGTATTGATAATTTTATTATAAAAAATAAATAAATATGTTACTGACCTGTAGGTGGATGAGGAAAATGTAAGCTAGGTTTGCGTAAAGTATCCATAAATATCCTAGTATCATGTGCAGAACCCTCCTATCCTGCGAGCACAAATGTGAAGCACAAATTGAAATCACAAGCAGCCATTACATTAGTTGTTGTGTACCCTTTTCTACATGTGTAAGGAATTTGATGTTCTGCAGGGACTATCATTTTCACATGAGTTCCATCTATAGCACCAATACAATCCTTAAAATAAGGATAGTATCATTCATCATTTCTAATCTGATGAGGAATATTTGAAAAAATAGGATCAATATGCTTAATAATATCCCTAGAAAGACCACAAACTGCCTCCAAGACACTATGAAATTGTCTAGAAATAGTTGATCCAGAATGTTGAAATCTCTCCTCTGCATTACGAATTGAACCTGGTTGTCCTAAGACATATAACGGAAGACCAACTTGTTCATGAATTCCCATACCTCTTGTTGGCCTTAAACCGCAATTGCATTGCAAAACATTACACAACTATATAAACAAATCTTTACTTATTCTGAACATTTGAAAACAACGAATATCATGTCCATTGATAATTTCTTGAACCCATTCATGACCTGTCAATGCAGAAGTCCTACGTGGAGTCTTAATCACATGATTCAGAGAATAGTTCGCAGCATGCATTACCATAAGCAATGAAACTTTTTTCCTTTTGACATATGATACATGGTTATTGTCAAATGAATCTTCACTATCTGACCCAAATGTAGTATCATTTGAACTAATAGTAGACATCCTGTGCAATTTTCAGTAATAAAAATAACATTATAAGCTTTCATAAGCTTCAAAACAAAACAGAAAAGATAAATGATGAACAATACCATTATAACTTGAAAATGTGCCTAATAACATAATTTCAACTTGCAGCATCGAATATAATTCAAACAAAAAAAATCTAAATATGTCTGGAAATTAAGTTACAAAATATGTCTAAAATTCAAATAAACTAGAAAATATGTCTCAAAGTTACAAAACTAGAATTAAATCAATGACGAGACACATCGGCCAAAGTGTGGCTGTTTATCCAACTAAGTTGAAGTACAGGGTCATTCAGAAGAACAAAAGTCTCCCTATTTGACTTTTGTTTCATCAGTCTAATAGTAATTATGTGAGTCTCACTACCATACTCCAACCCTGGCAATACTTTGAGCTTGTCCAAGCAATCAGCAAGTGTAGGAACATGACTAACATTTGCACTAGCAATAGAGTCTTCACTGTTGAAACTTTCAATTATACGATCAAATTGATCACACATTCGATGACCAATACTGTAACACCCCGACTTTTTATTTCCTTAACAATAATAATTTTTCTCTAAATCGGTTCACTGGATAATTTTCTGAATAATTTCCTTTCAAATAATTACAGATTTTACTATTCACGAATTTTATTATTCATGTAAATAGTAACTTTGCAGAAAATTTACAAGATTCTCATTAATTATATCTGAGCTTGAATACATACAAAAATAATTTACATGATATTTATTACTATCTTTACATCTTTGTATCATAAACTACTATAAAATATATTTCTACACTTCAATCTCATCATTAATATCATCAAGCCTTCCATTTTGCCCTTTTTCCTAAAATGATCAATTTTCTAAAAGTGAGATATAAAATATCTCAGTAGCTAGTCACTTTCTTAAAAACATGTAAACACATGAGGAGATCATTTCAGCCATAAAAGCATAACATCACACAATAATTAAATTTCTCTTATTCACCATGTAGAACAGGAATTATAAATAAAATTCTTGTAAAAATTGATTATGAACGCAGATATCATAAATCATAAATAATCATACTTTTATGGAAGACTAACTACCTGATTCTCAACCTCTTAAACTTCCTTGCTCATATTTACTCTGCGTTTCCCATATCTTCTCTTCTTCTTCTTTCCTTTCTTCGTCTCTTTCTCTCCTCTATTTCTCTCCCTCGTCTCTTTCTCTCTCTCCTCTTTCTTTCTTTTCCTTCTCTTTCGTTCTTCCTTTCCCAACTCACATAACACACACATATATACATATATTTTTTTTAATATTTTTTTTCACTATTCCAGCCTCAAATCAAACATCACTTTCTCTTTTTTATTTTTATTTTTTTTGACTTCCTCTCCATCATCTTCTCCTCTATTTCTTCCTGTAACACCTCACCGTGACTCACCACATTCATATATATATATATATATATATATATATATATATATTATTTAATTAATCAAACTTCACATCTCTTTTTTTTTTCTTTCTTTTCTTTCTTTTCTTCCTTTTCTTCCTTTTCATTCTCACCGTACACCTCACACACATCACTTTCACACTTTTTCTTTTAGTTGAAAATGATAAAAACCCTCAAATCTTTTTATTCTATACAAATAGGTCCCTACTCAATGGATAAAATTCTATTTATATCTCTCAAAAATTTCTTAATAACTATTTTATCCTGATTTTCTTACTCATTTATTTATTTAGCCTCATTTTCTAAGATAATTAAATTTGGGATATCACAAATACTATCTCTCCTATTATTCCTCCCAACTCTTTTCCTTTTTGACCTTTGAGTAGAATGATTTACTTCAGTTTCTAGTTCTTCAAGCCCCTCATATTTTTCCCTTTTCTCAGTCACAGGTGTTTCAGTCATGGGTGTCTCCATATTTGATCCATTGTTTGCTTCAACTCTTCCTCCCTCCTCTACTAGGTCCTCGGAAGGTGCCCATGCGCCAAAACCAGTGGCCACAGTATCCTTAAAAAGGATCTCTATTTCAGATAAATTCCTCAAGCCCTTATCTTTGAACTTTGCAACTTCGGGAATATCCTAACATGAAGCAACAATAAAAATCACTTAAATATTATACAAACATCATATATATATATATATATATATATATATATATATATATATATATATATAATTCAATATAAATAGGAAACTACCTTAACCTTAGCCTGCCACCACTCTTCACTTGCTGCAATAGTTTTTTTTTTTTAATTATCTCATCCAAGATCAGTCTCTTTTCCAACAAGTTTTGTCCACAACTGCCATTCTTTTCTCAAAAGGTCCCATTTATTTTTTAGTTGCTTGTACTCATAACATAATCATGTTTGCTCATTAAAAGTCTTGATCACATTTGCCCACCCACTTTATTAAAGTGAGCATGTGGCCTATTCCCAGCCCGTACTTGCTCAACGCATACCTTCACAAATATGTCATGATTTTTCTCTCTCCAATCAGCCTTGTGTCGTTTCCCACTACCACTATTATTTCCCTTATCTTGAACTTGGTTTGAATTCATTGCTAATAACATCATGGTAGTGATTTTCACATTAACAATGAAACATATAAGCAATAATTAAATCATCAATAAGTTAGCAATTATCAGCAAATAATTGAACCAATAAACTATAATCTAGAAATATCAAAAATATCCAAGAATTAAGAGCTCTGTCAACAAAGGAGAAGATAATTGTAACTATTATAAAGATTCTTTAAATAAATACCTATTAAAATTATACCAGCCCCTACCTAATTTTGGGACCACATATATCAACAAATGACATAAATTATATTGCATGAATATATGCATTAGCAAACCTGATAGTGCAAATAAACATGGAAACAAGAGCTAATTTGGCATGTTAGAGAAGATGTGGTCCCATGTTACATTATTTGGCATATATAAATCTCAGACTCAAGGTTTCCTATGGGTTTTAAACAATACTTGCCACTGTCAAAAAAGATGCATAGATGCCATCCAACGTAAATATATTTTTTACTGTATTTTTCATTTTTGTTTTACAGTCCTCTCACCACTTTATCCTTTTATTCTGTTTGACCTTCCCCTTGTAAAGAAAATGTAATCATAGCATATCACTTTGTTGCTATTGTTTGTGCTTCTTTTCTTTAATCATTTCCATATCACCCTATTTAGATACACTAATTGTAGTTTTAAGTTATTGTCAATTGAGAAGCTTCTCTTTTTTTTCCTTCGATTTTCTTCCCCTTGAGAATCTGTCAAAGTGAGGGTCATAGGCAAATATTGACAAGGGAAGTGGAAGCTGTGGGCTTACGCTTAAACAAGAGACCACCTCAGGTAAGTCTGCAACCCCAAGGATGTGTAGGGATGCATGACATGAAGTATGGATTTTCTTTATTGGTCTGATTTGTACTTGGCTATTTCTGTCATCTACTTCTCATTTCTTTGAAGCTTTACCTTTCTACGCAGATACATTTTAAAAGGAAAAAGACTGGGGGAATTTCGTTCACCAGTACTTTGGCTTTGACTCATGTTATCAGATTCTACATGAATACAAAATTCACAATGCAGAGGTACATAGCAAGATGCAAAGTAACGCCAATTTGAATGAATATAGCAATTTCCACTATCATTACTTTCTTCAGAGGTACATAGATTCAACATAGCAATTTCCATTTGAACCAGATCTAGAAATTATGGGAAATTTCTAGTTCGAACCAAAAATTCCTTCTGGTTCGACCCATAAATTATAGGGAATTCCTGGTTTGAACCAGAAATTACCCAGTTCCTTCTGGTTCGAACCAGAAATTCCCAATTCTGGTTCGAACCAGAAATTCTGAAACCAAGCTCACCGAAGAAGTTGAAAAGATGGAGAACTCAGCGACGGGAGTGATTAGAGATGAGTAGCGGTCAGAGATGGAGAACTCACCGACGAAGATGAAAAGATGGAGAACTCAGCAACGGAAGTGATTAGAGACAAGTAGCAGTCGGAGACGAGGAGCTGAGAGAACGAGAGAGCTAAGAGATGGGGAGAATGAGATAATGAGCCAGAGATTGAGAGCACGAGGGCACGAGGGCAATGTTGGAAATTTTAAAAAATAATGAGGGTATGTTAGTAATACTATAACCGGTCATGAGAGTTTCGCATAAGCTCAAAAGAGCTTATTTTTTCTTATAAGCTCTTTTAAAAAATTCATTCAAACATTCAAAAAATTCTTTCAAAAGTGCTTATATAATAAGCTCTACAAAATAAGCTGTAAATAAGCTCATCCAAACAGTACCATTATGCTATCTTATATACTATAATGCGAAATGTCATAATATAAGATATCACAATATTTATTTGGATATAAAGTTAGTTTTGTTAATATGATACTAAATCAAGAGATGCAAAAGATATTTCTAGATTCAACGAATGACTTTTATATATTAGACATAAATTTATGAGATAAAGATACAAAATATATAGGTAAGAATATTTTTTTTATATGATCATGAAATTTGATTTATGTTTTAATTATTACTTAAAAATTTGTATGTTTTCAATTAATTTTCATTATATTTCTGAATCTAATGTTGTTTAAATATTTAGAAGTAAAAGCTAATGTAGTATTTCTTCTTGCATATATCAATGTCAAATCATCTATCCTAAACGTGTCATTGCATATGCTAATTAAAATGACCAAAATACAATAATTTTGAAAGACATATATTGGTTTTGAAGAAAATTACACAGTATTTTGGTAATTTTAAATTGGTAGTTGACGTGACACAACTATAGTGAAATATTTTGTACTGACATATGAAAAATGAAATACCATCAACATCACTCGTTAAATATTTAGACAACGTTAACTTCAGAAACATAATTAAAATTTATTGAAAACATATTATCAATTATAATTGATACAAAATAAAATTTTGAGTTACAATTGAAATATGAGTTAAAATCTAAAGTATGAATAGTGCTTTTGCCAAATATATAAGTTCAAAGACAATAAAACTTTCAAATGTTTAACATAAAACTTTACAATATTAACAAACAAAAGAAGACATAATTATAAAGACCGACGTACCTCTTTTCTTCTTCTCTTATTTAAAAAAAACAAGTTATAATAGAACATGTTTTCAAACACGATCTAATGTTTTCTTTTTAATATTTAAATATATGAATCGCAGCACATGGTCTTGAGGTGCATCATGTGAAAGTCCATTTTAATTTTTAAGCATCTATACAAGCCACACTCCATAAGCTCTCTACTCTTTAGAGTACAAAACATGACTAATAATTGATCTCCTCCTTAGTCACGCTAACTGACTATATTATTATTTGAGTAAATTTATGAACAACACAATCTTCTAAAAAGTCAAGTCCATTTATTGTCAAATCACTTCAAGAATTGTATAAAATAATTTTTACTATTATACCTATAAATCTTAAAAAAAAAACCAATTAATGAAGAAAGCGTTTAATCTCTCAAAAAGTGAGACCCTTCATAAATTTATCTTGATTACTTTAAAGAGTACATTTATGTTACTTGTAGACTCTTGTCCATCATTAAAGATGTCAAAATGAATTCAGTCCACACTAGCCTTGCAATATTTTGCACACAAGTTGAATCAAGTGTTTGCTCTTAAAGACCTTGGGGAATTACATTTCTTCTCAAGGATTGAGGTTTTCAAAAATGAAGTAGGTATTTTCTTAACTCAAAAGAAGTATATATATATATATATATATATATATAAATGATTACTTGAGGAAATATATTATGTCAGATGTAAAATCATGTTCAACACCCATGACAGTAGGAAATCAACTTAGTGTAGAAGGAGGAAAAAAAAATAGAGGAGCCTACTGTGTATCGAAGCTTAATTGGAGTTTTATAACATCTGATCAATACTAGGCCAGATATTATGTTTGCAGTCAACAGGTTAAGTCAATATATGAGTAACTATTGATCACTGGAGAGTGGCAAAAATGCCACTGAGATATCTAAAAGGCTTAGTGGAACATGGTTTACACATTAAACCTTCGGTAAACTTTAACATATGTACTCTATATATATATATATATATATATATCATTAATGAAATAGTAGAAGGCATCTAGCCTAAATTCTCCCCTTCCTATCTAAAATTTAAGTAAAATAACTAAAAATACATTAAAAAAAAAAAGAAAATTAGCCTATTTTAATATTAAATATAGTTTTTTAAAAGTTTAATTTAAAATTTTGAAATATCATAGCTCTAATATCTAGTTTTTATTTTTCAAAATAATTAAAAATACATTTTTTTGAAAAAGATAAATTAGCCAATGAGTTGACCAAAACTAATTACGGCTCTTGATGACTAGGTTCGACTATAATTTTAAGTTATTATATAATTATATAAAGTTTAACTCAACTTAACTCATGTTTATCATTGGTCTTGCAAGGTTTAAATTAAATTGAATTGACTTAATTCATCTGACAATCCTATTCATCATCCTATTGCTGTGAACAAATTATCGCCAAATATGTTATTCATCGCATTTGAAATTTATCTTAAGTGCCATGGCATCTTTCGTGCTACAATGAGATGCCATAGTATTACTATTTATAGTAAGGTATTGGCTTTAGTAGCTTCGTCATTGGAGGCATAAACTTCGTTTCATATTATATTACTTGTAGGCTTTGGTCCACCATCCTATCACCGGTGAAAAAACAATCCCCCGGTATGTAATTCATCAGGGAGGCATTTGAAATTTTATCCAATGGCATGATCTCTTCCATTCGAAGATGTGAGATGTCATATATAGTGTTGAAAATATCTATAGTTGATATTATAGTTATCAAAATTGTGAATTAACTTGTAAAATCATTCGATTTTATGATATTGAATACTCAAATTGAGTAAACTGGATTCTAAACTAAAAAATTGATCAAATTCAGGTCAAACTCAGTCAAAATTATTGAGTTCACCAACTTTGTACAGTACAGTCTAATTTAAATATTCATAACTTTCTCATTTGAACTCTGTTTTAAGCAAATGACATATCATTGAAAAGTTCTCTCAGTCTAGTTCAAATGAGCTAAATTTCATTCAAAAACTCTTTGTCACTTAAGAAATATGATCAAAAGAGTGACAAAAGATTAGAAACGTTGACTTTCAAATGCTAGAAAACTTTCAGTTCTCACTTTTACTTTAAATAATTATGATTTTTTTTTATTTGAACTTCATTTTAAGCAAAGATATATCATTGTAAAGCTTTTTGAGTTTAGTTTCATTTGAGACAAGTTTTATTAAAAAATTCTTTACTGTTTAAGAGATATGACAAAAACAATGACCAAATGTTAGATACAGTAGACTTATTAGTGCTACCAGTCGACTTTCAATTTTCAAGTTTACTTTAAATATTTATAATTTTGTCAATTAAAACTCTATTTTAATCAAATTTAACTTTACATGTATAAGAACTGAAATACTAACAGATTATTGATGACTGTTAACGTCTAGTTATATGAGCCTTATTGTCTGTGTATATACTGAGTCAGTATTGTTCTCAATTTTTTATTTTTAAGAAGGAGCATGTTGATACCTAATGAATATATTTCTTAAAATTTGTTTAGAAACTATGAACCTAACATATTCTCTCTGTTATTCTAGTTTTATTGTATTGGAATATATATACATATATATATATATATATATAATAACCTATTGAAGAAAAAAATATATGTAAACTTTTACGAATTTACATTCCGAATTTATCCTCATCTCCGAATTGAGATAAACTCTTAAGTTTGACATTTATAGTTGGTATGATAACTAGTGATATTTTAAATTCTAAGAATACAAAATACTTGTGCACTTCACCTATTAATTAAATGAAAACGATGGTAATAACAAAAAACAGTTATTAGTTTGGATAATAATGTATGATTATTTGATAATTTTAGTGTTACACATAAGTATATTCAACAACTTTAAAATCCTTATTCATGCTTTTTTAGAATTAATACCAGTAGTTATTATAATGGCTTGACGTTTTTGTATATACTAGTACTTTTTTTATTGAACATAACTTGAAATGTGAAGTTTAAACCTAATGATCGAATAAAAATTCTTTATTTCACTTACTTTCGTTACTACTAACATGATTTTTTTATTCGATGGTGTATATATTTTGTAATCAAAAGTAGTGGCCAAATGATTCAGCTCGATGATCTTAAGTCCTAACCCTTGACCGAGCTAAATGATTGGTCCGTATGGAAAAGCCATGTTCTACAGTCCACCTCATTGCTTCTGAAGATAGTACAGAGGTGTTGGCACATGTGGTCGCGGGTAGTTAGGTTACTTTATATCACTAAAAAAAAAATTGTTATATCTAAATTCATGTTAAATCACTAAATTCATTATTAATTAATTATATAAAATTTAGATTTGTGCTTAAACAACTTTAAAAATGTTTTTATAGACAAATAATCAATCAAATTCTAAATTTTTACATCTACACATGATGATTTAGTTAATTTTTGTTAAAAAAAAAATGATTGTTTGTGTGTGTATATTAATTTTGATAGAGTATATATATTCATTAAAAGTATTAATACTATTTATAACCCTCATGTAATTATTTTATAATTGTAATCAGTAATTTATATTAATATGATATTAAAAGAATGAGTATAATATTAATTTGTTGAGGGGGGAAAAGAAATGTATTCCCCGTGAACAGTCTCTGGCGAATTGTGTGATGGTGCAATTGGAATTCCCAGAATGGATGCGGTTCTCTTGGACGAAGAAGATTGAAATGCCCTGCGCTGTTTCGCAATCTGATGATAGAGGGACAACGAAGAACGCGCTAGAGACATAAATTTGATGGGCAACAACTGCGTAGGGCCACAACTTGGCGGGAATGGCTTCTTGCAATCTGTTTCCGCCGCTTTTGTGCGAAAAAACCCTCTCGATAACATAATTCCTTCGCCGGATTGCGACGCCGACGACACCAAAAACGACACCGACGCCGGTAAAAATCCGGCCAATGTAGACCCCGGTTCCTCTAAAGATTCGAGTGCTCCTGAAGATTCTAATCCCCCGGGCCCAAATAACAGTGTACCACCTGAAACGATGAAGATTCCCAACGGCGAATCGAAACCGCCGGAGCATGAGAAGGCCGCGAAGCCGGAGGTTAATGATCCGCCGTCGGATACAGGTGATACTGCGAACGCTAAGAAAACCACTCACCATAGAAGGGTGTCTAGTGTTGGACTTCAAGTAGAATCGGTGTTGGGAAGGAAAACTAGGAATTTGAAGGATGTCTACAGTGTGGGGCGGAAGGTAGGACAAGGGCAGTTTGGGACGACGTTCTTCTGTTTAGAGAAGACAACTGGAAAAGAGTTTGCCTGTAAAACAATTGTCAAGAGAAAATTGTCAACTCTGGAGGATGTGGAAGATGTTAGAAGGGAGATTCAGATTATGCACCATTTGGCAGGCAATCCCAATGTGATACAGATCGTTGGTGCCTATGAGGACGCCGTTGCTGTCAATGTTGTTATGGAATTTTGTTGTGGTGGGGAGCTGTTTGACAGGATCATACAGAGAGGACACTACACTGAGCAAAGGGCAGCTCAGCTTGCAAGGGTAATAGTCCATGTTGTGGAAGCGTGCCATTCCTTGGGTGTCATGCACCGGGACTTGAAGCCAGAGAACTTCCTGTTCGTCAACCAGGAAGAAGACTCACTTCTTAAGGCAATAGATTTTGGGCTCTCTGTGTTCTTTAAACCAGGTATATTCACAATAAGCAGGTCCTTAGTGTTAAGAATCGTTTTGTGTTTGAGATGATTATTACAAGCACAAGCAGCGTAGACCCGAGAAACATGGTTGCCTATGCTGCTGACATCTTCCATCCCTTCATCTTATCCGTTGACTTCCCTGATGCATCGTCCCAGGCTTAACCTATGCTGCTGTTTAGTTGGAAATATTAGCTGTTATTTGGAGCGAACTATTTTAAGTTTTAATGTTATTATCTTAGCTCTCTCTCTCTCTCTCTCTCTCTCTCTCTCTCTCTCTCTCTCTCTCTCTCTCTCTTTTAAACAATACACTCCGAATAAAAGACCCTTCCGTGGTTGTCACAGTCGAAGTTCTTCCCCTATTATTTAAATGTTGGTCAAAGCAAGTAGAAGTCTTTGTTATAATCATAGTTCAAAACTAAAAATTAGCCAATTTGTCGGATGATTTCTTCACCTTTTGTTTTTTCTCGACTATCTCTCCTATGCTAACTTTGTAAAATTTCAAATTACTTTTTTAAAAAAAAAAATCATTTGAAATCTACAAGCAGCTGATATTAGTGTGTTTTCATGGCTAATTTATTTTTAATTAAAAGTGCAGAAGATTTTCTCCCTCAATTTTAAGTAGTTGAAGTAGGATAATTAGTAATTACTCTTCAGATGCCTAGTAAGAAGTTAAATAATAGTAAACGTAAAGAACCTGTATATTTTAACCGGAGTGGTTTGCAGAGCCTACAATATTGAATGTGTGAGTGCAATGCAGGGGTTTTATGCACTTAAAAGTTGCAGAAAAGCACCATAATCAATAACATATCCCCGAATCTTAAATACTATTGCCTGGAATGATTATGCTGAGTAGCCTGAGTTACATTTCAGATTAGCAAGATGCCTATGTTCCTGGGTCCTGCACAACAGATTGTGCACCATTGGCCCCATGTGTTATCTTTAAGCTGCTTTTAGACATCTTAGTGTCTTGCTATTTAGTGTGTTTATTGAATACTTTTTTAGTTCAAATTGAGAAAAATATTTATCCTTTCAGGTCAAATATTTACTGATGTGGTTGGGAGCCCATACTATGTGGCCCCCGAAGTTCTGCAGAAGTACTATAGTCAGGAATGTGATATTTGGAGTGCTGGGGTGATGATTTATATTTTACTATGTGGAGTTCCCCCATTTTGGGATGGTGAGAATGATATGCTACTTGACTTTGTCATGTCAATTTCTTTTGGATACCTG
Source organism: Biancaea sappan (assembly GCA_037074585.1). Classification (NCBI taxonomy): domain Eukaryota; kingdom Viridiplantae; phylum Streptophyta; class Magnoliopsida; order Fabales; family Fabaceae; genus Biancaea; species Biancaea sappan. Next base: position 31,843,200 of record CM073492.1, on the reverse strand, counting down.
TTGTGTTTGATGTGTATATGGAATTGCATGCAAGTCTCTGATATTTTCTGTAATGGGTCAGAGACGGAGCAAGGAATTTTTGATCAAATTTTGAAAGGAGAACTTGACTTCATATCTGAACCATGGCCTAGCATATCTGAAGGTGCAAAGGATCTAGTCCGTAAAATGCTGGTAAGGGACCCTAAGAAGAGGTTGACAGCACATGAAGTTCTTTGTGAGTATGCATTTTGTTTTGTTACATGATATTTCTGAATTGTAGCTTGGGAAAGTTTTTGCTTTCATATGATTTAACAATCTTATATTGATTTACCGGTTTATCTTGTTAGTTACTACTTACTACAATCACTAAAGCTGTGCTTGTGCCATCTGCAACAGATTCTGACTTTTTATTCAAATTCTTCATCTTTCAATATACAAGTCCAATAAGTGGAGCTCTTGATGTGCAGGCCACCCTTGGGTTCAGGTTGATGGTGTTGCTCCAGATAAACCTCTTGATTCTGTCTTGACTCGTTTGAAGCAATTCTCTGCGATGAACAAACTCAAAAGGATGGCCATCCGAGTGAGTACCCACCATCTTTTTTATATTAGAAGTCCACCTCGGAAGTATATTGGTGAATTATATTTTTTTCAGAGTTTGTACTGAAAATATCTCTTTAAATGGGGCATACTTGTCAATCGCTTCATATCGGAAATAAAATAGATACAAGGTTTTTTTTTTTTTTTTTAAATTGTTTATGATATTTATACTTTGTTTGGAAGCACTGAAAGTGTAGGGATGATTTTGGGAGGAATGAAATTCAGATGTGAAATTTTTTGACGTCTACTCTAGAAAACATATTGTAATATCGGAGAAATGATAGCGAAGAGAATAATTAACCAAAATAGCACAGAAGTCTATTTCTGCAAAAATGAAGAGAAAGTAAAGAGACCATTAGAATTTGAGGTGATAATATTCTATATTATACTAGTTTCCTAAAAGTACCACCTCAACAAAATTAGTTGTGGATCATTTAGTAATGATAAATTTTCTTTAATCCCATATTCTTTTTCACGACATCTAAACAAGAGATAGAATTATTTTCCACTTCCTCATTTTCATTACCCTTAGTTTCTTTCGTTCTTCATTTTATTGAACTGAAGTGTGAGACTACTGCTCTTTTAGTTTCTTTCGTTCTTCATTTTATTGAACTAAAGTGTGAGACTACTGCTCTTTTTACTAAACAGCAGTCATATTCATATTTGTACTCCCTGGCAAATAAGCTTATCTTTGTTGCTGCACCAGGATGGATTTTGAGTTTTCCTTCTGGTGTATACTTCTGTTCTAGATGACCTTTCTGAAGCACTAGTAGATTTTAGATGTTTATTAATGGAGAATTTTCTATAGAAAACATATCTTGGAAAAATATTGCATATAAACTGGCTTGGAGATTCTTCTGAACTATTATCCTGAGTTGTCGTTTGTAGCATTTGGTATGACTCATGCTGCATTATCCTTTGGCAGGTAATTGCCGAAAGTCTGTCTGAGGAGGAAATAGGAGGGCTGAAAGAAATGTTCAAGATGATAGACACAGATAACAGTGGACAAATTACTTTAGAGGAACTAAAAAATGGATTGGAGAGAGTGGGTGCCGATCTCAAGGAATCTGAAATTATTTGGTTAATGCAGGCGGTAAGTGTTTCCATGCTATTTGCTAGGCAGTTTTATCTACATGTTGTTTGTCTAACACAGATTAGAGATTAGCTTTCTTCTATTGCATCTCGTTAGAAATAAATAAGATTTTTGCTTTAAATTTCTATTTTTTTTTCTTTTGAAAGGAATGTAACTATCATTTATCATTGGACAGATTTTTGGTTGAAAATGATTGTGAAGAATATCTTGAAAGTTGAATTGACTCGTTAATGAAACTTGGCCAATTTTCATCTGAAAAGAAGGTTGAGGTGGCATGGACCTGGATATGGAAGAAAGAACTGGTTGCATTGCCAGGCTCATTATTTTGAATGGAGAATCTGAGTTTTGAATGTGCATGCAAGTATAGACATGATTTCAGTTGAAAGACACATACTAAGGGCGAGGGAGTTGACTTTGGTTTTGAATACAATATACAAAAGAGCTTAATAGGCATTAATTATTTACAAGATATCATTTACAATTTTTTAAAGGAATGACTGCGTGTAACTTTGAAAAACAGGATTGCTCTTTTTTGTCCCTCCTGTTATGTGCTAGGTAGTATATGAAAGGAGAAAATTTTCTTCTTATTGTTATTCTCTCCTTCTGTGTTCTAATTTGGCTATATAATGAAATTATGCACAATTGGGTGATCAACCGAAGGATTGTTTGTGTGTTCCATCTGATTAATCTTTTGGCTTTTTCTTCTTATTGTTCTTCTCTCCTTCTGTGTTCTAATTTGGCTATGTAATGAAATTATGCACAATTAGGTGATCAACGGAAGTATTGTCTCTTTGTTCCATCTGATTAATCTTGTGGCTTTTGTTGTTTAAAATCCAGGCAGATATTGATAATAGTGGTACCATAGACTATGGTGAGTTCATAGCGGCCATGCTTCATGTAAACAAGATTCAGAGGGAGGATCATCTATTTGCAGCTTTCAACTACTTTGACAAAGATGGGAGTGGGTATATTACCCGAGATGAGCTCCAACACGCCTGTGACCAATTTGGTCTGCAAGATGTTCAACTAGACGACATAATACGTGAAGTTGACCGGGATAATGTAATTTTTTCCATTCCACTAGTTTACTATATCTTTCCTCTGGACATTCTTTTGATGTTCATTTTCAAATTTTTCAATAAAATTATATAACATGTAGAAATTTTTTAAAGAGTTAATAATGTAATACTGAGTTATAAAAAATATTAACATGGTATGTCTATATTAGAGAATTCAATAATAAATATTTCAAGAACATCACCTAAATTTTTTCATTTCATTTTTCCTTCTATCCTCCCAAAAAAAAAAATTATGGATACCATATCTTTTACTGTTGTTGACTCCTTGTAACTTATATTTTGCACTGCTTCTAGGATGGACGAATTGATTACAGTGAGTTTGTTGCAATGATGGAAGACGTTGGTATTGGCAGAAAGGGTCAAAATTCCATGAGTAAAGTTACGGATGCTTTCAAGAATCAGTGAACTTTTGGCCATGCCAAATGAGGTACTTGATGGTAACTTTGAGCTGGCATCTTCTCTTGGACTTGGCAGATCATGTAAGGGCACGCTATTCGTATAAACTGATCGAGCTTTTAGGTATATTTGGATTGAAGAAAATAGAAGATAAAGAAAAAAGAAAGGTTTGACCCAGACATTTCCCTTGATTTAGATGTAAATCAAAACTCGCTTCCTTTCTGATTTTTTCACTCTCCTCAATCCAAACGTACTTTAAAAGAGAAGAGTACGAGGGCTTCTGTGATTATAGTGCTTCACTTTGCCGCCATTAATTGCCAAGCCCTCTTGCAACTCAAAGCAAGCGTGCATGCAGCCTATCATGTTGTATGTACTCATGTATTTATCTGTACCATTGCTAATGATGTTAATGAGCCATTTACAGGGTAGAGTTCCCATCAGTCCTTTCTTTTTTTTTTTTTGGTTGTAAATTTCCCTTTTTGCTGATAATGCACTCCAACTAGTCTGATATGATGCATGTAGTGTTGAAGTGAAATGCCACAATTTTGTAATCACAGAAAAACTGACTATGAACTGGTGAGGATAAGGTTGCTAGTATTACTTTGAAATCTGTATTTCTTGGCTTTTTGCTGCAGATCTTTCAACATACAAGATTTATTGCTCCACTCCCAACCTTAAATTTGTCAAGCAGCATCATCTAATTAAATTATACTTGGCCCAAGTAGGTTGGCTTGGATTTGTACCCTTTCGTTTTTTTTTTGGGAACTAATTAATCATATTGTCTAACGTCTACCACAAAACAAAATGACCTGAAAGTGAACCAAAGTTATCAAGTTGCATACACTGTTTGGTGGACGCATCCATCAGTTTATTATTGAGCAAATGAATAGTACGATGTTAACCTTTTCTCTTTTTTTTTTGGGGAAAAAAAGCTTATGAATTAAAATGTATTTAATTAATTTGCCAGATTTTTCCTTCTGATCTGATACAAATTTCGTCTCTAATTTCAAATTAAAAAATTAGGAATCAAAGGTAAATTTTTGGTGAGAAAATGTTTGTCTCTAATTGAAATTTCGTCTTTAATATTAGAGACGAATAATTGCGTGTCAAAAATCTATCTTCAGACACACGTATGCACGCGTACTTGCATGCGCATGCGCGCGCGCGCGCGCGCACACACACACACACACACACATATATATATATATATATATATATATATATATATTAAGGTGAAGAAATTTATGCGCGCGCACAAACACACATATTTTAAGGTATCAAAATATCAGATACGAATTTATTCTGTGCCTAAATTTCATCTCTAGATAACTTAATTACAACGGCATCGTATTGGTGTTAGAAACAAAATTTTCTGTGTCAAAATTTCATTTTTAATATTGAACCCCAATATTCCTAATTCCTTCCTTTTCTCTGCGTTTGTCTCATTGTGTTGTCTGGGCCTCTAGCGTCCTCGTCGTTTCTCTTTGTGTCAGCCACCATCATTCACTGCTCGCCATTATCCTCCACCGCTACGACACCATGGGTACTCTCTCTCTCTCTCTCTCTCTCATGTGCCTTTCCTGTGCGTTTTTTCCCAATCCGCCACACATTTTTCGTATCTATTGCTAGGGAATTTTTTGATGTTTTGTTATTTTTTTCTTGGTAGGAAATTTTGTTTGTGATTTCATATCTTTATTTATGGTTTTATTTTTCTAAGTGCAAAGTAGTTTGTTTTATATATATGAATGTATATATGTCTCTGATTATTTATCAAGTTTGTTATTTTTGGAGATACTTCATCTTGTTTTAGGATAAAAATTGTTTTGAAATGGTGATATAGACAAATTGGGAAATTTGGTGATATAGCAAAAGAATAAGGGGTATTGTGCTAATTTGTTTCAAGTGTTTAGAAGAATGAGAGAATACGTGAAACCAGATAAATTAGAGGTTTTTTGAGCCATGTGTGCACATGTTTAATATTTTTGTGTCCAAATCTTAATGAAATTAAGCTACTAGGATCTCATATGTGCTAATGGTGTGAGCCTTAAACTACTTCACTACACTTGAACTAGAACCACCTCGCCCCCTCCACACATAACACAGGTTTCATTAGATGGAGTGAACGATTGTAATAAGTGATATAATTATCTGTATCAGATATCAAAAATTTATCTGAGATGAATTTTTTTTTGAGACAAAAATTTTAGACATCTTAAATATTAGGACTTTCGGCTCAGAAACAAAAATAAATTTATCTCTTAAACGTTAGAGACGGAATTTTCTTATCTAATAATAATTTTTTGTAGTGTGTGTGTGCTTGAGTGCGAAATATATATAAATTGATGGGAAGGGAGTGGGGCAAGATTAGAGTATACCTTTTGCTTGATGGCTATGGAACCACCATGAAATGTAGCTAGTGGACAACATGCATGAAAATGACAAGCTTGTACATCTCTACGATGGCATTTGTTTTTTCAGAATAAAGTTTCTGAATTTGAATGTATATTCGATTATTAAGATATTGCCAGTAAATATGAATATTAAATGATAAAGATTGTTTATTTTTTTTTCAACATCTAAATATATATAATAGTTTATAAAAAAATTATATTTAAATAATATTTAATTACATTTGTATAACTAAACATATTTTATGAAAAAAATTGATATAATTAATATTCAAAAATAGAATTAGATATTGAATAAAAAATTCAAATAGTCGAAATAAAGTGAAAAGCCAAAAGTTTTAAGAAGAAAAAGCTAAAAGTGAAAAAACAAAAAGAAAAAATCAAAAGTAAAATGGAGACTAAAAGTTAAAAAAAAAAGAATTAATACATCTAAAAAGTTTTAAGACTTATTAAAAGATCTAAACTATTAAGATGTATTTAAATATATTAAAAATTTAAAAATTTGTAAAATATATTAAAGTTAAAACCATTACAATAAGCGTACAATTTATATTATCTTCTTTTTGAAAGTGAGGTTACTTACCACCTTTTACTGCATTCATCTTCTCTCTCTTTGTCTTTGCTAGATGTTTGAGTCAATATATTAATCTTAACTTTTGATATATATATAAAAAGTTTATGTAGTAAAACAATAATTTAGTTCGTCAAATTTTTTAGTCTTTTAAGTATTTTTTTTATTTAGTTTCATAATTATTTTCTTTCAATCAGAATATCCTTTCATTATTAGGCAAATACAGGATTTTGTGTGACTATTATTAATTAAGTGGACTTGTTCGTGTATCTTCAACCCTAAAAACAATATTGTTTTATATCAAAATTATTCATTGTATTAAAAAGCCATAAATGCTCCTTAGAAGGACCACTTCGAATAGGAAAAAAAAAGTTTGAGGGACGAGGGACTAAATTGAAGAGATTTTGTCTTTAGAAGACCAAATTAAAAAATAGTAATATTTTATGTATTAAATTATTAATGGCAAAGGTATTTTTTTGGTCTCTCATGTTTGATATAACTTTCAATTTTTTATCCCATATGATTGTTTTGTATTAATTTGATCTTTTTTCTTTCTACAGAAGTGTCAATGTACCAATTATTGACATTATCTAAATTATTAGCGAAAAATGTTGACAAGTTCGAACACATAAGTAAAAGTTCATTAGATGTTGCTAACAAGTAAATTTAATTTTCAATTTCATCCCTTATATATTAATAATGAGTTTTAAATTTGTCTCACATGTTTACAAAAATATGCCGGTTTCGAACCACCTAGTTACAAGAGAGCACCAATTTTTTTTTGGCCAATTACTAATACTACATAAATTATTGACAAGATACTGGCATGTATAAACATGTAGACAAGAACTTATTTGACATTTCCAGTATATAACATTGACTGAAGACATGATAATTTGGTTTGATAGTACCATTTTACTCCCAAAAGTAAGTTAAATTATCTAATATTTAATTTACCCCTATCAAATATCAATTATATATGTGCTCACTCGATCCCTCACTTGATGAAAACACAAACTCTAATTTTCACTTCCACAAGATCGATAATGAGGGTTGATATTTCAGTTGAGTATTTTTTAGCAGTGCTATGATTTTTGTAACATGTTACACTGTATACTTAGTATTTAATGCAATCTTACGATGTATCATTGTGATTAAGTGGTCAAAGTACACTATATCAATTATATATCAACAATAATAATATTAAAAAGGTGAAAAATTGGTACATAGACAATGAAAAAAAAAAAGAATTCATTTCACTTTAAAATTGGGACAAACTTGACACTTTTTGGTAAATATGATGGATGAAAATAAAACTTCTCCCAAGCATGAAGTACAAAATTAAAACTTAATTTCTACATGGGCAATATCTAATAAGCATTTTGTTCATGTGTTTGAATGTATCAGCTTTTTTCATTAATTATTTAGACAACTTTAACAATTGGATGAAATTGACACTTTTTATAAATAAATAAGATCAAATTGACATGAAATAAATACGTAAGAACATACTTTTTCCAATACTAATTTACTCATACTCATCAAATCATCATGTTTGAATTAGACCAACCAAACCCAACTTTTACCTCTGCCCTAGTTTCATAAATATTCATTGGTTCAATTCAAACCACTAGCCCTAGCTAACTCTAAAAATTCCTTACATCCATTGTGAACCACTTGTCATAACATGCCCTAGTGTAGCAATTATCCCCAAATTCACACCCCATAGTGCTTCACACCAAGAAATTGGAAGAGAAGAAGCCAAAGAAAGTTGCATTGCTTTACATCACATTAAGTGAGCGGTACTTTTCTTTCTATCTTCAATGACTCGTTTGATTTGCTCATTGAATATTTATTCTACCTAACATAAAATAGAGCTTGCATGTGGTTTAGTCGAAATTAAATATAAAAGTACTTGTACTTGTGCTTTGAAATTTTGAACCCCCTCACATGGATGAGAGACTACATGTTGAGAATAAAGACAAAAGGAAGTAAATATTTTTCTTTTTTGGTAAGAAGATAAAACAAAGGAAAACACAGCGACAAGCAAACAACTAGCTAAATTCTGATGAAAAGAAAGTAAATTTTAATTTCCCTTTTATTCCTTTATTTATATGCTTCATGAGGGACCACCAAGTGTAATTAAATAAATGCTTTCGTACAATATGACTATCTTATTTGATAACTTATTAGATATATCCTTTTGCATTCTTTGTTGTGATTGATCAATAAAGGCAAAAGGTTATGTAGTTTTATTCACCTTTTGTTCATTTGTGATGGAATGTGAAATCTTGTTATACTTGTATGGAAAAGATAATATTAATTAGTTTAAGTTTAGTTTAAGTGGTTTGACATGTTTATTTTTTATAAAATAAGATTTTGAGTTCAAATCTTTTAAATGGAGAAAATTAACTTTAGAAGAACTTTATATTTTTATGATCTAACTTGATTTAAATTAGATTAGCCAAAGCACAATAAAATTTTGAATGCTGGTACATAATTTCAATAAAAAAGAATTGAGTAGAGAAGAGATTAAAGTATTCTAATATGTCAGTAGAAGTTCATGATAAATGAAATCATTGCTACAGCTTTTTTGCTGTGTGTACTTAAATAGTTACAATCTTCCATATGCATGGGCCGGAGCAAGCTTTTATCTCAACATTGCAAAGTAGATCATTTCACTGTTAGTTGTAATGTGTTGTAATATCTTTTTTCATTTCATGCTCTAGGTTTTAATGTTATCGCCATTTGCCTGTATTGTGTTTTTAGTTATGGAGAGGTTTATACAAATTGCACCTGCAGCTTCCTAAGTATACTTTTGCTAATATTTGTGGACTTAGTAATTTTTCACTCATGGTCCTAATAAGTAACACTAAATAATGTATTAATGCATATTTTGGACTATAAATTTTCGCTTTAACTCTTAGGTATTTTAATTAAGATTCTCGCATAAGATGGTTGATTATGACAAATGATATGCTAACTAGATTTTTTTTTTTTTGGGTCTCAATCCTGTAACCCTCTTTTTTTCTGATTATGTTTCTTCTTTCATTTTATAATTAACAAAATGAAATGATATACATATAAGTTACACCTTACTGAGATATTCATAATAGGAAATAGTTTATAATTACATTTATTATGAATATATATGATATGATTTTTCAAGTTTCAATACTTTTCTTGTATGACATTTTATATGAGGACTGAATTTTCTTTTGGTTGGAAACAATATTGTCATACAAAATATAAGGATATAGATTACTTTTCAGAAGTTTTGACTATTAGTTTTTATTTTTTGGTTTAATTTCTTCCTTTGTGTGCGCGCGCGCACGTGTGCATTTATGTTTATCTATGTGAGATTGTTGATTATGATCCTTCCACCACAGTTAGGTTTGTAAATTGAGCCTGATATTAATATAGTATACATTTTTTTATTTGATTTGAATATCTTTGTCCAATCTCATTTTATGCCGTTCATGTGCAGGAGTGGTATTGTGTAAAAAAGCAAAATACATAACTCTTATTGTTCACCACAGGGAGATGAGGGCATCTCATCCTCTAGTTAATTATGTTGAGGTACGTCAAGAACGTGTTTGGTTTGGCGTGGACATTGACTTGATGTTATATACCTATATTTGATTCTATGAATGACTATTTTGATGACCAAAAGTCTAAATTGGCTAGTTCTAAGTTTGAGTTTGAAGATAGTTTGATATTACAAAAATATACTCAAAGTGAGGGAATAGGCCTTGCGAAATCTCTTGCTATTCCCTCGCCAATGATGTTAGCAAGGGACTCTATATTGATGGTCGTTATTTTGTGGAGGATTAGTGAGAGAAATTTTCTTGCTAATTTTCCTTGACAAATAGCGAGGAATTTTTCCTTCGCTACTAGGATGTTGTTCCACCATTTGGAACAACTGCAATGTCCCTCACTAATCCATCTTCTTTTTTCACTCCCCTTCATATTTTATCGTTATTCCCTCACTAATTCTTCTCAATTTCCTCGCTATTTCCTTGTTATATTTGGGCAAAAATGTACGAACCATTTTTTTTTCTTATTTCTCCTTTTATCAACCTACATTTAAAAAATATACAACCAACAGTATACAAACAAGTAGAAAACCAATAGTTTTTATAGTAATGCGTAAATATATTTCATTAATACCGAAAAAAGTTTAAAAATATGATGTAAATGTCAAGTATAAGTATATATCCCTAAGATAGAAACACTCCAGTCTACTACCCTTATTTCCACTCAAGTCCTCATCATCCTCCTGTTGGTCCTACTCCCCCTGCTGCTAGGCATGTGACGAACTGATTGAAACCTAGGTCGCTGTTATAAGGTGTGTTGTTCATGGATTGGACAAATGGTCCTGCATATATAAAGATTTGTTAGAAATCAATGAAAGGTAATGATTTTTCTATATTAAATTTGTATATATGCATGCTCATATAATTATATCCCAATCTTAATTAATTATCCCTTCCACCAGATGGGATCGTCACCGACGCGCCATGTATGAATTTATTATTTTTTTGGATGGGGGTTTCTCTGCCATACGACAGAGGTGACTAGCTTCTGTAAACCGTTGATTCGTATGAGGTCCATTTTGAGTGGGCCTATCATAGATATTGTCTAAGACGTTAATTATTGACAAACTTCTACAAGCAATGGAAGAAAAGAACAAAACGCGATTGGCTTTATATGGAATGCTACAACATGCTATACATGGAGCATTAGAGATCATGGATAAGATCGACAATAAAGATCAAAGGGCATGTGCCCTGCCTACTTTTGGTCTATGTGTTGGTTTAGTCATTTTCCAAAAAAATGATTATCTTATAAACAATGCATGTGACTGATAAAGAGCCTCACATTGGCCAATTCATGATATATAAGAAAGTACTAAAGTTATGAGACACTTTCACTTAACATGCTAGTGTTTTGGATAGATTCTTTTTTTGACATTTAAGTCATATTAACCAGTATTAAGGCACTCAACTACAATCTCAATTGCAATTACAACATAGGTGGAGACGTCAGTATTGCAGCATATGCTTGGCACTAGGAAGCTTGGGTCGTAACATGAACAGTTCAACTATAAATTAAAAAATAATTAGTAGCAAACCCACAATTAATATAATACCTACTTTTGGTCTATATGTTGGTTTAGTCATTTTTCAAAAAAATATTATCCCAAACAATGCATACGAACAAATCAACTACAAATTAGAAGCAAACCCACAATACAATGGCTAAAGTGACAAGACTTTATATCACCAAGAAGATGGATAAGGTGAGGGACATGGCAGTTAGATGCAATGTGCAATATGGTCGAAGGTTCAAAGTATATTACAGACGGCAAAGAGGGATAGTACACATCGATCGGACCTCATATTGAGTAGGGGACCCAAACGATAATAATTAATTTACCCGCAACCAAGTTGTTGTGGACCTAAATAAATGTATTTGCATGTTTCAAGACGTGGCAACTGGATGGAATACCATAGTCTCATGCAATTAAAAGCTTGCTTGGATTATAATAACCTCAGGCCAAAAGTTTACGTAGATCCATATTGGTGGACTCATGGAGGAGAGCTTTACATACATATATATATATATATATATATATATATATATATATATATAATGGGAAGTTCGGAGATTGTGGGATGAAAATATCCAAATTAAATGAAACTATAAGGAAATAAAAGAGAAGCAAAAGTACAATACATAAGAGGATTTAACATGATTTAAAAAATCGGACCGATTATTAAATCGGTAGAAGTACCGGTTTAAGTGTCAATAGTCGGATCATATTGAATCATGATTAAATTAGTGATAATTAAAAAATATAATTAATATATAATTATAAATAATTGAATATCCTACAAATATAATTCTGTAAATTTTTAAATATATAAATAGTTTTTTAATTAAAATCCATTATTTTACTTTCTCCACTTATACAATTATTATATTGGGAAGGATGCCACCTTCAATCCTTCGTCTATTCCTCTTCCCTCAACAAGCCTAGGAAAGCAACAAGTCCAATAAAGCAATTAATAGGACCCACGCGTATCTTGAAAGCAATCCATCTTTATTCCACTTCTTTGAATCCTTGTTGTTGTAGAGGTCCAGAAGCTTCATCAGAGAAAGCAAGGCGTCAACCAGATGATGGCACATTCTTCTTCTTCTTCATGGTTTCTTTTCATTCTGATTTCATAGCTTTAGGCAACCAAGTTTTCATCACTGTCATCTCCATTTCCAGGAGTCTTTATCGTTGCCAGATCTGGGCCTTCTTCTTCTTCTATTTTTTTTTCTGCTGGCTTCCTCTTTTGTTTTTTCACTTTTTTGTTTCAAGATTTTGACACAATGAAGGGACGTGTTAACCATCTCAACCGGTCGATTTTTTGGTTTTTGACCAATCTGATAAGTTTTTAACCAATTTGAATCATATCAAATTTTTGGGTATATTTCAAATCGTATGACTAACTGGTTCGTCAGTTTTTTAATTTGACCAGCTGATCTGATCTAATTTTTTAAACTATAAAATTTAATATATATATATATATATATGTGTGTGTGTGTGTGTGTGTGTGTGTGTGTGTGTGTGTGTGAATGTGTTAGGGCAAGTGGTTAAAATTGGGGGAGATGGGTTCAAGGCATTAGGGCATGCAGTTCAATTCCAAATTGTGAGTTTAGCTACATCTGGCTCTGACATGCGGATCATTTATGTCCCAAATATGATGACTAAGGGCACACGAATGTTACCAACATTAATCTTGGAATACTTAATATAGAAGGATTAAACTGAAACAAATTATGTAAATTCAAACAAATATGTAAATTTAAGAGAGAAAATAGTCTGATATGATAAATTGAGAGACTGAAGTTAAGGGGTTAAATTAATATTTCATTCCCAAACTGAAGTTTTTCAAGTATTTAGCGCCTGTTTGGTTTGGGTATTTTCTGTTTTCATTTTCATTGAAAACATAAAATAGACTTAAAAATGCGTTTGATTGACTCAACTGAAAACGTTTTTTTGAAAACATTTCTTAAAATATGCCTAAATCTGAAAACACTAAAAAAATGTTTCAATGTTTTAGGAAATGCATTTCAGGAAATAAAGACTGAAAATGAAAACAGGAAATGTTTTTATAAATCAAACAGAACTTAATGTTTGACTAATTTCTCCCACCATTAAAGATTACTTGTTATTTTATTCAACTAGACTACAAGGACTTCAATTTGCTCCTATTTCTTACGGAATATGAGCATCCAATTTTAATTAGACTGTTGATTGTAAAGATTGACAATTTAAGATATTTAAAAAAAATTTGAAATTAAAAAAAAAGAGAAAACAATCTAAGAAAATCAGAACCATCAACCTTTACAATTGGTTGTCCTTATCATGGAAACAAAACCTTCTAGTATATTGAAGGATAGAACACCCAGTAACGAAATTCAATTTACTCTTGTTCTTCATAGAACATGAGCATAAATCAACGATCCAAGACATTTTTTTAAAAGATTGAAATTAAAAAAATCCAAAAAATAGAACCGTCAATCTTTACAGTTAATAGACAAATTTTCATAACAACAGGACCCTAAATAGGATCCCGCCCAGTAACACAGTTGAGTCGGATAGAATTTCAAATTTAACCAATTATAGAATCATTGATTTAAACTTCATAAATTATCTTTTATAATTTTAATTAAAAGACAACCAAAAAAATTGAAAAAGAAAAAAAAAAGGACTTAATAGGATGGTATGGGCGTGAATGGGGGTCCACGTGGAAGCAAACAGAGGGATTGCGGCCAAACAGTAAACACGTGTCAGAGAATGTACGGTGGTAGTTACTCACTCCACCAACGGCATATCCGAGCTGTCCAAAATGGATTCTAGAGGGTACACATGGCGGAGGAATGGCGGCTCTCAGCTCAGCATCTTATTTAACGTAATAAAAAATTATTACGTCGACATAATTGATTGAATGAATAAATAAATTAATTAATTAATAATCTGTCAAGACATATATTGTGTTCTATAATCTATATATATAAGGTCTCTTCACTCTCTTGACGGAGCGGACCTAACTTTGACGCTGTGTGTCCGTCACTGTCACGTCCTTATCACGTGACTTTCCCTCCCACTCAGGGCACCGCCCTGTCCATCACTTGTAGATATCGAGACGGAAAGGGTAAGCTTTGATTTCTATATTTTTATATTCTATTATTCCATTCTTATAATTTTATTTTCATTTATTATTATTATTATTATTATTATTATTATTATCATTGAGTTTTTTATAAATGAAATGTTCTAGGATTTTCTTTTCTGAACATTACATATATTAAATTCCTAGTTCTGAACGACGGTACCAATTATTAAAAATAAGCATATATTACATATTTGAATATATACCTGTAATTTTACTAACATTTAAACGAGGAACACTCATTAGTCATTTTTACAAAATATTTTAATTAATTAAACTGTTTAATTATATATAGTTGACAATATATTAAGATTAAATGAGTATATTAGTTCAGAAGCAACATAAAAATTATTGGTAAAATAATACTTTATATCTCTAATATTTATTTTAATTTTTTATTTATACTCTTGAAATTTTTTTTCATTTAAATATAATCCTTATGTTTTATTTTTTATCATATAAGCTTTAAAATGATCAAAATACCCTCCATCTGCTCTTTTCTCTCTCTGTCCTCTCTCTCTCTCCCCACTAAACTTTTTTGTTTATTCACTAGACCCATAGCTAATATTTTTCCTTTTTTTTGGGATATTTTAAGATCATATTTAGCTTCATCTAGGTCCATAGATTTTGAATATATTTCGTTCTATAATTAAATCAACCATTGTAAACTTTTGAGTTTATTCCTTTTAGTCCCTATCATGCACATTTTTCTCTCCATCTCTCAGTTTTTCTTTCCAAACTAGTCTAAAACTTTATCTTAGATGTTTTTAGGATATTTTTGATAATTTCCATCCCAAAGCAAGACAAGTAGTGGATTAAAACCAAGTTTTGGTGAGAAAATGTCACTTTGCCTCTGTTCTTTATTTTTTCTGGGTTTAATCCACTACTCGCCTTACTTTGGGATGGAAATGACCAAAAATATCCTTAAAACATCTAAGATGTAGTTCTGAACTGGCTTGGAAAGTAAAACCAAGAGATGGAGAGAAAAACGTACATGATAAGGACTAAAAGGAATAAAATTAAAAGTTTATAGGAGTTAATTTAATTATAGAACAAAATATATTCACAATCTATAAACCTAGATAAGCTAAATATAATATTAAATCATCCAAAAGACAAATGAAAAAATAGTAGCTAGAGACCTAGGTAAATAAGCAGAAAAGTTTAGTGAGGAGAGAGAGAAGACAGAGAGAGAAGAGAGAGGATGGAGAGTATTTTAGTCATTTTAAAGTATATATGATAAAAAATAAATATAAGAGACATATTTAAACAAAAAAAATTTTAAGAGTATAAATAAAAATAAAAATAAAAGTTATAAGCATAAAATATCATTTTATCAAATTTATAATAGAAATATAATCTAGTACTTAACATTAATGAAAATTAAACAGAAAAAGTGCCTAAAAATCTCAACCAAAAAAAAAAAGTACTCGCATGAAACAAAAAATGCAGGTAATATAAAAGGTTTTCATTAACTGATTATGAGGACAAAATTGGTTGCCTCAACCTCTTAATGTGTAATAATTTAGAAGTGTTTTAAGATCAGAAATTGGAATCAGAACAGTAGAGAAATCCTATTGTCACATCCTAAAAATTGAGCATGTGAAAAGATACTACTCCTTTGATAAAATTCTCAAACATACGTTATATACATATATTCTGTAAGGTTTTACATTCAACCTTAATCATTCATTCCACACTACAGAATTATATTCATCTGATAAGCAAATATAGACATACATAGTCTGATATTTCTATCTCATCGCAAGCCTAGGAGACCTATAGAAAGTACAGAGCGTTTCTAGTATCCACATTAATAAGTACTGGTATCCCACCAGACAGAAATAGAGAATAATCCCAAGGGGCTTCTAATCTTCAAACGGATACTCTTGTTCTTTGTTTTCTGTATCTGAAAAAAATAATCATAGGGAGTGTGAGTTTATTTAAAAACTCAGTAAGTAAATAACTGTACTATATAAAATATCAGAAGTACAAATACCACATTTACTCATATAATTAATTGTCTTATACATCGAGTAGTATGGGACTCTAACCCTTTCAAACTCATGAATAAGATTTCATAGATATACACCGAGTAGTATGAGACTCTAACCCTTTCAAACTCGTGAATAAGATCTCATAGGTATACACCGAGTAGTATGGGACTTTAACCCTTTCAACTTGTGTATAGATTTCATAGATATGCACTGAGTAGTATGGGACTTTAACCCTTTCAAACTCGTGTATAAGATTTCATAGATATGCACTGAGTAGTATGAGACTTTAACCCTTTCACACTCGTGTATTAGATCCCGTAGATCTTTACTCATTAATAAGATAGTGAGAATTCATCACATAGTACAATTGTCATGAAATAAATAATTTCTACATACTCTTATTTCTACTGATCATCATATACTCCCATATGAAAAATTAATTGCTTATTATCCAAATAATATTGTAAATGAGACTTATATTGTACTTTGACTAGTAATATCAAATTAGCTGAGCAAGGTTATTCACTCACCTTGATGTTTGTCCAAGTTTACCTTGTTCCACACTAGAATTTGTGTAGGAAAATTTCCTTTGATCCTTACAAAGCTTTTGAACCGAACAAATAATCGAAACTCTGAAGATCAAGGAAAGGATTTGAGAAGAAAATGAAGAACTGAGAGAGAAATGCTTTTCTGCCTTCCTTCGGCTGAGTGAAAAAATGAGGGGGTACTATTGAAAC
This sequence comes from Biancaea sappan, assembly GCA_037074585.1. Taxonomy (NCBI): domain Eukaryota; kingdom Viridiplantae; phylum Streptophyta; class Magnoliopsida; order Fabales; family Fabaceae; genus Biancaea; species Biancaea sappan. The sequence goes on along the minus strand of CM073492.1, from coordinate 31,826,115 downwards.
TTTATATTAAATATTTCTAATGGGTTATTCAATAACCCATGGGTATCCATAACCCAACATCCAAATCCATCCAGTCAATTTACAATAAATGGACTAATTGACCATTTTGAAACCACTTTTCGATGAATTTCACCATTCTTAGAATATATCCCTCATTGTGCAAATATCTAGTCCAGTCATTTAACTCAATTTTCATAAATAATATTCAAAGAGAACAATTAAATATGAAAATTAAAAATGACCAAAATAAATAACTAAAGTAACGTTGTAGAATTCTAAAATACTCTTAAGCGAATTATATTCTGAAATTAACGGGTATTACATTCTACCCCCCTTAAAAGAATTCGGTCCTCCGAATTAAAATCTTACCTCAAGTTTCAAATAAATGTGGATAGTTTTTCTACATTTCATCTTCTGCCTCCCACGTAGCTTCCTCGCGAGAATGATTTCTCCAAAGAACCTTGACAGTAGGAATTTCTTTAGTACGCAATTTCTTGACTTTTCTATCAAGAATAGCTACTGGTGCCTCTTCGTATGTGAGAGTTTCATCAAAGTGAACTTCTTGGGGTTGAATGACATGAGAAGGATCAGGAAGATATTTCCGTAGCATGGACACATGAAATATTGGATGGACTCCCTCTAGGTCGGAAGGTAGGTCTAGGCGATATGCCACATTACCCACTCTGTCAACAACCTCATATAGGCCAACATACCTCGGACTAAGCTTGCCTTTCTTCCCGAATCTCATTACTCCCTTCATAGGTGAGATTCGTAAGAAAACCATATCACCTATTGCAAATTCAAGGTCACGTCGTCGGTTGTCCGCATAAGACTTCTGTCTACTCTGAGCAGTTAACAACTTCTCTCTGATCAGTTTAACTTTATTTATATCTTCCTGTATCATCTCAGGTCCAAATATTTTGGTTTCACCAAGTTCAAACCAACCTATAGGAGATCGACACCGCCTCCCATATAAAGCCTCAAAAGGTGCCATCTGAATACTGACTTGGTAACTGTTATTATAAGCAAATTCAATAAGAGACAAATGATCTTCCCAACTTCCACTGAAATCCATCACACAAGCTCTTAGCATATCCTCTAAAGTCTGAATTGTCCTTTTGGACTGTCCATCAGTCTGAGGATGGAATGTTGTGCTAAGATTCACTTTGGTACCCAAAGCCTCTTGAAAGACTTTCCAGAACCGAGAAGTAAACTGAGGTCCTCGGTCTGATATAATGGATATTGGTATACCATGAAGTTTCACTATTTCTTTAACATAAAGTCGAGCAAGTTTTGCTACACTGAAAGTGGTATGAACAGGAAGAAAATGTGCTGACTTAGTAAGTCGATCCACTATGACCCATATTGAGTCATTTCCTTTTGTTGACCGAGGTAAACCTACCACAAAATCCATAGTGATCCTTTCCCACTTCCACTCGGGAATATCTAGTTTTTGCATCAAACCAGGTGGTCGTCGATGTTCAGCTTTAACTTGCTGACAAGTCAAACATCGAGCTACAAAGTCAGTCACGTCTCGCTTCATGCCCTCCCACTAGTAAACTTGTTTCAAGTCCTGATACATTTTCACAGCACCAGGATGTACAACGTAGGGCGAACCATGAGCTTCCATTAAGATTTCATGTTTCAAAGATTCAATGTTGGGGACACAGAGTCTCCCATTAAATCATAAGACTCCTTCTTCATCTACCAAGAAACTTGGTGCTAGACCTTGCCTTGCCTTATCTCTGATTTTGACCATATCAATGTCATTTTCTAAAGTTGCTTTTACTTTTTCAACAAGAGATGATCTAACTGTTAAATGAGCCAGAAATGTACCTGACTCAGTGATCTCGAAGAATACTCCATCAGCTTCCAATTCTTGTAGTTCATGTATTAAAGACCTCCTTATAGTGGCAATGTGAGCTAAACTTCCCATAGACTTTCGACTTAGAGCATCAGCCACTACATTTGCTTTACCTGGATGGTAAAGGATGGTACAATCATAATCTTTCAAAAGTTCCATCCACCTTCGTTGCCTTAGATTGAGATCTCTCTGCTCAAAAATGTACTTAAGGCTTTTGTGATCTGTAAAAATTTGACAAGTCTCCCCATACAAGTAATGTCTCCAAATCTTTAGGGCAAACACTACAGCTGCCATTTCCAAATCATGAGTAGGGTAATTCAATTCATGCTTTTTAAGCTGACGTGAGCCATAAGCTATGACTTTACCATGTTGCATCAACACACATCCTAAGCCTATCTTTGAGGCATCACAGAATACAGAGTAACCCCCTGGTCCTGATGGTAGGATTAAGACTGGTGCAGAAGTTAAACACTCTTTCAATTGGGTGAAACTTTGTTCACATAAATCATCCCAAATGTATTTAACATTCTTTCGGGTTAACTTATTTAATGGGAGAGCCGTCTTAGAGAAATCTTTGACAAAGCGACGGTAATACCCTGCTAAGCCAAGAAAACTACGTACTTCAGACACAGTTGTTGGTCTAGGCCACTGTTTAACTGCTTCAATTTTACTTGGATCTACATGAATACCTTCTTGGGAAATAACATGTCCCAAAAACGTTACATGACTTATCCAGAATTCACATTTTGAGAGCTTTGCGTACAACTGATGCTCCCTCAAGGTTTGAAGCACTATTCTCAAATGCTCAGTATGTTCTTTATGACTCTTTGAATACACCAAAATATCATCAATAAATACAATTACAAACTTATCAAGGAAGGATTTAAACACTCTGTTCATTAAATCCATAAATGCTGCTGGTGCATTTGTCAACCCAAAAGACATCACAAGAAACTCATAATGTCCATACCGTGTACGAAAAGCAGTCTTAGGTATATCATCATTCTTAATTCGTAACTGATGATATCCAGACCTTAGATCAATCTTTGAGAAGTATTTTGCTCCTTGAAGCTGATCAAACAAATCATCTATCCTTGGTAAAGGATACTTATTCTTCACTGTGACTTTATTCAGCTGACGATAATCTATACATAATCTCATAGAACCATCTTTCTTTTTCACAAAAAGAACAGAAGCACCCCAAGGTGAAAAACTTGGGCGAATGAACCCTTTGTTTAACAAATCTTCCAATTGTTCTTTGAGTTCTTTTAGCTCAACAGGAGCCATACGATAAGGTGGAATAGAAATTGGTCTTGTGTCTGGGACCAAATCAATACTGAACTCAATATCTCTTTCTGGCGGTAATCCAGGTAAATCTTCTGGGAACACATCTAGGAATTCATTAACCACATGTATGTCTTCTAACTTCTATTCTTTCTTTTCTAAATCTTTGATAAAAGCTAGAAATCCCTGACATCCCTTTCGCAACATACGCCGGTGTCACGTCCCAAAATTTGAGCACGTGACCGGCACGGAAAGTGAATTTCATTTCACCTCCGTAAGCCTATCTTTCTCTAAAAAAAAAATCATACAATTCTTTTTCATGCAACCAAAACGAGTTCTGTATACATACTACAATTACTCACATTACATCACTGAATGAACCTACCCGATTACAGAGATTTCTAGATTTATACAACTTAGAATAAAACTTAACTATTATACCTTTATCGTGAACAAATGAAAAGGTAATTATGGACTAAGGATCCATAATTCCTTGTTCCGATATTTACCTTCAGCTGTCAACTCTGAAAAAAAATATCAATAAGAGGGGTATGAGCAAACCACGTGCCCAGTGAGTAGATAACACAATACTATGACAAAATAAAAATCATGCATCATAATGATAACATGCAACAATCATACGTAGATCATCATCATATGATATAATATTATTCATAATAATTCACAACAATATCCAAGTGAATCAAATGCATTTCAACAAAATTCAAAATTCACAACAGCAATCGATGAAATCAATTTCACACACAATTCCCGTACCAACCGGGTCGTCCAGAATACCTCTGGATCGTTGCCCGTGGCCCCCGCCGCATCCACCCTTATCGCTCCATTTATATTCTCCACCCTTATAGCTTCACATAGATTTCTCCATGGGGTGCACCACCATGCCTTTCCTTTCCAGTCAAACACAATCACAATCACATATAAAAACATCCTCAATCATAATCTTGAGCCACATACACAACTCAGTCATTTACAATTCAAGCCACAACATAATCAATGTGGTTCCAGCAACATAGCATGTATATAACATAACCCATAATATAGAACAATTATTCAACAATAACATACTTCAACTATCCGCATATGATTGAACTCAACAATCAGAGTATGATACATTTCAACTCAGTTCACATGCCATTCACAATCCATCATATAACCTCATTCATGAGAAAATAAGAAAATATAATTATATACATCACCTGGCACGTTCCACAATTGTTTGTCTCATCATCCCACATCATTCTCTTCAAATTTGGATATTCAACATATTTTCACTATGATGCAAAAAGTCAATAACAAAGATATTTAATCATAGCAAGTATTAACCCACTCACCTGGATTTCATGCTCTCAGCACTCCCACCTTGCACTTGACCATTCCTATTGTAACCAGATAAAAACCATCAGGGTTACGAAATAGAGAAATTTCCTACCACTACTCTCGACCTTCATCCACTTCCCAAATCATAACTCCTAACTGGTAATGAATATCCAGATGAAACTTATACCATTGGAAACTAGACTCAAAGAGCTTTTCAACGATATTAAAAAAAAAACTGATGCTACAGTAACGGTCAACGGTCAACGCAGCTACAGTAACGTTGACCGAGTCAACGCTACAGTAACGAGAAATCTGGAAAAATTTTCTCGGTGAACAGTAATTCTGGGGAAAATTTTCGATGTTCTTCGTGTTCTTCATCCAAAAATTCAAAAATCATATCTAAAACAACATTTCTTTTGATTTCTTCCATGGGTTTTCATCCTTAATGTCTAAGGAGTGTTTTAACACCAAAACCCCCAATTTCTACCAACAATCCAAGCTCAAATCTCAAATTTTCATCAAGAACACTAACTTTTTCAAATATCCAAATTCTACGAATTTCTCATAGTTTTCTCCAAATTTCTTGTTCTAATAACATCATAAACCACCTAGGAATGTTTTAGATTAACATCCACACTTAAATTCATCCATTAAAATATTCTACAAAAATTTTGTAAAAATAATAACCAAGGATTTGATCTTGTAATAAGAGGAAGAAGAAGAAGAACATCAACTTACCAATCATCCTAACTTTCATAGCTTCCTTCCCAAAGCAAAAATTGCATGAATGATTGATGAAGAAATTCCTTTGCAAGCATAATCGAGAGAGAGAGAAAGTGAAGCTACGGGAGGGAGAATGAGAAAAAGAAAAGAATAAGGAGAAGTGTATACGCGTGGGCCCCACCAATTTCTTTTTCGATAAAATCGCTCATAGCCACCTTAGCTTATAAGATTTGTTCACTTTAATCCCTCTCGATGTCTCAAACTCCACTTTAACCTCGAATCCATCATCTTTTCGGTACCGGACTCATAATTCATTCCCATAAGCTCTATTTTTCTTCTCGGGTTCCTACTTGGTCATTTTTCAAAAGTCCTCTATACTTTCTTTTCTTTTCACTTTAGTCCTTGAGAATTTGTAAAAATTTCCTAAATTAAAAATAAAAATTTCTATTCTCACATTTTCTTCACTAATTCAAAAAGAAAATTTTTCACGTAATTAAATTTTTCACTAAACTTCAAAATAGGCTTTAAATATTCATATAAATTCTTGGGATATTACAGCCGGGCACTTAACATAGATATCATGTTGCAAGGTACATCACTTCGATCTCCTTGAAACACAAAATTACTCCTCCCCGGTATATTAAAGGAAATAACTTTGTCACGACAATTTATAGTAGCATGACAAGAAGATAGCCAGTCCATCCCTAGAATCACATCAAAATCTAACATATTGAGAACCATAAGATCTATCTCAGTTTCCATGCCTCCAACGATTATTTTACAAGAACGATAACATGTTTTAACCATCAAAGTCTCTCTCATCGGTGTGGAAACCAAGAATGGTTCTTTAAGAATAATCGAATCAAATGCAAATCTCTTGGCAAATAGGGGCGACACATATGAGTGAGTAGAACCGGGGTCAAACAAAATACGTGCAGCAAAAGTATTAACAGATAATATACCTGTAACTACAGCATTGGATGTTTGAGCATCCTGTCGGGTTAGAGCATATATTCTTGCATTTTCTCTGCCAGCAGCTTGTTTTCCACGGTCACCTTGGCCTCTTTCAGAACCTCTTCCCATACTACCCCCTATTGAAGGGGTTGGTGTTTGAGTAATAGATTGTGGTCGAGGTGGCAAAGTAGACCCTTGACCTGGTCTTGTCATGAGCTGAGGGCACTCCCTTATAAAATGTCCTTTTTGTCCACAGTTAAAACAACCTGTACCAACAGTGTTTAACCTGCATTCCCCGAAGTGAAACTTTCCACACTCAGGACATTGAGGTTTTTCCCTTCTACCTTGAGTACCTCCTCTACTAGAAGAGCTAAAACCACCCCTGCTCTCTGAACGAGGCTTAGCCACACTGGCTGTAGAATAAGTTGACTTAGTAGGAGTGGCTGGAGCATTTTGTGATGCAGTAAAGGGTTTTAAAGTCCCTGAGTCTTCCCCTTGATCAAAAGATCTTCTATATCTAGCTTTCTTCTTTTGACGATATTCTTCTTTATTCTTTGACCTCTTTTCCATTCTTCGGGCCACATCAACAGCCTCTGAGTACGAAGAGTAATCGTTCATATTAGAACCCACTTGATCATATAAGGCATCACGAAGCCCTTCCACAAACTTTTCTATTTTCTTCCTTTCAGAAGGAATGATTTCAGGGGCATATTCAGATAATTTAACAAACTGAGCTGAATATTCATCAACAGTCATGGTTCCCTGTCGTAGATCCAGAAAATCCCTGGCCCTAGATGATCGTTCACTTACCGGAAGAAATTCATCCATAACCAATCTGTAAAATTCTGTCCACATAACTGGCGGTGCGCCTTGAATTCTAGCTTTCTTCCAGTTCCTCCACCATTTACCGGCCCTACCTTTTAACTGAAAGGAAGTGAATTCTACCTTTTGAGTAGGAGAACACCCTATAGCATCACAGATTGCTTCACAATCTTCAAGAAAATATTGTGGGTCCTCTTTGGGATCTTCCCCTGAAAAAGTAGGAGGCCTCATTTTCTGGAATTCAGACATTCTTACCTCCCTTACGTTATCTCCTCCAACTAACTGAGCTGGTGGTACAATTTCAGCTTCAACAATAGGAGGATCCACTGGCAGGTTAGCTTGTGCAGCTCAACCTCTCATTTCAGCCTCAAATCGGTCAAATCGTTCATTCATCAAATTAATCACATGTGCAATAGTTGCATTACCGACGTGAGCATCAGGTTCGACTCTTCTTGCTTGCTCACTAGTTGCGCCCTCAGTACTTTGAGCATGTAAACTATCACTACGGTTAGGATCATCTTGCACATGTACTGGTGGATTTATGGCCCTCCTTGGACCCATATGCTCATTATTATTAGAAGATCCTTCTGACATTGATCTGTCACAGATCTACACACATAACAAACAATTTTCAGACATAAACAAAATATCACTTACTAGCCCCACTGAGAAGTTATCTATAAAATGACGTTATACTCTACAAGGCCTTTTATGGAACCTAATCCTATGGTCATGCCGCGGCTCATGACAATAGGGAAGGGCCCACAAAGATCACTTTGCTCTGTACTCTATAGGGGACCTATAAAACCTTTCCTCTGATACCAAATTTGTCACATCCCAAAAATTGAGCATGTGAAAAGATACTACTCCTTTGATAAAATTCTCAAACATACGTTATATACATATATTCTGTAAGGTTTTACATTCAACCTTAATCATTCATTCCACACTACAGAATTATATTCATCTGATAAGCAAATATAGACATACATAGTCTGATATTTCTATCTCATCGCAAGCCTAGGAGACCTATAGAAAGTACAGAGCGTTTCTAGTATCCACATTAATAAGTACTGGTATCCCACCAGACAGAAATAGAGAATAATCCCAAGGGGCTTCTAATCTTCAAACGGATACTCTTGTTCTTTGTTTTCTGTATCTGAAAAAAATAATCATAGGGAGTGTGAGTTTATTTAAAAACTCAGTAAGTAAATAACTGTACTATATAAAATATCAGAAGTACAAATACCACATTTACTCATATAATTAATTGTCTTATACATCGAGTAGTATGAGACTCTAACCCTTTCAAACTCATGAATAAGATTTCATAGATATACACCGAGTAGTATGGGACTCTAACTGTAATACCCAAGAAAAATAAAATATAAATATTTGTTTATAAACTACTGTTACTATTTCAGTATACAGTACTATTCACCCGTATAATACTATTTACGTATATGATACTGTTCATTTAGACAATCGAAATGTCAAGTACTAGATGTGGTTTGGTCATAAGAGAAAACTAGGAAGAAGTTCGTAGGAGAAAATGACGTTTTATGGGTGAAAACACCCTCAGGGACTAAAGTGAAAGGACTGAATTGAAAAGAAACTTAAAGGTTTAAGGTGAAAGGATAGTTTTTCTTTTAAGTTTCCAATAGTAATAACAGAAAAATTTTCCATGCGTGAGGTGCACAGTAACTGCATTATTAGAAATATCATTTTCATGAATAGTAAATTGAATATTTTATTAACGCATAGTATCAAATAGTACTTTTGACTTTTGCTATAAATAGGCCCTTCCATTTCACTTCTAAACTCACACCTTCAACTTCTGTTCTTCTCTCCTTAAGTTTCTCTTGCTTCGACGCTAGGCCTTTGAGATTTTGGGCCTTTCCTTTTTGCTTAGGTAAGGATACTATGCCCTTTCTATGTCTTTCAAATTCTAGAAGTTAATTTCTCAAGTATGCTCTGTGGTTGCGGTTTTGGCCGATCTTCCACATCAGAAAAACTGTCCTTAGCTGTTTATATGTTATTTTGATTCTCTGATTACCGAAATAGAATGTAAACTGTGAAGAATACATGTCTAGGAAAGTTCTGGCTAAGGAAAGACCTGGTTTTTAAGTGTGTCCAGTGTGACCCTCCACTCTTTCCTGGGAACTTACCTGGTGTACTCTTTTACAGATTGTATTCTCTATTTCTGGTATGAATAGTACCCGTACGTATGAATAGTAACCGTATGAATAGTAACCGTACATATGAATAGTATCCATACATAAAAATAGTATTCATACGTATGAATAGTGACCGTATGTATGAATATTATCCGTATGTATAAATAGTATCCGTACGTATGAATAGTGACCATATATATGAATAGTACTGTATGTATGAACAGTATCTGTATGAAAACAATCCTAACTTGTTTTCTCTAATCTTTCATGAAAATCTCCGTAGCGGAATACTGAAATTCATCTGTGTACTCTTATCTGTAACGACTTAGAGAAGCGATATTAGTACGGAATCCAGGTGAGTGAAACGACCCCGTTTTAATAGAGTTTTAGCATTACTGGTGATAAAAAGTATGTCGTAGGACACTCCCAAGATTCATAGGGGGAAATTGGATTCAGAATGACGAATCTAAATGAGATAATTAATCCATAAGTATGGATAAAATGAAATAAGTATCTTATCATGATGTGAAGTTTGAATGTTTTCAAAAATGGATTAATTGTTATCTTGATATGTGGTTTATAAATCCATAATATAGTTATATACTATACCTGTTATATGGATGAATATTATATTGAGCTTCTGATTATGATATGAAATGCTATTGATTGTGATTGAGCGGGACAGTACCCCCTCTCACGGCAAGGCGGAAAACCCGGTTGACAGGGTGTCTTGACCAATGAGTGTGGAGACAACGATTCCCTCAGTAGGGATATAGCCCCGATTGGTGATAAATCCGTGAGGCGCCCTAGCTAAGAGGATGAGGTTGTGCGTCATGGCGGAAATATACATAATTGGTGAGCCGGCCTGTGTGCGCTCTCCGGGATATATTGCCATTGACGAGTACTAGTAACGTTTGTTGAATTGGATGAATTTTTATCTTGTATGTAAGAGGATGAGGTTGTGCGTCATGGCGGAAATATACATAATTGGTGAGCCGGCCTGTGTGCGCTCTCCGGGATATATTGCCATTGACGAGTACTAGTAACGTTTGTTGAATTGGATAAATTTTTATCTTCTGTCTATTGGTTGAGTATGAGCCTTTGGATATGCTTGCATGACTGGTAATGTATTTGAATTTTATTAATGCGAGGCCGATTCGCTCATTGAGTTTAAAAGCTCACATTGTTTGTACAACCTTTTTGTTTAGATCAGGTTGCCATCGAAGAATATCTGCTAGAGGAGTAGATCACTTTGGACCTTCCCGTTGTCGGGTAGACCTCTCTTCTGTTATAGATTATGTTGCTCTGTAATCGTCTAGGACATCTAGGTCAGGGGTTCGACATTTAGCTTGTATGTCAGTATAATAATGTATTTTAAATTGATAATCTATTATTACATGCAAATCATCTCTATGATTTTCAGATAAGAAAATTTGATATATTTATCGGAAGGCTTACAGTGATGAGAGATTCATCATTGTGCCGGTCATGTGCCCAGAAAACGGGTAGTGACACTAACCCTTTCAAACTCGTGAATAAGATCTCATAGGTATACACCGAGTAGTATGGGACTTTAACCCTTTCAACTCGTGTATAGATTTCATAGATATGCACTGAGTAGTATGAGACTTTAACCCTTTCAAACTCGTGTATAAGATTTCATAGATATGCACTGAGTAGTATGAGACTTTAACCCTTTCACACTCGTGTATTAGATCCCGTAGATCTTTACTCATTAATAAGATAGTGAGAATTCATCACATAGTACAATTGTCATGAAATAAATAATTTCTACATACTCTTATTTCTACTGATCATCATATACTCCCATATAAAAAATTAATTGCTTATTATCCAAATAATATTGTAAATGGGACTTATATTGTACTTTGACTAGTAATATCAAATTAGCTGAGCAAGGTTATTCACTCACCTTGATGTTTGTCCAAGTTTACCTTGTTCCACACTAGAATTTGTGTAGGAAAATTTCCTTTGATCATTACAAAGCTTTTGAACCGAACAAATAATCGAAACTCTGAAGATCAAGGAAAGGATTTGAGAAGAAAATGAAGAACTGAGAGAGAAATGCTTTTCTGCCTTCCTTCGGCTGAGTGAAAAAATGAGGGGGTACTATTGAAACTTTATATTAAATATTTCTAATGGGTTATTCAATAACCCATGGGTATCCATAACCCAACATCCAAATCCATCCAGTCAATTTACAATAAATGGACTAATTGACCATTCTGAAACCACTTTTCGATGAATTTCACCATTCTTAGAATATATCCCTCATTATGCAAATATCTAGTCCAGTCATTTAACTCAATTTTCATAAATAATATTCAAAGAGAACAATTAAATATGAAAATTAAAAATGGCCAAAATAAATAACTAAAGTAACGTTGTAAAATTCTAAAATACTCTTAAGCGAATTATATTATGAAATTAACGAGTATTACAACTATGATACAGCAAGTACTTGATTTTGCCAAACGCTCAGCATTTATATATAAAAAGCACAGATAATTACTACTTGAGCCTTAAAAGCATTGAACACATTGGTACTACAGTGTCTGGTCAATCAAAGGAGTGGAAGGGACAAGCACTGTCCCATAATTGTGGAGATTAGGGAGTAATCTTGGGGAATGAGGAGTGACACGTGGCGATTTGAGGTGGACCGAGGGCGATCAGGAAAAGACAGAAAGGCTCAGGAACCACCAAACATGTCCCAAAGACCCAAACTCATTTTTATCCACATCCTTCTTTCCCCTCTCATCCTCACCACAAAACTCCTTCCTTTGTAAAAGTACTTTTTTGTCCTTTACTCACTGCTCAAATTACTTTGCACTTCTCATTTTTCTTTTTATATTTTATTTTCTTAACGTAATTTCGCTTCTGTACCGAATCTTGCCTATAACATTGATTAACAAAGCTTAAAATGAAATTGCCAGGAATATACCATTAAAAATGTTTGTTAGCTCATAAGAAGTTGTCCTAACTTAATTAGAGATAAATTATCTTAACTTAATTAAAAGCTTTAAATTTAAATATTTGAAAATACAATTACGTTAAAACTTAAGAGGTGGAACTTACTGCCAATTGTAATCCTATCTGACTTGCGAATTCAAATTAAACAACACTCGTAATTTTATGATAGGATACCGGATGATTGTTTACCAAAAAAAATTACCATAAATATAAAGAATACTAATGCACACCATTCCTTGGCTTTATATTAGTAAAAACCCTTTTCCCTTCCCCCAAATCGTACATAGAATACAATAAACATCAACATTATTATTAGTTGGTTTAAGTGATTTTGCAGTTAATTTTTAAAATTGTCTTATCTTCGAATTTTGTAAATGAAAAAAAATAAGGCTAATAGAGATTTACATCTCTTAATAAGTTTGATTTAACATTATTCAAAATTTAGTAAATTTTCTAATACTAATAATTTTTGAAAAAAAAAAGGAGAGAGAATAGGTGATATATAAAGTCATCGTTAAAACGTAAGCAAGCCATAATGTAAAAAAAACTGAAAAACAGTCTAAAACAATGATAGTTCATTTTTTCTTAGCATGATTAACCAAATAATGATATGTTCCATTTATTCAACTACTTTCACCACAAAAGAAGGAAGTCATTTTTTGGCATTGAATAATTGTGCTATAATTAAGGGCTTGGGCAAAGGCATATGATCACATTCTAATCATCATTTAACAACATTCATTTGTTATACTGTCTGTTAGGAGCAGGAGAATTTGTGTGCTTTAGCCACGGTTATTTTTTGTTACGATTTTTTTAAATATTTATAACTACAGTTATAATTATAATTAAATATAATTTTAACTACATTTATAATCACAAGTATAACCACGCGCTGTACCATTCAAACACTGTTTGGACACAATCAAATATGTGACTCGCGTTTTTGTCCTCTTCCTAAAATATCTCAGAAGAAGAACTATGCGAGCCGATCCCTATTTATTACCACACCACGTCCGAACTTCGAAGAGTTACGGGAAATTAAAGAAATTAATTTTTTTATTTTGGTTTTCGAGAAGTTTGTTTTTAAGGGTACAGACAATAATTTTCCAAGGAGTTCAAGAGTACTCAAATAAATGAAACCCATCGATTGAAGCTAAAAGTTAAATTGTGACAGCAAAAGTAACTACATGATATGCATATCTTACAGCAGGTCTTAATCACTGACGTTGAATAAAAACGAAAAAAAAAATTTGTAAAACAAAGTACCGTGCATGAAAATTTAGATGCAATAACACACGAATGTTAGAAAAAAAGAAGAAGAAGGAGGAGGAGGAGAAATGAACGTATACAAGGCAATATATTGTACTTATCCAACTACCAAAAAAGCTAAAGCATTCTGGTGAATCGAGAAGCTGATGAGCAAAATAACATGAGTTTCTATAAAAGAGAAACATAAACCAAACAGTGATTTTAGAAAGAAGCATTATCAATAATCAAATTGTAGTAACTAGTGAACCTTTAAGAAGGTCTAGTGGTGTCCAACAAAACGACAATCGAATTTATATAGAATTATACCTTTCATGAAAGGTTCAAAGAAAATTTCACATAAGCACAAGTGAGTTGAACTTAAATGACGAAAAGGGATGGGAAGGACGGCGAAAGGAAGTTGACACATACACGACAGTGTTTCCAGCTTTCCTTTTGTCCTTCTCAGCAGTAACAACACTATTAATACTGAAATTCAAATTAAAGAATTCACACAAATAGCTAAGGGACAGGAAATGCTGGACCTAATTGAGAACGTAAATGTACACATCTTTTTGCACGCAAAATTCCAAAAACCCTAGCAAGCTTCCTTCTCGCCCGGGTAACCTTGGATATGCATGAAAGCAGGGCCTCCAACCCAACAAGAACATAACTTTCATGGCCTTTGTCTGCATTAGGGCTACTTGATTATCAGCCAGAACATGCAGGCCGAGAGGTATATAAGTTAAAAACCCTCATTAATACTAAAAGTACGTACACATGCCTCTCCATGTCCAATCCAATTCCAACCCTAGAACTCATTCCTCTAGACAGTCAGACGCATGAAAAATGAGAAAAATGTTAAATCTGAGACACGTGTACGGCAAGATGATTGGATTAAATGCGCGTGATGCAATTAATGTACATATTTATGTCAGGAAGATCAATTATATGGGGAGTTGGTATTCGGTGTGAGGCAGGAGGGTAGTTTGGTAAATTCGCATGGGCCTCTTAATTGCCATTTATAAGAGGGTGTGAGTAAGAGTCATGGGTGTGCTCCACAAGGCCATATGATCGATGGGGGTTGGTTGCTTCGTGTAGAGCTAGTGATTGAGCGGCGTCTATGTTCTTCAATTCATATAGTCTCTAAAAAGTAAAAAACAGCAATCTCTCTCTCCAGGCCTCTCCTCTTCTTCTTCTTGGGAACTTCCTTTTTGGCCAGAAACGGTATGGCTAATTAGTTCAATGGTCTTCTCGTACTATATTGCTCTATTATTTCAAACTCTTTTTTCCTTTTTTTGCAAATCGTAGGCAACTATCTTCTTCGTACCCTTGGAGTGGTGCAATATATTTAATTTGGATCTCTCCTTACCTCCCACTATTTCATAAAAAATCGTTAATTTCCTTCAGATTATTTATTTAGAGCCTCAATCTTTTTCCATTTATATCCATCATCTGGTACCGAGAGATTTCATTTTAAGACAACAAAATGTGTTCCTAAAGCTCTGACTGGTTTTCATGCTTGTACTCTTTTAAAATGTCTGTATGAACTCCAAAACGTGATTTTAAGTACATAATTTAATGTTCAGTTTGACGTTGGTTTTTCTCTACTCAAATCTTGTTTCTTTTTTTTCTTTCAAATTCTCTTTTAGCGTATAATTATAATTTTACGCTGATTTAAAATCAAGTTTATTTTAATTATATATATAGTACTATATATGAATATATAGTAATTAATTTATATGGTTCCAGACTTCCAGTACTATCAGAATCAAAATGAAGGAGTACAGTAATAATAAATCCTTAAATCAAAAACATTCCTTGTAACTCTATTTGATTATATATCCCAGCATGTGTGTGTGTGTGTGTCTATATATATGTATATATATATACACACTTCAGGACTAAGAGCAATATTTCACTTATTTTGTTAATATAAGTGTGTGTGTGACGGGGAGATCAGAATGGAGAAAACAAATTCGTCAGGGATGTTAGCGAGAACAAAATCGGATCAGCTGGTGGAGACGGTGGTGGCGGCGCTGAAGTCAGCGCCGTCGAGCGAGTCAATCAACGGAATGGTGGACAGCGGGGGCAGCGGCGGGGGAGCGACGCCGTCGAGGAAGTCAAGTCGGAGGATGATGGCGGCATCGCCGGCGCGGAGCAGCGGGGGGAAGAACACGCACATTCGGAAGAGCCGAAGCGCTCAGATAAAGCTGGAGTTGGACGAAGTGGGAAGCGGCGCGGCGCTTAGCCGAGCCTCCAGCGCCAGCTTGGGCCTCTCGTTCTCCTTTACCGGCTTCACTCTCCCGCCAGAGGAAGCCGCCGACTCTAAGCCATTCAGCGACGATGATATTCGTAAGTTCCTTTATTCTTCACCCGCACCCAATGATTATTAATGACATGTCAATATTGCTCCTATAGTTCTACGGGTTTCATACCGTTCTTAGTTGAATATATATACAAATCCATTTTTTTAAGGTATTTTATCTTATTTTTCAGTTTTTGAAATTTATGAAGTGCTTGGTTTTCGTAAATTATCAGCTCAATATGAAGTCGTTATTCTATAAAACTAAATCCCGTATCTACTCATCTTTAAAGGAATAACAAATCTGTAATGAATTCGTAATTTATAAAAAATTATATTATGTAGAGTCATGCATTTTATAGGATAAACTTGTTTTTTTAACGAAGGATTAAATTGTTAATGTAGTTGTTTTTCCTGTATATTTTTTAGTCAGAATGTAAACACAAACCAAAACAAAAGAGTTTAATTATATTGGAATCTTTATATACTATATATTATATTACATGCATATATATATATATATATATATATATATACAGTACAAATCTTCACTCCACGACTACTTTTTAGTGGCATCGACTTCAATTTTTAGAAATTTTTAAGTAAATTTTGATTATTTATTGATAGTTGATCGTATGACTTAAAAGACAATTGTCTTTTTATGCTGCACGATAAGCTTTGATAAATAACTAAGACTAATCCATAAAATTTCAGTACGATCTAATCCCACAAAAAATAGAAGGATATGATGAGGATAGGTGTGAATCGTGGCAGGTCCAAAGTTCTGTGATTTAAAGTCCAAATCCGTGAAGGTGGAAAAATGAGTGATTGTGGGAATTCCCAGCACCTAAAGGACTAATCATCAGTACTTTTTGTTCTGTTATATACACCACTTGTTCGGTTATGTGGTCCCGAATTACAGGAACATCGTTCTGATTAGTTATAGTAGTTAGGCTACAATGACTATATCTAAATGATCTCCCATAAAGTTTTAACAAAGTTCTAAATCTTTCCTCTCACTTCTCTCTATATCATTCTATGAGACAACATTATCACCTAAATATATAAAATGACCAAAATGCCATTACTCTATCTTCAAAATAGCTACTTCTTCAGTCTTCAGTCTTCACAAACCCATTGTATCTGCAACTTTCCCATTTCTTCCTTTAAGGCTTAATTTCTTGCCTTAGGAAATAAAAATAAAAATCGTGCTGTTGCTCAATTAGTTGTCTGTACTTTTTTTAAGTTTAGACCCACGATTTTAATTGTTGATAAGGTACTGAATATCTTGATGAGCTTCAATCAGTTTGAAATGCCTTTTAGCAATTGTATGTTATTCTAGGTGATATATGATAACAAGTAAATGTAGATGAAGTTTTTTATGTGTATGATTTTTTTTATAGTTCTTTAACGTCAGTTAATTGCATCTTTAAAAAAAACATATGTATTGTATTTTTTGGGAAATTTTAATAATAAAAAGATAAAGAACTATAATTAAGTTTATTATATTAATTAATACCTAGATAAAAAATCATAATTATAATGTAAGAAAAAGGTTAAAATGGAAGTAAAAAAGAGTCTAACCTTTTTTTAAAAAAAGAAAAAATTACTATTTTGTTACTATTGTTAAAGTAAATAAAATTAATATTACAAGTTAATTAACTTTTATATTCAAAAAATATTTAAAAATACATTAAAAGATAACTTACACTTTAATTAGTGCATGTAAAATATATATTAACATATAGATAAATAAATTATAATAAAAAAGAGAGAAGCCAAAATACAAGTAGAAAAAATAAAAAGCTAAACAATTTTAAACAATTTTTTTGTAATTATTTTTATTTTATAATCTTATTATGTTTAAGAATAAATCTAACAAAACTGACATAATTCATGCCAATCCACCAGCAAGTTTTATATGTAACTTCAAGAAGTACCAGAAGAATACAAAAGAAAAAATTGAAAAAAAAAAAACTACACACACTTTATGAGTCATGACATGACAAATTTCCTGAGTAATTTGGGATAAATTTCAAGACAGCAGCACATGTTTCTGTCTTCAACTCAGATGGCGACCAGGAAATTAGTGAATTAAGAAAATTTCAACAAGTGGGCAAATTATAAAACAAAGAGTTTGGGACTATAGAAATTAAAGTATGTACATGTGGGGTTCAAATTTTCTTTGGAAACAGTAGGGAGTGCAAGTAAAACTCCGAGTTAGAGGAATAGAGAGTCACATTTCATCTCCTCCAATGAGTATAAGGAAGTGATTAATCCTTGAGCTTTGTTATGGAGAACTTAAGTTCTCATTTATTAGAGTATTTTCAAAATTTGTATAAAATACCTCCTAATCTCAAAATACATCTAATTGTTGAGATTTCAAACTTTTTATAGTATTTTCTTTTTTATTCTTTTGTTTATTTGAGAATCAGAGTGACTTCTGCTCTTATTTAACTTGTTAGAATTATTCTATAGAAAGCTAGACATTTTAAAGTTTGAGAATTTTACATTTGATTTTTTTTTTTGAATAAATTACTGATTTGGTCTTTAAAAAATTATAATTATATTAATCTAATCCTTCAAAAATCGTACATCTCAATTTAATTTTAAAAAATTATATTTGTCTTAATTTCGTCCTTCTATTTGTTAAAATAACTTTAAGTAACAAAAAATTAAAATTGAGAAATAGTAAATTTTGAGTTTTACTAATAAAAAAGATTAAATTAAAATAAATATAATTTTTCAATACTAAATTAAATTACTTAATTTTTTAATGATTAAATTAGAACAATTATACTTCTTGAGACTAACCAGTAATATAATCTTGTTTTTTTTTTGATGTGTTTCAATACATATATATATATATATATATATTTCTTATTATAGACTTGATATCAAAACAATTTAATAAGACAGAACTTGGCTTTTTTAAAGTCAAATTCTATAAATTTTTCAACTTGTTAATATCATAATAAAGAACAAGTTGCACTTCTTGGACCACTGGCCCATGGTCCATTTTTTTGGATTGTGAAATTTAAATTTGAATATTCAATTTATTTTTTTATAAATCGTTAAATTTTAGATTTAATAATTTAGATATTAATATTTTTTTAAAAAAATTATTATTTAAAATTTAAACTGTTAAATATCAAATCTAACTATACATAAAAGATAAACGTACTATTTGTTAGACAAATAATATATCCACTTTAGTGATACTAAGACAAAAGCGTCCCACTTGTTCTCGTTGATGTTATTGGAGCTATGCTTTTATATATCCTATTTTGTGGGAGAGTACATGTCTCATTGTTGGGCCCTTTCATTGAAATTTAGGTTCACCTTTTTAATGCCTATGTTGGCAGGACTTACAAAGTCTTCTACATTTCACTCTCATCACCATCTTCCTCAATTACACCTCCACGACTTGTCTATGTTGCTCTTCTCACGTAGCATCAATCTTATGATACGCACGAGACGGCCTTCCTCTATATCTAATCAGATTATTTTTCCTGCCTAAGAAATCACCACCACATATTTCTTTGAGCATACACACATACATGCATACAAGAACATGCTGCATTATACAGATACATAAGCAAAAACTGTATGCTGGCCCTGTAACAGAATAGGCAATCCTGGTGTAAGAGCATCTTCTGATTTCCTCACTATATTACCTATGTCTATTGCAGCGGAGGATCTTGAAGCTGGAGCTTGCAAGCCAAGGTTTCAAACAGAACCCACTTTGCCGATTTATCTAAAGGTACTACATTTACGTTTGAAAAGCAAGCTCCTATTCTTCTCCAATATTGAAAAGCCAAGGCTTGGAGTTCTATGCATATATAGCTAGTTAAAGAATTACAGGAAAATTAAAGATGTGTTGGAACATTGAGATTCAATTACTGTGGTGGAATGTGCAGTTCAAGGATGTGAGCTACAAGGTGGTGATGAAAGGCATGACAACAAGTGAAAAGAAGGATATCTTAAACGGGATTACTGGTTCTGTGAATCCTGGAGAAGTTTTGGCTTTGATGGGACCCTCAGGAAGTGGAAAGACTACTCTCTTGAATCTGCTAGGAGGCAGGTTGATACAGTCCACAGTTGGAGGCTCCATTACTTACAATGACCAGCCATATAACAAGTTCCTGAAGAGCAGAATAGGATTTGTGACTCAAGATGATGTTCTGTTTCCTCACCTCACAGTGAAAGAAACACTTACATACGCAGCCCGTCTGCGACTCCCAAAGACATTCACAAAGGACCAGAAGGAAAAACGAGCTTTGGATGTCATCTGTGAGCTTGGGTTAGAGAGGTAAGTTTCTCACAGAAGGGTAATCAGAGAAACCGCAGTTTAAAGAATTTACAGATGGTCTTGTGTAATTTCATGTAATGTAGGTGTCAAGACACGATGATTGGTGGCTCCTTTGTTCGGGGGGTATCTGGTGGAGAGAGGAAGAGAGTTTCCATTGGGAATGAAATTATAATCAATCCTTCTCTTCTGTTTCTGGATGAACCAACTTCTGGTTTGGATTCCACAACAGCCTTGAAGATTGTTCAGATGCTACAGGACATAGCAGAGGTAATAGTTCATTAATTCTCTCTAATTTTTCCCATTAAGGAAATTACTTAACTTTTTTTTTTTTGTTATGGCAGGCCGGTAAAACAGTAGTGACAACAATTCACCAACCATCAAGCAGACTGTTTCACAAGTTTAATAAGTTGATCCTTCTGGGAAAAGGGAGCTTGCTTTACTTTGGGAAAGCATCGGAAACAATGTCCTACTTCCAGTCTATAGGATGTTCACCTCTTATTGCCATGAACCCAGCTGAATTTTTGCTAGACCTTGCCAATGGAAACATAAATGATGTTTCTGTACCGTCGGAGTTAGAGGATAAAGTGCAGATGGGAAATTTAGAAACAGAAACAAAGAACGGAAAACCATCACCAGCAGTTGTACACGAGGTAAATTACTAAATTATATGTCATTTCAGCATAAGAAAAACTTCGGGGTACAAAATCTCCCATCTGATTCTAAACAAATGAATTATGCATAACAGTACCTTGTAGAGGCATATGAGAGTCGAGTTGCTGAAACGGAGAAGAGAAAGCTAATGGTTCCTGTATCACTTGATGAATCACTCAAGTCTAAGGTTTGTTCTCCTAAAAGACAGTGGGGGGCTAGCTGGTGTGAGCAATATTCCATACTGTTCTGCAGAGGAATAAAAGAAAGAAGGCACGAGTACTTCAGCTGGTTAAGAATCACACAAGTTCTCTCCACTGCAGTCATCTTGGGGTTACTTTGGTGGCAATCAGATGCTGATAATCCAAGAGGCCTTCAAGATCAGGTAACTAAAAACATACAATAAGCTTTACATACAATAAGCTTTATCTTCAATGATAAGATGGACCCTTTTTTTTTTTAATCTTCAAACCCTTAATTTCTCTGCATTATTACAGGCAGGATTGCTTTTCTTCATAGCGGTGTTCTGGGGATTCTTTCCTGTTTTCACAGCAATATTTACGTTTCCACAAGAGAAAGCCATGCTGGCGAAGGAGCGAGCAGCTGACATGTACAGACTAAGTGCATACTTTGTGGCTAGGACAACAAGTGACCTTCCATTGGATTTAATATTACCAGTACTGTTCCTGCTTGTTGTTTATTTCATGGCCGGTTTAAAGCTAAGTGCCGACTCCTTCTTCTATAGCATCCTCACTGTCTTCCTCTGCATTGTGGCAGCTCAGGTACGCATTTATACAAATGCATAGAATGCACACCATCGTAAACCAAAAATATAATATAGCCTACAATTCAAAGTTCTAACCATGGATGATAGTGAAGCAGGGACTTGGACTCGCAATTGGGGCCACACTAATGGACTTGAAGAAAGCAACAACTCTGGCTTCCGTAACTGTGATGACCTTCATGCTGTCTGGAGGATTTTTCGTGAAGGCAAGCCCAATTACCCATTAATTTTGCTTTCATCTCAAAATCTGAATCCATTCCCTATCATTTCATTTATCTCATAAACCGTAACATGCGCACTCCTGAATTTTGCAGGAAGTGCCGGTGTTCATATCGTGGATTCGGTGCATGTCGTTTAACTACCACACTTATAAGCTGTTGCTGAAGGTGCAATACGGAGGCGTGACGCAGAGAATAAATGGGATGAGAATTGACAGTGGTTGGACGGAGGTGGGTGCTCTGATCGCCATGGTTTTTGGGTATCGTTTCTTGGCGTATCTTTCTCTGAGGATGATGAGGCTTAATTGCGGAGCTTGAAGAGAGTGTTGTGAAGATTTCGGAGTGGAATGAAACACAGCCTCAACATTGAGAATATAGGCTGAAAGTGAAACTAAAGCTTCCGGCCTTTGATTTTCTGTATAATGTATACATTTTTCTATATTGTATTTGATTAGGCATGCTGAAATTTCGATCAAGAAGATAGCATGCTCGATTTCAGAATTCAGACATGCTGTGCTTCCAGGCAGGGCAACCATGCCTATGTGTATCATCCATCAATACGCACATCATTCCTGGCAAATCAACCCGATGTTGCCACGTATCATTTTTGAGGCTTTAGCAGGTTTTCGATTTCGAATCTTTTGAAATGGAAGATCAATACGACTGAATGATGTGAGGACAAAAACAATTAGTCAGCAAATGGAATATCTATGCATTTGGTGAAATTTACTGTTCAAGTATTATTGCTAAAGTGAATTTGTGTCTATTTCATTCTTCATATATACATTAATAGGTCTGTATCCAGTTAATTTTTTTTTTAAAAGAAAAACGGGATACAAATGAGTATGGCTCATCTGTGGTTGAGGAGCGAACTTCATTTTGTAGTTCGCGCCTCAACTGTTAGATCATCTCTAATTGCACCGTTCTCACTTTGTCATGTGTTCTTTCTAAAAATACACTACGTGTCCCTGTCCTTCCCTCCGCAACTTTCTCTCTTCTCTCTCACTACAAAACCACCCTCCCGTGCCTCCATGGATTTCCTCTTGAAGAAGCCCCAAGGAAGCAACCTCATCATTCAAATGACTCAACATCATCTTATCAATTTCGGGCGTGAATACGGGGTCCATTAAACGGAAACGTGGATGAAGTAAAAAATTTGGAATTACAACAAGTTTAGAATTGAGTAAAAGGATTAGGGCTTGAAGACAAATGCCCCCCCCCCCCTTTTTTTTTTCTAGCAGAAAACTGTTGGGAAAAAACACCTTTTCCCCTTAGAAAATACCTTGGCACAAATAAACCATAGAAATAACAGAAAATAATACTCACAATCATAACACTAGAAAATAACGTGAAAACTCCAAAATCAGAGAAAAATCACGACCGTTGTCAACGATAACTAGAGAAAACACTATGTGTAAATTTTTACAACACACATAAATTTCTCTTAAATACCTGGTACCCAATACTAGATATCAACTAATACCCAAATACACCCACACACTCTCAAGCATGTATTTAACTTACATCTCTCATCACTCATCACTCTAGAACAAGAGTATAAAGAAAGAAAGAATTAAATACAAGCTAATGTATCTTGTATTGGTACAAGAAATACAAGGAAGTAAAGCTTCTATATATAGCCTAGTTGCCAAGCTCTCCTTTGAAAACCCACCGATGTGAGACTTCCATCAAACCTCCTTTACCTTTGCAAATTTTCTTCTTGTGGGTCTCACCACTTTCAATTAATTTTTTCAACAAATCTCCACCTTGATTGAAAGTAACCACATCTGCTGATTCATTGTCTATATCGACAATCATAGTTCCAAGAACTACCATACTCCACCATAAAAGAGTATATCCACCTAGAATTAACCAATTCTAGGAATTTCACCTCGGCACATGTCGAAAAATTCCTGCTGAAAAATTTATGGTGCAACTTCCAATGTTGGCTCTCCTTGGAAGTTCTTCAGCCATCGACATCATCCCACTACACATCTTGCATAAATGCCAACCAATGCCCATGTGCAATTGTGGACCCGCTAGTAGCAACTCATCCTCTTTCATGGCAACGCAGACATGCCATGAGGATTCAAACTTCTCACTTTTCAGAGAAATTCTTCCCCAGCAATGAGAGAGACAGAGTTTGCATCTTCCTCGGAGCCTTTTGCCGAACCTGCTCCACCTGGACAATTTCTCCTTACATGTCCAGACTTTTCACATTTCCAGCAAGTCACATTCTTACCCATATTCTTCTTCCCCTTACTCCCACTTCTAGCTACCGCCATTGAGTCTAACGAAGGTATAGAGTGACCCTCACATTTTAACCTTCTCTCCTCAGAAATAATTTTACTGGCAACTTCTTCGAAGTTTAGAGTCTCCTTCCCATACATCAAAATGTGTTTCATGTTCTCATAGGAAGACGGAAGAGACCATATGAGCCTTAACGCTTTATCTTTATCATCAACTTTGACTCCGACAGCCTCTAGTTCAGATACGATACCATTGAGAGCACTGAGATGATCTAATATTTTTGTACCTTCTTCCATACGAAGCGTATGAAATTGCTCCTTCAGTAACAATCGATTTGAGATACCCTTGGCCTGATATAACCCTTCGAGCTTCTCCCAGAGTTCTTTAGTTGTTGATATTCCTTACACATTTGCAAGAACATTCTTGGCCAGGCACAGACGAATTGCACTTACCGCTCTCAAATCTAGTTCCTCCCAATCTTCATCGCTCATATTAGATCCGCTCTTTTCAGAATCCTTACTAGAAACCTTCCCCTTCAACGCCTTGTATAACCTAGATTGTATCAGCACGTCCTTGACTTGTACTTGCCACAAGCCAAAATTGATCCTCCTATCAAATTTCTCTATGTCAAATCTCATCGCGCTGGAAAAATTTGATATTGCAACTGTATACTGGAATAGTGAACACAACTGTAAATAGTACACCAGGTAAGTTCTCAGGAAAGAGAGGTTGGTCACAATGGACACTCTTAAGTACCTAGTCTTTCCTTAGCCAGAACTTTTCCTAGACATGCACTTTCACAATACCACACTTCGTTCCAGTAACCCAGCAACCAAGAACAATCTTCAAGTAACCGGGAACAATTCTTTTCTGACTGTGGAATATCAGACAAAGCTGCAACTACAAGAGCATACTAAGAATTTAACATCCCACCGAACCATAGGCTCTGATACCGCTTGTTGGGAAAAAATACCTTTCCCCCTTGAAAAATACCTTGGCACAAATAAACTAGAGAAATAACAGGAAATAATACTCACAATCATAACACTAGAAAATAAAGTGGAAAATCCAAAATCGGAGAAAAACCACTATTGTTGTCAACGACAACCAGAGAAAACACTATGTGTAAATTTTTACAACATACAGAAACTTCTCTTAAATACCCGGTACCCAATACCAGATATCAACTGATACCCAAATACACCCACACACTCTCAAGCATGTATTTAACTTACATCTTTCATCACTCTAGAACAAGAGTATAAAGAAAGAAAGAATTAAATACAAGCTAATGTGTCTTGTATTGGTACAAGAAATACAAGAAAGTAAGCTTCTATATATAGCCTAGTTGCCAAGCTCTCTTTTGAAAACCCACCGATGTGGGACTTCCATCAAACCTCCTTCACCTTTGCAAATTTTCTTCTTGTGGGTCCCACCACTTTCAATCAATTTTTTCAACAAAAACGATTAATTGATTAGTACAATATATCCAGAGTTGTTAAAGCTTTTTGTTCATCACACCCTCTATGGTGGCTATTTCACTCACGCCGTATTAGTTTTTGCTCGGCGACAATGGCGAAGAGTCCGATAGCGAAGAAATCGGTGACAAGTTGAGGACTGAAGTCGACGATGAAACAAAACAAGTCTGTGACTCATCTGACGAGTTGCCCAACCTGTTGGCAAGAAACCGAAGCTGATCCCGACCAAAATGGTTGATTCCCCGATCATCATTTATTTTGAGGTCTGCTACTCAGTGCATGCATTGTTTACCCCTGCAGTGACTCTAGGAATGCGAAAATGGAGAGATTAGGGTCGTCCATGGAGGCATGGAGGGTGGTTTTGCGGTGAGAGAAAAGGGAAAAGGATCCTTAACCGTTATTAATCTCTAACTTGTCTAACGTGGCCAATCCAATTGTGACAAGTGGCACTCATTTTTTTTTTGGAAATAATAAAAGCAAGGTTCCTGATGCATTTCGAACACATGAAGTGGAGGGGAAGTGACAGAAACATCTACCACCAAACAATTGCTCCATTCACATGTAATCAACATTTAATATATAATGGATATCATTGTTATATACAAAACTCAAAATAATTATCACATATTATAAAAAATAACAAATCTAATAATAAAAAAATGTGTTATCATTTTACATAACTCATTTTTAAATTATATTAAAGTTTAAAATTTTTAATAACAAATCTTATAATATAAATTTAATTATTATTTAAAATATATTATACATATCAAAAATATTTTTTATAATATTTTAATTTAACCGATTCGACCATTATCTGATATTTTAATATTTTAAGATTTTATAAATACTAAAATTTTACATATATTAAATTATTAAAAATATGAAAATAATTTCTCCTAGAGCGTGCGAGTAAGGACAAATCATGATGTAAGGACCCGTGTTAGTTTGTAGGGACAGTCGTTAGTCTAGAAAACAACCGGGGTCATTATAAGTATATTATTTTCATATTTTTCATATTTAATATATGTAAAATTTTAGTATTTGTAAAATCTTAAAATATTAAAATATTAAAATATTAGATAATGGTCGAACCGGTTAAATTAAAATATTATAAAAAATATTTTTGATATGCATAATATATTTTAAATAATAATTAAATTTATATTATAAGATTTGTTATTAAAATTTTTAAACCTTAATATAATTTAAAATGAGTTATGTAAAATGATAGCACATTATTTTATTATTAGATTTGTTATTTTTTATAATATATGATAAATATTTTGAGTTTTGTATATTACAATAATAATAATATCTATTATATATTAAATGTTGATTACACATGATAGGAACAATTGCTTGGTTTGATGGTATACGTCTTTGTCACTTCCCCTCACTTCATGTGTTCGAAACTGAGTCAGGAACCTTGCTTTTATTATTTCCAAACACATGAGTGTCACTTGTTACAATCGGATTGGCCACGTTAGACAAGTTAGAGATTAATAAAGGTAGAGGATCCTTTTCCGAGAGAAAAGAGAGAAAGTTGCAGAGTGAAAGGCAGGGACACGAAGTGCAATTTTAGAAAGAACACATGGCAAAATGAGAGCAGTGCGATTGGAGATAATCCAACGACTGAGGCGTGAACTACAAAGTGCATTTCACGCCTCAACCACAGAGGAGCCGCACTCAATACAAACTGATTATAAATATATATGAAATTTAGTAATGACAATGAGACAAGGCCAAAACTAGGAGTGTTTCCCCATTCTTCGTTCTTATTGTACCAATCCTATTTTCCTGATCCTCATGATAGGCAGAGAATCTTTTTCCACCCTCATTCTCTATTAGAACTTATGAGGATTCATGATAATCTTAAATATATCAACAAATAATTATTAAAGATCAATAAAAATTTATAAAATAAAAAATAAAGATATTAATAAAAATATGTTATGAGCAGTTACTGCAAGTGTCACATCCCAAAAATTGAGCATGTGAAAAGATACTACTCATTTGATAAAATTCTCAAACATACGTTATTTACATATATTCTGTAAGGTTTTACATTCAACCTTAATCATTCATTCCACACTACAGAATTATATTCATCTGATAAGCAAATATAGACATACATAGTCTGATATTTCTATCTCATCGCAAGTCTAGGAGACCTATAGTAAGTACAGAGCGTTCCTAGTATCCACATTAATAAGTACTGGTATCCCACCAGACAGAAATAGAGGATAATTCTAAGGGGCTTCTATTCTTCAAACGGATACTCTTGTTCTTTGTTTTCTGTATCTGAAAAAAAATAATCATAGGGAGTGTGAGTTTATTTAAAAACTCAGTAAGTAAATAACTGTACTATATAAAATATCAAAAGTACAAATACCACATTTACTCATATATTTAATTGTCTTATACATCGAGTAGTATGAGACTCTAACCCTTTCAAACTCATGAATAAGATTTCATAGATATGCACTGAGTAGTATGGGACTTTAACCCTTTCAAACTCGTGTATGAGCTTTCTTAGATATACACCGAGTAGTATGGGACTTTAACCCTTTCAACTCGTGTATAGGTTTCATAGATATGCACTGAGTAGTATGGGACTTTAACCCTTTCAAACTCGTGTATGAGCTTTCTTAGATATACACCGAGTAGTATGGGACTTTAACCTTTTCAAACTCGTGTATGAGCTTTCTTAGATATACACCGAGTAGTATGGGACTTTAACCCTTTCAAACTCGTGTATTAGATCCCGTAGATCTTTACTCATTGACAAGATAGTGAGAATTTATCACATAATACAATTGTCATGAAATAAAATAATTTCTACATACTCTTATTTCTACCGATCATCATATACTCCTATATGAAAATTGATTGCTTATTATCCAAATAATATTGTAAATGGGACTTATATTGTACTTTGACTTGTAATATCAAATTAGCTGAGCAAGGTTATTCACTCACCTTGATGTTTGTCTAAGTTTACCTTGTTCCACACTAGAATTTGTGTAGGAAAATTTCCTAGTAAAATATATTACAAGGAAACATAAGAAAGGAAACAAAATCACGAAAATACGCAAAATTTTCTGATTGCTACAGTAACGGTTCGCTACAGTGTCGGTTCGCTACAGTAACGTTGACTGATACAGTACCGTTGACTGCCGACACTACAGTAACTGCTACAGTAACTCGAAGAAAATCTCCCGAAATCTGGTCGCTACAGTAACTCGAGTTTTGCAGAAGTTTTTGCAGAAATTTCTCACAAATTCATCCTTTCCTTTCTTGTTTCAAAACCAGAATTTCAACTCTTTTAACCGATTATAACTCAAATATAACTTCTAAAACAACTGAGATTCATGAATTATCATCAAAATTTTCAAGAACAAAACCTCCTCTGATCTTCTACATAAACTGAAATTTGAGGAAAATAATGAGATTAAAGCTTACCTTTGATCCTTACAAAGCTTTTGAACCGAACAAATAATCAAAACTCTGAAGATCAAGGAAATGATTTGAGAAAAGGATGAAGAAACGAGAGAAAACAAAGTCACTGTTCACTTCTCAGCTTTTTTCCTTCTGCGTGAAAATGAGAGGGTACTATTGAAACTTTATATTAAATATTTCTAATGGGTTATTCAATAACCCATGGGTATCCATAACCCAACATCCAAACACATTCAGTCAATTTACAATAAATGGACTAATTAACCATTCTGAAACCACTTTTCCATGAATTTCATCATTCTTAAAATATATCCCACATTGTGCAAATATTTAGTCCAGTCATTTAACTCAATTTTCATAAATAATATTCAAAGAGAACAATTAAATATGAAAATTAAAAATGACCAAAATAAATAACTAAAGTAACGTTGTAAAATTCTAAAATACTCTTAAGCGAATTATATTCTGAAATTAACGGGTATTACAGCAAGTGTCTTTATATTATAATTTGTATTTTTATGTATTTTTATGTGGGTCACACTTATATGTGGATGTATGTGTTTGTGTGTGGTTAGTTTTAGAACAATTTTCTTTTCATTTATGTCCCTGTGATGTTATATAGTTTTTGAGTAATGAATGGATATTATATTGTAGAGTATTATCCTTAACTTGGTGAGTTTACATTAGAAATTTTGATTCTCTCTATAATCTAAACCAATCATCTTCAAAATAGGTAGAAAAAAAAATCAGATTTCTCTTCTAGACCTATAACAAGATCCATGAGTAAAGACCTAACAAAATACTTATTCATACAAATATAATAAAAGATATTGAATATAATAATCTAATTATAATATAAACAAGTATTAGAAATCATGTTCATTATGCTTTTCAACACAGTGAGACACAATTTTAGAATTTTTATTAAGGTTGTATTCTATGATTTTCTATTTTTGTTTTTAATTTCTAAACTCAAATAAATAAATAAATTACAAAAGAGAGTTTTTATTTATTGTATGCTTAATTAAATATAAAATACATTATTATAATTTATCGGATACAGGAATCCATAGGATAGGGGATATACTATATAGTCCCTACCCTCATTCCTAGCTATTATAGCTCTGGGGAGATTTTTTTTCCTTATCCCCGTTTCCACAGGAGAAAAATCTTCAAATGTAAGTTCTCAAACGGGACTATTCTTTCAGGAATTATCATATATGGGAATTTTTTGTCATCCTAAATTGAGTTCTACACTCCTCCATATTTATCTTTCCTGTTATACTATGTATCATATTATAAAGGGTTCATTTTGGACATTATTATATTAATTTTTTACTTGAAAAGATCGAAATTGGTGAGTTTCTCCGTTTTGCATTGTCCTGCATCTAGGTGAAATTTTGAGGACGGATCAAGCCGAGCAACGTGGAAGTTGGAACACCTCACACAAATTGCGAAACTGAATAAAAAGTTTGCATGTTCTTTTCTCAATGAATCTCTCTAGAAGCGAATATTCGAACAGTGGTGAGCAAAGTGATAAAAAAAAGTAAGTGGAGGATTAATAAGAACTTGTGCCTAATTATTTCTACTGAGGAATTTATAAAAATCATAGTTGATATACCAGGAAAGTTCACCTGCGTTCATTAACCCAACTTAGGAATGCATTATATGGACTAAAACTTCACAAATGTTCATTTTTTTTTAATTTGGTCTCTTAATAATTTTTATTTTTGATTTAGTCCCACATAGATACCCTTTATTTCTCAATTCAGTCCATCACAATTTTTTATTCTCAATTTTTTCCCTTACATATTTTTATTCTCCATTTTGTCCCTCACATATGCCATTCTTTTCAATTTCGTCCTTTGCGAATTTACATTCTCAATCTGATCCCTCACAAATTTAGAAGTTTTCAATGGGATCCCTCCATCCAATTGTCATTGAATAGTGTAATGGAAGTGTTAATTTGGTAGGTGACTCATTAACGTAATCGTTAAGTGTCATATATTTTTTTAAAATCAATTTCTTTCTTTGTTGCACTTTTGACCGACAATTAAAAAAACGAAAAGGGGCATTTATTAGGAGCCAAATTGAAAATAAAAAATTTGTGAGGAACAAAATTAAGAACATTTTGATTTGTAAAGGGCCAGATTAAAAATAAAGATTTGTAAGGGAACCAAATGAAAAAAAGTATTTATGAGTAACTAAAATGGAGTTTTAATCTTTTTTTTTTTTGGGTTACAAGAGAAGGCAGAAGAGATCAAAACAAAAACTACAACCTAAAATACAATATGGAGGTGCAATCAGCTAACAAAGCCAAGCTAATCTCTTAAGGTGGCACTACAAAAAAAAACAGTTATTTAGTGGCGGTTTTCTAAACCGCCACTAAATGAACACACAGTGACAGTTTTATTCTAATTGCCACTATATAGTACAGTTTTGTTAGAAACGCCACTGTATAGTGGTGGATTTTGTAAAAATCGCCACTAAACTTGTTATAGTTTTTTTATTTTTTGGGATAAAGGAGAAAAATACAAGAGACCTATCTTTTTCCTAAATTTTCATCCTTGTATGAAGTTAAATCTTAACCCTTGGTGTTAATGCCTCTCTCTTTATTTTCATCTATGTCTCTTTATTGTTGTCTACGCTATTCACCACCAAAGTAGTCTGGAAAACCCAACCACAAAAGCTAGCGTTGAGGTGGAAGAGCTAAGCTACTTAAGTACCCCATCAGGCAGTCCACACACACACGTGCAAGGGAAAGATACATACACATTGGTGCCTTCGGACATCCATTAAAATCGAGCCCTAATGCAAGGAGCAAGGGCGTCCTTCACTATCATTGTGATAAGTGACATTTACATAGGGAATTGTGACCTTGGGTGTATAGGCTAGCCCCTGGTGTGGTTAGCTATGATATACTATTTTTCTTTCTTCTTTAGTAAGTTCATTTACAACATCTAATGGTGCCCTCGTGGGCACGTTCATTTCTAAGTTAGTCTGGTATAATTGAAATCAAGTGACTCACACAGAATATGGGGCCCTTCGTCATTGATCATATGTATCTTTCTATTGTCAATGTCACTATTCAGCCCTCGATCAAGATTATTTCTTCCATAAGGCTTTTGTTATTCTGTCATGTATAATTCTATCATTTCTTTCGCTATACTATTTATGCCCCATTCCGTCATCAATCATCATACGTACTCTCTAAACCCTACCTACTAATTTACTTATTTTGAGGTATACATTGTGTCTTATTAATTTGTTTAACATTTTTGTATTGGTACTCCCTACTATTTCAATTAAGTCAACTTAATCACAAAATTAATTTTGAATATATAAAATATAATATATATACATAATTTTTTTATTAAAATATGGAAAAAAAATTAATTAAGGATCATATAATAAATTTATGTTGAAAATATGAAAAAAAAATTAAATAAAGTATTTTGAAATTCAATAGCCTCGGTTTTGTAACAATCGACACTATATCTAGATATAGTGGCAGTTTTTAATAACCGCCACTGTATATAGTGGCAGTTCACTGTAACCGCCACTAAATTCATTAAATAAATCATTAATCCCTAAATCAGATTTCATTTTGGCGTGTCTTCCAGCAAGGTCTCCTCGTCGTGCGGCATCCTCACAAGGTCTCCCTTGCTATGCTATACCGCTGCTTCGTTGCCGACTCATTGATTCGTTGCCGCCAACTCGCCGTCCCTCCATCATTCCTCTGTTGTCTCGTGCTCCGTTGGCCCATCACGAAGGAGACAAAAAGCCAGCTGTCTCCCACACTGTTATCCGCTATCTCTTGCTTTGTTCGCCATCAACTTGCCAGTCCATTAGCCTTGTGCTCGATCGATGCTTCCTTTTCCGTCGTCTACCATCGTCTCTGGCAACCTTGGTGGTTGTCGTCGGTAAGTGATCATTTTCGATTTTTTTTGGTTTTTTTTTCTAGTTATTTACTCATTTTTTGGGATTCTTGGCTGTTTGGAACATATGTCTGGATTGTTAAAATTTTTTGACAGTAACATATATAGGTTCCACTGGCTCTTTAATGAGTCCTAGTTGTTATGGTTAATTAAGTTGTTTAATTATTGTTACAATACAATATATCTTTTATATGAGGTTGAATATACCAAACTCTAAGACATCATTTATATATTCACCTAATCAACCTTAAAGAGTATTGAAGTTTCATGTCATTTGATGAGTTGTTGTAAGCTTATTTAGTGTGTATGTGTGTGTATAATTTATGTAGTTGAGTTAATTGCAATTTATGGTTAGATAAGGGTCTTCGCTTCTAAATCAAATTCAAACATATCGTGCAAGCTTGCTTTTATATTTATGTTGAATCAACCGTGGTTCACCTACTTGATCATATTTGCTTTATACTGCTATTTTTCTTTTCTTTCGGAATCCCTTACTTGAACAATTTTGGTTTTTTAAGTTTTGGTTGTAGGTCCTTGTGGTGGTCATATGTATCTGACTCATTCTAAATTTGTTTCAATTATGTCATACTGGCTTTTTTGTTGATTGTACAGATTTTGGAAATGTTCAATTTTTAGGAGAGACTATGTTGAATTTTTAGTATTCTCTTAATGCTTGTTAGGTTAGTAAGGTTCAAAAGTTACCTTTGAAATTTCCTTCTTTTATTAAATTAATGAAATTTGTAAATTCTAATTATATTTTTTCTTCTCACTTTATTTTGCAGTTGTTGGCGACTTTAATTTTTCATTTTGATGCTCCATTTTTGCTGGTTCCTCTCCGGTTCCTTGCCACCAACGGTGAGCCACGTCTTCATGGCCAGTAAGTGTCTATGTTTTTCCTCCTAGTTTATTTTCTAGTAATCTTCTGATGTTATTTGCCTAATTTGTTTCCTCTCCATTGGTGCCTAGTTTTTTTTTTCAGTAAGTTTTCATCTGAGCGAGTTGAAAGTTTTATTTCTCTAGTAAGTCGTAATTTATGATTGAACAAACTTATACAAATAATTTTGATCAGAGTTGGATGGAATGGATATAACTCTTTTTTTTTAAATGGCAAAAACAGAATAAGGTGGTCCAACCTTTATGCATGAATTCATGTTTGTTTAGATTCATTAGATTTTCTCAATACATTTTCTTAAACAAGGGAATATATTAAGTTATATTTTCATTACGGGCATATGCAAGAAACTATAAGATAAGTTATGTTTTCATTATAGAAGTCCCTTAGCTGAACCTTTTTGGTCTTTTAAGTTTTGTTTATAGGCCCTTGAGGTGGCCATATATGTTTGAATGATTCTAATTTTGATTCAATTAAGTCATATTGGTTTTTGGTTGACTGTACAAGTTTGGTAAACATTCAATTTTTAGGGTAGACTCTGTCAGATTTTCAATAACCTATTAATACTTGTTAGGTGAGTAACGTTCAAAAGTTACTTTTTTTAAATTTCTTTCTTTGATAGGATTATTGACATTTATAAATTCTAGTGATATTTTTTTGGTTACTTTAATTTTCCAATTTGATACTCTATTCTGCCTCTTATTGCACATGTTAAAGAGTTGACTTGATCTTGGTTAGAATATTTACTTTTGAGACAATTTTCTTTAGTTTACATTTAATGACTGCTATATTGTATGTTGTTGTTGTGCCTAATGTGCTTTAATTAGTTTAAGAATTAGGAATACAAATGTGGATATATGCATCAATTTTGTTGTAGTTAGTTTTGTTAATTTAATATAAATATCTTTAAAATGTTTCAAATCTCTTACTATATGTTATTAAAATGGTCAAAGATCCATTTTCTTGTTATTAAAATAGACGGTGCAAACGATTAGTAATTTATTTCAATCTTATTTACATGTAGACTAACAAAATTTCAATATGTACAGATGAAAATGAGGTTGCGAGGACTCAGAGGTTACAAGTAAATGATTTATGGGTTCTTCCTTTGGACTGGCGTGTAATGTTAGAGTGGAATGAAGTAATGCAGCCGATTGGAGAAGGCGCAGAGTTGCTGGGCTTGTTCATGGGTCCTATGGGCAAAAATTATGCAGTCTTGCTGATCACTTATAAGACTTGGAAAAAGGTTCCAGCTGATTATGAGGAATTGATAATAACAAATGTGATACAGGTAATAATTATGAATTATTAATTTATGATTTCATTAATTAAATATATTCTAATTGTGCTACTTTTCTTTTCTAGTCAAAATTTGTAATTAACAGTCAAGAAGAAAGAAAATTCATTAGGAAAAAACTTGGCGTTCATTGGAAAAACGGGCGCCTGGACTCTTCAAGGCTTAATACAATGGAATAATAACAAAACAAGAAATAATTGAAATGTTTCTACAAGCATTTGGAGGGAGCACTGGGCTGTATATTGTAATACCCAAGAAAAATAAAATATAAATATTTGTTTACAAACTACTGTTACTATTTCAGTATACAGTACTATTCACCTGTATAATACTATTTACGTATATGATACTGTTCATTTATACAATCGAAATGTCAAGTACTAGATGGTGTTTGGTCATAAGAGAAAACTAGAAAGAAGTTCGTAGGAGAAACTGACGTTTTATGTGTGAAAATACCCTTAGGGACTAAAGTGAAAGGACTGAATTGAAAAAAAACTTAAAGGTTTAAGGTGAAAGGATATTTTTCCCTTTTAAGTTTCCAATAGTAATAACAGAAAAATTTTCCATTGTACTAACTGCATTATTAGAAATGTCATTTTCATGAATAGTAAATTGAATATTTTATTAGCGCATAGTGTCAAATAGTACCCTTGACTTTTGCTATAAATAGGCCCTTCCATTTCACTTCTAAACTCACACCTTCAACTTCTCTTCTTCTCTCCTTAAGTTTCTCTTACTCCAAAGCTAGGTCTCTGAGATTTTGGGCCTTTCCTTTTCAGCTTAGGTAAGGATACTATGCCCTTTCTATGTCTTTCAAATTTTAGAAGTTAATTTCTTAAGTATGCTCTGTGGTTGCGGCCTTGGCTAATCTTCCACATCAGAAAAACTGTCCTTAGCTGTTTATATGTTATTTTGATTCTCTGATTACCGAAATAGAATGTAAACTGTGAAGAATACATGTCTAGGAAAGTTCTGGCTAAGGAAAGACCTGATTTTTAAGTGTGTCCAGTGTGACCCTCCACTCTTTCCTGGGAACTTACCTGGTGTACTCTTTTACAGATTGTATTCTCTATTTCTGGTATGAATAGTGATCGTACGTATGAATAGTGACCGTACGTATGAATAGTGACCGTATGAATAGTAACCGTATATATGAACAGTATCTGTACGAAAACAATCCTGACGTATTTTCTCTAATCTTTCATGAAAATCTCCGTAGCAGAACACCGAAATTCACCTGAGAACTCTTGTCTGTAATGACTTAGAGAAGCGATGTTCGTACGGAATCCAGGTGAGTGAAACGACCCCGTTTTAATAGAGTTTTAGCATTACTGGTGATAAAAAAGTATGTTGTAGGACACTCCCAAGATTCATAGGGGAAAATTGAATTCAGAATGGCGAATATAATGAGATAATTAATCCAGAAGTATGGATAAGAAAAAGCAAGTATCTCATGATGATGTGAAGATTGAATCTCTTGAATTATGGTTTATAAAGCTATAATATAGTTATCTACTATACCTGTTATATGGATGAATATTATATTGAGCTTCTGATTATGATATGAAATGCTATTGATTGTGATTGAGCGGGACAGTACCCCCTCTCACGGCAAGGCGGAAAACCCGGTTGACAGGGTGTCTTGACCAATGAGTGTGGAGACAACGATTCCCTCAGTAGGGATATAGCCCGGATTGGTGATAAATCCGTGAGGCGCCCTAGCTAAGAGGATGAGGTTGTGCGTCATGGCGGAAATATACATAATTGGTGAGCCGGCCTGTGTGCGCTCTCCGGGATATATTGCCATTGACGAGTACTAGTAACGTTTGTTGAATTGGATGAATTTTTATCTTCTGTCTATTGGTTGAGTATGAGCCTTTGGATATGCTTGCATGACTGGTAATGTATTTGAATTTTATTAATGCGAGGCCGATTCGCTCATTGAGTTTAAAAGCTCACATTGTTTGTACAACCTTTTTGTTCAGATCAGGTTGCCATCGAAGAATATCTGCTAGAGGAGTAGATCACTTTGTACCTTCCCGTTGTCGGGTAGACCTCTCTTCTGTTATAGATTATGTTGCTCTGTAATCGTCTAGGACATCTAGTTCAGGGGTTCGACATTTGGCTTGTATGTCAGTATAATAATGTATTTTAAATTGATAATCTATGATTTTCAGATAAGAAAATTTGATATATTTATCGGAAGGCTTACAGTGATGAGAGATTCATCATTGTGCCGGTCATGTGCCCAGAAAACGGGTCGTGACATATATATTGAGATGCAATATGACCAGGACTACCAAGTAATTAATAGCACTTTGAAACATTAATTTTCCATTTTATGTTAAGAATATACTAACATGATTCATCCAAATGTCAGGAGAAAGCTAGAAAAAAAAAGCGAGCAGGCAATCTCTGACCCTTAATCACACTGGCGGCACCAAAATTATTTGAGAAAACCTGAGATGGTAAAGTGACTTTTTAAAAAAGAATCTTTAAGATTATTTGAGAATTAATTGACTTTAATTTTATAGGATGCTACGCACGATGGACGAGTCAGTAGGGCTGAAATCTGGCGTGAGACTCACAAAAAGAAAGATGGTTCATTCGTAAGTGACAAAACGAGAGTTATCAATGTAAGTTTGAACATCTTGAACTTTCTAAATGTAATGAACTTTATTCAATTTGTGATTTGTTAATAATCTTATTTTCATTCAATGTGTGGGGTGTATAAAAAATCACTAAAATTGAGACGCAGGGAACTGTAGCTATTGGAGTTTCGACTTAGGACTCAGTGGCATTGGTGTTAGGAACTCAAGAGTATCCAGGATGAGTTTGTGGCTTGGGTTTCGGGCCCTGCCCACTCAAGTGTTTGGCCACCTTTCTCGCTTTGCAATTGAGTCCTCTACTTCTGCATTGTAGTTAGAGGTAGCAAGTTTACGATTTCAGATGGCAACTATGGATAAAAAAGAATAAGGAAATGATGCATCTTTTCCTTCAGACCCTCCAAGGTAAGCTTAGTACTCATAATGTGGCACAAAGAGTAAGTTCATTCAATTTTGTCAATTCTTTATTTTTGTTCTTCTAATCAATTTATTAACGATTCTATTATAAATGCAGTTTTTTGCAGATCAGAATGGAGAGGGTTCTGGTCAGGCAACACACTCTCTATTATCTTGTAATTAAGAAGATAATGAAGAAATGGAGGCCAACGACAACGACGCTCAAGATGACGACGACGACAATGAAGATGATATGTGACTTATGTTTTATGGTTTTAGATTTCTGTTGTATGGAGATCTTTTTAGACTTATATTGCCTTTTAGATTTTGGTTTAAGACTTTTGTTATGTATCAAAGTCTACTTATTATATATCATTTCTAATTTGCATGTTTAATTATGAGTTATTGTGTATATTGGGTTGCATATTGAGTAATCTGACTGTAAGATATATATGTAAGAATGAGTAAATGGAAAGAGCAGAGAAGCAAAATACAAAATGTCATATCTGCAGTTTTAGTGGCGATTTTTAACCAATTATAGTGGCGGTTTAAACTGCCACTAAACTAACACTTATAGTGGTGATTATGTAATATAACAGCCACTATATAGTGGCATTTTTTTAGAAAACCGCCATTACAAAATGTGGCTAACCTTTTTAAAAAATATACAGTGGCAGTTTGTAACCACCACCATAGCTGCCACTAAAATGTTTAATGGCAGTTATTCTCACAGTTAGTTGAAATTGCCACTAAAAAGCTTGTAGTGCAAAATTTAGTGGCAGTTTATGTTGTTTAAAACCGCTGCTAAATCTCATTTTTCTTGTAGTGTGACTCCTCTCAAGAACAAAGGTGAGTTGAGTTCTTTAATCCCATCTTAAGAAGTAGATCAACACAATGATTAGTTTCTCTAAGAAAATGGGAAATGTGATAACCCTTGTGTCATCAAGAATTTTCCTAATGTCATCATTGATAACCCCATGGAGGTGAGTAGAGGAGTTCAAGTTCTCAATGATACGAATTACCTCAAGGGAACTAGTCTTTGCAAGGATGAGCGAAGCCTCAATCTCCCTAGTGATTAAAAGGCCATGGAGGATGACGGCGAGCTCTGCATGCATATTAGTCATGACACTCATGTAGCTAGAGAAAGTAGTCAACCACTTCCCTACTTTATCTCTAATCAACCCACCTATACTAGCTCTGCTTGGATTGCCCAAAGAGTTGCCATTGGTGTTAATCTTGACATGATCCTTAGGCAAGAAAATTAACCCATCAAACCAAGTGAGGTAAGTGCTCCATAATCTTATTACAATCATAAAAAATCTTTGAACTGACTTACACAAATCAAGAAAAAAATATTACAAGCAACAATAAAGTTAAAGTTACCTTACCTAGTTTGATGTCGTTACGCAACCTCCACCACCACCAAATGACACAAAGGAAAATGATATCATGTTTTTCTCCAGCACTTCGAATGTTATCGCAAGTCATTTTCTCATGTAGCCAAATTTGGAGGTCATCAATAGTAAAATTATGTGAGTTAGTGAAACAAAATGGCTCAAAATTCTCCAAGATAGATCATAGTTTTTGAGGTAATGTAAAATGGTCTCCTACCTAAAATGACATCGGACGCAAAAAAGATTCCAAAATTTCCATGTTCATCTTTCTTTCTGATTTAATTGCTTCTAGTTCTTCACTTGCTCTATCAAGAATTACAAAAAAATTGCAATCTGTGCAATTTTGAAAACGATTGTGTAATATTTCTAGTAGGGGCAAATACCTGATTGTTGCGTTGATTAAAATATTGATTCAAATCACTATCTTTAGGAAATCACAATTCCAGCATGTAGTCAAGCCCGGAAAAAAACAAGTGAAAGTTGTAAACAATGAAGCTATAGTGAAAAGAAAAACCTGCAAAGTGTGGGATCGAATGCTGAGAACTCACCAGTGTTTAAAGAAAGAGCAACGAAAACTACATAAGAGGCGCCATGAATGAATTTCTTGAGTTTGTTGCGCTAAAATTTTGGATAGGCAAAACAAAGATTAGGAGAATTTTGCTTTAAGTGAAAATGCTAATCAAAGCAGATAAATGTGCATATTCAACACAAGCTCCTTCAAATGTGTCCTCAAATCGAGCAACAATGGGCAAAGTATGAACCAAGAATAGAAAAGAAAAGGAAGAAAAAAGATATTGGAAAATATGAGATTCTCGTTGTTGATCTCCACTCCTCACTTCAACTTGTGTAAGGCAGTGTCTCAACTTATCATTGGTGAGGGAAATTAGTACCAAGGGCAAAATGATAGTTTTGTTGACATGATGGTTGTGTTGTGCAAAAATTAATGATTGGATATGCTAATATGTTCACAAATGTATACATGATCAACTGCCATGTAAAGCTATTTTAACAGCAAAGTTAACTATACTAACGGCAGAGACTAACTTACATAAATAAGAAAACTATAGAGACTATTTTACATAAAAATAAACTATTGGGACCAATATATAATTTTGATAAAATTATAGTGATTAGAATTATAATTTAACCTAACATTTTGTTGATTAACTAACTGTCAAAATTATCAAGTGACAATTATTTTGACAGACTAAAAATTTAAATTTAGACACATATTTTTCTAAAATTAAAATAAGATATTTTATCTTTTAAGTACCAAATTATTATAATTATAATTGCTAAAACCAACTCAATAATTTACTCATTATTTTTATTACTAAAAAAGATTGGAAAGAGATTCCTCGCGAATATGCTGCTATTTGCCAACTGCCAAACCTCCTTGGCATACCGAATATGCTAATAGTAATGCTAATGAAAGTTGACAGTCATATTAACCAAAAAAAAAAAAACCTTCAAAGGAAAAAAGCCTTTCTTGTTCTTACGGTGAAAAATTTGCCTGACCCCTTGGTAATGGGCATACTCCACGTGTCTCAGTCCTGATGTTTCAAATATGTTCTTTTATATTTCATAAACAAAATAATCTTTCCCAATTATTTAATATTTTTCATAATTACGTGTGCTTGTCTTGTCTCTCGTAAAAGAAGCGCCATCGAATTTGGATCCGATTCTTCATCCTCGCTTGATCACTGCCTGTTTATCTTCCACCTTTCAATCACCTTCTCTCGTTCCCTCTCATTTCCCCCAGCCACTCGCAGGTAACTGTAATCTCACTAATTCTTCTGCGGCTTCGATTTTCAATTGTTTTATGATCGAATTCATGGCATTCCTGTCGATTTGCTTCTGAATCTTGAGCTAATTATGTTGTTTTAGTTTCTCTTTACTTGTACTTAGGTTGAATAGGAGGTTTCGGAAGTGAAGTTGGCTTCCGAAAGTTCTATGACTGTCTCTTCCGTGGTCGATC
This sequence comes from Biancaea sappan, assembly GCA_037074585.1. Taxonomy (NCBI): domain Eukaryota; kingdom Viridiplantae; phylum Streptophyta; class Magnoliopsida; order Fabales; family Fabaceae; genus Biancaea; species Biancaea sappan. Next base: position 31,784,756 of record CM073492.1, on the reverse strand, counting down.
AGAAGTTTCCGTTCTGAGGTGAACGAAACTACAGCTAGGTTTTATTCAGTATTTTAGACTGAGTCCTCGTAATGGAAACGAGTTCCTTGTAGCTTATGAGTTTCTTCCCTAGCCTCAATTAGTTATAATGGTGGTAGAGCGTTTCCTTATTCTGTAGACCTTTTGTTTATTTATTTTATAATTATTTATTTTTTGGGAGGGGTTCTTCGACATCTATAGAAAGTTCTGTCAAATTTCGCTAGTATGGATGAGCATCCAATTTTCTACTCCAAACGTTCAACATTATCTCTAACGGTATAAACTTTCAGTACGAGAAGGTTACTGGATAAATAATCTTTTGCAAACCAACCATTATATTTCTGTAATTCAGAATGAAAAAGACAGTTGCCACCAATTTTCAAATAAACAATGCCTATACTATGCCAGATAACTAATCTTCATGTGTGTCTATTTTATAGATAAGAATAGGGGGGAAAACATAGGTTCTCCAAAAGTTTCTATCCAAGTAGGCACTACTATAAAATCTTGCACTTAAAGTTACTTTGTTGCTTTCTAGCAAATCTTCATGCTTGTATACTTTCAGATGAGTACTGAAGCAGTGTATTTAAATTTTACAGAATCAATTTGGGGATTGCTTGAATAACATGGATAGACTAAAATCTTCTGCACGTCTCATGATTGTCTCAGATCTTGATCACACAATGGTATGTTTTATGCTTGTGTGTTTCTGCAGCTTTGATACCTTATGTTTTTAAGATGGCTTCATTGGTGAATATGCTTTACTGTTAGGTTGATCACCATGATGCTGATAACCTTTCCTTGCTCCGTTTTAATGCCCTTTGGGAAGCCTACTATCGCCATGATTCTCTGTTAGTTTTCTCAACTGGAAGGTCACCTACACTCTACAAACAATTGAGGAAGGAGAAACCCATGATTACTCCAGATATAACCATAATGTCTGTAGGAACTGAGATAACTTATGGTAAAACAATGGTGCCAGATGATGGATGGGAAAAGTTTTTGAATCAGAAATGGAACAGGAACATAGTCATGGAGGAAGCAAGCAAATTTTCTGAACTTACTCGTCAGGTTTAATTTATAGTTTGATTACAGTGATTGGTCAATCGATGTGTATGGTTCAGCTGTTCGTATTTAGTACGACTTGTTAGATTCTGTAGCAAAACTGCTTGGTAATAGCATGTTTAAATGACTTGATAATTAATGGACTTCCTATCTGGAATAACTGCTAGTGCAGGCAGAAACAGAGCAACGACCTCACAAAGTAAGCTTTTATGTCAAGAAAGAAAAGGCTCAGCATGTGATAGAAGCTCTTTCTGAGACTTTGAAAAAACTTGGGGTAAAGACATTACTCCTTTAAAAAGTTTCTTTCTTCACCAATACTGGAATCCTCATTTGTCATCAAATATTTTTCTGTATGCATTTTACCAGCACCAAACTAGCAATTGGTTTTTCTGATATCATACTGTGAGTAATTAGTTTTGTGACATTAATTCATTTTTGGCCAGTTGGATGTTAAAATAATATATAGTGGAGGAATTGATTTGGACATATTACCACAAGGTGCTGGCAAAGGTCAAGCTCTTGCATATCTGCTAAAAAAATTTGAGAGTGAGGGAAAGCGCCCTGTTAATACTCTTGTTTGTGGTGACTCTGGAAATGATGCCGAGCTATTCAGCATTGCAGAAGTCTATGGTGTCATGGTTGGTGATTCACTTTGTTTATCACAATAATTTTCCTAACCATATTTGTTTGAAGTTGAGGTGCTAAGTTAATCCATTTTTATCGGGCATGTAGGTGAGCAATGCCCAGGAAGAGTTGTTGCAGTGGCATGCTAAAAATTCAAAAAACAACCCCAAGATTATTCATGCCACAGAGCGATGTGCATCTGGGATTATACAGGCCATTGGTCACTTTAAGCTAGGCACAAACGTGTCTCCAAGAGATGTATTAGACATTGCAAAAGATGTTCAAAATGCATCTCCAGGTCATGAAATAGTGAAAATTAATTTATTATGTGAAAAGTGGAGGCGTGCTGAAGTTGAGGAGTCTGAGCAGTTTCTGGCAGGTCTAAAAGCAGTTTATGTATGTTTGCCATCCCTTACTCCCAAGTACTCCTTTTATAAAGGAATGCCATCTCTTGTACATGTCAAATAGTTTTATTCCTTTCTGCGCTTATTACTTCATCTATTTTTATGATAAGTTACCTGTTTCTGGTCCATTCTATTTATTTCTCAAATGCCTTCATTTTAGTGCTGTGTGAGTGTTATAATAATCCACTATTTCAATTGGTCGTGACATTTAATTTAGAACTTCGTTTAAGATTTAACTTTTTTGAAATCTATCTCAACTATTCTTTTTTAAATATGTAGGACCCATCTGGCACTTTTATTCATCCCTCTGGTTCTGAGCATCATATTGGGGAGCAAGTAAATATTCTGAGAGGGTGCTATGGGGACAAACAGGGAAAACAATATAGCACTTGGGTGGACGGGGTATTAGCCATACGGATTGGTTCTGATGCGTGGCTTTTGAAGTTTGATAAGTGGGAATCATGTGGTGAGCATTTTCTCTTCTTAGATACTACGAGACTACCTGATATTTGATTGTTTTACTCATTGTATTTTCCCCCTTCGGCTTGTTATCTTCAAAATTAAGCGACTGTATATAATGTTCACATGTTGGGACTCTATATACGAACACTATCTATTGGGAATTGCGGCTAGGCATATTTAAGATTGTTGAAAATTATTTACAGAAGCCTTGCGTTAAATTTGTGTTCCATATCTTGCCTTCACCAACTACTATTTTGCTTTGTAGGCGAGAAGCGACAAGGTTGTGTGAACACTGTCATACTAAGCAAAAAGGTAAATTACAAGACTTAATTGCATTAACTAATTTTCATGAGTTTCTCTGTGAAGTTTTCTGAGAAGAATGAACCGTGAGTTTCAGGGTTCAGACCGGTTCACCTGGGTGCATGTGCATCAAACAAGATTGGAACAATCAGTGAAAGATGAATGGTTGCTTTAGGTGGTTCATGAAGCTTAATTTTAAGTTCCAATTTCTTTTGCAATAAATGTATCTCCGTAAACAAATTTCTGCTTATTAATTTTATAAAGATCTTATATGATGTTCCTCCAAAAAATCCTTACATTAGTCATACGTACTAGTAATTTTACTGCGAAGCTCCGGATTTCAGTTTTCTTGAGAATATAATTTTCATACCTTTCCAACATTACCATAGATCCTTTCAATATAGGCCGGATTGATCAGTTGTTATCTTCTTTTCTCTTTAATGTTATAGAAATCGTATCTGGGCCAGTGAGTGGTATAATTTAACATTGAAACGGTGATCAAATTGTGGACAAACTGATTGAATTAAAATATTTAATATTAAATAATAACATATTTTGTATATTTTAAGTGCTAACTTATTATTGACTTACGCATACAATAATTTGCATATGATAATGGTGTTATTTGACTGGTGGAAACTGTGCTCAACTCCCGCAGTACAGGTTCAACTACATGAAGTGCCAATTCAGCAAAATCCAGAGAGGTGGACCAATACCATTAGACCAATCGTCAGTTTTTATATCAAGGATTTGGTCAATCCATCAATTGATTAAAATGACTGATTCTTTTAAGCTACGGTTCTTAATGTCTTCAAAATCATGCTAACTCATCATCGTTTTAGTTGAATCGGTGGGTTTAGTCCTATCTTCTGTTTCACAGTATGAGATTAGGTGTGTCCATCGATTGTTTTATTAATTGAATGTAATAAAGATGTTTAAATAATACTTCTATATCTGTTTGTCTTCATTTTTCAGCTGGGCTATAACAGTACGTCCTTGTGGATCAAATACTGTGCAAAATACAAAGCGTGTAACATTTACGGATAGTGCGCCTTGTTTCTTGCACAACTAATATATTTGACGCAATCCGATGAATTAGTCAAAGTACAACTGATTTAGAAGAATGGGGCGCCCCCCATTTTCTCATCACTTTCGGAAGAACTAAAAGTGTAATTCGTTAAATTTGAGGTCTTGGGAGATGTTATGGTATTTTATAGTATTATTTTAATGCTTTTATTTTAGATATTTTATTTTTTATATTTAATTAATTTTTTTAAATGTTATTTATAGAATTTGGGTGAAATGACTGAAATATATATTTTATTGTGGTGATGTATTTTCTGTGATGTGTAAAAAATTGGAAAAAGAGGAATTTAAATGGAATTAATATAATTGTTGTAAAATATTTATTTTTGGCTAAGTGGGTTTTGGGTTATTAGGTATGAGTACCCATGAGTCACCCAAGACCAACCACCTCTTTATAAAAACTTTGTTTTCTCTCTCTTCTCTTCATTCTTCACGTCTAAGCATTTGGGAAACAAGAAAGAGGAGCTTCTCTCTCATCTTCTACACCTTCTTCCATTTTCTTCTGGCTTGAACCGTGTTTTCTGTTCATCTAAGTTGCAAAGGATAGAGGTAAGCATAATTCTCCTCTTCCTTTTCCATTTTCGGATTTGGATTTGCCTAAGGAAGAAAAATGAGATTTTGGGTTGATTTGGGGCTCTAATGGATGAATTTAAGTGTGGGTGTTAATCTAAAACATTCCTACATGGTTAATGATGTTAACAGAATAAGAAATTTAGAGAAAATCAAGAGAAATTCATGGTTTTGAGCTGAAGAATACAAGAACTCAAAAATGGGAAAAAGTTAAGGTTTTAGATGAAAATTCAATAATTATGACTTGAATTATTGAAATTAATTGGGATTTTTGGTGTCTAAACACTCATTAGACATTAAGGATGAAATTCCATAGAAGAAATCAAGAGAAATTGTGAAGATTTAACTCCAAATTCATGAAAAATCGAAAGGGCGAAAAATCTCGAGTTATTGTTTATTCTGCAAATTTTCCAGATTTCGAGTTATTGTAGCAACAGGTACTGTAGCAATGGTGTTAGTGTCAGCAGCACTGTAGCTACGGTCAATGGCACTATAGCAATGGCGTTATTGTTGGCAGGCACTGTAGCATGAGGTTAATGTTACTGTTTTAACAGTCAACAGTTACTGTAGCTCTTGAAAATTTTGGTGACTCTACTGTTCTGGTCGTTATTGCCTAACTTTACCTTGATCCTCCCTAAAAGATGTGTGAGATGATGGAAGGAAATTCTATCAAATTCTATCTACTCTAAGATAGCCGTAACATCCCAAAAGACGTGGAAGATAATCAAAGAATTCATCCTGGAATAGTATTGACGAAACAGTAGTCACTAAACTTTTCAAGAGCTACAATAACGGTTGACTGTTGATAGTTAAAACAGTAACGTTGACTGTTTGCTACAGTACCTGCTGACAATAATGTTGTTGCTGCAATGCCATTAAACGTTGAATGTCACTACAATGCCGTTACAGTGCTACCGACACTAACACCATTGCTACAGTAACTCGAAATCTGGAAAATTTACAAAATGAACAATAACTCGCGATTCTTTGTCCCTTTTCGGTTTTTCATGAATTTGGGGTCAAATTGTCATCATTTCTCTTAATTTCTTTCATGAGATTTCATCGTTAATGTCTAATTAGTGTTTAGACACCAAAATTTCCAATTAATTCCAACAATATAAATTATAATCATTAAATTTTCATCTAAAACCTAACTTTTTCCCATTTTCGAGTTCTTGTGTTCTTTAGCCCAAAACTATGAGTTTTTCTTAGTTTTCTCTAAATTTCTTATTCCATTAACATCATTAACCATGTAGAAATATTTTAGATTAACACCCACACTTAAATTCATCCATTAGAACCTAAAATCTCATTTTTCTTCCTTAGGCAAAACCAAATCTGAAAATGGAAAAGGAAGAGGAGAATTGAGCTTACCTCTATCCTTTGCAACTTAGATGAACCAGAAAACATAGCTCAAGCCGAAAGAAAATAGAAGAAGAAGTTGGAGAAGATGAGGGAGAAGCACTTCCTTCTTGCTTCCCAAATGCTCAGACGTGAAGAATGAAGAGAAGAGAGAGAAAATGAAGTTTTTATGAAAAGGTGGTTGGTCTTGAGTGACCCATGGTACTCATACCCAATAACCCAAGACCCACTTGGCCAACAATAAATATTTCACAACTATTATATTAATTCCATTTAAATTCTTCTTTCTCCAATTTTTCACACATCACAGAAAATACCTCACCGCAATAAAATATATATTCTAGTCATTTCACCCAAATTTCATAAATAACATTAAAAAAAGAATTAATTAAATATTGAAAATAAAATGACTAAAATAAAAGCATTAAAATAACATTATAAAGCACCGGAATACCCTTAAAAATATGATCCAAATTTAACAGGTATTACATACTCTCCCTTAATAGTAACAGAATTTGGTCCTTCGAATTCAAAACTCACATCAAGATTGAAACAAGTGTGGATACTTCGTCCACATCTCATCCCCCGTTTTCCACGGACAACCAATTCATGTATTCAGCCCTTAGCCATAACATGAATCCGACCTCTCGGGTCAAGCCCTTAGCCATCTCATGTATCTGATCTCTCAGGTTATGCGCTCAACCATAACATGTATCACACGTACAAAACAAAACAAGCAAGCACAACTCCCTTTTTTGTGCTAGTTCCTACTACATCTTTTGCCTGAATACATATCGTAATATGTATCGGCGATTTGCCTCGGATACTATATAGAAAACGGTAGCACCTATACCACTCCATTCGCACCCTAGGGCTTCTGTACTAACTCGGGTCCCAACACTTTGGGTTCACCAAATTCAAACCAACCGATAGAAGATCGTCATTGTCTCTTATATAAAGCCTCGAATGGTGCCATCTCAATGTTAGTTTGGTAGCTGTTATTATAGGCGAATTCGATAAGTGGTAAGTCGTCCATCCAACTTCTACCGAAAACCAGAACACATCCTCACATACACATAACTCATCTTTTCCTACATAGGTCCATGTCTTTTCGAGTAACTCGCTTAAGAGCTACGTTAATGAGGATCCCGCTAAAGAGTTCATGTGGGTCTGCATCCCCACAATTCTAATTCTCAAGGCTTCATCAATGTGGATCTATCTACCCATGGATTCATCGCCTAGATACTATCCCATAGATTTACGTCTCTATGAAGCAATTCGTGAATCCTATGTTCACTGACCCCAAAGTACAGCTCCCACTCTGAGTCCTCCAAAACCGGGATGTGAACTAAGATCCCCAATCTAATAAAATAAACACTGGTACAACGTGGAGCATCATAATCTCCTTTGTACAGAGCTATACAAGTCTTACTACAACGACCTATATAGAGTTGTGTCCCTTCGATGAATGAAGCAAACCCATCATGCAATCTATAACGATCCATTCCTATTTCTACTTGGGAATCTCAAGTTACTACATCAATCATGAAGGTCTCTAACGTTCAGCCTTGACCTGCTGATACGTCGAACATAGAGCTACAAAGTCTGTCACATCTCTCCTCATCCCTTCCATCAGTAGACTTACTTCAACTCCTGATATATCCTAGTGGCACCGAGGTGAGCAACATATACTGAGCCATAAGATTCTCTCAAAATTTCCCTCTTCAATGGCTCGACACTTAAAACTCATAGCCTCTCCTTGAACCATAGAATATGCCCTTCACCACTTAGAAATCCCGTACTGAACCTTCCTTCGCCCTATCTCTGATATTCACCATATCTGCATCATTTCCCGATGCTCACTTCACCTAACGGAATTGGTCGACATATTCCTCTTGCCTTAGAAAAAGGTGATGGAGGAACTCCTCCCTTTAGTCTTAAAGCCATTTCCCAAAGCAAGTCTCTCTTGCCACTATTGTACCATCCTGGCAATCTTGATTCCAAACACCCAGTATGAAATTCATTTCACTTTCTTATCTGGTTTCTGCTACCTCAAACCCATCAACATCCTTTCTTTCTTGAGAGGCGTCACTTCATCATGATCTCACCCAACCAAAAGGAATCCTCGAAGAGACTAAAGAATCATTAATGAGCTCAAACTAGCTCTATTTAGATTTCCATTTCACCAAACTCTAGCACATTCTCTTTTTCTCTCATTTGAAGAGGTACGGTCGATAATGTTCATCACATTTCTCATGCACTACTCTAATATAACTAGAGGTCACCTCAATCAGAGGTTCCTTTACTCCACATACTGAAATACCTCATGTAAAACTCTCATCTCCAAGAGCATGACATCAAACTCCCCTGGTTATCACCCAAGCTAGGGCCAAAATTAAAGAACTCACTTCCCTCTCATGAGGTCCGTTGCAACCAACAACAAGTTATGTCAAGCCCACATCAAGTATCAACCCACTAGCTACCCTAGAGGTGATCTAACTCAATGCTATCAGCTCACATGGATACCTCATATGCACACAAAACAAAGCACATACTACTATGCAATCATAATCATATAACATACAAAAGTCATGAGGATGCACATAAGATAAAAGTACAAGTGTTCTTTGAATGCAGTATCTGAATCTTTTGGTTACAAGATTACATCAAGCTCGTCCCTGACCTTGCATAATTCTACTTCTCCCCTTAGTCCATTACTAACCCTTCGACTAAAGCTAGATGATACATATTATCTATATATATTCATACATGAGCAACCACGCTTCCACACATATTTGAACGCACTCCACCTCAAGTTAATTAGCACAATATCCAGAACACTTTTCCTTATAAGCTCATCCCAAGCCATACTCGTGACATCATCCCTTTGCTCTCAACATCAACTGTATTCAATGCTCACACAACCGATTTGAACCCTCGACCTCATCCAGTTATATACAAATACCCAAGTGTGCTACATAACCATCAATATGCATACACTATCGAGTCGTTCCAACCGGACATCACGTTTAACAATTATGGATGTTCATACACCAACAGCCTACCTACAAAGTGCTCTAATCATTTCGAGGTTAAGAAACTTCCACATTCTTTCTGTGGTAGAGATTCCTATAGGTCATCCTTCACTCTTTCTAGCTTCTTCGGTTTAAGAACTTCACGCATCATCACTCCCCACACATACAGCATCCTTACTCAACTTACCTCCTTGGACTATTCCCTTTTTCCCCAAGCATATATATCACATAGTAAAATCACAACAAACCTTAACCAAATAGGTGCAACTTAAGTGAGTTGCCCCTAGAGAAGATTAATAGCATACCCCAACATTTCTTACTCAGGTCCCACTTCACAGTAGTGTCTTCCTTAGGAAAAACTACATAGTCCACATCGGTTTTCTCAATTGAGCTCCCATCAAGGAATATATTGCTCAAGCACTCACAACCTTCTCTAAAAATCATATCTGCTCAGTATCCACCAGAACCGAATCTTGTCTCTGTCCCTCAAGGGTTCTAACTCATGCTTACACCAGCAACTCACGCTATATACCTCAAGGAAATACCTCTTGAATTTTGACCCATGCCTACCAATCAACCCTACTCCACTAGGTACATCCCTCTTGGTCCTAGCCCATATGTCATATTCTGGCAACTGCCGGTCCTCGATCTCAAGAGTACACCATAGAGTCACGTTCCAAGTTCCTCAAAAATTTTTACATAACTAATATACCTTTACCATCGATACCCCTCTATACGGTCACATAAGGTTCATTCCTCCAACAAAGAGCCAAAGATCTACACATAGAAACAAACACTTCTCAAATTAACAAAGTTATCTCTTACTAATCCTACCAAGGGTAAGTTGCAAAAAAGGACACTCAACTCTATAAGGTCTTTTATAGAACCTAATTCCGTGGTCATATTATGACTCACGACAATGAGGAAGGGTCCCACAAAGAACACTTTGCTATGTAATCTATAAGGGATCTAAAACTATCCTCTGATACCAAATTGGCAAGTCCCAAAATCGGGTACATGAGTTATACATATTACACTTAGGATGTACCTTTGTAGTACTCATAACTTCTCTAAACAATCCTAATATCCACAAATATATAAACCAAAAATATTCCAAGAAAGAGGTTTTGTATACATATAGAAAAGTTCAACATTCAAGCTTTTCCTTAAATTTCAAAACAACGGAATTATAGCCAACAAAGTATAATGATAAAACATGAGCCAAATATTATACTGTACAATATAACTTCGCAAGCCTAGGTGACCTATAAAGACTACAAAGCATTTCCTAATTCTTTACAAAAATCTAGTTCCAAGAGCCTACCAGACAAAAGAGGAGTATAACCCCAAAGGGCTGCTAATCTTCCTCCTCAACCACTGCATTTGAAAATAATAATCATAGAGAGTGTGAATTCATCAAAACTCAATGAATAAATTACTATGCAAAAATTAATGTATCACAAGTATAAATATCATAATCACTACCAAACTCGGATGATATACCATGCACGTACACACAAAATATTAAAATACACACACACAGTGTATTATGCAACAACAACATGCCCTCCTCCCGTAAGTCTACGTTCTCACGAATATTATATTAAGTTTAAATTACGAGACTACTTTCCCGAATGTTTTTAATACTCAATAGGAAATGCCAAGGGACTACCTTCCCCTAAACTTTAGTTATGGGTAATACGGAAGTACACCCTAGGTGTAATATATATAACTCATGTGCTCAATTTTGAGATGTGACAAAAGCTCTTTTTTTATTCTTCACAAATGTCTCTTTTTTAAATTTGGTCTTTTACGGATTCAAACATTTTTAATTTGATCCTTCATAGATTTTTATTTTTTTGATCTCTTATAGATGCTTCTTTTTTTCAATTTGGCTCATCACAAATGGCTCTTTTGTTTTTTTAAATTTTTGGTCAAGAGTCCAACAAAAGAAGAATTTGATTTAAGAAAAAAAAAATGACATTTAATAATCCACATCAATAAGTAAACATGCAAAATCAATACTTATGTTACATTATTTGACGACAACTGCACAAAGGGATAAATTAGGAATGTTAGGATTTGTGAGAGATTAAAATGAAAATTCATAAGGGACCAAATTAAGAAAAATAACATTTGCAAGAGATTAAATTGAGAACAAAAATTTGTGAACTGCCAAATTTAAAAAAAAAACACATGTTAAGGACTAAAGTGAGATTTTAGTCCAAATGAGATGATTTAGGCGTATCTTCCAATAAAAATATGAAGGCGACAAAATTTCTGACCTGTAGACCCCTATTTGTTTATACGTCTTCTTTCTTATGACATATAACGAATTTGGATAAATCTATTAATCTATTTCTAACTCCACGGATTGGTTCAAATTTAGAGATTTTCCTCCCTCCTGGCGACACATGCACTTTTATTTTTTGTCTTACCTCAAGATTAAATGGCGAAAGTGAATTTTCCCGTTACTAAAATTAATTTCAGCTCTGCAAATTAATTAACTTACATGCACTTTTTCTTATTTCTGGAAACACCGAAATAGGAATCCAATCTATATTCACGTAGCACTACAATCTCTAAAAAACTATCCTCGTAAATAACTCAAAACCCCATCCATTTTTCCTACAACGCCAAATAAAGACACAAATCCCAACCGATTCTCAAGACACAAAGATTCTAAGTAAATCCAGCCGTCATTCTGTGGGTCCCTCGCAAAACAGCCGTTTCACTATTTGAAAGGCCCTTTCTCTCAAATACTCCACAAATTCCATATATATATATATATATATATATGTATGTAGATATCCACCAACAACCACACCCACTTTTGTTCCTACTTCTCCTTAATTAAATTACCAAATTTCTCTTCATTTTCCTGAACCCCATTTTCTCTTCTTGCGGAAAAAATGGTTGTTGTTGATCTTTCCACTGCGTGCATTTTTCCATGCTCTGTTTCTTCAAGAAGCGTTTAGCTGCCTAGCTTGTGTTCCTCTGATCCAAACCCAATCCGATAAACCGAAAGGATAAAGAAAAGAAGATGGAGGGCTCAACGAGATCCGGATTGGTGGCTGTGTTTGCTGTATCAGGAAGCATGGTGTTCCTGGTTCATCAGCTTCATAAGCGCTTGCTCTCTGACTTCATGAACAAATTCGAGCTTCAAATTAAAGGTACCCTATTTGAATTGTCCCTTTTGATTAGTTAAATAATTGTTTTTGATTCGATTAAGAATGATGGGGATCGTTGTTTGTGTTGAGGAATTGAAGGGAACTCCGAGAAACGGCAGGGGAAGAAGAAGGTGCGATTTGCAGAGAAGGTGGAGGAGGCTCCAATGGAGGAGAAGAAGAAGATGATGATGAAGATGAAGATGAAGATGAAGATGAAGGAGGAGGTGAAGGTTCAGAAATGGATCAGGCGGCCAAAATTAGAGGACATGATGCCTCCCAATAGGGCAGTTCTTTATAGAGGGATTATCCAGCAAAGGCCCTTTAACGCCAATTTTCGTATTTGAATCTTGAGTAAATTATTGGTTTAGTTTTTAATTAGTCACAAATCTCTCAATTTAATCCTCAGAAAATTATGTATTTTAATTTTTGTTTTAAAAATTATATTTATTTTAATTTAATTTTTTTTCTTTAATTAAAATAACTTTTAACAACGAAAAATTTAATATTTAATAAATTTTGTGATTTAGTAATAAAAAGATCAAATTAAAATAAATGTAATATTTTCATATTCAAATTGAAATACGCTCAAAGATCAAATTGAGATATTTGTTGAGCTGGTTCTTAAAAATGTATAATTGTCTCAATTTAGTCATTCAAAAATTAAATGTCTCAATTTAATCTATAAAAGATTAGGTTTCTTTTAGTTTGGTTTCTTTATTTGTTAGAATAACTTTTGGCAAAAAAATATTTTGTAATTTAGCAACTGAAATAATCAAGTTTAGACAAATGTAATTTTTTGAGATTAAATTGAGATATTTAAATTAAATCGAAATAATTATAATTATTTAAAAACTAAATCAATTATTTACTGTTAAATTTTTTCTTTTTTCTTCCTTTCACGGGACTTGTCTAAACAACACACTTGCTCTGTTCTCTCCATTTTATTAATCTGCAATTATCGTTCATTTCTCAGATTCCATCATCTTTTTTTTTTTTTTTGGATTTTTGGCCATTCGTTTTTGAAGTCTGTTTGTTGTATTTCAAGTTACAACCTCGAAGTAATTCTACTGTATGGCTCTGAATGCATTATTAATTCAACTAGCCTATGCCCGCATCCCACAGGAGTTTATTGTTTATTGAATATACATTATATATATATATATATATATATATATATATATATATGTATATTTTATATGATCAATATCTAATATACATTTTAGACTAGTGATCAATATCTAAATATAAAAAAGATCGATAAGAGAAAAATTCGAGTGTAATACAATGTCATGTCAAGCTACATAAGGTGTTTTATGATATATATATTCATATTCTTCTAATATTACTGTAATACGTAATTTTGTCTAAATATTTTTTTTGTCAAAAATACATAAAATAAAAAAGGCAAAAAATAATAAAAAAATAATAATAAAGAAAATATTAAAATAATAATAAAATAATAAAAGTCTAAAATATTACATGTTTTTCATTACACACACATGGTGGCATCTTTTGTCCATATGCATGGTTAGGAATTTCTAGTCAAAGTACTTCTATCATATCCCTTCTTTTCTTTTTTTCAAATGGCAATCTATACTATCAGTCAGGAAAAGAACATGAGGATAAGGTATTAGTTACATGATTTGAGAGTTTTTTCCACTAATATAATCATTTTGCACCCTCATCTTCAACTATAAGTGGAGGACCTTTCTTTCCTTTCCAAGGGACAACAGAGAGAAAGAAAGAGCAAAAATACATGTTCTATTTCTATGTAGAAATTGAGAAAGATTTGTCTTTTTTTAGAGTATTGTGGAAGGAGGAGATTAGCTGTAGATTACTCACAAGCACTCTGGGCAGTTGAGGAGCAAACGTGGTGATTGAAGGAGTGAAGTTCAGCTGCAAACAAACTCAAAACTGAGAGGAGTGCAGTAAATCCAAAAAACAGAGCAACCGTGAAGGTTAGTTGATTTTTTTCATTCATTCATTCATCTTTTTTTTGGGTAAAGTTAGTTCCGTACATCATAACTTAAACTCTGGAGCTTAAAAGAAGATCAAAACAGAACCAAAAAACCAGAAAAATCATAAACAAAAGCAAAGTGACATGATAAAACGTGAAAGTATAGAAATTTTCAAGAACTTGATTTTAATTCTTTTTTTCCCCTTGCTATGGACTGGAATGAACTGAAAATAACCCAAAAACATACTATATGAAGTTATGGGCTGATTTGGAAAGAAAAATCAAGAGTTGAATGTGTTTTATGCAAAATAGGGACCAAACTGAAAACATAAAAGTTTGTAGGGATCTATTTAATTTAAAAATAAAATATATTCTGGAATAAGGGACCAAAATGAAGGCAATTATGTTCTCAGATCAAGTATAAGAACAAATGAAAATTTTCACCTAGAGACCTGGATAGACCAGCATGCATATTTCTTTCTTTTTCTTTTTTTTTAATGTGCTTTACATAAATATGTATAAGTGTGCGTCATAGATATAGATATATATATATATAATATAAATTTTTGTACACACACTTATATATATATATATATGTATGTATATGTATTTGCATGCATATTATTTCTTTTACTTTTTTTATTTATTTATGTATTTTACATAAATAGATATATGTGTGTATATTTTATCTTTTCTTAAAATAAAAAAAAATTAAAAATATTTTTATTTAACTTCATTTTCAATATATTTCAAAAAAATCTAAAATATGCTATCATTAAAATTATTCTTTCAAAATTTTTAAAAAAAAAATATGTTTCCTTTGTTTTCATTTCCATTCCAAAAATCTCAAAAAAATTATGTTTCTTTGTTTTTATTTTCAAGATAAATCCATAAATATAAGAAATTCATTTCTTTTTGTTTTCATTTTCAAGCTAATTTCAAAAATTCAACAATACGTTTTTCATTGAAATTATTCTTTCAAAAATCTCAAAAAAATATTTAAAGCTCAAAAAATCTGTAAAAACTTTATTTCAATTTCTTTCCAAATATTCTCAAAAAAAAAAATCCAAAAAAATCAAAAACTTTTAAAATGGGAAGAGTCGAAAGTCAAAATAATTTGTTCTTATAAATTCAAACACAATCTCAACTCTTCAGCCTCGTTTGATTAATGAAAATAATTAATTTTGAATCTTTTTTGGTTTTTCCTACCAAAAATTTTAGTCTTTCCTCTGGCCCTTGTGACATTTCAGATGACGAACTACATGAACTTTGATCCCGACTGATGGATACGTAGGACCTAGGATCTTCCTAGCCAAATCCGCCGTTGTACATATTTTCATTTGTTTTAATGCTTTTTTTTCTTATGTTTTCATGTGACCAATGAGGATAATTTAAGGCAAATACGAAATAATTGCTCACTTTCTAAATCAGACTTATATGGTGCCTAACATCTTTTATATACGGTTCAATTTCCGAACTTATTTTCCTCAAAACGCAGACCATCAAATTCAAATTTTTTTCAAGTTTTTCCCAATAAATTAAACTTTGGTGGCGGCTCCTAATAAAATTAATTTTCAATTTTGAAAATCGATTTTATGTACATTTTCTTTTTTAAAAGAAATGTTGACCAATCACTTTTTGGGTGTGACAATTATATTGAAGAAAAATCATAAATAATAACCATATCAATTTAAAAATACTACATAAATAAGAATGATACACTTTGTTATATAAAATTTATGTGATTTAAAAAATTAAAACTATTAAAAAATAAAATTAGTTATATTTTAAATTACTAAAAATAATTTTAGATCTTGTTTTTAATAAATTATTTTAAGAAGAAAAATTTGACGAATTATTTATGAGACAAAATCTTTTATACATACATTCTTCAAAAAAAAAATATAATATTATATTATATATATATATATATATACACACACATACTCGGGAAGCTTATTATCGAGCAACGTGCATATATATATATATATATATATATATATTTGAGCCCACATCCACATACGTGGGTAATTTTTTATAAATATTATACGTAGGTAATTTTTTGCTATTTGTTTATATTATTGAAAGAAAATAATAAATAATAACTAGATCCATTTATAAAAATTAGATAAATCTTTTCTAATTTAAAACAATTTCCTTTTTGTTTGCAAACATATCATCAAATATCTCATAAGTAGATATAAGCATTTTTTATAATTTAAAGTATTTTCCACAAAGTACAATTTTTCAAATGGCTTTATAGCCCACAATACTAGAATTAAAACAAAATTCTACTAACACAATTTGTTTTTAATTCTCTTAACCATTGGCTAAAAAATGAAATATAGAATTAAGAACAAATTCTCAAAGTGAAAATTCATATTTTACATAATTTTAGAAAGCTCTCAATAATATGGCCATAAAATTTAACGTAGAATTTAAAAATTCTAAAAACACAATCTTCAACATTAAAATGTTGAATACTTGTTCACATATAAACTTCAAGAAAGCCTTTTTCATATTTTCAATAGTTATGTCAATAGAAATTTATGAAATATACTCAATATTCAATCATATTAAGCCCATAAAATTTTTATTAAGCCACAACATTATTAACTATTGACCATAAAATTTTTTTACCAAAATTTGTATATTTTTATAACGACATACTCACATCCCCCACTTGTTGTTATAAAATAATACCCAAAAATATATTTTTCATTGCCCCCACTATTAATAAGTATTCTCAAAAAAGAAAAAGATTAAAATAGTGACACATACCTCAAGATGTAAGAAGAAGAAAATATTGTTGTATTGCCTTTGCAGCAAGAATCAAATACTCACTATAAGATTAAAACTCGTAGTTTCCACATAATGAATATGCTATTTCTCATATAACATTTGCCCTTACATATATGTTTGTGTATATATATATATATATATACAAATCTACTTTAAAAGAATTTTTCAAACAAGTTAAAAGAACTTGTAAAAGATATACAAGATAATATATAGTTAAAGCTAAAGTCCTGTAACAACGTACTTCATCATTAGTATCTCATATAGTGAAAAATCCTTTCTTATAAATAAAATATCTTTTTGTGAGCAACATAAAAATAATAACATTCATAGCTCACAAAATTTCATAAATTTACTCAATTGAGGATCACAAAGATTTCTTCTATAGAGAAAATTTATAATTGAGAAAATTTCATAAAAAAGATATATTTCTAACTGTTGGAAAATGTTTTGACTACTCATAAATAACCATTAGATGTAAAAATAATTAATAAGATGATTGATCATTTACTAGCCAACGTTTAAAAAAAAATAAAAGAGTTTCCATCATGCAAACCAATAAAGGCCTCATACGCCAGGGGAAAAATATACATTATCGTAGAAAGATAAATATTCCACCAAAAATATTTATGCAATTTCTTTGTGAAATAAATTCACAACTCTAAATGAAAAAACCAAAAATATTTTTATTGATTTACTCAAATTGTAAATCACAAAATTTCTTCTTAAAGAAATTTCACAATTGAAAAAATCACATCAAAAAAATGATTTTTCAAAACCTTCATTCACCACTCTTATTTTTCATTTGCTATTTTTGTGAGATTCAATATGAAAAATTACCTTAAAACTGTTGGAGCAACATTTGAAAAATAAGAATAAACACAAAAAAGAGAAATTTAAATGTTAGAGTAAAAATATAATTTACGTAGTACTGAGTTGAGGTCTGAGTATCTTAATTTTCTTTAAAGTAATTTTTACGTCTCCCATAGGCTAATTTTACTATATTACCCGGTGCATGGATACACAGACGTGTTACCTTCAAGATATAATAACTGATGACTCACATGTCTGTTTAGTACCTCTGCATATAAGAAGTAAATCGAACTCGCTTTCTCTCACACCTTCTTTACCCAAAGTATCATACAAGTATATAATATATCATACTTTTTCATTTGGTCATTTTCTCTATTGTCTACACTCCTTTCCAAAATAACACACTATTATATGGAAGAACACCTATCTATAAGTAGATGTTTCAACTTCATTCCACCTTTGGCCACATAAAAGGAATTAATCAATATTTAATGAAATTGATGACAATTAACATTGAACAATGTATAAATGAGGAATGCCAACATCCACAACATTGAATTGCAACCAAAGCTAACATTGAAGAGATTTAGAGGAAATAAAAACTAAAGCCAACTTTTAGAAGGAAGTTAAAACATTTTTTATTAATTAATATTTTATAATAATATCCAACACAAAGTGTCACGACCCGTTTTCTGGGCACATGACCGGCACAATGATGAATCTCTCATCACTGTAAGCCTTCCGATAAATATATCAAATTTTCTTATCTGAAAATCATAGAGATGATTTGCATGTAATAATATATTATCAATTTAAAATACATTATTATACTGACATACAAGCCAAATGTCGAACCCCTGACCTAGATGTCCTAGACGATTACAGAGCAACATAATCTATAACAAAAGAGGGGTCTACCCGACAACGGGAAGGTCCAAAGTGATCTACTCCTCTAGCAGATATTCTTCGCTGGCAACCTGATCTGAACAAAAAGGTTGTACAAACAGTGTGAGCTTTTAAACTCAATGAGCGAATCGGTCTCGCGTTAATAAAATTCAAATACATTACCAGTCATGCAAGCATATCCAAAGGCTCATACTCAACCAATAGACAGAAGATAAAAATTCATCCAATTCAAGAAACGTTACTAGTACTCGTCAATGGCAATATATCCCAGAGAGCGCACACAGGCCGGCTCACCAATTATGTATATTTCCGCCATGACGCACAACATCATGCTCTTACATACAAGAAGATAAAAATTCATCCAATTCAACAAACGTTACTAGTACTCGTCAATGGCAATATATCCCGGAGAGCGCACACAGGCCGGCTCACCAATTATGTATATTTCCGCCATGACGCACAACCTCATCCTCTTAGCTAGGGCGCCTCACGGATTTATCACCAATCCGGGCTATATCCCTACTGAGGGAATCGTTGTCTCCACACTCATTGGTCAAGACACCCTGTCAACCGGGTTTTTCGCCTTGCCGTGAGAGGGGGTACTGTCCCGCTCAATCACAATCAATAGCATTTCATATCATAATCAGAAGCTCAATATAATATTCATCCATATAACAGGTATAGTATATAACTATATTATAGCTTTATAAACCACAATTCAAGAGATTCAATCTTCACATCATCATGAGATACTTGCTTTTTCTTATCCATACTTCTGGATTAATTATTTCATTATATTCGCCATTCTAAATCCAATTTCCCCCTATGAATCTTGGGAGTGTCCTACGACATACTTTTTATCACCAGTAATGCTAAAACTCTATTAAAACAGGGTCGTTTCACTCACCTGGATTCCGTACGAGCATCGCTTCTCTAAGTCATTACAGACAAGAGTGCTCAGGTGAATTTCGGTGTTCTGCTACGGAGATTTTCATGAAAGATTAGAGAAAATATGTTAGGATTGTTTTCGTACAGATACTGTTCATACGTACGGTTACTGTTCATATATACGGTTACTATTCATATATACGGTCACTATTCATACGTACGGTTACTATTCATACCAGAAATAGAGAATACAATCTGTAAAACAGTACACCAGGTAAGTTCCCAAGAAAGAGTGGAGGGTCACACTGGACACACTTAAAAACCAGGTCTTTCCTTAGCCAGAACTTTCCTAGACATGTATTCTTCACAATTTACATTCTATTTCGGTAATTAGAGAATCAAAATAACATATAAACAGCTAAAGACAGTTTTTTTGATGTGGAAGATCAGCCAAGGCCGCAACCACAGAGCATACTTAAGAAAATAACTTCTAAAATTTGAAAGACATAGAAAGGACATAGTATCCTTACCTAAGCTGAAAAGGAAAGGCCCAAAATCTCAGAGGCCTAGCTTTGGAGTAAGAGAAACTTAAGGAGAGAAGAAAAGAAGTTGAAGGTGTGAGTTTAGAAGTGAAATGGAAGGGCCTATTTATAACAAAAGTCAAGGGTACTTTTTGATACTATGCACTAATAAAATATTCAATTTACTATTCATGAAAATGACATTTCTAATAATGTAGTTACTGTACACCTCACGCCTCTGTTATTACTATTGGAAACTTAAAAGGAAAATTATCCTTTCACCTTAAACTTTTAAGTTTCTTTTCAATTCAGTCCTTTCACTTTAGTCCCTGAGGGTATTTTTACACATAAAATGTCATTTTCTCCCACGAACTTCTTTCTAGTTTTCTCTTATGACCAAACCACATCTAGTACTTGACATTTTGATTGTATAAATGAACAGTATCGTATACGTAAATAGTATTATATGTGTGAATAGTACCGTATACTGAAATAGTAACAGTAGTTTGTAAACAAATATTTATATTTTATTTTTCTTGGGTATTACACAAAGTTTGTCTTTAAAGACAACACCATATTTAAAACTATCAAGCAATAATATGTAAAAAGCATGTCCTACCTACTCTAGGGAATAGACACTTTGCCTTCCCTCATTCCCCTGATCAAGCAGTGAAACTTCTTTTATAGCGAAAAAGAATCCATCTCTACAATCACAATCAGAGAACATGAATGAAATTTCATAAAAATAATTCAGATCTCTAGCGTACTTTGCAAATCGCATTTGGCAAATTGCAAATTACTAATCGCACTTGAAATAAAGAAGAAATAAAAAAATCACATGAAAAAAAGAAACAATACGCAAATAGAGAACTCATATACCAAAATAAATCTTGGCTGAGAATGAAATCTTTCTCATCCATATTGGCATCAACTGCATGATCTATAACGTGAGACGAAGAAGACAAAAGATTGTTGTCCAAGGCTTTAGAAGCAAGGGATGGCAGAAGATAAGGACTGGTGGTGTAGGGAAAGATAGAAATTGGCCCCATCTGGTTCTGGAAGTACGTAGCTAGTGTTCCCTTCATTTTGCTCCTCTCCTTCCTCCCGCTTCGTCTCCCACGACTGCTTCTCCGCTACCAAATTGTTTATTCTGGTACTTAAAGCTTTTTTGCCATTCTGAACCTTCCTCCCACTTCATCTCCCACGTGTATATGTATAATATTTGAGTTTGAATTTTGAATTTTGAAATTTGAAAAAAAAAATTGAAAGATCTAGCATTTGAAATGAAAAGCATGAGCCAAAAAGTAGTAGAATGAATTAGTCAAAGAAGGGAGAAAACTAGAACAACCTTAAATGAAGAGCAATATAAGAAGGAACAAAAGAATAAGAAAGAAGGTGGCGATATAATTGAGAGGAGGAAAGTGGAAAGTTTCAGAAAGATATGATTGGAGCATAAGAAAGAGAATCTACAGATGAGAAAGGGGTATAACAGAAGAAAAAGTGTAACTGAAGCTGAAATAATAATGTATTAAATGAGAGTCATTAAATCAGATGTTGCCTTGAATAGTGTTTGAGTGGAATTGCTTTATAAATATGTCACATCCTAATTTTAGACATGTGAGTATTTCTATAAATTCGAGGGTGTACCTCTATGGTATTCCATAAAATCTTTGATCAGTACTAATGCATAACATAATTTTTCAGGAAAGAGATTTTGTATCTATATATATAAAAAGTTCAACATAATGAAACAGTAAACACAAGCCAAATATCATACAGTATGATACAATTTTCTAAGCTTAGATGACCTATAGAGATTACAGAGTATTTCCTAAGCTTTTGGATCATGAAACTTTCAGAGAACATGGAAAGTATCATCAAGGAATACTAATCCTTTTGCGGATTTCCTTCATTTACATCCACTGTATCTAAAAAAATATTCATAGAGAGTGTGAGTTCATCAAAACTCAGTGACTAAATGACTGTGCAATAATAAATGTATCACAAGTATAAATACCATAATTATTATCACAATAAGAACAGTTATATTCATATTCACAGTTTCTATACCTCTGTATTTGGTTTATGTTCAAGGATTCAGTTCCCGTTGTATTTGTTCACAATCATTACATGCATTGGTATCTTGGGGGATCAAGCCCTCAACCATTCCATGTGTATAATTTCATGTATTGGTATCTTGGGTCAAATCCTCAACCATTCCATGTGTATATTTGCATGCATTAGTATCTTGGGTCAAGCCCTCAACCATTTCATATGTATAATTACATTCTCAATCATAATTCTCACCAATATATTCTTAAATCAAACAATAAATTCCATTTTTTAGCTATCATCATTAAGTAAGGAATGTAATTGTGATATGAGGTGAGATTTATATTGTACTTGGAATAAAAGTAAATAAAATCGGTTAGCAAAGTCATCCACTCATATAGATTTCGTATCCAAGTCACTTTTTCGAGTTGCTACAGAGAAGAGCACATAGCTGAATTTCAAGTTTCGCTACGGAGATTTTCACGAAGATTAGATATAAAAAATTAGAGTTGCTTTTGTACAAAATACTATTCATACGTACGATTACTATTTATACATATAATACTATTTATATCTACGAATATTATTCATATATATGGATACTATTCATACATATAGTTACTATTTATATGTACATATACTATTCATATGTATGGTTATTATTTATATGTACAGATACTATTTATATCGGGAATAGCGAGCATAAGTCGTAAAATAGTACACTAAAAAAGTTTCAAGCAAAGGGAGGTGAGTCACAATGGACACTCTCAACTATCAAATCTTTCCTTAGCCAAACCTTTATTAGACATGTATTTTTCACAGTTTTATACTCTACTTCGATAATCAGAAAATAATTCTCAAGCAGTCAAGGATAATTCTTTTCTGATGTGGAGGATCAGCTAAAGCCGCAACCACAGAACATACTAAGAATTTAACCTCTAAATATTACAAGAATTTAAAGAAGCACAGTATTCTCACCTTGGATCTAGGCTAAGGAGGAAAGACCTAGAATTTCAGAGCCATAACGTCGGAGCAAGAGAAGTTTTGAGGAGAAGAGAGAAGAGAAACTGAAAGTGTGAGTTTAGAAGTAAAATAGAATGACCTATTTATAAGAGAAGTTAGAGTACTATACATTAATAAAATATTCATTTTAATATGCGCTTTAATAATTTAATTTACTATACACTTTAATAATTTAGTTTACTATACTTTAATAATTTGGTTTACTATTTTTTACAGATTACTATTAAGAACTAAAGGGAAAATTATCCTTTCTCCTAAAGCTTTAAATTTTTTTCACTTTTATCCTTTTTAATTTAGTCCCGGGGATTTTCTCATATAAAACATTATTTTTCTTCCAGTTTCTTTCAAATTCCTCTTATGCTCAAGCCATATTTTATCTAAGAGATAAATTTCATATCATAACATCTATCATATCCCACGATTTATGCAATCTATAAATGAAAATTTATTTTTTTAACAATATGCACAAACAAGTATACAAAAAAATTAAACAGATAGTGAATTTATTTTCTCCAAAATAAATTTATCATAATTCTTGAATACTTATAACTTAAAAATATAACTGATATTATAAAATATATATGATATGATATGACCGTTGAATTAGAAGTTTGGTATGTCGAATTTAAAATAAATAAATGACATTATTTTTACGTGATCAAATAATTAATGATTGTTTCATGTTGAAAAATTTTATTCTACACCACTTTAGCAAGATGTCCGTAGAAAATCAGACTATGGCGAATCGATATAAAAAATTTAAATTCAAACAAGAACCTAAGTCGTTAAAGAAATTAAAATTTCATTTTTCCAATTCAACTTCTCTTCTTTGGTTTTTTTCTCTTTTAAACTGACAGCTGCCATTTAATTAATCTCATATTCAAAAGACATATACATATTCAAAGAGTTTGAATATTTTACGAATAATATTGGGACCAATTAAAATAGTTAATACAGCTTTTGAATTTAATAATCCAGGCTTATCACATGCATAATATATAACTCTTGGTATGTCATGTCATCTTCCTAGCTACAATTATTATGCCCCTTGATTATGTTACATTATTATTGGTATAAGTAACATGAATTATATACAGAAAAAACATTAGATATATTATCTTTTAGAATAGTAAGAGGTCTATATTCATTTATCTTTGATATTTGAATAAATTTACTAAAAAAGAAATCCAAAATTTGATACGAGAATTTGAAACAGATTTTTTTTTTCAACCTGATATGCGTGATAAATTTGTCTCAAATTCGTCGCAAAAAAAAAGATTAAAATTAAAAAAAAATAAAATTTCTGGGAAGGAGTTTAAGGTGGATACTTTTTCATCTCAAACAATTTCATCCCATTTTGTATAAACCTGTGTTGTTGTGATTGGATTGGACCGGACCGATCAGTTTGACCGGTTAAACCGGAAACCAGTCATAGGATCAGTCCGTTTGAACTCTTTGGACTAGATAGAGATCGAACCGGCCGAGAACCGATTGAACCGGCTTTGAATCATTTGAACTGGCCAAATCGACTGGTTCAATAGTCTGACCAATTCTTGGTTTTTTTTTCTGTCACTTTTCTTTTTTTTGATCACTTTACTTTTTTATTTTATAATTAGGTGATAAAAATTGAAAACCAACCAATTATAAAATCAATTGATGAAGTAATAATTAATAAATGATAATTTTTTTAGTTAGTGACTTATTTTTGTTGTTACTTGTAAACATTTATTTGAATATGTTATCTTGTCAAAAATACATTTCATGTAATTGAATATTAAATATTATTTTTAATTAATTTTATATTTATATATATGAATTATGATATATTGATATGTAATTATATAGTTATTTTATTATTTTTATGTATATATTTTATTTTTTTTATTTTTTTAATTACCACCGGTTCGACCACGATTCGACTACGGTCCGACTATTAAATTTTAAACCGGTACCCCCTCCAATTCATTGACTGGTCTGATTATGAAAACCTTGGTATAAACTTATAAATTATCTGTATTTTAATTTTTTATCAAATTTTTGAGTCAGATATGTTTTTTCAATTTAAAATCACGTGACATTTTGAGTCAGACATTTTCCGTTGCAAAATTTGTCTCTAAATTTCTATATTTGTTTTTACAATTTTTGAAAATTTGAGACGAAAATTTCTAATTGTAAAATCCATCTTAGAATAAATATGATGTCAAACTGGGATGCATATTTTTGTTTCAGATTCCATTCACCACAATTTTTTTTTAATTTTTTTGGTGAAATAGAGTTTATGACAAAAATTTTTTTGTCATTTTGTTTCTATTTTATTTTAATTTGAGATATAAATTATCTATCTCTATCTCTGATTCTGTCTTTGTCACAATTATTTTTTTGAAATCAATTTTGGGACGGCATTTTCATTACAAAATTTTTAAACCGTACAACGTCGTTTTGAAATCTAATAAACCAATACCTAGTCCTATTTTCCCATTCAATAGTCATCACAAAGGGGAGAGTTATTGTCTGAGCCACGTCTAGAAAAGTGCCTTATATACCTATTCTTGTAGATCTTAAATATGTCTTTATATGCACAGGAAGTTAACGTATGGTATATAATATCAAAAAAGTATTCAGTATTCTAAATGATTAACTCACTCTAATTTCTATAATCCGCGACAAGTGACATGTTAAATTTGTGATACATGTATTAAGTAAAAAAAAGTATAATTAGTTGTTCAAATTATACATTATCAGTTATTTATTATAGAAATAAACAGGTAATTTTCAAATTTTCTGTAACTGGATCCTTTAAAAAATTTTAAATTCTATTTCACTTTTGGTGCTCTTTTTTTTTAATAAAAAATAATTTTTTATTTAATTATCTAATTATTCTACTTTATAAATCATCTAACTGTAATTAGCATAACTAAATTTTCATGTCTTTGTATTAATATGTGTTGTAATGCACTCACAAAAAATTAAGATAAGAAGTGAGTTTGCACGCCTAAACTGTCAATCTAATCAAGTGTAAATCATAGATTTGTTCCCTTGCACACAAGTAAAATCGAGATGGAGATAATTTTGACAGTTATAATTTAACTAACTGATTCAAATATCCAATGACTGATTCAAAATGCAAATTATGTCTGTTTAAATTTAATTTATTTGGTTATTATTCTTATCATTATCTGACATAACTGCCCTCAATCCCACTTTCTGCTCCAGTTAGCTTTTCGAATTAATTATTAAATTCAAACAATTTTAAAACCTGATCATTGTCCCCGGTATTTGTTTTGCTTATTGTTAACAAAAAATACCCACATGGGTTTCACCAATCTTGGATAAAATTTCACATTGAAAATTTATTTAGTGTCACCAAATATTCCTTAAAACAGTGTTCTTCAATATGACTTAAGCTGAATTATTTACAACAATATATTGTGCATTTCTTTATTATATAGTAAGTGTCAAAAGGAATCCCACTATGAGATGAAATCAAACGTGTTTGTGATATTGATATATAAAGCTTTATTAATAGTAATGGTGATATTGAAACAGATTTTGGAGACTTGCATTGCCTATAGGAGAGAACAGAGACCATCCATTGGCGAACCCATTGGGACCTCGAAGTCCAAATCTTGAAGAAGTGAAGCTCAAGCTTATGTTGGTGATTGTAGGAGGCAAAGAATTACTGAAGGATAGAGCAACAGAATATGCCACAAGGCTAAAAGAACTAGGCAAGAACATTGAATACGTTGAGTTTGAGCGAAGAAAACATGGCTTTTTCACTCATGATTCCTACTCCCAAGTTGCAGAAGAAGTCATGCATATCATTAAACGATTCAATCATCAATCTTCTACTTAATAATTATATTACTTTAACTTTTATAACTCAGATTTTTTAGTTTGGTTTATTTGTGTAATACTCATAAAGCTTGTACTGATGTATATCTTGTGCTCATTTTTTATATATGCATGTATATGTGGGGATTGTTGAAATCTATGAATAATGACTTATGTGATGTCGTGTATATGTCATTATTAAGACGTGATATTTGTTATGAGTGATTATGTGTGATAAGTCTTTGTGTGAGATCAAAGTGAAAGAGATGCGAAATTTCTATATTTTTGTGAAAATATAGTGAAATTGTTGTGTTGATGAGTTGACAACATTGTTGAGTCAGATTTGACTTTACGGTTTTTAATGTGATGTATGTTGGTAATATAGTCTTTTTATTCTTTTGAAAGTCAAATTATGCCCTTGGATCCCTTTTCTTGGGTTAGAGGGCAATTTGGACATTTGGCTCACACTCTCACTCAAAAGTCAAAATACATCATCCACCTCCCTTCATCATTTTTCACGTCATCCTCAAACATTTTTCACGCCAAGCCTTTGTTTGAAAACATGTCTGTGCTTGTCTTATAAGAACAAGTAATCCAATAATTCAGATTTTAATGTCTTTTTTTATAAAAAAAAATCAAAACTATCACTTGAGATCTAGATTATTAAATCTAAAATTTAATGGTCAAGATAAGCACAAGTACTAAATCTATTTTCATTTTTCTCCTACCTCCCACACATCACAACCTTCAACTCTTGCCTTCATCTAAGTTTCCAGTGAGTCCATCGGAATGTCATCCGACAACGATCTTCTCCACCGGAATTTCCTCGACAACCATCTTCTCCACCAGAATTTTCTTGAATCAAGGTAAGTTTCAAAAAATCTTCCCACAACTATTTTCGCACCTATGAAACCCTAGTGTGATTTTTTGGGGACCTGCATAATAGAAGGCCACAAGGCCAGTCACGCAGGCCAAAAATTGTAGTCGATACATTTTTAACAAAAATTTACAATAACTTTAAATGGGTCTTTACTCTTTAACCCCAAAATCCTGGCCCAAAGTTGGATCCGTCAAGATGCATGGGCTTAACAAGCGTGGAATGTTAGAATTTTATATATGATACATAAGTAGAATAATATTTCCAACAATTCCACAAAATCTGTACTTTTAATTCTCACCTGAGGACTGAAAATTTTATGTTCTCATTATATGATAATATTTTGGTCTAAATAAAGAAAATTAAATTATTCATCTTTCACTATTTTAAAAATTCTAACCTCAATTCACTTGTCATTTATTATCATCGTCAATCTTGCCACAATCTCTCTTGTTGCTATCACCAATACTTATGTTGTTGTTGCTACTTCATCATCATCATTGTTGCTAGTTGCTACTACTCTGTGGTCGCCATTACTATCACTAGGGGTGTGCATAATCCATCTAACTTATTTCAACTCGATCAAACTACAGAAAAAAAAAATGATTTCAATTTGTGGTGGGTTAGTAGGTTGGTGTGGGTAAAATTTTATATAAATATTAGTTTGTTTCGGTTTAATTAGACTTAAAGGTATAAGTAACTATAATTTGATTAATTTTGGACTTGGTTTGTTTGAATCTACTATTTTTTAAGTTAACATAAAAGAATTGATCAGTTTCAAAATACATTTTCACATTCGAATATAACATCTGATTAAATCCAACTAAATCCGTTCAATTCTCACCCCTAATTATAATTGCCAAAATCACCACTATTGCCTTCATCATTACTGCATCTATTACTTCCACCACCACTAATTACTAGTAACAACACCATTATCACATTCACAACCTTCATCTCCACTTACTCCTTGTCACTAAGCATTAAACATTATTAGTCTTTATAAAAATATAAGGCTAAGTTGAATAAATTTTGGCCCGTATTTAAAACGAATTAGATTAACTCAGCTAGAGCCAAAGTGGCGTGACCTTTTTTTATAAAAATTTTTTCTACCTTAAATAGAATAAAACTTAATTAAACTTAAATAAAATAAAATTGTTTAAGACCTATTATCTTTCAAGATTAAAAATAATATATATTTGGATGTTATATTGTTGTAAATCATCCATTGACTTGATGAATTTATAATTGGATTATAATTAGTTATATGGTCATTTTAATTTTAATATTTTGGATGAAAATGAAATTAGGGTCAGCTCTGACCAAGCTGTAAGCCTTAAAGGAGTTAGACTGGACTAGAAAAACTTTAACCCGTATTTAAAATGGTTTGATCCTAATATTATTTAGGGCCAAATTGAGTTAGAGTCTGTCCATTTTGACAACTCTACAACTCTAGTCAACAACATCATCATTAATATTAATTTATTGATGAAAAAAGGCAAAAGTATTACTTATGACGTGAACTTTCACTTAAGTTTCAATTATAACTTTAAACTTTATTTTAGATCAATTATAACATATATGTTTTTAATTAATTTCGATTATAATCTTCAGTAGCAATGTCAATTGAGCTGGCTTAGACTAGCCTGTCGCTGGCCAAAAATAAACGAGCAATCACAAGCCTTAAATTGAATGTCTAAGATCGCTTACCATGGCTTATAGTGCAAGCCACTCTATTTTCAAAAAAAAAATTCTATTAAAATACAATTTATACATGTAAAACGTTACTTCTTTAACATTTTAAATAAACAGTAATTTTATTTTTTTGTATATTTTTTAAATTAACTATATTATATCTTTATTTTAAAAAAATTACAAAATTTTTCATATTCAATTTACTATATTTATTGAATATAATATTATAATAAATATAAAAATGTGATAAAGTCGAATTATTTATACTAAATAACACAATTTTGTAAAATAAAAAAAATAAAAGGGTCGGCCGATGGGCCATGTGGACTTGGCCAGTTTAAGCATATTTTAAAACAGGTATAATTTCTTAAACATGCTCATTTACGGGTAGGCCGTGAGCCATTTTGATACTACTAACTTTGAATCTAAAGACATCCAAATATTTAGAGACAAATTTTGTGATAAATTCTTGTTTTGTCCAGGTCAAGTCGAAATAATGTAGCTTAAACTCGTCACATCAGCTTCATTGATATAAAGGACTTTTTTTTTTTTTGAGCTCAGCACAAATGACATTGGATGCCAAATAATGTTGCTTGAACTTTTCACATTGTACATATAAAGGACCACTTTTTTTTTTGTTTTTGTTTTTTTTGGGGGGGGAAGGGGGAACTTGGGCACAAATGTCGTTGGATTTGAGAGGATTAGGAGCTTAATGTTGTTTTTCCTCTTCCATTGACGGTGATTAGAATTGTAGCAGAAAGGCGTTAACGGTTGGACTACCATAGAAGAATTACGTCAAAGGTTTAAAGACTGTAGGAAAATCTCATTCAAGGTTCGACGATTGTAAGAAAACCGTGTTGAAGGTTGTTTGTCCCTATAGTTCATGAGTTTCGATTTTGGTTTAGATTTGGTGTTGTTTGCATTTTGGTTTTGGCTTGGATTTGGGGTTGGCTTTTCTGTGATGGGTTTGTGTTTATTTTTTGTACGTTAATGGCTACAACAACTATAACAAGGGGAAAGAGTGGGCTGAAATGCTAGTATTCTAACCACAATATGACGTGGCAAGGGAATGAGCAAGTCTATTTGAAGAGAGAAGCCTTCCAATTTAAGCATGGACTCATCACAGAGATGATTTTGACCCAAAAGATGGCCTCAAATGAAATCATAATTTAGTTTTCCTACACTGTTAATATATCCAAACTACAACTTCAATTAACTTTGGTTCCAACTTTATTCCTAACCTTGTTTTTTCCTAATTAATTAATTCTTCCCCACAAACACCAGCTTCCATGACAGACATTAAGTTTAGCTATGGTGTTTTTCCCTTTTTTCAAAGAAATCTTACCTATGTTTAAGGAAGAAGAAAGAGATGTTAAGAGCATGTACAGTAGTAAACCTAATTTTTGTTCTTATTATAAGTTTCATAGTGCAATGTTAGCTTAAGTAATTTCCTATCACTTTAAGTAACTCTCCATTACAGTGGTGAACTTCTTAAAAATTTACAAATGGATCTCACAGTTAACTCTTCACTACTTTAACATTTATTACTCTCTACTAACATTTATTGTAAGTTGATTATTTTATTATTACTTTTTGTAAAAGAATCGGTTCTTACGGGTGGTAGCCAATGTAACGAATTACATTGGTGAACCAAAATAATAATTAGTTCTTAAATTTAAGAACCCCCTTAAGAACTATTACTGTACATGCTCTAAGTTGCTAACAATTAAAATAAAGAGATTAGGGTCGATTTGGTCTTTTTATGTTCAAAGCTGATGTGGCATGTCCAATCTAGATTATTTGATTATTTGACACTGACCTAGATAAAATGAGACACTTCCTTAACATCTATCCTTAAGTATTTGGATAACACTAAGTTCAAGGTTATAATTGAAACTATTAAAAATATAAGAGTTATAATTGATCTAAAATAAAATTTAAAATTATAGTTCTGTCCTAAATAGCACATTTGCCTAAAAAAAATTGAGACATAAGTAAATTATAATTTTTTAATGAAAAAATAACGGCACTTAACATTTGAACCAAATACTCGAGAATCACTTTTTTAAAAAAATAAAATAAAAATTATCCTCATATCAGACCCGCCCTTAACGAGAGTGAATAGTAATATGTGATGTTAAGTTCTTACTTTACTTTAAAACATGACATTAATATGGTTAGATAATTACGACATACATAACTTTGAATTGTTTATTTTGTGTATGTCAAATCAGAGAAATAATCATCTTTTCATGTTTAAGGTTTTAAAAATTAGACCAATCATCGAATCGATAAAAGTATCAGTTTAAGAGTCAATAATTAGATCTAATTGAATTGATTTACTTTAAAATATTAAAAAAATAATATACATAATTAAAAATTATAAATATAAATTTACAAATTGGCCAAATAACATTCACAATCAAAAGTTTACAGTAAAAATTGGTCAAATAACAAAAAAAAATTATTAATCAATATAATATTCATTTATATCAAATTCATAAAATGTCAATATATTAGCATTTTTACTAAAATTAGCTGATTTGTATATTAATTTTTTCATTACCTGATTATAGAATAAGCAAGATAGAAAAATTTTAAAAATAAAAAATAAAACTTTTTTCAACTGACCGATTTAACTGGTTCATTTAGCACAAGTTCTTATTTAGTTTGGTTGGTTCTTAGTCAATTTGACTGGTTCGATCACTCACCAATTTAAAGAATTATTTTGAACTAGATCACTAACCAGTTCTTGATCCAATTAATTGAATTAGCCAATTTGATCTGGATCTAAAAACACTAATCATGTTATTTGTCGTTGTTAAATTTTATTACTATGCAACTTAAGGTGAGAAGTAAATAAAGAAAAACTCTTTTAAAAAATGAAATATTAAATTTTCAAAAAATTAAATCAAAACAAAATTTATCCCTTCACAACCAAAATAACTATTCACTCTTAATATATATTTTTTTCATTGGTTAAAAGAGTAAATTATTAATTTGGTTCTCAAAATATTATAATTATTTCAATTTAATCTCTAAAAGATCAATTATCTCAATTTAACTTTTAAAAGATTATATTTATTTTAATTTAATTATTTTTTTTTTGGTGAAGTAGCTTTAACAATGAAAGAAAATAGATTTTATGATTTAGTAATAAAAAAAGATAGTATAATTTTTTAAGAATTAAATTGAAATACTTAATATTTTAATGACTAAATTAAAAATATTACAATCTTTAAAGGGCTAAATTTGTAATTTGGTCAAGTTAAAAACTTTGCCTATTACTTCTAGGCTTTTGAGCGTTACTTTTATCCCCCGGTACAAGTCTTAATTTGGAATTTTTTGACATTTTGATGCAGTTTGTTAGAGAAATTTTGATATATTTTTCTTTTATTATTCTATGAATATGTTCAACGAATAATAGTATTCCAAGTCAATATCAGTAAATAAGACTAAATAAAAAAATCTTAAGCGAATTGTTGTAAATGCAGAGACAAGCGATATTATGGAAAATATTAATAACGCCAAAGCACTGATTTATTTCTCGAAAAACTTGAAACTAGGATTGTTAACAAAAACTCTTATGATATTTTTAATATTACATAATACAAGTGTTTCCTCTTGGAACGAGATTAACAGCTCCTAAGGAATCAAATTCATATTCTATTTATCGTATATGTTCCAAAAATAATAATAATAAAGAAGGCAGGTACCCAAATTTAAAAAATGCATTGAAAATGTGTAATTTTGTTTTGCCAATTTTCTAAGGAGGATAGCCAGTTTGTGGGCCATAATTCTAGAAGATCAATATATAAATGTCCGTCCGAATATTCAATCGCCGTTTTATTGAGATATCATTATTAATTATTTTAATCGTATGGGGAAATTAATTATCATGATTTATATTTGTGAGTCACGATTGTTAGTGTTTGGCAGACTACTCCGCGTATTGTAGAAGAACCAATTGGTCAATATCAACTTTTATGAAAAACTTGTCGAACGTCCATCAAAATAAGCGTAAAAATTTATTAGAAAGAAAGAAAAATAAATATAACATTAATATAATAGTAAATATAGTTAAATTAATGTTAATATTAGATATAGTATTGCGATTTTATTCATAGTAAAAATTATTAATTAATTTTATTATTGGAAGGACTATTTATTGTGCTAAAAAAATAGTTTTAATGAAAAAAAAGGTAAAAATATATAATATTTTGCCGTTTATGTTTATTTTAAATTTTATTTTGGTTCTTTATATTTTAAAATTTTCATATTAATCTTTTATGTTTTAAAAATTACTATTTTGGTCCCTTTTTTTTAGAATGTTAGTTTATATAATAAAGTTGACATGTCATCTTGTAAATATTGACATTATCGATTTACATAGTTAATGACTAGATATTAGTGTTTTACAAATAATTTTTAAAATGTCCCCAAAAGAAGACGTACAAGAAAAAGGAGAGAAGATAAGGGCCTTTAGAAAATTATACATGAGACACTAATATATAGTTAGTAGCCATGTAGATTGACCATATCGATCTTTGGAGAATAACCTGTCAATTCCATTAAGTAGACTAATTAACAGTCTTAATGAAAAAAGACCAAAATAGCAAGTTTTTAAAACATATAGAACCAAAATGAAACTTAAAATAAACATAGATAACCAAAATACAATTTTTGTCTAAAAAAATCAGGGGCAGTTCCATCATTTGACCTCTATAATTAATTATAATTACAGAAACAATTAGTGCATACTATTTACATCTAAAGGAAGCTGGGTAGGTGTTTTCTTTTGCCATCATTCTTTTTCTGAAATAATCTTTTGTTCGTAAATAGACGTACGTGTTTGCATTGTAGTCACATTATAAGTCTTAGAATTTATGTGTAAACCAATTAAAATCATTACTAAGTTAAAAAGAAAAAAAACAAATATTTTGTAATTCAATATCAAAGGTTATGTTTGGTATACACTAAAAGAATGAGAAAATGATTCTTATTCTCTCATTTTTATGATTGGTAGTCATTAATTTGATTAGAAATAGATTTTTCATATTGCAATTTTGAGGAATCTCATTCCATAAAAAAAGTGATATAATCCTATTCTGTTCTTTCAAAATACACCAAACATAACCTAAATGACCACTAAAGTTAGTTGATTCGCACAAAGAAATACTCTATCGTTTATAATAAGATTGGTACATTTCTCATACCATATGAGCTTGAGACTCCTTAAAATTTGTTTCAAAAACCAGTGTGAATCCAAGTGGGGAGTGGTTATAATTAGCTCTATTATATTAAAGATGGATTATGATATTTATTATATATGATCAAAATGTAACTCATCCATATATATTTATTCATAACTCAGCTAATTCAAAATTTCATCCATGCTTTTGTTTTACAAAACGCTGTCATCTGTATACTATATTATGCAAAACTACTAATCCCTATTCATAAAATATAGATACAACATTGATAGATACTTAAGAGAAAATGTAAATATATAAGTAACTACTTCTTTGCCCCTTTCCGCCTAAAACAAACAGAAAAAATTCAAAAAATTATATAATTTCTTTTAAAAAAATCTAATAAGAAAACTCTCTTTGAAAAACAAGCTTTCCTAAAACAAAATCATGCATACATATAGTTGCATACCTCTTACACATGCTCTTGCAAATTAAGGCTTCCCCGATACGCACATCATTAATGCATACTTAAATATCTTAGACCAAAAGAAAAAAAAAAAAAAGACTTATCGGAAAGCTGAAACATCCTTTAACATTATATATATATATATATATATATATATATATATATATCAAATTATTAGTATTTTAAACAGAGAGAAGGCATCTAAAATACAACACCTGAAGGTTGTTATGTCGAACAGCTTTAGCAACAGATTTTTCCCGTTTGAGACAAAACAGGGTATGATCAGAAGACATCATTTGACCACTAAGTCGGATATTTATATTCAAATGATTATTATGTATAATTTTTGGTTTTGCACGATTAGAAATGTCATTTATTTATTGGTCAGATTAAGACAAACAGGTCAAACAGATTAACGGCTTTCAATTTTTGGACGTAAGATAAATGATCTGTTTGGACGTTGGAGCTTGTAAGCAGAGTACACATTAAACTGGAAATCTTCATTCACAGTAATGTCACGAAACTAATTTTATAGTATTGTAGGAATGCTATGTATTGATTTGAGTGATTTCTATTAATTTCTTTTAGTGATTAAATTACACTTAATATTTTTTTATTTTGAAAATTATATACTGAATGTTCTTTTAATTGTCTTCATCATAAAGTTAATTTTTTTAACAATATATGATCATCCTAAAAATAAAATTTATTAGTAATCTTTATTATTTACAAATATAATATTAGATCTTAATATCAATTTAATCATTTTTAATGTTATATTAAGAATAAAATTACAATATTATATTGTATACAAATAAATTTCTTTAAAAATAATAAATTTTTATAATAGACATTAAAACATAAAAGGAGCCAGTTGTAATTTATTAAATAAAAGTATTAATATTGTTAAGTGTAACCTGGATAAATTAAATAAACGGGTAAAGTACAGTAACTGCTCCTCAGATTTGGTTAAATTACAGGGAACATTCTTCTAATTTTAAATATTATACTTGAATATTCTTTTTATTATGCCTTTTTGTTAATAAAGTAAATTATTTTGCACAACATTTCCAGTAAATAATTCTATTAACAGTTTTTACGGTCATTGTAAAATAAAACCACATTCTTTTCATAAAAATAAAAATAAAAATAAAACCACATTTTTCATATTAAATATTAGCATATAAAAAATAAAATTACATTCTCATATTTATAAAAAATTAATTAATTTGACAAGAAGTACATTAAAAAAAATATTTCTACATCATATAAAAAAATATCAAGAGATGAATATAATATTAAAAAGTAAAAAGATACTCAAGGTTTTTTTTTTAAGATTAAGATATTTGGATCCAAATACATATATGAATATTAAAATATTATCTGTAAATTTAAATACTAAATAAATAAGATTTTTTGCTTTATCAATACTTATATGCATTAAATACATATTAATAAAAAATGTAGGAACAATTAATGTATGAAATTTTGGTTTTATTATCAAATGTATTTAGCATCATTAAACATTTAATAAAAAAATACAGTTAATGATTTGTGATGTAAATAAATTAGATTCAAATATTTTTTTTAAACAATTATCAGGTATCTGAATATCAAATCAAACTATATGTATCGATTAATTTGAATTCGAGTCGAGTAAGAACATAATAGATGACAAAAGTTTTTTCAATCAAGTTTTAATATAGATGTGTTCTCAAGAACTAAAATATGAAATCTCTAATTAAATTAGGACAATCTCTTATTAGTTGACATAAGAGTTTAGTGCTAATTATATTGAAATCTTTAATAAGTAGTGAGAAGTCCCACAAAAAATAAAAGAAATACTACCTTAAAGACCTTTAAAATTGTGTAAATTAAAGGCGGAAGCCAAAATTAAATTCTATCTCTGTCCTATTGGGAGTGGAGAGAGCTTTGACTGGGTAGTTAGGGAGGGAAAAGGTCATGCTTGGAAGATGCCACCTAATGTTTGTCATTACGTCATCTAATACTAATTAGCGAGTTATTAATGGCGTCCCACATTCCCTCTCTCTCTCTCTCTCTCTCTCTGGCCTCTGGACATTCAACTCCGACTTGTGAGGCTGGTTTTCTCCTTGTTTGTAGCACCCACCCCACATTAAGCAACAATTCTGCTCTCATTTCCTTAAATTCCCCCACCCCCCTACTTTTCCATTTCCCCCCACCTTCTTGCCTTGTCCTCTCCCATGGCTCCCCTTTGATTTTTGTTCCCCTCGGGGTGTGGATCCTGAGACCCAATCTACATTTCCTTCTTCACCACTCAACATCCACACCCTCTTACTCTTTCCTTTTCCCCAAGGGGCGTCTCCCTCTTTCTCCCCCCAGAATGAATGCCTTCCTTTCTCCCCTTATTCTCCGTGCAACAACCATGTCCCACTCTTGCCCCTCTTCTTCCTCAACGCTCCTTTAATTCTTCAACTACACCTCGGCAGCTCCTCCATCCTTCTGATTTCAATTTCTATTTCAATTTCTCTCCGCCTTCCATTCGATTTTTCAGCCACCGCCATCATCAATGTCGAGGGCCAGGCTCGAGCAGGCGGAGTCCAGACGCCGGCAGCCGCTGCTCAAGAGCCACTCCGCCTTGTCCACGGGCACGAGCTACGGGGAAGTCGTCGGGGGGCCCACCAATCCTGTCCAGTCTGCGGGGTCCTACCGCAGGCCGACGCTGCAGAAATGCCAGTCCTCCACGTCGACGTGCACTCGGATCGGGGAGGTGGTGGGCGGCACCGCCGCGGAGTGCGCCGCCGTGTTCTGCTGTTGCCCGTGCGGGCTCATGAATCTGCTGGTGCTCGCCTTCTACAAGGTGCCGGCGGGGCTGTGCCGGCGAGCCATCAGGAACAAGCGGCGGGAGGAGCTGCTGAAGAAGGGGCTGCTGCGGCAGGGGCGGAACCGGTGCACGTGCGGGTGCGAGGCGAGCGAGATCCCGATCCACCCGGTGTGCTCCGCGGACATTCTCTCCGAGATGACGTGGCGGAAATCGGAAGAGCTGGAGAAGGAGGTGATGGAGCTGGAGAAGGAGATGTGGGATATGTTCTACACCACTGGCTTCTGGAGGAGTCCCTCCACTAGAGACGCTTCCCCAGATCTGAGTACTTCTGATTTCAAATCCAGATTTTACGTTTCTACGCTTTAAGACCAACCATGTTTTGAGAGTCTCATCATCAAATCTTCACTGAACAACCAACTGGGCTTCTGGATCGATCGTGATTTGGGTCTTTGGAGTGCATTTCATTGTTAAAGCCAAGGATGAATCCCAGATAATCTCTTGTTTTGGGGATATGTAGATTCCATTTTTCACTGTGTTCT
The DNA here is from genome assembly GCA_037074585.1 of Biancaea sappan. NCBI lineage: Eukaryota > Viridiplantae > Streptophyta > Magnoliopsida > Fabales > Fabaceae > Biancaea > Biancaea sappan. Next base: position 31,746,298 of record CM073492.1, on the reverse strand, counting down.
ATTGAATATGACGGACGAAGACGGTTAATTTTAAGGATGGGGTAATACTATAAAGTATAAACTATGATTATCATGAATTCCAATTTTGTTATAACAAACCATTAAATATAATATTATAATTTATAAATTTTAATGTCATTAAAAGACAAAAATATAATTAAGATTCATAGTAAACTAAATTTCATAATATCATCTCTCTTAGATGAAACCAAGACAAGAATGCTTTCTCCTACTAAAATATGGTATTAGTATATCACTAGATGATGTCTACTAAGTGGTTGTTTGGTTATGCATTCATCAGCCATGAACGCACGTAGGAGGCTTCAAAATCAATTCTGTGACAAAAGAGTTCTGTTTGGTTTTGCAACAACTTCCAGCAAAATCAATTCTCTCCTTTAATTTTAGGCTTTAAAATTGATTTTGTGTCTTGCCAAAAATTATAGCTTCTCTTTAAAATTGATTCTTCACTGTAAAACTTGGAACTGGGACGAAATCCATCATCCACATGTCGGGATGAGTTGTTGAAGAGGATAACATGACGAGGTTCAGGCGTCTGTTCTATTATGTTTTTTGTGTTTGTTATTATTTACGATAGAGGGCAAGGAATAAGATGATGAATAATATATGCATACACACACACACACACACACATATATATATATATATATATATATATATATATATATATATATATATATATATATATGTTTATTGATTTTATTTTAGAGTTAAGAGTAATTTTTAAATAATTATTAAAAATAATTAAATTAAATTTTGCGATAAAATAAATAAATTTATTTCACTATAACATTCATAAACTAAATATTAATACTAATAGTCAAATGAAATAAAATAATATAATATTTATTATTGTCTGGTAATTACACATTCAAAAGTATTTTTGTTAACTAATATTTAAAAAAAATTATTTTTTAAAATTATTTTTATGATAACAGTTTTCAAACATAAATTATATTCATGCAAAATTAATTCTATTCAAATCTAAGTCTATCTAACGAATTTCTAAATATTCACTAATACAATTTTAATCAAATTTGATATATAATTTTTTAACATCGTGTACAAAAAGAATTATTAAAACAATTTTTAAAAATATGAATCCAAGACTCCAAGTTATATCTAAAACTAATAATTACTTACAATTTGCCTTATATATGACGAATTATTCTGATATCACAAATTAGAAAATCAATTTGTTAGATTCATTATGCTGTATGTTTGTTATGGGGAATTAAGAATAGAAGAAGATATTTGAAATTAATTATGCTGTATGCTGTATGCTGTATGTTTGTTTGTCATATTTATTTTTCCGACAGGCCAAACGAACTTATGATTAGGTCTGTCCAAAAAAATCCCATCATTAGGTCTAGTTTGGAAGGCTTGAGTTTTGTATGATGAATATGAATTACATATTATTGTTTTTTTTTTTTTTGCTTTTCACAACATTCCTAGACCCAGAGAATAAAATTAGTAAGAGTACTAAAATTACTTCTTTTCAAAAAAATAATATTGGTTAAAATAAAAAGAATCCTCTTCAATTTCATCAACTTTTAAAAGTTGACATTAAAATTTTCTAAATTTTTAATTTTGTATAATTTTGTATATCTTTATTATTAAATCTTTTCCTTAAAATATAATATGCGTAAAAAAATTTTAAAAGATCAATCAAATAATGATGAATTATAAAAAAAATATAAAATTATTTTTTAAAAATTATATGTTTATTATATTTTAGTTAAAAATTATTATTTTTATATTCTAATTAAAATAATTAAACCCTAAGCGCTAAACGAAAATAATTGCATGGCCAAAATGAGAGAGGGCGTGAAAATTGGGGTACGTGGAAACGGCACCTATCTAATATGTATGATTGCTTCATGTGGGGACCAACCTGACCTTGTGTCCTGAACTGTGATTGTCTCAGATATATCATCACATTAATTCATCTTTCCCTGCCGACATAGTACCTTCCACTCCATTAATATGCAAATTGTGCTTCCTCAATATGCTCCCTTCTCCCCCATCTCTCACACAACACTATTCTCCATTGGCTACAACTACAGCATAATGTACTCATTTCTACCTCTTTCTCACCCGTCATCACAAAAAGTGTCACTTATATAGTGGGATCGGATCAGACTTGTCTATTTAATTAGTTAGATAAAAAATTGGCCATTAATCTACCTCAGCTTTTAAAATCAATAAAATCAAAAACTAGTATAGAATTGGTTAAAAATTGGTGAATCTATAATTGGGTGAACCGATTTTTTTTTTTAAATTCACTATTTGTATAATACAATTATTTCTCATATTATATGAGATTTAAAAATCTTTTATTTTTTATTTTATTTTTTTATTGTTTTGTATCATGTTATATATATATTTTTAATTATTTTTTCATGATAATATTATTTTTTACAAAAAAATAAATAAGAGAAGAAAAAAATAGAAAACCAATTAAACACACACACATATAATATAAGTTTACTAATACTAAGTATAAAAATGTTTATTAATTTATTATATTATATATTCTTAATATATAAAATTAAAAATATATATTTTATTATTATTGGTTTAACTACAGTTAAATTTATGAACTAATATCTCTACTGGTTGAATGGTCAGTCTGATTTTTAAAATATTGATAGTTTTACACTTTATTATACCAAAATCTTCTTGACATCCTAAAGGGAAAAAAAAAGATGCAATTCTTGTATATTATCAAAATTTTTAATTAGAATATCATAAGTATATGCTTTACAAATAATTATATATATATATATTTTTTTCTTTTACTGTTCAACGTTGCATTATTAATTTGTTTTTAGTAATTTTTATATACATATCTAATTTTTAACAAAGAGAAGAACCTAGCAGTAAAGATATAAAAATTGTACATAAATATACAAATTAATCATTAAAAGATACACTTTTATTATTAAATCTTAAAAATTTGAGTGTCAAATAAGTTAATGTCTATAATTAGGAACTCGATAAAAGTTAGTCATTTTATATGATTAAATTATATATTTATTTATTTATAAAAAGTGAGTTAATAATAATATATAACCGTTGATAATATTTAAAGACTAAATTGTATGAATTGAGTTTTTAAAAATCGAACAACTAACCTATTTATCATTGACGATCAAAATTGTCAATGTAATGATCTTGCGAATGAGCAACACGGGTGCATCAAGTTTCCTAAATTATGGTGTTGCCCTTATTATTACCAAGGCTTGACACGGGCTTCAGCTTAGTCTAACAAGGCTTTGTGGGCGTTCGTCTTAGTTGAAAGCCCACGACGGCCTTGCCTTGTTTAGGTACTGATCGATCATACATCATAAAAATAATACCTGATCGTACCAGCAATATCCTAGAAGTCATATTTTATATATAATATCTAAAAATTTCGATTATATTAATTTGCTGGTTTTTTTTGAATACATGAATGTACCGATCATTAATTGGTATTGGTCTAAAATATTGAAATATGGTCAATATAATTTCAAGCTCGAAGCTGCTAATTTTAAGTAGTTTTTAAATAAGAGATCTTATTAGTAATCATATTATAAGAATTGAATAATTAATCATCCAATGTATCTATTTTCAAATAACTACGCTGATTCAGCCTTATATTACAAAAAACATTCTAAAAAAATGCCTATTTTGGTTTGCCTTCATTATTCATATAATAATAGCATTAAAAGCTTTCGCTTGTTTTTGTTGGCCAACCTGTGGCCTCTGTAGTCTATGACTATAAGTCATTCAATGAGTAGTTAATGTGCAATTGAATAATAGACGAGGAGTGGTTCATCAGCTTCATGGTCTAAACCAAACAATGGGAAAATATATCAGTTTCAACCTTTCTGATTGGTTGCAAAGTTTCAATGTTCTTGTTTTCAGTTGACTAATGTAATTTAATAACAATTGGCCAATATTTCAAAGATGGGTTGTGAGTTTTTACTAATTTGTCTATCTTTGACAAGGACAGCAAATATGGACAAGTTGTTCAAAAGAAATAATTTTTCATGTATAGCATAGAAATATTCTTCTAAGTAATCAAGATATAATGATGCATACCTTGTACATTATTATTTTTTATATGATAATAATATTTTCAGACCAACGTACATATATTATCAATAGAGACTAAATACCTCTTGAAACACCCTCAATAACTAAGATAGTTAGTGATTAAACAAACAATGGTTTTCAATAAAATAGATGTCGTCTACACTCCTTTAAAATAATTAATTATCTATTAAAACAATAAAGAAATAATATATATATTCATAAATTATCATAAAGTTTTTTCTTTTTGATCTAGGAAATCGAGAAGACATTCTCAAAACTCCAAAGATTTTCATACTCCATAAATAATTGTTGATTTTTTTTTTCTTGTTTGTGAACCTTGATTTGTTATGTATTTTACTTTATAAAGTACACTCTATATTGTTACCTTTTTATTTTAGAAAAAGTAACAACACAATCTAATTTTCAAAGTTAAATTTGTTATTGTTTTAAACTGCACTCCGATTTTCTTTTAGATTCACCCAAAAATAAGAGATTAAAAATTTTGCGCATAGTAAAAAACTTCAAAACTTTTCCTTTATTTATAAATTTATTTGCAGAATAGAATCTTATCTTGACATAAGTGACGCCATTAATTTTCATTTTATTTTAATTTTTTTTTTGGTTCAAAGATTAAGAAAAAAATACAGAAAAACAGACACAGTGGGGAGCCATCCAATTATATAAATAATGAAGGCGAAGACAGGTGAAGCGGTGAGCTCTTGATGTTCCCCCTTTGATGCTGTGGCTTTTAGGGGGACGGTAAGTTTTTCCAACGCTCACCAAAAAAAAAAAAAGTGAAGCTTGAAGGTAAAGCCGAAAACCCATTATTATTATTTTTTTCTTCTTCTGCATTATCGTCTTCATTTTCCTTATCCTTCATAATTTCTCCCACAGAATTGTTGGGTTTTCGTTTTCTTTGCTTTGGATCGCTCGGAAGGCTCGATCTCTTTTTGATGAGTGATCCCCACCATTCTTGATCATTTTTCTGGAGCTTGCCAATTCTCGATGGAGGTAAACCTATTAAACTTTTGGTGGAATTGAATATATTTTGTATATATGTGTCGCTTGAAACTCCTTATTGCCATCAAGTTTTATTGCCTTCTTTTTGTTTCTTTTGTTTTAATCGCTAAGGAACATTGTATTTAAGCTGGGGTTGATTCAAATTGCATTCTTGTCTGGAATCTTAATTTTCTTTGTTATGTTCTTTGGGGTGAATATTGCTTATGACAGCGAACTCTTTTCTGAATAATTCTAAAGGATGATAGAATGTTTGGGGCATAGTTTTGAAACAAGGAGCGAACGTATTTTATAATTTATACTAATATTTTCCTGATGTCTAGTGTCACAATAGCGGAAGAATTTAAAGATTAAAAGTGATTAACTCAATCTGAGCATGAAGAATTCATGAAAGTTATCAGGGTGCATTTTTTGGTAGATGCTACATTTATTTATTGGGTTTATAATGGTGTTAGTGGTTGTGGCTCAGATTTTCTGAAGGAGAAATTGTGCTACATTTATTCAATGTGCTCTTTCTCTTCTTCTCCCCTTCTCTTCTTTTCTTCCCCACCTGGTGAATCTGCATTACGAGTTCACATATCATAGTCTAATTTGGAAAATACTTCGGAACAAATGTCCTTTTGCTTTTGTTGACAATATGATTCATTCAAGGGTCACAGAGGGTCACCCTTTCTGACTCTGAAGTTGTCGGTCGATGTGTTGTAGGTTCTAGATATGGAGACGAAGAATAACGAACACCTGACATCGGCTGCCGCCTTTGTGGAGGGGGGAATTCAAGAAGCATGTGGTGACTCTTGCAGCATATGCCTTGAGGATTTTAGCGAAAGTAATCCTTCAACGGTAATGTCCAGGTTTTGTGTGTGCAATTGTAAATTGTTCTACAAAATTCAACTATAGGGTGAGCATGGTTTTATTTGAAAGAACATTTATTTACTTCTATTCTCTCTCGTTTTCAGGTTACTACTTGCAAGCATGACTTTCACCTGCAGTGCATTCTAGAATGGTACATCTTGATATATTGGATTACATATTATGTTGGTTCCTATAGTTTGTGCTGGGCATCAATGAAACTGAGTAGAATTCTCTGAGCATCAGTTTAGTCTCTTAAAATAAAAGATGAATGGTTGATATCTATTCAGTGTTGACCAATTCCTACGGTCAATAGAACTGGAAAGGCTGAAAGTGTTGGCATAGGGTATGCCATCTAACTTGAACTGAATTTGACTTCCTTGAATATCCTATTCAAGAATTCCATTGATACCTTAATTCCCAATTTAAATGTCTCAGTTTCGTCATCCCATGCAAACCAGTAAGACATATATACTAGAATCTCCTAAATCTATTAATGCTAGGCCACTAGCATCCCAGTACCCGGAAACAAGTAACTGGTTTATTAATGCTATAAGACACATGAACCTTAGTGAATTCATTGAACCGCACATTGGCTTGTAATGGGTTTCTTACTCTAGTTTTCACGGTGATTATAAATCCTTTGCTACCTTCATTTTGATACTTAGAAATGCCAGTTATCCATAACTGAATACTATCTATAAATTGGTGGCACCTATTAAAAAAATAAAAAAGAAAAACTAGAAATGGGACTAACTTACAGGATAGGTTGATGGATAAATTGCTATTTATCTCATCAGTTTGCTGTTCAATTCTTTGTTCTTGTCATAAATATGAATTTGTTAAAAGCTTTCAATCTTAAAAACTGGCTATTTTGAGCTGCTAATGGTTGTGATTTACTTAAATGTTTATGTGTCTGAAAATGGAAGAATATACATTTATTTGTAGGTGCCAGAGGAGCTCCCAGTGCCCTATGTGTTGGCAATCTATTAATTTCAGGGATGCTGCCAGGTTGATATGACTTTTCTTTCGGGATCTGCTTTATAATTATTCTATGGACTGTTTTAAGACTTGGATGTATGTTGTTTCAGTCAAGAATTGCTTGATGCTGTGGAGCAGGAAAGGAGCTTGAGGGCTACTATGTCAAGAAATGCTGCTATCTTCCACCATCCTGCACTTGGTTATTTTAACTTGGAGCATGTCAGTTGCTTATCAGTAATAGAATGTTGATTTGAATCGCAATTCTACCATTATTTATGTTTGTGATCTTTCTCATATAGCTTTCCATCGGAGTAAATGATGGAGAAGAGCGGATATTTCAACATTTAGCTGCTGCCACAGCAATGGGAAGAGCACACCACCTTGGTCGGAGGGAAGGACATAGAACTAGACCATCATCTCATGGTCGCCAACAATTCCTAGTGTTCTCAACTCCCCCACCCGGTGCTGTTCCACCTGCTGGAGGGGGGACTGAACCAGCTGCAACTTCTGTAGGAAATCCGTCTAGCCCACTTACATATGAAGGAGATGAACAATCACAGCAGATCCCAAGCCTTCAAACTCAGAATTCTTCTCCAGCTCCTGGATGTAATGCCATGGCATCGACTCGTGAAGGAGTTTTGTCTAATGATCGGTAGTTATAACTCTATATTTATTTTCTCATGTCCTTAGTTGTTGTGTGTACTAGTGAGGTTATGTGCTTCAATACACTCTGCATGTGTTTGCTTGCAGAGGCTCTGCTGATCGTTCTGTGCCATCAAACCAAGGTAAAGCAGGACCATCAGAACTTCAGTCATTTTCCGAGTCTCTCCGGTCCAGACTTGGTTCAGCATCCATGAGGTATGGTTACTTAGGAAGCCACTCTTTGGAAAAGCACACACTGTGCATGAACTTGGTATGTTTTTCTTCAAATCAGCATATCTGACATCAACTTATCTTTATGATCAAAGATACAAAGAGACAATTTCAAAGGGTGCTAGGGGATGGAAGGAAAAGCTGTTCTCTCGTAGTACTTCCATGTCCGACATTGGTTCAGAAGTTAAGAGAGAGCTGAATGCAGGAATTGCTAGTGTATCCCGATTGATGGAGCGCCTTGACACCAGAGAAAATAACAGTAGAGCTGCCGGGGGTAGCTTGTCGCATCATTTGCCCGCTGAGACAAGCAACCCGAACAATGCTGTGGCACAAGGAGAAAACACTCTGCGCGACAACAATACCCCAGCTACTTGTTCCGCTAGCCCACATTCAAACTGAGATACGTTTCTTCCAATGCATCTTTCCTCAGCATCTCATATTTGAAGGTGAGATTTGATCCCGGTCTTCACCTTCTAGTTCTAGCCAGAACATCCATTGTCATCCGTTCATGAATTAAGGAGTACTGCTGCTTCTGATTATATAATGTATATATGCAAAGCTTTTGGTCATTGTTATCTCCTCCTTAGGGATTAGAGTGTTGTAGGTTTCATTAGTGGAATTTGAAGGAAGTCTGTAATGCCCGGATTTTCATGTCCATCTCTTTTGATTCTCTCCTCTCCCTTATGGTGTTGCAGGCCAAGTATTACTCCAGACATGAAATGCTGAGGAGCAGATAGAGTCATTGCTATTATATGCTCAAATTTTCAATAAAATTTAGGATTTGAGAGACACCTGTGCTTCAAGTTATAAATGATTGCCCCTCCCACCCCCCCTCTCTCTCTCTCTCTCTCTCTTTCTTAATGTATATATAAAACATGTTTGATATCGTATCTGATGGCGGGAACATTGAGAGTACTTCGTATTTAATGAATTGGCATATGTACTGAAAGTCAAAAGCGACTTTTGTTGATGATCTGTGCCCATACCAGAGTTTGCAGGATGGAACCGAACTGGTTGGGATTTCGATTCAGTCCTACTTTTAAATTGGCCAGGGGTTGAATTGGTGTTAAATATGTCATTAGAAAGGAGGAGGGTTGTGTTAGGCCTTCGACAGCCAACGTAAAACTGTGTCGAATCTCTCATGAACATGGATCAACGACAATATTTTACTAATGTTAGGACGTTGCCCGGAAGCAACGCACTGTATGGCTTGAGTACAGTGACAAGTGAGCTAGAGCCGCTGCATCGGCACCCGGATGTAGTGTTAAATGAGCAAGGGTCCACTAATACTAGGTCGTTGCCCGGAAGCAACGCGCTGTATGGCTCGAGTACAGTGTCAAATGAGCTAGAGCCACTGCATCGTCGATCGATTGTAGTGTCACAAGAACATGTTCCTGGAAGGTTGAGGGTAAAGAAGCTAGTCGAGGAGAACAAAATCAGGATTGCTACGTGGAATGTTGGAACCATGACAGGGAAATCCATGGAGGTTGTGGACACTATGAAGAGGAGGAAAATTAACATATTGTGCCTTCAAGAGACTAAATGGGTTGGAGAAAAGGCTAAGAAATTTGACTGTTCAGGATTCAAGTTCTGGTACACTGGAAAAGTAAGGACAAAGAATGGCGTAGGTATTATGGTGGACAAGGAATGGACACCGAGTGTGATGGAGGTAAAAAGGATTGGAGATAGGATTCTATGCTTAAAGATGATTATCGTAAGAGATACTATCCACATCATAAGTGCCTATGCACCACAGGTAGGGACAGATGCATATCTTAAAGAAAAGTTTTGGGAAGATTTGGAGGGATTGGTTAGAAACATACCTTTAGAAGAGAAGATTTTCATCGGGGGGGACCTTAATGGGCATGTTGGGAAAGAAGCAGGACAGTATGAGAGGGTCCATGGTGGCTTTGGTTTTGGGGAGCTTAACGAGGAAGGACAGTCTATATTGGATTTCTCTATGGCTTATAATTTCAAGGTTGTCAATACCTGTTTCAAGAAGCGAGAGGAACATTTAATCACATACAAGAGTGGAGCTTCAAGGTCACAGATTGACTTCTTTCTGGTAAGGAATCCAGATAGAAAAATCTGTCTAAATTGTAAAGTTATTCCTGGAGAACCCGTGGCAACTCAACATAGGGTTTTGGTCCTTGACGTGGTTATTAAGGGTCGGAAACAAAAGCATCGTCAGGCGATGAACCCTAGGATCAAGTGGTGGCAGCTAAAGGGGGAGAATCAACTGACTTTCAAGAGAAGATTGTTGGAGGAAGGATCTTGGGAGTTACGAGAAGATGCTAACACCATGTGGGAGGAGATGGCCAAGAAGGTTAGAAAAGTAGCTAAAGCATTTTTAGGAGAATCAAAAGGTTTTAGACAAAGAGATAAGGAATCTTGGTGGTGGAATGAGGCTGTTCAAGAAAAGATCAAATTTAAAAAAGACTGCTTTAAAGCTATCCATCTGTGCAATAACTCGGAAAATTGGGAAAGGTATCGGAAGGCTAATAAGGAGACAAAAAAAGCAGTAAGTGAAGCACGATCTAAAGCGTTTGAAGAGTTTTACAAGGATTTAGGAACGAAAAAAGGGGAACAAAAGATTTACAAGATTGCGAAGGCTAGAGAAAGGAAATCTAGAGATTTGGATCAAGTAAAATGTATTAAGGATGAAGAAGGAAAAGTTTTGGGTACAGACAAAGATATTAAAAATAGATGGCAGGGTTATTTTCATAAGCTCTTTAATGACGGAACGGAGTCGACTTGCGATATGGAAGATCTAACAACTTTGGAGAGAGAACAAAATTTGGCATATTATCGCAGGATCAAGGTTGATGAGGTCAAGGAAGCTCTTAGAAAAATGGATAATGGTAAAGCTGTTGGTCCCGATGGTATTCCTATAGAAGTTTGGAAGTGTTTGGGAGAGGAGGGTACTATCTGGCTAACTAAGCTCTTTAAAGAAATTTTAAGGTCTAAGAAAATTCCTGAGGAATGGAGAAGAAGTACTTTAGTGCCTATTTACAAAAACAAAGGAGACATTCAGAATTGCGCAAACTATCGTGGGATTAAGCTTATGAGTCACACTCTAAAATTATGGGAAAGAGTGATTGAACGTAGGTTAAGAATCGAGACGAGTATTTCTGAAAATCAATTTGGATTCATGCCAGGACGGTCTACAATGGAAGCTATATATCTTTTAAGGGGGTTGATGGAAAGGTATCGGAGTAAACAAAGAGACCTTCATATAGCATTTATTGACTTGGAAAAAGCCTATGATCGAGTACCAAGAGAGGTGCTGTGGAAAGCCTTGGAACAGAAAGGTGTACGGGTTGCGTATATTAGAGCCATAAAAGATATGTACGAGGGGGCTACGACTAGTGTGAGAACGTCTGGAGGGGAGACTAGAGACTTTCCTATTAAAATTGGCCTACATCAGGGATCATCCTTAAGCCCTTATTTGTTTGACTTGGTTTTAGATGTTCTGACGAAACACATCCAAGAAGATATTCCTAAGTGCATGCTTTTTGCAGATGACGTTGTTCTCATAGCAGAGACAAGGGAAGAGATTAATTCTAAACTTGAGTTATGGAGAGCTACTTTGGAATCGAAGGGTTTTCGTCTGAGCAGGAGTAAGACCGAATATATGCATTGTAAGTTTAACAAGCGACAAGCTAGGAACGAGCTGGAGGTTAAACTTGGTGATCAGGTCGTATCACAAGTGTCAACGTTTAGGTATTTGGGATCAATTATACAAGATGATGGCGAAGTTATTAGAGATGTGGAACATAGGATACAAGCTGGGTGGTTGAAGTGGAGAATGGCATCAGGGGTTGTTTGTGATCGGAAAGTACCTGATAAACTCAAAGGAAAGTTTTATCGTACTGCTATAAGACCAGCGATTTTATATGGGAGTGAATGTTGGGCAATGAAAGGACAACAAGAACATAAAATTGGAGTGGCGGAGATGAGGATGTTGCGTTGGATGTGTGGTCATACACGAAGAGATAAGATCCGTAATGATCATATACGAGGTAGAGTTGGGGTGGCACCTATTGAGGAAAAAATGGTTGAAAATCGTTTAAGATGGTTTGGGCATGTGCAAAGGAGACCGTTGGAAGCGCCAGTTAGGAGAGTTGAGCAGATAGTTTGGAGCCCTATAAAAAAAGGTCGAGGAAGACCAAAAAGGACACTTAGAGAAATTATTGAACGGGATCTTTTAGTAAATGAGATATCTAAAGAGTTGGTCATTGATAGAGCTCAATGGCGTCGTGCGATCCATGTAGCCGACCCCACTTAGTGGGATAAGGCTATGTTGTTGTTGTTGTTGTTGTTGTTCTAAGTAATGTGAGATTTACTCACTCTTTTAAACGGTTATTTTTACAACAAGGTTAAGTTTGAAATTATAGATATTATGAATTGTAATGAATTATTAATTATGGATTAATTTCTTTTAATTTCCTTCACTTATTGTTATGAATTATTAATCATATTAAGTATTTTAATTTTTTAAATTATATATATTTTTAATATTTTAAATTATGTATATTTTTAATATTTTTTAATTATCACCAATTCGATTACGGTTTGACCACTGAACCTTATAACTAGTGGCTCTATCAGTTTAATAATCGATCTAATTTTAAAAATTATGACCCATACGTTCGATATTAGATAATATAATATTAACGAGAGCTGATCTTCTATTTGGCCTGTGCACTAGACAAAGAATTCTGATTCAATATTAATATGGCTCTCAAACTTAAGTTATGCAATTTATCACACTTCAGAACGCATTTGTCTCTTATTTATATACACGTGGCAGACTTCAACTAAAATTCATTCAATTTTAAATACCCAATCTTTTAAAAATTAATGTAGATACAAATTTGGTTAAAGGGATACTTATATAAAGTTGTTTTTATATAGCTGTAATCAAATTTTTCATTAAAAATAAAACCTGTAAAAAATATATTAAAAGAACAACTCATTTAATGTTAAGTTGTGGAAAATTTATTGTTTCTTTAAAATACTAACCATTTGTTGTATTTGATTAGAGAATTATATATTTGTTATATTTATTATGTTTTAATTAGAGAATTTGGTAGCACATATATAAGAAATTGTATGTAAGTTTTTTTCTTTGGCTAAATTATTCTATGGAACTAAACTTTCATTGAGTTATATTAGATTTTGTGGCGTAATTAATATTTTGAATAATATATTAAATACAATAATCCCACACATATAGTATATATATTGTATATATGTTAAATAATTTAAAGCAGCTAACTTATATATATATACAAAGTGCGAAGATAGTAAGTAATTGACTAGGTTAAGAAAATTAACAAGAGTTTAATTAATTTGGGACTAGATTAAAAAATTATAAAAAATAAAACAATAATTAAACCTACAAAGAAAGAAAGACAATCATAAACCTTGTGAATGCAAAAGTTACATTAGAACAAACGTGAAAAGGAAGTGAAGCAAATCCTTCTACACGCCTTTACATTCAGACATATTCCCAAAAATCTAACCCTTTAAAGCTGTTTGAATGAAAGCATAAGAGTTGAAAAATGAAAAATCAGGTGAGGTGGTTGGTTGGACTTGGGTGTAAATCAATGTGCTTCAATATAAGTCGACGCTTTCTGATTCTTAACATTAAGCCAATGTGAGAAGAAACAAGTACATTCACGTCATGCAAATATAAAGTGTGATTTTTGAGTTTGAGGGAGGATCGATAAAATGAATAAAACCAGAGAAGAGGAAATAAGAAAAGAGCTGGTGAAGGTGAGGATGGTGACACAGTAACCACCGACGGATGAGACGTCGCCGTTTCAATATAATATATATATATTGTTCTTTCTTAGGTGAGACAGGAGAGTCCTGCTCACGCATGAGAGGGCGCTTGAGGGTCACGCGTGAGAGAAGCGATTGAAGCAGGACGTAAGGATATGATTTGTAGCTTAGCGTAGAAATGAGGCATTTTTGTTCATTGCCCTAACACCGACACTTTGCCTTATATATATTACGACACCTACACTCCCGCATCACACTTCCAACCATCACATCCTCTTTTTTAATTTCTTCAGTTATACATATATATATATATATATATATATAATTTTACCAAACAAATTTTTTTTATAATTTCACATTACATTTTACATTTTATAATCTATTAAAATAGTTAATATTTAAAAAATTACATATAAATTCTTTTATTAATTTATTATAATTAATATTTAAGTACATTAAATGTTTTAATTTTAAAAACATTAATGTGAAAAATCTTTATTTTTATATTTAATGAATTTAAAAGAAATCAATTTTCTATTCTATCGTAATGAAATCAATATATATATAGTGATAGCAAACAAAATTAAGGTCATGAGGAGAACAAGTTATTGTGCTTTCAAAATGTTGGAACTTTTGATTAATATATATAACGTATATTAATTTAAGAAAAGGTTAAGCGAAGGCATTAAACAAAACAGCATACAAATCAGTAAGGAATATGTGGGGTGGGATTAAGCTTTGAGTGTGAGAGGTGGCTGCGGTCTCTTCTCTTCCTCCGAAAGCTGAAGTTCCCGTGTGGTCCCCTCTTCCAGCCTGTGACTCTGTCTCTCTTTACCTTCCATTTTCTTTGCTTTTTAAGTCATAGCAATAACACTCTCCCAAGTCTTCTCTTTTCCCTTTCCCTTTCCCCCGCGCGGCCTCTCCCTTTTCTCAATTCTCATCATCCATCCTCAACCATTAAGCAAACTTCCCCCTCCTCCCTCACCAAACCAAGCCCCCTGCTCATTTTACTTCACTCTTCTCCATAATTCCACAATACACCTTCTTCACACTGTTCCTTCCCCACCAAAATCTGCGCCTTCTCCTCCATGGGCACCATGGATTCTTTCCTCTGTAATGTTTCCTCTAAGCCATTCTTCCTTTACTTCGCTGCTCTTCTCTTCCTTTCCCTTCTTCCATTCCCCTCCGCATTCCCCCAAAACTCCACCCACAAATTCCCTTCTAATTCTTCTTCCAGCTCCGGTCAGATTAATTCCAACTCCATTCTTGTGGCCCTTCTGGATTCCCATTACACTGAGCTTGCTGAGCTCGTGGAGAAGGCGCTTCTCTTGCAGAAACTCGAGGACACCGTCGGGGTTCACAATATTACCATTTTCGCCCCCCGAAATGAAGCTCTAGAGCATCAGCTCGACCCCGAGTTCAAGCGGTTCCTCCTTGAGCCCGGCAACCTGAAGTCGTTACAGACGCTTTTGATGTATCACATTGTTCCCAAACGAATCGGGTCAAATGACTGGCCCGCCGGGAATTCTGAGGCTGTTCCGCACCAGACCTTGTGCCAAGATCACGTGCATTTGATGAGCAAGGGTCCTGGGAAGAAGATTGTCGGTTTAGCCGAGATTGTTCGCCCCGACGACGTCGTTCGTCCCGACGGTGTGATTCACGGGATTGAGCGGCTGTTGGTTCCGCGATCTGTACAGGAGGATTTCAATCGCAGGAGGAATTTGCGAGACATCTCGGCGGTGCTACCAGAGGGTGCGCCGGAGGTTGATCCCAGAACTCACCGGTTGAAGAAACCCGCGCCGGTACCAGCCGGAGCTCCCCCGGTGTTGCCAATTTACGACGCCATGGCACCCGGTCCATCACTGGCTCCGGCGCCGGCGCCCGGACCCGGTGGGCCACACCACCACTTCAATGGTATGCGCCAGGTCAAAGACTTCATTCATACTCTGTTACATTACGGTGGGTACAATGAAATGGCAGATATCCTGGTTAACTTGACATCTTTAGCCACCGAAATGGGAAGATTAGTCTCAGAGGGTTACGTCTTGACCGTGTTGGCTCCCAACGACGAGGCCATGGCGAAGCTGACCACAGACCAATTGAGTGAACCGGGTGCACCGGAGCAAATAATCTACTACCATATCATACCAGAGTATCAAACAGAGGAGAGTATGTACAATGCCGTGAGGAGGTTTGGGAAGGTTTGGTACGATACGTTGAGGTTGCCACATAAGGTTGTGGCTCAGGAGGCTGATGGGTCTGTGAAATTTGGGCAAGGTGAAGGGTCTGCGTATCTGTTCGATCCTGATATATATACAGATGGGAGGATTTCGGTGCAGGGTATTGATGGGGTTCTCTTCCCACCGGAGGAGGAGTCAAAGACAGAAAGGAAAACAATCCCGGTCGTCAAAGTTGCCGCCAAGCCAAGGAGAGGTATGATTGTTCTTCTCTCTACTTGATTTTCTTTGGATGCTTATTTTTTAATTGCGTTATTTCGATTGCTTGTATTGTAATTTTTCACTGCCTTTGCCTTCTGGGTTCATGAGATTAACTGAGCTAGTAAACTAGTAGAACTTTTTTAGTATTGTGCAGCATGTTGATATTGGCAGTAGTGAAAGTTCAAGAGAAATAGCAGCTTTATGTTGAAGGGGAAATGGAATTCTAGCTTCTTCTGGGTTAGTTTCAATATGACCGAAACAAGTTGGAAAAAGTTAATTAAATCAGAGTTTGGCAATTTTTATGTTGACTATCCGGGTAGCAAGGAAGATGGGATCATGGTATAATTGTTTATTTGTTGCTTCTGTGTTAAACCTTAGGTTTGAATACGTTAAGCTTTTGGTATATAGTTTCTGTAAAAGCTGTAGGCAACCTAGCTTTGCCTTACAGCCCCAGTTAAGGAATACAAGATGTGGTAACTGGTAAGAGACTAGAGAGTAGAGTATTTCATATAAACTTTTTCTTAGTGATATGTATGTCATATGATGTAGTAAATTTTGTTGGATTTCTATTGGCTACTTCTTTGTGGGATATGAGAAAGCTTCCTACTGTAGTAATATTAGAGGCTTTCTGGCTTTAATTAGGGATCTAACACTAAGATGGTGCATGTTGGCAGCTATGCGGAGTTTGCTAAATATCAGGTTGAAAAAAGTGTTTAAATTTCCGAATGATCTCTGATAGTCCAATGAGTCCGATCTTTTGTTCCAAATTCCAACTAGTCCATGTGTATAAAAATTATTAAGTATGCCAAGCTGTAAGCCACATTCTATTTCCCCACCCGCCAATATTTAGGTGCCGACACAGTCTGTCTGACAATTATATAGCCCTTTGTTTTTCTTGTTTTTTTATTTCTTGTATGTATTATATTTATAGTCAACTGGCATGTTTCTTTTTAACTTATAGTTTTAAGTGCCTTGTTCTTATATAATTAGTTATTTGATACACACTTTTGAGAGATAGAAAAATGAACCCACTGAATTCATAATGTTTATGTGTTTCTCAATATATTATTACAATAGATGGAAACCCTTGGCTTGAAGTGGTCCAAGACCTTGTCATTAGTTGACTTAACATTTATCTGATTTCATGTGGCAGGGAAATTGCTGGAAGTAGCCTGTAGCATGCTTGGGGCCTTTGGACAAGTCTGCTAATCAAATCGCTTTCTCAACTTATAGCTTTTTTTTAAAAAAAAAAAAAGAATAAAGAGTAAATTTATGTAGACAACTTATTACATGGTAAGTTCACCCACTATGAATCCGGATTCTCTACAGGTTTTGTCATAATTGTAGAGTTTAGTCACCGAATTTGGGCCGTACATTTTCGATTGAACGGCCATAATTAAAAGAGATTTTTTTTTTTTAAAATGTACGTCCTTTTAACTATGGCCGTTCGATAAAAAAACAGACAACCAAGATCTGGTGACTGCACTCAGTACTGGCGGGAATTGCAGAGAATCCGGTTCACTATTCATCATGTACTTTACATTTTGCCTCATTCATTATTTTGGCTGTAAGTAACCATGTCTTTTCAAATTCATTATGCAGTTGTAGGAGTAAACAGTTCAATATAAAGGTTGAATCTACGGTGGGAGGAAGCGATTAAGTTGCAGGACTTCCGTGGAAAGTCACAGAAGATCATTTTGCTTTACATACTGTAATTACATACCATTTTTTTATTATTTTTGTGTTGATTCTCTATCTCTGTCTCTGTGTATGCATAAATAACCTTCAAATACGACACTTCTCTTCATCACGGCTTGCAATTTTTTTTTCCTTTACTGTGTGAATCAGATTCATAAGTAATCTACTCCTATTCTTCCTCCCTTGTCAATTTCGATATTGTGACTTAATTAATTAGGGACCATTCTTAACGAATGACTTGGTGACCAATTGTGAAATAGACCTTTGAGCGGAAAAGGGTGATAAAATAAATATGAAATGGACCTTTGCTGGGTTTTACCGTTTGGTTGTATACTTTCTGATGGAACTTTTATATACTGAAGGCAACATTTATGGTGAATGTAAGGAAAGTAGTTGAGGGGTTAATTAATTAAATATGTGAATAAGACATCATAGCTAATATTGCCTTACATGGCGGTTAAGTATCTGTTGCTATTTGGAGAAGAAAAGCTGTGTTGGGCATGTGAAAACTTGTTCTATCTTTCGGTGGTTGTCTTGTCTGCAAAATGTAGTTGTTCATTATCTATCTTGCTTCAGTGTGTGGTTACTTGTTATAAAAATGTGACTCGTCAGTTATAATATTATAATGTGGCTAGAAGAAGTCAAAAACTATACAATATTTTTCGCTGTTATTCTAATTCAATAATCAATAAGTTCTGTCTGCAGATGTCATGTTTGTATTTTTGTTAGAAAAGAAAACTTAATTAATAAAGCTGGGCCCCGCAGCCGCTGCAGTATTCCTTAATTGCTCAGCAAATATTCTTCCCTTCAACTTATTTATATGTTTCAACCAAAGGAAAATTCATTGTACTTAGCGATTGACGGCACCCACATGATAACACACACAATAACGGACAAAAAATAGTTGTAATATGCTACAAAGTAATTTAGATACTCATATTTGTGGTGGGAAAGTAACTTATAATTTTGATCAGTCTTTCATTTAGATCAGGCAATTGAGAATAAAGAAGAAAAAATAACTCACGAGGATTTACTTTTTTTTTTTAATTTAAACTATCCAATCTGAAATAAACAATTATGATAAAAAATATAAGAATTATATTCCTACCATAAACATGAAAGGATCTCAATTCATTAGTGCTTGTTGATCAGTGAAACGCTTTCAAATAGAAGATATTCTTAAATGGGTTAACTTGTAAAATTTGACAAAATAATTATATAATTCGAGTGTTTGGTCTTTTGACATTTCACTACATTTTATTACAGTTTTGATGTCTACATAAATTGGCTTCATATTAATTACCTAATCTCATGCCAATATATTCTAAAATACTAGCATGTTGAATGGAATTGTTCCACAATTTAAGTATTATCTTATATCTTTAAATTTGACTAATGTAAAACTCTATCAAATAAATTAATTATAAATCAATTTATTATGTTTATTTGTAATTGATTGATTTTATCACCTCTTCTAAAATTGATCTTCCAAATAAAAATCATATTGTAGGAGCTCAAATATGAAACAATGTCAAAAGAATGAAGCCTATTGCCAAAATAAATTTTCCTTCATAATGAAAATAGGTTGGCTATACCCATGAATCAACCTATCAACAAGTTTTGGAGAATTGGAGCCACTATGGGGAAAGGAACTAAAATCACTACCATGCTGATGCCATGGAAGGAGATGGAACAAATAAAATAAAATAAAATAAACAAAAACAAGAGAAACCCATACAATATTGGTTAACATACTGATGGTGCCTCTCCATATCCAATCTTAAAACCAGGATTACCCTTTTGATTTAAAACTAGGACTACCCTTTTGACCCTTATTACCCATCTCTGTTGCCTCTCTGCATCATAGCCACAAATTCATTGTAATCTATTTGTCCATCCTGCAATCCCATATACAAACATAATAACATCATCAAAACACGAAAGAAAATAAACTATGGAAGTCACTTGACACTTTTTCATTTGATTAAGTGAATAAAAATGCAAAAGTTTACTCACATTGTCCTGATCTGCTTCTCGGATCATATCTTCCAAGCAGAAATCTTGGATGCCGAATTCTTGGCAAGCCTGTTGAAGCTCATCTGGTGTAATGTAGCCACTTCCATCTTTATCAAAGTATGAGAAAGCTGTGGCTAAATGATCTTCCCTCTCTACTTTGTTCAGATGCAGTGTCGCAGCTATGAACTCTCCATAGTCTATTGTCCCACTATTATCAACATCTGCCTGTAATCCAAGAGGTCACTGAACAGTATCATTTATCTTAGTGTATGTGTATATATATGGGAGGAGTGAAGAGGATTGTGGACTAATGCTTACTGCTTTCATTAGATCGTGTATTTCAGATTCATTGAGATTAGCATCGAGTCTTTTTAGCCCATTCTTTAGTTTTTCAAAAGTAATTTGGCAACTGTTGTCTGTGTCTATCATTTTAAACATTTCTTTCAATCCAGCAATTTCCTCTTTTAACAGATTCTCCGCAATCACCTGCACAAAAAAAGCAAATAGTTTTCAGACAACAATTCCAGTCTCATGCAGAAAACTTGCAAAATATATGAAATTAACATACTCTAATAGCCATTTTCTTGAGCATGTTCATGGTAGAAAAATTCTTCAGGCGACTCAGAATAGCAGAATCAAGAGGCTTGTCAGGAGCTTCTCCATCACCCTGAATCCAAGGATGACCTGCAACAAATAACGGCTTTCTTGTTAACATGAAGGTGGCTACCTTCTTCCTTGAAACTAATGTGTATTTTCCCTTGGTTTTCAAGTCAAGCAGCAAAGGCCATAACAACGAGCATATTGCTAAAATGAACAATAATGAGAGTGAATGAGAGTGAGCTGAATGGTATTTTAAGAATTTCTAATCCACAGTTATCTAAACAAATAAGAGCATGAGAACTCACAAAGAACTTCATGAGCAGTTATCCGTTTTCTGGGATCTCTAACCAGCATTTTCCCGACCAAGTCCTTAGCACTTTCAGAAATTTTAGGCCAAGGGTTTGATGAGAAATCAAGATTGCCATGCAAAACCTTCATAAATATGTCTTCCTTCGTTTCTATTACCAATCCTCGGAATGCAAATCACAAATCTTAGAACCGATCAGAAAACATCAGCAACAAGAATATACAAATGAAGAACATTCTTAATTACCAGCCCAAAATGGAGGCACCCCACATAAAAGAATGTAAATCATCACACCAGCACTCCACACTTCGGCTTCTGGACCATGTCGCCCCTGCAGAACTTCAGGTGCAACGTAATAAGGACTTCCCACCACATCTGTGAAAGTTTGTCCTGTATTTGAATCCTATTTACTCATGGCTACAACACATGGAGTACAGCGCAGAAAAAATTTATAGTCACATCACATAAGCTAAACATTAGGATATAAACCTGGTTTGAAAAATGTAGATATTCCAAAATCAATGGCCTTAAGGGGTGAGTCTTCATCCTGACTAACAAAGAGAAAATTCTCAGGCTTAAGATCACGATGCATTACTCCAAGGGAGTGACAAGCTTCTATAACACTAACTATAGTCCTTGCAAGTTTTGCTGCTTCTCTTTCAGTATAACGCCCTCTTTCCTTAATCCTATCAAATAGCGGACCTCCTTCACATAGTTCCATCACTACATGAACTGCAATAGAATCCTCATAGGCCCGTTCGATTGATATCACATTGGGGCAACCTGCCAAGTGATGCATTATCTGAATCTCCCTCCTCACAGCCTCCACATCATCATATGTCAGCAATTCTCTCTTTGCAAAGGACTTGCAGGCATACTCTTTACCTGTAGCTTTCTCCACACAGAGAAAAGTTTCCCCAGATTGGCCGTCTCCGAGCTTTCGCCCGAGGTTATAGAACTCCAGGAGATGAGCAGTTTTTGTTTTCAGAACAGAATCTACTTGAAGCCCAGCAGATGCTAGTCTCTTCTCGTTTTGAGGCTTCTTTGGTTTTGCAAGCTCTGTCTCAACTGTCACTGATTGAGGTATTCTTCGACGCTTTTCACTTTTCGATCCAACGCAGTTGTTACCCATCTTTCACACTTTTCACTTCTCGTTCTGAGCGTCCTGAAAGCCGGAACCGAATGATTCCCAATAACCCAATAAGCTAATTTAAGTGAAAACGGAGAGCGAAGGAAGAACTTCCATGGGGATAAAAAGAGAAGAGAACCGAATGTGAAAGACAAATAAAAAACTTGAGTCCAACGGCGGCGAGTCATTGGAATTGTGGGAGAAGGAAAGAGGGGATTTCGCGTTTTGAAAGCGTCAAAGAGATTGCGAGATTGAAGAGAGGAAAATGACCCTTTGAGACAGAGTCCGAATGAGAATGGTGTGAAAGAAAGAAATCTTGGGTTATGAAACGAGAAATAACGAAGAGACAGAGGAGGTTGACCAATAAAAAGTATTGACTTTTGAGAGTTGGTGTAGGAGCTTGGAGGCTTTGAGCGATTTTTTAGCTGCTGTAAACCAATTTTTATTTTAAACTCTCTAGCTAACTTATTTTTAAATTAAATTATAAATGTAATTCATTTTTATTATAATAATTAAAATGTATTTTTGAGCTACGTTTTGTGTGTAAAATTTTACACATAAGTCACACTTATGAAGTAGATATTATGTGTAAAATTTTCTCATTATTTAAAAATTTTTTTTACTCCACCATTTAAAACACACTTCTCGGAGCACCTTTGAGGGGGTATTATATGTAAAACTTTTTCACTATTTAAAAATAATTTTTTATTCTACCATAATTATTTTAGTCAATATTATCAAACTCGGCTTGACCATTGACCCGAACAGGTCTTAATATCACAGTATTGACCTAGCGGGATCGACAAGGTCACCGGGGTCTAGTTCGATTTGGGTCATGCTATCGGATCATGTTGTAAACTACTCGGTTATAAAAAAAAATAACAATCAAATATTTTAAAAAATTTATTTATGAATATTTGTATTTTAATTATTCATAGT
The DNA here is from genome assembly GCA_037074585.1 of Biancaea sappan. NCBI lineage: Eukaryota > Viridiplantae > Streptophyta > Magnoliopsida > Fabales > Fabaceae > Biancaea > Biancaea sappan. The sequence goes on along the minus strand of CM073492.1, from coordinate 31,723,560 downwards.
CGGGTCGTGCTATCGGACTAGGTTGCAAACGACCCAGACAGGCCTTCGTGTCATCAGGTCATCTGATCAATTGTTGACCCGGATAAATAAATTAAAAAAATTATATATCACAAATAAATTCATATATATATATATATATATATAAATTTCATACTTTAAAGTCTTAAAACCAATGTTATCAGACCCATACCAGCCAGCCGTGGTGACCTGATGGCCTAGGTCCGAACCCGGGCCAAGGTCATCGAGTCCTTGGTTGATCCTTCTGGGTCGGTACTACGATATGAATGCTTGTTCGGGTCAATGGTCAGATTGGGTCTGATAACACTGATTAAAATAATTATTGTGGGGTAAAAAAAATTATTTTTAAATGGTGAGAAAATTTTGCACATAATGCCACTTCAAAGGTGTGACTTGTGTGCAAAATTTTGCACGCAATGCGTACCTCAGAAGTGCATTTTAATTGCTGCAGTAAAAGTGGGTTACATCCACAATTTAATTTGAAAATGGGTTAGTTGGGGAGTTTAAAATAAAAATTGGTGTACGACTGTTAAAACATCAACTTAGAACTGTACATTTTTATCCTATGGAATGGATGGACTGCCCTGCACTTAACTCCCACGTCACTTAGTTAACCTGCCCAGTTCTTACTTTTTGGCTTATTTTATAAATAATAATATTAATTTTGAAAAGGAAATCATAGCAAATTATCATAATAGAAATAAATTAGTGTAGCAACCCCTGTGATATACGGATATTTCATTAATCTGTTCAAAATTAGATATTTATTTACTTCAACACAAATTATTAAAAAAATTTTTATATACTAAATTTGATGTTGTTATGGTAGTATTACTATTTTTTTCGAGAATCAAAATTTTCAAATTATTTTTGCTTCTCACTCTTGAAATTGCTATATGTAGTTGTCTATGTGTAAAGATTGAGGTTGTTAGATACAAACCAACTGTTGAAAGTGATTGATCTTGACTTTTGTTGATTTTCATTGCAAAACACAATTCTATTGAAAACTGATATCTTCTAAGTTGAAGAGGCAGTTTTGAATTTGATGAAGTAATTATCATCCTAGTAATCATGACATTTTCTCCAATATTTTTTCTAGAATTAATTGTTACTTCGATGACATGCTTATCAAGTTAAAACACAATCAGTCTACTATCGTTACAAAGACTCATTTATTTCTCAATATTTCTAAGTAATATTATTGAAACACTAATCTTCAATTTTAGTTTATGGTTTGGAACACCAAAAAATTTGATGTTATTTAGAAATTCTTGTGTATAGAGATAATGCTTCTTGGCAAAATGGAAAAGATAGTGATGGGAGATGCGTGGTGCTTAGTAAGAAGGAAAAATAATAGAGTTGGGAAATGATGAGTATGCCACTGCTAAAATTGATCGTGGGTTGATCTAAGGGTGAAAAGTAATTTCCCATGATGACTATTTATATTAAACTCACTCACATACACCCTATTCTCTTCATCTCTCACTTTGTCACGTCTTTCTGCCTCCATTATACCAAAGTCACCTTTCCTCTTAATCTTCCACCCAATTCTCTTCACCCAAATCCCTGACCACCATTCTCCGACTAAGGCATGAATCTCCGGCAAGCCATTACACTAAAAAAGCAAGGAAAATAAAGTAAGTTCCAACCTTCCCTTTTCTCTATGCCATTTTAGGATTTGTGAGGGAGGATGTGGTCGAAATGAGTAATTTGTAAGATTTAAGGCTTGGGTGGTGTTATAAAACCATCTAGAAAGATTGTTGATGGGTTTGGAACCGTAAGTTCATGGATTTAACATGATTAAGAATGAATTTCAAGAAAAGGAAAAGATAAGAAGAAATTTAGGGGTTTTAGAGAGTATTTACATGGTTTTGAATTTTGATTTTTAGAGATGACCATGGATTTGAGTGTATTTATGTTTCCTAATCCTTGCGAATGAAAACCTATGGTTAGAATCGAGTAGGGAGAGGGTTAGATTAAAGTTGGAAGAGTTGGAGAAAATCTTGGCTTTTGTTTTGTGTATCTGTAGAAGGTGAACAGTCGACTGTTGAGACCCGAGCCGTCAATTGGTTTTTTTGTTGCTCATTGTTTAGATCTGATCGAGACGTATCGGTCAACTGGTAGGATACTACCAGTTGACTAGTGCTCTCAGGTTGGACTGGGAAGTGTGGTGGAGGTGCATCGGTCGACTGGTTGAGTACCATCGATTGACTAGTTGCTCTTAGGTTTGGCTGCCAAATTTGTATGGGTGAAATGTATCAGTTGACTGTAGATGACCACCAGTCAACCGCTAGGAGGAGGCTAGTCAATTGGTTGCTTCCCAATCAGCTTGTGGAGTTTTGATTATGTTCTTTTATCTTATATATGCCATTCCAAATGTTTAGGATACTTCTTTGAAGAATCTAAACAAGGATCATGCCTTCAAACATCAAGCTTAAAGGTGATTAGCTGGCTTAGAGTTAAGGTGAGGGATCTAGCATTACCTCCTATGTTTTACTTCTTAGAATTTATTTTACTTCTTAGAGTTTAATTAAAGAAAGCCATGATATGAATTGATGTTATGTTTGATATGTATGAGCCTCCATATGTTTATAATTGAGACAACATTCCCATGTATGGTTGTTGGTCATGAAATGCTTGGTTACCATGAGTCAAGGATGAAGATGTTTGATTATAACTTCCTTGCATTTGTGTACCATATGGTAATTGTGAAGTAACATTGTTTGGAATGATAGCGAGTATGAAACTATGTAATATGATTTGAACATTGCTCAATTGAGTAGTAATCATGAATCAAATCTTAAGGAGATTTGCAACCAATAGAGACCTATAGAGCCCGATGGCAAAAGTATATATGCATGTCATGTTATCATGTTGCCACACGTTGTGATGGAATGTAATGTGAAAGGATGATTGCATGAAAGCTTTGATTTCATGAATTTGATACGTGAATGATGATGATGCATAGTTATCTGTGAGTATTCATATGTTCATGCATTTATTGTATGCATTCTTCCTATAGCATACATAGTCATGTGTATCTATTGAGGTATGACTATTTTTAGTGAGTCAAGTAGTTGGACTCACCCCTTCATAGTTTTAGGTACGGAAGAACTCTTTAGACCAATGACGTACATGCCAAAGATACCTTCTCATTGATAGGGGCAAGGCAGGGTAATTTAGAGTCATGTTGAGTTAGGTGATCTTAGTAAAGCTTTGTAATCGGGTAGGCCATGCCATGATTTGTATTATGTAAAGGATATATTAGGAACTAGTACAAAAGTTTCTAATTTATGATTTGAGATTATGAAAAGCTGAGTGTAAAAGCAGTAATCTATTTAAATGTTAACGAATGCGAGTTTATGAAGAAAAATAAATTTTCATTCTTTTTAGTTTCAAGTTGAATTACTTTTAAACCAAAAGATAGCTAAGTTATTGAAAAGTATAAGGTTTCTAAGCGAAAGGCAAGCTTGCGGCGGTGCGAGTTAGGCACTGTCCGCGCTGATCACGTGCCCTGTTTGGGTTGTGACAGCCTTAGAGCAAAAATTGCTCTTTCTTTAAGGTAACTCAAACTGTTAAATTGTTCATAAGATTTGGATATGGTGTAAACATCTTTTCTTCACTCACATGATCCCTAGCAAAACTTCCCAAAAGGTCACCTATCCTAGAATTATCCCTAGCTAAGCATGTTTAATCATGGAGTACTTATGAAATGGGCTCTTGAAAAAAGGAAGGTGTACTTTGTTGGTATAAGTAGTACCTATCAAATTTTTTAAACTCTCATAAATTGTACAATCTCATACTTGCATAGTCTTAGAATCCCTTATTTGTACAGTCTCAGGATACCTCTCATTCCGATATGGAGTTGATTCATTCATATGTCCATTCGCCTAGAAGCCTGCCACCAGAAGTCACTCCTTGTCCATGCTTCTTCTTTGCATAAGCGATTATTCCCCGCCCTCGTTGGCCCCGGGCGTCACAATGATCATTTTAATTTTTTTTTAAAGATTAAAAGACATACATGTTTTAGATAATTATTTTGGAAATATTAAAAGACATGCATTTTTTTTAAAGATTAAAAGACATACATGTTTTAGATAATCATTTTAATTATTAAAGTACTTTTTTTTTAATATCTTTCATCAACCGGTCAAGTTTAATCTTGAAAATTCTAGTGGTCATATTTACTCTTAGATGATTTAGATCAAGGAACCTTGAAACTTTAGGCTACTTTGGATTGCAAATGAATGTTATGAACAAATCAGGATATCCTTCCCCCCTACATGTTGCCATTGCATCTTAATATTTCTATATTGTATATAGACCTCCACCAGTAAATAATCTGTTTTCCTTGGGTTCATGGGTTTGTTCTCCTTTAAGAACGACATTAGTGACTCCTTTATACAAATTAGCTCTCAAACTTTGTTGGTTATTTGTTATATAGCATAATCTGTCTAATTCAATCATCGAGTATCCATCAACCAAAAATTGGTTAAATAATTTGCCAGGACCCACAATAGTTTGAGCTTCTTCATCTCAATTTTAGATTCTAAAAGCAAAAAATGGTCTCATGCTTATGCGCTTTCTTTTTGACGAAGAAATTTTTTTCTTTGCTAATAGGAATGTTTTCTCTAAATCTATCCTCTTCGTAGGGAAATAACCATGGGTATTCTAAAGGCAAATATGATGGATGAAAATCACTAATATGTTGTGTCAACCCCGTTTTGTATTTGACTATAATATCTTTTTTAGTATTCTTGTGTCCAATGTCACCAACAATTAGAGCAGCAACTTCTGAATATGTTGGTAGATTATATATTCTGGCATTAGAGGTTCTATTGCAGATTAATCTAAGATATATCTCATAGCTGTCATTGTTTATTAACTTCTCTCTTGCCATTTTAAATGATTTGCCAAATGAATTGCATCTGTCCAACATATTTTTCAGATCTTTTACAATAGTAGCATCAAACAAATTCTCTTCATAAGAGAACTTGGAAGAAAAAAATAGACATTTGAAATATTAATTTAATAAAAATGAATTAATCTACACTCTTATTTTTTTTAAATATTAGTTGTTATATAAAATGCATTACCTTCTTCCGAAATTAGTATAATTTGAGTCAAGTTATCTATACTAAAAATATAAATTATTTAAATAATATAATATAATTGGTGTATAGTTCAAAAAACAATTACTTAAAAATAGTTTTGTACCATGGTTACTTGATGTATCCCTAATCCTTGTTTGGCTGACAAAAGATATTTAAGATTAACATAATGTTTCATTCTCTTTCTCTCGTTCTGTTTGTTACAATGATTGTTTAATGAGGTAACTTGAGAACTAATATCCAAACTCCTTGAAGATTGACATATGCAAATATCAGACATAATCAAAGCTACAATTATTAGAGCATTTGTGACATTCCTTTTCGCTTTATTGGGACCTATATTGTGTTTATGTAAAAAAGAAAAAAAATGTAAAGATATTGAAATAAATTTATTAATATATCAAGAGTCTTTAGGGATAATATGTAAAAAGAAGACTTACAATTTGTAACATCAGAAAATACTAAAGATTGTACTAGTCTATTAAAAACTATGGATTTTGTTCTTGCAGAATAAAAAAAGGTATGCTGCGAAGCATTTGAATATATACAAATTATATAAAATAGGTGATTATATTTTTATATAACAATGTTCTTTAATAAAAAAGATAGTACAAGTAGATACTTGTTGAAGTGCTGCAAATATTGCAACTTATTTTTCTTTCATTAGTTTTCTTACAATGTTTGTCTAATAAAGTAACATGAGCACTAATATCCGAAAACTTTGAAAAGTGATATATGGGATTATCAGAGATAACCAAATTACAATTGTTGAGAGCGTTTGTAGAATTTTTTGGTCTCAATGAGGGCCTATTTCATGTTTATATTGAACCAAAAAAAAAGACATTACAATAACTTTTATAATTTTTATGGAATCTATAGATGAAATCCAAACCAAATTAACTCAAGATTTTTAATGTTAGACAATGCTAGAGAAAGTGTAGTTTGTTTGTTAATTATTGATCCTGCTTTTCCACAATAAGAAAAAAACATGTTGTGAAGTATATGATATAATAGAAATTATAGAAAATTAACTAAAGTAGATTATCACATTTTTTAGATAATGTTGTTGGCTAATAAAAAATTTAGATAAAGGAGTTACCTAATGCAGTGTTGAAACTATTCCAATAAGTAGAACAAAGTATTTTATTCCTTGAAATAACAGTGCTCTTCCTATATTTTTATAAATCTCGCTCTATTATATTTGTATATGGTCAATCCATCTTCATTAACACTGTTCCAAGATGAATATTTGTATCTCAAAATTAGCTAATCAAATTAATAACTTTAATTACACTTAATAAGCCATTACTAATTAAAATAATTATACTAATTATAGGGTTGATAAATCTGTGAAGATTTCTAATATTTTGTATTAAATATGAATTAATTACATTTGATATAAAAACATTTAATTGGAATTTGGTGTATTGATTTTAAATTAATAGACATTTATAAGCCATTACTAATTATATTAATTATATGGTTGATAAATTTGTAAAGATTTCTGATATTCTGTATTAAATATAAAATTAATAACTAAATTAAGTATATTAATTACAGGGTTGACAAATCTGTAAAGATTTCTAATATTCTACAGTAAATATGAATTAATTACATTTAATGTGAAAGAAAATATTTAATTGAAAATTTGGTATATTAATTATATTTAATTGGTACATTTAATTTGTATTAATTTCCAATACTTGTAAGTAATAGCTAATAAATATAGGAAATCTTTACAGATTTGTTAACCCTTTAACTAATTATATTAATTAAAATTTAAAGGGTGGATAAATCTGTGAAGATTTCTTATATTCTACATTGAATATGAAATTAATATTAATTTTAATATGAAAGAAAATATTTAAGGAATATTTTTGTAATACCCATGAAAAATAAATATAAATATTTGTTTACAAACTACTGTTACTATTTCAGTATACGGTACTATTCACCCGTATAATACTATTTACATATGATACTGTTCATTTATACAATCGAAATGTCAAGTATTAGATGTGGTTTGGTCATAAGAGAAAACTAGAAAGAAGTTCGTGGGAGAAAATGACGTTTTATGTGTAAAAATACGCTCAGGGACTAAATTGAAAGGACTGATTTGAAAAGAAACTTAAAGATTTAAGAGAAAGGATAGTTTTCTCTTTAAGTTTTCAATAGTAAATAAAAGAAAATTTTCAGCCGCTATTTGCACAGTAACTGCATTATTAGAAATGTCATTTTCATAAATAGTAAATTGAATATTTTATTAACGCATAGTATTAAATAGTACCCTTGACTTTTGCTATAAATAGGCCCTTCCATTTCACTTCTAAACTCACACCTTCAACTTCTCTTCTTCTCTCCTTAAGTTTCTCTTACTTCAATGCTAGGCCTCTGAGATTTTGGGCCTTTCCTTTTCAGCTTAGGTAAGGATACTATGCCCTTTCTATGTCTTTCAAATTTTAGAAGTTAATTTCTTAAGTATGCTCTGTGGTTGCGGTTTTGGCCGATCTTCCACATCAGAAAAACTGTCCTTAGCTGTTTATATGTTATTTTGATTCTCTAATTACCGAAATAGAATGTAAACTGTGAAGAATACATGTCTAGGAAAGTTCTGGCTAAGGAAAGACCTGGTTTTTAAGTGTGTCCAGTGTGACCCTCCACTCTTTCCTGGGAACTTACCTGGTGTACTCTTTTACAGATTGTATTCTCTATTTCTGGTATGAATAGTACCTGTATGTATGAATAGTAACCGTATGAATAGTAACCGTACATATGAATAGTATCCATACATAAAAAATAGTATGCATACGTATGAATAGTGACCGTACGTACGAATATTATCCGTATGTATGAATAGTGACCGTATATATGAATAATGACTGTATATAAAAATAGTACTGTATGTATGAACAGTATCTGTATGAAAACAATCCTAACTTGTTTTCTCTAATCTTTCATGAAAATCTCCGTAGCGGAATACTGAAATTCATCTGTGTACTCTTATATGTAATGACTTAGAGAAGCGATGTTCGTACAGAATCCAGGTGAGTGAAACGACCCCGTTTTAATAGAGTTTTAGCATTACTGGTGATAAAAAGTATGTCGTAGGACACTCCCAAGATTCATAGGGGGAAATTGGATTCAGAATGACGAATCTAAATGAGATAATTAATCCATAAATATGGATAAAATGAAATAAGTATCTTATGATGATGTGAAGTTTGAATGTTTTCAAAAATGGATTAATTGTTATCTTGATATGTGGTTTATAAATCCATAATATAGTAATATACTATACATGTTATATGGATGAATATTATATTGAGCTTCTGATTATGATATGAAATGCTATTGATTGTGATTGAGCGGGACAGTACCCCCTCTCACGGCAAGGCGGAAAACCCGGTTGACAGGGTGTCTTGACCAATGAGTGTGGAGACAACGATTCCCTCAGTAGGGATATAGCCCGGATTGGTGATAAATCCGTGAGGCGCCCTAGCTAAGAGGATGAGGTTGTGCGTCATGGCGGAAATATACATAATTGGTGAGCCGGCCTGTGTGCGCTCTCTGGAATATATTGCCATTGACGAGTACTAGTAACGTTTGTTGAATTGGATGAATTTTTATCTTGTATGTAAGAGGATGATGTTGTGCGTCATGGCGAAAATATACATAATTGGTGAGTCGGCCTGTGTGCGCTCTCCGGGATATATTGCCATCGACGAGTACTAGTAACGTTTGTTGAATTGGATAAATTTTTATCTTCTGTCTATTGGTTGAGTATGAGCCTTTGGATATGCTTGCATGACTGGTAATGTATTTGAATTTTATTAATGCGAGGCCGATTCGCTCATTGAGTTTAAAAGCTCACATTGTTTGTACAACCTTTTTGTTCAGATCAGGTTGCCATCGAAGAATATCTGCTAGAGGAGTAGATCACTTTGGACCTTCCCGTTGTCGGGTAGACCTCTCTTCTGTTATAGATTATGTTGCTCTGTAATCGTCTAGGACATCTAGTTCAGGGGTTCGACATTTGGCTTGTATGTCAGTATAATAATGTATTTTAAATTGATAATCTATGATTACATGCAAATCATCTCTATGATTTTCAGATAAGAAAATTTGATATATTTATCGGAAGGCTTACAGTGATGAGAGATTCATCATTGTGCCGGTCATGTGCCCAGAAAACGGGTCGTGACAAAGTTGGTATCAAAGCAATGGTTGTTAGGTCTCCTAGTGATTACAGAGCAAGGTAACCTTAGTGGGACCTCCTTTATCGTTGTGAACCCGGGCACAATTATAGAGAGACGGCTCTACTGAAGGTCCTGTAGGATGTTTCCATTTCCTTTCCCTCCGAGACTTATCTCTTCTTAAGAAGTATGTTCTCAGTTTTAGTTTTATACAGATGTGGCTACACTTTTGAACTTAGTAAAGGAAAGGTTATTACTTGTTTTGATTCCGTTGTTGTCGGATCAAATTTTTATATGGTGGATTTTATAAGCTGAATTCATGATTAAATTTGTGTAGCTATATTATTTTAGGGCACCAGCCAATAAAAGAAACCACTCGCATTAAAAACAAAAAAACTGAAGGATTACATTGCAAAAAAGAAGAAGTTTACTCATGCATGAGTAATCTAAAAGCGAGGTGGTCTTGGATTAGGAGGGTTGTATTGTATCATCACCCCTCGACCATTCCTTGGAGCGAGAGACAGAGCAATGTCGCGGAGGGTAGTGTAAATTCCATTCATACAATCAACACTTCTTTGTTGTTGATTGCAGAAGCACTGGGTAGACCAATAGAAGAACCTGTCTATTCTTGAAGTCATTTCTGCATGATTGCATTTAGTTAACTTCTCCAGGTCTCCTATCATCTTTTTCAGATTTTTCACCTCCTGCTCTAGACAGGCGATTTTGTCCTCTGAGCTATGGCCTGTGCTAATCTCCTCGGCTTCCTCAATCTTCTTCATCTTCTTCTCCTTTTGAATTTCTTGAGGTCCCTCGAGAGGTCTTTTGCCCTTGTCCCTGCATAAACTTAAGTTTAAGTCGAGCTCTTCTTCCTTAGCCTCTACTGTGAGATCAATGTACTTTCTTGAGGCCATGATTTGGAAAAATTTAGAAATTTTTGTAAGAGTATGAGGCGAGAGGAATGCTGGGGGATTGTAGGCTCAGAGATTATTACTCTTTGTGGTGTGGTAACTGAGAACGCTGGGATGATTTTTATAGAGAAAAATTAGGACTTAGAGACAAAGAAGATATCTTTTCACCACACCCCTACACAATCAACCTATGGATTTCTGCAAGCTGGAAGCCAGAAGTCTAGGGTAGGCGTGCACACCAACAATGCGTCGCATTAATGCCAAAACCACGAAAGTCAGTATTCGGTGGATTTGCGGCCGATTTTACTCGGTTTTCCCATTTCTCCCGTTGGCATTTTCCGAAATTCAAAGAAGTTGATAACATAGCCATCAAAGATTGCCTTGGATGCTTTTATGATGAACTGAAATACATTTCTCCGTTTTATTGTGTTGTTCTTAAGAGCCTTCAGTTGAGTATAATATACATAATTGATTGAATCATGTTGTAATTACATTTATGTATGTTATTCATGCATAATGAGTGAAGGCTACGATCAAGGAGAATATGTGATGATCCTACATATACTCATAGAGATGTGAAATCAAAATGACTTGGATAGAATAAAATGTGTAGATGATGATATATCTTCATGGTTACACATACTTACATATAATGCTCTCGTGGGCAAATGAAAGGCAGTGATTTCCTTACATCATGATAATGCTTAAGGCATGTGACCGTAAGCAGTTAACTTTGTTTTAAAATATATATATTGATATACATATATTATGTGTAAGTCTAGAGTAAAGACATCGATTAGAATCTAAGATACGGCCAATATGAGGCGACCTAATCATAGAGGGACATCGTGATATAGGATTACAGAATAAAACAAGTTTAGAGGGAGAAAATCTCAGACTGAAGAGCGTAGTTAGTCGAAAATTTTGAGAAATGTCAAGATTAGCCGAAAATTTTTTTTTGAGGAAATCTTTGACTTATGTTAATTGCATTAAATTATATTTACTATTTACTTGCATGTCCGACATTAATTGCTGGCATTGCGACGTATGTGATCTGTAAACCTCCTAGCGAGCGGCGTATAGGTTGTGGTGGCTTTAGCTCCAGGGGCTTCGGGTTGTCTATAAATCTTGTATGCCCGTTACCCTACTCATCGCACCAAGCAAACCTACTTCTTTCATTACATACCTATTTCTCAATCTCTATTCCTTTCTCATTCGAAGTTATTTCTGAGATCCCTAGAGCAATGGCCGATAATAAGTCTTTCAACTTGAATTTTGAGACTGGCAATGTAGAGCTTGATTTAAATCTAAGTCTCGGAGACAACAAAGGGAAGAGACCTGTAGACAGGTCACCAGAAATTAAGAAGAGAAAGAAGGATGTAATAGAGATGGAGGAGGACAGCACTGCAACATCCTCAGAAAATAAGCTTGCGTTCCTGGAGCGTAAGATCGAAAATCTGGAGCGTAAGATAGAGAGCCTGGAATACAAGATAGAGGATCAGAAACGACTAATAAATCGTCTCTTTGAAAACCAAGAGAAACTGATAAACCGTCGTTTCGGGGAACTGGCTAATCGAGTTGATAGACATTCAATGTTTGCAACTCAAAATTTTCGTGACCAACAAGCAAGGTGTATTGACTGTATGAACGGAGTGACTTATGCTCTTCGCCAAATTTCTCAGGCGCTTCCTCCAGAAACTCTTTCTAGACTGCAACGATTAGCTTCCTCCTTAAGGTCTGAAGCACCTTCCTCTTCTAGACCTGGAGCACCTTTTACATTTCAAAAGCCTCATCGTCCTTAATTTATTCTTTCTTTTGTTTGTACCTAAAGCTATATGTGGTCTAAGCTTCATGTATTAAAATTATCTATGTACTAGAAATAAAATTTAAGTTAGTATTTAGATCTTCTTTGTTGAAGTGATTCCTTTTACTGAAAGAACTTGAGAAATGAGAAGATGTTGGACTTATATTTCATACTTGATTCTAAAGTAGAGTATGGTAATATCCTTTTGACTGAGAAGAGTTACTAAAATGATATTTCATTGCACTTCTGAGCTATGGAGGAATGCTGAATAAGTATTTTATGAACCTATAGAACTATGGGTTTGCCTCAATCATTGAAGGGATGCGACTCTATATGAGTCATTGAGGTGAGAGGAATTTTCATATATATAATTATGCGTAAGAAGTATGTTATTTACTTATCATATTTTCTAGGATTGTTCTTCCTAGAGATTTATGTAATGATTTCATTTTATATAACGCCTTCAGCAGAGAGTATCGCCTTAAGGTAGAAGGATCGCCTTCGGGCAAGAGTATTGCTTATGGCCAAAATGATGCCTTCGGGTAGGGTGCTTGTATTCGTAAAAGTTATAAGCTATGTGTGTGGAAACATGTGTTCTGATATTCAGTATGAACTGGAAAGACCACGTGCCACTTTTGAAGACGACATCTATTTGAGGTTTTATATGGATATCTGATTAAATGGTTTAAGTTTGGTAAAGGTTATGGGGATGAGACACTTTATGGTACAAAAGACTGTGGAAAAGATCAAACTGATGAAGAAGAGATTACTTGCTGTTTAGAAAAGGAAAAATTCCTATGAAAATTATTGATAATGCGGTCTAGAGTTCACAGTCGATGCTATAGTGTTCTTGTAAATCTTACCAAGGATGTGAAGATGTTTGGAAAGAAAGAGATACAAAGAATGAGATATAGACGAAGTAATCACACTTATTTCAGTCTTGAAATGAGTTTTGAATTCGGGGGACCGAATTCTCTTAAGGGGGTGATAATGTAATACCCATGAAAAATAAATATAAATATTTGTTTACAAACTACTGTTACTATTTCAGTATACGATACTATTCACCCGTATAATACTATTTACATACGATACTGTTCATTTATACAATCGAAATGTCAAGTATTAGATGTGGTTTGGTCATAAGAGAAAACTAGAAAGAAGTTCGTGCGAGAAAATGACGTTTTATGTGTAAAAATACGCTCAGGGACTAAATTGAAAGGACTGGTTTGAAAAGAAACTTAAAGATTTAAGAGAAAGGATAGTTTTCTCTTTAAGTTTCCAATAGTAAATAAAAGAAAATTTTCAGCCCCCGCTATTTGCACAGTAACTGCATTATTAGATTTGTCATTTTCATGAATAGTAAATTGAATATTTTATTAGCGCATAGTATTAAATAGTACCCTTGACTTTTGCTATAAATAGGCCCTTCCATTTCACTTCTAAACTCACACCTTCAACTTCTCTTCTTCTCTCCTTAAGTTTCTCTTACTTCAATGCTAGGCCTCTGAGATTTTGGGCCTTTCCTTTTCAGCTTAGGTAAGGATACTATGCCCTTTCTATGTCTTTCAAATTTTAGAAGTTAATTTCTTAAGTATGCTCTGTGGTTGCGGTTTTGGCCGATCTTCCACATCAGAAAAACTGTCCTTAGCTGTTTATATGTTATTTTGATTCTCTGATTACCGAAATAGAATGTAAACTGTGAAGAATACATGTCTAGGAAAGTTCTGGCTAAGGAAAGACCTGGTTTTTAAGTGTGTCCAGTGTGACCCTCCACTCTTTCCTGGGAACTTACCTGGTGTACTCTTTTACAGATTGTATTCTCTATTTCTGGTATGAATAGTACCCGTACGTATGAATAGTAACCGTATGAATAGTAACCGTACATATGAATAGTATCCATACATAAAAAATAGTATGTATACGTATGAATAGTGACCGTATGTACGAATATTATCCGTATGTATAAATAATATCCGTATGTATGAATAGTGACCGTATATATGAATAATGACCGTATATATAAATAGTACTGTATGTATGAACAATATCTGTATGAAAACAATCCTAACTTGTTTTCTCTAATCTTTCATGAAAATCTCCGTAGCGGAATACTGAAATTCATCTGTGTACTCTTATCTGTAATGACTTAGAGAAGCGATGTTCGTACAGAATCCAGGTGAGTGAAACGACCCCGTTTTAATAGAGTTTTAGCATTACTGGTGATAAAAAGTATGTCGTAGGACACTCCCAAGATTCATAGGGGGAAATTGGATTCAGAATGACGAATCTAAATGAGATAATTAATCCATAAATATGGATAAAATGAAATAAGTATCTTATGATGATGTGAAGTTTGAATGTTTTCAAAAATGGATTAATTGTTATCTTGATATGTGGTTTATAAATCCATAATATAGTAATATACTATACCTGTTATATGGATGAATATTATATTGAGCTTCTGATTATGATATGAAATGCTATTGATTGTGATTGAGCGGGACAGTACCCCCTCTCACGGCAAGGCGGAAAACCCGGTTGACAGGGTGTCTTGACCAATGAGTGTGGAGACAACGATTCCCTCAGTAGGGATATAGCCCGGATTGGTGATAAATCCGTGAGGCGCCCTAGCTAAGAGGATGAGGTTGTGCGTCATGGCGGAAATATACATAATTGGTGAGCCGGCCTGTGTGCGCTCTCTGGAATATATTGCCATTGACGAGTACTAGTAACGTTTGTTGAATTGGATGAATTTTTATCTTGTATGTAAGAGGATGATGTTGTGCGTCATGGCGGAAATATACATAATTGGTGAGCCGGCCTGTGTGCGCTCTCCGGGATATATTGCCATTGACGAGTACTAGTAACGTTTGTTGAATTGGATAAATTTTTATCTTCTGTCTATTGGTTGAGTATGAGCCTTTGGATATGCTTGCATGACTGGTAATGTATTTGAATTTTATTAATGCGAGGCCGATTCGCTCATTGAGTTTAAAAGCTCACATTGTTTGTACAACCTTTTTGTTCAGATCAGGTTGCCATCGAAGAATATCTGCTAGAGGAGTAGATCACTTTGGACCTTCCCGTTGTCGGGTAGACCTCTCTTCTGTTATAGATTATGTTGCTCTGTAATCGTCTAGGACATCTAGTTCAGGGGTTCGATATTTGGCTTGTATGTCAGTATAATAATGTATTTTAAATTGATAATCTATGATTACATGCAAATCATCTCTATGATTTTCAGATAAGAAAATTTGATATATTTATCGGAAGGCTTACAGTGATGAGAGATTCATCATTGTGCCGGTCATGTGCCCAGAAAACGGGTCGTGACAATTTTTGATTACAAGGTTGACAAATCTTTGAAGATTTTTTATATTATAATGTATTCTAAAATAGAAATTTTCTATTACTGTGAGAAATATTTAATTAAATTTAATAAAGAAGAAAACATTTAATTGAAAATTTGGAATATTAATTTCAAATTAGTAGGTACTTATAAGCCATTACTAATTATATTAATTATAGAGTTGACAAATTTGTGAAGCTTTTCTATACTCTGTATTAAATATGAAATCAATATTAATATTAATTTTTTTAATTTATTCACACTGTATTCTAAAATAAAATTTTTGATTACTGTAAAGAGACATTTAGTTACATTTAATATGGAAGAAAATATTTAATTGAAAATTTGGTATATTAATTTCAAATTAGTAGGCACTTATAAGTCATCACACTGTATCCTAAAATAAAATTTTTGATTACTATAAAGAGACATTTAATTACAAAGAATTGATGTTCCTCTTTTTATGAGAAATTCTGTTTTTTCTTTTTCTTTGTTGTTTTGAACTTATTAAACATTTTATAAAGTTGGACCAATTTACTATTTACATGCTCAATTGACAATGCTATGTAGTGGATGAATTATAAGTTGTTTCCTTGAGAATTGACGACCTAGCTAATGATTTTTGTTGGCCATAACTTTTGATGGTTACAACTTTTGATGAAATGACTAAATTAATAACATATTAACTCTATGATGGACCAATTTGAAATTTCAAATATGTGAAGGACTAAATTAATAACATATCAATTTGTGATGAAACATATTGAGAATGAAAATTTATGATAGACTGGATTAAATAGCATATCAAACTATAAAGGATCAAATTAAGAACGAAAATTTGAGAGGAACTAACTTGAAAAAAAAGAATTCTGTGAGGGACTGAAATGATGTTTTGGCCTTAAACTATAATTATGTGAATGATTTATTGATATAATAATTTTTTACTAATATGTTGAATTTATGTTCAATTTGTTGATTACTGATTGATATATTGAATATTTTAAGATCTTATGATATTAAATAGAAAGAACTGTAATTTTTTTAATATATTGATTTATGAATCTTATTATTTTTGTATGTGTATTTCTTTTTACAGTTTTTTGTAGTAAGCCGTGCATCACATTTATATTGGATACTAGGAGATTTTGATATATGATTCTATTATTTGACGTGTCCATTTGTGAGGGGATCAATATAAATTCTAATAATTGCTAATAACATACTATGAAGGCAAGTTTACGAATAAGATCTTAAAAATTGAAGATCATGATATTTGACAAATATGAAAATTCAGTAATAAACACTACATATGTAGTGTATAAATAAGTATTCAAAAATCTATGTTAGAAGTTAGTAAATTTCTTTGCATTTTTTTTCATAATATTAATATATTTATCATTTTGACAAAAATAAATTATATATTTAATATATTTTTCTATAATTATGATGATTAGCAAGGATATTTATGAATTTATTGTTCATCAATCATCATAGAAATATTCAGTATGAAAGAATCTATTTTAATTGTTGGTTTAATGATTATATTGTTCTATAAGAGTTTAAATTTATTATTATTATTGTTATTATTTTGTTTTACCATAGGTTGGATTAATGAATCCTCCAAAATAATGGTGGGGCATGATGTTAGCAATTTGTGGCATCCTGATTGTGATTTTGGTGCAAATGGTGGTTGGTGTATAACGAGTTAGTAGTGTGACTTTGTTTTGGCAAGTTCTATTTTAGTTTTGCTTTTGAAACTACATAATTAAGATTTGGCAACCTTATTTCAGGTTTGATGAAGTTTTGAGTATTATTAAGATGCTTTTATACTGGCACAGTTGAACTAGAAAACCTTTGTCTTGGCTTCTCTTTTACTATTTATATAGCTCATACTACAGAAGTTTCAAAGAGCATAACTATTGCGGGATCAAATAATTGTAAGTTAACTTATAGAATAGTATAATATTTAATATAAATGAGTGAAGATCTTTATACTTAACAAAGATATGAATCTAATGACAAGTATTACAAATATGGTTTATAAAAAATATTCAAAAACTTTTATTAGAGGTAAGTAAATTTTATTTCATTTTTTTCTCTTATTATTAACACATTGATCTCAATATGTCACTTTTTATAGTAGTGGTAAAATGGAACTAGGCCCATGGGCTGGCACGTGACTGCCCATAAATAGGTGGTATTGGACATCAGATTTTTTGTAATACTTCATATTACAATAACTCATATTTTTGTATCTATATTTCTTTTTTTATATTTTATTTGTTATTATTATTTTCTGAGATGTTGCTATAAACACGTGCAACCGCTTTTATTAGTTGGATGGTTTATTTTTATTTATTTTTTTTCTATATGAGTTCTTTCTATCTGCTTTAAGAATTGCCATCTAACTAATTCAATATTTATCATTTTGACAAAAATAAATTATTTATTTAATATATTTTCTATAATTATGATGATTAGCAAGAATATTAAGAAAATTATTGTTCATTAATCATTATAGTAATATTCAGTATGAAGGAATAAAAATAATAAAAGACTAGATTTAACTTTATATTGCTATCTCAAAAGTAAAAAGTAGAAAATGATTAAAAATCTTTATACTTAACAAAGACAATAATCTAATTACAAGCACTACAAATATAGTTTATAAAAACTATTCAAAAATTTTTGTTAGAGGTAAGTAAATTTTATTTCATTTATTTTCTTATTATCAACACATTGATCTCAATTTATGTCACTTCTTATAGTAGTGGCAAAACGGGACTAGGCCCTTGGGCCGGCATGTGTCTACCCATAAATGTGTGGTCTTGAGCATTGAATTCTTTGTAATACTTCATATGAAGTATGTTTTATTTTTTTTAACAACAACTCATATTTCTGTATCTATATTTCATTTTCTATATGAAAGAATTAAAAGAATAAAAGACTACAAAAAAAATATTAAACAATCATTAACCCATGCATCGCACGGGTCATATACTAGTTACATTAATTACAGAGTTGACAAATATGTGAAGATTTTTCATATTCTGTATTAAATATGAAATTAATATTTTTTTATTCACATTGTATTTTGAAATAGAATTTCAGATACCGTAAGAGACATTTAATTATATTTAATGTAGAAGAAAACATTTTAGTGAAAATTTGGAATATGGAACAAATTGTTAAACACCTATAAGCCATTACTAATTAATTTTTCCATTCAAAACAATTTGGAAAACAATATCTAATGAAATATGAAAACAAAGAATATCATTAATAAATATACTTAACAAACATCTTAAATCCAAAAGAAAAATAAAACTGTTTTCATATTACTTATCATAATTCGTATGAATTATCAGTACTTATTACTTATCATAATTTGTATAAAATATCTTAAAACTACGATTACCCTTTTAACCCTTCTTACCCAACTCTGTTGCCTATCTGCATCATTGCCACAAATTCATTGTAATTTATTTGCCCATCCTACAATCCCAAAATACAAACATAATAACATCATCAAAATATGAAAGAAAATAAACTATGGAAGTCATTTGACACTTCTCTTTTGATTAAGTAAATGAAAATGAAAAAGTTTACTCACATTGTCTTGATTTGATCTCCAAGCAAAAACTTGGGATGCTGAATTCTTGGCAAGCCTGATAAAGCTCATTTGATGTAATGTCGCCACCCCTACAGCAGCGAAGACGACGACCAAACTGAGGACCAGGACCAGGAAGAGGATCCACTCCTACAATAGGGGAGACTACAGAGAGAGGAGACGTCCTTGGTGTGGCACTAGGAGCCATTATCAATATTTTTTTTTCCATTTTCTTGATTTGTGAAATAAATATGTACACAAAATGTTATTATGTAATTCTGTAAATAATGTTTACTTTATTTGAGTCATTAACGTCTTTTACTATATTTAATTTTTAATTTATTCAACTTTAATTTTACATCCTTTTCAATTTACACGATTTTATGTATATTCAATTTGAGTTATATTTTACTCTAATATTATTATAATTCTAGTTAAACTAAAATTGAGAAGTGCAAAATTGTGAGGAGTTAAAGAAATTTAAGAGAGGGGCAATTTTGGGAATGCCTTTTAGTCACCATTTTGGATCACTCTTACTTTAACAGTATCTCTTACTTTAGGTATGTCCATGAAAGCATTAAAAGAATAAATTTAAGATGTAATTAAAAAGCTAAATTAAAGATTAAATATAGATATAAATGAGACTACATTACAATTTATGTCTAAATGAAAATATTACATTAAAAGATTTTGGCTAAAGGAAACGATCACTAATTATTGAAAGATTACAACTAAATGAAACAATCATTAACTATTGAAGTTGATGTCGATTTGGACAAGTATTTCGGTAGTGCCCTAATTCTCGACACAAATTACACTTGGGGAGCTCATAACCTATATCTCGTCAGTCCATGTCATTCCTTAATTGCTTAGACTAGGGCTTTTTGTACCTTAAATCTCCCTTGGGTCAGGCATGAATTGGAGCATCGGTGTCTGAGGCCAGTATTCCTCCACTCCAATTGAGCAGAAAAGACTCCGATATGCAGCTACTATCTTCTCCAAGTTGTATATCCGGTCAATAAAATTTGTTTAGGTAACTTTAACATGTAAAGTAAGTAGCAACAACATGTCAGCAAGGAAATCGAAGTGCTTAGAACTTTCCACAATCATAGTATCATTCCCATAACATCACTCTACAATGACCACCAAACTGTCTTCGTCGTGTGTTGTATGGTTCCTACACCTCGAACCACAATTGCATAAGGTTGAGATTGTTACCACACAACACTCGCCTTCAATTCGTGCTCCTTCAACTCCTCTTGCATGTAGCTTCAAAATATGTATTGGTCATTCATCTGGGCACTTGCCTTGGCTAACTATCATTGAAGTACTTCACTAACTTGTAGTAGGTAGTTTGAACCAGTACTATGACGGGTAAACTCCTTACCCCCTTTAGGACGCAGTTCATGTACTCTGATAGGTTGGTCAAAGTAACCCCAAGATCTCCTTTCATCATGTGTCTGACACCACACAGCTCTGTCACCTGCATATTTCACTACCCAATCATAAAATCTTCACTAAGTGAAGACAACGTTGGTAAGAGAAGTTTACTTATATGTAGATATATAACGTAATCACAGTGTAAAAATACATATGTTTACAAGTAGTTGCTTCAGCCACTTGTTCTTGAATACAATATTTAAATTACTTGACAAATGACGCATGCAATGGACGTGAAATCCCTGTGGTGGTTGCCAGCCGTTGTTTATGTCATCCATGGCTGAAAGGATGGACGCATGTTTGTTTATAATCAAATAGATGAACCTCTTCTTTGCGACAAAAAGACGCAACCTCTTTAGGAAAAATGACCATGAAGTAAAATTGTGAAGGCAAGCGATATGACGTGGTGATTCTAGTCTTGCCCATAAGTGATCAATAACATCCTTTGTATTTTCTGTAAAGGAAAGTCTCGTCCACTTGAATCATCAGTTTCAGGTGTTGGAATGCATCTATGCATGGTTTGTATGCTCAGAACATCTGATGAAATATTCTCACGCCACTCTGTCGGTCAATTTCCTATTCATAATCAATTTCAGTGCCAGGGAGATATTGTCGAATTGTGGCAAACCAACTACCCAATTGCGAATATAAGGCCTTCCAATCACCATAGGTCTTGACTATGGCTTTTTGCTTTTCCATCTATGCCTTTTTATAAGAAACAATGTATGTGAATTGATCCTTAATGCACTAGATCACTTGAGAGATAGGCATGTCTGGGAATTGGTTCACTTGGGCCATTATTACTGTGGCCATTAGGTCAGAATCTAGCTGCCGATGGCCTTGGGAAATCGACGTTGAAACACATATGTGATCACTGTTGTACTTCGTGATCATCCATAAGTTATAATTCATCTTCAAACAAGTTCTCACCCTCCAATTACAACCGTCCTCGAACTTTATGCACTTCACCTCTACATATTTCTTGGAAGACTCTCTACCTTATAGCTGTTGTGCCTCTTGATGGAGTATGTTTTCAGCGTAGCCATTAGTGATTTCTTGTCTAGAAATAATAAAATGACTGCAAGGTTTGAATCATTATCCCACATGTGGACTTTTATGACATCTGAAATCTCTGACTCACCTGTTGGGGCTGTATTTGCTTGCATCAAATAAGAGGGTGAAGCATAGTAGATGATAGGCTCAGCTTGCTGACCATCGGCGTCTTCGTCCATTTTGTAATACCCCAAGAATTTTTATGAATATTTAAAGTCATTTAAGGAACTTTTTGAAAAATTAAATTATGTGGATTTTTTTTATTTATTAAGGAATTAATTGAAAATTTTACAAGGTTGTGTGGAGGATTTTATTAGTGGAAAAGGTAGACCTATTAGTGGTGAAATAAAGTTTAGGGATAATATGAAATTTTAGGAAAATAATAAGGACCCAAGTGAACTAGAAAAATAAAAGATGAAAGCTTAATGTAATTTTAAAAAAAAGAGAGTGAAATATGTGCGAATGTGAGTGAGACACATGGCATACTCTCCTTCACTCACACCAACTACAATGTCTTTTCTTTCTTTCCTTCCGTGCACTCTGTTCTCTCACGTATACTCAAACTCTCTCTCTCAAGCCAAACACACATCTTCTATTTTCTCTCTCAGTCAAACTCTCTCTCCTCCAATCCTTCATGAGCTTGCTTCCAATCAAGTCTTCGGTGGTTTCCTCCCTCCAGCAACCTTCCTCTATGTTGGAAAGCTCTTGATTTAAGGTAAGTTTCATCAAAATTTCCCAAATTCTTTAATTTTTGTGAATAGAAACCCTAGGTTACCAATTTGGGAATTCTTTGTAGAATGTTTCTATAGATAAATTTAACTATGGGTGTTAATTTAAAACATTCCTACATGGTTTATGATGTTATTGGAATAAGAAATTTGGAGAAAACTACGAGAAATTCATAGAAATCAAATATTTGAAAAAGTTAGTGTTCTTGATGAAAATTTGATGATTGAGACTTGAATTGTTGGAATTAACTAGGGGTTTTAGTGTCAAAACAATCCTTAAACATCAGGGATGAAAAACCATAGAAGAAATCAAGAGAAATGGTAAAATTTTAACTTCAAAATCATGAAAAACCAAGAGGGTTACTATAGCAAAATTTTTTTGATTCGGGTTACTATAGCAGCACAGTTATTGTAGCGACCAGTTACTGTAGTGTCAGTGACCATTGACAGTTACTGTAGCATCGTTGACCGTTACTGTAGCTTTAGTTTTAAAATAGTCATAACTCTTTCATTAGAACTTCTTTTTTAGCAAATGAGATACCGTTGGAAAGCTCTTTGAGTTTAGTTTCTAATGATATAGGTTTCATTAGAAAATTCTTTACTGTATGAGAGTTATGTCTATAGAAGTGATCAAAGGTCAGAATTATAGTAGGAAATTTTTCTATTTTGTGACCTTGACATGTTTTTGCATGATTATCTTATAGTGATGGATTCTTTGATGCATCTTTCACATATTTTGGGATGTTGTGACTAGTTTGAATGTAGATCAAATTACCTTCTATCATTTTACACATCTTCGAGGAAGTTTCAAGGTAAAATTGGGCAAATATCAAGGTGAGAGATCTTACCTTACATTCTTTGCTTATTTTATATATATATTAAAAATGATATATGTGTGTGTGTGTGTGTGTGTGTGTGTGTGTGTGTGTGTTTGTGTGTGACATGAAATTAATCCATACATGTTATGTATTAAAATATACAAGTGTGAGACTATTGTGAACTTTTCCTGATACATATGGTTGCCAATGTTTGTGTAATGTGATTGTGTTTAACCTTGAAAGAAACAAAAATAGAGTTTATGGGATCCCATGTGATGAAAAAAGATTGAATTATAGATTTATCCCTTTGAGGACAAGGATGAAATAATAGTGGAATGAAATCACTATGGTCACGTGGTATTGAATATAATATTTGTCCCTTTATGGGCGGGATAAAATAAGGTTGGATTACATATTCATCCCTTTAAAGGCGGGGGTGAAACAGGGGAGGATACGAAGGGGGTCGTGGGGCAATGGCCACTTTATGTGGATGGGACCCAAAACATGTCTGAAAATTTAAATTGGAATTGTGTGAATTGTTTGAAATGTGATTTGGATTGATCTTGAATGTGTTTATTAATAATTGCAAGGTGATTTCAATGTGTGTGTCTTGATAAATATCTTGTACATCAAACATAGATAATAGTATTGTTAGATTAAATATGTATATCTATATGTATATATATGTTTATATTGTGTGTGAATGTGGTAGGATTCTCTTAAGTAGAAGTTGTCTTCAGTTTTAGGTATGGAGGATTTTCTAATTCGATGATGTTCACGCCAAGATTACCTTTCCAATTGTTCAGGGTAAATGTATAATGCTTAGGTCTTATGATAAATTGTATAAATTTAGAAAAACTTTGTAATTGGGTAGGTTAGTTTCTACAATGTAATGTGTATGACTGTAATTTAGCCATACTTTTTTTTTTATTTTTTGTGAGAAGAGAAATAGTTCTCTTATTTTAATTCTTAAATTATTAATTTAAATTAATTTTATTTAAAAGAATAACTAAAATAAGGAATAGTATTGTGCTTAAGAGAGAAATAGGCTTACGGAGTTGAGGTGAAATTCACCTTTCGTGCCGGTCACGTACTTAGGTTTTGGGCCGTGACTAAGTTAGTATCAGAGGGTTGGGTTTAGGTCTCTTATCGATTATAGAGCTATGTAATCTTAGTGGGTCCTCCTTTATCGTTGTGAACCCGAGCACAACTATAGAGAGATGGCTCCACCAAAGGCCCTGTAGGATGTTTTCATTTCCTTTCCCTTTGAGACTTGTCTTTTCTTAGGAATTATGTTTTCAATTTTAGTTTTGGACAGATGTGGCTACACTTTTGAATTAGATAATGGAAAGGTTGTTATTTGTTTTGATTCCATTGTCATCGGTTCAGGATTTTTATGTGATAGACTTTATAAGCTGAATTCGTGATTGATTTTGTATGGTTGATTTCTTTTATCTTTCTTTATTTTATTTTTATTATTATTATTATTATTATTATTATTATTATTATTATTATTATTATTATTATTGGAGAGTACCATCTCACAAAAGAAACCACTAGCATTAAAACCTAAAGGATTACATTGCAAAAGAAAAAAAAATTACTCAAGCATGAGTAATCTACTGGTGAGGTGGCCTCGAGGAAGGTTATATTGCAACATCACCCCTCGGCCATTCCTTGGAGTGAGAGACAGAGCAATGTCACGGAGGGTAGTGTAAATCCTGACATAGGAGTCCGGGAAGGACTACGTCCTCCAAAAACATGGTACGCTCCTTTAGGTACGCCAAAGGAACGGTTAAAGTTTGTGGTCCAGGGGACCCTTACCTTATTATCATTCACATTATGAGCTACTCAACTGAGCAGCTCTAACGTTCACTTGATCTATTGGCTTTGGGCTTGTTTTTGAAATCACAATTCACAAGAAAAGATATCTACCAGAGAATTTGCAATTCAATTAAATAATTCAGACCAACAGAACTAGTACTCATCAATGACAAAAACACCCGAGAGCACCCATAGGCCTGCTCAACCAATCTCATCAAAACTTACCATGATTCACAACATCATCAGTAACAGTCAGGGCACTTCACGGATTAAATCCGGGCTCATCTCTCTATCAAAAGAATTGTTGTCTTTACTCTCAGAGGTCAAGTCATCTTATCACCCGAATTTCCCGCTTGACGTGAGAGAGGGTACTGTCCTGCCCAAACACATACAAAGTTCAAACAATTTCAAATAATCATTGAAATAATCATCAATATATTCAACAATATATTCATCAATATAATCATAAACATAATCATCATTCTAATTTCCATCAGATAACCATAAATATTCCAAATCACAAATAATTATATTTGTCTCACGAACCATGTCTTTTTCCTAACGTTTGCTGTTAGCAAATCTATCAAGAACTGAATTTTACAAAATTCTCAATTTCACTTCTAATATGAATCCCTTAACCAGATTCCCTCTTTTCTACCATGATTATTACCTACCTTTATACCCTATCACTTTAACATTTAAGATAATATTAAAGAAGGGTTTGTTCACTCACATGGATTCTAACGAATCCTATCGATCATACCAGATCAAATCTCCTTGTTGCGAAAAAGGAATTTTGTTCTGTGATGCTTAATGTTTTCAAAAAAGAAGGAAGAGTCTAGATGTCAAAATGAATTCTTATGTTTATTTTAAAAGAGAAGAATTGCCAAAGGAAAGAGAGATCGTGAACTACCTTAATTCCTTCTTGCTTCATGAATGATGGCCGAGAGATTTGGGTGTATGTTTGTATTGGGAGGCTTGTTGGAGTATGAAGCCTTATGGTGGATGATGAGTGGCTTATAAAGGTGGCAATGTGTTATGTGTTGCCAAATGGGATTTGAGAGAAAAAACGAGAGAGAGCTATTGGTTTTAGATAGATGATTGTTTATGTCTAATTAGATTTATTTAATTTGAATTAAAACTGTTTGATTAATTTGTTTATTAAATGAGTATTGGTCTTCACTTAAACTAACTTAAGGTTTACGTAAAAGAAATCTGAGGTTTAAACCAGATTTGAATTGGAAGATGCATCTTCAGATTTATTAATTTATAACAATTACTATTATTTTTACTCATCCCTTTAGGATGTCAAGCTTTGTTAATTTATTCATCTAAAATCAAGTGTACAAGATACAATAATCCTACTTCAGATCTAAACAAATAAATTTAAGTTCAGATTTTATTTTTCAGACTTGAGCTTTGAAAATATTTATCCTTAATTTAATATTAAAACTAGATTTGGTTGGTTTAAATAAATTTCCTTATTTCTTTTATTTAATTTTCGCATTATCCTTTAGTTGTTTTCTACTACCAATATATCATTTTAAATATATTTATCTACTTCCCATTACTGTACGGCTTCCCATTTTGCTTTTATATTTATTTTATTTCTTTCTTATACTTAATAAATTAATTATAACTATTTATTTTCAAAAATTCATAACTTAAGATCTAAGTTTTTCACTTCTTATTTCACATCAAGGTTCCCTATAATTTTCTTTATCTATTCCTATCCTTTGTACATTTTTTGCTACACCCCACAAGATTCCAAAATCTTTCATTTTAGTCTTTAAAATTTTCACTTTAGTCCCTATTCCGCCTAGCATCACACATTGCTAGCCTACAGTCCAGAACCACATATCCAAGCATCATCACATAACATTATGATATTACACACACATTTCACACAACATTTTTAAATCAACAATTTGTGAAATAAAATCCATCAAATTAAACAGAAAATAAAAATGACGGGTATTATAGTATTATTCCCTTTAAGAAATTTGGTCCTCCAAATTTAATTTACCTCTAGTTGTGAACAATGTGGGTTTCTAGCTTTTACCCATGGGCACTCGTCTATTGTAATACCCCAATAATTTTTATGAATACTTAAAATCTATTTTGAAGTTTATTGAAAAATTTAATTATGTAGAAAATGTTATTTTTGAATTAGTGAGGGAAATTTGGAAATAGAAATTTCAAAATTTTATTTTGAAAAATTTTTACAAATTCTCAAGGACTAAAGTGAAAAGAAAAGAAAATATGGAGTATTTTTGAGAAATGACCAAATAGGAACCTGAGAGGAAGAATAAAGCTTATGAGAATGAATTATGAGTCCGGTATCGAAAAAATGATGGATTTGAGGTTAAAGTGGTATTTGAGACATCGAGAGGGATTAAAGTGAACAAATACGGGATTTTGGAATTTTAATAAAAAATGGGATGTGATGAGGTGTATTTTGTGGGATTTTATTGGGTTCCCTAAGTATAATCAAGTTTTTTCAATTCCCTTGCAAGTCCTAGGTAAGATGGTTGCCAAAGGGACTAAATTGAAAAGAAAATGAGTGGGGCCCACACTTACACACTTAAACATTCATCATTCTCTCTTATTCATTTTTCTATCTTCCTCCCGTAGCTCTCGGCCAAGGACTCCCAAATTCTCTTCTTCACCTCCATCCATGCCAAATGCTTAAGGAATGAAGCCTTGGAAGCTAGGAAGATTGGTAGGTAGATGTTCTTTTTTTTTTTTTTTCCTTCCTCCTCTTACAAGAATAAATCCTAGGTTATCATTTTGGGAAATCTTTGTATATTGTTTCTATGGATGAATTTAAGTAAAGATATTAGTTTAAAATATTTTTACATGTTGGATAACAATTGTGGAACAAGAAATTCGAAGAAAATTAGGAGAAATTCAAGAATTAGGAAATTTGAAGAAAGTTAGGGTTCTTAATCAAAATTTGAGATTAGAGCTTGGATTGTTGCTAAAAATTGGGGATTTTGGTGTTAAAACACTCCTTACACATTAAGGATGAAAACCCATGGAAGAAATCAAAAGAAATGTTGTTTTAGATGTGATTTTAGGATTTTTGGATGAAAAACACGAATAACGGCACTGTTCATTCTGGAAAATTTGCAGAAATTTTCCAGAAAATACTGTTCACCAAGAAAAATTTTTCAGATTTTCTCGTTACTGTAACATTGACTCGGTCAACGTTACTATAGCATTGACTCGGTCAACTTTACTGTAGCATTGACTTAGTCAACGATACTGTAGCTGCGTTGACCGTTGACCTTTACTGTAGCATCAGTTTTAAATGTTCATAACTCTTTCATATGGACTCCATTTTGAGTGAAATTTATATCGTTGAAAAGCTCTTTGAGTCTAGTTTCCAATAGTATAAGTTTCATCTGGATATTCATTACCAGTTAGGAGTTATGATTTGAGAAGTGAGTGAAGGTCGGGAATAATGGTAGGAAATTTCTCTATTTCGCAGCCCTGATGGTTTTTATCTGGTTACAATAGGAATGGTCAAGGCGTAAGGTGGGAGTGCTAAGAGCATGAAATCTAGGTGAGTGGGTTAATACTTGCTATGATTAAATATCTTTGTTATTGATGTTTTGCATCATAGTGAAAATATGTTGTATATCCAAGTTTGAAGAGGATGATGTGGGACGATGAGATATAAACAATTGTGGAACGTGCCTGGTGATGTATATAATTATATTTTCTTATTTTCTCATGAATTGAGGTTATATGATGGATTGTGAATGACATGTGAACTGAGTTAAAATGTATCATACTTTGATTATTGAGTTCATTCATATGCGGATAGTTGAAGTATGTTATTGTTGAATAATTGTTCTATATTATGGGTTATGTTGTATACATGCTATGTTGCTGGAACCATATTGATTATGTTGTGACTTGAATTGTAAATGACTGAGTTGTGTATGTGGCTCATGATTATGATTGAGAATGCTCTTAGATGTAATTGTGATTGTGTTTGACTAGAAAGGAAAGGCATGGTGGTGCATCCCATGATGAAATCTATGTGAAGCTATAAGGGTGGAGAATATAAATGGAGCGATAAGGGTAGATGCGGCGGGGGCCGTGGGCAACGATCCAGAGGTACCCTGGACGACCCGGTTGGTACGGAAAATGTGTGAAATTGATTTCACTGTTTGCTGTTGTGAATTATTTGAATTATGTTGAAATGTATTTGATTTACTTGGATATTGTTGTGAAATATTATAAATTATATTATATTATATTATGATCGATTACGTATAATTGCTGCATGTTATCATTATGATGCATGGTATTTTTTTTTATCATAGTGTTGTGTTGTCTGCTCACTGGGCATGTGGTTTGCTCAGACCCCTCTTATTAACATTTTTTTTACAGAGTTGATAGCTGAAGGTAAATATCTGTACAAGGAATTATGGACCCTTAGCCCATGATTACCTTTTCATTTGTTCAGGATAAAGGTATAATATTTAGGTCTTATTCTAAGTTGTATAAATCTAGAAATCTCTGTAATCGGGTAGGTTCATTCAGTGATGTAATGTGAATAACTGTAGTGTGTATAGAGAACTCGGTTTAACCGTATTTTTCTTATCTTTTGTGAAAAGATGAATAATTCTCTTATTTTAGTTCTTAAATTATGTAATTTAGATTAATTATATTTAAAAGAATGGTATGATGCTTAAGAGAAAGATAGGCTTACAGAGGTGAAATGAAATTCACTTTTCATGCCGGTTACGTGCTCAGATTTTAGGACGTGACACTTATGACATCGTAATACCTAGGGTATTATATTACTTCCCACTTAAAGAAATTCAGTCCCCGAATTTCAAAAAAAAAACACTAAGAAGGAGTGTGACACGAAAGAAAGACACTGATGACTCTATAGGGCCTTTGGTAGATCCCTGGCCCATAGCTATGCCGTGGTTCACAACCATAGGGGAGGGCCCACTAAGGACACCTCGTTCTGTAGTCACTAGAAGACCTAAAACCAAATTTCAGGCACGTGATCGACACGATGACATGAATCCCATGTTACCGTAAGCCTAATTGACATATCCATTTCTACCACTTTTTATTTATTTATGAATATTTATAACATACATCGTTCCCTTTTTATTTATTAAATAATATAACTTTCGTAAGTATTTAGAATTTAACAAATAGGCAAACTAAATCAAGCAAACAAGACAACTTTATTTTAAGTAATTTAAGTAATCTCAACTGTTTAGATTTTAAAGACAACTCAGTTTGAAATATACATATATATATATATATATATATATATATATATATATACACACACGTATATATATTTATATATGAATATATGTATAATAAAATAAAGATTAAAATTAGAAAATATTAATTAAGTATAAATAAGATTAATTAAAACAAAGATTAGTTTATAACTAAATATTAATTGAAATAAATATAAATGAATATCAAATAGTTATTAAAATAATTATTAGTTTACAATATAAATTATTATAGCCGTATACCGTATACATATAAGGGGAAATGAAAACTTACCCAGATTCCTTGCAATCTCTCAAATTACAATTTTAATATTTAATATAAAATAATTGAAATTTTATTCATTCATAAAATCACATCAACTTAAATAAATTCATAATTGAAATCTCAACTTCTACCATAATCCATATTATAAATTCTCAAAATAAATCTTTGAATTCAAATGAAATTAAATGCAGTAAATAAAGTAGTTCATTAGCCCGAGACCCCTTTATATGTCTTAGTTGACCATAAAGCTTCCTAAACTTAACAAAATAAAACACTAACAATATGAGACCCACCCAACGATGGGATAGTCCAATGGCAACTACTACTCTAGCGGAAGATCCTCATTCCTACTTGATCTGAAAAGGAAAACCCAATGAGTGTGAGATAATAATCTCAGTGAGTGAGCCAATCTCAGTCCTAATAAAATCCGCTATGTAAAAGCAATAAAATAAAAGTATAGGCAAAAATCACAATTCATAAGAAAAGATATCTATCAGAGAATTTGAAATTCAATCAAATAATTCAAACCAACGGAACTAGTACTTGTCAATGGCAAAAAGACCCGAGAGCACCTACGCCCGTAGGCTAGCTCAACAATCTCATCAAAACCCGACATAACGTACAACCTCATCAGCAACGGTCAGGGCACCTCACGGATTAAATCTGGGCTCATCTTCTTACCAAAAGAATCGTTATCTCTACTCTCAAAGGTCAAGTCATCATATCACAGATTTCCTACTTGACGTGAGAGAGAGTACTATCCCGCCCAAACACACACAAAGTTCAAACAATTTCAAATAGTCATCGAAATAATCATCAATATATTCAACAATATATTCATTAATATAATTATAAACATAATCATCATTCTAATTTCCATCAAATAACCATAAGTATTCCAAATCACAAATAATTATATTTGTCTCACAAATCATGTCTTTTTCCTAACGTTTGCCTTTAGCAATTCTATCAAAAACTAAATTTTACAAAATTTTCAATTTCGCTTCTAACGTGAATCCCTTAACTGGATTCCTTCTTTTCTACCATGACTATTACCTACCTTTATACCTTATCACTTTAACATTTAAGATAATATTAAAGAAGGGTTGGTTCACTCACCTGGATTCCAACGATTCCTACCGATCAAACCTGATCAAATCTCCCAAATGTGAAAAAGGCTTGTGAACTATATGTATTATATTTTTCCAAAAAGAAAGAAGAGTTTAAATTAGGAACTGTGTTCTAGTCGTATTTATATATCTATGTGTGTGTGTGTATATATATATATTGTAATACCCCAATAATTTTTATGAATATTTAAAATCTATTTTGAAGTTTATTAAAAAAATTAATTATATGAAAAATGTACTTTTTGAATTAATGAAGAAAATTTGGGAATATAAATTTTAATTTTTAATTTAGGAAAATTTTACAAATTCTCAAGTACCTAAGTGAACAAATTTTAAAGTTAGAGTGACTATGAGCAATTTTTCCAAGAAAATTAGTGGGGCCAACATGTACACACTTAAACACTTATTTTTCTCTCTTATTCTTTTCTTTCTCTCATTCTCCTATAGCTTCCTCTCTCTTTCTTTCGGCTATGCATCCCAAGGAAACTCCTTCATCAACCATTCATGTCATTTTTGCTTGGGGAAGGAATCCATAGAAGTTAGGAGGATTGGTAAGTTGATGTTCTTCTTCTTCTTCCTCTTCTTACAAGACCAAATCCTTGGTTATCAATTTGAAAAATTTTTGTAGAATGTTTCTATGGATGAATTTAAGTATGGGTGTTAATCTAAAACATTCTTGGATGATTTATAATGTTGTTGGAACAAGAAATTTGGAGAAAATTAGGAGAAATCCATAGAATTTAGAAATTAAAAAAAAGTCAGGGTTCTTGATGAAAATTTGAGATCAGAGCTTGGATTGTTGGTAAAAATTGGGGGTTTTGGTGTCAAAACACTCCTTAGACATTAAGTATGAAAACCCATGGAAGAAATCAAAAGAAATGTTGTTTTAGATATGATTTTAGGATTTTTGGATGAAGAACACGAAGAACATCGCTGTTCATTCTGGAAAATTTCCAGAAAACACTCTTCATCGAGAAATTTTTTTCAGATTTTCTTGGTTACTGTAGCACTGACTCGGTCAACGTTACTATAGCATTAACTCGGTCAATGTTACTGTAGCATTAACTTAGTCAATGATACTGTAGCTGCATTGACCGTTGACCGTTACTGTAGCATCAGTTTTAAAATGTTCATAACTCTTTCTTCCGGACTCTATTTTTAGTAAATAAGATACCGTTAGAAAGCTCTTTGAGTCTAGTTTCTAATAGTATAAGTTTCATTTGAAAATTATTTGTTATTCAAGAGTTATATTCAGAGGAGTGATCAAAGGTCAAATTATAGCAAAGAATTTTCCTATTTTGTGACATTGTTATGTTTTTGGCATAATTATCTTGTAAGGATGGATTCTTTAATGTATCATCCACATATTTTGAAATGTTGTGATTAATTTGGATGTTGAGAAAATTACCTTCCATCATCTTACACATCTTTGAGAAAGGTCTAAGGTAAAATTGGACAAATATCAAGGTGAGAGATCCTACCTTACCTTGTTTGCTTATTTACTGTATATATTAAAGGTGTACTATAAATATATATATGTGACATGAAATTAATGCATTCATGTTATGCATTGAAATATGCAAATGTGTGACTATTGTGAACTTTTCCTGAAATGAGATGGATATGATTGCCTATGATTGTGTAATGTGATTGTGTTTGATCTCGAAAGAAATGGAAATGGAGTTTATGGGATCCCATGAGATGAAATAAAGGTGAAATGAAATCACTATAGCCACGTGATATTGAATATGATATTCGTCCTTTTAAGGACATGGTGAAATAAGGTTGGACTACAGGTTTATCCCTTTGAGGACAGAGGTGAAATAAGGGAGGATGCGGCAGGGGCCGTGGGGCAATGGCCACTTATTGTGTATGGGACCCAAAAAATGTCTGGAAACTTGATTTGGAATTGTATGAATTGTTTGAAATATAATTTGGCTTGATCTTAAATGTGTTGTTAATAACTGCGAGGTGACCTTAATGTGTGTGTCTTGATAAATATCTTGTACACCAAAACTTAGATGATTATACTGTTAGATCAATTATGTATATCTACATGTATATATATATATATATATATATCTATATTGTGTGTGAATGTGGTAGGATTCTTTCAAGTAGAAGCTGTCTTCAGTTTCAGGTATGGAGAACTTGCTAATCCGATGACGTTTACACCAAGATTACTTTTTCATTTATTTAGGATAAAGGTATAATATTTAAGTCTTATTCTAATGTGTAAATCTAGAAAAACTCTGTAATCGGGTAGGTTCATTCAGTGATGTAATGTGAATGACTGTGGTGTGTATGAAAAACTCAGTTTAGCCGTATTTTCTTATCTTTTGTAAAAAGGGAATAATTCTCTTATTTTAATTCTTAAATTATGTAATTTAAATTAATTGCATTTAAAAGAATGGTATGGTGCTTAAGAGAAGGATAGGCTTACGGAGGTGAAATGAAATTCACCTTCCGTGCCGGTTATGCGCTCAAGTTTTGGGTCGTGACATATATATATGTATTAAGGCTTCGAAAATTAATCAAGAGAGTTTTTACTTACCTTGTTGTCTTTCTTGATTTTTGGGTCCCTTTTCTATTCCTTTTTGTGAATGCCGTAGGTGAGTTTTGGGTGAGAAGTGGTGATGGTGTATTTAATATATATAGTATATCACATATATGAAGAGGTGGAGAGGTGACATGATGGATGTGTGCTTGGAGATGGTGTGTAATTGGAGAAAAGTATTGAGATTAAAGATGGGAGATTGAAGTTTGAGAGGTGGTGGTGGTGTGTGTATGCGTGAATGAAATGATGACTGAATTGATTTTGGGAGAGAAAAGAGTGAGAGGCCGGTGATTAGAGGTCAAGTGATCTAGGATTTCCAAAGATCTTCCTCTAGTTGTTTAGTTGAATTAGTGTAGGTTTAATTAAGTTTGAAAAGATTTTGTAAATTTTGAAAATAGTAATAATATTCTAGTAAATAAAATCTGAGTTTAAAACTAGATTTTGAAAACACAATTTCAGATTTGTTCATTAATTATTCTACTAAAGTGCATATTCCTATTTCCTATATGATTTAATTGTTTAAACTCAAAAAGATTTGTTACACAAATCTTTAGATTACTTTAAGTAAATATAATATGTTTAAATCATATTTTCCTTAAGATACTATTCAGATTAACTAAAAGAAAATGAAAACCAATATCCTACATTTTAATATTAAAAGGGATTTGGTTAGTTAGATAAATAACTAATTACATTATTTAATCATTTGCATTATCCAACACCAAGTATTACTATTTTTATTTATTTATATTATTTATCTAATTTCCAAAAAACTGAACATCATCACTGTTCATACACTTATTATTTTTTATTTTAAATTTCTTTTTATTCCAATAAACCATTTAATAAATTAATCATACTCCTTATTCAAAAAAAAAAATTAATATCTTGAGATTTAAAAATTATTTTTCACTTCCTATTTCACATCAAGATTCCCTATAATTTTTTCCGTCTATTCCTATACCTTGTACACATTTTCATTGCACCCCACAAGATTCTAAAATCTTTCAATTTAGTCCTAAAATTTTCTCTTTAGTCTTTGTATGACCTAGCATCTCACACTGCTAGTCTATAGTTCAAATTCACATAATGAAGCATTACCACATCACAATATACATTACACACATTTTGCACACAATTTACAAACTAATATTTGTGAAATAAAATTTAACAATTAAAAATAGAAAATTAAATTATGGGTATTACAATATTACCCCTTAGAACATGAATACTTAGAACGCATGTATCGCAAAAAAATTTTTTTTCACATGTGTGAACTCAAATTTTTTTTCGATGTCACAATATAATATACATGATTGATCGAATCAAGTTATGATTACATACATCTAAGAACATATGATGTGTATACTATTCATACTAATGAGTGAAGGCTACGGCTAAGAATAATATATAATGATTCCACATGCACTCATAGAGAAGAAGAAGCCAAAATGTAAAATAACTTGAATTAAATGAAATGTGTACAGAATGATGCATCTTCATGTTTACACATATATACATACAATGGTCTTGTGGGAAAATGAAAGGCAATAATTTTCTTGCACTATGATAATGCTTAATGCATGCTACTGTAAGCAATTAACTCTATTTTAACATATATACTTTGAAAATGTGTAAGCTTAAAACAAAGACATGGATTAGAATCCAAGATAAGGCTAGTATGAGACTACCTAATCATGGAGTGACATCGTGATATGGGATTACAGGATAAGACAAGTTTAGAGTGAAAAAATCGTAGAGTGAAGGGGGTAGTTAGTCGAAGTTTTGAGAAAGATCAATATTAGCTGAAATTTTTTTGAGGAAATCTTTGACTTATGTTGATTGCATTAAATTATATTTACTATTTACTTGCATGTCCGACATCAATAGCTGACATTGTGATGTATAAGATTTATAAACCTTTTAAGAAGCGGCGTATAGGTTGTGGTGACTCTAGTTCGAGGGGTTTCGGGTTGTCTATAAATATTATATGCCCGTTACCCCATTCATCACACCAAGCAAACCTGCTTCTTTTATTACATATCTACTCCTCAATTTTCATTCCTTTCTCGTTTGAACTTATTTCTGAGATCCCTAGAGTAATGGCCATTAATAAATCTTTCAACTTGAATTTTGAGATCTGCAATGTAGAGCTTGATTTAAATCTAAGTCTCGAAAATAATAAAGGGAAGAGACCTGTAAATGGGTCATTAGAAATTAAGAAGAGAAAGAGGGATGTAATAGAGTTGGAGGATGATAGTACTGCAACATTATCAAAAAACAAGCTTGCATTCCTGAAACGTAAGATAGCGAACTTGGAGCATAACACAGAGAACCTGAAATGCAAGACAGAGGACTAAGAGAGGCTAATAAATTGTCTCTTTGAAGAACAAAAAGAACTGATAAACCATCGTTTTGGGGAACTAACTAATTGAGTTGATAGACATTCGATGTTTGCAACTCAAAACTTCCATCACCAACAAGCAAGATGTATTGATTGTATGAATGGAGTAAATTTTGCTCTTAGTCAAATTTCTCATGTGTTTTCTCCAGAAACCTTTTCTGTGCTACAACGATTAGCTTCCTCCTTAAGGTCTGAAACACCTTCCTCTTTTAGACCTGGAGCACTTTCTACATCTCAGAAGCCTCATCGTCCTTAATTTATCATTTCTGTTGTTTGTACCAGAAGCTAATATTTTATTTAAGCTTCACGTAATAAAACTATTTATTTTGTAATTCAAGTTAAGCTTGTTTGCTGTAACTTAAACACTAGGAATAAAATTTAAGTTAGCTTTCAGATTTTCTTATCTACAGGTGATTCTTTTTACTGAAAGAACTTAAGGAATGAGAATATGTTGGATTGGTTTTATTTTGTAATTAATTATGGAAATCCTAAAGTAGAGTATGATAATTCCTTTTAACTAAATAGAGTTACTAAGATGATATCTAGTTGCACTTCTAAGCAATGGAAGATTACTAAGTTAGTATTTTATGAACCTTTACATAGAAAACTATGGGTGGCCTAGCCATGATGGTAGTTATCAACAACTAGAAAGATTTGAAGACTTAGTACGTCTTGTTGTCAATATGGAAATTCGGAGGACATAATTTCTTAAGGGAGTAGAATATAATACCCAAAGAATTTTTATGAATATTTAAAGTCATTTTAGGAACTTGTTGGAAAATTAAATTATGTGGATTTTTTTATTTATTAAGGACTTAATT
This sequence comes from Biancaea sappan, assembly GCA_037074585.1. Lineage (NCBI taxonomy): Eukaryota > Viridiplantae > Streptophyta > Magnoliopsida > Fabales > Fabaceae > Biancaea > Biancaea sappan. Next base: position 31,686,242 of record CM073492.1, on the reverse strand, counting down.
GAAAATTTTACAAGATTGTGTGGAAGTTTTTAATAGTGGAAAAGGTAGACCTATTAGTGGTGAAATAAAGTTTAGGGATAACATGAAATTTTAGGAAAATAATAAGGACCCAAGTGAACTAGAAAATTAAAAGATGGCAGCTTAATGTAATTTATAAAAAAAAGAGTGAAATATGTGCGAATGTGAGTGAGACACATGGCATACTCTCCTTCACTCACACTAACTACATTTTCTTTTCTTTCCTTCCTCCTGTGCACTATCTTCTTTCATGCATACTCAAACTCTCTCTCTCAAGCCGAACACACATCTTCCATTTTCTCTCTCGGTCAAACTCTCTCCCTTCTAATCCTTCATGAGCATGCTTCCGATCAAGTCTTCGGTGTGTTCCTTCCTCTAGCAACCTTCCTCTATACTGGAAAACTCTTGATTTAAGGTAAGTTTCACCAAAATTCCCTAATTTCTTTAATTTTTGTTAATAGTAACCCTAGGTTATCAAATTGGAAAATCTTTGTAGAATGTTTCTATGGATGAATTTAAATATGAATGTTAATTAAAACATTCCTACATAGTTTATGATGTTATTGGAACAATAAATTTGGAAAAAACTACGAGAAATTCATCGAATTCAGATATTTGAAAAAGTTAGTGTTCTTAATGAAGATTTGATGATTGAGACTTGAATTATTGGAATGAATTGGTGGTTTTAGTGTCAAAACAATACTTAAACATCAAAGATGAAAACTTATGGAAGAAATCAAGAGAAATGGTGAAATTTTAACTTCAAAATCATGAAAAACCAAGAGGGAAATCATGAGTTACTGTAGCATCTGCAAAATTTTTAAATTCAGGTTACTGTAGCAACCGATTACTGTATTATCAGTAACAACTGACGGTTACTGTAGCATTGTTCATAGTTACTGTAGCTTTAGTTTTAAAATAGTCATAACTCTTTCATCCGAGCTCCCTTTTTAGCAAATGAGATACTATTAGAAAGCTCTTTGAATCTAGTTTCTAATGATATAAGTTTCATTTGAAAATTCTTTACTGTATGAGAGTTGTGTCTATACAAGTAATCAAAAGTTAGAATTATAGTAGGAAATTTTCTTATTTTGTGACCTTGACATGTTTTTGCATGATTGTCTTATAGGGATTGATTCTTTGATGCATCTTCCACATATTTTGGGATGTTATGACTAGTTTAGATGTAGAGCAAATTACATTTGATTATCTTACACATCTTTGAGGAATGTTCAAGGTAAAATTGGATAAATATCAAAGTGAAAGATCCTACCTTATCTTATTTGCTTATTTTATGTATATATTAAAAGTGTATTATAAATATATGTGTGTGTGTGTGTGTGTGTGTGTGTGTGTGTGTGTGTGTGTGTGTGTTTATGCGTGTGTGTGTGACGTGAAATTAATGCATACATGTTATGCATTGAAATGTGCAAGTGTGAGACTATTGTGAACTTTTCCTGATGCAAATGGTTGCTTATTTTTGTGTAATGTGATTGTGTTTGACCTTGAAAGAAACAAAAATGGAGTTTATGGGATTCCATGGGATGAAATAAGGTTGAATTATAGATTTGTTCCTTTGAGGACATGGATAAAATAAGGGTGTAATGAAATCACTATAGCCACTTGGTATTGAATAAGATATTTGTCCCTTTAAGAGTGAGGTGAAATAAGGTTCGATTACAGATTCATCCCTTTAAGGGCAGGGGTGAAAAAAGGGAGGACGCAGAGGGGGCCGTTGGGCAACAGCTACTTTAGTAGACTGGACCCGAAAAATATTTGAAAACTTAAATTGGAATTGTGTGAATTGTTTGAAATGTGATTTATCTTAATCTTGAATGTGTTTGTCAATAATTGTAAGGTGATTTCAATATGTGCTTCTTGATAAATATCTTGTACACAAAACATAGATGATTGTATTGTTAAATCAAATATATATATATATATATATATCTGCATGTATATATATACCTATATTGTGTATGAATATGGTAGGATTCTCTCAAATAGAAGTTGTCTTCAGTTTCAAGTATGGAGGATTTCCTAGTTTGATGATGTACACGCCAAGTTTACCTTCCCAATTGTTCAAGGTAAAGGTATAATGCTTAGGTCTTATAATAAGTTGTATAAATTTAGAAAAACTTTGTAATCAGGTAAGTTAGTTTCTGCAATGTAATGTGTATGATTGTAACGTGTATAGGAAACTCGGTTTAGCAATACTTTTTTTTTATGTGAAGAGAAATAGTTCTCTTATTTTAATTCTTAAATTGTGTAATTTAAATTACTTTCTTTTAAAAGAATAACTAAAATAAGGAATAGTATTGTACTTAAGAGAAAAATAGGCTTACGGAGGTAAAGTAAAATTCACCTTTCATGCCGGTCCCGTGCTTAAGATTTGGGGCGTGACACATTAATTCTTGTATGCTTACTCCAAACTCTAGTTGGTGAGGTGGCGGAATGTTTGTATCATCCTCAACGTCCTCGATGTCTGTGTCATCCATAATATCACATGGTGGGTCCTATGTCATCATATGTGGGCTGAATTTGCGGACTAGCAGGCAAATACGATATTGACATATGATGCTGAGTAGAGGGTCCGGCGTCCTTATTCCATATGGCCAGCTCATTTAGATCATGAATGTTGTTATTGAATTGGACCTCTGTTTCAAATTCTGCATAAATTTCCATAGTTGTCAAGTTCCCTTCCAACTGTAGGTGATAATCAATCATCACCCCTACATTATCATCATTGTTCAGTTAGAACTCCCCAAACATAAGTGGCTTCATTTGTTTGAAATATCAGTATTCTAACCACAAAATTTTCTTATGTTGTCCTAGTCTTAATTTCTGATGGATTAATTGTCTCAACAGATATAAAGAAATGTTACGCCTAATTTTTATCACCGCCTTGCTATTTGATTCAAAGGATATATCGTTTGACCCCTCAATATAGTCTCATTCGAGTAAACACAAACCAAGAGTGCCCCACTTTGACTAATCCTACATTTTTTAAAAATGTAATTAGCACACCACATCGTAAATATTAAAAAAGAAATTTTTAAGTCAATGTAAATTAATACGTAACTAAGAATAATGAGATAAATTATGGAGAAATTAACATAAAAACAATTAGCATTAATTATAATAGACTGAGTAAATAACTAAATCATAAAAAAATTATAATAACATACAAATAATTTACTGTTATTAAAAAATAATTACTGTTTATGTGAGAAATAATAAAATTGTAATAGCATATGAAAAATAAAATTATAATAACATAAATTGATTATTACTAAAATAATTATTTAAAATTAATAATGAAAAAGTGTACTAATTATGTCCTAGTTAGGCTAGAAATAATTTTTTTCAAGTTAATATCACATACAAATTTTATACGTAAAAACATTACTACAAATCACGTAACTTAAATTAAAATTAAAAATTTCAAAAGGTACAAACATCTAAATTTATTTTGAAAATAAATATTTACAGTACTTAAACTAATTATTTTAAAAATAATATCTTAAAACCCTAAACTAAAAAATATAACAACAACTCAAATCACCTAACTTAATTATTTAAAATCAATAACTACATCTAAAACAAACTAACATTCTAAACTAAATAAATCAAACACATCTAAAAAATTTCTAAGTATAGCAAAAATAAAAAAAAAAGACCTATATATTCTAAAAAAAATTTAAAATTACTAACCAGTAGAACAAGGATGAAGGAAAATACATAACTTAATAATTGTGAATAAAGGTTCTGTTTGGGTAAACAACTTATTTAAGTACTTATAGAATAAGCGTTTATCATATAAGCACTTATATATATAAGTTATTTATATAATTGAAGAATTTATGAGGGAAACTTCACATAAGTTATTCTCAGCTTATTATAACTTATGAAAATAAGCTAAAAAATAGCTTATGATGTCATAAGCTATTTCTATAATCTCTTCCAAACACATGCATAAGCACTTATGCTATAAGATAAACCAGATAAATAATAAGCTTTTCCAAATGCACAGTGAACAATGAGAAACTACATTACAAAAATGAAAGTTGAAGCTTGCAAGAACCTAAGAAGCCTCTGTGAAATGGAGGAAGAAGAGAAAAAATGAGAGAAGAAGGAAGAGGTAAGGAGTCTAAAAATGAGAGAAGAAGTCGCGGAGGGGAAGAAAATAGGGGAAGGGGCTTGTCTGACTACTCCACCAGGTGTTGACTCTGGATGTGTGTCAGCCATGACAGACAGACACCCCCTGTGTCACCTTTGACAAGGGCGACACATACGTTGGCAGATCTAGCCCACATTAAAAGTGGCCCAAATTCGTAATTTTAAAAAAAAATTGGGATGTCTTGGGAATTTAAAAATTTTATTTTGTGTTACGGATGTCAAAAAGTCACATTTTGATCCTATGGACTACCCTGCACTTAACTCCCACGTCACTTAGTTGACCTGCTCAGTTTTTAGTCTACCTCATATCTTGATGACTTGGTTTGATCTTATTTTTTAAAATATTTTTTAATTTGTTATTTTATAAATAATAATATTAATTTTGAAAGAAATTATAGCAAATTATGATAAGAGAAATAAATTGTTAATTTGAATGATAATATAGGCTTGTTTGACAGCTTTAATATTTCTTGCCTAGAAACACACACACACACATAAATCGTTAGGTTATATCTGTTTAAATTATATTTAAATGTTTTTGTATAATAGTAGATGTATTTTGAGCTTTAATAACTTGTTATTATTTTTGCTTCTCCTAATAATTTTTGATAATTTTTATTTTGAGTTCGTTTGGTCCTGGCTTCTTCAATCTTTACAAGATAATTTTTAGTAATCTTATATTCCCCCCCTTTTTTTTAATGATGATTACAAGATAATTTTTAGTAATCTTATATTCCCCCCATTTTTTAATAATGATTTGTAGTGTGGTAAGAGTGCTTTTTCATTCATAATTTTGCATAATCCTTATAAATTATTTGGAGCAGTGACTTTGGTACTTATTTTATTGAAATTTAGTACAAAATATCACTTGAGTTTGTGAACAAATACACATATATATTGTTCTTTTGGTTCAATCAACAATCTAGTAACTCGGTGATTGAACTATTGATCCGATGACTAAAGGTGTTCAGATCTAGACCAATCTAATTTCAACCGAACTGATCAAAACTGACCAAAACCAACCACTTAATTAGATGGATTGGATATACATACATATATATATATATATATATATATATATATATATATATACATATTATATCATATATTTTATGATATATTATATTTTATATATAAATACTAAATAGATTATATTCTATATAATATATTCTATCTTATATTTTATAATATCATATATTTTCTTGATTAAAAGTTTTGACGAGGAAAAGAATTAATTTTTTTAAAAAAACAATCATCGGTTTGAATTGAATTAGATTGGAATAATTTAATCGATTAGATTGGACATGATTTCTTCTCTTCTAATTATATGGTTTGACTTTGTCATGTCCCAAAATCTGAGTACGTGACCGGCACAGAAAGTGAATTTCATTTCACCTCCGTAAGCCTATCTTTCTCTTAAACATCATACCATTCTTTTAGCCCAAGAGGGTTGCAACTCGGTCATTTGGTGCCTAAGGCGCCAGGCTGCCGAGAGCAGCCCTTGAGCTAGCTTCGGACACTACTAGAAAATTTGCTTTTAGTGACGGACAAATCCGTTACTAATCCATTAAATCCGTCACTAATTATAGATTTAGTGACGAATTTTCCGTCACAAACTCTGACAGTAAAAAGTGCGTCACAAACTAAGTTGTGACAGATGATGCAATCCGTCACTAATTTTAGTGACAGAATACTGACGAACCATCCATCACTAAACTAGTGACAGACATATACGTCACTAAACTCGTTTAATTTGTGACGGACTCATCCGTCACTAATTTTTTTTAAAAATATTTTTTCCCTTGAATTAGTGACGGATGACTTTGAATTAGTGACGGACTCATCTGTCACTAAATATTGTTTTGGTATTTAATATTTTTTCTCCTTTTTAGTGACAGAGTTCGTTACTAATTTTTTGTGACTATTTTTTAATACATTTTCTCCCTTTTCTATTACATTTTCCTTAATCCCTTAACTTCAAAATTTTTTTCCAAAATACAATTATATGTATATTTAATACAGATAATAAAAATAAACTGAAAATTATAGGAAATTCAATGAAATCATTCAATAAATTTACCATCTAATCATGTACCATATACAACTAAACTTAAAAAACATTAGGTCATGTATCATATACAATGATAACAAAAGTGAACTACATCATACCATATCTCATATCTGTACCAAAAGCTAGACTCAAAAAGACCAAGTAAAATATCATTTACAATAGTAGTCAAGTGTCTTTGTCTCGAATTGTATTAGAGCCCGCAGATGGATCCCTAGGTGATTCTGTTAGTGGAGGCAACCCAGCATTAGCCAATAATTGCTGCACTATAGCCTGAAGGTTACTTACTGTACTTTGCAACTCCTGCCTATGTTTGATCTCTCTTTCAGCTTGTTGACGCATCTCTTCCCGTTCTTGTCGCTCTCTTTGAACCTCTTGACGCATCATCTCCAACTTTTCTAAACTATCTTGATTCAGTACAGATGCATGAATTGAAGGTTGTGATCCATGAGTGATAGTAGAAGATGCTTCTGATCCAAGAGCATAAATCCTTCCTTTTATTGGACCACCAACAACTTTGGTCCAAATAGACAATTCACGCTCCTTGATATTATTGGCATCTCCCACATTTGAAGTGTCACCTTGAGACTCTTTCATTTCACTTACAAACTTTTCCTGCAAATATTGCAATGATATAAGATAAAGTGAAACAAATAGAGCTAATACTTTAGCAATCAATGACAGTAACTTAGAAACAAAAAATAAACTCATAAGCTCACATAATCATGAGATCTTGCAAAAAAATGTAGGTCTGCCCAGTGGCCTCATCAAGTAATAAATGATTTGAAAATAACCTTATCAGTAACAAACATACATTTAGGATTTGGTGGATGTGCAGACTGGCCATATGGAGTAAACCCGTCTGATGAAAGGCCTAACCTAACATTTCGAGGCTCTAAGGCAAAAGAGGGATAACATTGATCAAAATGCTTCCATGCCTCCCCATCACAAGGGTGGCACATGACTCCTACTTCTCGCCTAGTTTTATGGTGCCATGTCATGTGTTTAGCTGTCTTCATAGACATATAAAGTCTTTGCAATCTTGGTGTCAATGGCAGATAACGCAAGATTTTATTTGATACTTCTTTTTTCCTTGCATCTTCTTTACTTCTAGGTTTATAACGAGCATGGCCACACACTAGGCAATCCCTCCTCTCCTTGTTCTCCTTGTAGTAAAGCATACATCCATTCTCACATGCATCTATTTTTACATACTCCAAACCAAGTTTTGCTACCATTTGTTTGGTCCTGTAGTAATCAGTAGGTAATTTTGCATCGTCTGGCAACAACTCCTTTATAAGTTGCAATAAACGATTGTAACAACTCTCACTCAAGTTAAACTCAGACTTAATGTTTAACAATCTTGAAATTGTTGATAAAGGAGTGTGAGTAGTACATCCTATGTATAGTGGCTCCTCAGCAGCTCTCAAGAGGTCATAAAAGTGTTGTGCATGTTGGTTTGGATGTCCCTCCACATCTATATCGATGTTAGGATTGAAATTAGGTCCAGCAGCATCTATAATCATTGTACGATAGGGATTTTCCAATTCAACCTCAACCCTTTCATGACTATCGCATTCAACTACATTTTCATGATCACTAGCATCTTCACTTTCAACATTATCATGGTATATGGGTTCTCCGTGATAGGTCCATTGATCATAGTTGGGGACAAACCCACGTCTGTAAAGGTGAACCTTGACATCTTCTATATCAACAAATCTCCTATTGTCACACTTTGGGCAAGGACACCTTATTTGACCATTTGAGACTAATTGTGGTTGAGATTCTACAAAGGCTATGAATTCATCTACTCCTTCAAGGAACTTAAGATTAAGTCCTTTTCTACTTGGGTCACGCCGATTATACATCCATACTCGATCAGCCCTCATTGTCTTCTACATGACAATAATAATTTAGAAACATGTTATGAACTATACCTGGACAGATTTAGGATTTTGGCTAACTAATGGACCAAACAAGTGAGTCTACCTTTGAAACTTTCCTACTAATTGGGTAACACATAAAATTGAAAAAATTACAATAACTAATATTCAAACATAAGAAAATAAAAAAGAATATTCAAAATTCATGAGAATAAGATGTTGAAGCATCAGTAATTAAATGAAACGCTATATATACATCAGTATAGGTCCTTTGCAAATTCTTTTTCAGATGAAGTTTAGTTATATATGTATGTATTAATTTTATTTTTATAATGTAGCTGTACAACAATTCCTTTAACTCAATACCTCATTTGAAGATACTTATTATGTTATGTATGTATTGACTTTATTTTTAATTATACAATAAAAACTCCAGTCAATAATCACTAGTTACTTGACTTGTTGTTGCAAATTACTTTTTTTTCTTAACCTTTTCCACTTAACTTAATCTTCGAAAATTACTTGGTTAGATAACAGCAAAAGCAAATATTAGAATGAAATATTTGATATAGTAGTGTGAAATAGATAAGCTTGAATTAATCCATTACGGGCCAACAAATAATGGGCCAAGATTGTGAACCCATTTAACAAATAAGAAAATTAACTCAATGTTCATAGTGAATTTTATTATAGGTCAACATCATATTGTGTTTATTAAATATGTTGTCGGTAATAAAACTATAAAAATATATCTAGTTTTATATTAAAAAAAAAGGCAACTTAGACTTTTCAATCAAAAGAAAAAAGGTGGCCCACAAGATATATGCAAATTAAGGAAGTGTGTCCCATGGTCACGAGGTCAAGGAAGAAGCAATAAAGATACCTATATCTGTACACTATTTGCTATATGTTATGTTACCCTTCTTTTTTTCCCAAAAAAAAAATGGACATAGCTATATGTGATGTTACCATATTAATTCAATGTTATTGCATTAAATTGTGGTCAGTAACTGATTAATTAATCTATAAATAAGCTAATAATTAATTAACCTCATTACAGTGCTTATAAGGAAATGGGGATATAGTCACTATGTTGGAGAAGGAAAGTTTAATAGGGATGCAATACTAAGTGGGGATAAAAAATTTATCTTAAAAATAGATTAAAAAAAAGGGAAGGAATCTTGAGACTTCAAAAGTTGGAAGTTTGATGGAAAATGAAAAGGGGCATGTGATATATGTGATGTTACCTTATTAAATCAATATTATTGCATTAAATTGTGGTCAGTAATTGATTAACTAATCCATAAATAGTCTAATAATTAATTAACCCCATCATAGTGCTTATAAAGAAATGGGGAAATAGTCAGTATGTTGGAGAAGGAAAGTTTAATGGGCATGCAGCACTGAGTGAGGATAAACAATTTATCTTAAAAACATATTAAAAAAAGGGAAGGAATCTTGAGACTTCAAAAGTTGGAAGTTTGATAGGAAATAAAAAGGGGCATGTGAAATAAAAATCATATTTCTTGTAAACTGACAAGAAGTGTGCGAATAATGGAGAAAAAGTAATAGCTAATATATTTTATATATATATATATATATATATATATATATATATATATATATATATATATATATATATATCTCACAAGCAAGGAAAACGACATGCACAATAGGCTAGAATCAGAACAAGAACAGAGCTAATGGATTATTTTATAGTAAATCTTGAAACCAACCAAATAAAAAGTAATTCTTTTCAAGCAATTATAGCAGCAAGCATGAATATATTGTTCCAAACCCAATCAACTTCAGTTACAGTATTATCACACTTAGAAAAAGCGAAAATTAAGAAAAAAAAACTAATCTCTTATCTTGAGAGAGAGAGAGAGAGAGAGAGATATATATATATATATATATATATATATATATATATATATATATATATATATATATATATATATATATCTCACAAGCAAGGAAAACGACATGCACAGTAAACTAGAATCAGAACAAGAACAGAGCTAATGGATTATTTTATAGTAAATCTCAAAACCAACCAAATAGAAAGTAATTCTTTTCAAGCAATTATAGCAGCAAGCAAGAATATCCAGACCCAATCAACTTCAGTTACAGTATTATCACACTTAGAAAAAGCGAAAATGAAGAAAAAAAACTGATCTCTTACCTTGACAGAATTTTCCACCAAAATCGTAGCTTCTAGTTCCTTAGTTTCCTCCTTCTAAAAAATTAAACTCTACACGCAATCCAGAAACTGATACAAGACAAGATTTCTTTCATCAAACACACAAACTTGAAGGAATTTGATATTAATTTCCAAGTTTATACTACTAACCATTTCTTACTTGTAACCGAGGTGAGTTACCATGGATGACAGCAAATAAACCAGAAATTTTTTTGATAAACTCCTCCTTAAATCAAGTTCAACTAGCTGAGAAGAAATCCCTAATTACACAGCAAATATTAGATAAGTTTCAAGTGGAGATAATCAAGGCATACTCACGAGAAAGCAGAGAAGAGAGAGAATGGTCAAGGCTTACCACTCCTATCCTCAACTTCAGTTACAGTATTATCACACTTAGGAAAATCAAAAATTAAGAAAAAAAACTAATCTCTTACCTTGACAGATTTTTCCACTAAAATCATAGCTTCTAGTTCCTTAGTTTTCTCCTTCTAAAAATTAAACTCTACACGCAATCCAGAAACTGATACAAGACAAGATTTCTTTCATTAAACACACAAGTATGAAGGAATCTGATATTAATATCCAAGTTTATACTACTGACCATTTCTTGCTTGTAACCGAGGTGAGTTACCATGGATGACAGCAAATAAACCAGAAAATTTTCTGTTAAACTCCTCCTCAAATCAAGTTCAACTAGATGAGAAGAAATCCCTAATTACATAACAGATATTAGATAAGTTTCAAGTAGAGATAATCAAGGCATACTCACAAGAAAGCAGAGAAGAGAGAGAATGGTCAAGGATCACCACTCCCATCCTCAGAGAATTGTCTTTCCCAAATAGAGAAGAAGACGTCGCTTGCTTTAGGAAAGAAAGCAGAGAAGAGATAGAGACTTGTCCAGGTTCACCACTCTCATTGTTGGAGATTTGTCTTTCCCATATAGGGAGGAAGTCGTCGCTTGCTTTAGGAAATCAGAGGCTTAGGGCACGCACGATTGGGAAGGAAATAAAGATTTGGGAAATAAGAGACATTTGGGAAAGAAGAGAACTAGGGCGCGCTATTTTGGGAATTTTGGTGGGAAGCAAAAAATGAGACAACTTTTTGGTGCGAACTGGAAAATGTACGGTTCAAAAATTAAATAACTTTTGTGACTGATGTCCGTCACTATTTTCAGTTTGGTGTTACACAATTTGTGACGGAAACCATTCTGTCACAACTATAAATAAAATAAAATTTCATTTTTGCCACCCGTCACTAATCCGTAAGTAAAATTAAAATATTAGTGACGGCAGTTAGTGACGGCCCCATCCATCACATATTTACAGAAAATAATATTACATTTTTATCATCTGTCACTAATCTGTGAGTAAATTAGTGACGACCAAAATCCGTCACAAATATAAAGAAAATAAAATTACATTTCTCCCACCCCGTCACTAATCCGTGACTAAAATAGAAACATTAGTGACGGTATTTAGTGACAACTGATCTCGGTCAAAAAATTTTAGATTTAGTGACAACTATTAGTGACAGGCAGCATTCGGTCACAAAAAATGATAACCTTAAACATGTCATCACTAATCCATCACAAATTCAAAAAAATTAGTGACGGATTTATTTCCGTCACTAAATTCTGTCACTAAATCTAGTTTTTCTAGTAGTGGGAGCCCAAGGTGTCTAAATCTGATGCTTTCATAAATTTTTCCTCTTTTGACCCCTTTTTCATGATTTGTCTCCATAGGACTCTTGGCAACACATCTGATCTTGTTTCTCTGACAAGGGAGTAATAATACTTTGTTTTTGGACGATACAGTGAGTGGATAACCATATTCTATTAAAGACTTAAAACCTTTCATTTCTAATCTTAGTTATAACTTGTAAATCGTCATGTAATTGTGATGGGTTGATGTATTATACTTGAATGTTAAGATGATTATCCTCTAGTCATCTCATGAATCAATTAGATGATTTTGTTATTGTGGTTATGACATGAAGGTATTATAAGTCCTAATTCATATATCGTACTATATATAGATATCATGATGAGTTATATGATTCTGCCTTGTATCTAAATTTATATTACTGTGATTTGGTTAATTGTGTTGGCTGCTATATGCTTGTGATTGTGATTGAGAAATTTGACATGGAGGTGCATTCCAAGAGATAGAGCCGCAAGGTAGACATCATGATAGACTATTACTCCAGACATCATAGCTAATATTGCCTTACATGGCGGTTAAGTATCTGTTGCTATTTGGAGATAAGAAAAGCTATGTTGGGCATATGAAACCTTGTTCTATCGTTCGGTAGTTGTATTGTCTGCAAAATGTAGTTATTCTTAATTTATGTTGCTTCAGTGCGTGGTTACTTGTTATAAAAATGTGGCTCTTCACTTATAATATTATAATGTGGCTAGAAGAAGTCAAAAACTATACAATACTTTTGGCTGTTATTCTAATTGAATAATCAATAAATTCTGTGTGCAGATGTCATGCTCGTATTTTTTTTAGAAAAGAAAACTTAATTAATAAAGCTGGGCCCCGCGGCCGCTGTAGTATTCCTTGATTGCTCAGCAAATATTCTCCCCTTCCAACTTATTTATATGCTTTAAACCAATGGAAAATTCGTTGAACTTAACGAACGTCGACACCCGCATGATAACACACAATAACATAACACGCAATAACAGACAAAAAATAGTTGTAATATGCTAGAATGTAATTGAGATACTCTCATATTTACAGTGGGAACATCACTTATAATTTTGATCATAGTCGTTTATTTAGATTAGACAATTTAAATCAGAGGAAAAAATAACTCATGATGATTTATTTATTTAATCTAAACCATTTGATCTGAAAAGAACAATTATAATATAAAAAAATGAGAATTATGCTCCTACCATAAAGATAAGAAGATCTTGATTCATAAAAAAGTGCTCCTAGATCAATGAGATGCTTTCAAATAAAATAATTATACAATTCAATGTCAATATAAATTGGCTTCATATTAATTTCCTAACCTCATGCCAATAAATTCTAAAAAACGAGCATGTTGAATGGAATTGTCTCACAATTTAAGTATTATCTTATATCTTTTAATTTGACTAATGTAAAACTTGATGAAATAAATTAATTATATATCAATTTATTATGTTTGTTTGTAATTGATTGATTTTTATCATCTCTTCTAAATTGATCTTCCAAATAAAAATCATATTGTAGGAGTTCAAATATGAAACAATGTCAAAAGAATGAAGCCTATTGCCAAAATAAAATTTCCTTCATAATGAAAATAAAATACTATCAACAAGTTTTGGAGAATTGGAGCCACTATGGGGGAAGGAAATAAAATCACTATCATGCTAATGCCATGGAAGGAGATGGAACAAATAAAATAAAATAAACAAAAACAAGAGAAACTCACACAATATTTGTTAACATACTGATGGTGCCTCTCCATATCCAATCTTAAAACTAGGATTACCTTTTTGACCCTTATTAGCCAACTCTGTTGCCTCTCTGCATCATAGCCACAAATTCATTGTAATCTATTTGCCCATCCTGCAATCCCAAATACAAACATAATAACTGTTGAAATAATTGTTCCTCCATGTGCCTGCTTAACCTCCATGTGCCTACTTAATCTTTTCATGATTAAAGTCCATCATAGATGCTGCACTCCATACCTCTAGACTGTTTATCTTCATCATTCCAAACTGTGCCAGCAATGTATTAGTTGTAGGCTTTCTTGCTCTTGTATTATAAATACCTATCTCTTCTCCATTGTAATATAAGATAGAGTAATCTAAATTACAGATTAAAACATGGTATCAGAGCCAGGTTAAAAGATCTCATTTTGTTCGTTTAAGCCCCTGGGTGTAAGGTCACCCTTGTGGAGTCACCTCTAGGTCTCACCTCCGCCATAGGTAACTAACCCACCATGATATCAGTCGGAACCAAAAGTTTGATCACCTGAAACGGCGCGTGTGAGTTACACGCACCGATCAAAGTAACGCATTCCCGTCTCACTCGCCGGCACATGAGGGCGCGTGCAGTTGATTTAGCCACCGGTGTTTGCTTTGCCGGCATCGTTGCTTCATATCCGGTCTGTTCGTGGTATCAGGTTGATCATTCGAGGTCATTCAAAGAATTATAGTGTCAGGTTGTTCATCTTTACTGCATATTTTTTTTTCAAATATTCAAATACACACACACACACACACACACACACACACACACATATATATATATATATATACAGTGAAGTGTTAGAAGTTTTCAAATTCTTTTTTAGTTTATTTATTCTTGACAGTTTTAAAAAAAAGGGAAAAAAGAAAAAAATGAGTGAAAAATCTGTTGAATCTTCTAGATCCAAATCTATTCCTGTAATTGTTCAGTCTGAGGGTGTTTTTAATGCTAGCATCACTCTTAGTGAATCAAACTATGATGTTTGGTCACAATTAATGGAAATGCACATTGCTGAAAGAGAGAAACTCTCTTACATTAGTGGGAAGGAAAAACCACCTGCAGAATCTGAGAAACCATATGAAAAATGGTATGCTGAAAATCAAAAAGTAAAGCGATGGCTCTTAATATCAATGCAACCGGAGATTATGAAATGCTATCTTCGCATATCCACTGCAAGAGAAATTTGGAGTACGTTGTCACAAGCCTTTTATAATGGTAGTGATGAATTACAAGTTTTCACTCTCCATAAAAGGGCCTTTACTGCTCAACAAAATGGAAAGTCACTTTCCGAATATTATGGTGCATTAACTGAAATATTCCAAGAATTAGATCATCGAGAAAAGATAGTTATGAAAGATTCCGATGATCTTGTGGCATATCAAAGAAGCATTGACAGGCAACAAGTCCACACATTCCTTGTTGGACTAGATAGCCATTTTGAGCAGGTTTATGGAGAGATTCTATGAAAAGATCCAATTCCTGGCTTGGAAGAATGTTATGCATTGATTCGTAGAGAGGCCGTGCGTCATTCTACATTAAAAGAAGATCAAAATAATCATGAGATCTCAACCATGATTACCCGACAACAAACTCCAACATGGCAAGACAACTCCAAAACCAGTACTTCAAGACCTACTACCAATATTGATAAATCAACTCTCAAGTGTACCTACTGCAACAAAACTGGTCATACCAAAAGTCGTTGCTTTGAAATTATAGGGTATCCTGATTGGTGGGATCCTAATCGTAAGAAAGACTCTAAAAAAAACTCAACTGCAGCTATTGTCGAAAGTAAGAAGGAGAATAATGTTGTTGAGAAAGCTTCTGCATTGGTAACCACTACAGATTCTGGTAAGATTTTAAATACTTCTGCATCTGTTATTAATAGTACATGGATAATTGATTCTGGTGCTACAGATCATATGATGTTTGATTATAGACAAATCCCAGTCCTTACACATTCCTCCCAACAAATTGTTTCCACTACCAATGGTAACACCACCCCAGTTATGGGGGAAGGATCGTTACAACTCACTGATAACTTGAATCTGGATTCTGTTTTAGTAGTACCATCCTTAGATTACAATCTTTTGTTAGTTTCTGAACTCACTAAAACATTATCTTGCATTGTAATTTTTTTGGCCTGAATTTTGTGTTTTTAAGGACATTCAGACCAGGAAAATGATTGGCTATAGTACTAGGAAAGGAAAGCTATACTATTTGGATTTAGTAGACAGCTCTACAAAGGCGTTAGTGGTAAATCACTCTAAAGAAGAAAATAGGAGGAAAGAAATATGGTTATGGCATTAGCATTTGGGACATGCTTCTTTTGGGTATCTAAAAAGGCTATTTCCTAGTTTATTTGGAAGTTTTGATGTTTCTAGCTTCCATTATGATGTTTGTGAACTAGAAAAAAGTCATCGTACTTCATTCCCTTTAAGTTTAAATAAAAGTCCACTTCCTTTTATGATTATACATTCTGATGTTTGGGGTCTATCTAAAGTCCCAACTTTGGATGGATCTCATTGGTTTGTAACTTTCATTGACAATTATACCAGAATGACATGGTTATGGTTGATGAAATCCAAAGGGGAAGTGAACTCTTTATTTCAAAAATTTCATAAAATGATTGAAACTCAGTACAATGCAAAGGTACAAGTTCTTCGCAGTGATAATGGAGGTGAATATGAAAGCACTAAATTTCTAAAATATTTGGAAGCACAAGGGATAGTTCATCAAACTACATGTTCTAACACCCCACAGCAAAATGGAGTTGCTGAGAGAAAAAATAGACACTTATTGGAAGTAGTTCGGGCCTCTTTAATAGATGCTCATATGCCACTATCCTACTAGGGAGAAGCTCTTAATTCTGTAGCATATCTCATTAATCGAGTACCATCTGGCCCTCTAAATTTTCAGACTCTTTTTCAAGCCCTCACTGATGCGATTGTTGCTCCGACTGTACCAAATTTACCTCCGCATGTGTTTAGATGTGTAGTATTTGTACACCTCTATAAATATCAACGTAACAA
Organism: Biancaea sappan; assembly: GCA_037074585.1. Classification (NCBI taxonomy): domain Eukaryota; kingdom Viridiplantae; phylum Streptophyta; class Magnoliopsida; order Fabales; family Fabaceae; genus Biancaea; species Biancaea sappan. The sequence continues at coordinate 31,669,386 of CM073492.1, read as the reverse complement.
GTTACATCCTCGAGCACTGCAATGTGTCTTTATTGGATATGCCCCTCATCAAAAAGGTTATCGGTGTTATCATCCTCTGACATGACAAATGTTTATCACAATGGATGTTATTTTCCATGAAACTACAATGTATTATTCTAAGCCTGAATTTCAGGAGGAGTACCAAATGGAAATTCAGACTCTTGATTATCATACTATTTTTTTTGGACGTTGAAAGGGATAGTGAGAATTTGCAAGCTGAACCAACCAATAATGAGATGAGAGAATTAGATCAAAGAAGTACTAACTAGGCAACACTACTTGAAGAAAATTTACCAGAAGATGAAGACATAGAGCTGCCATCATCTGATGTACCATGCCAATCGCTTCCTGAAGATGTTCTTGAACCATTCAAGAAACAACTACCACAGTGCCACAGTAGAGGTATTCCTAAACCCACATATGAACCAGACCTATCTAGTAAAACTAAATATCCCATGAGTTATTATGTCTTTAACCCTCAATTGTCATAATCAAATATATCATTTGTAAATCAATTATCTAGTGTATCTATTTCTAACAGTGTGTAGGAAGCTTTAAGTGATCCCAGATGGAAAGATGCTATGGATGAAGAGATGAAGTCCCTGTAAAAGAATAAAACTTGGGAACTTATTTATCTTCCCCTAGGAAAGAAAGCATTTGGATGTCGATGGATTTATACCGTAAAGTACAAAGCTAATGGTACAATTGAAAGTTTCAAGGCGAGGTTAGTAGCAAAGGGATATACTCAAACCTATGGGATCGACTATACCGAGACATTTGTGCTTGTGGCCAAGATCAATACTGTTTGTGTTCTGCTATCTCTAGCTGCAAACTTGGACTGGCCATTACATTAGTATGATGTGAAGAATGCATTTCTATATGGAGAATTATCTGAAAAAATCTACATGGACCTTCCACCTGGATGTATGGGATAAGAAAATCATAAATAGAAAGTGTGCAGATTAAAGAAGTCGTTATATAGATTGAAACAATCTCCAAGGGCATGGTTTGGAAGATTCATGAAATCTATGAAAGCCTTTGGCTATAGGCAAAGCAACTTAGATCATACCGTGTTCTTAAAAAAATGACAGGGTAAGATTACTACTCTCATTGTTTATGTAGATGACATAGTGGTTACGGGAAATGATTCTGAAGAAAGAAAAGCCCTACAAGATCACTTATTTAGAGAATTTGAAATGAAGAATTTAAGTCCTCTAAAGTATTTTCTTGGGATTGAAATATCTCGATCTAATAAAGGAATATTTCTATCTCAAAGGAAATATACCTTAGACCTTTTGCTGGAAACTAAAATGTCAGGATGCCAACCTGTATGTGTAGAATTTAATCAAATACTAGTTGACAAAGGAAGATACCAAAGACTTGTTGGAAGATTGATGCACTTAGCCTATACAAAACTTGATCTAGCCTATGCCCTCAGTATTGTCAGCCAATTTATGCACAATCCTAGAAAGCAACATATGAATGCAGTCATACGAATCTTGAGGTATCTAAAATATGCCCCTGGAAAGGGAATTTTATTCACTAAGAATTCATATCATCAAATCATTGAAGCATATACGAATACTGACTGGGTTGGTTCTATGGACGATAGGCGATCTACCTCCGGCTACTTTACCTTTGTAGAAGGTAATCTTGTGACATGGAGAAGCAAGAAACAAAATGTTGTTACTCGCTCAAGTGCAGAAGCAGAATTTAGAAGTATGGCACTTGGTCTTTGTGAGGTGTTATGACTGAGACGACTCTTGCGAGATTTGGGTTACTCATCAAGACAATTAATTCGGCTATATTGTGACAATAAAGCTGCATGTAATATTGCCCATAATCTAGTTCAACATGATCATACAAAACATGTTGAGGTAGACAGATTTTTCATTAAAGAGAAACTAGATGGAAGAATTGTGGAACTACCTAAAATTAGATCTGAAGATCAACTAGCTGACATTCTCACCAAAGCAGTTTCAAATCGAATATTCTTAAAGTTACTTGACAAGTTGGGCATGTGGAACATCTATGCACCAACTTGAAGGGGAGTGTCGAAATAATTGTTCCTCCATATGCCTACTTAATCTTTTCATGATTAAAGTCCATCATAGATGCTGCACTCCATACCTCCAGATTGTTTATCTTCATCACTCCAAGCTGTGCCAACAATGTATTAGTTGTAGGCTTTCTTGCTCTTGTATTATAAATACCCATCTCATCTCCATTGTAATATAAGATAGAGTAATCTAAATTGCAAATTAAAAAAATAACATCATAAAAACATAAAAGAAAATAAACTATGGAAGTCACTTGACACTTTTTTTCATTTGATTAAGTGAATGAAAATGCAAAAGTCTACTCACATTGTCCTGATCTGCTTCTCGGATCATATCTTCCAAGTAGAAATCTTGGATGCCGAATTCTTGGCAAGCCTGTTAAAGCTCATCTGGTGTAATGTAGCCACTTCCATCTTTATCAAAGTATGAGAAAGCTGTGGCTAAATGATCTTCCCTCTCTACCTTATTCAAATGCAATGTCGCAGCTATGAACTCTCAATACTATATTGTCCCACTATTATCAACATCTGCCTGTAATCTAAGAGGTCACTGAACAGTATCATTGATCTTAGTGTATGTGTATATATAAGGGATGAGTGAAGAGGATTGTGGACTAATGCTTACTGCTTTCATTAGATTGTGTATTTTAGATTCATTGAGATTAGCATCGAGTCTTTTTAGCCCATTCTTTAGTTTTTCAAAAGTAATTTGACTACTGTTGTCTGTGTCTATCATTTTAAACATTTCTTTCAATCCAGCAATTTCCTCTTCTAATAGATTCTCCGCAATCACCTGCACAGAAAAAGCAAATAGTTTTTAAACAACAATTCCAGTCTCAAGCAGAAAACTGCAAAAGATAAGATATTAACATACTATAAGCCATTTTCTTGAGCATGTTCATGGTAGAAAACTACTTCAGGTGACTCAGAATAGCAGAATCAAGAGGCTTGTTAGGAGCTTCTCCATCACCCTAAATCCAAGGATGACCTGCAACAAATAACAGCTTTCTTGTTAACATGAAGATGGCTACCTTTTTACTTGAAACTAGTGTGTATTTTCCCTTAGTTTTCAAGTCAAGCAGCAAAGGCCATAACAACAAGCATATTGCTAAAATGAGCATTAATGAGTGAGCTGAATGGTATTTTAAGAATTTCTAATCCACAGTTATCTAAATAAATAAGAGCATGAGATTTCACAAAGAACTTCATGAGCAGTTATCCGTTTTCTGCGATCTCTAACCAGTATTTTCCTCACCAAGTCCTTAGCACTTTCAGAGATTTTAGGCCAAGGATCCGATGAGAAATCAAGATCGCCATACAAAATCTCCATAAATATGCCTTGTTCCGTTTCTATCGCCAATCATCACAATGAAAATTACAAATCTGAGAACCAATCAGAAAATATCTGCTAGCATATAACAAGATTCAAGAACACTCCTAATTACCAGCCCAAAATGGAGGCACCCCACATAACAGAATGTAAATCATCACACCAACACTCCACACATCGGCTTCCGGACCATATCGCTTCCCCAGAACTTCAGGTGCAATATAATAAGAAGTTCCCACCACATCTGTGAAAGTTTGTCTTGTATATGAATACTGTTAAGTACCAAACCCTCATGGCCACAACAGTGCAGAAAAATATCATAGTCACAAAGATTACATAAAGGAAACAAACCTGGTTTGAAAAATGTAGACAATCCAAAGTCAATGGCCTTAAGGGGTGAGTCTTCATCCTGACTAACAAAGAGAAAATTCTCATGCTTAAGATCACGATGCATTACTCCAAGTGAGTGACAAGCTTCTATAACACTAACTATAGTCCTTGCAAGTTTTGCTGCTTCTCTTTCAGTATAACGCCCTCTTTCCTTAATCCTATCAAATAGCGGACCTCCTTCACATAGTTCCATCACTACATGAATTGCAATAGAATCCTCATAGGCCCCTTTGATTGATATCACATTGGGGCAACCTGCCAAGTGATGCATTATTTGAATCTCCCTCCTCACATCCTCCACATCATCATATGTCAGCAATTTCCTCTTTGCAATGGACTTGCAGGCATACTCTTTACCTGTAGCTTTCTCCACACACAGAAAAGTTTTCCCGAATTGCCCGTGCCCGAGCTTTCGTCCCAAGTTGTAGAACTCCTTGAGATGACCAGTTTTTGTTTGCAGAACAGAATCTGCTTGAAGCCCAGCAGATGCTAGTTTCTTCACATTTTGACGTTTCTTTGGTTTTGCAACCTCTGTCTCAATTATCATTGATTGAGGTATTCTTCAACGCTTTTCACTTTTCGATCCAACGCAGTTGTTACCCATGTTTCACACTTTTCACTTCTCGTTCTGAGCGTCCTAAAAGCCAGAACCAAATGATTCCCAATAAGCTAATTTAAGTGAACGGAAAGCGAAGGAAGAACATCCATGGAAGTCAAAGAGAAGAGAATCGGATTTGAAAGACAAATAAAAAACTTGGGTCGAACGGCTACTCATCGGGATTGTGGGAGAAGAAGGGGATATCAGGCAGCTTGTCTCTCCATGAATTTAGTATTTTTTAAAGAAAAATAGAAAAAAAAACCATTTGAAATTTGAGCTATTGAATCTCAAATTTAAAAATCTACAGAAAGACAATAAGCATATTACTTATTTTGGAAGACAAATAACATATCCAAGGTTATCAACATTTGATTTTTCAGCATTTGATTTATGACCTAATGTTTTTTATAATTAAATTAAAAAATTTCAATAATAAAATAAAAAAATTATTTTTAAACAACTGATAGTTGTTTTAATTATATATAATATTGTACTATTTATTACTAATTTTTTTTCAATTTTTATATTATTTAAAATTATTTTACTCTAAATAATAATATAAATAAACATCTTAGTTCTATATATACAACATTTTGATATATATTATTGAATTAGCATGGTAGCACAATGACAAATAGTGTATTTTTCTTCTTCTGGAATGCGAGTTCAAGTCTAGGATGTTTTATTTTATTGAAGATAACCAGGACTCATAATCTAACTTTTATGCAATCATATAATCAAGATCTAGATTTTAATAACTTTGAATATATCTATTTTCAAAAATATCATGTTGGGGTAGGGAGCTGAGTGTTAGAGGCTACAGGCTTAGAGCAATACATTTTTGATCTTATGGACTGCCTTGCACTTAACTCCCACGTCACCTAGTTGACCCGCTTATTTTTTAGTCTATCTCATATCTCAATAATTTGGATTGACCCAATTTTTTTAAATATTATTTAATTTATTATTTTATAAATAATAATATTAATTTTGAAAGAAATTATAGCAAATTATGATAATAGAAATAAATTTGTTAATTTGAATGAAAATATAGGCTTGTTTGACAGTTTTAATATTTCTTACCTAGAAAAAAAAAACACACACACACAAACACACACATATATATATATATGAATGTATCGTTAGGTTATATCTGTTTAAATTATATTTAAATGTTTTTGTATAATAGTATATGTATTTTGAGCTTTAATAACTTGTTATTATTTTTGCTTCCCCTAATAATTTTTGTTTATTTTTATTTCGAGTTTGTTTGGTCCTAGCTTCTTCAATCTTTACAAGATAATTTTTAGTAATCTTATATTCCCTTCTTCTTTTTTTTGTAATGATGATTTGTAGTGTGGTAAGAGTGCTAGATTGCTTTATCATCCATAATTTTGCATAATCCTTATAAATTTTTTTGGGTACTGACTTTGGTACCTATTTTATTGAAATTTAGTACAAAATATCAATATATAATTATTCTTCTGATTCAACCAATGACCCAGTGACTCAGTGATTGGACTAATAATCCAGTGAGTAGAAATGTTTAGATCCAAACTAATATAATTTCAACCGAACCAATCTAAACTAACAAAAACAAACCACTTAATCGGATGGATTGAATTTTTTTTTAAAACAAAAATTGACCTAATTGGTTCGGATGTTAGATAACGTCTAAATTCATACGAACCAAACCAATCAACCGATTATATATATATATATAATATTAGATATATTATATATTATATAATATCATATATTTTCTTGATTAAAAATTTTTATGAGGAAAAAAATTATTTTTTTGATTTTTTTTTAAAAAATCAATCATCCAAATTAGTATAATCGGTTGGATTGGATATAATTTCTTCTCATCTAATTCTATGGTTTGAAGTGCTTGTGGTAGCTCAGGCGCCTTAACAACCCAGCATACCTTGGGCTAGCTTCGGCGCCCAAAGTGCCTAAGTGTGAAGCTTTCAATAAATTTTGCCCCTTTTGACCCCTTCTTCATGATTTGTCTCCATAGGACTCTTGGAAGCACATCCCATATTGTTTCCTCTGACAAAGGAGTAATAAGACTTTGCTTTTGGACGATATAGTGAGTGGATAACCAAATTCTATTAAAAACTTAATCCTTTCGTTTCTAATCTTAGTTATAACTTGTAAATCATAATGTAATGTGATGGGTTGATATATTGAATGTTAAGATGATTATCCTCTAGTCATCTCATGAATCAATTAGACGATTTTGTTATTGTGGTTATGACATGAAGGTGTTATAAGTCCTAATTCATATGTTGTACAATAGATGTCATGATGAGTTATATTATTCTGCCTTGTATCTAAATTCATATTACTGTGATTTGGTTAATTGTGTTGGCTGCTATGCTTGTAATTGTGATTATTGAGAAATTTGACATGGAGGTGCACTCCATGGGATAGAGCCGCAGGGTGGATATCATGATAGACTATTGAAGAAGCATTAAGGGCACATAATCATAGTGGAGGGATAGGGCTGCAGGCAACGGATACGATAACGTGGACTGTCTTGAAAAACATCAGGGATTGAAATTGCTTGTAGTCTTGTGAACATATGCTATAATCATGTGATAATTGTGAAAAGCTTTTCCCTTGATAGTGTACGTGTGATGTTCATTGCTTTTATATAATTTTTATTGTATAGTAGAGGAGAATTACTTGTTCACTGAATTTATACTTACCCCTTTTTCCTTCCTTATCTTTCCAGAACCTTTGGTAAAAGAGGAGCTTTTGTTTGAAGAATAACAGAGTACCTGAAGCCAAGACTCCTTTGGCCTCGAGGTTGTTTCACCTTTATAATTGCATAGGTATAATTAATAGTCTTATGTGTGTCCGTTGTAAGATGATATTATGTCAAAACCTGATTGATTCTTTTGTAAACTCATGTTTTTAGCATGTGTTTGGCATCACGTTGGCAGACCACGATGAGCGTTGGCGTTGACATAAACGTGGTTTACATCAAAATGGAAGCTTTTGGCAGAGTAGTGGCAGCATTGTCCAAACCATGCATGTTTCCTCCTTGGACCTCGGTTTGAACCATCGTGTGCCTGTGTTGCGTCTCAGCCAACGTGGTTTCAGCTAACACGTTTTTGGTTGCAGTTTCCTCCAGTACCCTTGTTCATTTTGAAAAACTTGCTATTGTTTTAGTTTAGTTGAGGTTGAAATGAATTAGAAAGGTAGAAAAAATAGAAAAACAAAGAGAGAAGAAGAAGACTAATGAAAAAAATGACAGAAAATGAGCTTTTTGCCGTCAATAATGGAGGATTTTACTTTGGCAAAAATTACATTCTTGAGCTTCACTTTTTTCCAAAATTTTACTTGGGCCTAAATTAAAAACTTTCTCTTCATTTTAGTCCCTACACTATTTGCAATTTGATTCCTTTGTCTCTCTCCTCACCCTTTTACTCTATAACCACCACGTCCCTTTGTCGAGAATCGAGATTGAGAATTTTATATGTTATTCTAATATATAATATATTTTATATATTAATATATCATATTTTTTTATAATTATTAATATATATTAATACAAAGAATTATAATCAAATAAGGTATAAAAACTTTATTTTAAATATGTTATAATAAATTATATTAAAATGTAAATTAACAATTTATTAGTACTATAATTATAATTATAAATTATATTAATTATTTTAAAAATACATGTCATAAATCACGTTTATTTAATTGTCTTTCAAATATAAATCACGTTCGCTCAAATTTAAATTTATTCAAATCACGTTCTTCAAACTACAATTTATCCAAGCCACATTTGTCCTTGTGTAGCCAAAGAGAATGTCTGAAAATAGGGTGATACGGATGATATGATATTGTTGCAAACTGTTGTTTTTATATATATATATATATATATTGAGATGCTTTCTGGTCGTTGCATGTGGCTATTCTGGCTTATGTCTTGATCCTGGTTTAGGCTCACGGTGGTGGGAGCAATTTCACTAACTGTGCCGGTCTCGTATCCTCAGGAGGCGTGACATTCACTTTATGCTCTTCTACATCCATGAAGAAAAATTAAAGCCTTTTCCTTTGGAGACAACTATGAGTTGGATTATAATTTTTGTTATTAAAAAAAAAACAGTTTTTTACTTTGATGGTCTTCCAACTCTGTAGGTGACATCTTTACTTAGAACTTGTATCCTGGCTTCCCAAGTATGCCCCTCTGATTATTGCCCATAGTTGATCCTACCTTAGGATTGCCGTCTGTAGAATTGACTCTTCTTGCTTCAGGTAATTGACTTGGTTTGTGATACTTTGACCATCTTGACTTATTTCCTTCCCTTGAGCTGCACCCTAGATACCAGTGAAGGATCGAAGCTTTGATACCAGTGTTAACATTTAATTTTGTTGGGGTAAATATATTTAAAGTCTAAATGGACTTAAATATATTTAAGCCCAATTAATTTGTAATACCCGTTAATTTTAGAATATAATTCGCTTAAGAGTATTTTAGAATTTTACAACGTTACTTTAGTTATTTACTTTTGTTATTTTTAATTTTCATATTTAATTATTCTATTTGAATATTATTTATGAAAATTGAGTTAAATGACTGGACTGGATATTTAAACCTTATGGGTACATTATTAAGAATAGTGGAATGTGCGAGAAAATGATTGAATATAATTAATTGAAGAATTAATTAAGGTATTTTGTATGTTGGGTCAAATGAGTTTGGACAATGGGTATGGATACCCATTGGGTTATCCAACTAACCCCTTAAAGCTTTAGTTTTTTTCTCTCCCTTATGATTTCATTTTTCCCCGCACCTCCTTTAGCCACTTCCTCACAACTCAACCTTCACAACTCAACCTTCAAATCTTCCCTCTCAACTTTCCTATAGATCTGGTGTTGTTTTTGAGAATTGTTCGGTTCAAAAGCTTGGTAGAGATCAAAGGTAAGTTTTAATCTCCTTATTTTCCTTAAATTTCAGTTTATGTGGAAGATTAGAGGAGATTTTGGTTCTTGAAAATTTTGATAATAATTCATAGATTTGAGTTGTTTTGGAAGTTTTTGAGTTAAGATTGAGTTAAGTAAGTTAGAAGAGATGAAATTTTGGTTTAGAAACAAGGAATTATAAGATGAAATTTTTGAAAGATTTTCTGCAAAATTCGAAGTACTGTAGCAACTGAAGAATCTGGAAATTTTTTCGAGTTACTGTAGCAGTTACTGTAGTGTCGGCAGTCAACGGTACTGTAGCAGTCAACGTTACTGTAGCAAACCGTACTGTAGCAAACCGTTACTGTAGCAATCAGAAAATTTTGCATCTTTTCGTGATTTTGTTTCCTTTCTTATGTTTCCTTGTAATATATTTTACTAGGAAATTTTTCCTACACAAATTCTAGTGTGGAACAAGGTAAACTTGGACAAATATCAAGGTAAGTGAATAACCTTGCTAAGCTAATTTGATATTACTAGTCAAAGTACAATATAAGTCTCATTTACAATATTATTTGGATATTAAGCAATAAATTTTTCATATGGGAGTATATGATGATCGGTAGAAATAAAAGTATGTACAAATTATTTTATTTCATGGCAATTGTACTATGTGATAAATTCTCACTATCTTATTAATGAGTAAAAATCTACGAGATTTAATACACGAGTTTGAAAGGGTTAGAGTCGCATACTACTCGGTGTATATCTATGAAACCTATACACGAGTTTGAAAGGGTTAGAGTCTCATACTACTCGGTGTGTATTTATGAGATTTTATTCACGAGTTTGAAAGGGTTAGAGTCTCATACTACTCGGTGTGTATTTATGAGATTTTATTCACGAGTTTGAAAGGGTTAGAGTCTCATACTACTCGGTGTGTATCTATGAGATTTTATTCACGAGTTTGAAAGGGTTAGAGTCCCATACTACTCGGTGTGTATCTATGAGATTTTATTCACGAGTCTTATACTACTCGGTGTATATCTATGAAATCTTATTCATAAGTTTGAAAGGGTTAAAGTCACATACTACTCGATGTATAAGACAATTAATTATATGAGCAAATGTGGTATTTGTACTTTTGATATTTTATATAGTACAGTTATTTACTTACTGAGTTTTTAAATAAACTCACACTCCCTATGATTATCTTTTCAGATACAGAAAACAAGGAACAAGAGTATCCGTTTGAATAATAGAAGCCCTTGGAATTATTCTCTCTTTCTGTCTGGTGGGATACCAGTACTTATTAATGTGGATACTAGGAACGCTCTATACTTTCTATAGGTTTCCTAGGCTTGCGATGAGATAGAAACATCAGATTATGTATGTCTATATTTGCTTATCAGATGAATATAATTCTGTAGTGTGGAATGAATGATTAAGGTTGAATGTAAAACCTTACAGAATATATGTAAATAACGTATGTTTGAGAATTTTATCAAATGAGTAGTATCTTTTCACATGTTCAATTTTTGGGATGTGACATAATTATTTTTAATAATGCCTTTTATAGATTGAGTTATCTTGTAAGAACAATTTATAAAAGCCAATGTAATTTATTTGGCCCACTTGTATTTATTCATAAAGCTTAAGTTACCTTTTGTACCATGAACAAAAAAAAGATCCCCCTCTTTACAACTTTTTATTTCACTGCTTTGTGCACAGAAAAGTGCTTCTGACAGAAGTACAAATCTTAAAAATTAAAGTCTGTTGGTAGGAGACAGAAAGAGTAGGTAACAATTCATGGGAAGATACAACTATGTTCAAAATGACTTCTTCTCTCTTCGAGCATGCCTTCTTCTGTCCAAGTTTAGCCAAACGTTAATGGAGTTTAGAGTACATTAATGGAAAAAGACGTTGAAGATAACGGCTAGTTCTTGAACTCCCTTATTCAAAGCCTGATGTTGCTCTTGGAGAGGCTAATGAACATATTGAAGAAATTTATTGCTACATTCTTCTCTTCACCTACTTTCTTCTCTAAATTTATACTTGAGTGCTTTGTGTGAATTTGGGCTTAAATTGTTTTGAGTATTGTCTTAGAGAGAGAAAGTTTCTTTCATTGATTTTAATCTCCTTGGTATTTGATTTGCTTTAAGAAAGTTGTAAAAGCTGTTGAGCTGATTCTTTGGTTAAAAGTTATAATTTGTCTCCCTTACATAAAGTATTTCTGGTCTGTGAGAGCTTTAGGAAGCTTATTCTTGATAAGGTTTTCTTGCAAAGTTCAGGACTTTTAATTTATAAGATATCCCCTTTGCTTGTTTGCATTGAAAGGAGGACGTAAGATCCAAATTGATGTGATCCGAATCTTTTTAAACTTGTTGTGCAAAATTCCTCCTTTCTCTCCTTTATCTTTTTAGAATATCGTTATAATATAAGCTTTTAAGGAGAATATAACTATTTCTTGAAAAAAGTTGAGATTCTTAATATATACAATTTAACCCCGTTCTTATGTCTATTTGGTCTAACAAATTCTTTGAGTGGGTGTTTTCAAGAGATGAGGAAGAATGAGATGAAGAAGAGAGAACATGAGAGAAGAAGAGGGGGACAGAGGCAGAGAGAAGAGAACTTTATCAAAGAAATTATGTATTGATCAATTTATTATGTTTATATTGATTTTTACCACTCTTCAACAGTCGATATACCAAGAAAAATTTCAGAATTGTGGGAGCTCAAATATGAGACAACGAGAAAAGAATTAGAGCCTATGGCCAAAACAATATTTTCCTTCAATGAATATAAGTTGGCCAAACCCATGAATCAACCTATCAACAAATTGACAGATGGGAATCACTGTGAGGAAAGGAACTAAATCCACTTCCATGGGAGAAGATGAAAAAATAACAAAAACATACAATATTTGTTAACATACTGATAGTGCCTCTCTATATCCAATCGTATAATTACTACTTCCCTTTTGACCCTTCTTACCCAACTCCGTGTTCCCTCTCTGCATCATAGCCACAAATTCTTTGTAATCTATTTGCCCATCCTGCAATCCCAAAATACATACATAACAACATCATCAAAACCTGAAAGAATATAAACTATGGAAGTCACTTGACACTTTTTCATTTGATTAACTTAATGAAAATGCAAATGTTTACTCACATTGTCCTGATCTGCTTCTTGGATTATATCTTCCAACCGAAATTCTTCCATGCCGAGTTCTTGGCAAGCTTGTTGAAGCTCATCTGGTGTAATGTAGCCACTTCCATCTTTATCAAAGTATGAGAAAGCTGCAGCTAAATGATCTTCCCTCTCTACTTTATTCAAATGTAATGTTGCAGCTATGAACTCTTTATAGTCTATTGTCCCACTGTTATCAACATCTGCCTGTAATCCAAAACAAGTTCAGATGGATGAAGTTAAAGAAAAAAAAGGTCGGATTATCTCTGTGTTATATATATATATATATATATGAAAATGGAAGTTTATTTTGTGAATACTTACTGCTTGCATCAGGTCATGTATTTCAGATTCATTGAGATTAGCACCGAATTTCTTTAGCCCATTTTTTAGTTCTTCGAAAGTAATTTGACCACTGTTGTCAGTGTCTATCATCTTAAACATTTCTTTCAATCCAGCAATTTCCTCGTCTGACAGATTCTCCGCAATCACCTGCACAGAAAAAGCAAAAAGTTTTAGGCATTAACTCCAACAATCTCATGCAGAAAAGTTGCAAGCTAAGGTCAAAAAGTTGACATAATCAATGTCATACTACTGGTTATCAATCCAAAAGGTATGAAATTAACATACTCTAATAGCCATTTTCTTGAGCTTGTTCATGGCAGAAAACTGCTTCAGGCGACTCAGAACAGCGGAATCAAGAGGCTTGTCTGGAGCTTCTCCTTCACCCTGAATCCAAGGATGACCTGCAAAAAATAACAACTTTCTTGTAAACATCAAGATGGCTTCCTTCATAAACAAGAAGCATACCGCTAAAATGAAAATTAAAGAGTGAGGTGAATGATATTTAAGAATTTCTAATCCATAGTTATCTAAATAACAAGAGCATGAGAACTCACAAAGAACTTCATGTGCAGTTATCCGTTTTCTTGGATCTCTAACCAGCATTTTCCTCACCAAGTCCTTAGCACTTTCAGAGATTTTAGGCCAAGGATCCGATGAGAAATCGAGATCGCCCCGCAAAACCTCCATAAATATGTCTTGCTCCGTTTCTATTACCAATCATCACAATGAAAATTACAAATCTGAGAACCAATCAGAAAATATCTGCTAGCATATAACAAGATTCAAGAACACTCCTAATTACCAGCCCAAAATGGAGGCACCCCACATAACAGAATGTAAATCATCACACCAGCACTCCACACATCGGCTTCCGGACCATATCGCTTCCCCAGAACTTCAGGTGCAACATAATAAGGACTTCCCACCACATCTGTGAAAGTTTGTCCTGTATATGAATACTGTAAGTACCAAACCCTCATGGCCACAACAGTGCAAAAAAATGTCATAGTCACAAAAATTACATAAAGAAACAAACCTGGTTTGAAAAATGTAGACAATCCAAAGTCAATGGCCTTAAGGTGTGAGTCTTCATCCTGACTAACAAAGAGAAAATTCTCAGGCTTAAGATCACGATGCATTACTCCAAGGGAGTGACAAGCTTCTATGACACTAACGATGGTCCTTGCAAGCTTTGCTGCTTTTCTTTCAGTGTAATGCCCTCTTTCCAGAATCCTATCAAACAGCTCACCTCCTTCACATAGTTCCATCACTACATGAACTGCAATAGAATCCTCATAAGCCCCTTTGATTGATATCACATTGGGGCAACCTGCCAAGTGATGCATTATCTGAATCTCCCTCCTCACATCCTCCACATCATCATATGTCAGCAATTTCCTCTTTGCAATGGATTTGCAGGCATACTCTTTACCTGTAGCTTTCTCGACACACATAAAAGTTTTCCCGAATTGCCCGTGCCCGAGCTTTCGTCCCAAGTTGTAGAACTCCTTGAGATGACCAGTTTTTGTTTGCAGAACAGAATCTGCTTGAAGCCCAGCAGATGCTAGTTTCTTCACATTTTGAGGCTTCTTCGGTTTTGCAAGCTCTACTGGTATAACTATCTCTGTCTTAACTGTCACTGATTGAGGTATTCTTGATTCCTTCATTGGCTCTGAGGATTTGGTCTCTTTGTCCTGGATTTTGGGCTGACGTGGCTGCACCACCTGCTCTGGTTTTGTTTCTCTCTTATAGATTTTCACTACCTCTGGTGGGTTGTTTTGAACAGTCTCTGAATCGTTGGGCCCTTCATGTGTGGACGATGGCTTACTGGGATGAGAAATTACATCCCTTATTGGTCGTGACCACCAAAGTGAAGCGGGAACACTGGGAAATAGTGCATCCTTCGAAATTCTCGATCCAACGCAGTTATTACCCATTGTTCACACTTTTGCAATTGCTGTTCTGAGCGTCCGAAAAGTTAGAACCGAATGATTCCCAATAACCCAAAATGCTAATTTAAGTGAAAAAGGAAAGCGAACGAGGAAGTTCCATGGAAATTATCAGAGCAGAGAAGCGGATGTAAAAGGCATAAAAAAAACTTGGATTTCGCGTATTGAAAGCGTAAAAGAGGAAACTCTACGACGTTTGAAGCTGGAAGATAGCGAGAGGAAAATGACCCTTGTGAGACAGAGTCCGAACGTGAATGGTTCGCAGAAGAAAGAGTGAGAATAGGAAAAGTCGCTAGTGGTATGAATGAGGAGATGAAATGTTTGATTGTGAAAGGAAAAAGGAAAGAGGAGGGAAACAGAGAGCGAGTTACCTTACCGGTTTAACTGTTCCAAGGAATGTTTCAAATTGGGTAGAAAACGCGTGCGAAAGCTCAGTTAATCGGACGGTTCTCCAAGATGCTCCAGTCTTATTGGACGGCAGAGGTTTTTTTTTTCTTTCAGTTAAAAATTGAAATTCAGTGGCAAAGATGAAATTGATTCCTACCAAATTGCTCTGTTGGTCATTCGTGGAGGGCTCAGTGGTACGCCAAGCCGCCGGCAGCCGTCCGCTGGCCGCCGTTGGAATCTGTTAATGATGCAGTTTTAGTTTATAAGATTGAATCTTTTATGTGCCATTATATCTTTATTTTACTGCCTTGGGACAAGAGAAACTCATATTCAGAGAAAAGCACCTAAAATGCTTTTTGAATTATGATTTAATTATAATTATAATATTTTAATTTTATAATGTAATATGTTATCTTTTTAAACAATTTAAATTATTATGTAATATGTTATGTGTTGATTTTTTTTTTGTAAATTATCTCCTTGCATAATTTTTGTCTTGTATTACTCAAAATCATATGATTTTCAAATATTAATATGCACTAATATGTAATCCTTTTATTTTTTCGATAATTTAAAGAAAATAAAATATTATATTTTAAAATTAATATATTGAAACTATATTTGAGAGAGCGTACCTATAATGTTACTTGCATCTATGTTCTCATTGAAGTGAAGTTCCAATACTCTTCTGTTCTTAGTACATTGTGAACACTTTTTTCTATTTTCCAATAGATAATTAAAAAAAATGAAGATGTTAGTGAAATGGCTTGGAGCTTGAGCACAAAATAAATATTTTTTTTCTACGAATGAAATAACTTTTGGATGTGTCTTTTGGCAGCAATCATTGCGTTCACACACTGTCTGACCTCGTAAAAGGATATCGTTTATTCAATCTAAAATTACAATTTTTAATTTTTAATCTTTTAATCAGTCTAGAGGAAGGTAGGTGTTTGTATTGCACCTCGGTTTAAAGTTTAAACATTTAACTTAGTCAAATCGGTCCTTCTTATGCAGCGCATTAACTTCCATTCAACAACACAAGCAACAAATTGATATATATTTTTTCATCTGCTAATATTCAACTTTTCAACTCTATAATTAATTAATTATCATACATGTAAGATTAAAGAACAAGATAACATCACCAAATCTTTATTCCTTTCATCCTCAAATAAAAACTAATGCTCAAAATAAAACAAAAAATTTATCAGAAAGCAATTTGGCGCTGCCCCAGTAACTTCCAAGGCCAATTCAGTAATCTCCACGTGCTTGTGTTATAATATTATAGGAAAGAAGACTTGAAGGCATTCCCATATCCTTCGTGGGAGAAAATTCCTACCAAATCAATTTGGAAACACGAAGCAACTAAGGGTTCAAATGGATCGTGCGACATGACAACCACTTCGAGATTAAAGTCAAAATCACTCAAACGTGTCTATGGAAATCCCAATTATTAATTATAAACACTTGTAACTGGTCTAATCACACATCTTGAGTATGATATTCGGCTTAATCTTATCTCCACTTTCTGGTAAAGTGTGTACACGACCGTCTGGAACTTTTGGCACAAGTTATCCAGGCCAACCCAATCATTTGAGGGATTTTTGGTGCCACACTGAAAGATTGGAACTCGGTACCTTCTCATTCATAAACTCTATTCTCCAATTCCAATACTACATCACATCAGCTTCAGGTAAAGAAAACGTGCAAAAGGCAAGGTTTGCAAGAAATGCGTTATTTCAATACACATTCTTGTGGGTATGGGAGTTCATCAGCTATAAAACTAAGCAAAATATATTTCATTCCAATCCAAAAACAATACTTGTACTACGTCGGTAGCTCGCTTCAAACGTCTTGAGCAAAAATATATTTCACTCCAATCCAAAAACAATACTTGTACTACGTCGGTAGCTCGCTTCAAACGTCTTGAGCCAATGAAGATAGATCAGCATCTATTGGTCCATACTCCTTGGGTTTAGGAGAAGCTTCTCGCCGAGGATATTCATCAATAGGTATCCCTTTCCTCATAGAGGGCGAGGAAGATATGTCCCTATCAAATATGTTTGGAGCCTTTGCAAAAGCATCAAAGAACCCATTAGTCATTTCTTCGGCTGCTTCAAAGAAACGACTGAAACCTCCAAAGATGTTACGTTCAATGGCATCAATGTCACTTTGTAGCCCTGATGAACCGAAAGTGAATGACCCTCCTCTTTGTACCGCATCTGTGACATCTTCTTCAGTAAACTCTTTGTTCGAGTGTACCACTTCAACAGGCCTGAGGAGAAAGGCAAAGGAGGAGGAGGTCAGAATGAGATTTACTAAACCTACCAACCAACTCAGACTAAATCAAGTTAAAAAGTAAAAACAAATAGCAAAAACACACAGGAAAAGCGGAAGGAGCAAATAAACTGTTATTTCCATTTACCAAAGGCTGCACATAACCTAATGCTGGAAACAAGGATAGCCTCTCTGAAACATCTAAACGCCTAAACCAGCAATAAGAAGCTCTAAAAGCTCCTCAGGCTGCTCAGCCACCAAAAATCACTGAAGGGACAATTTATCACCGGCAAGACTCGTGCAGGCCATAAATAGGAGTTGATACTATCATGCCCAAATTCAACAACACATGATTAGAAAGAGTAAAAGCTCGATATGATATCTCAGAACAAGTTAGAAATCCAGATAAGCTAGAACCTGAGCCATCATCAAAGATCTGCAAGTCAAATATTTATCAAAAGTTCCAGACAAAACTATTGTATCTTCTGACAAGTTCGAGAGAAGCTTTAAAAAAGCCTAAAGCTGCTCCAAGGGAAGAGGAAACTTTCCCATTCCTACTATGTTGATAATCTCATCCCTTTAATTGAACATTGCAGTTATAAAGCACTAATATGTATCTTTTCTATTTGTTTTTTCACCCCAAAAATAGAATTGGACTGACACAGGCAAAACCTGTTTCAAAATGGCCAAAACACATTTTACAAAACAAGGACTTTTTTCTCCCCATAATTTTCAACGACCAATTAAATGTTCCATAACACAGAAAAATGACTCTGAATTACACTCAACACTGTCAGTCAACTGAAACCCACTAAAACATTTGAATTTGTTAAATCCCAGTACTTTAAATAACATATATTGGGTAATATTTTTAAATTACATAATTTGTAACATTGAAAAATGACCAAGTTACACCAAAACATGACAAACTAAACCAACACTAATCTAAAGCCCACTAAATATCTTTGAATTTGTTAAGTTTTGATTTTATCAAAATATATGTTGGGTAATATATTTAAAATAATTTTTATGCATATATATAGATGTATAGATATATAGATATATTTTGTTTATTATACCCTATCATGCTCGTATTCTTGAATTTTACAAAAGTGCCATATTCCTTTTGTAATCATAAATATGCATACTTGTACCAGTGCTTCTTAGAAAAGTAGCAATTTGATTAAGTTCAAGCAACTAATAGCTGAGCAAGTTATTTCAGATCCAGAATAATTAATTTTTGGGATAACATTCTTTTCCAAACGTGCATGCGGATGTGGTAAGTAGAAAGATGCTGTTGTTGTTTGATGCTGATGATTAAGGAAACAAGACATCAGCTGAGATATGGGGCAGAACGGGCAAGCATCCAGCTCAGTGTATGTTAGTTGACAAGAATTTCCTCAGGTTAAACTCTTATCTTTCATCTCCTTCACTCCAAAATATGAATGAAAAACAAAAAAAGAAATCACCACAATGCACCAAGGATTCTGCTGGTAACAAGAATTAACCAGTTGTCAACTTACCATGGCAGTTCCCAATTATATACTACTGTTTGACTATACTCCTACCCGAACTCCAAGAATGACAGGATTACTCACTAACAGGCAGAGCAACTGAGGCAGTAGAGATAAACGGAGAAACTTAAACTTCCACTCAAGTGCTTTATCCAAAAATCTACAGAAAGCCACTAGCCTATATATTACTCCCCTTTGTTTAAAAAAACATGATGAAAATAATTTTACTGTCCAACAACCTAACTAGTAATTATCTATACTTCTATACTAAAATCTACCCTTCTTTAAAAAAAAAAAAAAAGAAATCCCAGCTTGTCTCTAATGCTCAAAAATATTTCTTCAAATTATATCTAAAAAGGTCTTAAAAACTAGAAAATAAAACTCATGCCAACCCCACGTATTATATGGTTTCCTCACTACTAAAACTTTGTAGCAGTTATAGAAGAGAATAGAAGTTTTCTTAAATATATATCATGTAGACTTTTCCCAAGTTTGTTAGTTTTATACTTTTTTCTTGATAAAATTAATATGGAAATTAGAAAAAAAAAAAAATTTGTCTCATGGCCAATCCCAGGAAGCAAAGGATGAAACGGAATGAGACAGGCATTGAAGGGTTCCCAAGTGGGAGGACCATTAACATCAATGAAAATTGTATGCGACCTTAACTAGGCACTTGAATCTTTCCCCCATCAAATTTAGAGACTTCAGTAAATCCCCCGTCACCATGGTTTCCACAGATTTTCCAAATAGAGATTTTGACATGAAATCTTTATCTCCATCAATTTATCAAATTACTACGAGATGTTGTCAGGCCTCATTTTTACACAATTCTTTCTCATACTGGCTTTACATCATTCACATTCACACTTCTGATAAAATAAAATAGTGACTACTTTACGAAACTTTGCCATCCAATGATATCTATAACATGTGCCTCATGTCCTCCACCAATTCTCTAATCTTGAATGTCAAGATGTCAGTGGACCTGCTTCCTAATCTGTTTCTGATATTTTATCTATTGATTTAAAACATTAATCAACTCAGTATAATGGAAATATCAATACCCTCGTATCCTACGAACAAAAGACACCTAACTTTATCATAACCTAAATCTATTTGGTACCTAAGCAATCATAGATCTCTACTCAAGAAAATGATATATTTCCCAACACCACAAACTGCAATAGTGGTTTTCGCCACTTAAAACCATCAGATTGCATGTTCACAACTAGGGCATAAATATGGAGATTTTTTGGTTCGAGGCAAGGGGTCAGGTAATATAGCACATCTTCAGTACTTTAAAGCCAACCTTCAACATCTCTTTCACAATGATCAAGTAGCTTCTGTAAGAATGTTCGGCACTAACATCATAAAAATCCTCCAAACCGCTTCTAGTTCAGAATTAAGAACATTGGTATACCGTTGTTCATACGATTATATGGACAAAGGAGTCAATCCCATGAACAAAATCTCATTATTTTCTACGATATATCCAAGCAGGAAAAGAAACCCAGAGATGGAAACAAAAATAATAGCACACCATAAATCTTGCTATGATCAGGTACGAAATTATTCAAATAGAGCAATACATTTTAAATATACAACCAGAGTTTACACCAGGGCCAAAGAAAGAAACACCCATTTACTAAAATCCCTCAAAGCAAACTCAATAGAGACTCCAAGGGGAAAAGAAAACTTACTTTCCAATACAATCCCTGAGGACCTCTTCGGTTTTCTCGCACTTCCTGACGAATTTTCCAGGCTCGACCTCCTCTGTTCTGCACTGGGATTTCACGACCTTCCTGGTGGAACATCGTTCCTCAGATTGAGGGTTAGATCTTCCAAATTCGCTAATGTCGCGAGAAGATGATTGTTCGTCGTCGCTCCAAATCCATCCCATTCTTGAAACCCACAGACAATCGCAGAATACCAGAAGATTCCTGCCCTAAATATATTGATATGGCTGGAGGCTTTCAGCTTAACTGCTTAAGCGGTGCGTTTCGTTGACGGTTTTCTTATATATGTATAGAGGAGCCACTAGCCTATTAAGCTATCTTTCTCACCAAGCACAACTCCAACTCCACGTGGACGTGGCTACATTATTCTAAATAATTCCTAACGCTGGATCATTTTTATCTTTCTCTATGTTCCAGAACTCATTTATATTTAATTTAATCCTTATTTTTTCTTTCCATCACCTAATTTTTCTTTTCAAATCAGTCCAGAACTTCATCTTATATGTTTTTAGGATATTTTTGGTTATTTTCATCCCAAAACAAGGCAAGTAGTAGATTAAAACCAAGTTTTGGAGAGAAAAAACATCACTTTGCTTCTAGTTTTCATTTTTTTGGTTTTAATCTACTACTTGTTTAGGATGGAAATAACCGAAAATGTTATAAAAATATTTGAGATGAAGTTCTATACTGATTTGGAAAGAAAAACCGAGAGATGGAGAGAAAAACCTACATGATATGGACTAAAATGAATAAACTCAAAAGTTTACAGGAGTTAATTTAACTATAAAAAAATATATTCACAATCTATGAACATCTTAAATTATCCAAAAGACAAAAAGAAAAATATTAGCTACTAACCTCAGTAAATAAATAAAAAAGTTCTGTAAAGAGAGAGAAGGAGGATGATGAAGGATATTTTAGTTATTTTTAAATATTTAAACAAAAAAATTTTAAGAACATAAATAAAAATAAAATAAACTTTAGGGGTATAAATTATAAAGTATCCTTTTTTCTACAAATACATAAATAAAATTCTTGGTCAGAATTCTAAGGGGGCAAATTTTCCATCATTTTTGTAGGATAATATTTGAAAGTAAGAAAAGAATAACTTTCAAAAGAAACTACTTTTTTATAATTTTTGAAAGGTCGTGTTCTGTCAATGAAGATAAATGTAAAATCATAAAAATAAGGGACACACCTGGTGGGAACTCGAACACACAATGTAAATTCATATAAATAAAAGACACACCTGGTGGGACTCGAACACACAATCGTCTGATTAGAAGTCAGACGCCTTATCCATTAGGCCACAGGTGCTTGGATGATATTGCCGTCCAGTAATAATATTATTATACTAAAAGTAAGGCATAAAAAATTAGTTGCCCATTTTTTCAGTACTGAGGCTCTATTCGACAAAATTAATTTATAAACTAACTGATAGCTTATAATCTAATTTAAGCTTATAATTTATAATTAATAGCTAATAATTTATAAACTAACTTATTGAATTAAAGTATTCAATAAAAGTAGCTATTAAAATAGTTAAAAAGTGTAAAATGACATAAAATAGCACACATTTTTTAATTCCAAAATAATATAAATAAATATATTTTTTTGTTTGTAATTAAATTAATTTATATTATTATTATTATTATTATTATTATTATTATTATTCATTAAAAATATAAATTTATATATTTTATTATATTTTATATATGAATAATATATTTTTACATATATAACATATTTATATATTTTATCATATTTTATTATATATAATAAAATATATTTACATATTTATTATATTTATATATAAGGATATAATAAATAAAAAATAAGGGTATAATGGGTATTTTCATAAAATAACAATAGTAAAAAAAAAAGAAGAAAAGTACAAAAGCTATAAGCTACTTAAAGTAACTTATTAAAATAAGCTATAAACTACTACAATAAACTCGTTTACCGAACACTTTTAACGAATTTATAAACTAGTTAAATAAACTATAAACTAACTTGCCAAGCACAGCCTATATCTTTCCTATGCGAGGTTTAGAATGAGGTTTAGAATTGCCGTCAGATTAGTCCCTATGTAAAGGGACAAGCTGGGCAGTGATGCAAAACTTTGTTTCAGCAGTTGCTTTTGAAATCTCAATCAAGATGGAAAAGTAATAGTGAAGCATGAATTTCTATTTTGCAAAAACTACTCTTCACCCTCACCTTCACTTGCTTTCCGTATTATTATATTCTTCTTTGTAAGGTGTAGTATAAGAATCAGTAGTCAGTACAACACATTCTAGGTAAAGTTTACTGAAAAATCAGTTTACAATACATTTTGTATTAATCATTTGTCATTTGCCAAGCATTCTTCCTCTGGCCTTATATAAATCAATAGGAATATATAACTCTGAACAGGGGAGAACAGAAACAAAAGTTAGAACAAGATTATTACTACCTATTTTCAAAAAAAAAATAAAAAAGGTTAAGAAAAAACAATATCGCATATCAACATTTCTCCTTGTTTCTCTCGAGTGCAAGACATTTTATTTCTTAGTATAAGCAGCATCCAAGTACATTAAAGAAACAAGTTAACCAGCCAAAGAATAGCCCGATGTTACATATATGGCAGATGGAATTTTGAAAGGAAAAGACTACTTAAAGAAGAAAACAAAGGGAAGAAACTCGTTGGCTAATACAATCACTATAATGTTAAAGACCTGTATCAAATTGAAAAAGCAAGTTGACAAGAAGCCTATAAATACCCAATTTTTTCTCTTATCTTTTGCTCTTAACCGTTGAACCTTTCCCTCTTATCGTGGGCAGAAAACAACAGTAGTGATAATTTTTCCGCCTGCGTGACTTCTCTGGATGATCCGAGGACATATCTCGGATAGCAACAACGTTTGGTTGCTTGTTACTGCTCATTGTTTGGTCCAAAGTTGGGATCTCTACTTCCCCCTTTTCCAGAGAACCTAAAGCAATCTGGCTTGGCTCATTAGGTACTGAAACATTCTGTTCTGGAGATGCTGGTACCACTTTGTTATAGTTTAATTCCTTTAAGTTAGGATTTGGACCTATATGCCTGTAGAGGAAAAAAGAATCAAGTGTCAATTAAAATTAAGAACATCCTGGTTATCCGTTCATACTTCTCAATAAACCATATGGAAGTGTATAAAATCTTCCACAGGTAAGTTTTGATTAGTTGAATAACCAGAGAAGCAGTAGCATATTCACCTTAAGCTGGGAATGTCAGAGTTAGTCCCAAGTGCTTCTAGTGAAGATCCCTCCAGTGTATCTTTGTTTGATACCTCAATGCTAACTTCATTTTTCGAATCTAGTTGATCAAGTTTTGGGGAATATGAATCAACTACGTCACCCTTTTCCATGCAGGGAGACTCTTCATGGGCAAAGCTGGGAGAGGGCCTGTTGGAATGAAGTCCATATTCCCGAACTATTGAAATGACCTTCTCTAATGTTTCTAGAGCCTGTTCTACCTCAGGACGAATGCGTACATTCCTTTTGCCCTCTAGCAGACTACTTGTATTAACTCCCTCGATTGGAATATCATTTACTATGTTGACGTTCTCCTGAATGTGTTCAGTTTCTTCACTATCTACCTCCTCAATCTCACCGAATGCTTTGCTATTATTTAGTAATAGTCCATTTGTTGATGCGTAGTTATCAGCATGATGGTTACTCTTATCCTCTTGAGACACATCTTTTGTCTCGTCTTGCTTACTTCCAACAAGATCTTCACCGGGGAGAATGTTTACACCTTGCTCAAGCTCTTCAGCATCCAGAGTCCTCTTTGATCCATTAATACCATATAAAGCTTCACGAAGTCTGGAATAAAATGGGTCCTCCAAGGTTTTAAGGAAGTCTTCATCATGATCCATCATTGAAGCCACTGCCTATATCATAATCAATGGTTGGATAATGTGAAATGATGAAACAACAACAACAACAAGTCAACAACAACAACAATAACAATAATAATGACGATGTTAGGATGTTTTATATATTTGAGTAAGCAGAAAAACAACAAATCAGCCAAACCCAGTGTCCAGATTACCCATTGCATCTAAAATCATGTTATTAAAAGGCTATCCTGAAGACATGGCAGACCCTACAACATAAGTTACTGTAATAAAAGAACTCAAGGGATTGATAAATTGGTTAGAACTGAAGCTTTACAATTTATTTATATCTCATTATTTCTTGATCAAAGAATAAACTCATTCCATTGGTTATATGCCAGAAAACAAAAAGAAATAAATCTTCATTGAAAGCTCGATAAGAGACCAATATGTAAAGAGTAAACAAACCTTCTGATAAAGTCTGAAACCATTGCCGATGAGCTGCCTTGAGATGAAGTTGATAAGTGACGGAGGCACAAAATCCAGCTTTATATCCATGTTTGCTATAGTCCTACAAAATTTGACAGAATTTAAGTCTCTCAATCAGCATTACTGATCAAAAATCCTTTTCTGTGGCAAATGTTTTGTGTTTCCCATTGTGAAATCAGAGAGTCAATCCCAACAACAGTCTAGTCCCAATTTTATAAAGTCAGTTTACTAACATATATATCTTTTCATATAGATACCAACAAGAAATAACCAGGGGAAACTTATAAAGGCAACAAAAGAAAAGGTAGTAAGCAACCATTGAAAATCAGCAGAGTTAGATAGATCAACCAAACCACGTAGTCATACAAAATAGCAACTAACATAAATTATCAAGGTAAGAACAATTTAATTCCTGGAGTAATTGTCAAACCCAAGCCAACAATACTTAAAATCTTCGAATAGTTGAAAATTTACTACTATGAATGAGTAACAACAAATTTCAAAGCCAGGACTAATTTTCAAAGCCAGGACTAATTCAAAAATATGATTTGGGACACTTGCAAAGACAATTCAATACTCGTCATATCTCTGCCACAGTCCGAAATTATTGCTAATTTTAGATATGTTCATTTGCCGGATAATGAGCACAAGTACATAGTTCACGAAGGCTTTTAACAGAGAAATATATTGAATCTAGTTATATACAAAAAATGTAATCCATTTATTTTGCATCTTCTCTAAATCAAGCAGATTCAATGGGGTGGTCTACTTGGAATGATCGGCTGTGAACGGGGGACTTCTTCCCCTTTAATTCTTCCACCACTCCAATTATATATAAAAATAGAAGTAAAACTCACCGGAAGTAACTTCTTTCTGATGTCACCTTTTGCAAAGCAAAGCCTCCCACCACATCAATCCTAACAACATCCTGTGCTTCAGGAATTATCTCATTGTTGAAACCATTAAGGGTCCCATTGATGCTCTCTGAATCAGGAATCTGAAGCCAAATTCATCACGTTGTTATTGAAGCTTACACCTCTCTAGAATTAACTTTTAATAGAGAGAGAGCGGGAGAGAGAAAAAGGTCCAAGAAACTACCGTATTCACAAGAACAATAATTAAGTCCTCCTGAACATACTCAAACAGATAATAGTGCAAGACAGCCTCCCTTGTAGAAAGTGGCCATGAAACCTTCACCCTTTCTTCCAAAATTTGAAAAATTAAAAAATAAGCATCCAAAAGTGAAGACTTATATTATAATAGAGGACATTAAAAGGTGATTTTCTTTTATCTTTTAATCGATGATGGCAGGACCAACCTCACTAAAGATAATTGTTCCCCAATCTGGACCTTCTGCAAACAGTCACACAACATGATTTTGAAAGTTGGAACAGTAGACTGAGGCCACCTGAGAAATGAAAAATGTGACAAGGGTTTCAGCTTTTTAGTTATCATTTTCACCCTGGTCCAATAGAATATAATGATATAAACTCTGAAATATTAAGTATGTAAAATATTTGTGTCTATTTTTGTTTTAATCAATATATTCATGCCTCTTTTCTTGTTGCACCCTGGCCCCTAACTCTTGACAAATTAAACCCCCAACCCAGCCGCCCTCCCGTCCAACTGCCAAAAAGGCCTAGAAGAAAAAGAAAAGGAAATCATAGAAGCAAAATTGAAAAACTTCAACCTCTTTAGTTAATAATGCATCAGTATAAAAGAATCAATGATCTTTTCATATTGGTAAAAGGCACTTGATGTTCAACAATGAAAACCTATTTTATTTGAGTAAAAATAGCTATGTAATTATTACTTAGATTCCAATCATTTTTAATCTCTACAGCAACTTCTAGGATCTTATCATGACATAAACAATCAAATGAATGCAGAAAACATATCTTGAAACAAGAATCTTTCCAGCACCAAACAATGTTCCAAAAGGAATAAAAGGAAGCGGCTATGTTCATTAACAGGTATAACTTTCAACCTTGTAAAGAAATTCATCGGAAGTATAAATATTACACTGAACATGATACTCACCATTTCTTGTAAAGGTACGTCTCCCATGACATGCATAAACCTGCAATGAAGAATAAAAATCATCAATTTTCATATGTTGAAACACCAATTTAGTTGTTGTCAAAAGGATTACGCTAAAAAAAAAATAAATAAATAGTATTTTGATTGCTCCAGTGTGACTCACAAACATCTACAGCCCCATCAACATAGCCTTCAACTAGTAATGTATGAAAAGGAGTTCCCTCTGGTCCTTCGTGATACATTACACGAAACTCTTCATTATCCTGTTTCAACTGTAGAGAGAAGTACAATTATAAATATTTGTGTCAAGCATTTGATTGAAAATTTCATGAATCTACCATCCAATGCATAATAAGAATTCCTAATACAAATATCAAAGAAATGGTATTAATTCATTGAATTTTCAACTAAAACCACCAAGCCAATGTGGTCATTCATCTGTTGTGAACTCTCTAGTTCTCTGAAAGAAGTTACTGATTATGTATATATTATAATAATAATGTTGGAATAAGGAAATAATCTTCTGTATTTATTGAATTATGATAGAATAGGAAATAATTATGTTTAGTGATTGTGTTTGTATAGTCACAGTAATTATCTTCTCTCCTAGGGTTAAGGCTTAGATTAAGGGATTAATAATCCCCAAACTTCAGGCATTTATTGTTAGCATTTAATAAATGGCCTAGCCCATTTATCAAACGGGCAAATTTTTGAAGCCCACACCCTCCCCCATGTGCCTGCGAGCCTAAACAAGCCGGCCCACATGCCACCTTTTAAAAAAAAATTGACTTGTTAAATAGTAAATTGTTTTTCTATAAAAGCTTTTATAATTTTTATAATCATTAATTTAAAAATGAAAAAAAAAATATTTATATATATATAACCTATACCACACTAAGAAAATATATTATTATAAATTTTTTAGCCAATGAAAAAATTATTAATGTATCAAACAAGCCATTTTATCCACAGTTTTTTTTTTCACTTCTAACCACCTTTTTCATTTTTTTTAATGACAAAACAAGAGATAGAATGTTGTTTTTATAGTTTATACACATTAATACACAATTACTTGTTTCTTACTTACTATCCCTTCACAACGCATCCAAGTCTCCATTTAATTTATTTTTGAAGTCTTTTAATGTGAATTCAACATTTCTTTATTTTATACAAAATAATATATAGGTATAATTTTAAAAAATTACAGTTACCAATCTTCATCCTTGCCTCAAATTGTAATATTTTTTTAAATTTTAAACAAAACAATTGATCATTTATTTATTAGTCATTTGTTATTTAAATAAACAATATATAACTATGCATTAAAAAAAAAAAAAAAAAAGCAAGTAGACCCGCAAGGCCAACAGACTCTGCCCATTTCGGCCTGCGAGCAAACGGGCTCAGTCCATTTAGACTCGTTTTTTAAATGGGCTTAATTTTAGAAGCTCATACCCGTTCTAAATGCGGGCTGGGTCCATAGGCTTAGGCCCATTTTGCCAGCACTACCTAGGTTAGCCTCCTTGTTATTGTATTTGTATAAATACCCATGTACAAATCGTTGCTCAATACACAAAAATTCAAACAATTTGTCACAATTAGTCATGGAATCAAAGCCTTAGGGTTCATTTCTCCTTTTCTTCTGTCTTTTTTTCCTATTTTGCCACTAGGGCAACCTCCTTTCAACATCTTTTTGACTCAACGTGAAAGCACAAGGCATTTTTTTCCGACCGTCATCAACCTAGATTGTGTCGCTGGTTGTTTCTTCCTCTAGTCCAGCCATGTCTTCCTCATCTATCATCAGCAACAATATTAGAGTCACTCCTACCGAATTTTACAATATGATTAAAACTTAGTTTGGGGTGGGCATACATCGTTTTCATTCTAACAATGCAAAGGATTTTATCAATCAATCTCTTTCATCCTTTTTGCACACACAAGGTATCATTCATGAGTCCTCTCGCATTAATACACCACAACAAAATGGGGTAGTTGAACAAAAAAATGATCATCTTCTTGATACTACAAAAGCTTTTTTGTTTCCAAACAGCGTTCCCAAACAATATTGAGGGGAAGCCATTTTAACTGCTACCCGCATTATTAACAAGCTTCGCACCCAGGATCTTGATTTCAAAGTCAAATGCAGATTCTGACTCAATTTTTCCCAAATTCCAATGCATCTAATAATCTTGTTCCTAAAATTTCTAGGTGTGTTGCTTTTGTTCATGTGCATTCTCAACATCGCACAAAGCCTTATCCTCGATCTATTAAATGTGTTTCTTAGCTATTTCTCTACACATAATGGTTATAGGCGTTATCTTCCCCCTACAAGAGAGTATTATGTGTCTACTAATGTTACCTTTGTTGAACATGATTCCTATTTTCATAAATCTTATCTTCAAGGAGAGAATTCTATCATCGTAGATAAGAATATTTTTCTTTGAGATTTACCATCAAGTGTTCCTTTGCAATCTAATCTTCAACCCTCCATTCCTTCTGAAGCAAGCTCATGACTCTACTCGCCCATTACAAGTCTATTTTCAAAGAAAGGTTCAGACCTCATATCTAGAGGCAGTCCGATCATCTGATTCTGCTCAAAAGGATGTCATTCCCATCCCTAAAATTGTATCCACAGCATTAGAAAATGAAAATTGGAAACATGCTATGAAGGTTGAGATGGAAGCTATTAAGAAAAACAAAATATGGGACTTAGTAATTGCCAAATGGGAAGAAACCAGTTGGGTGTAGATGGGTTTTCACTACTAAATATAATTCAGATGGCACATTGGAAAGATATAAAGCCTAGTTGGTTGCCAAAGGGACCCAAACCTATAGTGTAGACTATGTCGAAACCTTTGCCCCAATTGCTAAATGAATACTATCAGAATTTTATTATTTGTGGCTGCTAACCTTGGTTCGAATTTACAGCAATTTGATGTGAAGAACGCGTTCTTGCATGGTGACTTGGAAGAAGAAATATATATGGAGGTCCTACAAGGGTCTGATTCACAGGTTGAACAAGGCACAGTGTAATCTCAAGATAGCATTATATGGGCTAAAACAATCACTGAGAGCGTGGTTTAGGAGATTTACCAAAGCAATGGACAGTATGGGATACAAACAAAGCCAAGGTGACCATACTTTGTGAAACTCGTAGCCTCAAGGGGAGTGACTATTCTTTCAGTCTATGTGGATGACATCATAGTCACTGGTGATGACTTGGAGGGGATGGAATCATTGAAATGAAAATTGGAGAAGGAGTTCGAGATTAAGGAGCTAGGAAGGCTTAAATACTTTCTTGGCATTGAAGGGTGTACTCACAGCAAGGAATCTTTATATCACAACAAAAATATGTGCTAGACTTATTGAAGGAAACAAGCAAGTTGGGGTGCAAACTAGCAAAAACTCCTATACAACCAAACCATATAATTTGTGATGCTCCTGAAGATACAATGCTTGATAGAGGGTCTTATCAAAGATTAGTTAGAAAATTGGTTTACTTGGCCCACACTAGACCATACATAGCCTATGTTGTAAGTGTGGTAAGTTAGTTGATGCACAATCCCAAGGAATCACATCTCATGGCAGTGCATAGAATATTATAGTACTTGAAAGGTACATCAGGAAAAGGAATTTTGTTTAAAAGAATAGAAGGATTGACTCTTGAAGCATACACAGATGCAAACTTTGCAAGATCTATGGTTGATAGAAGATTAACATCAGGTTATTGTACTTTTTTGGGAGGCAATCTTGTCACTCGAAGAAGCAAAAAGTAGAATATTGTTGCCAAATCCAGTGCTGAAGTGGATTTTAGAGTAATGGCTCTTGGAATATGTAAGTTATTGTGGCTAAAGATCTTCTTGGAAGATTTGAAGATCAAGTGGTTAGGCCCAATGAAGCTTTATTGTGATAGTAAATCAGCTATCAAAATTGCTCACAATCCAGTTGAACATGATCGAACCAAATACATTAAGTGGATTGGCATTTCATAAAGAAAGACTAGACAATGGCCTAATTTGTACTCCCTTTGTTCCTACAGGAGGTTTGCTAACCAATATGCACTGAAGGATTATCTTGTGCTGCTTTTCAAAGCTTAATTGTCAAGCTTGGAATGGAAAAAATCCATTCACCAGCTTGAGGGGGAGTGTTAGAATAGGAAATAATCTTTGTAATTAATTTCTATCATTATGATTTTTTACCCTAGAAATTAGGCTTAGTCTAAGGGATTTATCAATCCCTAAACTTTAGGGATTTGATTTAACATTTATTTTCATTTATTTTCTTTCCTAGGATAGATAATCCTCTTGTGTATAAATGCCCTGTGGACAAAGCAGTTGATTCAACACAGAAATTACATTTAAACATATTTGTCAATGTTCAACATGATCACATTGAAAACATTGAGGTAGATCGACACTTCATTAAAGAGAAGTTGGACAGTGGTCTAATATGTACTCCTTTCATTCTTATCAGTGACAAGCTCGCAGATGTACTTACTAAAGGGACTATAAAGTGTTTCAGAACTTAACTAGCAAGCTTGGAATGTATAACATCCAATCACCAGCTTTAACGGAGGACTGCTAGAATAAAGAAATAATCTACTCTCCTAAAATTAAGGCTTAGATTAAGGGATTAATAATCCCTAAACTTTAGGGGATTTATTGTTAGCATTTAATTTCTTTCCTAGGTTAGCCTCCTTGTAATTGTATAAATACCCATGTACAAATCATTGTTCAATACACAACAATTCAGACAATTAGTCACAACATGTCAAATAATAATAAAAGCAAAAACTAGACGAAGGGAAGATGGGGTAGACATTGTGCAAAATGTTGAACCCGGCACACATAACTTGGAGAGAACTGCACAGACCAGATAACTTACTTTCCAATCAGTGTGTGATGTTTTAGATCTGTCACTATCATCCACAGATGCACTCCTCAACATATCAAGAAACTTAGATACTTCTGCAGCCCTGGTTTCCACTGCTTTCTCCTCATATCCTATACAAAACAAATACAATGAAGGCAGATTTAATGAACCGATATAATAGTTGCATTCACTTCATGTGTTACCACTGCAGCCTGAATAATTTCAAAGGCAATGATATAAAAACCTTCTATTTCTGAAGAACACAGTTGCCTTTTGACAAGGGTTTTGAGCGTCTCCTCATTTGTCAGATCAGGTGAGGCAAGTGTCTTGTCCAGCCTCTCTCTGTACTGCACAATCTTTCGTTTCTTTTCCATCTTCACATCCTCAAAGAAAGTTGAAAGAGCCTTCTCTCAAAAATCAGGTATGAAACTTAGGATTGAACAATTTGTTGGATTTTGAATCCTCTTTCAAAGTCTACAGTCACTAAAATAATGCCCATTAATATGAGTTGCCATTCAAGTATGTTATACATCTACCTATTCATGATGTGTAAAACATCAGATACTGTTAAGATCAAAAGCGGCGCAAAGATAGCATGTTTTCTCAAACGATTGGCCGCTCAGGGCATCTCTCCATTGAGCCCAGGTGATTATAAATCATGGTTATTTGCTTATGTTTTTTGGTTGATGCAGCATCATGTGAACCATAAAAGCCAAGAAAGCTATTTAATGTCCACAACAACGCTTCTCATTGAAGCTCTTAAGTTTGAACTACAGCTCCATACCGTTGCTCAAGACAAAATTAAAATTCAAAGCCACTCACCGAAACCAGTAAAATTAATAGACGTAGTTACATCTTAAGACAAAACACACAGAACTAACATAATCTTGATGGATAGAAACCATTAGCAAAATATTGAAAAACAGCATGAACTTTCCGACAAAATTGACTAACTAAAATCGGAAAGCTAATATATATCATTTCCAATATGACCAGACGCTAAAGAAGCTCATTGAAATTAAATTCAAAGCTAAATAAAGCTTGAGATATCGCGGAACCCACGTGTAGCTGATAATTCGATCGGAATTCACTAAAATTAATGTTTCAGCAGTTGCCCACTTGCCCTCTTAAGTGTTGTGGACGGTGGACGGTGGACAGAACCCAGAATCATAAAACTGAAATAGCCACCGGCAAAATGCAGATCTAAAATAGAATCATTAATCGCCACTCAGAGGAGACAGTGAGAGTTCCCAGACGGAAGGGGAACATGGGGGTGGTTAAAATTAATTATGAATTTGGGCATTAAGGACAAATAATCCAAGATAAAAAATTAATAGGGTACGAACCTGTTATTAAATAGATAAGGAGAACCGGTTTCTGGAAACAGATTAATGATAGCGAACTTCGGGAAAGGTCACGCGTGTATGCTGAGTCGAAAGCGCCAGAGCTTGGTGGGACCACATGCCCACAACGCAGCAGCAGTGAGCAGCAATGAAGGAAGGAATAAGAAATACGAACCAAGCGAAAGATTGGTGAGGTGAGAGTGCGATCGTAAATGTTTGTGAGAAGACTGAACAGTCATCGTCAGTAAAAAATTGGTGAATTTAGAATTGGGAGGAAGGAAGAATTAAGAAAACTAGAAAATTAAAGTTTTTCTTGTTTCTCTTCTCTCCCTCAATCTTATTTGCCGATTCAGAAAGAATTAAGAAAGGAACAAGGCACTGACTTATCTTCTCTACATTGATAGTCACGCCAGAGCTTCGTTGAAATCGCCTTGCGTCTCAGCAAAAACGATCCCACAGGATTGGGTTTGATAAAAAGTTCTTTCAGTTAAATTACCGTATCAAGATGCTATTACTTACAAAATCTTTTGTAGCGCGTATTTAGGGAGGCGAAAATGTTAAATTATTTCTGGATACATTTTATAGAAATGCTTTCTTTCCCGTAATTCCGTTTGATACGTAGCTGTAAAATATTATTCTTGAAAATGTAACCTTCACGGCAATTAAGTATTTTCACAAAACACTATTTTTCAAGAAGTGGAAACCTATGTTGTAAAAATATTTTTTTACATAATATTATTATTCTATTCATATTTCTTACTTTTAATTATTCAAAACTAAAATTTTATTTTGAACTTTAATAAATAGAATATTTCTCAATTTGATCTCTTATAAAATTGTCTTTTTAATTTGGTCCTCATGTATAAAATATTTATCAATTTAGTCACTCATAAAATTATTTCTTTTTTTTTTGTCCTTCACATATGGATTTTTTCAATTTAGCCTCTCACATATGAAATATTTTTCAATTTAATCTCTCATAAAATTATCTTTTCAATTTGATCTTTTAAATATGGATATTTTTCAATTTAATCCCTCTCATAAAATATTTCTCAATTTAGTCATTTGTAAAATTATCTTTTCAAACATGAAAATGTTAAATTCTTAAAAATCACATTCCCATGAATGTGATTATTGCTGAGAATCACATCCCCAGAAATTCCCAGGAATCATATTCACAGGAATGTAAATATTCCTAAAAATGTAATATTCTTAGTACTAAACGTTCCATTAAATAGTTACGTTTGAATTTTGATTATTACCACAATAAACCATGCTTGATGTTCCCTTTATTATTACTGTTTTTTTTTTTTTACATTAAACGGGCCCAAGGCCGAAGTTTCTTAATTTGGAAAACAACTTAATTTTCACATGAGTTAAAAAAAATATGTCCAGAAAAAAATACACGTTAAAAAAAGAAAAAGAAAACAAACTCTTGCCCCTTCATAGGTTGGATTGATTTGAGTCAAGCAAGTTTTAAAATTTGGACCAATTAAGTGATAACAAGGTTATATTGGGCTAGGTTTTAAAAGTTTTATCACTTAAATCAACACCAAACTAACTCATACTTAAGCATATTGGTTTCAAGTTGAGTTGGTAGACTGGTCATTTCTTAATAATAAAATAAAAAATATTCATTACCAGTATTTTTAAATAGTTAAAAATTAATCTCAAGATATGAGCTTAATTCAAAGCATCAAAACGTGAAATATCTTCCTAATTTAATAAAATTTTGAGTCTAAGTAATGAACTAATGTAGATAAAAAAAAGGGCGAAAAAATAAAGAAAAAGAAAGCATCAAGTTAAGCATGATAATTTGGGTTTGTATGTGACCAAATTCTTTTAGGGGCGGATTCCTTCTAAATCTCTTTCCTTCCAACTCTCTTTTTAAGTCTTCAGGCAACCGTTTAACTGTTATTGTTAATGTCATGTTTTTCATTATTTTTAAATTTTAAGCAAAATTCTCTGTTTAAGATATTGATATTACTGCATAAGTGTTATAAATTGTGAATTGTTCTTTCTTAAAGAAAAAAAATTTGGTTGACCACAATATTTGTCTACCCATAATTTTGCTTGAAAATTAAATTTTTTTTAAAAAAAAGTTGAACGGAGCTAAAAAGAAATGAACCAATAGAATAAAATAAATTTGAACCAATTTACTTACTTAATTTAAGTGAAATTCAATTCAATTCAAATGAAATAAGATCTATTATCAGTGGGTTGAGAGGTTAACTCAATTCAATCACTTATAAATGCATTAAATTAAATTCAAGTGAAATAAATGATGAGTCCATTAATCTTTATTTGAAGACAATACACAAACGGATAATTTGTGATACAGATGAAAATACAAATTTATTTTGTAGCAAAAGTAATAAGTTTTATTTAATCATAAAAAGCTGACAATTATGGCAACTTTGGAGTAAATACCCGTGTGTAT
Source organism: Biancaea sappan (assembly GCA_037074585.1). Classification (NCBI taxonomy): domain Eukaryota; kingdom Viridiplantae; phylum Streptophyta; class Magnoliopsida; order Fabales; family Fabaceae; genus Biancaea; species Biancaea sappan. The sequence continues at coordinate 31,633,624 of CM073492.1, read as the reverse complement.
TTTGTTAACGATTATGATTACTTTTGGAATAACCATTAACAAGTGTGAGCAGTCTCAAGAAAAGTCATATAATGGATTAAATTCAAAGGGATTCATTTAGTTAATTAAAAAAAGTATCCCTCTCTCAATATATATGTTGTTGTTTTCAAAACTATCGATCACAGGTACGGATTGACTTTTCCTGCCTTGGACTTTTAGCAACAATTTTTTGTGTTGGTAAAAGTTTTAGCAACAAAAAATTCTGTTGCTTGAAATTTTTAGCAACAGAAAAAATCATTGCTAAAATTAGTATTGTACTCTGCATTACTTTTAGTAATGAAGAGAACCCAAATCCCACAAGTACCCACATGTATGTCATGTACGTGTACAGAATATTTATCGTGTGGCATGGTGCAAGGTGGACAATAGACATCATATAGAGTTAATCTAAGTTAATATTGAAATGGTAATTTAACTATTAGCATTAGTGTTAAAACAGGTTAAAATTTGCGGACAGCTCATGACTACTCGTAAATAGACAATTCTATGCATATAATTTTAAATAAGGATGAGCACAACCCAATCCAACCTGTCCAATCTGTCCAATCCAACTCAACCCGCACTTTGGGTTGGGTTGGATTTTTTTTTTGGACCGTTGTGTGGTGAGTTGAAAATTTTTCAATCAAACCCAACCTACCAATTCGATAATATATATACCTTTTTTTTAGTTTTCTTCTGAGTCTTCAGCTTCCTAGACTGGTGGGGGTTTCAAACAAGGTCGTGTTTAGGAGTATGGTATTTCTCGGAACCGAATTCCAGTTGCCATCTCTCTAAATAAGAAACGAAAGGTCCAACAATGGAGGATAGTAAATTGAATGACAACTTTGTGTTTCTTTCTCCCATCGCTGGTGATCCAAATCCCTGAAGTCCAAACTTCACCAAAAGACGAACAACCCATTGTCTTCACCAACAGAGCCACATGTATCCTCAGTGGCCAACATTGCTCCTCATTTCCTTCTACTTTGAATAAATTTTTGGTTCGTATGTATGAACCAAAGGGGCAGCTGGTCGAGAGATGAGAGACACAAAGAAATAGATGGCGAGGAGCTGAGGAGATCAGATGAGAGCCAGAGAAGGAGATGGTAGTGGAGAAGGAAATCTAGAAAAGAAACAAAGAGAGAGAGAAGAAGAAGAAGAAGAAGAGGGAGATGGCAATGGAGAAGTCGAGAAGGAAATCTGGAAGAGAGAAAGAGAAAGGAAGAAAAAGAAAAAAAAAAAGTAACTCACCACCCGACCCCAATTCAACCCGTTAGAGTGCAGGTTAGATTGGTTCGGGTCCACATTTAAAAAATTTAAAGACTCGACCCAACCCACTTACTTTTGATTAGGTTGGGTTGAAAATTTTCCCCAACCCGACTCGTGTTCATCCCTAATATTAGACTTATTTAAAAGTAAGACGGCCTGTTTATTTTTTTTCACAAAATTATATTATTTAATATAAATAACTTCATTTTATCACATTTTTATATTTTATAATTTTATACTCAATAAATAAAGTAATTTTCGATATGAAAAATTTTGTAATTTTTTAAAAATAAATATAGAATTTTTAATTTTAAATATAATATAGATAATTTAAAAAAATGAAAAATTAAAGTTTTTGGTTATTTAAAAATCTTAAAGAAATAATATTTTACATGTATAAATTGTATTTTAATTAAAAATTTTATAATTTTAAAATTATATTATTCAAATATAAAATAAAAATAATAAAAAAGTGACCTACAAGTCAACCAATTAGGATTGTAGACCAAGATGAGTGATCTTGGTCTTCAATAAAAAGACTTGCATGCTAAATGAACCAACCTCTTTAAACTTATTTAACTTTCAACCTATGTCATACCTATCCAAATCAATCCGTTTGACAGCACTAATTAAAGAGGTTCGGATGCGCATATCCAAAGTGTTAATCATTATTGGCACATTATATATGGAAGTTATGAATTGACTTGTTGGGTTCTACACTCACTTGTTACCTTGTCCAAACATAGTATTTATCACCGCACTATTTTAACCTTTAAAATTTTAATTCATCCCCCTAATACAATTTGTATTTCATAGCTTCATAGAAAGTCGTTCATTAAAGTGTGAGTTGATCATTACATTAACATGTGATTTGATTTTACTCAACCGTACATGTTTCAACTTGAAGTTCAAGTTATGATATGAGAATGTTAAGTGTTAACGAAGCTAAATATATCTTAAGAATGAAAATTATAATGTATCAGAGGAAAACTATAAATATAATTAGTAAAGGCTAAAATGTAAACAATTATCTTTGTACAATTTATTTCCTTTAAATTAAAAATTGAGAATTGATTTCTAAAATTTTTTGTACAATATAACATATTCGTTAATTTTTTAACCAAAACTCTTATACCAATTATCTATATAAACTAAAAAAAAAGTTTAAAACAGCGATTTAAAAAAAAGAAAAAGACATGTAATCTAAATGTCAAATAGTGACTTTCTTTTTTTCATTTTCTACATTTTTTAATAAAAAACTCCTAAAACAATATGTTTGATGTATTTTACTCATTTGACTTTTTTAACTCATAAAGATAAATAGTGTTAGAGTTTTTTTTTTTTTAAGAAAAGAAGTTGAAGGGTTGTATAGCATAAAAGTCAAGTCTTGAAGGGTTAATTATTAATTTTTGAAGTTAAAAGAACTAAATTTTACAAATCGTAAATTTTAAAAAAAATTGCATTTTAGCTATTAAAAAAATCAATATCTGATATCTTTTGGTTATACTTAGCTTCTTTTGATATATAGAAAGAAATTAAATGCCTCAACGATCTAGCCAACTACGTTGAAAAATTCAATGGAAGCACATGATTATGAATTGAAATGTCTTGGGCTTCAGATCTCAACGAACTACCAAATTCATGTGAACTGAAATATCTCTCGACTTCCGTGGAGTTTGTTCCTCCTGCTTGCAGGATCTTCCCCAGCTGGCAAAGCAAAACTTAAGTGGTACCCATGTCTTTATTTATTTATTTATTTATTTTATAATGGTCAAAAAGGTCCAAATTTTGTCATATTAAAAAAAATTAAAAGACTGCATTGGCCAGATATAACAGAGATACCAAAAGAAAACTAAGGCAGAATGAAAAAAAAAAATTCCTCAAAAAAACTCTGAAAACTATCAAGAGATCTAAAAAAAAAGCATACATTGACTTATCAACCAAAGGAGGCAAACCAAGATATACCATTAAAACTTCTGAAGTCGTTCCATCTATCCATCCTCAGATCATTTTGATGGATATTTACATATTTTGACTAATAATGAATTCCGTTTTCTCCAAAGTCACTTGTAGTTATGAAGTTCTCTTAAAAGATTGAAAACTAAACAACATCAACCCCAAAAAATAATAAACAAAACAAAAAAACTTACAAAGAGACAAGATCAGAAAACAAAAACTCTTACAAGACTATATCTGAAAACAGATTTGAAAACCAAAACACTTATAAGACTAGATCTGAAAACAAAAACTCCTACAAAGAAGAGACAAAACCTCTTACAAAGAAGAGACGAAAACTTCTACAAAGAGAAGAAGAAAACTTCCACGGAGGGAAGACTAATAAGAGAGCCAGGAAGGAGAAGGATATGGGGTGGGGGTTGCACTCAGGCAACCCCCATCGGAGCTACACCAGAAGTGGTCCTTATAAAACATTTATTATGCTGAAGTGGTGACTTTGAAGAGAAGGACACGAGAAATTAATGGGGGTTAGGTATACTGAAATAGATTAGTTTTTTACAGCGTAGTGAATGAAGGTTCAAATTTTCAATGAGAGATGTGCTCACAATTAGTGCCTGATAGTATCTCTTACAAAATTACTTCTAATAAAAAAATATTTGTGAAAGAAACAAAAAAGGCAAAAGTATTATTCAAGACTTTGGACTTTAATTCATGTTTTAATTATAACTCAGAACTGTGTTTCATGTCAATTATAATTCATATGTTTCTAATTAGTTTCGATTATTCCCCTGAGCCTAATGCCGTTTAAATATTTAACATAGACACTGATATAACATCTTATCTTGCACATGTCAACGAAAATTATCCACCTTGAATGTTCTACATTAGATAGCAACTTAAAATGACTAATATGTCCCTATGAACCTTTATTAATAACAAAATAGAAGGAGGGATTATAGATGGTTCATCAGGTCATTTTAAGTAGGTATCAGAAGTGGTACATCCAGAGTTAATGATTTAGTGCTAATGTGTGCAAGATGGAATGACACGTCAGTGTCTATCACTAAATATTTTAATAACAGTAGGTTCAAGAGTATAATCAAAACTAATTGAAAACAAATGGATTATAATTAATACAAAATAAAAAATGGGTCAAAAAATTCAAGGGTATGAAAAGGTAGTTTTGCCATGAAAAAAAAGTAAAGACATGAGAAAAACTAGCTAATTAAAAAAAAACTCAAATTTGAAATTGGACACTTGAGGCCTTAAAAAGACAAAAAGAATATGGAAACACAAAAAATATCCAAACATATCAATGCTACATTTATTTTGATCTTGACCTTTTATGTAATCATTTAATTGATGTTATTTAACTAGCAGCTTTTATGTGGTACTTTTTAATGGTACAAAAGAGGAAACAAAGAAAAAGAAAAAAAAACACAAAATAACTAAGACTTAACAAACTTTGTAGAAGTGTAACTAGCAAACAAGGGTAAGGACAATTGGGCAAGAGGTTCCTCCCACAAGCAAAGCCAAAAAGAACTCTAAGCACCTATCTTGGCAAGGACGTCAGCACAATGATTAGCTTCTATGAGGATTTTCTAATGCTGATCATCAGCTTCATAACAAGGATATGTCTAATATCTTCAATGATGATGCCAAATTCATTAGTGGAAGAGTCCCCATTCTTGACCAGATGAACAACTGCAAGAGAATCATATTCAAGCTCAACATGATCAACTCCCATGTTGATAACAATCTTTAAACCTTTACAAATAGCATCTAATTCAGCCTGCATATTTGTGGAAAGGCCAAGGTAAGAAACCAGAAATCCATCTACCCCACTCATCATGAACTATGCCTCCTATACCAATTCTCCCAGGATTTCCAAAGGAGCTCCCATTAATATTGATTTTTAAGAAACCATTCTTTAGCCTCATCCATTGAACAAATCTCTCCTAATAGGTGAAATTGGCTGAAGAGGACAAAAAAGCTTTGATGCAAATCTCCTTGAGGGAAGAGATAGACCTGCAAACCTCAACATTATTCATGTTAGCTTCACCAAGAACAACATTATTCCTATAATTCCAACATCACTAGATAATGCACATAAAAGTGATGTTAGAGGCCGACTCTCTATTCATTGCCGTAGTTATAGAGAAAGCATGAATCCATTTCAAATGTTGTCAACAAAGAAACCATCTTAAGAAGTAAACCCAAAGGAGTTTTAGATTTTACAAGAGTATCTACAATATTTTAAACAATGGAGAACATATTCTTCCTCCATATTACATCTAGTGCAAAAACTATTTGTGCAAAGACCTTCTTCATTTGGTTGTCTCTCCAAGATTCTTTACCTACTAATATGTTTAGGGCTATTAATAGACTCAGGGCCTCTAGTTTTCCAAATCCAACTCCAAGAAATGTTGTTCCCCACCAGGTCAGCTTATTTAAGAAGGAAGAGAAATCCTGAGCTAGCATAGTACTTTCTAAAAACCTTCTCACCCCAAACAAGAGAATCCTCGAGGGCATTGAGAGGGGGAAAGGGACATTCCTAATTTTGTTCAAAATCAAAACAAACATGTAATCTGTCAAGTTATTGAGGCTCCAAGAGTCGCTTGAAATGATATCCTTCATTGAATATTTAAGTTAAGAGAAATAGGAGTATTAAAGGACAAAACATAATGAGAGGGTCTATTCTTAACCTAACGATCCATCCAAACTCTGATATTATCACCCATCCCAAATCTAAAATGAAAACCTTTCTTAATATTTGAAGTACCTTTAAGAATACCCCTCCAAATAGAAGAGTGGGACTTAGAATCTCCCAAGTAGCAATTTTTAAAAATACCATATTGTTATCACCAAGAGAAACATTGCACACAATTTTACCCAATAGAGAAATGTTAAAAAGTCTTACAGGACGAATGTTGAGGACTTCTAGGGGTTTAGGAGCAATGACTTTGTCTCACTTAACTATGTGTAAACCTCTGTATTTTCTTAGCCACCCTAAATGAACTTCTAAACCATGTTATTGCACAATTTATCCAGAAGATACAAAGTTTACATGCTGTAAGATGGAATAGAGGTAAGCACAACCTTGGCAAGTGTAGCTCTCACTGCCTTATTAAGCAAATTTCCTTTTCAAGAGCTAAGGTGAGTACTCATTTTTTGCACAATATGGTTGAAATCCTCGCATTAACACGACCCTACAAAATAAGCACACCTAAATATCTATCCAAATTATTAGTGAAATTAATACTAACAATGCTATGAATGCCCTCCTTAATACTTCTAGGGAAGTCAAGCAAGTAGAAAGCTTTAGACTTCACACCATTAGCTTTTAAACTAAAAGTGCCACAGAAAGTACAAAGAGTATCTCTAATTAAGAGAGCTTAGGTCACAGAAGACTGTGTAAAAAGAAGCTCATCATCAGCAAAAAGTAAATAAGAGATAGCAATACCATTCTTATCGATTTTTATGGCGTACCACTCTCCTCTAGCGACCCTATGGTTGATAAGATGAGAGAATTTCTTCATGCACAACACAAAAATATGTGTAAGGAGAGAATGGGTTTCTATGTCTCAGTCCTTCAAGAGGCTTAAAAGTAGGTAGAAAACCTTAGGGGCAAGGAAAGAAAATTTATAGATGATTTTGATGTAAGGATAAATAAGGAGGAATGAGAGGAAATCAAATCAGCATAATAGAAGAAAAACTAGACGTGAGATCGCAGAGAGAGTAGGAAAAACACAGTAGCAACCTGTAATTGGTGGGGAATCGGTAATTTTAACTCCATAAAGGCTAAAGATATGTTGAAGAATGTAAATCCTATCCTAAATACTAATCTTCCTAAGTTAGAGATTAATAAAAGTGTATTTGATAGCAAAAGGAAGAATGAATCAACACCCTGCTAGAAGAAAGAATTGATAGAGGGAGTAGGAACCAGAGAAGAGGGGAAAATAAATTGAATTAAAGCTTGAGTCTTCATCTCTCACCATTCCAAAGGATTGACAAAGAGGAAAAAGAGACACAGTGCATCGTCGGATTAACAAAATAACCATGGAACCCGAAATCCATCAAAGCCTCATGGAGAAAATCCTAATTAACTCTTTCATAAGCTTTTTTTTAAAATCAATTTTAAGAGCAACAAACCCTTTTAATTTTAATTCTTATGAATATGATTGAAAAATCTCTTGAGGTTATTATCAATAGTTTTACACCCTAGAGTAAAACTACTTTGCAAAGGGCTAATGTCATTCACAAGAACTTTTGAGATGATCTTATAAATAACATTACATAAACTAATAGGTCTAAAGCTAGTGATTTTCATTGGGTTGTCATCTTTAGAAATCATAAAACAATGAGAGTTTCACATATTTTAGGATAAAAAACCCCTCTTTAAAAGCTTTAGTCACAACATTCACAATGATATTACCAATGGTGCTCTAATATTTTTTCTTTTTGGATAAACAGAAATTGTTTCCATTAAAATGACACCAAGCGGGAGTTATAGAAAATTAACCAGGATCTAAAGATCATCAATTACATTACAAGCATGAACTTATGGAAAAATCAGAACTAAATATATACAACAAAACTAAAAGATTAAACAAAGGCAATACACCTTTGACCCTAAAAAAATAAAGGCAACACACCCCTAAACCTAGATTACAGTTAGTCTTCTAGCATTCCTAAATAAAAGATACAAGCTAGTACATATGCCTAACAAGTTGACATAAGTGGATTGGTAAAGCCCAAAAACCACAAAAAAAGAAAAAGAAGGGCTAAACAAAATAGAGACTGTAGCGTTAGAGGAGGAGGAGTTATGTAAGCATGGTGGAGGAAAAGAAACTGTTGGCAGTAGCAATGACAAGGTCATCACCAACCCTTAGTTTTCATCTTTACACACTAACCCTTGGTTCCAAGAGCCTTCGAAACACAAAACCAAGGTGGCAATTGACTCTCATTTTGACCCTCTGCTTCAACGACACCACCGACCTCCTCTGCCTTCATCGTCATTGACAACTCCACCAAAGTATCATGAAACATCAAAAAAGCAAAGGGCATAAAGCAAGATTCGGACAGCTGCTAGTGTAGATCATTTAAAAAAAATCATTTTCCGTAGGAAAGGAGGAAACTTCCCTATAGGAAGAGGTAAAACTCCTATGAAAGGGAGGGGAAAAATAGATAAAGCAAAGAAAAAAAGGAAAGAAAGCATGAGGAAGAGGTGAGAGCTGCTTCTTGGTTGCTTGAGAGGAAGCCCTCACCTGACACAACCTTGGGTCTTGAGTTTACTTTGAAACCCTAGCAGAGCAATAAGTGAGGCTTCATGAATCGTTCCTCTGATACTTTTTAAAGAAGAAAGATTGGAAACCGTTAAGTCCTAAAGCCTTAAAAGGCTTTATAGTCTTAATAGCTTGCCAACCTCTTCTTTAGTAATCTCTTTTAATATGTTTGTGGCATCCTAAACGTCTAGATAGGTAAGTCCCTCCAAGTTCATCCTAGCTCTCCGATCATCGTCATCCTAAAATAGAGAAGAAAGAATTAGTTCCCTCATTTCTAAGAGTATTGTCATCAGAGCTCCACCCATTATCATTAAGGAAAAGGCCTTTAATTCTATCTTACTTTCATCTAACCACAGTCTAGGCATGGAAAAAGATAGTGTTATGGGTATTGTAACGAAGCCATTATTCCCAAAACTTTTGGTGCTAGAGCAACTCTTCTTGTTCAAAAATCACTTCCAAATCTTTCTTCAACTGATCATTTAGATTAATAAAGTAAAGTGAGTGTTTCTTGTCCAAGGCTCATTGAATACCATAAAGGCAAGCATAAAGAATCCTTTTGCATCTAAAGATATTGCCAAAATATTTTATTAAATTTCAAGGTGTTATCTTTCATATAATGAACCCCCCAATAATGTCTTGGTCATATTCCTTCCATGCTTCGTTGACCACATCATTAAACAAAGGATGGCAGGTCCAGGCTACTTTAAACTAAAAATGACGATTACCTTATTCTCTCTTACCCTATAAAAGAAAACACCAACAATGTTATGGTCAGAATAAGACAAAAATAAATTTTAAATAGAGGCTTCATGAAATGCAATCCTCCAGTTCATGTTAGCTAAGTGTCATGGGCTGGGACTTTTCTACCCATTCTTGTGCAACACTTAGCTTACTCACTACCCTATGTAAGGGATAAGTCAAACTAACTCAACCAAACTCTCAAAAAAGAGAAGTAAGACAAGTTGCAAGGAGAAGAACGCTAAAAAACACTTAAGAGAATACATGTATATTGCTCTTAAAGAGTCTTACAAGAGAATTTAATTATAGGACTTGGATGGAAGCAAATTACCCTTCCACTTATTTATAGGCTCCATCCACCTCCTATGGGCTACAAGATTTGTACAAGTGTACGGCTAAGATCGTGTGTCTAGAAAGTTCTATACAAATATCTCTAAAGCATAGAAATATCAAGGAAACCCTAGATAACTCAAGATAATTCTAGATTAACCTAGAATTATCTAGAATGTACAATATTATACTACATACATCAAGTAAATTTAAGAATATACAAGATTTCTCTAGAATATTCTAATTAACCTCATGTTAAGTACTTTGAACATGACATCCTCCCCCACCTATTTCCACGCCATCCTCTGCGCGCTTTCATGATACTCTTGTAGCATGTCCTTGAATTGCCACAACGAGTCTTTTGTCCCTCAACTTGCCTAGGCGTTAGGTAGCCCTTGCCATTTGACTAAGTATTCTCGATAGGGTGGGACACTACGTCTCTAAATTTTCCTCTCAGTTATAATGTTCTTGGCTTCCTTGTCAAATGAGGTTACTATAGTTACAGGGGCGCGTTTTGACGCTCCTCGAGTCAAATTCTCCTTATCTTCATGATAAGGCTTCAACATACTCAAGTGGAAGATCAGATGAATCTTAAGTTTTGATGGCAATTCTAATCGACAAGTCCTTTGTGTACCTTGCTCAAAGTCTTGAACTGTTGGGATAAGAGTTTTACCATGACTAAGTCACCTTCCTTGAATTCTAGTGGTCTTTGTTTCCAATCCACCCACTTCTTTATTTAACTTAATGCATTGTCGAGGTACACTATGTCACATCATGTTGTTCATGCCATTCTTTAGCGAGAGTAAGAGGTTGTTGTCCCATTACTAACTCAAAAGGACTTTGCCCAGTAGACTCACTCCTTTGCAAGTTAAATGATAACTGAGCTACATCTATCAACTTGGCCCAATCCCTCTAGTTGGCACTTACGAAGTGCCGTAAGTATAGCTCTAATAATGCATTCACCCTCTTGGTCTGCCCATCCGTTTATGGGTGGAAACTTGTTGGAAAATTCAGATCTAAACCCAATAATTTAAACAACTTCATCCAAAACTTCCTGGTGAATCTTGGGAACTTCATCCAAAACTTCCTGGTGAATCTTGGGTCTCGATCACTAGTACTTCACAACATGCTTCAAGAATAACCGAGCTGCCTCTTCTGCCATACAATTTGTAGGGGCCGAGATAAAAGTTCTATACCTGGTAAATCGATCCACGACCACCATAATTGATCCATATCCTTCATACTTTAGGAGACTAAAGATGAAATTCATAGTGATACTCTCCCATAGTTTTCCAGGAACGGGTAAAGGTTCCAACAAGCCTCTAAGTTATTGCTATTTTATCTTATCTTGTTGGCAAACCAAGCAAGTGCAAACGTATGATTCCACATCATCTCTTGTTAGGGCCAATAATAAGCTTGGCCAACCAGGGCCAAAGTATGAGTCATACCTAGATGACCTACCCATTTGGAGACATGACACTCCCGGATGATCTTTGTTCTCAAGTTCTCCTATTTTCGCATGTACACTCTATAACCTTTAGTGTTTAGCAGATCTTCCTTGATCCAAAATTGCCTTGTCTTGCCCTCCATAGCCATCTTCATAAGATTCAATGCTAATTGATCATGCTCTATGCCTTTCTTGATGCAGTAGTGCATTGGCCCTAAAGTTTACCTTTCTAGGCTTATATTCTATCTTATAGTTGAACTCAGCCAAGAAGTCTTGCCACTGAGCTTCTTTTGGGTTTGGAAATTGTTAGCCCTAAGGCTATATGCCATAAGTTTTGATGATGACAAATGTATTTAAAATATAGCATTGATATATATAAAGGTTAATTATCATATATATGCTACAAGTACTTAAGCATGATTATGTTACTTAATATATATGTTGCATATATTGAATCATGCTATTATTATGAATTGAACTAACTATTGGATTTGCAAGTAAGACATATTTTATAGGTTGGTTCAAAACAAGAAAGAGTGAGCATTGGATTGAAGAACAAGGAAAAGTAATATCATGCTTTACTCAAAGAAAACAACATGCAAAGACAAAGCTCCAAGAAATGAAGAATTAGAAGATTTGAAGTCTTGGAAGCTTGGATGCATCAAGAAAGCAACCATTATGCTCTAAAAACAAAGAATTTGAAGATAACAAGTGACTGGTCGACCACCCTATCCTGACTGGTCGACCAACGAAATTCTTTGTAGTGATTTGTAAGTACCCAGATCAAACTTGCAAGTATAGTGAAAATACTCAAGTGACTTTTTGAGGACTGGATGTAGACTTGAGATTAGCCGAACCAGTATAGATCTCTGAGTTTTCTCTCTCTATCCCTTACTCCTTTATTTGTGCTTATTGTTATCTATTCTTTATTTCCTTGCTCCTCATAATTATTCATCTTGATAGCACATTGATTTTCTGTGTTGTATTTATTATCTTAAGTATTACACTTCTACAGAAAATCATTTCAATTTCCAATTAATTCTTGTGAAAAATTTATAAAACCCAATTCACCCCCCCTCTTGGGTTCCAACCATTACTTTTAATTGGTATCAGAGCTTGGGCTCTTGATTTAAGACTTAACCATCTAAGAGTAAACATGGTTGGATTTAGTGAGTGGTTTATGTTTGAAAATTGTTCTTTCACAGAACCTCCAATTTTTGATGCTAATCATTTTCAGTATTAGAAGTATGAAATGAAAATGTTTTTAATTTCAGTAGACCATAAACTCTGAAAAGTTATAGAAAATAGTTTTTATATGTCTGTCAAGGAGGAACAAGGAAAATGCATTCCAAAACCCAAGAGTGAATGGAATGATACTGAAAGAAGTTTAGTGCAACTCAATGCTAAGGCAAAATTGATTATTTCTTGTGCATTGAGTCAAGATGAATTTTTCAGAATTTTCAATTGTGCAACTGCAAAAGAAATGTGGGAAACTCTTGAAGTTGCATATGAGGAAGATCTTATTGCTGAGGAATTAAAGTATACAAGTTTCATTAATGAACTTGAAATTGCTCAAATGAAAAATTGTGAAACCATTAATGAGATACATCTTGTGCTTAATCAATTGCAAGCTCTTGGTGTTGAACTTACAGGAAAATCTCAAATCACCAAGGTAGCAGACGAAGAAGAAAAATGAGAAGAAGAGAAACCACAACCAAAAGCAGAATCGTCAAAGAAAGCTTACATATCTTCTATTTGGGGAAATGGCAATTCTGATAAGGAGGACACAAATGAAGAAACCAACATCTGTCTTGTGGCTAGAGATGAAGATGGGGTAAATTCATTTGACTACTCTTTTGATGAATAACAAGATGCATTTGATGATTTATATGAAGAATCTCTAAAACTTGCAAAGAAATTAAATGCTTCAAAACAGAAAAACTCTTCTCTTGAAAATGAATTAGAAAAATTGAAAAATGAATTTTCTATTTCCAAGGAAGAGAATTTTGGTTTCGAAAATCAAAAGAAAACTTTGCAAGAAGAGAATTTGATTTTAAAGGGAAGTATCTCTACCAACAAAAGCTGCTTTTGCACCAAGTGTGATTCTTTGAAAAAGAAAAATGATGATCTTAAAAACACACTTGCAAAATTTTCTCAAGGTAGAGAAATTTTAAATACTTCAGTTTTGAAACAAAGAAGAAGGTTTAACAAAGTTGGTCTTGTTTCTAAAAGTAAATCAAACCAAAAGCATTCTAAAAACTTCTTTGTTTCTGCAAAGATGTCCAATAGTCCAATTTGCACTTGTTTTTATTGTGGATTGAAAGGACACAAATCTTACTCCTGCTTTTATAAGAAAAATCTTGTTCATGGAGTAAAAATGAAATGGGTTCAAAAAGGAACTCATGACCCAGGCAGACTCAAAGAAATTTGGGTACCAAAAACAAAAGATTAATTTGCAGATTCGCCTCAAAGCAAGGAGCAGAAATGACATTTTAATGGCTACATCATTTAAACTCCACTTCCTTGCATCAAAAGGAGGCAATGGACAAGTAAACATATAAGTTAGAATGCCTTGTAAGAAATTTGATTGATATGTTTACTGCTCTTTAATGCTTTGCCTGTTCTCTAACATGCCTTACATCTATCCTTGATACTCATGCATGCTATATCTGAAAACAACTGTTAGGTGTGCGGCCTATAGATTCGAATTTTGTTTTGAGCTAAAATCTTTCTTTTAAATTCTGCTCAAACTATCCTTTTTACCGCATCACAAAAACTTGCTTCCATTACATGCATATTTCTCTTGCTTTCACAACAATAAGATTACTCTTGCCTATAGTATTTTTCCTTATTGTAATCTTATTCAAATATTTTCAATGAAATCAAATTTCTTGCAAAATTACATTTCATGGAAGCATAACATTTTTATTAATATGGAATATCTTAAACACAATGTTGCTCTTGATTCTAGAGATTTATTTGGACATTGCTAATTTAAGCATCAAAGTGCTCCACCAAAAGTGTTTCGCAGGAGTTAATTCTCAAATTTATTCTCTAAGGCACTTTATTTCCTCTGCTCTCTGAAATCAATAAGATTTATAGTTCTGAAGTTGGTTGGTCGACCAACGCTCTCATCAGTGGTCGACCAACGATGCCTACATTGAACCAATGCCCAGCGCTAGGAGAAGAATGTTGAACGTTGAGTAAATACTTTTGCAACATAAGATAAGTGGTCGACCAAGGTACTCAGACTGGTCGACCAACTCGAGGCAGTGGCTAACTAAGGCAATTTTGGTCATGAGTGGTTGACCAGTTCATTCATGATGGTTGACCAATGCTTGACAGTAAGCTCCTCGCACTTTCTCATCCCCACGATGGTCGACCAGTGTGGACACGTTGGTCGACCAGCGGATGACAGTAGATGAAGGATTTAAATTTTGCTGCTATGTACTTAATGATCTCTTCAAAGCTTCATGGGTGATCTTATAAGAAATTGTTTTTGAGAGGATCTTGAAAATAATCAATCAATGAAGATCATTAAAATTGCAAGAAGATAGGATCAAAAGAAGGGCAATGAGGAAGACAAGGATATCAACATCTTAAGGAGGAAGTTCAAGAAGCAACAAAAGTTTGCCAAAATTGATGAGTATCTCTATCCTTTACTTCTTTATTATTTAATTGAGTGATACTCCCTGATCATAATTGGCTATATTGGCAAATTTTTTTACATACTTTCATTGCAATGACATATTGTTCTCTGATATCTTACATACTTGATCATATCATTGCATATAAAGATATGTTAAATGCCTAAATTGTCTTTATACCATTCATCATGGTTTGAACATTATACATATCATATCTTTTGCATAAGCTGTAACTTATGAACCATTGTTTATGGATTACAGTTTATATCTGATTATATCTTATTAATCCATATTACCTCAATTATGTTACTACATACTTTGGTTATAATATTTTATCTTGAATGAGTATGTAACTTGCTTCTGCTATGTAATGATGATATATATATATATATATATATATATATATATATATATATATATATATATATATATATATATATATTCATATGAGAAAATGCTTTCTAGCCTTAAATGAATATATGTATACTTTTCAAAATTCGTTATGCCTCTACTGAGATGATATGATATATCTTGGATATAAAATGTTTTATATATGATAATGGATATATATTTTCTTCTACTGTGCTAAATCTGGTGACATTCTTTCAATAAGAATTATTTCGAAAAGTGTTGGAAAATGATTTGAAATTGCTTTATCATATTTTGAAAAGAAAAGAATTTGGAAATCCTTATTTCAAATTTACATCTGCTAATGTACTTAAATGTCTCTATACATAAGCAGAAAATTATTCTTAGAACTTTTGAAAAGGGAAAGTGTTCCCTTATTTCAAAAGAAGATAATGGCATTGAAGAGAATGCCAATCTATCTCAAGAAGAAGAAAAGCCTCAAGAAGAAAAATTACCTCATGAGAAGGAGCCATCAAGCAACAACGATGATTTTTCAAAGGATTTGAGGTATGCCATAAGTTATCCTAAGGAACTCATCATTAAAGATGCATCTCAATGGGTATTCACTCGAAATCTTCCTCTGCCTGTGGATTCTACTTTATAATAGCTATATCTTTTTTGTTAATCCATAATTGCTTCCCTTGTGCTGTTATATACTCTGATTATAATATGGTATATCTTGTATGAGTATATCATTTGCATTTGTTGTGATATATATCCTGTTATAATATCATCTGTTATTATCTTTAAAAGGATATATATATGTTGCTTTTGCTATGCTGCATCTCTTTCCAAATCCTTTTTGGAGCAAAATTTGTTTTTCAAAATAAAAGGACTTGGAAATTCTTATTGACAAAGTTTTTCTGATAAGCTCTTTATAGAATCATTCTTTCAAGGGAAGAGATTGTTTCAAAAATTGTTTTATCATGTTGAAGCAAAAATCATTTTGAAAAGAAAAGGATTTGGAAATCCTTATTTCAAAAGATTTTCTTCTCTTGTGCTTTTTATGGTATCAATCTTTAAGGAAGAATGATTTTTCTATAAATAGTGTATTTCATGGAGGCATAGCATTCTTATTGATATAATATATGTTGTCTCCATTGCTTGAGATTTATAAACTAACATGTCAAGGACCCAATTTGGTTGGGTACCTAAAATTAAGAATCAAATTATTTTGTGAGAAAAAGTATTCTCAAGCTCGAGCTTGCAATGACAACCAACCAAGCTTGAGGATGAAGGACTCAACGATGAAGATGGTGATTCTAATCAAGCATGCACATTCAAAACATTGGTATTATCTAGCCTTGCTTGAAATATATTGTTAATCCATCAAATATTATGAGCTTTATGTGAAGATTGGATGAATGGCAAAAAGGAGTCTTTAAACTGATTGAAAAATACTTTGAAAACTCATATATTATTTTCAATATCTCTTTTGCACCTCAAGCTAAGTATGAACTATAGTGGCTATATTTCCAAATAAGAAAATCATTCCTTTTGCCACTAAAATTCTTTCAAGTTGCTTTCCTTGCCTATCATCTATTAAATGATTTTATGATTTTTGGATCTACTAATCACATCTTGTGCAAGGATACTTCTTTGTTGATGAAGAAGCCTAAAGATAAGAATGACTTGTTCAAAGGGACAGTCAAATTATACAAGGTTAAAATCTTCATCGAGGATCAAATAGTCAAGAGTTGCAAAATAAATTATCTTTACGCTAAGACAATTCATGGATGAACAAGCTCTTACAAAAGAAAGGTAAGAATGAGCAGTCGATTGGATAAAAGAATTTTGAGAGGTATGTTTACTCATCTCAAAATGGATATTATACATGCTTGACTAATCTTCTTCATATATATATATATATCCTAGTTATAATGTGTTACATCTTGAATGGGTATACAAATTGCTTCCGTTGTGCTGAAATTTATCTTATCCTTTATGAAGTAAATTTATTTTGAAAAGGACTTTAAAAATGTTTCCGCTATGTTAATATGTTTTATCATATGAAGCAACATTCTTCTTGAAAAAGAAAAGGTTTTACAGATCTCTTTTGTTGTTGATGACAAAGAGGATGAAAAATATTGATGTTTGATGTATGGATTATGAACTATACCCTTGATTATATCTTGTTACACTAATCCATATATATGTTGCTTCCTTGGATGAAAATTTTTTTAAATTCCTTTTGAAGCAAAATGTTTTAGAAAAGGATCATGAAATTCTTGAATTGCTTCCACTGTGTTGAAATTGCTTTGCCTTATTGAAGCAAAATCTATCTTGCAAAGAAAAAGATTTAAATTATCCTCATTTTAAATTACTTCTGCTATATGATAAAATATTTTTATAAGCAGA
This sequence comes from Biancaea sappan, assembly GCA_037074585.1. Classification (NCBI taxonomy): domain Eukaryota; kingdom Viridiplantae; phylum Streptophyta; class Magnoliopsida; order Fabales; family Fabaceae; genus Biancaea; species Biancaea sappan. The sequence goes on along the minus strand of CM073492.1, from coordinate 31,616,171 downwards.
AATTATTTTCAAAAATCTTGAAAAATATTACTATTTGATTTATGGATTATGATTAATATTCTTGTTTATATCATGCTTTGCTAATCCATATATCATGCTTTGCAAATGATGTTTATTTCTTGTTACATATTTCAAAGATTTCAATGTTTCTGCTATTTACTAAAATGCCTTTTCATAAACAAGCAGAAATCATCTTCAACAGAAATATTGCAGAAATTTCTTCAAAAGTTTTACTTCAAAATTATGCAAATCAAAAACTGAATTTCCTTTATACTGATTTGAACAATCTTTCTCAAAGGAAAAATGTTATGAAATTCAGGGGGAGCTTTGTAATACCCGTTAAAAAAAATTCTGTCTGCTTAAATTTTTACGTAAATTTTGTTATTTTGGTTGTGTATGATGTTGAAAATATGAATTTTCACTTATAATTGAATAAATTGTGAGATATAATGAATGGTACGATATGGAATTTATCCCATTAAGTAAAATACAATTCAAAAGTGGAATCTAAAATGTATAGTTGAAAGTGAGACTGGTAGATGAAACTGGTAGTTGAAATAGTATAGGAGAACGGTAGATGAAAACTGGTAAGTGAAACTGGTAGATGAAATAGTATAGGAGAATGGTAGATGAAAACTGGTAAGTAAAACTGGTAGATGAAATAGTATAGGAGAATGGTAGATGGAATAGTAGCAAATAGTACCATAACTTCTCTTATAAATAGGCCATTCCATTTCACTCATATGCTGACTGGTCGACCAACGAGCTCCAGAGGCAAAGTATTTGAGCACTGGTCGACCACCCCATCCTGACTGATCAACCAACGAGCTCCAGAAACAAAGATTCTTGAAGACCATAAGCGTTGGTCGACCACCCTATCTGCACTGGTCGATCAACGGACTCCAATAAACAATATCCTGAGGAGGAACCATAAGCGTTGGTCGACCATCCCATCTACACTGGTCGACCAGCGTGACTGATGAATCACTTCTGGACTACATTGGTCGACCATCGTGCCACACTGGTCGACTACCGACATCAGAAAATGTGTTGTAACGGCTAGTTTTTGCTGACATCATTATGGAACCACCTTGGATTTGTCTCCAACGGTCTTATTCGTCTTTGGGCTACATATATCAACCTTGGGGGCTATCAAAATAGAAAAGAGAACACTCCTATTACTGAACATCATCTGTAAATTCTCTCTTATGCAGATTATACCCTTGTGAGCTTATCAATGTAATATATACTCTGTTTTTAGAGAGTTTCTCTGTAATTGTTGATTTTGATCAACACAAATATTATCTTGAGTTGTATTATCAAGGAGAGTATTCCTTGATAGAGTATTTATTGAGAGAGCTTTTCTTTGGGTTGTAAAGAAGCCAATTTAGCAAAAATTCTCCGGAGGATTGAAGAGGAGCCCGGATTCGTAAATTCTTCGTTGGGTTGTGGAGGAGCCTTGGCTAACGAAATTCTTTGTAGTGGTTTGCAAGTACCCAGATCAAACTTGCAAGTATAGTGAAAATACTCAAGTGACTTCTTGAGGACTGGATGTAGGCTTGAGATTAGCCGAACCAGTATAAATCTATGAGTTTGCTCTCTCTATCCCTTACTCCTTTATTTGTGCTTATTGTTATCTATTCTTTATTTCCTTGCTCCTCATAATTATTCATCTTGATAGCACATTTATTTTCTATGTTGTATTTATTATCTTAAGTATTACACTTCTACAGAAAATCATTTCAACTTCCAATTAATTTTTGTGAAAAATTTATAAAACTCAATTCACCCCCCTCTTGGGTTCCAACCATTACTTTTAGAAATAACTTGTGGCTACGTTATCTGCCTTTATGAGTAAGTAGGAACCTAAGAGGTAATGTCTCTATGTTCGAAGGCAATGAACGATTACCATCATTTCCTTCTCTTGTATGGCTCAGTATTGTGAGCTTCCAGCTCTTATAAGCAATTGGGTGTTTTTCTTGTATCAACACCCCACCAATAGCAAAATCAGAGGCATCCATGTGAGCTTTAAAAGGCTTCCTATAGTCTGGTAGTTTCAATACTGGTTCCTCCACAACTACCTTCTTCAGTCCTTCAAATACCTCTTGACAAGAATCCATCCAACTCCATGCACGACCTTTTTTCAATAAGTCTGTAAAGGGTGTAGCTATTTTAGAATATCCCTTGATAAACCACTGATAATAGTTCATTAGTCCAAGGAAAGACTATAATTAAGGTATGGTAGTAAGTGGATCCCATTCAAGTATGACCTTCACTTTCTCCCCATCCATACTAAACTTGCCATCCCTAATTTATGTTCCCAGAAGGATACTTCAGTTTAGGTAAATGAGCATTTCTTCTTCTTAACGTATAGCTCGTTCTCCTGAAGGACTTGGAAGACTTTCCCCAAGTGTTCCTCTATGGTATTGCTATATACCACAATATCATCTAAATATATCACCACGAACTTGTCTAAGGAGGGATGAAAGATGTTATTCATGAGAATGCAAAATGTTGCATGGGTATTGGTAAGACCAAAAGGCATAACCAAGAATTTGTAGGATCTATACCTTGTAACACATGTAGTCTTCAGTTCATTGCCTTCCTCTATATTGGTTTAAGGCATTATGACTGTCGAATTACCTAAAATTGAATTTATGACAACTAGCAGTATAATGATCTCTCCAGGTTATTCTCACTCTTGGAGCCTTGCTTTTAATTGCCTAATTAATTGTTCAAATACTAATTATCCTAATTTCCTAATGATTACAAAAAAGGGGGGTTTTTTTGACAGGATTAAAATATAAAAACAGAATAACAACACAGAACATAACACAATAACACAAACATGTAATCAGTCATTCAATCCCTAGAGTCTACATCTATCATTATTTAATTCTTGGTTTGTTCTGATTTAATCATATCATTCAGTTTTCAATTAAAATTCCTAGAAGAACTTCCAAAATTGAACTATACCAGAATCATAATTAGGGAAATCACCACTGATCACAACATAATATAATTCGTTTAAGCCTTAACTAAATCATGCCTCCACAATCACATACTAACATGTCATTTTTATCCTAACTCACGACACATACATAGCAATCGCATACATATACATACAACAAGCTAAATTCTCATATAAAAATTACATAACAGAACTCATGTTTAGACAAGTCATATCTGAGCAAGAATAAACACAAGAACAAGAGTAATTGTAGAACAGAAATGAAATAGGATTGGAAACTAGAAAACTTATCTATATTGATCCAAAGATACATTCTCCAATTCATGTCTGACCAATTACATAAGAGTTCTAGCAATCCATAGGGACTAAAATGAAAATAAAGGAAAGGAAAAATATACAAAAAACTAAGCTACGAAATTGGTGGAAGAACGTAATCTCCAACATTCCGACAATAGTGTCTGGAGTACCCTTTTAAAACCAGCAAGAAGGAAGAAATTGTAATCCAGTTCAACTTGTACGTTGTCCATATTTGACAATTGTTGATATGTTTCTGATTACCTGCTATTTTACAATTGTTGGTTGCTGGCAATTTTGGTTCCTTCTGCATTCACATGCATGTAAAAAGAGAAATCAAGCTTGGATTTTTCTTTGCTTCAGCCATTTTCTACACGCATAGAGGAACACTTACTGCTAATTGCTGGCTTCCTTGTTACCAATTGCTTCTTCAAATTTATCTATAGAAATTAGCCTTCAATTTACCAATTTTTCTGACTTATGAATGTGTTTTCGTTGTTTGCTTCTGTTGTAGAATATTTTCTAGTTTGGCTGTAACTTTGGCTTAATATAGGAATGTGGGACCAGTCAATGTCCAGTCAGCTCACAGTCATTTGCCACATCATCATAAAATTCTCTAATTTATTTTCTACAAAAATACACAATTGAATTAATTAGGATAAAATTATAAAATTGAAGCATATTAATTATATAATTAATTTACACCTAATAAATCTAAAATTATAATAAAATTAGAGAATTTACAAAATTAAAGAAGCAATAAGGACTAAAATGGGGACTAAAATAAATGGAAAATGCATGTTATCATATACGTACTTGGTACTACCCCGATCATAAATCCAACTTAGTGAAGTACCTTGCACTTCCAATCCTATCAAAGAGATCGATGATCAATGGGATAGTATACTTGTTCTTCACGGTAATCTTGTTTTAATGCTTGATAGTCTATACATAGCCGTAACGAACCATCATGTTTTTTCTAGAATAGCACGGGCGCACCATACAGAGATTTTGAAGGTTGGATGAATCTGACATCAAGTAACTCATTCAATTATTTCTTGAGTTCATCCAACTCTTTTGGTGACATTCGATAAGGTGCTATGGCTGGTGGCGTGTACTAGGCTCCAACTCAATCTTATGATCTACTCCTGTCGAGGTAGTAGCTTCTAGGTAACTCAGGTGGCATCATGTCTTTGTACTCCTTAAGAACTTTATCTATCTCCTTGGGTACTTCAAGATAAGGAAAAGGGAGTGTCCATCTTCAAAGCCACTAGGTAAGTAGGTTCCTTCTTTTTAAGTCCCTTGGAGAACTACATAGCCGACAAAGTCTTTTTTCTCTATCTCGGCTCTCCTCCTCAATGGTATTAAGCATGCATCTTATCCTCCCATGATGCAAAGTGAATTAACAAAAGGAAGAGGAAGAGCTCTTACCTTACCAAGGAATTTCATTCTTAGCACCATATTGAAATCGTCCATGTCAACCACTGAAAGATCAATCTTACCATCCTATCCTCTGATGGATAGCCTTACGTCGTGTGCCATGCCCGCAATAGGTTTGGTTGTGGTATTTATAGTCTTTAGCCACCCTTTCTCTTTAGTAACATTGAGATTAATCCATATGGCCTCATGCTCTGTTATAAAGTTATGCGTAGCTCCCATATCGACCAAGGCTTGTACTTTCTTGCCGTTGATCTTGACGGTCGTATACATAAGCCCTTTGGCCAATAACTTAGGTGGATCTACCTTAGCTACCATATTTAGAAACTGTAGAAACTCCATTTGAGCCTCCTTGTTACTGTCACTTGACCCTTCATCCACCTTTGCCACAAGGGCGTTAAAAACCTTCTTCTTAGGACACTTATGTGCGTAATGAGGTCCATAACAAATGAAGCAGCTTCCCGTCTTAGGGGACTCCTTAGCCTTGCCCTTCCACTTAGAATCATTCGACTTCTCTTGGGTTGAGGCCCTTGGCTTGCCACCTTTCTCTCCCCCACTATATCCCTTGTACCCCATCTTCTTCTCCTTGGATTTAAAAGAGTCTCCTTTCTTATATTTAACCAAGTTTTTGATCACGGCTATGGTTGAAGCAAGGTCTTGAATGTTTTGACGCTGTAGCTCTTATTTCACCCATGGTTGCAAACCATCCATGAAGAAGAACTTCTTCAATTCCTCGGATAGATCAGGAATCTCAAGTACTATCTTAGTGAACTCATCAATGTATTCCCTAATCTTACTTGAATGTTTGAGTCTTCGTAATTTTGCTTTTGCCTCATCCTCCACATCCTTAGGATATAATTGGGATTTAAGATCATTTTTATATTCATCCCAGGTAGAGATATCAATCGTACCTTTTTGAATGTCTTCCTTGCGATGTCTTCACCAAGTTTGAGTTGAATCAATGATGTACAGGGTAGCAGTGCAAATCCTTTGATCATCATTATTGATCCCTAAGTATTCAAAGTACTGCTCCAATCCCCATAGGAAGTTGTTAAGCTCCTTGGCATCTATCTTCCCACCATATGATTTGGGCTTTAGAGCTTTAACCCTTACCGAGTTTATGGCCACCGTAGCTCGTGAGGCAATCACTGCCTTACATAATGCTAAGTCTTTTTTTGGGCCCTCATGCCTTTCTCTAAGGCTTCTACCCTTTCAAGCACCTTATCAAGCTTGTTATCCATCTCTTGATACACCAAGCGGGTAGTAGAGTTAATAGCTCCTAACATCTCTTCATGGAGCTGTTCATTATCCTCTACGGATAGATACTCATCGAGACATGAGATGACGTGGTTGAGGTTTTCGGCCATTGCCTTAATGGCTTCCTCAACACACTTTAACCTTCTTTCTATAACTGCTATGGTGTCCTTAGATGATGACTTTTTACTTTTGCCAGCATAGGCCTCCACATCAATGAGAGTTGGGCTATCCATGATCTCTTTTAAGCAAATTTGTTATGAATCAAAGCTCTGATATCAACTATCACGGGCTGGGACTTTTCTACCCACACCATGTAGCATTTAGCTTACTCACAACCTGATGTAAGGGCTAAGTCAACCTAACTCAACCAAACTCTCAAGAAAGAGAAGTAAGACAAGTTGCAAGGAGAAGAACACTCAAGAACACTTAAGAGAATACTTGTGTATTGCTCTTAAATAATTTTACAAGAGAACTCACTGACTTGGGTGGGAGCAAATGACCCTTCTGCCTATTTATAGGCTCCATCCACCTCTTTGGGCTACAAGATTTGTACAAGTGTACGGCTAAGGTCGTATGTCTGGAAAGTTTTATACAAATATCTCTAAAGCATAGAAATATTAAGGAAACCTTAGATAACTAAAGATAATTCTAGACTAACCTAGTATTCTCTAGAGTTATGTACAACATTCTACTACACTATATCAAGTAAATTCAAGAATGTACAAGATTTCTCTAAAATATTCTAATTAACCTCATGTCAAGTACTTTGTATGTGACATAAGGCTCTATTGAGTCTTTTAGAAATTTTAATGTGGTTCTAAGATGTTCGTCTCCACATGAACGGATGCCCCTTGAACCCAAGGTCTATGAGATCACATTTATCAATCATGTTAGCAAATTTCTTAGCTCTTCCCGGTAAAAATTACCACCAACAACTTTAGTGAGAAGCAAGATTTCATTAAAATCCCAAAATTTGCCAATGGTGATTAATCTTTTTTCTTAAATCAGACGGATACATCCAAAGAGGTTTTCTTCTCACAAGGAAAGAGTTGGCATGCACTACAAATAAAAAGCAAACACGATTATTTTTTGTCATGGAAATGGTAATATCATGTCTATTATAATCGAAAATATTGTAAAAAAAAAATCAGAAATCGTGGAAAGAATCCAATTCCCCTCGAGTGGCCATTAGCTTTGCTAATAGCAACAATAAGATATCTCACAGAATTCCAAAAAGCACTAGTAGCATAAACTCATTGTGCGGTTCAAGAATACACGACATAGACGGCTTTTGCGACAAAATCAACTCCTTGATATACTGCTTAGCAATTTTATTCGCCGCTTCATGAACATTCCAAAAATAATTAGAAAGTTTTTAAAAATCATTGAGAATTTTATGAAATAATAGTAAAAAAATAAAGAGAAAAAAAGTCAAATTAGCAATTGTGATCAATTTGCTTGTCTCCCTCAAGAATTGCGTTGTTAATATCATGGTTCATGGGAGGAAAAGTCTAGGGAACACCACTAGAATTAGGTGCTCTTCTTGACTGCTTTTTTTTTTTGGACAAAATAGAATTCATTTTCATTAAAGTGGCATAAAGCCAAAGGTTAGGACTTGAATATCAACTATTACATAGTAAGCCTAAATTTATGGGAAATATACATACTTAAAGAAGCACATCCCAAAAATAGTATCAAAGAAGACTAAGGCCCTGTTTGGGTAAACAACTTAATTAAGCACTTATATTATAAGCGTTTATGATATAAGTACTTGTTAACAATTTAACAAGTATACCAGTTGCACAAGTAATAAAAAGTTAGTAAGATATCGTTCCCACGAGGACAAACTCACTAATTATCCAAGAAATTCATTTGCATTAGTTAGGCAATCAAGATTGGATTAAAGACAACTCTATTTAAAGAACTGGAAAGAAATAAAATCAGTAAAATTTAACAACGATCAACAAACAATTCAATTAAATTAATAAGTGTGAAAGCTTAGAGTCACTAATTTCCCTCTTCCATCCTAGAAATTACTAATCTCTCTCTTGTACCTGTGATTCTAATTAATTATACATGTTAATCTTAGGTTATCTCATGACTTAAAATAATTCTTCTGAATCTAAATTAAGCTACTAACTCCCACGCAATCCCTTACGTGGGCTAAGTCTAATATACATTAACCTAAATTTGATTAAACGAGATCAACTAATATCCCTATCAGTTAACAAGTGAAATCCCTTAGGTTAAGGTCACGTACTTGTCTTTTTCAATCAGAGTTCTACTCTTATTTCCCTCTCTCAAGATTGATGAGAGCAACGTGCAAACTATAAATTAATCAAGTTCATAGTAAGCTCAAGGTAAATGAATAAAAAGACATGTATTGATTAAAAGAAATCATAAATACAAAGAGAGAAATAATCCCTAATATAAAATTAGGTTCATAGCAACTCTAGATGGAGAAAATTAGCCACGCATTGCCTTAAAATTATAGAAAATAATAAAAGATAACTCAATGAATCCAAGGTTAGGTTGATGGAAATCGGGCTCGGAAAGCTTTAAAATGGGATTGCTCCTCTTCCCTCTGCAAAGTCGAAATCCTCTGGCTTCCCTCAAACTCAGAATACCCTAAAAAATCTGTTCTGTCGTTATTTAAACCAATAGAAAAATTACAGAAAATATGCATAGTTTAAGGCTTCAAATTCATCAGTTCTAGGAGCCACCACTATAAAGCGGTGGTTGGCAGAGAGGAGGACCTAAAAATCCTTAGTTCCATTATCCACCATTATGGCTGTGAAATCCACTGGTATAGATGTGAGAGACAGAAAGCCAATTCTTCTTCTGACAGGGTCTATCTTCTTGCACAAGCTTCTCACCAACTCAATCTATATCAGAAAACAATAAATCATAAAAGATCATAGGTAAATGATCATGAAATCACTCAATAAACAAAGCCTCTAAGGAAAAATCCTAAACTCATCTAAACTACTCAAACAGGGATTAAGAATTGTAAGTATAGGCAAGATAGATATCAAAAGAGAAGGTAAATAGCACCAAAATAGTACTGAGTTGAGAACTTAATAGTACTTATGTTATAAGCGCTTAATTCAATAAGCTATTTGTGTTTGAATGCATATTTGAAAAACACTTATGCTGTATTTTAAGGTGTTTGGATACATTATTATATAAGCACTTATGACAGTTAAAATTACTGAAAAGCCCATCATAAGCACTTATAAAATTAAAGTGTTTGGATAAATAAATACTTGACATAATTTTTAGAAAACTAAATAAAAATAAAAACTAAAGAACTAATTAATTTAAATCATGGATTATATCATTAGAATTTTAAAATTTTAATATCAATTTTAACTTTCACCATTAGGAAAGAGTTAAAGTGAGTGTGTGGCATGATTTTTTCGCCTCCTGGTATATTATTCACATTACTGGTGTATTATTAGTTTTGTTATTTAGTTTATTCAAATTAAAATATAAATCTCAACAAGAAAAGAGAAAGTACGAAAAAAGCCACTTTTATAATTAAGTTTAATCTCAAGGATCATTACAACAAAGCCAATCCTATTACATAAACCTATAACAACTTGCATAGAAAGCCAATCCCATTACATCTGACATGAATCATAATAGCCTACACGGAATCAAAATAGCCTACACTAAATACAAATTAAACTACATTTGTTGCTTCTATCTACATTTGATATCTTCTCCTTGATCATCGGAGTCTGCAGCTTCAATGAAAGAGGTAACTCTAAAAACACAAACATGTGAATGAAATCTTTACGCATATCCAAAGCTTAACATCTGGGTATATGTCCAACTTCAGTTCCAACCAACTCCATGGTAAACTGAGAACTTAAATTAAACAATCAATTCAAAGTGCAAAGCAATGTAACGAAAGGCATCATTTTATGAGCTGTGAGAATATTGATTACATGATTAGTACCCATGAGTCATGAACTTAATTGTGATGAAAAAGTAAAGAATTTTACAAAATGATGTCTCTATTTAGGCAAAAGTATTAGAATGATGTCTCTAATTAGGCAACCTTTGTCCTACAGAATCATACGCATGCAGTGAATAAAATCTCAACCACTAAGCAAACATATATAGATACTAGTTCCACATTGTTCAAGTTCAGTAGAAAAATATACAAAAGCATAGATACCAATTCTACGTTGTTGAAGTTATCAGTTATTTCAGAAAAATCTCAAATACCAAATCTACATTGTTCAAGTTATGCCAGAAAAATCTAACATACAATAAACCAGAAACCTAGAAACCCATCTAAGATACAAGAAAAATTGTTTTTGGGTAGTAACTGTTACTACCCAAAAACTACCAGAAACGATTTTCGTTTCTGTGTAACCTAGAATTTATGGACCTTTGTTTCTGGGTCCAGAAACGAACCAGAAACAAAAAATTGTTTTTGGTTTACCCAGAAAATTTCAGATTCGAAACCAGATTTGAGGGAAAGGAAGAGCTCTTTAAGGGAATGGAAGAGTTGCTGGATCCGGCCTGATTTGGAGATAGGGAGGAAAGTTAAGAACGGTTGGGAGACGAGGAGTGCCAGGAGACAGAGTGTGGTTGAGAGATGGAAAACTGAGAGAATGAAGGGAGCAACTGGGAGACTGAGAGCACGAGAGTAGGGGAGGAATTTTTAGAAATTGATGAGGGTAGATTGGTCATGGATGACCGGTCTTTTCCCTCCGCATAAGCATTTTTGAGCTTATTTTGATAAGTTTCTCCATGAAGCTTGTTGAAATAAGCTCAAATGAGTTTATAAGTCATTTTCAAAAGTTCTTCCAAACACTTATTTTTGCTCCAAAAGTGCCTATGAAATAAATTAAGCTCAAAAAAGTTGTAAATAAGCTCATGTAAACAGTGTCTAATTAGAGACAATACACTTATAAACCATATCAAAATAGATTTAAAACAAAAAACCATCTCCTCAACTATGTACCTTGTTGTGACGAAGCCTATGTGCCTCGTTCAATATGACTATTAATGGGCCTTGTCACTTGTTGGGCTTTATTTTTTGCCTTGGAATATTTCTTTGAACCAGCAACCTATGTGTTTATCAACAATATAAATATTAATTGTGATAACTTGCATATTACATTCTTTAAAATTTTATTGATAATATTATTTATCATTTATCATGTCATACAATAATATTGAAACTCAAAATAAAAAAAAAGTTGTTTAAAATTAAAGGAAAAAATTGTTTAAATATTAGAAAACAAGAAGGACTCCGTAAAGTTTTGTTTTGTTTTGTTTTTTTTTTTTTTAAAAAAAGAAGAAGGACTCGTCAAGCACAAATTTATGTGCTGATGAACATAGAATTCATGGTTAAATTAATTATCGACATGAAATTCTTTTAAAGTTTAAAATTGATAATGTGAAATCCGTGTGTATGTATTTTAATATTAGTTCCGTCTTTATTTAAAGTTTAAAGCCACATACTTTTAAGTTATAAATTGAGATTATACCATTTGAATAAAAAATACTACCATGCATTGAGAGCGTATTTTCAACCTCCAAATTAATGATATTTAAAAAGATATTCTAGATTCATAAAATATTAACAAAATCAAAGTAATTACGTCGGTTTGTTTTTATTTTAAATGAAAATAAGAATATTTAAACTAATAAATAAAATTATAAAATCTTTTAGTTTTTGGTTTCAAAATTATATATATATATATATATATATATATATATATATATATTAACACTTATATAAAATAAAATATAAATACAAATTTTATATATTTTCCCATTAATATTAATATTCTCTCTAAGACTAATTGAGATACTAGATTGTTGTCCCTTGCCTGAGTAACTAGTGACATTTTTATGGGTGCAAATTGCCTCTAGCTCCCTCCTTTTGGTAGTTGGATTGATTTTAATCCAACAGTCAAGATTCGCTCGGCGTTTTTATTTTTTTTTTTAAATTCAAGATTAATCTTATGTCGTCTGATCTAAATTATTAATAATCAGATCCAACAGTCTAGATCTCTCCTACCCTAAACTCACCATTTTACATTTTTTGTTTGTTTGTTGACTCACCAACCAACCAAAACGGGTCACGTGGCACCCATAAAACCCAACCCCATTGGTGGTGCTCAAAGTTGATTGTGGCATATGAGAAGTATGATTAAGGCAACACTCATCTAGGTTGAAGTCACTTCAGGTTTGTCACCAATTGTCCATGGAGATTTCTGGCAAGCCCAGACAGAAATTACTACTTCATAATCGAGCTGCAGCAATATTTGTTGTTGTTGTTGTTGTTGTTGTTGTTGTTGTTGTTGTTGTTGTTGTTGTTGTTGTTGTTGTTGTTGTTGTTGTTGTTGTTGTTGTTGTTGTTGTTGTTGTTGTTGTTGTTGTTGTTGTTGTTGTTGTTGTTGTTGTTGTTGTTGTTGTTGTTGTTGTTGTTGTTGTTGTTGTTGTTGTTGTTGTTGTTGTTGTTGTTGTTGTTGTTGTTGTTGTTGTTGTTGTTGTTGTTGTTGTTGTTGTTGTTGTTGTTGTTGTTGTTGTTGTTGTTGTTGTTGTTGTTGTTGTTGTTGTTGTTGTTGTTGTTGTTGTTGTTGTTGTTGTTGTTGTTGTTGTTGTTGTTGTTGTTGTTGTTGTTGTTGTTGTTGTTGTTGTTGTTGTTGTTGTTGTTGTTGTTGTTGTTGTTGTTGTTGTTGTTGTTGTTGTTGTTGTTGTTGTATGTCCAATCCGACCTCCTCCTCCTCCTTTGCTTCTTCACAAGTTGTGGGAGAGTCATAATCAAAGCTCAGTTCAAATGGTTCTCTGATTCCCATCTCCATTTGACCTATCTCAAGCGTGCAATCAAGGCTTTGGTCTTTGTCCTCCACCTTCACTACTTTCTCGCTGCCCACAGAACACTCCCTCAATTCCTCCTCTCTACTATGAATAGCCCAAACTCCTCCATGCCCATACACTCATTCTTGTTGTATTTCTAATTAGAGACACTACACAATCAACTTTGAGCATCGATGGCGAGGTTGGATTTGATTACTAATGACTTAGATTAGACGGTGTAGAATTAATCTCAAAATTTTTTTATTAAAAAAAAGCAAAAACACATAACGAATCCTGGCCATTGCATTAAAGTCAATTCAACTGCCAGGAGGGGGAGGCAATCTGCACCCTATTTTTATAATCTTGTGAGAAAGCAAACATTTTAGCTATATGAATATTATCATCTAACAACAACAACAACAACAACAACAATAATAATAATCAAACTAACTCACATTATCAAAAAAATATTCAAACTAACTAACATTATCAAAAAAATATTCAAACTAGAAAATAAATTAAATTTGATTATAATCATTTAGGTCAATTTGACTTGAAAATAAAGATAAATTTTTTTTTATTTTTTACATAAAAAACACTTTTCTAAATTTTAAAAAAATTTTATAATAAAATCTAAAACTGAAAATAAAAAATATTTTTGCAAAATCTTCATATATAATTTTAATCACTTTCTCTTTTCACTTCTTTAAGGTGAGACGTGAGCTAACGCGGATCCTCTCCAATACCCCAAAGATATTGGAGAGTCTTATACTTTTACCTAGATCGTTCGATTGAAGCTACAGACAACCCAAATCACGCAAGAAGGTTGACAAAGACTAAATTGAATTCAAAATAAAATATATTCTGGAATGAGGACCTTAGATAAAATTAAATATGATCTTAAATCAAGTAAAAGACAAAAAGAAAAATCTTAAATAGGAACCTAGGCGAAAAAAAAAACTTTTTAATTTATTCAGTTTAGTCTTTGTCAGCTTGCTTGCGCTATCTAGGCCGTTAGTGACTTCAATTGGAAGGCCTAAATGAAAGTATAAGACTATCCAATTCTTTTAAGGTATTGGAGAGGATTTGCATCCGACATGTGCGGGAGCAATTTTCAAACATATAGATTCAGTATATACTAAGATCCATGATAAAAAAAAATCACCCTGTAGATTAATAACTAAATAATTAAAAAAAATTAGAGTAATGGAATATTAAAAGAAATAATTTACCACCCTTTTCTGTTTTCATATAGCAATAATTATATTATTTACTATATTTTATATTATTAATATATGATTTTAATACCAATAATCTAAATATTTAATACACACACACACACACACACACACACACACACACACACACACACACACACACACACATATATATATAGATTAAAGATTATAGTCATACATATTGAAGTTTTTTTTAACATGTATTTTTTCTTAGAGGTAATTTTGTTTAAGATATTGTCAAACACCGAATATAAGTGTTTCTTTCATGAAATTCAAAAATTGAGTTTGTCATCTTGTAAGAGAATATTTCTTTATGCTAAATTAAATTATAAACTTTGGGTCATGTGCAATAAATTTTCTTCAATTTTAAAAAATTAAAATTGAACCCCTAAACTTTAAAACTTGTGCAATTTGTTAATAACACTGTTAAGTTCCTTGCCATGTCAGCAAATTACACACTACAAGGTCCTTATTGAGTTTAATAATTGCAACTTTAGGTTTATTATTGACAGCTCAACCCAAGACCACTCTGTCTCTAAGACCATCACATCGGAATCTAGTAAGAGTGTGTTTGAAAAATCGGTGGGTAACGTAGTTTGGATAAACTTAGATTTAGGTGAATATAATTTATGTTTGAGAGATAATTGGACAAATATAGTTTGGAGCAGATCATAGGATGTTTAGATATTTGTTTACAAACGTAGTTTTGATTGTATAATTATCAGAAATGACATAAATTATATCAATTTTGATATATTATTATTTATTGTCATTTTTTTAAGTCTAATGTAATGAATTATATCAATATTTTCATAAAGTGCGCTAAATTATTATTTTTTGGTTTACTTATCAATATTACTAATTAATATTTTAATTACTCATTAGAATGTTACTTCAATTTAAACAATTAAAACTAAGTATAATTATAATTAAAGTGCTAATAATTATAATTTGTCTTTTCGTAAAAATTATTTAAAAGTTTTTCAACTTTAATATTTAACTAATTAAGAACAAATTAGTGATTAAAAAAAGTAACATACAAGTTGTCCAAATTAATGATTGATTAAGAATGAATTAATGATTAATAAAACGAATAAAGAACAAATTCATACGCAGTCATCAGGTTGGCCATGTCATCTTCTTTATTAAGCCAGCATGATCTTTTTCATCCCCGTGCAACAAAATGCATACGCAGTCCAAAATAGAAGAAAACAGGGAGCTCCCCAAAGTCGATCACCTTCATGCATCAAATATGCCTGAAGATCCTCTGCTTGTATTTGTTCATACTTGTTTTTTTAGCAATAGTTTAACTGTAGTTAAACTATTGCTAAAAAGACAAGTAGTTGCCTACTTGTCTCTAAGACAAGCAGGGGATCCCTACCCATCATATACCAACAACTATGCCTCGTCGTTCACAAAGTCCCTCACCATCATGTCATTGTTTATCAACATCAGATACCTACGAATCACACCAATGCATACCAAAACAAAAAATTTGGAGCTCCTTCAAATGGCACCATCGCCACATGCACACGCCGCCATCGCTCTATCTACTCTTTCTTGGATAGCACAAAAACACATACGCAACAAACAACATACACTCGATTTTTTCCCCCACACCCACATTCTCGCGGCTCTATTTTGGTGACAAAAAACGAAGTAGAATAGGGAAGAACATGGGGTAAAAGTGGAAATGCCTACACGACCTTCAATGTCCCTCCACCCAATGTTGTCAGAACCGGCCCGGCTATTGACCCGGACAGGCCTTCGGGTCACTGGGTCACTGGTTCAACCGCCGGGTCACCGGGTCAATTGCTGACCCGGATAAATACATTAAAAAATTAAAATTATATATATATACCTATAGATTTTTATAGATAAATTAAAAAAATAAGTAAAATAAATAATTTACATGTAAATTTCATAATTTAAAGTTATAAACATCCAAAATAATTCATAAACATCTCTAATAATTTAAACATAAAGTCATAAATATTCATAATAATTCATAAAGTCATAAATAAAATCATCTAAATATAATAATTCAGACATTTAAAGTCTTAAACATTCATAATAATTTATAAAGTCATTAATAATTAAGAAAAATTAAGTAATTTTTAAGAAAAAAAATTAATTTATCCTCTTTAAATTAAAAATAATAATTTTGATATTTTATTTTATAATATTTTCGATTTTATAAAAAAAAAATCCACCACTTGTAGAATTCAAATTAATCCTTTAAATGGCTTGTTATAAATTTAAAGGACTAATTTGAAACCAATATTTGTTATAGACTTCCTTGAAAATATTTATTGTCTAACATAATATTTTAGCATATTTTAACCGTAAATAGTTAACTTCAATTTTAAATAAAATTTATGAAACTGAAAGAGAAATTTAACTAATATTTTTAGAGAAATAAAGTGAGAATATTATGTTCCAATTTGTTTGTAGTGGAACGGTGTAGATATGGAGAAAAAAAAAGCATTAATTTTTAGAGTAAATAAAATAATTTTTTTTGAAAATTATTAATAATATTAACCATAAAAAATTTTTAAAAAAATTAAAAAAAAATCGGGTCACGGGTCACCGGATCGACCAAGACTCGCCCGGGTCGGCCGGGTCTTGACCGGTCCGTGTGTAGACCGGTCCGTTGAAGTGACCCGGATCGGGTCATGTGCCGGGTCACCGGTTTTCGGGTCGACCCGACCGGGCCGGTCCGGGTCGGACAACACTGCCTCCACCATACCATGCTCAATATCTCCTAGAAACTCGTCTGGCCAGCATTGAAGCAGATGTAGTTTGCTTTCTAAAACGTGGTTGCAGCTCGATTTCTATCACCCAGCCAAACTTCCTAAACTTGCTCGCTAATGTGGCTGCACCTGAACGCCACGCTCTCCCAAACAAGCACTAAACTGCACAACCAGCAAAGGCATGTTCTTCATCTATCGGAATCTAGTGAGCTGCGCAACCAGTGGAGGCATGTTTTTCTATCAATGATGAGGCTAAAGCTACAATTTTTAAACTTGGTAAGGACCAGGTTTTGAAATTGTAAAGGAAAGCTAGAGATTTTTGTCGCAGAGGGAGATGTGGAAATTCCAGTAGGCGTGTGGCTTGGAAGGGATGACTGTGTTGGAATCCTATTTAGATGATGTGCAAAATTAAGATGACGTGGAATGGATTTGATGCCACTTGGACAATTTTGGTGAATAAATTTCTAGAAGGTGAATTCACTAGAAAAGTATAGGAGACTTTTATTCTAATGTAAATTATTGGATATGTATTTAATAGTATATTTTTTTTTATTTTTTATTTTTTAATTTTTAAAAATTATATTAAACGTTGATCAATTTAATGATCATTGACCAAGATCAAATAATTAGTAAAATTTTTAAAAAATAAAAAATATAAAAAATATAAACTATTACATCTAATTATTCATGTTAACGATTTATGTTAAAATAAAAACCTTTTATATTTTTTAAATGTAAAAGGGAATGCGCTTCCAATTTTCGAACTTGCTGGGAAACAACGTTATTGTTATTATTAAGGGATGAGGTTTACTGTACAATTTTAAAGTTTGGGGGATTAATTGTAACTTCCAAAATTGAAAAGTTTATTGCATAGACATACTGGGTCGAGCAGATGATCCTGTTAAGAGGTTATCTCATCTGCGTTTTATCCTATTTTTTTAACCCATCGGATTGTGTGATCATCGTTGATCCGAATCAGCCTGGCAGAGCGTGCCGTGAGAGGGCCACGTGGCTGGGACTTGAGTTGAGAAACAGTAACAGATTCCAACCAAACAAGAGACTCTCTCTCCCTCTCTCTCGTTCTAGAACAACACTATCCGCCTTTTGTCCTAACTTAGGGCTTCGTCTGATCATCTCCCCGGTATTCTTCGCCGCTGTTTGTTTTTGTAAGCCTCAATTTCCCCCGCCATTGCTCTGTTTCAATTTGCTTTGTTTTCGATCGTATTTTTCTGATTGCCATATTTGGGTACCATAGCGTCTCGTTGAGTTCTATTCCTTTTTGTACCCTTTTTCTTAGCTGCCAAACATAGATTTACAGTTCGATCATTTTTCGTTGTTTGGAAGGTGAGCTTTGCTCGTTTATTGAATAATCTCTTGCTCTGTCTTCCGCTTGGCTTCTGAAATTGTAACTCAATAATCGAAGCCAGAATAAAATCGTTAATTTTGAATATTAATTTTCGAGGTAGGTTCAGTTTATCTAAGATAAAAAAGTTGAATGAAACAAATTTCAGCGTTGAATTGGTTGCTCGGGATGAGAAGTTATGGTTGCATTTTGTTAATTTGTTGAGCAGTGGTGGAGTGGAATGAACTGGTTACTGGCCCCTTTGATGAGTTAAGGTCCTTGTGGTTGCGTACCCATTAAAAAAAAAAAAACAATCAATTCGGAGCATAATGTGTCATCATCATAATTTGACCATACTAACAAACCTGTGTTGTATTTTTATCCTAAACTTTTAAAATGTATGTCTGACTCAATTAATCTGCAGTGATTTGGGGTGTATCGTTAGTGTTTGCGAAATCTGTATTGTTAGTCTCTCTCTCTATGCTTTTCAGAACGGCTATACTGAGAAAACAAAGTCGAATTTTCCTACAGCCTCTTTTTCTGCTCAGTACTGAAAGCCATACATCCGGCTCATGTACCTTCTGCGTAGCATATATTCTATCGACTAAGTAAGCGACTGATTATAAATTGGAATGAGATGGACTTTGAAAAATTTGGGACTTGGGATCTTACTTGCATATTATTTGCCAGAAAATATGTAAGATGTTCGGCATCATGCATGGTTGGCCTACTGAAAGGATGTTTAACTTGGTGTAGACATGTGAAGATTGCCTTTTTCTGTTTTTTGTAGCGTGAAAGAAGTAATACACCTTGTTATTTTTAGTGGATAAACGTTGCTAGTGGGAGATTAAGTTGAGGTAGGTATATGATATATGTGCTTCTCATTTCTTGAAGAGTAAATATAAATCCATTTAATTACAGGCGATGAAATGGAGGACTACTTGAGGGCTCACTGGACGCCATCTCAAGACCAGTATTTTCTTGAGCTTATGCTGTCCCATGTGCACAAGGGGAATAAAACTGGAAAAGCGTTTAGTAGACAAGCTTGGGCAGACATGATTGAACAATTTAACACCAAATTTGGTTTTAAGTATGATGTAGATGTCTTGAAGAACCGACACAAACGGTTCAGGAAGCAATACAATGAGATGAAAATGCTTGTCAGTCAAAGTGGTTTTCGGTGGGATGGAAAACTAAACATGGTGATAGCTGATGATAAAACATGGGATAAGTATATTAAGGTACACACTTTCGTCAAACATTTCTAGAAGCACTTATAAACTTGACAATGCAATTAGCTTGTTAGTATACATGCAGGCCCATCCTGATGTGCAAGCTTACAGAACTAAAGTCGTGCCATATTATAAGGAGTTGTGCATAATATGTGGTCATACAGTTGCTGATGGAAGATACAGTCTTTCATGTTTTGATGTGGGCTTTGAATGTGAAGGTAGGAACAAATGCAGCAATGGTTAATTCTGTTTGTTTGTTTGTTTTGAAAGAAATCTCCTTTAATTTTTCTTATTCAAATTTAATCTACTGCTTGCGATCACATTCAGTCTGAACTTTTGCGATCTTTCCTCAGAAATTGCTCCAGAAGAAGCGGATGGCGAGAGTCCCACCAGTAAAGAAGTGGATGATACTTGCCTCAATGTTACCAATCATACTAAAATTGACTGGTCTCCAGTGATGGACCAATTTTTTCTTGAACTTATGCTGGATCAGGTTCGTAAAGGTAACAAGATTGGTCGTACATTCAAAAAAAAATCATGGGCAGACATGATAGAAGCATTTAATGATAGATTTGGATGTCATTACGGGAAGGTTGTCTTGAAAAACCGTTATAATGTCCTAAGGAGGCATTACTGCTCTATAAAGATCCTCCTTGGCAAAGAAGGGTTTAGTTGGGATAAGACGCAACAAAAAGTGGTGGCCAATGATCAAGCTTGGCAAAAATGCATCAGGGTATTTATGTTTCCTTTGGTTATTGTTTTCTTTACTTTTACATTCCTTGTTTCTGGTAATAACTTATACGTTTCTTTTGAATGATTTACTAACATTACCTACTCGAAGTTGCAGGTACATCACAACTTCCGGCTATACAAATTTAAAAGCATGCCATTTTATCCTGGCATGTGCTTTATATGTCGCAATGAAGATACACCTGGGGGAATAGCAAATGTGTGCAGCAGGTCAAATCTTGAACAGGGGTCTTCTGAGGACAAGAACTCTAGACGAGAAACTCAGCCGCTACCTAATGGAGATAACGGAGAATTGCATGTGACACCCAGCTCTGACATAGGTGGAAAGATCTCTAGCCGTGACACGCAGCTGCTCCCTGATGCAGGTAAGGGAGCATGTGACATAGGTGGTGAAAAGAACTCTAGCCGAGAAACTCAGCCACCCTCTAGAGCAGATAATCGAGCATTGCATTTAGATCGAGAAAAGAATGTTTTTTCTGGTCACCGAAAAAGGCATCAACCTGTAATGCCTCAAACCTTGAATGAGTCTAAGAGGGCAAGAAATTGTAATGGGGGCATGGAAGATGTTCTGAAACATGTGGCAGTTGCAGTCTCGTCATTAACCAAGAAAGCAAAGAAAGAGGATGCTTTTTCTATAGATAATGTAGTCAGTGTGCTTCAGGCTATACCAGACATGGACGACGATCTGATACTGGATGCCTGTGACTTTTTGGAAGATGAAAGAAGAGCAAGAATGTTTCTAGCCTTGGATGCTAATCTGAGGAAGAAATGGTTAATGAGAAAGCTTCGCCCAGTGTAAATGACGAACCTATGGCAAGTTCATCCCCGCTGTCACTTGTTATATTTCTTGAGTTTTGTTAAACTACTTGCAAGTCTATGGTAATTATAATGTATTGACATTTAATTATTCAACATAACCTAATTGGCAATAATATTCGACACTAGTGATGATATTTAATTTTTTAACAGTTAATTGGCAATAATACAAGTTGGGTGGTTGAAGTGGAGAATGACATTAGGGGTTGTTTGTGATCGGAAAGTACCTGATAAGCTCAAAGGAAAGTTTTATCGTACTGCTATAAGACCAACAATTTTATATGGGAGTGAATGTTGGGCAATGAAAGGACAACAAGAACATAAAATTGGAGTGGCGGAGATGAGGATGTTACGTTGGATGTGTGGTCATACAAGAAGAGATAGGATCCTTAATGATCATATACGAGGTAGAGTTGGAGTGACACTTATTGAGGAAAAAATGGTTGAAAACTATTTAAGGTGGTTTGGATATGTGCAAAGAAGACCGTTGGAAGCGTCAGTTAGGAGAGTTGAGCAGATGGTTTGGAGCCCTGTGAAAAAAGGTCGAGGAAGACCAAAAAAGACACTTAGAGAAATTATTGAACGGGACCTTCTAGTAAATGAAATATCTAAAGAGTTGGTCATTGATAGAGCTCAATAGCGTCGTGCGATCCATGTAGCCGACCTCACTTAGTGGGATAAGTTTATGTTGTTGTTGTTGTAATAACTGTCTTAACCAAACAAAAATTGATAGGTTTTTTAAATTTTTTTTGAAAGATGACATGAAAATTGAACTTTTTTCTTTTTTTTGAATGAGGGAGAATTGTCCTTTCTTATTTTTTGGGATAACTAACTCTGTTTAGCTGAATTATTTATGCCAAGTATTTTTCATTTTATTTTGAATGCTGCATATGAAAATTGAAGGCATTGTCAGGTAGCCAACAACGAGGACGACTTATCCAATATGAATAGGAAACTTTGACTTATTTTGGTACAAAATAGGAAGCACCAATTGAAAGTGTCAAGTAGACACGATACATCAAGCATATGTAGGCATATGCAATAAACATGTGATTGCCAAATCTTATATTTGGCTGCCCTTGTCAATCTGCAGCTAACTGAATCCAACCAAAAGAGATTGTGGACTTACATCCGTTGGAGTGGTTTTGAGATTAATTATACAGAAGAGATATGGTCTGTAACTCCTGGGATATTATCTGCATTACGGTCACTTCTCTATCAAAAAAAGTCATTTCAAAGAGTAAATTATTTTAATATTCTTTTTATTATTTTCAATTCTACATAAATCTTTTTTTTCACACATAGACCTCTCTTAAATTTTAAAACAAACCTACAGGTAACTCTTATTTGAAAAGATTTAAATCGTTAATGATGTAATCCAAAGAATCATATGTCATAGAAAAATTTGAAATTTCAAGATTGCTGATATGCAACTAATTTTTAATCTATGATTCAAGTGGAATGAGTAATCTTCATATAACTTGTAAGCCTATTTATTAGCTTTCCAGCACACCAAGATTCACATCAATTGAACTTTTATAGTTCAAATTATGTCCAATCTACAAAAGTATATTAGGTCATAAATTTCTTACAAGTCCAAAGTTGAGAATTGATATCTTTGGGCTTCAAGAACAAGTGAGAAGTGATTGGATGACTCAATTTGAGTAGAAGTCTAGGGTTTAGGGTTTAGGGAGGAGCAGAAATCACAGCTAAGATTAGAAGCTACGGCAGTACCTCGGAGAATGAAGAACGAAGCGCAGTAAGCATTCACGAAAGAGGCAACTTCAGCAATGGAACAATCTCCGAGACAGAAAATCTACTACACCAAAACGAAAATATAGTCACAGGAAAGTAGGAGGATCAGAGGAATTATAACGAGGGAGCTAAGTTAACTCTCATGAGGACAGCTGTAAAAATAGAAGACTCATGACAAGGGAGGATAGCACAACTGGATATTGCTCTGAACCTGAGATAGTGGAAATAGATTTGGGCCCGAAGTGCATAGTAGACCCAATCACACCCGAACCCAAAACATGGAGGAAACCTTTGCATGCCAAACAAACCATCTCAGTTATCAGCAACCCGAAGCCCAATTTGAAACTAAAAAACCCAGTCAACACCCTACAGATGGAGTGGGTCAATCAATAGTCAGCAGAAGAACCGAACAGCCCAACAACCAGTAGGTAGCCGAGAAAGCTTTGGACCTTCAACTATGGAAGCCCAGAAAACCAACTAAGGAGAAAAACTGCAACTACTACTACGTTGAATTCCCCCAAGACGATCAGGAAGTGGATGCAATAAAGAAGAGCAGTATCGAGGAACTGATGCTAGCAAAAGCTATGCACTCAAGACTGAATCTCAAAAGAGAAGGAGGCGAGGAGGAAAATAGCTGGATTGACTACAGTGAACACAATGATGAAGCTACACAGTGTGGGATGAAAACAGTAAAACAGTGAGCAATAGTCAACTGGGTTGCAACAAAAGAATCAAAATGGCTGCAAATGGCTGCAGATGTGATGGAGAATACTATACAACTAGATGTTATGGCCATGATTGCCATATGTTAGAATTGTCGGAGCACTGGGGCAACCTCAACAATAACTGAATTAAAAGAACTTGTTTCCAAGTTCAAGCCCCAAGTGGTGTTTCTCAGTGAGACTAAAGCAAAGAGCAGTAAGTTGTTAAATCTCAAAAGAAGACTTCATTTTGATGAAATGCATGTAGTTGACTGTAATTGATAGGTATCGGGTTGTAGTGAGTTATCTTGTGTAGTGGGCTGGTTTATTATGTATGGGTAATGGGAATTGGGAAAGGGTGGTGTGTGTGTGGAATGGGTGGCATGATTCTGTTAGGAGGGTAGTGGTGGAATTTCAGTAGAGGGCCATTGGTTATAAAAGGAGGAGAGAGGGAGAGAGTGGATCATCACTGAAAAATATTCAGATGCCTTTCGGTTGTTAGGAGGAATAGTATCCTCTGGAGGAGGCCTTGAGTCTCTGGAGTCTTCGGACTGAGTCTAGCTTTCTATTACTGTTTTTGTTATCATTTTAGTTCATTCCTCTTATGATCTTTATTCTTAGTAATTTCTAAATTCAGAATTGTAGTCCTTTTATCATATTAAATAAAATCTATCTTTTAGTTATTTTAATTCTGGGTTCCTATCATCTGGTCCGACCTGCCGGATACGTGAGGGGAGCCAGTGTTTTACTTGTCATTTATAATGTCAGTCGAGGATTGGGAAGAATTTAGGAAGAAGTTGGAACAAGTCATCATAGAGGCTGTTGACCATGCGTTCGACCGATTCCGGAGGAAGATATCAGTGAAGGATGCTGCTAGTACTAAAGGAGAAGGGGGGTTTTGAATTGAGACTCAAAATAGCGTGAGCAAGAAAAATATTAAAGTAGAGACATTGTCGCTGGAAAAACTTGTGTTTGAAAGCGCGCCTGCGAAGAAGGTTGAAGACGCGGTTGGAGTTGAGTCTCGATTTTTCAGGGGCTTAGGCGATGAGGATTTAAGCATCAGTAAGGGAAGGGAATTGGGTCGGAGGATGGGTAACTCCATCCATTTTAGTAAAACCCATTTGCAGATTGGCCCAAGGACATTAAGTGGTGCAGGCGCTGGTGTGGACCAGGCCCAGTTAGGCATAGGCCATATGGAGCAGAACCCGACCCAGGGATGCACGCTCAACACATCCCGAAATTCGCACGAGTCTGTGAGCAATAAACCGCCTCATCCAGACAGATCGTCATCCTTCTTCACTGCAGATAGGTCTGAGATAGAGCATCGACGATCATCGCATAAGAAGGGTAGAAGAATTCAGTATCTTACCTATTCAGAGCTCATGGCTAGGAAATCAAAGGGCCAATGTCTTCGGTGTGGGGAAACATCGCACCCTTTGCATCTTTGCTCTAACAGACAAATGCGATTAATTATTTTAGGAGATGGTGAGGGGATAAACGATGAAGGAGAAGTGGTAGCCATTGAAGATGATGAAGAACTGACTGAGGACACTGTGGAGAGCAACACAGTGATGGATGTTTTTTTGAAGGGGCTTTCTGAAGAGGACGGTAACGCGATTAATAGGGATAAAGAAGCGAGTCTAGCAGTATGTAACCCGACTCGTCTAGCCTTGGGCCAAAACCCAAAGGCCCAATATTTTGATTCTGAAAAGGGTTCGTCACTCGCATCAGGTTCGCTGTCTTGTTTGTTATCTCAGCAGAGGAACAACGTGACTGCACTGCAGGGGAGCAATACCGGTAGACCACCACCAGCGCCGGTATTACAGAGGATGATGAAAAAAGACTCTGCAAAAGATCGTGGAGGAAATAGTGAGAAGCTTAAAGGTGTTCGACATATAATGTTAAAGGTTGCTGGTTGGGAATTTGAAAATGTCAGAGTGGGTTGAAGGGTATTTTCCTTTTCGGCCTTGAGGACAAGGCTGATCTTAAGGGGGTGGTAATGATAGGTACCGGGTTGTAGTGAGTTATCTTGTGTAGTGGGTTGGTTTATTATGTATGGGTAATGGGAATTGGGAAAGGGTGGTGTGTGTGTGGAATGGGTGGCATGATTCTGTTAGGAGGGTAGTGGTGGAATTTCAGTAGAGGGCCATTGGTTATAAAAGGAGGAGAGAGGGAGAGAGTGGATCATCACTGAAAAAATATTCAGATGCCTTTGGGTTGTTAGGAGGAATAGTATCCTCTGGAGGAGGCCTTGAGTCTCTGGAGTCTCCGGACTGAGTCTAGCTTTCTATTACTGTTTCTGTTATCATTTTAGTTCATTCCTCTTATGATCTTTATTCTTAGTAATTTCTAAATTCAGAATTGTAGTCCTTTTATCATATTAAATAAAATCTATCTTTTGGTTATTTTAATTCTGGGTTCCTATCAATCTGGAGGCCTTTGTCTATTTTGGAAAAAGAATATTTGAGTAGAAGTTATCTTTAGAGACATTAATGTAATTCAGGCTTTTGTTACTGACCTGAATACAAATATCAAGTTTCATTATTCCTTTGTGTACGGTGATCCAGTGAGTCAGCAAAGAATGTTATTTTGGGGAAAACTTAGAAACTTACACACGCATAACCATAATCCTTGGATTTGTGCTAGAGACTTTAATGAGCTACTAAGCCAATAAAAAAAAAATTGGTGTTAGACAACATGGCAGGAGCTTGATGCAAAATTTCAAAGATTTTGATAGAGCCCCAATAATACAGTAAAGATAAACAACAAAGAATATAGAAGAGATAACTGAAATTGATACTCAAATGAAAATAATTCCCTACCAGTGGGGTAGAGAAGATTACACACACTAATAATGCTCTCAATAGAACATGAAATCACTCACAAACAAAGCAACACTCACAATAACATAAACTCACAATAAAAAAAAAAATGCAACAACACACACTAAATAGCCATGAACTCATAACAAGCTAGCTTTCCAGAGGGTAGCACTCTCCCAGACCATTTCCCATATTTTCCACACCCTTCATTCTCCTGCCTCCTTCCTTTTAAAACTCTTTGTATTGATTGGTCCCCACCCATTCAACCAATGTTGAACATGTGTCCCACCTCTCTTAGCCTTGCCATCACATATTTTTCCTTCCCTCACCCACTGCCTATAATTTGCACTAGTTCTATTATTACTCCACCTTCAAAGCTTCACCTTGCCCTTAAGGTGAGAAGTAGAAGTTGATATTGGTGGCTTCTTTCCCTTGAAATTTTGTTCTTGTTTTCCCAAAGGGCCCAACCAAGCATCTCCCAAACATATCTTGTTGTCGTGCCAAAAACAAGCAAATTGTAGTTTCATGGTGTCACGACCCATCCTGGATTCTCTAAAGATGAGTAAATCTTCAAGCCACTGTTCATTGTACCCAAAGCATCCCTTTCCTTCTTGCACTATCATATCCCCAAATTTAGCTAGACCTTTTTGATTTGCTCCTTGAATTATATTCATCATGGTCTTCAAGTGTACTAAGGTCCAAGAGAGGGCTAGTCCCCAAAATAGGTTCTTTCCTATAATGAATTTGAGGTAATCCTTCAGCCTACCTAACCAAGCAATATTGAATAACCTTCCTCTAATCATAATAATAAGTTCTGGATGCCCTTGGATTTCTTTTTGCCTATACGGAGCATTACTTACTTTACTTATTTGTTCAACACCCACCTCAAAAGCAATTAATTTGTGGTGCACTAAAACTAGTTTAACAGAGGCCAAAGCTTTTAGAATAACAGTCTGACCTCTATTGCTTTCTTTATTTTGTCACAAATAAATTTTGTAGGTGCAGGGGTAACTTTTGTCTTAGCTTCAAATTCAAAAAATAATCCACTTTTGACTATTGTTTCTTTAGGAACCCATGATTGCAGCCATGTCGCAGGTGCTTCTTCTCTATCATATTTAACCCCCTCTGCCAAAATCATTACTTGATGTTGTTTGCCCTTAATCATATGAACTGCAGCAATTTTAACCACTGGGTGATTCATCTTTAAGCTTCTACCTTGGTTCCAAACCCAGTTGCTTTCCTCTCCTACCATTATTAATAATTGTAGTTGAATTTTCTTGCTTCCAAACGTCTCAGCATGGCTGAAATTGCAGTCTAACTTCCTCTCTAGTACTTTGTTGGAGTCTGACAAACTTTGGACCTCCTCTGGTTTGTTTGACGTGGCTATAGTGAAAACACTCAATGTTTCTTTTGTAGAAGGCAGCGTTGAAGCTTCCTTAGAGGTACTGACTGCAGGAGCATTATTTTTTTGGTCAGTATTCTGTTTATAAAACCCTAATTCTTTTGGCCCCTTGTACTCACCATCCTCTTTGTCCCATTTTAAAATCATACTTTCTTTACTCTCTTCATGGCCCAAATATAATAACTGCTTATGGACTGTACTTTTTTCAATAAGATGGGTCAAACGAATTCTTTGGGCCATCATAGTATAGAAAATAAGTAGTCCAATAAAGTCTTCTTTTCCATTCAGTTTTGGGCTTCTTCCTAACTGGGTTACCTAACCCAATCCAAGATCCAATTTTTTTTTTCTATTTCTATTCCCTAACATCTATCTTTGCCGTCACACACTGGTGCTTATGATTAAAGCACTCAGATGCCCATAATCTCTCACCGCCATGGAAGTGCCATTCCCATTTTCTCCTGAAATATGCTCCAGACCTCGCTTTTCCTTCCTTCTCATTCGACACTACCTTGGAGACTGTCTCACGTGGTGCAGCCAGCCTATCTTTGTTCTCTTCTTTGCCTTTAACAACCTTTTGCTGCTGGAATATGAGTTGGGGTAGATGTTCCTGTGCTCCAAACACCTTGTTCATCCCTTCCCTCATAGTTTGGTTTAATAGGTCAGAAGCTTCTCCAAGTGGCAAAATCTTCGATTTAGAGCTTTCTTCTTCCTTGTATACTTCATTCGAAGGCTGAACTGTGGTAGTCTTCACTTCCTCAAATTTCTTTTCCTTCCTAGCTTCATTCTCATTTGAACTTAGACCTTTCTCCTTTTTCGATCGGGTTGTCTCATCTGAAATTGGAAGGACCACTAGTTGGCTTCGATTAAGTTCCTTTCAACTACATTCTTCCTTTTACTACTTGATTAAGCCACCATTCTCCTTGGGCTTATCAAGATTTCTTTCATCATCGTCTTTAACTCGTCCACGTCCCTTTTGTACTTCTCCCTTTTACACTCAGCAACCATCTCTTTGAATCTTGCATCTATATCTTCTCTTTTAGCTGCTATCATCTCATGAACTTCCCTTTTGAATCTTGCATTTATTTCCTCCATTTTTGTTGTTGCCATTCCTTGAACGAACTGCTCTGATACCAATTTGATAGAGCCCCAATAATACAGTAAAGATAAACAACAAAGAATACAGAAGAGATAACTGAAATTGATACTCAAATGATAATAATTCCCTACCAGTGGGGTAGAGAAGATTACATACACTAATAATGCTCTCAACAAAACATGAAATCACTCATAAACAAAGCAACACTCACAATAACATAAACTCACAGAATAAAAATAAAATGTAGCAACACATACTAAACAGCCATGAACTCATAACAAGCTAGCTTTCGAGAGGCTAGCACTCTCCCAGACAATTTCCCATATTTTCCACACCCTTCATTATGTTGCCTCCCTCCTTTTAAAACTCTTTGTATTTACTAGTCCCCACCCATTTAACCAATGTTGAACACGTGTCCCACCTCTCTTAGCCTTGCCATTATATATTTTTCCTTCCCTCACCCACTACCTATAATTTGCACCGGTTCTAATAACAAAGAGCCCCAAGTGGTGTTTCTCAGTGAGACTAAAGCAAAGAGCAGTAAGTTATTAAATCTCAAAAGAAGACTTCATTTTGATGAAATGCATGTAGTTGACTGTAATGGCAAATCTGGCGGCCTTTGTCTATTTTGGAAAAAGAATATCTCAGTAGAAGTTATCTTTAGAAATATTAATGTAATTCATGCTTTTGTTATTGACATGAATACAAATATCAAGTTTCATTATTCTTTTTTGTACGGTGATCCAGTGAGTCAGCACAGAAGGTTATTTTAGGGAAAACTTAGAAACTTACACATACATAACCATAATCCTTGGATTTGTTCTAGAGACTTTAATGATATACTAAGCCAATCAGAAAAAAGTGGTGTTAGACAACATAGTAGGAGCTTGATACAAAATTTCAGATAAAACATGGAAGAGTTGCCATAGAAGGGATGTAAATTCACCTGATGCAACAACAGGTCCATGGGCATTGTTGAGGAAAAATTAGACAGATGTGTCACCAATTGGGAATGGAGGAAACTTTTTCCTAATGCAATAGTCACAGCGGTAGCCCCTATCTCCTCTGACCACCATTCTCTCATCATTGACACATCTTCCTTTGTAACCTACAATAGGAAAACATTCAGGCTTGAAACTACTGGATAGAACATGATGACTTCAATACTATTATTGAGAAAAGCTAAAACTATGAAGAGAATAGCATCTTGAGTAAGTTGAATTCAGTGAAGACCAACCTTGAAGATTAGAGTAAGCGTACATTCAAGAGGGCATATCACAAAATAAAAAAAATCTTAAACATAGCCTTGAATAGCCCTATAAATCCCCCTCTATAAAGGAAAACATGGAAAAAAGATTCAAAATAAAAGAAGAAATTAAAGATATGTGAAGTCAAGAAGAGATGTATTAGGGTGCTAGAGCAAGAGTGAACTGGCTCAGATGGGGAGATAAAAATTCTACGTATTTCCATGCCACAACCATTCAGAGAAGGCATTACAACAATATTCACAAGATCAAAGACAAGCAAGGCAACTGATTAGAAGAGCAAGAGACGATTTCAAGAGCTTTTAAAGACTACTTTGAAGACTTCTTCAAAGAATCAGATGGAGATGAAGAAGATCAAGCAGTACAATTCATCCCTAGTCTCATTATAGCAAATGACAATGCTAGGTTATTAAAAGAAATATAGGAGAGTGAAGTTAAACATGCTATTTTTTCCCTTGGGCCTAACAAAGCCCCCGAACCTGATGGACTTAATGGCATTTTTTACTAGAAGTCTTCAAACACTATTGCAATTGACATAACAAATTTGGTGAGAGATTTTTTTTTGGCAATGGAACCCGTCCAGGTAAAATTAATGAAACTCATATCACATTAGTCAAGATGAAATTGGTCATTTCAGATCAATTAGTTACTATAATTATCTAATGAAAATCATCACGAGGATCATGACTCTAAGAATGAAACCTCTAATGAACAAAATCATTGCCACTAATCAAAGTGCCTTTGTGGAGGGTCGTCAAATACAAGAAAATCTTATTGTTCATGAAGTTTTACAAACTTTAAAAAAGAAGAGCAAAAAAGCAAAGCACCACATGCCATTAAACTTGATATGAGTAAGGCCTTCGACAAAGTTAGATGGCCTTTCTTGAGGAGAGTCCTCCTCAAGTTTGGATTCAATTCTCTTGGGTTGATCTAATCCATAAAACAGTCAGCATTGTCTCATATAGACTCGAGATAAATGGCTAATTGAGAGAGGAATTTGTCCCTAAGGGAAGTGTGAGACAGAGAGACCCTCTCTCCCCTTACCTTTTCATCATAATAGCGGAAGCCTTGTCCTCTCTACTCACTAATGGACTGGTAAACAAGACAATATTAGGTATCTCTCTCACCAAGTACTGCCCTTCTTTTAACCATCTATTCTTTGCAGATGACTCAATGCTCTTCACAAAGGCAACCAAGAAAGACGCTTATGAAATCACCAAGGTTCTTAACACCTACTCCAAGCATCTGGGCAGCGTATAAACCTTCACAAGTTTGGTATCATCTACAGTAATCATTGCCCCCAACGTCCCTAAATTTTGGGCATATGAATAGATATATATTATAGGGTTTACCTCAGTGGTAGTCCATAATTTCCCTGAACCATCATATTATCCACAACTTATTCAAATTGTAAATTACATAATTTACAAAGCAAATTATAGTCAAATTAAATAAAATCCCTAAAACACCGTAGGACCTAGGTGGCCTATAGGATTACAAAACAATTCTATTGGTTCATTTAGAACCCTCTGACTAAATGGAGTATATTTCCAAGCCGCTAACCTCCACCGGTGACTGTGCAATAAAACATAGCATAAGTCCAAATACCAGCCTCAATACCATAATTAAAATGAACACCACCAGCATCTATCAGTACGAAATATAATATATATAACATACCTTACCATATAACCAAGACCCACGATTCAATGCGAGTCTACAATCTCACAAACAATCTATAAAACAATCCTCAACCAAATAAAAGCATAAGTAAACAACCACTCCAAAATGTATTATGCAATGCATGATGTATGATTCATTTTCCACATCTTTTTCACACTTACTGCATTAAAGACCAATCCTCAATGGGTTTATTCAGAGGTCCATCAATTTGTTCCCTATCGCGATGTAGACAAATGCAATATGCAATATTTATCCTACTCTTTTTCATACCATATTGAAGACTAAGCCTCGATAAATAAATAAATAAATAAATAAATAAATAAATAAATAAATAAATAAATAATATATATATATATATATATATATATATATATATATGTGCATACCTATTGACATCACTCAGCGGTATTACACAATGGGTAGCTTCTCGCTCTATTTCCACACTTTTCACTTTTTATATTATAAATATGTAAATGATGATATGCAATGCATTTGCCACACAAACGTCTCAGAGCACCTACCACATCAATTCACCAAAACCAATCCACTATTCCCACATTACAATAATGGTAAGAATTCCACTTTCTAATTAATATCATTAATTAGAAACATAACATAAAACTCCCAATCCCATAATCATTCAATGAAACTTGGTCTAGTTATTACAACTAACTAGGGAATTTCATTGATGAATTTCTAACTATGGTGTGAATGAGATTTATATTGAACTTGGCCAAATAATTTATCAAAAACTTAAATGGTAAGGTCATCCACTTATCTCGATGTCGATAAGGTTTACCGCATATGAAATCCCAGGAGAAAAGCCAATGAAGCTGCCAAGCCACCTAGAACCAACCACAATAAATAAATAAATAAAACAAGAAAAATCCTCACCACTAACCCTGACCTTTGGTCATTCATTTGGTCATAACTCTTAACTGGTAAGGAGTTTTTAAACAAATCTTATACCATTAGAAACTAAACTCAAAGAGATTTCTAACGATATAAATTTTGCTTAAAACGAAGTCCGAATAAAGGAGTTATGACCATTTAAAAATAGACCAAAGAACCCTCGATGTAGCTAGTGCCTCACATGGCGTATGTGGTGCTAGACGCCCAACTCTTTGCCCAAACTCATGTGCTTGGCACTTGAGGTACCACACATGGTGCTGGGGTGCCAGGACCAGGATTTTCTCTTCAAGGGTGGCGCTTGGGGTGCCACAACTCCCACTACGCAATTTCTTCACGGATTTGGCTTAGATCTGGACAAATCTTTACCGTTTTTCATGATTTCTTCCATGGAATCTCATCCTTGATGTCTAAGGATATTCAGAGACCAAAATCTCCAATTTTAACTGAGAAACAAAGCTATAATCTCATTTTTACCTCATATACCCTTGAAACTAGAAAATAGGAAAAATTTTAAGAAATCAGAATCCTTACCTCGATTCCTTACTTTCCATAGGTTGTTTGGCCTCCAATGACCGGCCCTACCATTAGAGAAAGGTTCTCTGAAGCTCGTTGAGGATTTGGGTAGAAAGGTAGAGGAAGGAGGAGAAAAAGAGAGAAGAGAGTGTGAGGAGAGAAAGAGAGAAAAGCGAAAAATGAAGAAAAAGAGGTAGGACCGCCTATATATACCCTCATAGGGTGAAATTACTACTTTGTCCCTAGGTAACTCTCAGTTAACCTTAGTAGTGACAAACCCGTAATTTTTTTAATTTGGGTATTTTCTCTATTCTAAGGGCCACCTAGTTCCTCATTTCACTTTAGTCTCTCTTTGGACCTCATAAGTACCTAGTTCCCTCTATGCCTTATGATTGTTATCTCTCTGTTCCTTGTCTCTGAACCCTATCTCCACGAAATTTTCTCTTCCTCTTATCTTCTTCAAATCTTAAAAACAATATCCACAATAAAACACCCGATCTAGTTATTTATTTCTATTTCCATAAATAATATTCAAAAAGAATAAATTAAGTATGGAAATTAAAAATAACCAAATAATTCCATTAAAATAAATAGAAATTTTCATTACCACAATTGTAATACCGCCAATTATTTGATTCTAAAATTAGTGGGTATTACAACCAAACCAGACAAGAAATCACTAATATCATAAGAGGGAACGGGAAAAGCCAGGCAAGTACCTTGGCCTAGCTGCTGACTGGGGTCTCTCTAAACACCATACGCTCAAGGAAATTAGTGAAAAGGTAATCGCAAAATCCAAAGGATGGAAAGAAAAATTTCTTAGCCAAGTTGGGAAGGAAACACTGATTAAGGCGATGCTACAAGCAATCCCGACCTACTCCATGTCTATTTTAAAATACCCTAGCTCTCTCTGTAAAAAAAATTTCATCCCACTTAGCAAAATTTTGGTGGGCATCTTTAGGCAAGGAGAATGGTACATTGGATGAATTGGAGTAATCTGACAGCTACCAAGACATATAGGGGCTTGGGTTTCAAAGTCTTCAGCATCATGAATCAAGCACTACTAGCTAAACAAGCTTGGAGACTAGCTAGTAACCCCACTACCCTATGGGCTCAAGTCATGAAAGGAAAATACTTTACTGAAGGAAACATAGGGGAAGCAAAGAAGAAAAAGGCTGTTCTTGGGCTTGGGAAAGCATTCTGATAAGTCCTTTATTTTAGTTATTTTTCTATGATTTTATTGGGCTTTTTTTCTCCCTTGGTCATATTTTGCTCTCATTTTGTACTATTTACCTTAGTTTTCTCTCGCATTAAAGTTTCCTTAGTTTCCTTGTTTTATTTCCTTTTTTTCTTGCTTTTCTAATGCACTTTGTTGTATTTTCTTGTAGGTGTATATTTTGGTATGATACAAGTTGGGAAGCTTAAGAATTCTGATGCTAGTATTGTGTTGCAACATGTTTGAAGGCTGCCGCCTCAGGCGCCATACCCTAAACTCTCGGCCTAATAATTTTAGCTGGAAACTCTCTACCTCGAATTTTGAAGGTGGCACCAATCCATATTTTTCTGCCTATTTTCTGCATGTCGGATCCTGACATGCACGTGACTGAGCTTATAAATTGAATTTCTAAAGATTATTTGGGGATCTTTTGGTTGGAGAAGGAAGGGCTCTGCTAGGGCACAATCGGAAGAGAAGGGAGACCTCTTCTTCATTGAGTTTGATGCTTATTTCTTTCTGTCCTTCCTCTTGTATCATGTTTATTTATAGATTTGTGTTGTTTTCCCTTTCTTCCCCATGTGTAACTAATTTTTTAGGGTTAGGGGATTGATGTAATTGACTTTTATGAAGTTTTGTTATGGAATACTTTAATATCGATTATTGGAGTAGACTTTACTGCTATTAATTACTCTTAGATGCTTAGCTACCATCTTCAATGAACCTATGGTTTATATTAATGCTAGACATAGCTTGATATAGACTTGCCTTTGTATTTTTACTGTAATTCGAGTTAGTCTAGACATAAATAACCTTAATTGCATGATTTTTATGAGTTGTTAAACTTAAACTCCGAATCAATTAGTTTGACTAAGACATTAGCTAATTAATTGAGTGAGAAAGATTTGTTTCACCAATACATTGGGTTCAAATATCTTTGTGAACTTAATCAACATTAAGAGGAATTCACAAGTGAATCGAAGTATTCTCTAATGACTCAAAGATTGGTTTGTTTATGAATTAATCAGATTAGAAGTTAAGTGAAATCAATCCCCTATACCCACTTTGTTATTGTGTAATCTTTTGTTGTGCTAGTTTATTTCTTGTCTTAATTTAGTTTACTTTAGTTATATTTAGTCTCTATCTGCTCAACCATTTTAATTGTCCAAATATAACTTAAGCTAGTGAAATTGGTAATTGTTAAGTCAATTCCTGAGGACGATAACTCTTTCTCTCACTTAACTACTTGTGTGACCCGATACATTTGTCGGGAAAGATTGTATCAAGTTTTGGTACCGTTGTCAGGGATTGACGGTGTTTAACAATATTAAGAGTAGCTAGTAGGGTTGTAGTTTGGACCTTACTTTTTTTGTTTATAGTTATGCTTCAAATCTTACTTTTATACTTGTTCATACTTTTATTTTTGTTTATATTCTTTATCTTACACAAACCTTTGGTTTATGCGAGGTACCACTGACCCAAATTCACTAATCTTTGAGCTGGAAATTGAAAGGTCGGCTCACAGGCGCCGAAAGTGAACCAAAAAAGTTAGACAAGCTCAACAAGCTCAACCTGCGACAATGGATGAAAACAATCCTAATCATCAGCAAAACCACTAGCTCTCCCTCCTGTAAGAACCCTCATAGACTATAACATCCCAACTGTGGAGGATGTGGTTCTAGTATTATGCAACTACCAGTGGAAGCTACAAACTTTCAGCTAAACCCAGCCCTTCTTCAATTGATTCAAAGTAATCAGTATGGTAGGCATCCCTTTGAAGAACCCAACTCACATATCTCGTGCTTCCTGCAAATTTGTGATACAATAAAGTTGAATGGGGTTCCTAAAGAAATGATTAGACTCTAGTGCTTTCCATTTTCATTGAAAGATAAAGCAATTATTTGGTTGGAGTCTATGCCAAAGGAATTGTCACAACTTGGGTGGATTTAGTGTAGAAATTTCTCACTAAGTATTTTCCTCCATGTAGATCTTCAAAGATCAGAGAAGAGATCACCACTTTCAGGCAACAAGAGAACGAGTCCTTAAGTGAAGCCTGGGAGAGGTACAATGCAATCTTAAGAAAATGCCCTCACCACTCATTTGAGCTTTGGATTCAAGCTCAGAGTTTCTATGATGGACTTCTTCCCCAAACAAGAACAGTAGTGGATGCAGCAGCTGGGGGAGCTCTAAATCATAAGACGCCTGAGCAAGCAATGGATTTATATGTTACTATGGCTTGTAATGATTATCAAAGCCATGGGGAGAGGACATTAATGAAGAAGACCGCTGGAATGTTGGAAGTGATCACTCTTGATGCTCTTTTAGCTCAAAACAAGCTGATAACCTAATAGATAGCCAAGCTAAACAAGAAGATTGATTCGACCAATGTTAGTGCTATTAACCACCTGACCATTACTTGTGATTTTTGCTTCGGAAGCCACCCTAATGAAGATTGCCAAGGCAATATGTTTAGTTCTTCCTTGGAGCAAGTCAACTACATGGGAAATCAGTACAAAGGGCAGAATAATCTCTACTCTCAAACCTATAATCCTGGATGGAGGAATCATCTAAATTTTTTATGGGAAAAATCAAAACAGCCAAAATACCTCTCACAAGCCATAACAACAATATCAAAGCTTTTCTTCTCCACCCCAATCAAATGAAAAGATTTCTTCATAAGAGAATGCCCTAGAAAAGTTGACATTATAGACTAGCTCCTTCATGCAACAAACTTCCACATTTATAGAGGAAACAAGAAGTGGCTTTAGAAATCAAGAAGCTTTAATTCATAATTTGGAGACTTAAGTAGGCCAAATTACAAGATAATTTTCTAAGAGACCTCAAGGTTCTTTACCTAGCGACACAATTGTAAATCCGAGTGAGCACATGAATGCCATAACCACTTAGAATGGAAGAGTGCTAGGGCCAACCATTAGAAAACAGGTAATGGTTGAAGAGAATAAAGAGCTAGCTGCAGATGAAAGTTCAAGGAGTCAAAATACTCATTCAAGGAGCATGGAAAATGAATATAAGAAGCAGACAAGTGGTACAAAGCCTCCCATACCACCATTCAAGGTACCATTTCCCCAACGCCTCCATAAGAAAAATAATGAGAAGCAATTTAGTAAATTCTTAGAGGTCTTTAAAAAGCTCCACATTAACATACCCTTTGCAGAGGCTCTCAAGCACATGCCCACATATGCCAAGTTTATGAAGCAATTATTGGCAAAGAAAAGAAAAATCGTGAATCATGAGAGGATCGCACTGAATGAAGAATGTAGCGCCATTATACAGAGGAAATTGTCCCCCAAGCTTAAGGATCTGGGAAGTTTCTCTATTCCTTGTACAATAGAGGGTATGACATTTAAGAAAACCTTGTGTGATCTAGGGGCCATCATAAATTTGATGCCCTTATTCATTTTTTAGAAGTTAGGGATTGGTGAAGTCAAGCCGACTATGATGACTTTACAGCTTGCCAACCAGTCATTAAGAATTCCTTATGGAGTGGTGGAAGATGTGCTGATAAAAGTAGGGAAGTTCTTCTTCCCTGTAGACTTTGTTATTCTGGATATGACTGAAGATAATGAAATGACTCTCATTCTGGGAATGCCATTCTTGGCTATTTTAGGGGCAATCATACATGTTGCTCAAGGGACATTGACTTTGACTGTTCAAAAGGAGCAAGAAACTTTCAAAGTTTTTGACTGTGAACAACCTCTAGCTGAGGAGGAAATTTGTAACAAAAAGGAGGAACCAGGGTTCGCTGTGCATGTAACCCGAGTAAATGCCATACCACTTCATCATGCCACATTGCACTGTCCTGATTTGACTCCGTCCAAGGGAGATAGGATGCTAAATGGCAAATCAAAGCTGTGGCGAGTTTGTGGCAAAGTAATCAAACTTCAAGGCACTTCTAGAGTTCTCATTGATCTGGGATGAGGAAACCGGGTAAAGTCTAGCTAAGGACTATAAACTTAGCACTTCTTGGGAGGCAACCCAAGTCTCTTACCCTTTTCTCTTTTAATTTCAGTCATTTACTGCTTTTCAGTGTTGTTTTGCATGTTGCTATTATTGTTTGTGTTGTTTTCATTACTGTTTTTACTATGTGTGTTGCTATACTTAATTTTTACAATTTGGATGAAACCTTTTTAAGAATGATGTACCTTGTTTACCCATGTTGCTTGAATTAAGTATTTATGTTTGATTGCTGCATTTTGTGTTATTTGTTGCAACTTTTATGGATCATAATCTTTATTTTTCTGTGCTTGAACCTTTGTTGGGCTGCTTTGGGGAGTCTGTTGGCAATTTTTACCAAATTCTTCATTTCTATCATGCTGTCGCCTAGGCGCTAGGGGGCCAACTCTTGGGTAGGCCTGTGCCTCAAGCGCCCCGTCTTCAAAATATTTTATTTTTCAATGTGGTGCCCAGGCACCACACAGGATGCCTAGGTACCATACAGGGCACCTAGACACTACATCCATATTTAAGCCTTCATTCGCTGTTCAGCCTCATTTTTTTGCCTCCTCAAGCCCTAGCAGCCCAATTTTCTCTGTAATCCGTCATCCTCCACCGTGCACTCCATTTTGCCTCCATTGTTTGGTTAGTTTTCACTCTCTATTCCTCACCCATCCTCTTTCCTTCATTATCCGTATACATTCCTTCACTTTCCACCATTTTTGACCTGCCATCATGCTCTCTCCATTGTATCTACTTGTGGGGTGTTGCTGTTGGTGATTTTGAGGTAGCCTCCTTCCCATTTTTCTAGTAATTTCTCTTTCCTTTCCCTTTCTTTTATTTTAGTTTTTTGCAAAAAATTTAAAAACAAAATAAAAGGGAAAAAATTCATCTTTTCAGAAATTTTTGAATTTCACTTCTTCCCATTTTCTAGATATTGCTGTTAGATGAATGATATTCCCCTTGTGCCTTTTATTTCAAAAAAAATGAATAAAAAGAGAATTGAAATTTCTGACTTTATTTTAGGGTATGTGCTTCAATTTAGAAATTTCTTTTGACTTTTCTAGGATTGTAATTGCTGAAATGTTTGGAAAATGTCAAAGAAAAAGTCAAGGAGAATCTTCATCTTGTAGGAATTATGATCTGTCTAGGTTTAGGTCCTTAGAACATAGCAAACGTTTTGAGGATTTGGAATCTAGAGAGTTTATTGCGGAGTGTGGATTCAAACTTCGAGAAGGCGAACACCTTGATATTTTGAGCCGGATTAGGGAGTGGGGATGGGAGAAATTGTATGAGTCGGCTACCCATTTTTACCCTATCATTGTAAAAGAATTTTATGCGAATGCTTATCGGTTGAGGAGTGATCAATGTGTTAGGGATACTTGCATTTCCTATGTTAGGGGAAAAGATATACATTTTTCAATTAATAGTATAAATAATTACTTTGGCTTACAATATGCACCGGGGCAATGTGTCTTTGATAATTGGATGAGGCACAGATATGTTAAGGCTCCCCACATTATCTCTACTCTCTGTCAAGAGGGAGCAAGTTGGGAACTGAATGCTGAGGGAAAAGCATGAAACTTTAAAAAAATCTGACATGAAGTAAATTCCCAAAGCCTGGTATACATTTATCCAGTCCAACTTGCTTCCTACCTCAAACCGATCAGAGGTAACCATTGAACGAATAGTGGTTATCTATTTGATTGTGATAGGGAAGGTGTTTAATGTAGGTTCCATGATTTCCCACAATCTTTTGAAACTATCTCAAAAACAGGGAAAACACTTTGGATATCTATGCCTTATCACAAACTTGTGTAAGAAGGATGAGGTACCGTTAGAGGGTGTACCGCGAAGAGCCCCGTAGAGCGCTATCACCAAACAGGTGGTAAACTCAATGTTTCACAATTTCATGGCTCTCACGGCACTTCTACCAGTCCCTCCTCCTCCTCCTCATGTACCTATGAGATCCCATGCTGCACCACCTCCAGTTAATATGTCGGAGCGCCTGAGTAATATTGAGATTGGAATTGGGGAAATTAGACAAACCCTAGATACCTTCATTGCAACTCATAACTAGCAGCATTAGGCATTGGCTCACGCAATGTACTCTCTTGGTCGGCATTTCAGTGCCCCCACTGATGATTGGACGTTGGAAGACCCAGCATATGATCCCTTCACTGACATCAATTTTGATCCTTCAGCCAATCGGGAAGCCGGCGGTGAGGGCAGGCACAGCATGAAAGGGGAGGCAGACAACCATGATGAGGAGGATGATTGATACTTTTTGTGATTCACCTCTTGTTGCAGCTGTATTTAGTGTTATTTCTGTTTATATTTATGTTTCGTACAAACTTTGTGACAGTTAGTGTTTCAGTCTCGTGAACTTATGCATTTTTGTGATGTTGTTTATATTTTAGTTGAACTCTTTATGTTAAATAGATGTTGTTCTTTGCTTTTCAATTCTGCTGTTGGTTCTTTCCTGCTGTTTATTTTTAGTTATTTTGGAATGATTGTGGATAGTTTCCTTTTTGGTATATAGCATTCTTTTTCCTCGCCTCCCTGTTTTTGATTGTCCCATTTTGGATGTTCAAACCTTGTTTTTGGGTTGGTTTGATATTGAGGACAATGTATAGTTTTGGTTTAAGGGAGTAGAGTGGTTTTAGGCTTTAAATACAACTGACTTTTTGGCTAACCCATTCTTTTTGTTCATAAGAATGCCATTCTTTTGTTAACTATCGCTTTCTTTGGATTTTTCTTGATAAATTGGATAGTGCTTTATAGATTTTATAGTATTTCAATTTCAATTAATTTCATGTAATGTCATCTTATTTAAAATCTAGCTTAAATTGGGTTTTTTAGAATGTTTGGATTAAACTGAAAATTTTCAAACTTTTTAATTAAAAATTGTTGACCCTCTTAATTTTCTAAAATGTACTCTTCAAAACCTTGGAAAATTTTTAGTTTTTACTTATGACAATTTATTACTCAATAAGGGATTTCTTTCTCTTAGAAAAAAAGAAGAAAAAAAAAGAAAGAAAACAAAAAAAATGCATCTATTAAAATAAAATAAATGAAGGTGTGATTTAAATTGAGGAAGTGTAGTGTGGATTAGGCGCACAGTACTTGTTCTAACCAATGAATCACATTTTCCTTTCAAATAAAGGAGACAGACAAAGTGTTGTTATGTGGATTAGGCGCACGGGCGACCCGTTGTTTCCTTAGCCTCACTTTCCTTTCTTTTTACGTTGATTGAGGGGGAGATGTGTGGGTTAGGCACACTGTCTTCACTTCAATCATTTTATCTTTAAGGTTTCTGTCGATTGAGAAGTTTTCCTTGAGAGCCAAAAATTGTCAAGCAAAAAGGAAAAATTTTTAAGTTTTTGAAAGAGTAATTTGAGAAAGTGAGGGTGTTTGCAACTTGTCTTTAAAATTTTTGAAAATTCTCACCTTCTATCTTTGAATCCCTAATTAAACTTTGCCTAATTAGTTTTATTGAGATGACTGTATGAAATTGACTTATTTTGGTTTTAATGTTTCGTGTTGTTCAGCATTCCTTTTATATCTTGAAAAATCCTTAGGCTTAGTTTAATTCTTTCTTTTTTCCTGTGATTAGTTAGTGTTTTGCTTGAGGACAAGCAAAAGTCTTGGTTTGGGGGAGTTGATAAGTCTTCTATTTTGGTTATTTTCTTATGGTTTTATTGGGCTTTTTCTCTCCCTTGGTCCTATTTTGCTCTCCTTTTGCACTATTTACCTTAGTTTTCTCTCGCATTGTAGTTTCCTTATTTTCCTTGTTTTATTTCCCTTTTTCCTTGCTTTCTGATGCACTTTTTTGTATTTTCTTGTAGGTGTATATTTTGGTATGATACAAGCTGGGGAGCTGAAGGATTTTGATGCCAGTGTTGTGTTGCAGCATGCTTGAAGGTTGGCGCCTGGGCACCATACCCTAATCTCTCGGCCTGACAATTATGGCTGGCGTCTCAGGCGCCATACAGGGGGCCTGGAGGCAGCAGGCCCCAAACTCTCTACCTCGAATTTTGAAGGTGGCCAATCCATATTTTTCTGCCTATTTTTTGCATACTGCCTGGATCCTGACATACACGTGATTGAGCCTATAAATTGAATTTCTGGAAAAGCGCCTAGGTACTCGGATCCTGACATGCACGTGACTGAGCCTATAAATTGAATTTCTAAAAAAGCGCCTAGGCGCCCAGATCCTGACATGTACGTGACTGAGCTTATAAATTG
The DNA here is from genome assembly GCA_037074585.1 of Biancaea sappan. Classification (NCBI taxonomy): domain Eukaryota; kingdom Viridiplantae; phylum Streptophyta; class Magnoliopsida; order Fabales; family Fabaceae; genus Biancaea; species Biancaea sappan. The sequence goes on along the minus strand of CM073492.1, from coordinate 31,573,689 downwards.
AATTTCTGAAGATTATTTGGGGATCTTTTGGCAGGAAAAGGAAGGGCTTTGCTAGGGCACAATCGGAGGAGAAGGGAGACCTCTGCTTCATTGAGTTTGATGCTTATTTCTTTCTCTCCTTCCTTTTGTATCATGTTTATTTATAGATTTATGTTGTTTTTCCTTTCTTGCCTCATGTGTAACTACTTCTCTAGGGTTAGGGGACTGATGTAATTAACTTCTATGAAGTTTTGTTATTGAATACTTTAATATCGATTATTGGAGTAGACTTTACTGCTATCAATTACTCTTGGATGCTTAGCTACCATCTTCAATGAACTTAGGGTTCATATTAATGCTAGACATAGCTTGATATAGACTTGCCTTTGTAATTTTTACCGTAATTCGGGTTAGTCTATATATAGATAACCTTAATTGCTTGATTTTTATGAGTTGTTAAGCTTAAACTCTGAATCAATTAGTTTGACTAAGATATTAGCTAATTAATTGAGTGAGAAAGATTTGTTTCACCACGACATTGGGTTCAAATATCTTTGTGAACTTAATTAACATTAAGAGGAATTTGCAAGTACATCGAAGTATTCTCTAATGACTCAAAGATTGGTTTATCTATGAATTAATCGGATTAGGAGTTAAGTAAAATCAATCCATTATACCTGCTTTGTTATTGTGTAATATTTCGTTGTGCTAGTTTATTTCTTGTCTTAACTTAGTTTACTTTAGTTAAATTTAGTCTCTATCGGCTCAACCATTTCAATTGTCCAAATATAACTTAAGCTAGTAAAATTGGTAATTGTTAAAATTGAATTCTTGAGGACGATAACTCTTTCTCTCACTTTACTACTTGTGCGACCCGATACACTTGTCAGGAAAGATCACATCACATTCTGGAAGGGAGAAATCTTCTACAAAACCACGACCTTTGGCAAACAGGCAATAGGAAAAGCATAAAAATCTTCAAGGATAAATGGTTTATTAATGAAGCTACTCTAAAATACCAAACCTCCCTAGACCAAGATGAAACAGTTAGCAGTCTTTTAAATAGCCACCAAAGGTCCTAGGACATCAACAAAGTCCTTAACAACTTCCCTAAGAATGTGACTGCAAAAATCATTGCCACCCCTATTTTACCATAGGGGAACCAAGATAAACTCATATGGCTATACTCTAAAAATGGATCTTACGAGGTAAAATCTGGGTAGCAAGCAGAGAAGAACAGAAGGAGAAGTCAAGACACTAATGTATGCTCATCATCACTTACACTTGTAGAAAAATTCTATTCTCTGATCTAGAACACTAAAGTCCTTCCCAAAATGAAAATGTTCATATGAAAGGCATGCAAGAATGCAATCCCAACAGCGCAAAATCTCTATAAGAAAAAACTAACTGACATCAAATTATGCCCACTATGTCAAGAGATATTGAAGATGTAGAATATACTCTGCTTGCCTGCCCATGGATAAGACCAATTTGGTTTCGTTCTCCACTGCAATAGAACCCATTAAACCAAAATATAGTCAGATTTGATCTTTGGCTACAAGAAAGATTCAAACAACCTTTTGATGTCAAAGAAACATGTGACTTCAACATTGCTATGACTCTCACCTTATGTTGGCATATCTAGAAAGGTAGAAACTCAAAAATTTTTGAAGGACGTGATCCCCTTCCAGAACACACCCTCTCATCAGCAATTAAATCATACTCTGAAGCTTAGGATAAACTAACTCTTCTAAACTATTGTACTTCCCAAGACATCACAAAGAAGGCCACTGACCTAAAATCGTCTTGGTCTCCCCCTCCTAAAGGCTTCCTTAAATGCAACATTAATGCTAGTTATGATGAAGCCAGAAGTCTTTGTTTTATATGAGTGATTCTTCAAGATGAAAATGACAATGTTCTCTTTGGTGCTGCAAGAATTCTTCCTGCCATTTCTGTTCTCCACGCAGAAGCTCTAGCCATAAGAGAAGCACACACTTTGGCCTCCAATTTTGAAATTAAGAACATCCAATTTGAATCTGAGAACAAGATCTAATTGCTATTTGTAAAAATAAAGAGGAAGCTTAGCAAATTTCACCAGTCTTAGCAAAACTTCATCTCCTTCAAAAGAACTTTGATATAGCCCTCTATACTTAGTGTAAACGAGATGCCAATAGTGCAACAGATGAAATAGCTAAGCTCTGAAGACCTTTAGTCTCCCTCAGTTTTGGACTCTCTCATCGTCCTTCTCTCCAGCAGAAATTGAACAGAGATAGAGATGCCATCTTGCTTCCTCACTAAAGCATTTTGATATCAGGTAGGTCTGTTGCCTACCTATTTTTTATTTCCTTCCAACATTTTCAGACATAGATCTAAATTGATGTATACCGGGTCTAGTTGTTGCTGGCCTTTTGGGCCAATATAGCCCACTTTGTACTTTGCTAGTTTATTACTAGCTAACCTAAAAACAAAAAAAGTAGAAGTCTAGAAGCTTTGAAAACCCTAAGAGAGACGCCTCTTTCATCTTTTGCATCTTCCACCTTAGATGTGTGCTAGCGGCAGCCCCCACACATCATCTTTTTCTCTTTCCTTTTCTAGTCCATTTTTTCCCCTCTCCAACATGAGAGTTTTTTCCCTTCTCTTTTGTGGAAGATCTCCCATTTTCTTCGTAAGAGGCTTTTTTGAAAAATCAGATATGACTTTTCCTCCCATTTTCTGAATCTTCGGCTACATCTCCCTCCTTTTGGTTATCCTCACCGATATTTAACAACGTCACCATCAATGCTAGTCTTGACGTCATCACCACATGCCTTGCCACTGTGCCTTGCCACTGTGCCTTGCCACTGAATCGCACTACTAGTCCCATTTTCTCCTCTGCTTGCGCTGCAGTAGTGAAGGAGATAAAGATTCTTCACGGGCTAAATGATGGTTTATTGGATAAATGTCTAAGTGCAATGGATAGTGGCTTCGTATTAGCACTGTTAAACGGGCCGACCCGTGATGGGCCAAGGCTAAACAGTTCTAAGACCGCGGTCCTCAACACCTAACCGAAGACTGCTTGCTTGGCCTGCATGCCATTCTTCTTTTTTTTTTTTCATAATTTTTTAATATTAAAATAATATGATTTTAAATTTTTTTAGTAAAAAATAATAATATTTTTTAAAATAGAATCTATACATGTAAAATATTAATCGAATCAAAAATAAAACTTACACAAAAAACTCCATTTGGATAAATAAGATTCATAGTATGCTTCTTAATATTAATACTAATTATCCAGACTTTGAACAGAAAATGGATACATTTGATAAAAAATCATTATCAACTGAAATTCTTTTTTTTTTTAACTTGATCAGTAAATTTTCTGGAAAATTTTGTTTGTGCTTAATGTTTTCTGATTATACTAGAAATCATATAAGAACTTGTTAGATGTTATAATTTGATTTATTCGATTCTTTCGTCAATGATGTTAGGCCAGAATCCCTTTTTGACTCCGTACCAGCATTATTAGTGAATAATACTATAATAATTAGTGAACAATAACAATAATGAAATAATTCCTTCATATTGATAGAGATAGGATTCTTTAATATTTTTAAATAACTAATAACCTTAATTTTTCATATTTTCTTTCAAAATTAACTATATTATATTTAAATTTGAAAATTTTATATCCATTTTTAAAAAATTACAAAAGTTTTTATATCCAAATTTATTATATTTATTGAATATAAGGTTGAAAAATATAGAAATGTTATAAAGTGGGATTATTTATACTAAATAATGTATTTTTAAAAAAAATAATTTTTTTAAAAAAGAGGGAAAACCCGTTTAGGCTCGCGGGCTAGCCGGTTTGGCCAGCGGGCCTAAATTGGTCAGTCCAAAATCGCCTATTTACCGGCGGTCCCGGTCTAGCTTGTGGGCTACGGTCTTTTTCTCCGATAATAGTTTATATTGTTTTTTATGGGGTTGCTAGAAGACAACTTTGATCTTGGGTTTAGAGGTGTGTTACCTCTAATTAGTTTTCTTGATTTAGGGTATAGAGGTGTGTTGCCTTTGTTTGGTCTTCTTTATGTTTTGGTATTGATTTTTAGGATTTGTTTGTCCTAAATCATATACATTTTCCCATAAGTTCATGGTTGTAATGTATTTGATGATTTTCATGTTTGAGTTAATCTTATGTAATCTTGACTTGGTGCCATTTTAATGAAAATGATTTCCATTTTGTCCAAAAAAAAAGTAGAAGTCTAGAAGAATTTGATTTAATTTACTTTATTATATTTTAGGAAAGTTTTCTTTTTGTTATTGTTTCCTTTTTATGTTTTAGAAATGTTTTATTTTTGTTATTATTTTCTTTTTCTTGTTATTTCCTTTCAAGCTAGGGTTTTCAACTCTTTTGTAATGCCTTCTCTACTCTATATAAAAGGGGCATATGCTTATGATTTCATGGAAGAAAGAGTTGAACTTTATGAATTATATACTTTCTCTTATCCAAGTTCTCTTAATGGCGAGATGAGTGACTTGTCTTTTAGGGTATTTATACTTAAAAGTGGCGTTCAACCCTTGAATTAATTGCGGTGATGATTTCTGATCAATTAATTCATGGTTTTATCTCTACCATCCTACTATCTTTACTTCTTGTTTGTTCTTATTATGTTATCCATTTTTGTTTTCCTCAAAAAACCCCAAAATAGATCCAACCCTTTTGAGTCTAATACCAATTAAACTCATCATCATTGTTATTTATCCCTTTCTGGTATTGTTCTTGAGTCCGTTTGTGCTATTTTATTTTTTGTCTTAAAATTTCTTGGTTCCTTTATCTTAGACTTCGAAAAATAGCCCCCCAAAAAAATCATTCTTGTGTACGTTTATGTTATTTTTTTTCTTTATCTTGTCTAATATTTTAGTCCTTGTTTATATATATCTATATATATATATATAATTCCAAGCTCTTGAAGGAACGAATATAGATGGAAAACACACACCTTCTCCTTAAGATTCGAGAACCAAGGGGGCTTATTCTTATAATTTCATGGAAGAGAGAGTTGAAGTTTGTGAATAATATAATTTCTCTTATCCAAATTTTTTTGGTGGTGAGTTTAGTGACTTATCTTTTAGGATATCCATATTAAAAAATGGCATCTAACCCTTGTGTTATTGTGGTGAATATTCTTATCAATCAATCCAAGGTTTTATTCCTTCCATCCTTCTATTTTTACTTCTGGTTTGTTCTTGTTTTGTTATCCATTTTTTTTTTCATAAAACTCTAAAATAGATCCGCCCCTTTTGAATCTAATACCAATTAGCCTCATCATCACCTAACAAACCAATATGTTACAATGGAGATTTATACAACTCAAAATAGGATTATATAGTATATGTTACAATGGAGATTTAAACAACTCAAAATAGGATTATATAGTATGACCAGCCACAAGTTTGATTAACATATAAAAGCAAGTCCCTTAGTGCCATACTATATTATACTATTCCTGCTTTATGCCAGAAACAGAGCAATAAAGATATACAGTTCAAGGAGATAGGATGCTAACGTAGACTTCTTCAATCAGAGATCTCCAAAAGCTCTTAAGCTATCTGGCCTTCGGGAATTATTGTGCCGCAGGAGATTGTGTACTGATTCAAAATGTTCCTTATGCCAAGATTTTATGTTCTTTATCTCTCTCTCCTCAGTTTGTGTGAGATTATTATGTTGCTTATATTATTTTACTTTATAATGTTAAACTTTAATTTACCCATGTTCTATATGGACTTTGGAGGCTATCGGCAACTACATTATGCTTGAGATAGGCCTGATTGCTATGAAAGCTAAAAATATATAAAACTAAAACGTAACATTGATTTGTGGAAAAAAAGAAAAGAAATAAGAACCATAAATTAACGCCTCAAATAGAACCACAAACAAAAAATTAGTGATGTTGAAGAATTATTCAATAACATAGTTAAAAGATTTTTTTTCCAAAATAGGAACACTTAAATGTCAAGTAGGAGATGGATGGACCTATTCATTAAGCCATTCCCAAGTTTCCCATCTCATTCCTTTCTTGTTTGGTGCTTTTATCCATTGTTATGGCATCTTTGAACACTGCATTTTCCGTTAAAGTTTGTAAATTTCCTATCATCTTTAACTTCAATGACTCCAACTGTGATAATGGTGTCATATCTGTTGCCTATATTGCTCCAACGTCACCATGTGAGGACACATAATTTTATAAACCTTCATCAGGAAGGATCTCTAATTACGATCTCATAATTGAATTCATAAGTAAATTTGTAGTTTTTTCATTTTATTAATTTTTCACTTTTTGGTGCCAGTAGTTAATATTTCAATCTCCTAACTAGATTGACAAATACAAATGCGGTATATCATATATGCCTTTACAATGGAAAAATGCATCCAAGTCAAATTTTTGAGTTTTATTATTTCATTCCAAGCCTTTTCATTTTAAGGTTACAAAAATTTTTATGGTTTCCCTCTCATGTTGCATAACATGGAATGCAAAATAACATTAAAGGTTAAGGTGACTTTGTAGTAAAGAGGACAATCGTATGTTGTACAATCCTCTTAGTAAGAATTTTTTTAGATGTACTAGATTTAATGTTAGAAAAGAAAGATGGCCTTTTTTGTTGACATAGGACACATAAATAGACAAGCAAATGATTTAGCTTAAGACTAATTCCAAATTCTATTTTGCAAAATAAAACAAATTGCTATCATCACTACAACAAAAAAATATTTGGTGGCTTTTGTAACAGCCACTTAGTGATGTTTTAAAATGTCACTAAAACGTTTAAGCGATACAAACAACTTAGTGGTGTTTTTCAACAAATGTTGGCATAAATGCCACTAGATATATATGATAATGTTTATAATCACCACAAAGTTTAAAATCATACTTGAAAACAACAAATTTAATAATATTTATAAATACAAACGATGTAGTAACTTATTATATTGAAGAATGCCACAATATAGTGACGTTTATCAATACAAACGCCACTACATTATGGCATTTGTGTGAATCAAACACTATAATATAGTAGCTTTAATGCCACTATATCTACATATATAGTGACGTTTAGTATCTAAACGTTATAATATAGTGACGTTTTGTTTTTAAACGTCATTATATAGTGGTGTTAAGTAGAAACGCCACAATAATGAGATTCAATGACGTTTGTTTTACTGGCCACTATGAAAATGCTACTGTAGCACTAATTTTTTGTAGTGTATAATGAAGTAGTGATTTTTCTTTTTTAATGTCCTTTCTTTTTTTATAATTTTTCAGCACATAATTTTGAATTTCCTTATCTTAGTGCATATCATGATTCTCTCAAGACCAGCTTCAAGCAAACTTCGTATCAAAAGAATCTTCAATTGGTACTCCAAATTTAATAAAGGAACTTGCTAACCCTTATTCGTATCTCATCCATCTAATTGTTTCTTTCTTTTATGTTGAATAACAATTAACAACTGAAGAGGCACCATTCTTGATAGCAATTTTTTCATCTTCATAAATTGATGAGCCCCCAATTTTTATAGCAACAATGTTCTATTTAGAGGACTCCGCAGACATAGACCTGAATGTTATGAAAGCTAAAAACAAAAAAAAAAAACAAAACAAAAACAAAAACGCAACATTGGTTTGTAGAAAGGGCTCAACCATTAACAGAAATAAAAACCATAAACTAAACCCACAAATAGAACCACAAACGGGAGATTAATTAGCGTTGTTGAAGAGCTATTCAATAACATACTTTTAAAAAATAATTTTTTTCCAAAATAGGAACACTTAAATGTTAAGTAGAACAGTGGTTGCAACTACACAGTTCATCACCAGTCAATTCATCAACCAAAGTCAGATTGGAATCTTTTATGAAACCTACATCAAACGATGATTATAAGAAGGTAATTGAATAAATTACAAAAGTAACAGTAAAATTTTCCTTCTAGATAAAACAAAAGCATACCTCTTCATCGATAGTCCCACAAAGAGCCCCTTGAAAACATTGATTTCTTGCATATGTTTCTTGCAGAAACGGATATCCTTCTTCATCGACAGGAGCAAAGAAACATGAGGAAGAATATGATATTTTCAATAAATGCACTTGATGGAAATGACAACCGTTGTTGTGCTTCTTCTCTGCATTTTGATGTCCACCACCATTGTGCAACCACGAAACTGATCCTCTTATGTTATAGTGGAGTTCTATTCGTTTTTTACAGTGTATTTCAACACATGTATTGAATTGAAGGATTAAATTGACCTTGCATTCTAGCACATATGTTGAAACACACTGAAAAAAAGGAATAGAACCCTCCCCATAATAGGAGGGATCCCTGTGCTGCAACCACTGCAGCTATCCCTCTTATAACAATTTTCCAAGCAGCTCTGAAAATGGGTCTTTGAGCTCTCTCATTGTTAAAGGGGGAGGAGAAAAAAACAAATGCTGATTACCAATTGGTGGTGGGGGATTGCTAAATGTGTAAAATGGCGCTTTTACAGAAGGTAAAGTTAATTAAATGCTACATGTTCTTTTGAAGTGTCCAAAAATTGAACTGGAAGGGATTGAATATTGTTACTGATGAAGAGGGTTAGTTGCAAGAAGTTGAAACTTTGGGGATTTAATTGCAATTTTTTATAATTGAGGGGAATTTGGTCATTTTTCTTAGCCCAATTCATTTAACATTTGGCAAGTGTTCTATCTTGTAACATCGCATAGCAAATTGATGATTAAATGCCTATGCTTGGGTCGATTGTGAAATTTGAGAATGAGGCATTGTAAATGAATATATAATAATGGGTTCATAAAAAACTATGGAAAGAGGTAAGTTCGCCCACTCACATCATCAGACTAGTGTAGTGCAAGTCAACGATTACAAAATTGATTTAGGTATACGATTTCACAACTATAAAAGGCAGGGTTCTCTTCAAACTTCTTCCTCCACATGTTGGTTTTCCTCTATGTTTTCTTGGGTTACGCTAATATCTTTTCTATGCTATTTTGTTCTTTGAGGTTAACTCAGAAGAGCCTGTTTTATCTTGAGAGGAAATTTTTGCAACTGTGAAATAATTCTTTAAGGACAATGTCCTACTGTAACACGATTCAAACTGCGTTGTTTTTTTCAATATTTATAACAGGGTCATGGTGACAATTTTTTGGAGCTAAAATGTGATAATCATCAAAATGGTGAGACAAGCAAAGGTAATATTTAGATAAGATAATGTAATAACAAAAATCAATATAAGAACATCAAAACTGATATGAATTGACAATAGAATGAGAAAAAAATAAATTATTATTATTATTATTATTATTATTATTCCTTAATTTTATTTGAAACTTTAAATTGATCTGTAATTTAAAAGATACTAAAATGTTGTCTTATTTTATTTCGTCATCGTAAATCATCATTTTGTTATTGTTGAAATAATTATAACTATGTAAAGATGTTGTTTCAAGGGATTGTTTAATTTCTGAAAAATTAAGTTGACCTATATACTTGCAGTATTGATTATTGTGCTTTGCTGATTTATTAGTTAACTATTTTTGGGGTGAAGTTAAGTCAAATTAGCTAGTGTCCGATAAGAAGGGGTAAGCTTTGCATTCTTAGATTTCTGCTACATTGGATTGTACACGTGTAGGTTAATATTAAAGCCTAGCATGAAGGTGTGAGCTATCGAAAATGGATCATCTACTTGGCTAATCTAGATTATTAGTTTTTACAATAAATGACCTAGATTTCAAGATGTTGATTTGATTTTATTTTTTTAAAATTTTTTTAAAAAAATAATCATGAAATTTAAGCTGTTGATTTTCACAATCAACTGCCTAGATGAGTCAAACATGATAAAAGCCAAGCAAAAGATCCGTATTCGTGAGCTATCATAACAACCCTAGGTTGACCATTATCTTCCTATTTTGTTTTTGTCCATTGAGCCTTGGTTGCCACCGCTAAAAAACTAAAAAACAGGAAACAAATTCCAACCAACTCAACACATACAAAAAGAGAAGATTATAAGGTTTAAATGATCAATTAAATGTTTTGTCAACCTTACTCATTCCGATACGATATCTTCTTGTAGAAGGGTCTTGCAAGTACATTAGAAAACTACCAATGGAATTTCTTAGAATTCCCAAGTTTCCCATCTCATTCGCTTCTTCTTTTGTGCTTTTATCCATTGTTATGGCATCACTGAACCTTGCATTTGCCACTAAAGATTGTAAATTTCCAGCCATCTTTAACTTCGGTGACTCCAACTCCGATACTGGTGGTATATCTGCGACCTTTCTTGAACCAGGATCACCATATGGGGACACTTATTTTCACAGACCTTCCGGAAGGCTATGTGATGGCCGTCTCATAATTGATTTCATAGGTATAATTTTTACATTTTATTAATTTTTCACTTTTTGGAGCAAGTACTTAATATCTTGTCTCCTAAAGATTGATGGATAGAACTATTCATTAAGTCGTTCAAATGGTATATCATAGATTTTTAGAAAACACATCCAAGTCCAATTTCTGAGTTCTTTTATTTCAATCCAAGCCTTATCATTTTAAGGTTATGAAAATTATTTTTTGCTTTCTCTCTCATGTCACATAACATGGAATGCAAATGATATTAATGGCTATGGTGGCATTGCATTTTGCAGTAAAAGGGACAATCGTATTTTGTACAATCTTTTTGGCTTTAGAAACTAAGATTTTTCATTTTTATATGTATTAGACCTAAAATTAGAAAAGAAAGATGGTCTTTTTGTTGACTTCGGACATATTAATAGAAAAAACAAATATTTAGCTTAAGACTAGTTCCAAATTCTATTCTAGACAAAAACAATTTGCTACCATAACCAAGGACTCATTTTTCCTTTTTATCGTCCTTTCACATTTTATAATTTTTCAGCACATAGTTTTGGACTCCCTTATCTCAGTGCATACCTCGATTCTCTGGGAGCCAACTTCACACATGGAACAAACTTTGCAACCGCAGGATCAACAATTGGTGGTACCCTACCTCCTGTTCCTGGCTCCAATCCTTTTAGCCTCGGAATACAGTACAATCAGTTCAAAAATTTCATATCCAAAACACAATTTATTAGCCATCACGGTATATATTCGTATTAATCAATAGTAATCTATTAGATACTTTAGGGTTCTTATTAATAAAAAACATATCATTTATACAATTTTCTTGATAGGAGGAATATTTGCCAGCTTGATGCCAAAAAACAAATCTTTTGGTGAAGCTTTATACACATTTGATATTGGTCAGAACGATGTTGGAATTGCCATTATGGGTAACAAGACTCTACAAGAAGTCAATGATTATATACCGGCTATAATCGAAAGTTTCTCAACAATTATCCAGGTGATTTAATGCTTCATCTTTGAAAATTTGGATTGTGCTTGGAATTTTTACTTTTTACTAATTTTTTTCTTGTTGAAAATTGATGAACTTGGGAATCAAGAACATATACAATCTGGGAGGTAGATATTTTTGGATACACAACACAGGGCCCATTGGGTGCCTCCCTTATATTCTAGCCAAGTTTTTATCAGCTGAAAGAGATGAGGCTGGTTGTGCAAAGTTTTACAATGAAGTGTCACAAAGTTTCAACCACAAGTTGAAGGAAGCCGTAGTTCAACTTCGAAAAGACCTTCCTCAGGCTTCAATCACATACGTAGATATCTATGCTGCTAAGTACTCTTTATTCAGCAACTCAACGAAATATGGTGAGCCAAATTAAAAGCCTATCACATTTGCATGCATGCATGCTCAAACTTGAATTTCATGCTCCAATGTGTTTCTGGAGTTGCTGCGCATCCCTTAATCGTGGCTAAAACTTTTAACAACGGTTAAATTCATTATTAAAAGTCATTGTTCACAACACTTTTAACCACGGTTAAACCATGGCTAAAACTTTTAGCAACAGTTAATGCGCACCGTATGCATCCCCAGGGATGCGCAGCGGATCCATTCCATAAATATGAGTGGTTAAGTGGGTTGATATATGAATGCACAGGATTTGAGAAGACTATTGTAGCTTGTTGTGGGTATGGAGGAGAGTACAACTATGGCTATGGGACTGTTCTATGTGGAAAAACAATCGAGGAAAATGGCACTAAAACATTTGTGGGATCGTGTGAGAAACCATCTGTGAGAGTAAATTGGGATGGGGTTCATTACACTGAGGCTGCTAATGACTTCATCTTCCATCAAATCTCCAGTGGGAAGTTCTCAGATCCTCCTCTACCTCTTCACTTGTCATGTCACAAGTGTGCATCCGTTTGCATTGCACATTAACGAGAATAGGTCCAGTACTTGTCCTTAGAAATGGATCTATATTGAAGAGTGTGGAGAAAATTGACCCCACAAAGATTTCTTTTTTCTAATTCATATATGTGATAATTTTTTTTTTCTTCACAAAAGTTTAGAGGTTGCCCCCAAATAGTAAATCACGATCATTCATCATCTTATTAAGAGTATTTCACCTAATAAATTTATATCATGTGTATTTGATATTATTTTTTATCGCTTATGCATATTTATAATATTTTTTTAGTAAAAATATTATAGACTATTTCTTGGCCCCGCACTATCCAAAATTTCTAGATCTGCAAGGATAAGCACCGGATCTGTTCTCGCACATTAATTGTATTTTTCTGTGACAAGTCATTATTTCCAATAAACTATTTCATTACTATTTTTTAGATTTGATTAAATTATATGTGGCATTGCCTTCCGTTTCCCTCTGTTTTATTTTCTACCAAAGTGGCTAACTTTTATACAACATGATGTTATAATTTTTTTCTAGTAAATGCAGTTAAATTGACATTAAACGTTAATAGGAAATTATAGTTTTATTCTTAATATAATAGTAAAGACAGTTAAGTATTTTATTTCTAGAAGCTAGATATACTGTGAAGAAAATTGACTTCATTAATAAAAATTTCAAAGAGAACTAGATTTAATTTTTGAAATAAAAGAGACATTAAGTACAAACCAAAGCTCTCTGAAGCGAATCATTACTGTTATATATCTCATGGAACTTTTCAAAGATATTGATTATTTGTGAGGCGAGTCATGGATATGTATAATGGGAACCAGGAATCAACACAATCAAAAGCGTAAAATACATTAACTTAGTCATATTTTGCAGAAGTATAACTGAATCAAATTGCTCGATTTAAAGCAAATCAAACCAAACCAACTTCTTTCAATTTTATTTAGTTTTTGATTGGTTCATATTGGCATAGTTAATTTGATCCATTCGGTCTAGTTTAGTTTTGTATACTTCTATCATGTACTACTAGTACAAACAAAAAAATAATTTGCTTGTGTTAGAATTGGAAGGTTTGCTCAAGTTCTGGGTTCAAGAAAGCCAAACAACTTGATGGATGAAATTCCAACTGCCGTATTTGATCCTTTTCTACCAAATTGGGACTAGTTCAAGTTTTCTGTGATAATTTCAAATAAATCTATCAAAATAGGCCAGGTCCTATGGATTGGCAATGGCTTGTAAAAGAGTAAAATTAGAGTTGAGTTAGATAATTTTTGACCCGGCCACGTCCTAAAAGATTAAGGCCAAGGCCCGACTCATTGATTTATTTATTTTATGTGAATTTTGATATTTCAAATGAAAATGAATAAGTTTTAGTTTGAATAACTAAAGATGTATTATTTTATATAACAAACAAAAGATATATTATTTTAGATATTTGATATATTGACTTAGGAGACAAAGTTGTATTTTAATTATACTTAATTAAATGTTTAAATATTTGACAAGTTAGTTACTTTTATATATATATATATATATATTGGTATTACTTAGTTATAATAAGTAATATATTTGAAATGAAAAAAATTAAAATTTTTTTAAATAGGACTTGACATGACCTTAGGCCCTAATAGGGCTGGGTTGGATTTGAAAACTTTGACTCATATTTATAATTAGTTAGTCCAACCCAACCTAAGAATATTAGGGCCAAAGCGGGCTAAGACTAAGCTGACCTATTTTACACCTCTATGCAAAGTCCAATTTGTGTATTTCAACACTTGTATTAAAATAAAGGTTTAAAGACATCCAATCTAACTCCTTATTCTAGCACATATATATATATATACTGAAATACACTAATTATACCCTGTAGTTATTACAGAGGATCCGGACATGATTTGGACCGGGTGAGCTAACTATTTATTATCTTTACTTTCTAGTCCTTGTTATTTGATGTAATTGATTGAAAAGCATTTTAGTTGCTCCTACACACATTTAAAATGTTCATTAAAGTCGTATTCTTTTCCTATGCAAATTTTTGCATCTTTGTTCTTCAAGTTTATTAATTCTTGATTCATGATTCTCTTTTTTGAGGTCAATTAGAGAAGTGGGAACCCAGAATACTTTGCTGACATTAAAATTAGTAATAACTTAAGGAAATACTTTGCATGAATAAATAAAATCACTACAGATTTTCAGTTTGGAACCAGTTCAAAGACAATGCATCAATGGGACAAAAAAGTACTGATAAATAAATAACTAATAGAAATATTAATAGCTTTTAGTTTGTAAAAAAAAATTAGGTACAGTTCTTTATATTTTGCTATATGGTTTTCAATTATAACAAGCGTATATTTTTCAATTAGAACAGAACAAATATATGAGTTTTAAAAAGTAATTATATATTTTTTTACAGCTTAATATTGCTTAACTTATATTTTAAGATTTGTTTTTGCACACGTCTTATTTTTATTGAAGAATTTGATAACAATAGTATAAAGAGTTGTGTATAAGTATATTTTTTAAGAACATGTATAAAAAGTTTCTTAAAAGACCAATCATGTAACAATGAATTGTAAAAAATATATAGTTATTTTATCAAAACCATACATTTATTATGTTTTAATTAAAGAATCACACACTTATTATGTTTCGATTTGATAACTTGATAACAAAAATATAAAGAACGATGCTTGAGTTTTTTCCAATAATAAAAGGGTTTCTCTTTTCATTAAAGGAAAAATTAATAATATAATGAAAATCGACTTTTAGATATATATTATATAAATTTATGATTTAATTTATTATCTGATAAAGTAGTTAGTCCTTTACATCACATGAGATTATAATGTTATTTATAATATAATAATAAAGACAATTTAATCAAAATTAAATTTTAACCTGAAATTGTAATTTCCATTTTAATATTACAGTAAAAACAACTGAGTATTTAACATTTTAAAAGAATGTATATTGATTTAATTGGCAAAAATAAGTTTTGGAAAAGCCAAATCTAATTTTTTAAATAAAAAAATATATTTATATTGAGTACTGTTTAATTAGACTGAGAGGAGTGATGTAATTTACATAATCATATATTACTTTTTCTTAACAAGAAAAGATCTATAACGCATTAAAAAAGTACAACTTAATCTTCTTAATCAAATCATCGGAAAAAAAAAATTTCTTCTAATCCCACATCGCCAACAAATAATTATTTAAACCATTTGTGTGTGTGTGTGTGTGTGTGTGTGTATATATATATATATATATATATATATATGTATCTTTAACTCCTTGTTTTTTAAAATGGCCAAAGGCTCACATTAATTCATATGAATAAAATACCGATAGTTTGCATTGGCTAAATGCTGCACAAAGCCGAAAATATCAGAATTAAACTGTAAATTAACATTACTCCCATTTTTTGCCAAAAATGGGCCACCTTATTAGCTTGTCTACTAATATGAGACAGTAAAAGACTAGAAGGAAGATGCTAGATGGCGCACATCCAACACCAACAAATCCACAGGAGAAAGATCAGAACCCTGTAGAAATGTCTTTACCAACAAGCGATATTGAGCAAAGCTAGAACATCCTCCTCCTCTGACGTAACTCGCCCTTGAAGCCAATGAAGAAAAGCTGTCGAATCCGAACGAGCAGGTCGATAACCCATGGGAGAGGCAAACAAAAAATGTTTAGCCCAGTCACACCCCACAAATAAGTGATGTAAGTCTTCCTTTGCCCCACATATGATACAATTGGTTGCTACTTGTATTCCTCTCCTCTGTAAATTGGATAAATAAGGCAATGCATTATGTAATAGTCTCCAAAAGAAAACCTTAACCTTAGGAGGAATAGGTAGCTTCAAAATTCTACCCCACTTCACCCTAATCTCCGAAGTACCTCAATGAACATTAGTATTGTCCATTTTCCAATGATAGCCAAAACGGACACGATAGGTGCAGTCCTTTGTGTAAGGCCACATTAGCTTATCTGGAACCATGCGCCTTGATAAAGAGACACCCAGGATTGATGAAACATCAATTGGTAAAAACAACTATTCAATCAAGCTCTCCTTCCAACTACCCCTCCCTCTATCAATAAGATCACTCACAAATTCAATTTGATTATCTGCATGCTGAAGAGCAAGAATTTTTTTGTGCCCAGGTTGGGACAACCAATGATCTTCCCAAATTTGTACTGTATGTTCATCTCCTACCCATCAGATACATCCATCTAAAAGAATATGCGGTGCATCCATTAAACTCTTCCAGGTGTAGCTACTGTTGTGACCCAACCGTGTCTACAAAAAAGAAGTCCTAGGGTAATATTGACCCTTAAGTACCTTGGTAGCCAAAGAGTGATCGTGATGTAATAAACACCATCCTTGTTTAGCCAAAAGAGAGAGGTTGAAATGCGACTGTCGAAATCCTAATCCTCCTTGAATCTTTGGTAAACACAAAGTAGACCAAGAGACCCAATGAAACTTCCTATCATCCTCACCTCCTCCCCACGAGAAATTAGAAATAATAGACTCTAAACAATGGCATATTGATTTTGGTATAGAGAAACAACTCATAACATATGTAGGTAGAGCTTGAGCAATAGCCTTAATTAAAACCTCACGAGCACCTTGAGACAATGTCAAAGCCTTCCAACCTCTCAACTTCTTTTGTAATTTTTCCAGTAGATTTGAGAAAATAAGTTTCTTAGATCTACCTATCATCATAGGAAAACCAAGATACTTAATAGGAACTTCATAAGTCGTTACTCCAATCCTCTCTCGGATAATATTTTGACATGTATTAGAAACATTTGGACTAAAAAGAAGTTCCATTTTTTCAAAATTTACCTTCTGACTAGAAGCAGCCTCATAAGATGTAATACAACCCAAAACCGTCTCAACCTCAGATGAATTTGCTCTAGAAAAAATAAGGGTGTTGTCAGCAAAAAATATATATGAAATTGTAGGTGAATGATGACCAACCTTTATACCATGGAATGCCCTATGCTCAGTAGCAGACTCCAATAAAAAAGAAAAAACCTCAGCATAGAGAATAAAGAGACAAGGGGAAAGAGGATCCCTTTGTTTGAGATCTCTTTGTAGGAGAAACCGAGGCCCCGCCTCACCATTAATTAAAACCGAGTAAGAGACAAACGTCACTCACTTAATGATTAATTGACAAAATTGTGGTGGAAAACACATACCATGCAGAACACTATTCAGAAACCTCCAATCCATTCGGTCATAAGCTTTGGCTATATCTAACTTCAAAGCCATGTAGCCTTTCTTCCTCTTTTTGTGCTTCAAAAAATGAAATGCCTCATATGTAATCAAAGCATTGTCCGTGATTAGATGACTTGGCACAAAAGCACTTTGAGTTTCCCCAATCAAACTAGGAAGGACAAATTTTAGCCTATTAGTAATACACTTAGTGACCAACTTCATAGTGACATTACAAAGACTAATAGGCCTAAAATGTTATGATAGAGTGGACATGGGAATTTTAGGGATAAGAGTAATAAAAGTGTAGTTGTAGTCAGTAGGATCATGATTTTCATTTAAAATTTGCAAAACAATATATGATAAATCATCACCTACAACATCCCAAAATTGTTGATAGAAAAGAGCATTAAAACCATCCAGGCCAGGGTTTTTGTAGGGCTCATACCATTCAATACTACTAAAACACCCTCTTTTGAGTAGAGCCTCATAAGGATTCAGCCATAGCAGTAGTAACCTTATGTTTCAAAAGACCAAAATGGTCATCATCTCCATTCAAATCCCTTGCAGTAAATAAAGCACTAAGAAACTCAACCATTAGAGATTGCATATTATCAGTAGAATACTACCATTGTCTAGTACCATCTTTCAAACCCTGAATAGTATTTCTACTTTTTCTTTAAGAAGCTTTCTTGTGAAAAAAAGCAGTATTTTTATTCCCATGCCTCCTTCTTCTCAAGAATTTCATTAATGTCAGAATATATCTCTGCTTCCACCACATCTCCTTCTTCTCAAGAATTTCATTAATGTTAGAATATATCTATTTCTGCTATAACAAATTATGGAAATTAGGAGGTAAAGATTGGACAATATCCAAAGCCCTCTCCAAATGTTGAATATTTTTGCAAAAATTAGTGATTCCCATGAAATGAGCACCGCAAAAATCATTCTGCACTCTTCGTAAATTATCACCTAGTGAACCTCCCACTCTCCACGCCTTTGTAACTCGATCAGCACTTTTAGACTCCCTAATCCAACATTCTTAAAATCTAAAAATTTTGTTTCTATGTAGTGTGCTCAAATGAACCCTATCCATTTCAACAATCAGCGAGGCATGATCTAAATTAAAACATCATCCATGAGCCACTTTATGAAAAGGAAACAATAATAACAATGATTTTGTGGAAAAAGATTGATCCAACCGTAATTGAACATTTACGTCACCTTCATGCCCATTGGACCATGTAAAAGGATAACCCTCAAAGCCCATGTCTTGGCAAAATTCAAATGCATCCCTAAAGCCTTGAAGTTGACTATTTGTTTTAAAAATCCTCCTTTCTTCTCCACATTGAAAATAATCTCATTAAAATCACCTAAACACAACCATGGAAAAGCTGATTAGGTATGCATCTCATGAGATCCGATATTTTACACTTTTGTAACTCCTTTAGAAATCAATATATGCCAGTAAAATGCCACTGATGAAGAGGAAATTGAGTCACAATCAGGACATCAATATGATGTAAGGAAGATGTAATATCTGCCATTTTCAGATATTAGTTTATTGGAATTTCTTAAGGAACATTTTAAGTACAACAAAATTTTTTCATTTTTCTGGAAGGGAAAATTCAAGTGTTAAAGTGACAAGGCGTGTAAAATAAATAAAGCAAGATGAAAATGAACATGGGACTAAGAGACGTGAAGAGTTATTGGGTTAGAAAGGGACCAACGTGAACATATTGGATTTTAGTATTTTAATGAAATGAAATGTGATGATGAGTATTTTATGAAGTGTATATAGGTGCCCTAGTAATGATCAAGTTATTTCAATACCTTATGAAATGCTAGTCAATTGTTATCAAGGAAGGATTAAATTGAAAGAAGAGAAAGTGGGCCCCACATACCATCTTATATTCATCATTACCTTCTCTTTCCCATTTTTCTCTTCTCCCTCATGATCTCTCTCTCGGATTCCCAGCACCATGAACCTTCTCCTCCAACTAAGCTTCTAGCCACTTCCCTCAGGTGAGAGGTTAAGCTCCGGCGAGCCACCACACCGGAAAAGTAAGGAAGACAAGGTGAGCATCTTTCTCTTTTCTCTTTGTCTTCCATTTTTGGATTTGGAGAAAGTGGGTAGGATTTGAGGTAATTCATGGATTCTAGAACTTGGGTAATATTTTTAAATTCTCTTGGATGATTAATGGTGAGAGTGGAATCAGAAATTTAAGGAAGAATTATGTAGGTAATGAGATCTAAGAGTGAGAGGAAAATAGTGAAAGTTAAGGTTCTATGTTAAAAATTCATCATTCAAGCATCTATTCTTGGTTTTAACTTGGGGTTTTATGCCAAATTGATCCTAAAACACTAAGAATGAAATCCCATTGAAGAAATCATGAGAAATGATGAAGATTTAGTCGGTTTTGGGCAAAAATTGAGGCCAAATCATGAGTTTCAGGTCATGGTGCCCAGGCGCTATGCTACAAAAGAGAATAGGAAGAAGAAGGCCATGCCGCCTAGGCGCCACCCATGCTGAGGTTAGCTACAATGTTTTTCTTAGACTTTTTTCAAACGATCATAACTCTTTCATCTGGACTCCGTTTTTAGTAAATCTTATATTATTGGAAAGCTCTTTGAGTATAATTTCTAATAGTATAATATTATTTTGAAAATTATTTACCATTAAAGAGTTATGACTAATAGAGTGAGCAAAGGTCAGGATTAGTGACAGGGAGTTTCTCTATTTTGTAACCCTGACATGTTTTTACATGGTTTCTTGATAGGAATGGCTCTTTTGATGCATCTCCAATATCTTTGACTAGCATGGAATTCAGGGGAGGGAATCTTTCTACCCCACATAACTCGAATTTTGTGAAAGATTTTTATTTTGATGAAATTACATATTTCCATAATTATAAAAAAGGGAATAGTCCCAAGGATCTAGGAAATATATTTTCTTCTCTTGAATTGTTGCAGTGACAAAACTCACAATGGTGATATTATGGAATGGAATTCTAAATTCTTTAGTGTTGGATATATTAATATTAATTATTGTGTTGGAATTTTATCTCGTGAAGTAATTGTATTCTTGAATTGTGGAATACCTAGAGACGAAAAACTTTTAAAGGAATCTTGTTATTGTAAGTGGATGTGATGAGTTATGACAAATCACTCTTGGTTCTAAAAATCTATACCTATGAATTTTATCCTTGTTTGTATAAGTGATCCCCTTACAATAGTAAACGATATGTGTAAGCCTATATTATTGGATGGTAGCCATTAGGTTGGTTTATTGCACTATGATATACAAGTGTGAAGGATGCGTATAAATAAATAAATAAATATATATATATATATATATATTCCTTATTTAAACATAAACTGTGTACAATTGAGGGATTGGGATACAGAATCATACAAACTTTATAGTAACATCATGGGTGACCATAATTACTAGAAGTAGTACAATATGGAAAAGTCTTAGAGCGGTTATGGGAATGACGTTGGCTACCTTGAGATTTGAATAGAGTATATGCCATTCTATTACATTGTTATTAAGCACTATGTGATGGGTTGTGTAATGTGGGTGAATAGCTCCTTGTTATATTGTATTTAATATTACATCTTCATTGTATGGGATGAAATTTTTTGTTTTTAGTGAGGTGATTATTCTTTGTTATGCTCATTATATATATATATATATATATATATATATTATTTTGTTTGTTGAGATGGCATGAAGTGAATTTATATATACATGACATAATTGTATGTGGGATAATGACTTTCAATTGGAGACTTGTGTGGTCATTGTGAATACGGGTGACCCTAATTGCTAGAGAGGATGCATTGAGGGAAGAGCTTTACGATATCATCGTCATTATAAACACAGGTGACTCTATTTGTAAGAGAGGATGCATTAAGGGAAGAGCCCTACGATATTATAGTCATTATGAACACAGATGATCCCATTTGCAAGAGTAGATGTATTGAAGGAAAAACCCTATGATATTATCATTATTGTGGATATGAATGACCTCAATTTCTACGGAGGATGCATTGAGGAAAGAGGCCTACGATAATATTGAAACGTTATATTATTGGGTTCTCAATGGAACGGTTGGAAATGAGTCACGATGTGGCTAAGCGACTATATTCCTCGAGAATTCCACGCTCAGGATGCCGCCTTATGAGGGAAAGACGAGGGAATTATTAAATAACTCTTATTATTATGGATTAGCCTAAGTGGCCTTATTATTATGGATTGGCCTTGGTGGCCTTATTATTGTAGATTGGCTTCGGTGGCCTTATTATTGTGGATTGGCCTCATTGGCCTTATTATTGTGGATTGGCTTCAGTGGCCTTATTATTGTGGATTGGCCTCGTTGGCCTTATTATTATAGATTGGCTTCGCTGGCCTTATTATTGTGGATTAGCCTCGATGGCTTTTGTTGTGGATTGACCTCGGTGGTCTCCCTCATGTAATTTAGTCTCGGTGGCTCTTTATCATAATTCGGTCTCTATGGCCTCTTTATTGTTATTTGACTTCATGAGTCTCTCTCTATTGTGCACACACAGTCTTTGGATAAATTTGAAAACTTTATGTTTGTGTACATCAAGCATAAATTCTAGTTTTATTATTATGTTTTCTTTGAATGTGGTTTAAAATAGTAATAGTTCTACTTTGGGACTGCGACAGGGTGTGCTTATGGATGTCCTTTCCCTTGTTTAAGGCACACAATAAGTTTTGTTTATATTGTTCCCTCACTGAGTAAATGTACTCACCCTCTTCATGTGTGCCTCTTGTAGATTATGTTGTAGCAGGTGAGTCTCTGAGTCCACGACACGCCTTGACTTTGGGTTGATGGTGATGTTTTCGGGTATGTATGGGTTGTCAAGTTGCTTTGTAGTAAATATGACTCTTAGGTCTATGGTGAATGTTGTGATGGGGTTATAAAGGATTAAATTGCATCTACTCCTGTTAATAATGAAATGGAAATATTTTATTTTTATTAATCTATTAAAGTAACGTATACTGAAAGTGTGTGATGTCAGGCATACGATGGTGGTATAGATTCCACTGCCGTGCCAGTCATGTTCCTGGATCTGGAGGTGTGACAGAAGATGATTGAAGAGTAACATCATAGTGATATTTCCATAAAAAACACAAGCCCCCAGCCCAAAATTGTCCACCACAATTAGCATATAATAAACTATCAAAACCAAGACCTATACGAATTTTCTCCATCTCAAATTGTTTAAGATGTGTTTCTTGGAGAAAAATAAAGTGGGTAGAGACACTTATAGCCTCTTCAAGGCTCTAACTGCCTGTGGCTCCCTAACCTACGGTAGTTCCAACTTATGATTTTCATACTGCACGGTGAGGTAGCTTTACTGTACCCGTCATTTGCGAATCACCTCCCTCTTCAATATGTGTTTCCTGTTCAGAACTAAACCTTGAGAAGAATCAAGTTGTATCGGCATATCTTTAGATTCAAGTTTTTGCCTTACTGCTTTTTCAACCTGCACCTATTTCCCACACTTTTCTGTCAAAAGCTATAAATCTGACGTCCTTTTATCAGGCCTAGCATTAGAGGAATTCCCCGAAGCAATTCAGTACTATTTGGGAAATTCCTAGTAGTCGATGATAGCACTTGAAAATGATATTGGTCACCTTCCAAACTCTGTTTGCAACGATTAGACTCCTCTATGACACCTATACCCACAGAACTTTCACCAAAACCACGAGAAGAGGGCCCCAGAATATCAGAAAAATTCATAGGACAAGCTAAAGGCATGGAAATGCCATCATCAATAACAATAGCCTTACCATGGTCTTCATTCCCTATACTCTCCAATCCATCAGTCTCATTTTTAGTAGAGGCAACTGTGGCACAATGGAAAGAGTCATTTAATTTCCTATTAGTCTTAGCACCAATAGGCATATGCACTAAATCATGTGCCTCCTTTGGAAGTGAGATAGAGCAACTTTGTAGACCTAATAGCAAGAGTTACAACAACTGACATGCCTCCTCATTCAAACTTGCCACACCTACTACTTACTGTTGAACGACATGAAATCTCATCCTTCCCTATGGAATTAGTCTCTAAACTACCATGAAGTACACCAAAAATCTTAGCAGTAGAGTTCTTCCCTTGTTGCTTCATCTCCTTACCAAAAATCCTCAGTTGGTTTAAAAATAAGTGCCTCTGTATAGTTGGTGAACGCAGACCAGGCCAGGCACTGGAACAACATTTCTTTTAATTGGTGAAGCATGGAGCCATGGACCATAAGCATGAAGAATCTCCCTGTCGCCAAATTCCTTATTTTGAATAATTGTACAGTCCTTGACATAATGCCTCAAATAGCCACATAAATAATAGAAATATAATAATCTCTCAAATTTGTAAAACACCCTATGTTGCTTACCATTCCCCGCCACTATCATAGACCCCCTGTGCAATAGGTTATGTAGATCCAACCGTGCCTGCAATCTCAGAAAACCACCCCATAAACCACTCTCTAAATTATCCCAATCAATAAAAGTGCATAACTTATTACCAAAAGCCCGGGTTGTATCAAGAGACCTTTAAGCCAAAGGAAGTTCATAGACACAAACCCAGAAAAACGCAGTATAGGGCTTGATTTTAGAGGGACATTTATCTCTAGATATCACTTTCAAACTCAAAATCTTCATATCAAACTACCACAGTTCCCCCAACAAAACCCATACTGAAACAAAAAAAAAATCTGTCCTAATTCCTTAATCTCCAATCCATGTTGTACTGTTCAAACTTGTGCAATTGTACTCTTAAAAGCACCACAATTAAAGGAAGAGTTAGAACAAAGAGATCCCACCAAACATAAAGTAAATCTATTTCATGACTCTCTTCCACTGCCATCACTAGTGTGCACTAAATTAGCCTCCTTTGTAGTAAATTTAATTGAATTCCACATCTCCATAATTGTTTGATATGCTAAAACAGTGTTTGAAAAGAAAAGATTATGAAGAGAAATGAGGAATTAGACAGATCAAGCACGATCCATCAGGGAAAAAATGTCCCCAAACCAGTTACAGAATGTGGTCACGGATAGGTAACCACCATCCATATGAGAAGCATATGAAGGGGACTTTTCTCAATAAGTGTTCTGTAACTCCTAAACTAACACTGTTATGTGACAAATTTAGATTTCAATGCAAACCATTTGATTAGAAAGAAAAAAAAAAAGAAAATTCAAGAACTTAATTAAGAAACTTCATATTTCACAAAACATACTAAAAAGTAAATAATCTTTTCAAACAAAACCATTAATTTAATCACATGGGTTATACTGAAAATGAACTTTTCAAAGATATTGATTATTTGTGGTGATGATTCTTATCAATTAATTCATGGTTTTATCTCTTTTATCCTTCTATCTTTACTTCTTGTTTGTTCTTATTATGTTATCCATTTTTGTATTCCTCATAAAACCCCAAAATAGATCTACCCCTTTTAAGTCTAATACCAATTAGCCTCATCATCATTGTTATTTATCCCTTTCTAGTATTGTTCTCGAGTTCGTTTGTGGTATTTTATTTTTTGTCTTAAAATTTCTTGGTTCCTTTACCTTAGACTTCGAAAAATAGCCCAAAATTTTTTTTCTTGTGTATGTTTATGTTATTTTTTTTTTCCTTATCTTGTCTGATATTTTAGTCCTCGTCCTTATATATATATATATATATATATATATATATATATATATATATATATATATATATATATATATATATATATATATGTACAATTTCAAGCTCTTGAAGGAACTAATATAGATGGAAAACACACACCTTCTCCTTAGGATTCGAGAACCAAGGGGGCTTATTCTTATAATTTTATGGAAGATAGAGTTGAAGTTTATGAATAATATAATTTCTCTTATCCAAATTTGTTTGGTGGTGAGTTTAGTGACTTATCTTTTAGGATATCCATATTAAAAAATGGCATCTAATCCTTGTGTTATTGTGGTGAATATTCTTATCAATCAGTCCAAGGTTTTATTCCTTCCATCCTTCTATTTTTACTTCTGGTTTATTCTTATTTTGTTATCCTTTTTTTTTTCATAAAACTCTAAAATAGATTCGCCCCTTTTAAATCTAATACCAATTAGCCTCATCATCACCTAACAAACCAATATGTTACAATGGAGATTAATACAACTCAAAATAGGATTATACAATATAACTGGCCACAAGTTTGATCAGCATATAAAAGAAAGTCCCTTAGAACCATACTATTTTATACTATTCCTGCTTTGTGCGAGAAACAAAGAAATAGAGATATATAGTTCAAGGAGATAGGATGCTAACCTAGACTTCTTCAATCAGAGATCTCCAAAAGCTCTTAAGCTATTTGGCCTTTAGGAATTATTGTGCTGCAGGAGATTGTGTACTGATTCACACTACAAAAAATTTGACTTTCAGTGGCGACTAAAGTTGTCATTGAAAGTAAAAAAGTCGTCACTGAAAATGTTTTAGTGGCAACACATTGTCGCAACTTAAAGTCTCATCGCTAAAAGTTTCGGTGGCGACTTTTATCGTCACTAAAAAGTCGTCACTGAATCCTACTTTTAGTGGCAACTTTTGTCACCACTAAAAGTAAATTTTGCATCACCTAAACTAGTTTGTAGACAAAGAAAAGTCGCCACTGAAGTTATTTTCAGTGGCGACAGTGAATCGCCACTAAATACTTTCAGTGGCGACATTTGGTCGTCACTAAAAGCTAATACTTT
Organism: Biancaea sappan; assembly: GCA_037074585.1. Lineage (NCBI taxonomy): Eukaryota > Viridiplantae > Streptophyta > Magnoliopsida > Fabales > Fabaceae > Biancaea > Biancaea sappan. The sequence goes on along the minus strand of CM073492.1, from coordinate 31,547,410 downwards.
TTAGTGGCGACTATATGTCGTCACTGAAATACACTTTCAGTGGCGACATTTGGTCGTCATTGAAATACACTTTCAGTGGCGATATTTAGTCATCACTGAAAAATACAGTGTCAACATTTAGTCGTCACTGAAATACACTTTTAGTGGCGACATTTAGTCGTCACTGAAAGCTATACTTTCAGTGTCAACATTTGGTCTCCACTGAAAATATATCTTTTAGTCGCAACGTTTTGTCGTCACTGAAAACCAGTGACTCAATGTTGAATATATAGGTTTTAGTGACGACCAAATGTCACCACTGAAAGTCTATTTCAGTGACGACATAATGTCGCCACTAAAAGTGATACATTCTTCAGTGGCGACATTTAGTCGTCACTAAAAGGCCTTTTTTTATTTTAAATATTTCCTTATTACTCAAGCTATCAAATAACATTATATAAAAAGATATACAATACAAGCTTTCAGTGTTGTATAGTGTTTCAATACTAAAAACAATACAAAGATATACAATACAAGCAACCACTAATATAAAATGATATATATTAGAAATTGGTTTGAAATACATATAATATTTAATTTTTGAAAGTACTTAATACAAAAAGTATACAAAAAAGTACTTAAGTACAACTAATCTTTCATTTTCTATGTTTCTTTGCATCTTTAGTTGTTCCAGAGTTTCCAATGGTATTTATATCTGACGCATGACTATTTCCCTGTTATGAAACAAAAAACAAGTATCATTTAACATATTTCATAGAAAGAAGTGGTTTTTATAAGTTAAATGATAACATTGAAACAAAATAAAATTAGTGGACTAAAGCAAAATCTAAAGTAATCTTATTATGAAACAAAATTGAAACTTATTTATAATCACATATACAATTAACATAAGTACATATCTCAAATATAACAATTAATACATAAATATTATGACATGTATGTGTCATTTTTTTTTAGAAATGAAAATTATTCACAAATGCATTACTTGTATCATTTAACAATATTGACTCTAAAATGCAAGCAAACATGTCCAAGGTCTAGTAGAGTGTGCTCATGCATTAGTGATATGAGAACTAAGTATTATTATTAAGCGTAAATATAAATCTTATATATAATCATGACAAAGTGGTGTACAGAGACTATATACTCTCTCTTTTTTAGTTGTATTATATCAACTTTTTAAAAATATTTAAATGTTCTAAATCAAGTTGAGAAATCAAAAGAAAGATCAATGAACAATAACAAAGATAATAACCAATTTTTTATTAGTTGAGTCTTTCACCACCATAAAGTTAGAAACACTAATCATTAAAATTACTATATACGTAATATCATAGCAAAATGACTGCAACGGCCCTACCATTCACCAAATTACCTTTAGGTTTCTTTGCCTTTTCACTTGACATTGATATTAATTAATATAAATATTCCTTTCTCTCTCTCTCTCTCTCTCTCTCTCTTTCATTGTTTTCATGATTCTCTCCACACTAAAACAAAATGAAACACTCACACAATCCTCCAAATTATATTTATGTCTTTCAAGCAACCCCATAAAATGAATCAAAAACTTTCTAAAAAGTTTCAGAGAACCCAAGAAAATGCCAAGAGAGGCAGCTACACATCAATTTTCAAAAATCAAGTTAGTACTTTATTTTTCTACATATTTTGCATAGTAAAAAGGCACAAGTTTCTATTTTTGGTCAATCTTAAAAAAGTTACAGAGAACCCAAGAAAATGCCATAAATTATGGTTGACTATTGCTCAAGTTAACCAAAATGTCCTAATCATTTTAAATAGGTTTCTAGTAAATAAAAAGGAAAAGAAAAACTCCACTAGTAATTAATACAATTGGTTTCAACACAATCAGAGAGTCATTCTTCAAATTAGTAAATCAAACAATGACAAAGATATATGCCAAATTTATGAAATATCTCCCAAATCAAACCACAAGAGGATACTCAAGTCAAAGTAGACTATAAAATATTGCAGAATGAATCTTTCCATCAACTTGCAAAAACTGAAATAACATAACCAACAAAAAAAATCAAGCACCAAATATCCAAGCCGCCATACACACAAATAAGAACACAAGATATCAAACTTCATTTTAACTTCTCACTCTTTCACTTCCATTTTAAAAGATCCATGACTAACTCAAGCCAACAAATACGGGAATACACTTAGAAACATGAACTACAATCTCTTGTCTCAATGCACAATCTATAACCAAGCAACACAATGGAGAATAAGGAGAAAAATCTAACGAAATTTATGAAAATCTCCCAAATCAAACCACAAGAGGACTTTCATCAACTTGCAAAACTAAAATAACATAACTAACAAAAAAAACTTAAGCACCAAAGATCCAAGCCATACACAGAAATAAGAACACAAGATATCAAACTTCATTTTAACTTCTCACTCTTTCACTTCCATTTTAAAAGATCCATGACTAACTCAAGCCAACAAATACGGGAATACACTTAGAAACATGAATTACATTCTCTTGTCTCAATGCACAATCTATAACCAAGCAACACAATGGAGAATAAGGAGAAAAATCTAACGAAATTTATGAAAATCTCCCAAATCAAACCACAAGAGGACTTCCATCAACTTGCAAAACTAAAATAACATAACTAACAAAAAGAACTTAAGCACCAAAGATCCAAGCCATACACAGAAATAAGAACACAAGACATCAAACTTCGTTTTAACTTCTCATTCTCTCACTTCCATTTTAAAAGAACTATGACTAACTCAAGCCAACAAATACGGGAATACACTTAGAAACATGAACTACATTCTCTTGTCTCGATACACAGTCTATGACCAAGCAACACAATGGAGAATAAGGAGAAAATTCTAACAAAATTTACGAAAAATCTCCCAAATCAAACACCACGAGAACTTCCATCAACTTGTAAAAACTAAAATAACATAACTAACAAAAAAATCAAGCACCAAAGATCCAAGCCATACACAAAAATAAGAACACAAGATATCAAACTTCATTTTAACTTCTCACTCTCTCACTTCCATTCTACAAGATCTATGACTAACTCAAGCCAACAAATACGGGAATATACTTAGAAACATGAACTACATTCTCTTGTCTCAATACACAATCTATGACGCAACACAATGGAGAATAAGGAGAAAATTCTAACGAAATTTATGAAAAATCTCCAAATCAAATGCCACAAGAGGACTTCCATCAACTTGCAAAAACTAAAATAACAAAACTAACAAAAAAATCAAGCACCAAAGATCCAAGCCATACACAGAAATAAGAATACAAGATATCAAACTTCATTTTAACTTCTCACTCTCTCACTTCCATTTTAAAAGATCTATGACTAACTCAAGCCAACAAATACGGGAATATACTTAGAAACATGAACTACATTCTCTCGTCTCGGTACATAGTCTATGACCAAGCAACACAATGGTGAATAAGGAGAAAATTCTAACTAAATTTATGAAAAATCTCCCAAATCAAACACCACAAGAGAATTTCCATCAACTTACAAAAACTAAAATAACATAACTAACAAGCACCAAAGATCCAAGCCATACACAAAAATAAGAACACAAGATATCAAACTTCATTTTAACTTCTCACTCTCTCACTTCCATTCTACAAGATCTATGACTAACTCAAGCCAACAAATATGGGAATACACTTAGAAACATGAACTACATTCTCTTGTCTCAATACAAAATCTATGACCAAGCAACACAATGGAGAATAAGGAGAAAATTCTAACAAAATTTATGAAAAATCTCCCAAATCAAACCACAAGAGGACTTCCATCAACTTGCAAAAACTGAAATAACATAACTAACAAAAAAAAATCAAGCACCAATGAAAGCCATACACATAAATAAGAACACAAGATATCAAAAATATAAGTCATACTTTCAGTTAAATATCCAATAAACCAAATCAATTCCATAAAGTATCAAGTCTTAAACAAAAGACCAAAACCCTACTTTTAGGTGAATTAAACTAATATTAGAAAACTTACCTGTTGGATATTTGCCATTAAGGCTGCCAATTGAGTTTGGATTCGTCAATCAATCTCTTCTTGCATCTTACTCGACATCTCAGCACGCTTATGCTCAATCTTCCTTTCCATCTCAGCATGCATCTCAATGCGATCTTCTTCTCGCTTTTTTTTCATCTCCATATGAACAGTTTCTATTGCAGAAGAGACCCTATCTTCAACCTCAGCCTATGTTATTCCTCTTTTTCTTGGAGGTCTTGCTCCATAACCCTTCCCTTAGACATATCCAGATCTTTCACCAAGTACACTTAGCAAGATCTCATCTCTTGATAGTTGAGATCCACCTTCTTATGTTTGTTGCTCAACTACAAGGTCTTGGAGGCGACCCTACAATTCAAGCATCACCTTAGAATAATAAAATCAAGATACAAATTCAATTCAAGTAAAAATAACTTATTTGTAAACATACATGAACTTCTTGTGAACGGGGATCTGACCACATCACTTCTCCTTCTTTTGTCTTGCGAGTGTGCTACAATTCCCACACTCGATCAGGTGGTGCCCTTTCACCAGTTTCAGGGTCTCTCTACAAAATATTACAACAACATTGAGAGATAATTATAGATATATCAATAAAAATAAAACTCTAATAATTTATGAGGATAGAATCATTTTTACCTTAGATGCTTCTACTTCTGCAAATGATCTTGTTCCACAAAAATTTTTCATTGTTTGTAACTTCTTGTTTGCTTTATTTCTCTCACTTTTAGCCTATAGTTGTCACATTCAAAAATTTATATACATTTTAAAAAAATACTATTAGAATATGTCAACAACACAATACCTTAAAAGCATCAGATGGAGAGTGCTCTTGGACAAGCCATTTCCAATCTTCAGGTCTCATACCCTCTGGTGGATGAGCTAATCTATCCTCATCAGTGTTGTACTTTTTGTAGTGCTTATGCAATTCACTCTTCTATCTCCTAAACAACTTTTGAAACATTTGAATTACATGTCCTTGAAATACATGCTCTTGCCCGCTGCCAAGAGGTGCAAATTTTTCCTAAAAATAAAGTGATATTTGTTAGAAATAGCATAAGTTACACAATAAAGTGTTATATTTGTATATTTAACTTATTACCTGTACTTGTAAAAACATATCTGCTCCACACTTTGCAGTGATATTCTTCCAACCACCATCTCTAAATGACACTATTTTCCTTACCACCAAGCCACAATAATTGGCAAGATCTCTAGCTCCAGGTCCTACAGCTCTGTTAATAAAATCTCTCTTTGATCAAAATGTTCCTTATGCCAAGATTTTATGCTCTTTATCTCTCTTTCTCCTCAGTTTGTATGAGATTATTATGTTAATAATAATGCTTATATTATTTTACTTTATAATGTTAAACTTTAATTTACCCATGTTTTATATGGACTTTAAATTGGAGGCTATCGATAACTACATTATACTTGAGATAGGCCTGATTGCTATGAAAGCTAAAAACATATAAAACTAAAACACAACATTGATTTGTGGAAAACAAAGAAATAAGAACCATAAATTAGAGCCACAAATAGAATCACAAACAAAAAATTAGTGACGTTGAAGAATTATTCAATAACATAGTTAAAAGATTTTTTTCCCAAAATTGCAACACTTGAATGTTAAGTAAGAGATGGATGGACCAATTCATTAAGCCATTCCCAAGTTTCCCATCTCATTCCATTCTTGTTTGGTGTTTTTATCCATTGTTATGGCATCTTTGAACACTACATTTTCCTTGAAAGTTTGTAAATTTCTTATCTTCTTTAACTTTAATGACTCCAACTGTGATATTGGTGTCATATCTACTGCCTATATTGCTCCAACGTCACCATGTGAGGACACATAATTTTATAAGCTTTTAGGCAGGATCTTTGATTACGATCTCATAATTGAATTCATAAGTAAATTTAAAGAAGTTTTTACATTTTATTAATTTTTCACTTTTTGGTGCCAGTAGTTAATATTTGGGAAAAATGCACTTTACCTCTATGAACTTTATACCATATGTAGAAAACCACTATAAACTTTAAAACTCAACAATGAACCCCATAAACTTCTCAATGCGTGCAAGTTATCCCTTCTGTTAAAAAATCTGTTAGTCAACATAACGGTCAATGCCAAATCAACCAAAAAAGTCACATAAGCTGCTGACATGGCATAGTAATTTGTCTTCTACCAATATGGTCCCCATAATTACATTATTATTAAAAGTTCCTCAAAATAACAATTTACTATCAATATGGTCCCCAAAATCATATTATTATGAAAAGTGCCCCAAACTAATTTGTCTTCTACCAGTATTGTCCCTATAATTACATTATTACCAAAAGTTCTCTAAAATAACAATTTACTACTAAAATGGTATACAAGAGTTATATAATTAGAAAAAGTGCCCCAAAATAACAATTTACTACCAAAATGGTACATAAGAGTTACATAAACACCAAAAGTGCCTAAAGACTACAATTTACTGCCAAAATGGTGCACGAGAGTTACATAATTATCAAAAGTGCCCCAAAGGAGCATTCTTGTAATGTGGAGGCAAGATCCGATTAAATATGTTGAAGGACATTGGGTGTGTACTTCATATACAAATGTCTCACTCATCAGTTTTTGTGTACAACATTGGGTATCCTTCAACATATTTAGCAATCCCTCAAATAAGAAAGCTCCTGATAGAACCAAAAAAGTAAGGAGGAAAGTTGTAAATGTGCCAAAAAATCCCTTCTTGCTCAGAAAAAATAGGTCTACATTGAAGTGCAATAATTGTGGCGTAGTTGGTCACAATGCACGTGGATGCAAGAGACCAATAAACCCCGTTAGAAAGATATACAAGAAGAAGCCGAAGAAGGCGAGCCAAGCCTTGGATGCTCCACCCATAGTTAGTAGTTTTCTATATTTTAGTGAATAATTCATAATTGAAATAAGTCTAAGTTATTAACATGCTACTATTTGTGTAGGCAAGCCAACCCCCACCTACTCAGAGCACCTGGTGACATCATATGAGCAAGAGGAGCCCTGTGTATTAGTAGTGATTGGGGCACTTTTGGTGTTTATGTAACTCTTGTGCACCATTTTGGTAGCAAATTACAGTTTTGGAGCACTTTTGATAATTATGTAACTCTTGTGCATCGTTTTGATAGTAAATTGTAGTCTTGGGGCACTTTGGGTGTTTATGTAACTCTTGCGCACCATTTTTGGTAGTAAATTTTTGGTAATTATGTGATTTTGGGGACTATATTGATAGTAAATTCTTGTTTTGGAGAACTTTTGATAATAATGTAATTATGAGGACTATATTGGTAGAAGACAAATTAGTTTAGGGTACTTTTCATAATAATGTGATTTTGGGGACCATATTGATAGTAAATTGTTGTTGTTTTGGGGAACTTTTGGTAATAAGGTAATTATGGGGACTATATGGGTAGAAGAGAAGTTAGTTTGGGGCTCTTTTCATAATAATATGATTTTGGGGACCATATTGATAGTAGATTGTTATTTTGGGTAACTTTTGGTAATAATGTAATTATATGGACCATATTGGTAGAAGACAAATTAGTTTGGGCACTTTTCATAATAATGTGATTTTGGGGATCATATTGATAGTAAATAATTATTTTAGGAAACTTTTGGTAATAATGTAATTATGGGGGACCATATTAGTAGAAGGCAAATTATGCAATGTCAGCAGCTTATATGTCATTTTTTTACTGACTGGATGTTGACCATTAGGTTGACTAACAAATTTTTTAACGGAAAGAGTAACTTGCACACATTGAAAAGTTCATGGAAGTTCATTGTCAAGTTTTAAAGTTCGTAAGAGTTTTTTGCATATAGGGTAAAGTGTATTTTTCCCTTAATATTTTGATTTCCAAACTAGATTGACAGATATAAATGCGGTATATCATATGCCTTTACAATGGAAAACTGCATCAAAGTCCAATTTTTGAGTTTTATTATTTCATCCCAAGCCTTTTCATTTTAAGGTTACAAAAATTTTATGATTTCTCTCTCATGTTTTATAACATGGAATCCAATATAACATTAAAGGCTAAGGTGACTTTGAAGTCAAGAGGACAATCGTATGTTGTACAATTTGCTACCATAATGAAGGACTGATTTTTCCTTTTTAATGTCCTTTCGTATTTTTATAATTTTTCAGCACATAATTTTGAATTTCCTTATCTTAGTGCATATCATGATTCTCTCAAGACCAACTTCAAGCAAACCTCGTATCAGAAGAATCAACAATTGGTGCTCCAAATTTAATAAAGGAAGTTGCTAACTCTTCTTCTCATCTCATCCATCTAATTGTTTCTTTCTTTTATGTTGAATAACAATTACCAACTGAAGAGGCACCATTCTTGATAGCAATTTATTCATCTTCATAAATTGATGAGCCCCCAATTTTTATAGCAACAATGTTCTATTTAAAGCACTCCACAGACATAGACCTGAATGTTATGAAAGCTAAAAACAAAAAACAAAAACAAAAACAAAAACAAAAACGCAACATTGATTTGTAGAAAGGGCTCAACCATTAACAGAAATAAAAACCATAAACTAAACCCACAAATAGAACCACAAACGGGAAATTAATTAGTGTTGTTGAAGAGCAATTCAATAACATACTTAAAAAAAATAATATTTTTTCCAAAATAGGAACATTTATATGTTAAGTAGAACATGGTTGCAACTACACAGTTCATTACCAGTCAACATCAAATTCATCAACCAAAGTCAGATTGGAATCTTTTATGAAACCTACACCAAACGATGATTATAAGAAGGTAATTTAATAAATTACAAAAGTAACATTAAAATTTTCCTTCCAGATAAAACAAAAGCATATTTCTTCATCGATAGTACCACAGAAACTCTTGAGTTAAAAGAGCCCCTTGAAAACAACCATTTTTCTTGCACGTTTCTTGCAAAAAGGATATCCCTCTTCATCAATAGGAGCAAAGAAACATGAGGAAGAATACGACATTTTCAATAAATGCACTTGGAAATAACAACCGATATTGTTGTGCGTGTTCTCCACCTGTTGATGTCCACCACCATTGTGCAACCACGAAACTGATCCTTTTATGTTACAGGAGAGTTCTATTCATTTTTTACGGTGTATTTCAACACATGTATTGAATTGAAGGATTAAATTAACCTTGCATTCTAGCACATATGTTGAAATACACTGAAAAAAATAAATAGAACCCTCCCGATAAAGGGATCCCTGTGCTAAAACCACTGCAGTTATCCATCTGAAAATGGGTCTTTGAGCTCTCTGATTGTTAAAGGGGGAGGAGAAAAAACAAATGCTGATTACCAATTGGTGGTGGGGGATTGCCAAACGTGTAAAATGGAGCTTTTATAGAAGGTAAAGGTAATTAAATGCTACATGTTCTTTTGAAGTGTCCAAAAATTGAAGTGGAGGGGATTGAATATTGTTACTAATGAAGTGGGTTAGTTGCAAGAATTTGAAACTTTAGCGGTTTAATTGCAATTTTTTTATAATTGAGGGGAACTTGGTGATTTTTCCCGGCCCAATTCATTTAACATTTGGCATGTGTTCCATTTTGCAATATCGCGTAGCAAATTGATGATTAAGTGCCTATGCTTGGGTTTGTGAAACTTGAGGATGAGGTCTTATAAATGAATATATTATAATGAATTCATAAAGAGTTAAGGAAATATGTGAGTTTGTATGCTCATATCATCGGACCAGTATAGTACAAATCAACGATTACAAAATTGATTTGGGTATACAATTTTACAACTATAAAAGGCATGGTTCTCTTTAGATTTCTTCCTCCACGTATTGGTTTTCCTAGGTTATGCTAATCTTTTCTATGCTATTTTGTTCCTTGAGGTTAACTTAGAAGAATTTGTTTTAACTTGAGAGGAAATTTTTGCAATCGTGAAATAATTCCTTAAGGATAATATCCTACTGTAACACGATTCAAGCTGTGTTGTTTATGTCAATATTTACAACAGGATCATGGAGACAATTTTTTGGAGCTAAAGTGTGATAATCATCAAAATGGTGAGACAAGCAAAGGTAATATTTAGATAAGACAGTGTAATAACAAAAATCAATATAAGAACATCAAAACTGATATGAATTCACAATAGAATGAGAAAAAATAAATAATAATAATAATAATAATAATAATAATAATAATAATAATAATTTATTATTATTATTATTATTATTATTCCTTAATTTTATTTGAAACTTTAAATTGGTCTGTAATTTAAAAGGCACTAAAATGTTGTCTTATTTTATTTCGTTATCATAAATCATCATTTATTATTTTTGAAATAATTATAACTATGTAAAGATGTTGTTTAAAGGGATTGTTTAATTTTTGAAAAATTAAGTTGACATATATACTTGCAGTTTTGATTATTGTGCTTTGCTGATTTATTAGTTAACTATTTTTGGGGCGAAGTTAAGCCAAATTAGCTAGTGTCCGATAAGAAAGGGCAAGCTTTGCATTCTTAGATTTCTGCTACATTGGATTGTACACGTGTAGGTTAATATTAAAGCCTAGTATGAATGCGTGAGCTATACAAAACGGATCCTCTACTTAGCTCATTTAGGTCGATGGTTTTCATAATAAATAACTTAGATTTTAAGATGTTGATTTTATTTTATTTTATTTTATTTTTTTAAAAAATAAACATGAAACTAAGCCGTTGGTTTTTATAACCAACATTCCAGATGAGTCACATAGAGTACTTGAATTTAAAAACCAAGCAGAAGATCCATATCTGTGAGCTATCATAACAACCCGAGGTTGACCATTGTCTCCCTATTTTTTCTGTCCATTGAGCCTTGGTTGCCACCACTAAAAAACTAAAAAACAGGAAACAAATTCCAACCAACTCAAACACATACAAAAAGAGATGATTATAAGGTTTAAATGATCAATTAAATGTTTTGTCAACCTTACTCATTCCGATATGGTATTTTCGTGTAGACGGATCTTGCAAGACATTAGAAAACTACCAATGGAATCTCTTAGAATTCCCAAGTTTCCCATCTCATTCGCTTCTTCTTTTGTGCTTCTATCCATTGTTACGACATCCCTGAACCTTGCATTTGCCACTGAAGATTGTAAATTTCCAGCCATCTTTAACTTCGGTGATTCCAACTCTGATACTGGTGGTATATCTGCGGCCTTTATTGAACCAGGGTCACCATATGGGGACACCTATTTTCACAGACCTTCTGGAAGGATCTGTGATGGCCGTCTCATAATTGATTTCATGGGTATAATTTTTACATTTTATTAAATTTTCCCTTTTTCGTCCAAGTATACTTAATATCTTGTCTCCTAGAGATTGATGGATAGAACTATTCATTAAGTCGTTCAAATGGTGTATCATAGATTTTTAGAAAACACATCCAAGTCCAATTTCTGAGTTCTTTATTTCATTCCAAGCCTTTTCATTTTAAGGTTATGAAAATTATTTTTGCTTTCTCTCTGATGTCACATAACCTGGAATGCAAAGGATATTAATGGCTGTGTATCTTTGCATTTTGCAGTAAAAGGGACAATCGTATGTTGTACAATATTTTTGGCTATACCAAACTAAGATTGTTCATTTTTACGTGTATTAGACCTAAAATTAGAAAAGAAAGATGGTCTTTTTGTTGACTTCGGACATACTAATAGAAAAAACAAATATTTAGCTTAAGACTAGTTCCAAATTCTATTCTAGACAAAAACAATTTGCTACCATAACCAAGGACTCATTTTTCCTTTTTATCGTCCTTTCACATTTTATAATTTTTCAGCACATAGTTTTGGACTTCCTTATCTCAGTGCATACCTCGATTCTCTGGGAGCCAACTTCACACATGGAGCAAACTTTGCAACAGCAGGATCAACAATTGATACCCAACCTCCTGGTCCTGGCTCCAATCCTTTTAGCCTTGGAATACAGTACAATCAGTTCAAAAATTTCATATCCAAAACACAATTTATTAGCCATCACGGTATATATTCGTATTAATCAATAGTAATCTATTAGATACTTTTGGGTTCTTACTAATAAAAAACATATAATTTATCTTGTCAATTTTTGCTTTACAATTTTCTTGATAGGAGGAATATTTGCCAGCTTGATGCCAAAAAACAAATCTTTTGGTGAAGCTTTATACACATTTGATATTGGTCAGAATGATGTTGGAATTGCCATTATGGGTAACAAGACTCTACAAGAAGTCAATGATTATTATATACCGGCTATAATCGAAAGCTTCTCAACAATTATCCAGGTAATTTAATGCTTCATCTTTGACAATTTGGGTTGTGCTTGGAGTTTTTACTTTTTACTAATTTTCTTATTGTTGAAAATTGATGAACTTGGGAATCAAGAACATATACAATTTGGGAGGTAGATATTTTTGGATACACAACACAGGGCCCATTGGGTGTCTCCCTTATATTCTAGCCAAGTTTTTATCAGCTGAAAGAGATGAGTCTGGTTGTGTTAAGTTTTCCAATGAAGTGTCACAAAGTTTCAACCACAAGTTGAAGGAAGCCGTAGTTCAACTTCGAAAAGACCTTCCTCAGGTTTCAATCACATACGTAGATATCTATGCTGCTAAGTACTCTTTATTCAGCAACTCAACGAAATACGGTGAGTCAAATTAAAAGCCTATCACATTTGCATGCATGCATGCTCAAACTTGAATTTCATGCATGAATGTGATTGGTTAAGTGGGTTCATATATGAATGCACAGGATTTGAGAAGGCTATAGTAGCTTGTTGTGGGTATGGAGGAGAGTACAACTATGGCTATGGGACTGTTCTATGTGGAAAAACAATCGAGGAAAATGGCACTAAAACATATGTGGGATCGTGTGAGAAACCATCTGTGAGAGTAAACTGGGATGGGGTTCATTACACTGAGGCTGCTAATGACTTTATCTTCCATCAAATCTCCAGTGGGAAGTTCTCAGATCCCCCTCTTCCTCCTCACTTGTCATGTCACAAGTGTGCATCCGTTTGCATTGCACATTAATGAAAACGGATCCAGTGCTTGTTTTTAGAGATGAATCTATGTTGAAGGGTGTGGGGGCAAGGAATTATTTTTCTAATTAATATGTGGTAATTTTTTTTTTGCCTCTACAAAATTTTAAATGTTGCCTCTTTATAGTAAATAATGACTACTCATCATCTTATTAAAAGTACCTCACTCAATAAGATTTATTTTCTAAATTGAATTTAAAAATTAGTTGTACCTCATCACGACATCATCCAATAAGTTTATATCTGGTGCAATTTATGTCATATTTTTTATTGCTTATGCATATTTGTAATATTTTTTTTCAGTAAAAATATTTATAGACTATTTTTTGTCTTCACTATCCAAAATTTCTAGATCCACAAGGACAAACACCAGATTTGTTTTCGTACATTAATTGTATTTTTTTGTGACAAGTCATCATTTCCAATAAACTATTTCACAACTATTTTTTAGATTTGATTAAATTATATTTGGCATTCCCTTCCGTTTCCCTCTATTTTATTTTCTACCAAAGAGGCTAACTTTTATACAACATGATGCTATAATTTTTTTTTCTACTAAATGCAATTAAATTGACATTAAACGTTAATAGGAAACTATAATTTTATTTTTAGGTCCTATTTAGATAAACAATTTCTTTAAGTGCTTATAGAATAAACGCTTATATATAAGTTATTTCTATAACTAAAGAGTTTATGAGGGCAAACTTTACATAAGCTATTTTCAGCTTATTTTCATAAGTTATTTTGAAAGCTTATGAAAATAAGCTGAAAACGACTTATTAGCATGCTATAAGCTCTCCCAAACACGTACATAAGTATTTATACCATAAAATAAGTCAAATAAGCTCAAAATAAGATCTTACAAAAGGGCCCTTAATATAATAGTAAAGACAGTTAAGTATTTTATTTCTAGAAGCTAGATTTATTGTGAAAAAAATTGACTTCATTAATAAAAATTTGAAGGAGAACTAGATTTAATTTTTGAAATAAAAAAGACATTAAGTACAGACCAAAGCTCAATGAAGCGAATCATTACTGTTACATATCTCATGGAACTTTTCAAAGATATTGATTATTTGTGAGGCGAGTCATGGATACGTATAATGGGAACTAGGAATCAACACAATCTAAAAGCATAAAATACGTTAACTTAGTCATATTTTGCAGAAGTATAACTGAATCAAATTGCTCGATTTAAAGCAAATCAAACCAAACCAATTTCTTTCTATTTTATTTAATTTTTAATTGGTCCACATTGGCATAGTTCGATCCATCCGGTCTAGTTTGATCTAGTTTAGTTTTGTACACTTCCAGCATGTACTACTAGTACAAACAAAAAAATAATTTGCTTATGTTATTAGAGATGGGAAGATTTGTTCTTGTTCTAGGTTCAAGAAAGCCATACAACCTGATGGATGAAATTCCAACTGTTGCATTTGATCCTCTTCTACCGAATTGGGACTAGTTCAAGTTTTCTGTAATAATTGCAAATAAATCTATTAAAATAGGCCAAGTCCTATGGATTGGCAATGGATTGTAAAAGAATAAAATTAGGGTCGAGTTAGATAATTTTTGGCCTGGCCACATCTAAAAAGTTATGGCCTAGGCAACTAGACCGACCTATTTTCTTAATTTATTTTTTTTATGCTAATTTTCATATTTCAAATGAAAATGAATTAGTTTTAGTTTGAATAATTAAAGATGTATTATTTTATATAACAAATAAAAATTATATTATTTTAAACATTTAATATGTTGACTCAAGAGACAAAGTTGTATTTTAGTTATGCTTATTTAAATGTTTAAATATTTGATAAGTTAGTTACTTTATATATATATATATATATATATATATATATATATATATATATTTTGACATTATTTAGTTATAATAAGTAGTATATTTTAAAAAGAAAAGAATAATATTTTTTAAAATAGGATTTGACCTGACCTTAGGCCCTAATAGGGCTGGGTTGGATTAAGAAACTTTGGCCCATATTTAAAATCAGTTGGCGTTACCCAACCTAATAATATTAGGATTAAAACGGGCTATACCAAGTTAACCTATTTTACACCTCTTTAAAAAGTGTAGTTTGTGTATTTCAGCAGTTGTATTGACATAAAGGGTTATAGGCATCCGATCTAAGTCCTTATTCTAGCACATATATATAATGAAATACACTAATTATACTTTGCAGTTATTCCAGAGGATCCGAACATGATTTGGACCAGGTGAGCTAACTATTTATTATCTTTAATTTCTAGTCCTTGTTATTTGATGTAATTGATTGAAAAGCATTTTAGTTGCTCCTACACACATTTAAAATGTTCATCAAAGTCGTATTCTTTTCCTATGCAAATTTTTGCATCTTTGTTCTTCAAGTTTATTAATTCTTGATTCATGATTCTCTTTTTTGAGGTCAATTAGAGAAGTGGGAATCCAGAATACTTTGCTGACATTAAACTTAGTAATAACTTAAGGAAATACTTTGCATGAATAAATAAAATCACTACAGATTTCAGTTTGGAACCAGTTCAAAGACAATGCATCAATGGGACAAAAAAGTACTGATAAATAAATAACTAATAGAAATATTAATAGCTTTTAGTTTGGAAAAAAAAAATAGGTACAGTTCTTTATATTTTGCTATATGGTTTTCAATCAAAATATAACAAGTGTATATTTTGCAATTAGAATAGAACAAATATATGATTTTTAAAAAGAATTATATATTTTTTATAATTCATTCTTACATAACTTATATTTTAAGAGTTTTTTTTTACACACGCCTTATTTTTAAACAAAGAACTAGATAACAATGATATAAAGAGTTGTGTATAAGTATATTTTTTAAGAACATTTGTAAAATTTTTTTTAAAAGACCAATTATTTAACAATGAGTTATAAAAAATATATAGTTATTTTATCAAAACCATACACTTATTATATTTTAATTAAAGAATCACACACTTGTTATGTTTCGATTTGATAACTTAATAACAAAAATATACGGAAGGATACTTAAGTTTTTTCCAATAATAAAAGGGTTTCTCTTTTCATTAAAGGAAAAATTAATAATATAATGGAAATCAACATTTAGATATATATATATATATATTATATAAATTTCTTATTTAATTTATTATCTGATAAAGTAGTTAGTTTTTTACATCACGTGAGATTATAATGTTATTTATAATATAATAATAAAGACAATTTAATCAAAATTAAATTTTAACATGAAATTGTAATTTCCATTTTAATATTACAGTAAAAACAACTGAGTATTTAACATTTTAAAAGAATGTACATTGATTTAATTGGCAAAAATAAGTTTTGGAAAAGCCAAACCTAATTTTTGAAATAAAAAAAATATATTTATATTAAGTACTATATTAAAAAAGTAGAACTTAATCTTCTCTATCTAGTCATTCTAAAAACAAACAAACAATTTCTTCTAATCCCACATCGCCAACAAATAATTATTTAAACCATCTGTGTGTGTGTGTACATATATATATATATATATATATATATATATATATATATATATATATATATATATCTTTAACTCGTAAACTAACACTGTTACGTGAGAAATTCATATTTCAATGCAAACCATTTTGATTAAAAAGAAAAAAAAATTCAAGGGCTTAATTGAGAAACTTTATATTTCACAAAAAATACTAGAAAGTAGACGATCTTTTTAAACAAAATCATTAATTTAATCAAATTGGTCATACTGAAAATGAACTTTTCAAAGATATTGATTATTTGTGGTGATGATTCTTATCAATTAATTCATGGTTTTATCTCTTTTATCCTTCTATCTTTACTTCTTGTTTGTTCTTATTATGTTATCCATTTTTGTATTCCTCATAAAACCCCAAAATAGATCTACCCTTTTGAGTCTAATACCAATTAGCCTCATCATCATTGTTATTTATCCATTTCTTGTATTGTACGTTCTCAAGTCCGTTTGTGCTATTTTATTTTTTGTCTTAAAATTTCTTGGTTCCTTTATCTGAGACTTCGAAAAATATCCCAAAAAAAAAAATCATTCTTGTGTACGTTTATGTTATTTTTTTTTTATCTTCTCTGATATTTTAGTCCTTGTCCTCACATATATATACATATATATATATATATATATATATATATATATATATATATATATATATATAAACACACACCTTCTCCTTAAGATTCGAGAACCAAGGGGGCTTATTCTTATAATTTCATGGAAGAGAGAGTTGAAGTTTATGAATAATATAATTTCTCTTATCCAAATTTTTTTGGTGGTGAGTTTAGTGACTTATTTTTAAGATATCCATATTCAAAAATGGCATCTAACCCTTGTGTTATTGTGGTGAATATTCTTATCAATCAATCCAAGGTTTTATTCCTTCCATCCTTCTATTTTTACTTCTGGTTTGTTCTTGTTTTGCTATCCATTTTTTTTTTTAATAAAACTCTAGAATAGATCCGCCCCTTTCGAATCTAATACCAGTTAGCCTCATCATCCCCTAACAAACCAATATGTTATAATGGAGATTTATACAACTCAAAATAGGATTATATAGTATGACTAGCACAAGTTTGATTAGCATATAAAAGCAAGTCCCTTAGTACCATACTATTTTATACTTTTCCTGCTTTGTGCCAGAAACAGAGAAATAGAGATATACAGTTCAAGGACATAGGATGCTAACATAGACTTCTTCAATCAGAGATCTCCAAAAGCTCTTAAGCTATCTGGCCTTCAGGAATTATTGTGCCGCAGGAGATTGTGTACTAATAAAATGTTCCTTATGCCAAGATTTTATGCTCTTTACTTTATAATGTTAAACTTTATTTTACGCATGTTTTATATGGACTTTGGAGGCTATCGCGAACTACATTATGCTTGAGATAGGCCTGATTGCTATGAAAGCTAAAAACGTATAAAACTAAAACGCAACATTGATTTGTGGGAAAAAAAAAAGAAATAATAACCATAAATTAGAGCCACAAATAGAACCACAAACGAAAAATTAGTGATGTTGAAGAATTATTCAATAACATAATTAAAAGATTGTCCAAAATAGGAACACTTAAATTATGATATCTCAAATTTAATTACCTTAAAAAATGAGGCTAAATAAATAGATGAGCAAGTAAATAAGGATAAAATAGTTATTAAGAAATTTTTGAGAGACTTAAATAGAATTTTATCATAGATTAAGAACCTAATTGAATAAAATAAAAAGATTTAAAGTCTTTTTATTATTTTTAACCAAAAGAAAAAGTGTGAAAGTGATGTGTGTGAGGTGTGTGTATATGTGGACGGAGGAGAGAAAAAAAGGGAGAAATAAAATAAAAGACAAAAAAAACATGTGGGGTAATGAGGAAAAGTTAAAGGATAAAATATATATATATATATGTTTGTAGGAAAGTGTTATGTGAGTGCACGGTGGGAAGAAGAAAGAAAGAGAAAACAAAAGAGAAAGAAAGAGAAGAGAGAGAGAAAGAGAAGAGAGAGAGGAAGAGACGAAATAGAAAAAAAGAAGAAGAGAGAAGAATATGTGAAATATTAGAGGAAGAAGATATTTAGATCCATATTTAAGGCTCGTTCTTCATAAGATAGTTAATTTTCCATAAAAGTATGATTATTTATGATTTATGACATCTATGTGGACAATTATTTTTTACAGAATTTTATTTATAAATCTTGTTCTACATAGTGAATAAGAGAAATTTAATTATTATCAATGTGATGTTATGCTTTTATGGCTGAAATAATCTCTTCATGTATTTACATTTTTTTAATAAAGTGACTAGTTATTGAAATATTTTATATCTCACTTTTAGAAAATTGATCATTTCAAGAAAATGACAAAAGGGAAGGCTTTGATGATATTAATAATGAGATTGAAGTGTAGAATATATTGTGGTAGTTCATGATTCGAAGATATAAAGATAATCTAAAAAATTATGTAGATTATTATTATTATTTTTTGTATATATTCAAACTCAGATATAATTAGTGAGAATCCTATTAATATTTTTCTGTGAAGTTACTATTCACATGAATAGTAAAATTCGTGAATAGTGACATCCATAATTATTTGAAAAGAAATTATTCAAAAATTATCTAGTAAATCGATTTAGAAAAGTATTATTATTTTTAAAGGAAAAAAAATGCGGGATGTTACATAAATGTCAAGTAGGAGATGGATGGACCAATTCATTAAGCCATTCCCAAGTTTCCCATCTCATTCCCTTCTTGTTTGGTGCTTTTATCCATTGTTATGCCAACTTTGAACACTGCATTTTCCTTTAAAGTTTGTGAATATCCTATCATCTTTAACTTCAGTGACTCCAACTGTGATAATAGGGTCATATTTGCTGCCTATATTGCTCCAATGTCACCATGTTAGGACACATAATTTTATAAACCTTCAGGAAGGATCTCTGGTTACGATCTCATAATTGAATTCATAAATAAATTTAAAGTAGTTTTTATATTTTATTAATTTTCACTTTTTGGTGCCAGTAGTTAATATTTTGATCTCTTAACTAGCTTGACAAATACAAATGTGGTATATCATATGCTGTTGGGGTAAATGTATTTAAAGCCTAATGGCTTTAAATATATTTAAGCCCACTTTATTATTTTTGATAATATCTTCTATTAATTGGGCCATCTTGAAAGAACAAATAACAAAAGCCCATGTAATTTATTTAGCCCCCTCCATTTACCCATAAAGCTTTTTGTTTGACCTCAA
The DNA here is from genome assembly GCA_037074585.1 of Biancaea sappan. Taxonomy (NCBI): domain Eukaryota; kingdom Viridiplantae; phylum Streptophyta; class Magnoliopsida; order Fabales; family Fabaceae; genus Biancaea; species Biancaea sappan. The sequence goes on along the minus strand of CM073492.1, from coordinate 31,527,538 downwards.
AGAATAAATATATAATATAGGACCCCTGACAGCATACTTTCCCTTATCCCTTTTCTGAGGAAAAGTGTTTCCTATAAAGCTACATATCCTTTGTATAAAAAGGGTGCTGGCAGGAGACAGAAAAAGTTGGTAGTAGTTCATAGGAAGTTGCACCTATGTTCAAAATGTCTTCTCCTTCTCTTTTCAAGCATGTCTTCATCTGTCCAAGTTATACCAAGCATTAATGGAGTTCAGAGTGCATTAATAGAGAAAGACATTGAAGCTAATGGCTAGTTCCTGGACTCCCTTACTTAAAGCATGATGTTGCTCCTAGAGAGGCTAACGAACATATTGAAGAAATTTATTGTTGCATTCATCTCTTCACCTACTTTCTTTGAATTTATATTTAAGTACTCTGTGTGAGTTTGTGCTTAAATTGTTTTGAGTATTGTCTTAGAAAGAGAAAGTTTCTTTCATTGATTTTAATCTCTTTGGTCTTTGATTTGCTTTAAGAATGTTGTAAAAATTGTTGAGCTGATCCTTTGGTTAAAGGTATAATTTGTTTCCCTTAGAGAAAGCATTTCTGGTATGTGATAGCTTTAGGAAGTAAAAGCATTAGGAAGCTTGTTCCTGGTGCGGTTTTCTTGTAAAGCTTAGGATCCTTTTTTATAAGAAATCCCCTTTGCTTGTGTGCATTGGGAGGAAGATGTAGGATCCAAATGGATATGATCTAAACCTCTTTAAATCTATTGCACAAAATTCTCTCTTTCTCTCCTCTATCTATTTAGAACATCATTATAATGCAAGTTTCTAAGGAGGATAAAACTATTTTTCAAAAAAGTTAAGATTCTTAATATATACAATTCGGCCCTCTTCTTGTGTTTATTTGGTCTAACATCTAGCATAAAAGTATTTTGGTCTCTATTTATGCAGGTTTCACAACCTTGAGAAAAGATTCTGAGGATGAATATTTCTCTTGCTCCAAGGGTTAGTCAATTTCTCGAGCTCCGTTATTTGATGGAATCAACTACTCCTGTTAGAAAGCGAGAATGAAAATCTTTGTTCAAGTTACTCATAGACCAATCTGGAAAGTGATTGAAATGGGGCCTTATGCTCCTACCAAGAAAGAAGGAGAAAGTGAGGCTCCTAAACCAAAAGAGGAATGTACAGAGGAAGACCACTCATTGGATGAGTTGAATTACAAAGCCATTAATATGCTATATTGTGTTATCAATTCTGAACAGTTCAAAAGACTTGTTCGCTACTCCAATGCTAAAGAAATGTGGGAAAAGCTAGAACTGACCTATAAATGAACTAAAGGTGTGAGAAGGGCTAGGATTGCTGCATTATCCAAGAATTTTGGTCTCTTTCATCATATTGAAGGAGAACCTATATTGGAAACCTTCAATAGGTTTGACAAGATTATAAATGATCTCGATGCCTTGGGAAAACACCACTCCGAGGAAGAGATGGTGGAGAAAAATCATGAGTCTAACTTCCCCATGAAAATCCAAAGGTAACAGCTATTACTGAAAATTCAAAATTTTCTTCACTAACTCTTGATCAGCTCAGAGGAAATCATATAGCATACGAAAGCATATTCCCAAGGGACGAAATAGAGAAGAAAAAGAAGCAACTAGAGATTGCTCTCAAAGTCCATCTCTGATAACTCTATTTTATAGAGTTATTTTCCCTACATTTTTATTAATAAATTGAGTAAAATAAATGGTTTTAAGTTTTTTTGAATTTATTTAGTCTTTTTAATTGATTATTTTAATTTTCTAAGAAATTAATTTTTTTTATGATTTATCTTATATTTTATAATTTATCATGTTTATTTAGTTTAGGATATTTAATTTAAATTTAAATTTAAATTTATTTTGGTTAGTTTTCTTTTAGGATTTAGTTTAAGATTAATATTTGTTAAAGTCATATATATATATATATATATATATATATATCTTTTTCTGATTTTATTTTTTGGGGATTTTATTATTTTTATTCAAATTAGGTTTAAAAGGGAGTTTTAAAGGATTTGAAGGGGGGTGCCGCATAGTGGACGAAAGAAGCCTTGGGAGAAAATTTTCAATCATTCTTCATTCATCTTCTTTATCTTTTCCTCTTTTTGTTCAATTTGAGTTTTAATGGAAAAACTCATGGATATTATTATGGATATTTTACTTGTCATGAGTAGCTAAATTCCTTTTGTTAAGGAGAAGATGTAGCTTCCCTTGAATGCTATGATTTGAATTTTTTTTATATTAATCTAAGTCTATTTTCTTATTAAGCAATTATTTATGTGTTTATTGCTTTTTCAAATTGGCCACTTGGGAATTAAATTAGAGTTCGTGTAGGGAATTGAAAAATTCATATATGAACATGACTATTGAAATAATTGTCACAAATTAATTTAATCTAGGAATAGATAAATTGTTTGTGTGGTTGTACCTGAATTCAATTGTTTTTATTGCCTTTTCTTGATTAAATTGGTCTAAGGAATTAGGAAATTTAATTAGGTTAACAGAGTTATTTCTCCAAGGGACTGAGTTTTAACTAGAATTGAGAATTTAACCATTAATATAGAAATTGAAAACTTAGATTAAAATAAAAGATTCAGATCATAGTTGGATAGGGTAGTGAAATTGGATCCCTCACGCTTTGATAATTTGTAGATTCTAAATACTATAATCCTCGTGGGATCGACACTCTATTCACCTTCTATATTACTTGTTGACTCAGTATATTTACCGATAGCATTTCAGACCAACAAATTTTTGGTTCTGTTGCCGAGGATTATTGGTGTTAGTCAATATTTGGAGTACCTATAACTATACTAATTTAGACACTTTCTTTGTTTTCTTCTTTATTTTACTTTATTTTAGTTTTATTTTATTTTGTTTTGTTTTAATTTTAAGTATTTTTATTTTATTTAGTAATTTGGTTCTTTTAGTTATTTATTTACTTTTCCTCTTAACTTTTTTCTTTCTCTCTAGTTTATGCGAGGTACCATTGATCCAAAGTCACTTCTTTTTTATTTTGGAAATAGAAAAAATAGCACGCTTAAATCGAAAGCATGCAATGGAGAGAAAGAGAACTCAGATAGCTGCATAAATTCAACCATTAACAATGGCTGAGGAAAACCATAGAGTACTTGATATGTGCCTAATCAGGGTAATGCTGCGAATCATAGAGGTGTGGTTAGATGAACAATGAGAGAATATCTTGCACCTATGACTGATGAGTGCCCCACGAGCATTGCTAGATCTCCAATTCAGGCTAATAATTTTGAGATCAAGCCAGCACTTCTGCAATTGGTTCAACAAGAGCAATTTGGAGGAAGCCCATTAAAAGATCCAAATGTCCATATCAATCACTTCCTTCAACTGTGTGATACAATTAAAGTGAACGGGGCCAGTGATGATGCCATTCGACTAAGGCTTTTCCCATTTTCACTTAGGGATAAAGCCAAGTGCTGGGTACATTCACAACCTCAAGACAGTATTACTACATGGGTTAAAATGAAAAACAAGTTTCTTACTAAGTATTTTCCATCATCAAAGTCTGCTAAAGTGAGGAGTGATATCACTTCCTTCTATCAACTTGATAGAGAATCCCTGTATGATGCATGGGAAAGGTTCAAGGATCTGTTGAGTTATCCACATCATTTCATCCCATATTGGATGCAGATACGTACCTTTTATAGTGGATTAGATAAATCATCACGAGTTATGATAAATGCACCTGCAGGAGGTTCACTGAGAGGTAAGACCCCAGATGAAGCATTTTAGTTGATTAGACGAAGCATCAGTTGATTAAGACGATGGTAACAGATATTTATCATATTTCGAGAGATAGAGCTATTCCAAGGAGACAAGTGTTGGAAATAGATAATTTTGATATTGTAAAGACACTATCTTAGCAAATGGCTACTCTAATACAAAGGTTAGACACTATCCAGGTAAGGGTTGTGTCACGACCCTCAAAAAGGTACGTGACCGGCACAACTTAGAGATACTCTCTAGTTGTAAGCCTATGCTTTTAGCTCCATATAATAATCATTCTAAAATGTAAGAGTAATAATATAACAAAGACTTATCTTAGTTAAATACTCCGATTTTACTTAATAAGCTACAATCTCACAAAACATACAGTAAACTTAAAGTACTGTAATAACATAATTATGTACAATAACCACTTCCTCCTAGATGTCCTATTTGACTGCAGAGCTTTCTAGAATTTAAAACTGAAGAAACAGTTTTAATTCAAATAAACACCAACCCTTGAAGCAAAGAGGGTTAGGATATTGAACTTGCGCTACTCCTCAGACGGATGTTTTTCGTTAATCTCAGGATCTGAAAAAATATATCCACCACAATATGAGATAATAATCTCAATGAATAGATAACGTTACAAGGATAAAAACTTAATTACAGATAATCATCAAGTGATTAACAATACACAAGTATATGTATAAAATGCATAAGTAAAATCATATCATACTTATAATCGACAAACAGCCATAGAATATGACCATAATCATATTCGGCACACAACTATCTCCACATTTGGCATACAGCCATAGCATATGACCATAATCATATTTGGCACACAGCCATATTCATATTCGGCACACAGCCATCTTCACATTCGGCACACAGCCATAAATATGACCATAATCATATTCGGCATACAGCCATATTCACATTCGGCACACAGCCATAGCATATGACCATAATCATATTCGGCACACAGGCATATTAATTGAAATATTCAGTCAAAGGTAATAGTAGATATACTCTGAATATGTAAATTACTTGGACTATTCATATAATTAAATAAGTATCCAAGTAGGTTAGCTACTCACCTGAAATCCAAGTTACTATATCTTCTTTAAATCTACACAATTACATTTAATGGATTCAATTAATATAATTCTTTAATACATATAATCACGTATACGTACGTGTACTTTTCAAAAATACATATAAAAATGTACACGTATATGTACTATTCAAAAATACATATAAATACTATTTATATATAGTTACTATTCATTTATACGTATAGTTACTATTTATATGTACGGTTACTATTCATACGTACGGTTACTATTCAAACCAGAAATAGAGAATATAATCTGTAAAAGAGTACACCAGGTAAGTTCCCAGGAAAGAGTGGAGAGTCCCAATGGACACACTTAACAACCATGTCTTTCCTTAGCCAGAACTTTCCTAGACATGTATTCTTCACAGTTTACATTCTATTTCGGTAATCAGAGAATCAAAACAACATATAGGTAGCTAAGGACAGTTTTTCTGATGTGGAAGATCGGCCAAAGCCGCAACCACAGAGCATACTTAAGAAAATAACTTTTAAAAATCTGAATGGCACAGAAAAGGGGCATAGTATTCTTACCTTGGATCTAGGCTAAGGAAGAAAGACCTAGAATCTCATAGCCCTAACGCCGGAGCAAGAGAAGTTTTGAGGAAAGGAGAGAAGAGAAACTGAAGGTGTGAGTTTTGAATTGAAATGAAAGGGCCTATTTATAGGAGAAATTATGGTACTATTTGCTACTATTCCATCTACCATTCTCCTATACTATTTCATCTACCAGTTTTACTTACCAGTTTTCATCTACCATTCTCCTATACAATTTCATCTACCAGTTTCACTTACCAGTTTTCATCTACCATTCTCCTATACTATTTCATCTACCAGTCTCACTTACCAGTTTTCATTCTAGATTCCACTTTTGAACTGTATATTTACTTAATGGGATTAATTCCATATCATATCATCCATTATATCCCACAATTTATAGAATCTATAATTAAAAATTTATATTTTCAACAATATGCACAAACGAGTATACAAAAATTAAACTGATAGGGAATTTATTTTCTTCAAAATAAATTTATCGAAATTCTTAAATACTTATAACTTAAAAAAAAATAATGGGTATTACATTCTACCCCCCTTAAAAAAATTCGGTCCCCGAATTTAAATTACCTTGAAGATTCAAATAGATGTGGGTATCTAATTCGCATATCAGCCTCGGCTTCCCATGTGGCCTCCTCGTGAGTCTGATTCCGCCACAGTACTTTTATCGATGGAATCTCTCTAGATCGAAGCTTCTTAATCTGGTCATCCAGGATAGCTATCGGTACTTCCTCGTATGACAAATCTTCATCTAATTGGAGGGTATCTTGATGAAGTACGTGTGAAGGGTCAGGAAGGTACTTCCTTAACATAGACACATGGAAGACGGGGTGGATTCCCCCTAATTCTGTGGGTAAGGCTAGCTTGTAGGCAACATTGCCTATTCTCTCTAGGATCTCATAAGGTCCAATATACCTGGGGCTTAATTTCCCTTTCTTCCCAAACCTCATTATGCCTTTCATGGGTGAAACCTTGAGAAACACCATGTCTCCAATGATGAACTCTAAGTCTCTTCGTCTATGGTCAGCATAGGCTTTCTGCCTATTCTGGGCTGCTAACATCCGTTCTCGGATAACTCTTACCTTGGTGATTGCTTCTTGCACTAAATCGGGTCCTAGGAGTTTTACCTCACCCATCTCGAACCATCCAATCGGTGATCGACACCGGCGACCATATAAGGCCTCATAAGGTGCCATCTTGATACTTGATTGGTAACTGTTGTTGTAGGCAAACTCCACTAGCGGAAGGTGCTTTTCCCAGCTTCCACCAAAGTCAAGGATGCATGCCCTCAACATGTCTTCCAAAGTCTGAATGGTCCGCTCTGTTTGTCCGTCAGTCTGCGGGTGAAAAGCCGTGCTAAGGTTTACTCTGGTGCCAAGGGCTTCCTGAAAAGTTCTCCAAAATCGGGACGTGAATTGTGGCCCACGATCGGAGATAATCATCAAAGGAACTCTATGTAACTTCACAACTTCTTTAATGTAGAGCTCAGCCAGTCTAGACACACTATATGTTGTCTTAACCGGTATAAATTGGGCCGTCTTAGTTAACCGGTCAACGATGACCCAGATAGAATCATAGCCACTAGAAGAATGTGGTAATCCTACTACGAAGTCCATCGTCACATCTTCCTATTTCCACTCAGGAATTTTAATTTGTTGAAGTTTCCCTGCCGATCTCAGGTGTTCAGCTTTAACTTGCTGACAAGTTAAACATCTTGATACAAAATCTGCCACGTCACACTTCATTCCATCCCACCAGTAAATTTGTTTCAAGTCTTGGTACATCTTGGCCATACCAGGGTGAACTGTGTATGCCGTGTTATGTCCTTCCTCCATAATCTCTCTCCTCAGAGCCGGCATATTAGGAACACACAATCGATTTTTAAACCAAAGTGTGCCTGTGTCATCAAGTGTAAACTCTTGGGTATCTCCACTGTGTACCTTGTCCATGATCTTGGCCAATTCTGGGTCATCCTTCTGAAATAGACGAATATGGTCGGATAAGGAAGATTTAGCCTTAACGTGAGCCAAGAACATGCCAGAGTCAGATATCTCAAAGTATACCCCACGAGACTCTAATTCTTGTAACTCCTGTACTAAGGGCTTTCTTACCTCAATTATATGTGCAAGAGTACCTGAGGATTTTCTACTTAAGGCATCTGCTACCACATTTGCTTTTCCAGGGTGGTATAGGATATTGCAGTCATAATCCTTCATCAATTCCATCCAGCGCCTTTGTCGTAAATTAAGGTCATGCTGATCAAAGATATATTTAAGGCTCTTATGATCAGTGAATATTTCACACTTTTCCCCATAGAGATAGTGCCGCCATATCTTAAGTGCAAACACAACCGCTGCCATTTCTAGGTCATGTGTCGGGTAATTCTGCTCATGTTTCTTGAGTTGTCTGGAGGCATATGCTATCACTTTACCATTCTGCATGAGGACACAACCAAGTCCTATTCGAGAGGCGTCACAATATACCGTGAACCCTCCTGGTCCGGATGGTAATACAAGTATTGGCGCTGTAACCAACCGCAGCTTAAGTTGTAAGAAACTCTTCTCGCATTCATCATCCCACTGATACTTTACATTCTTTTGTGTTAGCCGTGTGAGAGGGGCAGCTATCTTTGAAAAGTCCTGGATGAAACGTCAGTAATAACCAGCCAATCCTAGGAAGCTCCGAATTTCTGTTACCGAAGTAGGTCTCGGCCACATCTTGATCGCTTCAACCTTGCTTGGGTCTGCCTGTATGCCATCTTTTGAAATCACATGACCTAAGAAGGTTACTTGGTCAATCCAGAACTCACACTTTGAGAACTTCGCATAAAGTTGATGTTCTCTCAGCTTCTGCAATGCCATACGAAGATGTTGCTCGTGCTCCTCCGAGCTCCTTGAGTAAACTAATATATCATCTATAAATACTATGACAAATCGATCAAGGTATGGTTTAAATACCCGGTTCATGAGATCCATGAAAGCTGCCGGGGCATTTGTTAGTCCGAAAGACATAACTGTGAACTCGTAATGTACATACCTAGTACGAAATGCTGTCTTAGGTATATTTGCCTTTTTGACCTTGAGTTGGTGATAACCAGACCTCAAGTCAATCTTAGAAAAATGCTTAGCTCCCTGCAACTGATCAAAGAGATCATCTATACGAGGCAGAGGGTACTTATTTTTTATAGTGACCCTATTCAGTTGCCTGTAATCAATGCAAAGTCTCATTGATCCATCTTTCTTCTTTACGAAGAGAACAGGGGCACCCCACGGGGAATAACTGGGTCTTATGAAACCCTTATCTAGAAGATCCTGCAGTTGTTCCTTGAGTTCTTTCAGCTCAGTCGGTGCCATTCTGTAAGGTGGAATTGAGATAGGTTGAGTTTCTGGTGCCAGATCTACATTGAACTCAATTTCTCGATCCGGGGGTAGTCCTGGTAATTCGTCTGGAAACACGTCTAAAAACTCTCTCACAATTGGCACATCTTCAGGTTTGAGCTTTTCCTTCTCTACGTCTTGTACGAAGGCTAAGAACCCTCTGCACCCTTTTCTCAATAATCGTTGGGGGCCCATTAGGGAGATCAAGTTATGCGGTGTCCTACTTTGGTCTCCCTGGAATACAAATGTGGCTTCTCCGGGCATAGAAATTTTTATGGATTTACTATGACAATCGAGGGTTGCGTGGCATGAAGCCAACCAATCCATGCCTAAAAGTACATCAAAATCTATCATATCAAGGATCATAAGATCTGCCATGGTTTCTAGCCCTCCTACAACCACACTACATTCTTTATACTTTTTCTCTATTAGAACCCTTTCTCCTATAGGGGTAGACACAAGAAACGGTTGTTCTAAACTTATCGGTTTCTTAAGGATGTATTTAACAAAATTTGGAGATATATATGAATGGGTAGATCCAGGGTCGAATAATACATGAGCTTTATGTGAGTAAATGGTCAAAATACCTATGACAACAGCATTAGATGCTTGGGCGTCTTGTCTGGTAAGAGCAAACACCCTAGCTGGACCATGATTAAAAGACTGCTGCCCTCTTCCTCCTGCTCCTCTTCCGGCTCCTCTTCCTAGTCCACCCCTTCCTGCAGATGAATGAGCTACACTAGCTAATGTTGTCATTGCTTGAGGATATGATGGTTGTGCAGACCTAGCCCCAATAAGTAATTGTGGACATTCCCTTGCAAAGTGACCCGCTTGACCACAATGGTAGCAAATTTTGCTCTCTTTATAACATATTCCCGAATGAAACTTCCCACATTGCGGGCACATAGGCTTAGCATGCCTTTGTTGAATTAGTGCTTGATCATCCCTCCTTTGATTGAAACTCGGTTGTACTACACTGGATGACGCAATAGTTTGCCCCGAAAATGCTATAGGATTTGATTGGCCTCGATTTGGCAGCTTTGGTGCTCCTGCTGAGCTATTGTAGGGCTTTTCTTCCCGTCCTCGCTTTTTCTTCGTTCTTTGTTCACCCTTCACCTCTTCTGCCATTTCCATGAATCTTGCAGTACTTATCATTACGGCATAAGAAGGATATGTTTCGATTTGGGTCCCCACAAGTTGTCTTAAAAAGGGGCGAAGGCCCATGACAAATCTCCTTATCTTTTCTCTTTCATCTAGATTTTTGTTAGCTGCAAATCGAGAGAGCTGTATGAACTTAGTGTTATAATCATGGATCGACATAGACCCTTGCTTGAGGGTTTCAAATTCTTGGGTTTTTGCACCTCGTACACTTTGAGGGAGGAATCTTTCCATGAGCATCCTCTCAAATTCTTCCCATTCCACTGGTGGGGCATTACTAGCTCTACCCCCTTTAAAGTTGTTCCACCATTCTTCAGCAACTCCATTCAATTGGTAAACAGCTAATGCCACTTTCCGGACACTTGAACATCCCAAAGCTGTGCAGGCCTTTTCAATACCATCCAAGAATTTTCTTGGGTCTTCATTTGGATCTTCTCCAGAGAATGATGGAGGTTTGAGCTTTAGGAAGCTTGTAAGTTGTTTTTCTGTCAAAATCTCCTCTTGTTGGGGAAGAGGTGCTTGCGTATTTGTTTGAGGTGCCACTGGGGAATTGTTCAGAATAGATTGCCCTATTATCATTGCCTCCATTCTATCCATTCGTTCTTGGATAGTATTGAACATAGCCTTTAGAAATGGATCATTTGGAGGAGGTATCTCATCAGCACCTACAGTCTCAGTACGTTCACTGCTTTCTTGTGATGCATTCACTGAGGAGGAAGGTGTTGGCACTCTTCTAGAGCCCAAACGCCTACCTTGGTTAGATGGTCTTCCTCTTGCCATTAAAGGTGTCAAAATCTACACAGATTTAGCAAACACCTTTAGATGTTAAGAATACCTTAGAGCGCAATACTAATTAAGGAGTATGACACCAAAGGAATATTAATGACATCCTATACTGCCTTCTGTGGAACCTCATCCTATGATTGTGCCGCGGTTCACAATAATAAGGGAGGGTCTACCGAAGACACCTTTTGCTCTGTAGCCAATAGGAGACCTAAAAACCCAATCCTCTGATACCAACTTTGTCACGACCCTCAAAAAGGTACGTGACCGGCACAACTTAGAGATACTCTCTAGTTGTAAGCCTATGCTTTTAGCTCCATATAATAATCATTCTAAAATGTAAGAGTAATAATATAACAAAGACTTATCTTAGTTAAATACTCCGATTTTACTTAATAAGCTACAATCTTACAAAACATACAGTAAACTTAAAGTACTGTAATAACATAATTATGTACAATAACCACTTCCTCCTAGATGTCCTATTTGACTGCAGAGCTTTCTAGAATTTAAAACTGAAGAAACAGCTTTAATTCAAATAAACACCAACCCTTGAAGCAAAGAGGGTTAGGATATTGAACTTGCGCTACTCCTCAGACGGATGTTTTTCGTTAATCTCAGGATCTGAAAAAAATATATCCACCACAATATGAGATAATAATCTCAATGAATAGATAACGTTACAAGGATAGAAACTTAATTACAGATAATCATCAAGTGATTAACAATACACAAGTATATGTATAAAATGCATAAGTAAAATCATATCATACTTATAATCGACAAACAGCCATAGAATATGACCATAATCATATTCGGCACACAACTATCTCCACATTTGGCATACAACCATAGCATATGACCATAATCATATTTGGCACACAGCCATATTCATATTCGGCACACAGCCATCTTCACATTCGGCACACAGCCATAAATATGACCATAATCATATTCGGCATACAGCCATATTCACATTCGGCACACAGCCATAGCATATGACCATAATCATATTCGGCACACAGGCATATTAATTGAAATATTCAGTCAAAGGTAATAGTAGATATACTCTGAATATGTAAATTACTTGGACTATTCATATAATTAAATAAGTATCCAAGTAGGTTAGCTACTCACCTGAAATCCAAGTTACTATATCTTCTTTAAATCTACACAATTACATTTAATGGATTCAATTAATATAATTCTTTAATACATATAATCACGTATACGTACGTGTACTTTTCAAAAATACATATAAAAATGTACACGTATATGTATTATTCAAAAATACATATAAATACTATTTATATATAGTTACTATTCATTTATACGTATAGTTACTATTTATATGTACAGTTACTATTCATACGTACGGTTACTATTCAAACCAGAAATAGAGAATATAATCTGTAAAAGAGTACACCAGGTAAGTTCCCAGGAAAGAGTGGAGAGTCCCAATGGACACACTTAACAACCATGTCTTTCCTTAGCCAGAACTTTCCTAGACATGTATTCTTCACAGTTTACATTCTATTTCGGTAATCAGAGAATCAAAACAACATATAGGTAGCTAAGGACAGTTTTTCTGATGTGGAAGATCGGCCAAAGCCGCAACCACAGAGCATACTTAAGAAAATAACTTTTAAAAATCTGAATGGCACAGAAAAGGGGCATAGTATTCTTACCTTGGATCTAGGCTAAGGAAGAAAGACCTAGAATCTCATAGCCCTAACGCCGGAGCAAGAGAAGTTTTGAGGAAAGGAGAGAAGAGAAACTGAAGGTGTGAGTTTTGAATTGAAATGAAATGGCCTATTTATAGGAGAAATTATGGTACTATTTGCTACTATTTCATCTACCATTCTCCTATACTATTTCATCTACCAGTTTTACTTACCAGTTTTCATCTACCATTCTCCTATACTATTTCATCTACCAATTTCACTTACCAGTTTTCATCTACCATTCTCCTATACTATTTCATCTACCAGTCTCACTTACCAGTTTTCATTCTAGATTCCACTTTTGAACTGTATATTTACTTAATGGGATTAATTCCATATCATATCATCCATTATATCTCACAATTTATAGAATCTATAATTAAAAATTTATATTTTCAACAATATGCACAAACGAGTATACAAAAATTAAACTGATAGGGAATTTATTTTCTTCAAAATAAATTTATCGAAATTCTTAAATACTTATAACTTAAAAAAAAATAATGGGTATTACAGGTTGTGAATACCCTATATCTTTTATGTGATTTCTGTGGAGGTAATCGTTTGAATGAGGCATGTGAGGCCAGTGCACACACAGAGCAGATTAATTATATAGGCTAACCCTATCGACCCCAACATAATCCATATTCCAACACATATAACCCAGGGTGCCATAATCGCCCCCAACTTCTCATGGAATCAGTAGGGCACACCTAGACCCTCAGTGCCACCATACTAGCCTCCTCATGTTTAGAGAGCACCTGAGAAATCTTTTGGATAGGAGCAAGCTATTGAGAAGCTAGCCCAACATACTACAGATTTTATGATAGAGACAAAGGTGAACTTCAAAATTAGGATGCTGCAATAAAGAGTCTAGAAAACCATATGGGACCAATAGCTAAGCACTTAGCTAAAAAGCCCTATGGAAATTTACTGAGTAACACAGAGACAAATCCCAAGGAACATTTCAATGCAATATCCTTGAGAAGTGGTAAAATACTTGAGATACTTCCCAAGGAGGACAAAACTGAACCGATAGCTGAACTTTCACCTGAAAACACTATTCAGGCACACGATCCCATTGATGATGATTTGAGTAAGGGTGGATAGAAAAAAGATCCACCTGAGGAGAATTCTCCTAGAAGAAGGAGAAAGAAGAAGGAACCAGATTGGGATAAACCATATGAGCCTTCATCGTACTAGAAAGTTCCTTATCCTCAATGTTTGAAGAAACAAACTCAAGATAGGCAATTTTCATGGTTCCTAGATATCTTTAAGAAGTTGCGAATCAACATTCTATTCACTGAGGCAATTGAGCATATGTCAATTTATGCCAAATTTCTGAAAGAGATCCTATCTAAGAAGAGAAAGCTTTTAGAGGATAAGACAATCATGCTAAATGAAGAATGTAATGCCATACTTCAGAAAAAGTTGCCTCTAAAGCTTAAGGATTCGGGGAGTTTTCACATACCTTGCAAAATGGAAAATTTAATAATTGAAAAAGCTCTTTGTGATCTAAGAGCTAGCATCAACTTGATGCCACTGTCCATATTTTGTCAGCTTGGGATCAGGGAAGTTAAGCCCATGATGATATCACTACAGTTGGCTGATCAGTTAATTAAGCATCCTTATGGTATCGTAGAGGATGTGCTTGTAAAAGTTGATAAATTTATATTCCCCGTTGACTTTGTCATGTTAGACATGGAGGAAGATAGGAATTTCCCACTTATTTTGGGAAGACCCTTTTTTGCAACGAGTCAAGCATTGATAGATGTGGAAAAAGGTGAACTCATGCTTCGAGTGAATAATGAGAAGGTGATTTTTAATGTATTTAAAGTTATGAAATTAACTATAGAGGACAACGATTAATGTCTTAGAATCGATGCCACAGATTCTCATTTCACTGAGGTATCTCATAGGTGTGATTCTAAACCTTCTCTTAAGTCTGTTTTATGTAATTCATTTGAAATTAAAAAAGATGAATAACTTGAGAGTGAGTCCAAGCATAGGAGTTGTACTGAACTATTAGAAGCCTTGCCTTATGAATCGCTTGGCCAAGAAAGGGACGTTGAAAATTTGAAAAATGAGGAGGTAACTAAAGATCCAAAACTTGATTTAAAACCCCTTCCCCTTCATCTTAAATATGTGTTTCTTGGTGAAAATAACATGTTTCCTATTATTATAAGTGCTAAATTGACACAGGCTAAAGAACAAAAACTTTTAAGAGTTTTGAGAAAACGTAAATCGAAGATAGATGATGCCATAAAAGACATGAAAAGGGTAAGTCTAATGAGTTGCAAGTGCAAAATGTACATGGAAGATGACTGCAACTTGGTGGTCCAACCTAAATGGAGATTAAATTTCACCTTGAAAGATATGTGGTTTTAAAGAATGGGGAAACACTAGCTTTGGTGAAGCATAATTCTATGGGAGAGGTCAATGGAGAGAAGCTCTCTTTAAATCTCATTGATCCGATATGAATATTAGAAGAGTCAAGCTAAAGACTATAACCAAATGTATGTTGGGAGGCAACCAAATTTTTAATATTTATATTTTAGATTTATTTTGTTTTTGGTTTTGTGGTGTTTATTTTTTTTTTTTGATTTTATTGCATTTTTTTCCTTGTTTTTCTAAAGACTTGAGCCATTTTGCAGTTAATTGAAAAAGATCATTGATGAAAAAAAAATTAAGTTTGGCACATTCACAAGTGTTGGTGGACTTATTTTGCAAAAAGAAAATAGCAAAAATTCAAAAAAAAGATAAGGTAAGTCTATATTTTGGGTCAATTTCATGGATTTTGGAGACTAAATGTGGATCTTGTAGTATGATGATATCAAGGATTGAATGCTGCAACATCCATATTTGATGCCTTGGCATTGATTCTTTTTTTTTTAAAAAAAAAAAATTGCTGCAGAAAAACTAGAGAATGAATGCTAGGGCATTCGTTTTGGATGCCCTGGCATCCAAAAATTCGTAGACCTAAAAAAAATAATAAAATAAAATAAAATTTAGCTTCAGCGCATAGTGCATGAAACCAAAAATTGGATGTTAAGGCGTCCAATTTGGATGCCTAAGCATCCAATTTACGTTGACGTTAATAAATTTTTTTTTATTTTTATTTATTTATTTGTTTATTTGTCACTCGGGTTCTTTTTAAATATTTTATTTTAGCCTTTGCAAATTGTGATAAGGATAGGAAGCCCATATTTTTTTTGCACTTAAGTCCCTAATAGACAAAGGCGCTCAACCCCTCTCTCCTGTTGTCCAACATTTCAACCTCCCTCACAGCCACCATGTTATCCTTTCCTCTCTCAGCCACCAATCTCCTCTGGCTGACTTCCTCCATTAACCCAAATCTCTCACTACTCAACCCACAGCATCCAAACCACTTTCTCCTCTGTTCACAATCCTTCGTTCCTCGACCTCACAAATCCTCCACTCTTTAGCCACCATCAACACCGCAACCTCCGCCATCACAAGTCATACTCACACCATGCTCATCACAAGACATCACCCTTCCTTCTGTTCTCCGCCGACCACCCCTGTCTCAATGACCCAAATCCACATCTCGCTCCCATACGCATCTTTATCACCATAGCCATTAGCCATCGCATATCGTCTTTGCACAATCCCACCACCAGCCATCTCCCCTGCTCGAATCCGCCATTGATAGCCACTATCGTCAACCTCTATTAACCCACGTCGTATGTTCGCAGCCATTGCTCACCACATCGTCGACCTCTCTTACTCACCTCTTCATCGCCATTCAAGTCCTCTCCCCTATTCTAACTTTATTTATTTATTTTTCTTCTTTTTCTCTTTTTCTTTTTCTTTTTTCTTCATTTATTTTAAATTTTCTTTTAAGATTAAGAGTTTGGGGTATTCACTATGAGGATTGTCGGCAACAAGGTCAGTGATTTTTCTTTATGTGGAATTGAGGTTGAGATTATTATTGGATTTACTTGTCATTCACTGAGCATTGAGACTTGGAGAAGTAACTGAATGATTGGAATGATTGAATTTGCTTATGATGATTAAGTTGTTGATTCTGGAAGTTGCTTCAGTCATTGTGTGCCTCTCAATAGTATAGATGATTATGTTTGATTTACTCAATTTCAATTGAATAATGAATAAGTTCTCATTCCTAGCCCTCTTAATTTTTGAAAGGCATTTGAAAGCATTGAGGACAATGCTTTATTTTAAGTTTGGGGGTAGGAAAATAATGCTTTAAATTCACAATAATTTTAAACTTTTAAGATTATGCTGCAAATGAATGGTGAATTTGGATTTGGATTGGAGAACTTTTTAGTCATTTAATTTGTGCTTTTAAATGGAATAACTTAAATTTTACTTGCCCTTGAAAAATTTTTCTGAAAAATAATTGAAAATTGTTGTTTGCTTGTATAATGTAATCTTATGAAAAGTCAGGTATGAAAATCAATTTCCTATAGGAAGATGACTTAGAGGAATTTAAAGATAATTTTAGCAATGGAAAAGATTGTTTGATAATGATTTTATTTTGTTAATTCTTGAAAAAATTATTGAACACTTTAGCCAGTAATATTTAAAGTGTAAGTTTTAGAAGAAAATTTTATATTTATTAAATTATATATTTTATCTCAATTTTAAAACTGTAGAACTTAGTTTTATATTCTCCCAAGGTGAAATCTTATGTAGCATGTCGATAGAGATATGATTTAGGCATCGTTTGATTAATTTTGAGCCTTTGATTTTTTTTTTTCCCATTTCTCAGTTATTTACCACTAGCACCCACTTTGAGCCTTTTTATTGTGGAAATAGTGGAAATTGAATTTTCATTTTAGTACCTATACAAGTATACACCTTAAGCACAAAAAGAAATTACCTACCCTTTTAAGAGAGTAAGTAGTATATAAAAAATCTTGAAGGAAGGGACGTTGAGAAAAAAAAAGGTTTATACATAAAAATAAAGAAAATGAAGAAAAATATTATCAGCCCCTCAGAAAAAGAAAAAGTAGATTAAAATGATTCAAGTTTGGGGGAATTGACATTGAAAAAAAAAAGAAGAAAATAGAAAAGGAAAAATAAGGAAAGTTGAACTAAAAAAGTAGAAAAGTATGAGAGTTATGCTTTACACTATATATTACTTATTCTCTTATACTTTGTATATCCCTTATCCCTTTTCTTCTTTTACCTTTGACCATTGGCCTCATTACAAGTGGAGAAAGACAGTGGCGTATCCAGGACCCCTTAGTTAGGGGGCAAAATTTTCGTTCGTCTTTCTGGATCTGATGACAATTCTTCTAAACTAATTTTAATTTGTTATTTATTTGATAATAATTTCCTCTTAAAAAATATTTCTATTACAAAAAAAATCGTTCTTATAAATCCTAATTAGACAATCAATCAATCAATCAATTTGATAGAATTAGACCTACGTATAAATACCACAAATTTTAAGTTTTTACAAAAAGGTCCCTAATAATGGAATGATAAATTAACAATCATCAAGAAAAAAAAAATTCATGAAACTGACTTCACAAATATGTTACTCATGATCATAATTGTATAATCAATCAACCAATTTGATAGAATTAGACCTATGTACAAAAGCCCAAATTTTAAGCTTTTACAAAGAGGTCCCTAATAATGGAATGATAAATTAACCATCATTAAGAAAAAATTTCATGAAATTGATTTCACAAATATGTTACTCATGATTCTCATTGTATAATCAATCAACTAATTTGATAGAATTAGACCTATATACAAAAAAACCCAAATTTCAAGCTTTTACAAAAAGGTCCCTAACAATAAAATGAGAAATTAATCATCATCAAGAAAAAATTTCATGAAATTGACTTCACAAATATGTTATTCATGATCCTATTATATAATCAATTAACTAATTTAATAGAATTAGACCTATGTATAAAAATTCTAAATTTCAAGCTTTTACAAAATGATTCCTAACAATGTAATGAGAAATTGACCATTATCAAGAAAAAATTTTGTAACTTTGGAGAGCAGGGGTCTTCTAACTGTGAGCAGTAGAGAGGAACTAAGTCACTGGGATTCAAAAAAATATTAAGGGGGTTCAAAAAAAAATAAGGAGGGGACAAAATGAAAAAAAAAATTTACATAAGAATTTATAAATTTCAGGGGGTGCAACTGCACCCCCTGAAATATGCGTGGCTCGCCACTAGAGAAAGACCTATTGATCTTTATTTATATGTTGCTTACATTAGTGGAGGGAAATAGAGGATTAAACATATGGAGTTGTAAATTTGAGGTTTGGTTATATAGTTTAATACATATAGAATTGATCTAATTATTTGCATGAGATTATTGTTGGCTACTCACACACACACTTCAAGGGTTTGAGAAAATGGATTATTATCTTTCGAACTTAGAAACTTGTTAGAATTGCTTTACTTTCTTGTTTATCATCTTTCTCTATGCAATTGTTGAGGATTGATGTTTGGCTTTCAGGATGAATTATAGAGAGTGGTCAACTTGCATCCATGTAGAGCTTTACTTTTGCTCGAGGGTGAGCAAAATCTTAAGTTTGGGGGGTGTGATATCTCTATTTTATAGAGTTATTTTTCCTATATTTTTATTAATAAATTGAGTAAAATAAATAGTTTTAAGTCTTTTTCTGAATTTATTTAGTCTTTTTAATTGATTAGTTTAATTTTATAGGAAACTAGTTTTTCTTTAGGGTTTATCTTATGTTTTATAATTTATCATGTTTATTTAGTTTAGGATATTTAATTTAAATTTATTTTGGTTAGTTTTCTTTTATATGTGTGTGTGTTTGTGTGTGTGTTTGTGTGTGTGTGTGTGTGTGTGTGTGTGTATTTCTGATTTTATTTTTTTGGGGATTTTATTATTTTTATCCAAATTAGGTTTAAGATGGAGTTTTGAAGGATTTGAAGGGGCACCACACAGTGGATGAAAGAAGCCTTGGGAGAAATTTTTCATTCCTTCTTCATTCATCTTCTTCATTTTTACCTCTTTTTGTTCAATTTGAGTTTTAAAGGAAAAACTCATGGATATTTTATTTGTCTTGAGTAGCAAAATTCCTTTTGTTAGAGGGAAGATGTAGCTTTCCTTGAATGCTATGATTTGAATTTTTTTTATATTAATCTAAGTCTATTTTCTTATTAAGCAATTATTTATGTGCTTACTACTTTCTCAAATTGGCTACTTGGGAATTGAATTAGAGTTCGCGTAGGGAATTGAAAAATTCATATATGAACATAACTATTAAAATAATTGCCACAAATTAATTTAATCTAGGAATAGATAAATTGTTTGTGTGGTTGTGCTTGAATTCAATTGTTCTTATTGCCTTTTCTTGATTCAATTGGTCTAAGGAATTAGGAAATTTAATTAGGTTAAGAGAGTTAATTCGCCAAGGGATTGGGTTTTAACTAGAATTGAGAATTTAACCATTAATATAGAAATTGAAAACTTAGATTAAAATAAAAGATTCAGATCATAGTTAGATAGGGTAGTGAAATCGGATCCCTAACACTTTGATAATTTTCAAATTCTAAATACTTTCCTTAGTTTAATTGTATGACTTTTTCATCAATCATTAGTAATTTAGTTTATTTTGGATAAATTAATTTAGGCTAGTTCAGTTTAATCTTTCATTAAAAATCGATCGTCTAGATAGTGTAGAAATAGCGAAATTGGTACTTGACTATTATAATCCTCGTGGGATTGACACTCTGTTCACCTTTTATATTACTTTTTGACTCAGTACACTTGCCAATAGCATTTCAGACCAACAATCTGCCTAAGGAAGACAAATCTCAAGATATTTCCATTGATGACAAAGAAATGGCCTTGATCACTAGAAGGATGTACTAATATTTTAAAAAAGGACAACAAAATAGAAAAGGAAGCTCCTCAAGATATGATTCTCCTAAGGAACCTATAATTTGCTATAAATGTCAAAAACTAGGACATATAAAAGCAAAATGCCCTCATCTCAAGGGAAAACAAAGCAAGAAAGTCATGATGGCAAATGCAACATGGAGTGATGATGACTTGTTAGAAGAATTAGAGGAGAAACTAGATGTAGCAAATTTATGTCTAGTTACAGAAGAAGAAGATGTTGATTCCTCAGATGACGAGGATCCTGAGGTAGGAAACAATCCCTTCACTTAGATGAATTACTTTGCACTTTTGACACTATTTTAGAAGATTCAAAAAATATCATGAGCAAATATAATGACTTAAAAAGAGCTCATCATAATGTTCTCAAAAGCTTTAGTATTTTGTCAAATGAAAGGAAAATTATTGAAGAAAAAATAAATAATTTTGAAAGCAATTCCTATCTTCCATCTTTACTTATTGATAACAAATCCTTGAAATCAAAAATTGAAACACTACACCAAGATCTTGCAGGATTCGTTAAAGGACAGGAAAATCTCGATATGTTGTTAGGAAGTCAAAAATACTTCCTAGATAAAGCTGAAATTGGTTTTTGTAAAGAAGAAAGTACATTTAAAAATTGTTGTAGAAAGAAAGGTCATCTTGCAAATAATTGCAAAAGAAGGGCAGCTAAAGTAAAGCAAGTGTGGGTTCCAAAAGGAACATTAAAAGCAGGAACCAATGTCTTCACAAGACAAAAGTTTTTGAATACCTAAATCATCATCTATTCCTAGCAGGTTCTCTCCAGAGTGAAAAGAAAGGATGGTCATTGGTTCATGGACTCAGGATGCTCAAAACACATGACTGGTGATCTTAGTAACTTTCTCACTTTCACAACTAAGGCAATGAAAAAGTCACTTTTGGAGACAACAGCAAAGGAAGGATTGTTGGTATAGGAAAGATTAGTATTTCTTCCCATTTATCTATTGATGATGTTTATTTTATAGATGGTCTTAAATATTATCTTTTGATTATTAGTCAGTTGTGTGACAAAGGTCATAAAGTAGTTCTTGAATTTTCAAAATGCATGATTTTTTAAAAAAGATTTTGCTGAAATCTTAACTTATAGTCAACGTCATGATAATGTGTATAAACTTATTTTAGACTGTCTTCCTAAGGAACATAAATGTCTTTCATCTACAAATGATCTGAATTGGTTATGACACAAAAGATTAGGGCATGTAAGCGTGAGGCTTATTTTAAAACTATCTAAAAATGATCTAGTCATTGGTTTGCCCAAAGTAAAATTTGTGAAAGATCACATAGATCAAATTTCCACTGAAAAAACCTCTTGAACTATTACATATAGATTTACTTGGTCCTATCAGGATCAAGAGCCTTAGAGGTAAATATTATGGGTTTGTAATAATGGATGATTTTTTTAGATATACATGGTATTCTTTCTATCTCATAAAGAAGAATGCTTTGAAACTTTCAAATTTTTTTGTACAAAAATTCAAAAAGAAAAGAATCTCCTTATTATATCTATTTGAAGTGATCATGTGACTAAATTTTAAAATAAGGAGTTTGATAATTTTTGCAATAATTTTGGCATTTCACATAATTTTTCTGCTCCTAAAACACCTCAGCAAAATGGAGTTGCTGAAAGAAATAATCGCACCCTCATAGAAATGACTCGAGCTTTACTTTGTGAAAACTTTCTTCCTAAAAGTCTTTGGGCAGAAGCTGTTAGTACCTTTTGCTACATCCTAAATCATTTCCTAATTAGATCAGGTCTAAATAAAACTCCCTATGAGCTTTGGAAAGGAAGAAAACCTAACATAGGTTATTTTCACTCATTTTGATGCAAATGTTTTCTTCAAAATGATAGAGAAAATGTTGAAAAACTTGATCAAAATCTGA
The DNA here is from genome assembly GCA_037074585.1 of Biancaea sappan. Lineage (NCBI taxonomy): Eukaryota > Viridiplantae > Streptophyta > Magnoliopsida > Fabales > Fabaceae > Biancaea > Biancaea sappan. Next base: position 31,505,289 of record CM073492.1, on the reverse strand, counting down.
TGAAGGCATATTCCTAGGATATTCTACAAATAGCAAAGTATATAGAGTATTTAATAAACAAAAATCTATTGTTATGAAATCTATACATGAGGTATTTAATGAAAATAATTATGTAGTTAAAGATCGTTCAAGTAGAAGGGATGACGATGATGACAATATCCTCACTTCACCAAATCATCAACTATCAAAGCCTCAGGAAGATACATCCTCTATTAAAATAAGAAAAGAACTTGCCATTGAGACTTCTCTTTCCTCAAGTCATGAAGTTCCTGAGACCATTGACAGAAGCAAGCTTCTTAGAGAATGGAGACATTATGCTTCATACCCAAAAGATTTCATTATTGGAGATATATCTGAAGGAAGAAAAACAAGATCTTTATATAGAAGCATAAATTACATGGCATTCATGTCTCAACTTGAGCCAAAGAATGTTAGAAGCTTATGAAGATAGTTCCTGGATCAATGCAATGCAGGAAGAACTAAATCAATTTGAACGAAGTCATGTGTGGAAATTAGTTCCTGCTCTATCTGACCAGTCAATCATTGGAACTAAATGGGTCTTCAAGAACAAACTTGATGAAGTTAGAAATGTTGTCAGAAACAAGGCAAGATTGGTTGCTCAACGGTATAATCAATAGGAAGGTATAGACTATAAAGAAACTTTTGCTCCTGTGGCTAGATTAGAATCAATTTGAATGCTTCTTGTTTTTGCATGCATAAAGGACTTTAAATTATTCCAAATGGATGTGAAAAGTGCCTTTTTAAATGGAAATTTAAATGAGGAAGTCTATGTTAAACAACTTCCTAGTTTTGAAGATCATGAACATCCTAATCATGTTTTCAAATTTTCTGAGGCTCTATATGGTTTAAAGCAAGCTCTTAGAGCTTTGTATGGAAGATTAAGCACATTTTTAGCTCAAACTGGTCTTTCTAGAGGGATAACAAATACAATACTCTTTATTAAAAGCTCTAAATTTGTTCTATTGATTGATCAAATATATGTTGATGATATTGTATTTGGATCAACTGATGAATATTTGTGTAAAGATTTTGCTAAGCTTATGACAAGCGAGTTTAAGATGAGCATGGTGGGACAACTATCATTTTTTCTCATACTACAAATTAAGTATTGTTCAGATAGATATTTATATCTCAAACAAAATCTGTTCGTGAGCTCTTGAAATGATTCAATATAGAGAATGCAAAAGGAATAGGAACTCCTATGAGCACATCTATAAAGTTAGATCAAGATTTCTCAGGTAAGGAAGTTGATCAATGAAAGTATCAAGGTATGATTGGCTCTTTACTCTATCTTACTGCGAGTAATTAAACTTGACATTGTGTTTAGTGTGTGTTTATATGCTAGATTTCAATCTAATCCTAAGGAATCACATTTGACTGCTATAAAAAAGGTCTTAAGATATCTTAAAGAAACCTAGTCTTTAGGACTCTAGTATCCTAAATCATATGTTTGCAATATAATTAGTTTTTCTTATGCTGATTTTGGTGGTTGCAAAAATGATCAAAAAAGCACTAATGGCACTTGTCAATTTTTAGGACATAATCTAGTTTCATGGCACAATAAGAAACAAAATAATGTTGCACTTTCAACTACTGAAGCAGAATATGTGGCTGTATGAAGCTGATGTACACAAATTCTATAGATGAAGCAACAATTAAAAGATTATGGTCTAAACTTCTGTCAAGTTCCTATCAAGTGTGACAATACAAGTGATATTAATATTTAAAAAAATCCCATTCAGCATTCAAGAACAAAACATATTGAAATCCGTCATTATTTTCTTTCAAAAAGGAAACATAATTCTTGAATTTGGCTTAACTGACTATCAAATTGCTGATATTTTTACAAAACCATTATCTGAAGATAGATTTTATGCTATCTGAAGAGATTAAGGAATGATCAATGTATGATCTTAGAATTGCTATGTTCCTAAAAATATATGATCCTGATGTATATATGCTATTTTCCTATAAGGCCTACTATTCAGAGTCTTTATTGTTCTTAACCTTTCAAATATTCTGTGCTATATGAATTAGTTTTCAAAAATTGATTTTTGATAGAAGGTTTTTAAAACTTATGGGAATAAGGAAGGTTAATGGCATCTGGCTTAAGAAGGATAAAGAACCTCCTGAATCTTCTTTCAAATCAAAAAGGGGTAAAAACATAGGCTGTTAAGAAAACTCTTCCTTCTAGGAAGGCCAGACAACTGGCTACTATTAAAGAGAACAATATGAGCAAAAGTCTGGATGAAGCCTTTGTTGATCTCCTACGAAAGAAGTTATTTTTTTAAGGAACTTACCTTTGATCATTTTGCTCCATCACTCTCCTTTGAGGTTGAAGAAGAAGAGGAATTGTTCAGCCTCTTGTAGCTAAAGATCCCTTGTGTCTTTCTGCTACTACTGCCACATCTTAACTTACTCTTAAGGAGGTACTTCAGGTAATTGAAAATTACCATAGGAGGGTCATTCATAAAGAGCTCAATGCTTTTCTTGTTCCTATACTGAAGAAGTTCATTTCACGTCTTAAATCATTTTAGGCATTCCCTTTCTACTTTCAGACATTTGCATAACTTTCTTTGGTCATTTACATAGATTCTATTATGACTATTTCTAATGTGCCCCATTTATTTTGATAATGCCATAGGGGGAGAAATATGTGTGCTATGCTCATGTTAAGTATTATGTTATATGTGGATGTTAAAGATATTATGTTGCATATTTCATATTTCTGAATTGTGAAAATATGGTTGAATATATGGTGAAATATCTCCTGCAAAATATATGTCTAAATACAACTAATATCTAGATCAAGGAAGTATGTTCCTAAACTTTATGTTTAGGAAGTATATTCCCAAGGAAGCGCAAATTGAGGGGGAGCTAAATTTGAGGGGAAGCAAGGTTAAGTTTGAAGGGGAGCAAGGTTAAGTCTACTGATCTACCTAACCATCTCAGGGAAGTCTCCTTTATCTCAAAAGCTTTATGATATTTATATTATTTACAAATTGGTTGTCATTATCAAAAAAAAAGGGGAGATTGTTGGGGTAAATGTATTTAAAGCCTAATGGCTTTAAATATATTTCAAACCATGTTATTATTTTTGATAATGTCTTATATTAATTAAGCCATCTTGCAAGAACAAATAATAAAAGCTCATGTAATTTAATTGGCCCACTCCATTTACCTATAAAGCTTTTTTGTTTGACTTCAAAGAATAAATATATAATATAGGACTCCTGACAACATACTTTCCCTTGTCCCTTTTCTGATGAAAAGTGTTTCTGATAAAGCTACATATCATTAGTATAAAAAGGATGCTGACAGGAGACAGAAAAAGTTGGTAGCAGTTCATGGGAAGTTGCACCTATGTTAAAAACATCTTCTTGTTCTCTCTTTGAGCATGTCTTCATTTGTCCAAATTATGCCAAGCATTAATGGAGTTCAGAGTGCATTAATGGAGAAAGACGCTGAAGCTAATGGCTAGTTCCTGGACTCCCTTGTTGAAAGCCTGATGCTGTTCCTGGAAAGGCTAACAAACATATTGAAGAAATTTATTGTTGCATTCATCTCTTCACCTACTTTATTCTCTGAATTTATACTTGAATGCTCTATGTGAGCTGGTGCTTAAAGTGTTTTGAGTATTGTCTTAGAGAGAAAAAGTTTCTTTCATTGATTTTAATCTCCTTGGTCTTTGATTTGCTTTAAGAAGGTTGTAAAAGTTGTTGAGCTGAACCTTTGGTTAAATGTTGTGATTTGTTTCCCTTAGAGAAAGCATTTCTGGTATGTGATAGCTTTAGGAAGTAAAAGCTTTAGGAAGCTTGTTCCTAGTGAAGTTTTCTTGTAAAGTTTAGGATCTTCTTTTATAAGAAATCCCCTTTACTTGTATGCATTGGGAGGAGGATGTAGGATCTAAGTGGATGTGATCCGAACCTCTTTAAATCTATTGTGCAAAATTCTCCCTTTCTCTCGTCTATCTATTTGGAACATCATTATAATATAAGCTCCTAAGGAGGATAAAATTATTTCTCAAAAAAGTTGAGATTTTTACTATACACAATTCAACCCGCTTCTTGTGTCTATTTGGTCTAACATATGCCTTTACAATGGAAAAATGCATACAAGTCCAATTTTTGAGTTTTACTATTTCATCCCAAGCCTTTTAATTTAAGGTTACAAAATTTTTAGATAAAAGTATATATCGTGTTCCTAACGTTTACCTCGATTTTCATTCATGCCACTGAACTTTTTGTATCAGATATGTCCTACATGTTTCAAATTTTTTTACCATCAAGCTAATGACATTTTCTTGACATATATACTCAACATTTAATATATAAAGGCATTCTGTGATTATAAACAAAAGAAAATATACATAAATTATTATATATTATAAAACAATAATAAATTTATAAAGGAAGAATATAACATTTCTTTACATAAATCATTTTAAATTACATAAAAGTTTTAAAATGTGCAAATTAATATATTAAAATATTGTACATATATCAATGTATGTGTCACAAATATTAAAATATAAAACTAGATTTATATTATAAGATTTCTTATTAAAATTTTTAAACTTTTATGTAATTTAAAATGATTTATATAAAATAATGGTATATTCCTTTATTATAAATTTATTATTGTTTTATAATATATAATAATTTATGTATATTTTCTTTCGTTTATAATCACAGAATGTCTTTATATATATTAAATGTTGAGTATTAATGTCAAGAAAATGTCATTAGCTTGATGGCAAAAGCTCTCCCTCCTTCCTACCGTGTCATGGGTTTGATCCTTACTAACCAAATTGTAATGTGTTATTTGCAAAAAGATTGCCACATGTCAAACTGTGATTGGTACCATATGTCACGACGTGGTTGGTGCCACATGTCACTATATGAATGGTGCCACGTGTCACAATGGTCACATGGCATATGACGTAGCAAATATTTCAGCCATGCTGTGTGCCACATCAGCATCTCCGTTAACCAACTGACGATGTTAAAAAAAAGATATATCTAAAAAAATTTTAAACATGTAGGACATATCTGACACAAAATAGTTCATGAGCATGAATGAAAATCGAAGTAAACGTTAAGAACATGAAATATACTTTTGCCAATTTTTTATGGTTTCTCTCTCCTGTTGCATAACATGGATTGCAAAATAACATTAAAGGTTAAGGTAACTCTAGTAAAGAGGACAATAGTATGTTGTACAATCCTTTTAGTCAGTGAGAATTTTTTAGATGTACTAGATTTAATGTTAGAAAAGAAAGATAACCTTTTTTGTTGACTTAGGACACATAGATAGAAAAGCAAATGATTTAGCTTAAGACTAATTCCAAATTCTATTCTGCAAAATAAAAAATTTGCTACCACAACGAGGGACTAATTTTTCCTTTTTAATGTCCTTTCGTATTTTTGTAATTTTTCAGCACATATATAATTTTGAACTTCCTTATCTTAGTGCATGTCATGATTCTCTCGAGCCCAACTTCACACATGAAGCAAACTTCGCAGCAGCAGAATCAATAAATTTAATAAAAGGAACTAGCTCACTCTTCTTCCTATCGCATCCATCTAATTGTTTCTTTCTTTATGTTGAATAACAATTAACAACTAATGAGGCACTACCATTTTTTGTAGCAATTTGTTCATCTTCATAAATTGATGAGCTCCCAACTTTTATAGCAACAATGTTCTCTTTAGAGGACTCCACAGACATAGACTTGAATTAACTGAAAGCTAAAAACATTAAAAAAAACGCAACATTGATTTGCAGAAAGTGCTCAACCATTAACATAAATAAAAACCATAAACTAAACCTACAAATAGAACCACAAATAGGAAATTAGTGTGGTTGAAGAACTAATCAATAACATACTTAAAACAAATTTTTTTTTTCAAAATAGGAACACTTATATGTTAAGTAGAACATGGTTGCAACTACAGTTAATCACCAGTCAACATCAAATTCAACAACCAAAGTCAGATTGGAATCTTTTGTGAAACCTACATCAAACGATGATTATAAGAAGGTAATTTAATAAATTACTAAAGTAATATTAAAATTTTCCTTCCAGATAAAACAAAACCATATCTCTTCATCGATAGTACCACAGAAACCCTAAGTCAAAAGAGCCCCTTGAAAACAACGATTTCTTGCAAAAAGGGATATCCCTCTTCATTGACAAGAGCAAAGAAACATGAGTAAGAATACGACATTTTCAATAAATGCATTTGACGGAAATGACAATCGTTGTTGTGAGTGTTCTCCGCATGTTGATGTCTACCACCATTGTGTAACCAGGAAACTGGATCCTCTTACCTTACAGGAGAGTCCTATTTTTTTTTTATGGTGTATTTCAACACATGTATTGAACTGAAGGATTAAATTGACCTTGCATTATAGCACATATGTTGAAATACACTGAAGAAAATGAATAGAACCCTCCCCATAATAAGAAGGGATCCCTGTGCTGCAACCACTGCAGCTATCCCTATTATAACATTTTTCCAATCAACTCTAAAAATGCGTCTTTGAGCTCTCTGATTGTTAAAGGGGAGGAGAAAAAACAAATGCTGGCCAATTGGTGGTGGGGTATTGCCAAATGTGTAAAATGGAGCTTTTATAGAAGGTAAAGGTAATTAAATGCTACACGTTCTTTTGAGGTGTCCAAAAATTGAAGTGGAAGGGATTGAATATTGTTACTGATGAAGAGGGTTAGTTGCAAGAATTTGAAACTTTCGGGGTTTAGTTGCAATTTTTTTATAATTGAAAGGAATTTGCTAATTTTTCCTAGCCCAATTGATTTAACATTTGGCATGTTCCATTTTGCAATATCGCATAGCAAATTGATGATTAAGTGCCTATGCTTGGGTCTATTGTGAAACTTGAGGATGAGACCTTAAAAATAAACATGTTATAATTTGCTCATAAAGATCTAAGGAAAGAGGTGAGCTCGCACGCTCACATTATCATATTAGGATAGTGCAAATCAACGATTACAAAATTGATTTGGGTACACAATTTCAAAAATATAAAAGGCGTGGTTCCCATCACACTTCTTTCTCTATATATTGGTTTTCCTCTATGTTTTCCTGGGTTATACTTATCTTTTCTATGACATTTTGTTCCCTGAGGTTAACTCAGAAGAGCTTATTTTATCCTAAAAAAAGTTTTTACAGTCGCGAAATAATTTCTTAAGGACAGTGTCCTATTGTAACATGACTCAGGCTACATTAGTTATCTCAATATTTACAACAAGGTCATGGTGACAATTTTGTGGAGCTAAAGTGTGATAATCATCAAAATGGTGAGACAAGCAAAGGTAATATTTAGATAAGACGGTGTAATAACAAAGATCAATATAGGAACATCAAAACTTATATGAATTGACAACAGATGAGGAAAAATTAGTTTAGTACTTTTATTCCTTAATTTTATTTGAAACTGGTATTTGATCTACAATTTAAAGGTACTAAAATGTTGTCTTATTTTATTTTGTCATCGTAAATCATCATTTAGTTATTGTTGAAATAATTATAACTATGTAAAGATGTTGCTTCAAAGGATTGTTTCTAAAAAACTGAGTTGACATATATACTTGCAGTTTGGATTATTGTGCTTTGCTGATTTATTAGTTTACTATTTTTGGGGTGAAGGTAAGTCAAATTAGCTAGTGTCCGATAAGAACGGGTTAGCTTTGCATTCTTAGATTTCTGCTACATTGGATTGTATGTACACATGTAGGTTAATATTAAAGCCTAGTATGAAGGTGTCAGCTATCAGAAACGGATCCTTTACATAGCTCATCTAGGTTACTGATTTTCAAAATCAATAACCTAGATTTCAAAATGTTGATTTGATTTGATTTTTTTAATTTTTTTTAAAAAATAATCATAAAATGTGAACCATTAATTTTTACAACTAACAACTTAGATGAGTCAAGCAAGATACTTGGCTTTAAAAGCCAAGCAGAAGATCTGTATCTGTGAGCTATCATAACAACCCGAGATTGACCATTGTCTCCCTATTTTTTCTGTCCATTGAGCCTTGGTTGCCACCACTAAAAAACTAAAAAACAGGAAACAAATTCCAACCAACTCAAACACATACAAAAAGAGAAAATTATAAGGTTTAAATGATCAATTAAATGTTTTGCCAACCTTACTCATTCCGATACGGTATTTTCTTGTAGAAGGGTCTTGCAAGTACATTAGAAAACTACCAATGGAATCTCTTAGAATTCCCAAGTTTCCCATCTCATTCGCTTCTTGTTTTGTGCTTTTATCCATTGCATCCCTAAACCTTGCATTTGCCTCTGAAGATTGTAAATTTCCTGCCATATTTAACTTTGGTGACTCCAACTCCGATACTGGTGGTATATCTGCTGCCTTTTTTGCTCCCCCGTCACCATATGGGGACACCTATTTTCACAGACCTTCCGGAAGGATTTGTGATGGCCGTCTCATAATTGATTTCATAGGTATAATTTTTACATTTTATTAATTTTCACTTTTTGGTGCAAGTACTTAATATCTCATCTCCTAGAGATTGATGGGCAGAACTATTCATTAAGTCGTTCAAATGGTATATCATAGATTTTTAGAAAACACATCCAAGTCGAATTTCTGAGTTCTTTTATTTCATTCCAAGCCTTTTCATTTTAAGGTTATGAAAATTATTTTTGCTTTCTCTCTCATGTCACATAACATGGAATGCAAATCAGCAAATGATATTAATGGCTGTGGTGTCTTAGCGCATTTTGCAGTATAAGGGCAATCGTATCTTGTACAATCTTTTTGGCTATACCAAACTAAGATTTTCATTTTTATATGTAATAGACCTAAAATTAGAAAGGAAAGATGGTCTTTTTGTTGACTTCGGACATATTAATAGAGAAAACAAATATTTAGCGTAAGATTAGTTCCAAATTCTATTCTAGACAAAAAACAATTTGCTACCGTAACCAAGGACTCATTTTTCCTTTTTATCGTCGTCTTTCACATTTTATAATTTTTCAGCACATAGTTTTGGACTCCCTTATCTCAATGCATACCTCGATTCTCTGGGAGCCAACTTCACACATGGAGCAAACTTCGCAACAGCAGGATCAACAATTGATACCCCACCTGCTGGTCCTGGCTTCAGTCCTTTTAGCCTTGGAATACAATACAATCAGTTCAAAAGATTCATATCCAAAACACAATTTATTAGCCATCACGGTATATATTCCTATTAATCAATAGTAATCTATTAGATACTTTAGGGTTCTTATTAATAAAAAACATATCATTTATACAATTTTCTTGATAGGAGGAATATTTGCCAGCTTGATGCCAAAAAACAAATCTTTTGGTGAAGCTTTATACACATTTGATATTGGTCAGAATGATATTGGAATTGCCATTATGGATAACAAGACTCTACAAGAAGTCAATGATTATGTACTGCCTGTCATCGAAAGTTTCTCAACAATTATCCAGGTAATTTAATGCTTCATCTTTGACAATTTGGATTGTGCTTGGAATTTTTACTTTTTACTAATTTTTTTCTTGTTGAAAATTGTTGAACTTGGGAATCAAGAACATATACAATTTGGGAGGTAGATATTTTTGGATACACAACACAGGGCCCATTGGGTGCCTCCCTTATATTCTAGCTAAGTTTTTATCAGTTGAAAGAGATGAAGCTGGTTGTGCAAAGTTTTACAATGAAGTGTCACAAAGTTTCAACCACAAGTTGAAGGAAGCCGTAGTTCAACTTCGAAAAGACCTTCCTCAGGCTTCAATCACATACGTAGATATCTATGCTGCTAAGTACTCTTTAATCAGCAACTCAACGAAATACGGTGAGCCAAATTAAAATCCTATCACATTTGCATGCATGCATGCTCAAACTTGAATTTCATGCTTGAATGTGAGTGGCTAAGTGGGTTTATATATGAATGCACAGGATTTGAGAAGGCTATTGTAGCTTGTTGTGGGTATGGAGGAGAGTACAACTATGGCTATGGGACTGTTCTATGTGGAAAAACAATCGAGGAAAATGGCACTAAAACATTTGTGGGATCGTGTGAGAAACCATCTGTGAGAGTAAACTGGGATGGGATTCATTACACTGAGGCTGCTAATGACTTCATCTTCCATCAAATCTCCAGTGGGAAGTTCTCAGATCCCCCTCTTCCTCTTCACCTGTCATGTCACAAGTGTGCATCCGTTTGCATTGCACATTAAAGAAAACAGATCTGATACTTATCTTTATCTAGACTGTCAAATTTTAGATTCAATAGTCCAGATTTTAAATAGTAGTTTTGATATTTTTTTTTGAAAAAATATTAAAATTTGCACTGTTTGATCTGAAATCTAATGGTCTAAATATAAGAACAAATACTGTGCTTGTCCTTCACCAGATCCGTTCTCGTACATTAATTGTATTTTTCTCTGACAAGTCATCATTTCCAATGAAATATTTCACAACTATTTTGTAGATTTGATTAAATTATATTTAACGTTCCCTTCCGTTTCCCTCTATTTTATTTTATACCAAAGAGGCTAACTTTTATACAACATGATACTATAATTTTTTTTTGTAAATGCAGTCAAATTGACATTAAACGTTAATAGGAAATTATAATTTTATTTCTAGAAGCTAGATATACTGTGAAGAAAATTGACTTCATTAATAAAAATTTGAAAGAGAATTAGATTTAAGTTTTGAAATAAAAGAGACATTAAGTACAATTTGGTTAAATTTTAAGAAAAATAAATAAATCTAATCTATAATGTGTAAAATATCAATGACTAACCCTAAAACAATATAATTGAAAGTTGAATGAGATAAGGGCCAATAACAAAAGCTCTATGAAGCAAATCATTACTATTATATATGTCATGGAACTTTTCAAAGATATTGATTATATGTGAGGCGAGTCATGGATATATATGATGGGAACTAGTTATCAACACAATCTAGAAGCATGAAATACATCAACTTAGCCATATTTTGTAGAAGTATAACTGAATCAAATCGCTCTATTTGATCATTTTGAAAAGTAAACCAAACTAAACCAACTTCTTTCAATTTTATTTAGTTTTTAATTAGTTCAAATTGGCATAGTTCAATCCACCTGATCTAATTTAGTTTTGTACACTTCTATCATGTACTACTAGTACAAACAAACAAAAAAAAAATTTACTTAGAGATGGGAAGATTTGCTCATGTTCTAGGTTCAAGAAAGCCAAACAACCTGATGGATGAAATTCCAACTGTTGTATTTGATCCTCTTCCACCAAATTGGGACTAGTTCAAGTCTTCAGTAATAATTTCAAACAAATATATTAAAATAGGCCAAGTCCTATGGATTGGCAATGGCTTATAAAAGAATAAAATTAGTGTTGAGTTAGATAATTTTTGGCCTGTCCACGTCTTAAAAAATTAATGCCAAGGAGCTAGACCTGACCCTTTTTTTTTTACGTTAATTTTGACATTTCGGATAAAAATGAATTAGTTTTAGTTTAAATAATTAAAGATGAATTATTTTATATAATAAACAAAAGATATATTATTTTAGACATTTAATATGTTGACTTAGGAGACAAAGTTGTATTTTAGTTATACTTATTTAAATGTTTAAATATTTGATAAGTTAATTTCTTGTATATATATATATATATATATTGGTATTATTTAGTTATAATAAGTAATATATTTTGAAATGAAAAAAAAAATCATTTTTTTAAAATAGGACTTGACCTAACCTTAGGCCCTAATAGGGCTGGCTTGGATTAAGAAAATTTTGACCTATATTTAAAATTAGTTAGCTTGACCCAACCTAATAATTTTGGGCCAAAGCAGGCTAGGACTAAGCCGACCTATTTTGACCCAACCTAATAATATTAATGCAGTTTGTATATTTCAGCATTTGTATTGAAATTAAAGGCATCCAATCTAACCCCTTATTCTAGCACATATGTATACTGAAACACACTAATTTACTCTGTAGTTATTACAGAGGATCCGACATGATTTGGACCAAGTGAGCTAATTTATTATAAAAAAATTAACTTTCAGTGATGACAAAAGTTGTCACCAAAAGTTAACAAGTTGTCACTGAAAGTGTTTTAGTGGCGACTCTAAGTTGCCACCTAAAGTCTCGTTGCTGAAAATTTTAGTAGTAACTTTTGTCGCCACCAAAAAATCGCCATTGAAACTAATAATTAGTGGCGACTATTCTCGCTACTAAAAATATAATTTTCGTCACCTAAAAGTGGTTGTAAGAAATAATGGAAGAAAAATCGCCACTAAAAGTCACTTTCTGTGGCAACTAAAGACAACTTTCAATAATAATTTTATTGTTGTCACTGAATGTGTCTTTTAGTGGCAATAAAAGTCGCCACTGAAAGTAACTATTAGTGACGACTTTTAGTTGCTACTAAAAGTCACTTTTAGTGAACATAATTGTTGCCATCGAAAGTGACATTTAGTGACAACTTACAATTGTGCAACTGAAGCTTCACTTTAAGTGACAACAAAAGTTGCTATTAAAAGTGTAAATTTTTCAAAAAAATATAAAATGCAAATTCTTCATTTTTATTTACAATTATTATTTAATAAATAATTAAAATTGTAATATAAATCATCTCATCACTTAAATCCTAAATTGACAATACAATATGTTTTTCATAACAAATATTTTGCAGTTTACAAATATACATATGTGAATCTCAGCAGTCCAAAACATATAAATTTATCACATGATAAAATATAAGTTTAATATTAGGTGATCCAATAAGTGATTCAAGGACAGGCAACAGAGGACTGGACAGAAGCTTCACATTGTAATTTTTGTTAGCTGCCTTGTAGCCATGAACCTCGTCCACACCAACATACCTACAAGACCTATTAAAGTTTTATTAAATTTAAGAGGTTTACTAATTTGAAATGTCCATAACCATAATTTAGCTTCGAAACAAACACAAGAGGTTGGCATAGGTTTTCCCAAAAAATAAAAGATAATCTAAATTACTAGTATCAGTATCTCTATCTATTTGCACAAGCATTTATTGATAAATCTGCTGTTTGTAATGAAAAGACATTTTTAAATATGCTGGCATCATGTATATTTTTTTTAGTGAAGCTTTATTTTTTAATATCTTCATTTAATAAGAAAATATAATTTTTAGTTTGTAAAAGATACATTCTTCAATTATTTAATATTTAACTTAGAAATACTTGAATTATTTGTGAAATTTTTATCTGCACTTTTTATTTATTAGTCTCTATCAGTACATGCTACGTGCTAAAAATAACAAACAAGTAACAATGTTGATACTGTAATGAGATCAGTGGTATATATTCTTAAAATTTATTGATCAAATAATTGAAATATGTATTTTTAAAAGATTGAATGGTCTATTTCTGAATTTTAGAGACCAAATATTTGAAACATTAATTACATTTTATAGACCAAAAATAAATATATTTTCCCGTACATATTTTTATAATTAATTTAATCTAATTATATCTTATAAACTTTGCAAATTATTTTTAATTATGAGTGGCTTTGTTAATTTCATACCCACTAGTCTCTAAATGGCCCAATATGTGCTAGCTTAGTCTAGTCTTAACTTGTCTAAGTCATAATTAATTTAATCTAATTATATCTTATAAACTGCAAATTATTCTTAATTATGAGTGGCTTTGTTAATTTCATTCCCACTAGTGTCTAAATTGCCCAATACATGATGCCAGCATATCAACATCTCATTAAATGAAGATATTAAAAAATAAAGCTTCACTAAAACAAATATACATGATACCTACTTTGATAGCATCATGCTTGATATTTGTTAGATTAACCACAAGAAGACAAATAAAATATTCGAAAACCTTCATGTGAAATTTAGTTGGAATGGTTTCTGTGAGATAAACAAACAAAGATAAGTGAGCTTGGGAAATAATAAAGAAAGCAAAAATAAAAAACATTAAAAAAAAGAAAAGAAAATGTCATATCATAAGTGGGGTGCATAAATGATTGATCTCAATGCAGTAGTACTATAAGGGAAGCAATGATTCCTGTTCTCGTTCCCTTACTTTATTTTCCCATTTGCCTTCAAACCCCCATTCCTCTCTGCTTGCCTCATCAAGTTAATATTCTCTCTCTTTCCCTTCAATTTTCTTTTATATGTACTTCAAGAAATAAACCTCGGCCTCCTCTGAATCAGTTAACCTTACATTTTAGCTTCTAAACTATGAATCCAGTTATGGAAAATCAACACCAGCCCATGAAATCCAGGTTCAAACGTACCTGTGTCTTCTGTGGTAGCATTCCTGGAAAGAACCCATCTTACCAGCTCGCTGCTACTCAACTCGAAAAACAACTGGTATTTTTTTACTATTATTCATTCTTCACTCTCATTCTCTCTGTTTATTCCCACTCTTTTTTAGATCAACTTAGTTCTCTGCTATTTGAGACTTTGAAGCCAGTGGTTTGGGATTTCATATGCCCCACAACTAGAGTATTTGCCAAGCATTTCTTTTACTCAGTAGTTTAGTGTTTGCCCCTTGGTCTTCCAAAAACTATAATCATTCCATTTATACATGCTTCCCAAAGAATAGGAAACAGAGATAACAAATACACACAGAGTCTGATAACACAATTAGTCAACACTCATCACATAACTGAGCCAAAATGAAGAAAGAAATTACAAAAGACACACAGCCAAAAAACTAAAGCAAAAGCAGCAAAACCATCTATGTTTAAGGAATGTTGAATGTTTAGCTCGATAAAGTAAACATAATTGAGAAAACACACTAAGAAATAAGAATATATACTAACGGTGTAAACCATGGCAATGAAGACATGAAACTAGAAATGAATTAGCAACCACATTTATATTCCTTCTTTATGTCTACTGTCAAATGGAATTTTCATTGCAAACAACAAAAAGAAAAGACAAAGATATATACATATAGCCCAAATTCAATTACGTTAAATGACATGATCCTCATCAAAGCTCATTGGCAACTAATCTTATGTGTGTGTGTACATTAGTATATCGTAAACATATATCCTATCTTTCTGCAGAATACTTTTGTACCATATTTCCTTTGAATTAGCTAGCGTACACATCCCTGTAAAAGCCCAAATGCCCAAATGCTTGTCTCTCGCCTTTAGCTCCATTCTCTATCAGTATTGATCCATCACATCCCTGTTCACACACCACAACTCCACTCAATATTTTAATCTTATTCTACACATTTATAACATTTATATCCCTGTAAAAGCCTTTAGAAATTAGAGTTATATTTCATTGCTCATCCCTAAATGATTTTAATGGTGTCAGTTTTATCTTTAAAAGTCTAGAGAGAGTGACCTAAATGAAGCAGTCATGGAAGTGAAGCCTGAGCAAAACGTCAAAGCGAGCTGCAACTGCAACAATGGCTCTCACAGTGGTCTCAGCCTGGGGGCACGTCTCCGAATAGAAACCCACCTCAAGTTGCCCATTCGCTAATCCAAGCCTTCAACCACGCCGTCGATACCACTATCACCACAAACGCCATCAATGTCGTCCACTCCTTGCCACACACTGATCATCCATTAAACTCACTCCTTACTCCTTAGGTGTGCCTCTGCTCTTATATGTAATAATATGAAACTACATTGCCATGCCGCTCAAACACACAGAATGCATTCTCGAGGTGCGTGTGGGATCCATTTCTTGCAGCGAAGTGAGCATCGAGGAACTACGCCAGTGTCGAAGAACGTCTTGTAGTACCACTCCTTTGACGGATTTGGTACAATACGAATAGCTCCGAGATGTAGCCTCTGTTAAACACATTTCGAGACTTGTGCTTCTCCAAATCGTAGAGGGAAACAATGAACAAGATAGAGGAGGAGGAGAGAGAAATTGTAAGAAAAACAAGAATACTTACCTTCGATGAAGAGGCTAGGGCTTAGATTTGAGAAGGAAGCAGAACGAGTGAGATGGGTTTCAGGCGCCACTAAGGTAAGCAAGAGAGGCGCGAATTGATAAAGAGTTGTGAGAAATTAAAAGGTTAAACAGATGTTTATATATTTTAATAACTACTCTGACTTAAAAAAAAAAAAAAAGGCTGAGCGTTCGAATCTTGAATGGTAATTTTTTATTAAATTATTAAAAAAAAACTTTAGGTGGTGAGAAATATAGCCACCAAAAGTATGATTTTCGGTAACAACAAATGGGGTCGCCACTAAAGTCTTTATTAGTTAATTATTATTTACTTAAAATATCCACTTTCAGTGACAACATATGAGATTGCTACTAAAAGTTGATTTTCAGTAGCGACATTTGTTATCACCGAAGTCTCATTTTCAGTAACAACAAATGTTGTCACTAAAAGTAAATAAACATTTTTTATTTAAAAAATATTTTGTTATACTATAATAAGTTTAAAAATTAAAATTTATTAAACTTTTACTAATAAACAAATTAAATTTTTTACAATTTAAAACATAGTCTATTTGAAAACATATTCCATGTTTGGTTCCAGTTTTTAAAATATTTTTTTGTTTTCTAAAAAAATAATAAAATGTATTTGGCACAATATATTTTGAATGAATATCTTTTAAAAATAATTCTAAATTTTTTAAGAAAAGAAAGCCAAAAAGAATGGTAGATATGCGCTAGTTAAAAAAAAAAGAAAAGAAAAATACTAGATGATAAAATGGTAGATATACGCTAGCTTAAACCAAAGTATTAACATTTTATCATTTAAAAAAAGAATGTTCACTTTCAGTGGTGACACTCAACATCGTCACTGAAAGTGAGACTTTTGGTGACGATATATGAGATTGATACTAAAAGTGATATTTTCAGTGATAACTTTTGTCGTCACTAAAAGTGAGACTTTTATTGGCAACATTAGAATTCACCACTAAAAGTCTTACTTTCAGTGACAACAATAAAAATCGTCACACAATGTGAGACTTCCGGTGACGACTTAAAAGAAGTCGCCACTGAAAGTGAGACTTTCAGTGACAAATTTTTTGTCGCCATTGAAAAGTTGTCACCAAAAGTCCTTTTTTTGTGTTATATATAACTATTTTTTATCTTTACTTTCTGGTCCTTATTATTTGATGTAATTGATTGAAAAGCATTTCAGTTGCTCCTAAAAACATTTAAAATGTTCGTTAAAATTGTATTCTTTCCTATGCAAATTTTTGTATCTTTGTTCTTCAAGTTTATTAATTCTTGATTCATGATTCTCTTTTTTGAGGTCAATTAAAGAAGTGGAAATCCAGAATACTTTGCTGACATTAAAATTAGTAATAACTTAAGGAAATACTTTGCATGAATAAGTAAAATCACTATAAATTTTCAGTTTGGAACCGGTTCAAAGACAATGCATCAATGGGAAAAAAAAAGTACTGATAAATAAATAACTAATAGAAGTATTAATAGCTTTTAGTTTGGAAAAAAAAATTAGGTACAATTCTTTATATTTTGCTATAAAGTTTTCAATCAAAATATAACAAGTGTATGATTTTGCAATTAGAACAAGACAAGTATATAATTTTTAAAAGATAATTATATTTTTTTACAACTAATTATTGCATAACTGATATTTTAAGAGTTTTTTTTACACACGTCCTATTTTTAGTGAAGAACTTGATAACAATAGTATAAAGAGTTGTGTATAAGTATATTCTTTAAGAACATATGTAAAAAAAATTTTAAAAGACCGATCATGTAACAATGAATTGTAAAAAATATATATTTATTTTATCAAAACCATACACTTATTATGTTTTAATTAAAAAATCATACACTTATTATGTTTCAATTTGATAACTTGATAACAAAAATATAAAGAACGACACTTAACTTTTTTCCAATAATAAAAGGGTTTCTCTTTTCATTATAGGAAAAATTAATAATATAATGAAGATCAACATTTAGATGTATATTATATAAATTTCTAATTTAATTTATTATATGATAAAATAGTTAGTTTTTTACATCACATGAGATTATAATGTTATTGTAGGAATTATTGTTAGTCCTTGTTGGGTTTTGTTGTCAGTTCTATATCTGACGTGTACATTAGTTAGCGTGTGTATATTAGTTTGTTAGTTTAGGTTATTTTTACGTGTATATAAGACCAACAATTGTAGTTTTTTATTATTGAATAATATGAGTTTTCTCTCCCGCGTATTTTGATATATTGTTTTACCTTTAAACTGTAAAACTTTTCATGGTATCAGAGCCTAAGGAATTCTTTTAGGCTTATCTTCTTGTCCTCTCTCTTTCTTTCTTTCTACGAAAGAATTCATCTACAACTTTCTTGTTCTCAATCACAATGGCTGTAGAAAGATCCGCAATCACAGACATCGAGAAGAAAATGGGGTCATCACAGAACAGAGATGATCCAATGATCATTCAGCACTTCGATAATCCGGGAATGGTGCTGGTTACTACTTTATTGAACGAAACAAATTACTTGCTATGGAGTAAGTCCATTAAACGAGCCCTAGCAGGCAAGAATAAGCTGGGGTTCATCAATGGGAGCATAATAGAACCATAGGAAGAGACAGTGTGGAATAAATAGAAAAGGATAGATGAGATGGTCTGTTCATGGATAATAAATTCCATGAATAGAGAGATATCTGAAACATTCGTATATTGTTCTTCAGCAAAGAAGTTGTGGGTTGAATTGGAAGAACAATATGGTGAAAGCAACAGACCACACGTTTATCATGTTCAACGGTATATTGCTTCCTAGTTCACGCCAGTACAATGTTGAATCGCCCACAATTAAATTTGTGGCAATCTTGCAGTATAGTCATCCCCAGGTTGTATTCGTTCAAGGAGCCTCACTTCTAACTACTAATTAATTGTTCCTAACACTAATTACACTAATAATAGAACATATAAACGGGGGTTTGGTTGTGACAGAATATAATCAGCATACAACAGAAATAATAAACAGCAATAAACAACAAAGGAGAATATGTAATCAGCCACTAGGATTTATGGGAGTGCAACGATCATTACTCAATTCATTGATTCAGTTTTGTTCTCATTTCATCATTTGGTTTTTTTATAGAAAGGATTCTAGAGGAACTTCCAGAATATATCATGCTTCTAGTTATAGTCAAGAAGAACTCCATTAATCTATAGCTAAATGCAACTTCGAAAGACCATAATCAAATCAAGTTAAATATCATCTAACTAGCCATTTCATTTTTACTCACTTTTTCAATTAGTTAAGCAAGGTTGTATCTCAAATACAAATCAATTTATACCTCTATAAGTTCATATTAGAATTTATAATCAGCATATATAACAAATGAAAAACATAAAATGAAATAAAATGGAGAATAAAACAACTTATCTTACACTAAAAGTTCAAGCTACAATATCCCAAGGTCCTAATAACTGATTACAATGGAAGTTTAGCCCTCCACGAGAGCAAAACAGCAGCACAGCAAAGAGAAAATAGAGAGGAAGAGTGACCTATGAAAATACTAAGTTACAGCCTCCAAGAATGATCTAAGATACAAAACTAATGCTCCACTAAACCTAAAGAATATTCTACCCTAGATGCTTTCAGTTGACCTTCAAAAAGGGCTGAGGTGTGGCTGATTCCTTTCTACAGAGGAGGCAGCCATAGACAAGTAACAGAAGCACATAATAGGTGCAGTAGAAGAGCTCTTTTGTGTGCAGAATATGAGGCCTTCCATTTCTAGCAAAGTTTGGGGAAGAGAGGGGCTGCATGCATGGCAAAAAGGGCTGAAAAATTCTAAGATGAGGACCCACACGTCCATATCATTAAATCTATAGAAAAGAGGTGCCCAGTCAGTATCCTACTCATCAGAAAAGTGCCACATCAGCGTCCATGTCAGCAGGAGTGCCATGTCAATGCCACATCATCAAGAAATCTCCAATATTAATTTTTGCAAAATACACAAGATAGATTAAATTGTATCTTTTATAATTTAAGTCTTAAAATACAAAAATAATTCATTTTTCATCCAAAATTGATTTAGACTCAATAAATCAGAAAGTGTAATAAAATTGGAGAATTTCCATATATAAAAATGCAAATAGACCAAGATAGGGGTTAAAATGTATATAAAAATGCTATATATCACTCCCATTCAACAAGGAAACGATTCAGTCGTTATGTACTATAGCCACTTAAAAAGAATGTGGGAAGAGTTAAACGCTTTACAACCTCTTCCTTAATGTGTTTGTGGAGCCCTTGACAAATGTAAGTGCAGTGTGGCTAGCATTATCGAAGATATGGTTTCTCAAACCAAACTCATGCAGTTCTTGATGGGCTTGAATGAAGTCTTTGATTCAACAAGATCTCAAATCTTGGTTCTAGATCTTTTAGCCACCATGAACAAGGCATTTTCAATGGTGCAACGCATTGAAATTGGCTATCCATTCAAATTGACATGAACAGAAATATGGACAGTAGCGCAATGTTGGTGAAAGGCACATGTTATGCAGTACCAGAGGAGAAAATACAAAACGTTTTGAAAAAAAGGAAGATAAGAACTATGAACATTGCAAAGTCAATGGACACATAAAGGATACCTGTTTAAAGTTGCATGGGTATCCTGAGTGATACAAACAATTCAAGAAAAACAAGATCACGAATTCTGGGAAGCCTTATATGGAAAGCACACCGTTTGAAGATTAAACAGAGGGGAATGGCCTTCAAGAATGAGTGAATACATACAACAAGAAGTATCAAGACTACTGAAAAATGCACAATCCTCAGGAGGTGAATAGTCAACTTTGTTGGTAATGCTTATCTCACACAATCTTTTAATAGAACACCAACGCAATAAGTTTTTGACACTGGGGCCACAAACCATATATGTGCCATAAAAGAATCCTTTTTACTTTTAAAACTTTTACCTAAACCTATTCATATCCACTTACCAGATAGAAATACTAAGATAGTAAATATTTTTAGAGATGTTATTTTACACAAAACTCTTGTCCTTAAAGATGTTTTATATATTCCATCCTTTTATCACAATTTAATGTCAGTCAGCAAGTTTTCAAAGGCTAATAATCTCAAATTTAGTTTCTTTCCTAACTATTGCGTTTTACATGACCTCAAGACTGATGAGGTATTGGCTGTGGGGAAGCTGCAAGGACATCTCTACATCTGGAATAGAGAGTTTTCTTTTCAAGATTTAGTATCTCCCTCTATTTTCAAGAATAAAATTTTTTTAGATTCTTCTGTTATGAATGTGAAATCAGAAAAGACTGTGAATTTTACTAAGTGGCATACTAGGATGTGACACCCATCAGAGAAAGTTTGCATCATTTACCTATTACTATTAATAAAAATGGTGTTATTCCTATGTGTGAAATTTGTCAACTTTCAAAACAAACAAAAAAACATTTTTCCTGTTAGTATCACTAGATCCGACAACACTTTTCACTTGTTGCACATAGATATTTGGGGTCCCTACAAACGAAAAGGCCTCACAGGGGCACATTACTTTTTAACCATTATTGATGATCATAGTAGTGCTACTTAGACTTTCATGATGGAAGAAAAAATTGAAGTGCCTAGCGTTTTAAAGCGTTTTTTAACTATGACGAATAAGGTTTTTAATAAGAAAGTTTAAAAGATAAGATCTGACAATGGATTTGAATTTCTAAGTAATTCCTATCAAACTTTATTTGGAGATTTTGGCATATTTCATCAGAGGACTTGCCCATATACCCCACAACAGAATGGGGTAGCCAAAAGAAGGCATATGATGATTTTGCAAATTGCCAAGGCTCTTCTGTTTCAAGCTGGTATGGGTACTAGGTTTTGGGGGAAAGCCATATTACATGCTACCTTTCTCCTAAATAGATTGCCTTCTTCAAAATTAAATTGGGAAATACCTTACGAACTTCTAAATGGGAAAGCTCCCAATTATGATGATATTAGGTGTTTTGGTTGCCAATGTTATTCAACTAATGTGTTGCCTCATAAGGATAAATTTTCTCCTAGAGCAATAAAGTGTGTGTTCCTAGGTTTTTCCCCTGGACAGAAAGGATATAAAGTCTTTGTCTTAAACACAAAAAAATAAATAAATAAATAATGATTACTAGAAATGTTGTTTTTGATGGAAGTGTTTTTCCTTTCAAAAATTCCCAAGATAATTATAATAAAACTGCTAACAATATACCTCTACCTATAGTTCCTTTTGATCAGGATTTGGAAGCAGAAGAGTTAGCTATTCCTCATGAACACGGAATGGATAACAACTTTCCACCTGTACTTGAACATAACAGAGAAGAGATGACATTAGATGATTCTGTAGTGGGTGCACCAGAAACTACTACTGATGCACTAGAAGCGCCTGCCAATCTACAATTACAACAACGGGGTACTAGACTAAAATGAAAACCAATGTGGATGAGTGACTTCATCTGTCAAACCATTTTAGATACAGAAGACAGAGGCAACAAGGGATTAAACACAGTCTATACACCACAAACTCACCTTTTTATAATTCCTAAACATTTTTCTGAAGCACATTTATCTTTTGTAGCTAATATAACTGCTGTTCAGGAACCAAGAGATTACTCTCAAGCTAAAAATGATTTGGCTTGGGTTAAAGCCATGAAAACAGAAATTGAGGACTGGAAAAGAATGGGACCTGGGATTTAACCTTTTTACCGAGAGTGAAAAAAGACCATTAAGTGTCGGTGGGTATATGAAGTAGAGCTCAAACCAGATGGCATAGTTGAAAGGTACAAGGCGAGGCTCGTGGTGAAGGGATATCATCAGCTGGAAGGAGTTGATTTTACAGATAGCTTTTCACCGGTGGCCAAGGTTATAACAGTGAGAATTCTATTGACCTTGGTAGCATCTAATTCTTGGACCCTTCATCATATGGATATCAATAACGCTTTCCTACACGGATATTTGGCGGAGGAAGTTTATATGGAACTTCCTAAAGGTTACAATAAAGCTGTTCCAGGACAAGTTTGCAAGCTTAAGAGATCCTTATGTGGCTTGAAGCAAGCTTCAATACAATGGAATGTGGAGTTGACGGCACAACTTGTTTCCTATAGTTTTAAACAAAGTGCACATGATCACTGTCTTTTTATTTCTTCTAAAAAAGATTATGTTTTGGTACTGTTAGTATATGTTGATGACATTTTGCTAACAGGCACTTCTGATGTACAAATAAAGAGAGTCAAGGAGTTCTTGGATAAGAAATTTACCATCAAAGATTTATTACATGCCAAGTACTTCTTGGGATTGGAAATTGCAAGATCTGCAGCAAGTATGTTTGTTAACCAGCGAAAATATGTTTTAGATTTGCTAACAGATGCTGGTGTTCTTGACAGCAAGCCGGCAACCACTATCCTTTGCCAAAAGGATTAAAGTTTTTCATCAATCAAGGTAAGCTGTTTGAAGACCCACAGAGATACAGAAGAACTATAGGGAGATTGCTCTACTTGGGCTTCACGAGGCCAGATATAGCTTTTGCTACCTGGCAACTCAGCCAATTCATGCAAGAACCGAGAGAAGCCCACTAGCAAGTTGTCTTACACGTTTTAAGATATCTAAAGGGAAGTCCTTCTAAGTCTCTTCTTCCCTTCTAAGAATGAGCTACTGCTCAAAGTTTTTTCTGATTCCGATTGGGGATCCTACTTGGACTCCCGAAGATGTGTAACCAGTTATTGCGTGTTTCTGGGAAATGCTCTCATTTGATAGAAGACTAAAAAGCAAGGTACGGTGTCCGTTCCATAGCGGAAGGAGAATATAGAGCAATGACATCCACTATGTGTGAGTTATCATGGGTGACGTATATCTTAAAAGATCTTGAAGTCAACGTTGTTCTTCCCATTACGTTTTGTTGTGACAGTCAAGCTGTGACTCACATTGCCTAGAACCCGGTGTTTCACGCGAGACAGGGACAAGGTTAAAGAAGGATTCATCTCGCCTGTACATGTTGCTTCTGAAATGTAGTTGGCGGACTCTTTTATTAAAGCACTTCCAGCTCCTCTTTTTCAAAGTCTTATATCCAAGTTGGGATTGGTTGATTGTCACCAATGTTCAACTTGAGGGGGGATGTAGGAATTATCGTTAGTCCTTGTTGGGTTTTCTTGTCAGTTCTGTATCTAACGTGTACATTAGCGTGTGTATATTAATTTGTTAGTTTAGTTCGTTATTTTTACGTGTATAATAAGATCAGCAGTTGTAGTTTTTATCATCGAATAATATGAGTTTTCTCTCCGACGTATCCTGACATATTGTTTTACCTTTTAACTGTAAAACTTTTCAGTTATTTATAATATAATAATAAAGACAGTTTAATAAAAATTAAATTTTAACATGAAATTGTAATTTCCATTTTAATATTACAGTAAAAACAATTGAGTATTTAACATTTTAAAAGAATGTATATTGATTTAATTGGAAAAAATAAGTTTTGGAAAAGCCAAATCTATTTTTTGAAATAAAAAATATATTTATATTAAGTACTATTTAATTAGACTTAGAGGAGTGATGTAATTTACTCAAACAAATATAACTTACTTAACAAGAAAAGATATAGAACGCATTAAAAAGTACAACTTAATCTTCTCAATCTAATCATTAAAAAAAAAAACAAACAAAAACATTTTCTTCTAATCCCACATCGCCAACAAATAATTATTTAAACCATTATATATATATATATATATATATATATTTTAACTCCTAAACTAACATTGTTTCGTGACAAACTCAGATTTCAATGCAAACCATTTTAGTTAAAAAAAAAAATTCAAGAACTTAATTGAGAAACTTTATATTTCACAAAACATACTAAAAAGTAGACGATCTTTTCAAACAAAATCATTAATTTAATCAAATTGGTCATACTGAAATGAGCATCAATCATACCCAGATGAATTAGGGCATCAAGTGAATATTTTTCTAGGATAAGACAGCTAGAACTGAAGGGAAGCTTTCATTTGCTCCAAAAAAAAAAATGTGTCACTATTATAAGTTAATTTTTCGGTGATTATACACATGAAGCGAAAAGATGTATAGATTAATCTTCCGATTGAAAAAAAAAAGGGTAAAAACAAAAAAAAAACTTTTGAGATCTACCTTCTTACTCCTGTGATTCTAAAATATGTACAAGATTAAATATCGTTTTTCCTTCCTGTACATTTTGTCTTGTTAAATCCCAACGGCTTCTAAACTCTCCTGTAGAAAAGAACATATGCAGCGGAAGTCTTTATCATGTCCTCACTGGTAGGGACAACCCTGCTATCATCGAACTCGTACCATTTGTCACGACCATACTGGGTGGAAGGAAATACAGTTGGATAAGCATAATTTCAATGAACGTGCGAAAATGCTTGTAATAAACTCAACATTGAGATACAAGTATGCAATGAGGTTTCACTATAGCCAAGTCAGACAACAAAGAATGGGAATAACAGCTTCGTCTATGTTCATAGAAAAATATAAGAAAATCAAGGATGGCAAAATGGTAATATAACATACTGTCAACGATAAATACTATAATCAAGCAGACAAAACCCTAGGTCATAATTATAAAATGGTAAGTTTTGCTACTTCATGGGAAAGCGAAACTCAAGAAAGACCATGATTTGGAACTAATTTTTAAACAAAACTACTAAACACAATCTTAAATGCTCTGCAAAAATACCTTACTTTTTATAGTCAATACATGTCTAACTTAATATTTTTAGGTATATAATTTGAATATTTAATTTAAAATGAAGAGAGTGATGTTTTAACTGATTAAAAGCCATCTACTATAAAGAAAACTTACACGAACAAATGCTGTATAATGACCTCCTCCCAAGCCTCCATAATGACAACTAATTGCATACAACTCGTAATGGTTGGAAGAGTGGCTATTTTTGTGGGCAATATATGTTGATAGGTCAAAATCATTGATTGGTAAATCAACGAATGTTTCCAGCTTGTTCTTGAAGAATCGGCTGAATGAAAATCTCTTCAAATGAACAACAAGAATTTCAGGCAATCTCCAAAGATCTAGTTTTTTGGTCGCTTGCTGAGGTTTTTTGCAGCTAGGACAGTACCTGTAAGCACATCAGATTGCAATATGAAACATTAGAGACCTTGTAATATGCCTGGCCTTTTAGGGCACAATGAACGAAATTGATCTTAATTAACATATAAAGCTTGACAGGATCAGATTAATAATTTTAGAAGTTTAGCCCCAACAGTTGCTAAATTATGTCAAAGATACAACAATTTATAAAACATGAATAGGCGAAAAAACAGACTCAATATATCTACTAACCACATGTCTTCTGGCCCAAGAGGCTCCTCTTTTAAGAAGGCTTCAAGGCACTTGTAAACAGAAATTGATTCTGGTGTTCTTTTGGCGAATAACTGCGGCTTGAAAACCTCAGGCAATGAGCTGAGCAGACATGTATCATACTTTTGAATCATCTTATCTGACCATAACACAGCCACCTCCAGATTTTTGGGTAGCACTGTGAATGGCAATGGTTTGTTCATTTTTATCTTCACATTCTCTATTCCTTTTGTTAAGTAGAATTTGAAGTCAGCCTCCAAATCTGAATCTGAATCACTTTCCAAACCCCCAGAGCTAGTGGCATCATCCAACTCATTATCTTTACTAACTTTATTATCCACAACATCATCATTATCATACTCGTCTAATACATCTTCTGCGGACATTAGAAATGGATTGATTAACTTAAGAAACTCCCTACGAATATCATATCCACAAGAAACATTGGGCAACCTTGCCACAATAGGAATGCCAAACAAACTTTCTACATACTTCTCCCTCCCAAAACTGTATTGCCTGATGCAAAAATATTCGTACAGCAAATAAGCATCAGCAAGGAGCAGAGGAATGATTAACAATAGAGTAATACCAAAAAAAGAAAAAAAAAAAGCACACTCATTTACCAAATATAAATTTGTAAAATTGTAAGTATGAAGATTTACACCACAATATGCTAACACGATCCATTTATTTTATTTCATTTATTTACCCTTTTCCAATTTGAGGCACAACCAGCACGCATCAGCTCTCAGAAAATTCACAATGGCATATGTATAAGTGGGAAACATCAAGAAAAATATGAACGAATGTTTATGTCTAGTGTGCGTTAACTGTTAAAATATCTTGCAAAGTAGAGAAGTGTCAAATATAAAAAATCATAAACATCAAGAAAAATATGAACGAATGTTTATGTCTACTATGTGTTAACTGTTAAAATATCTTCCAAAGTAGAGAAGTGTCAAATATAAAAATCAAATCTTTTCCGTTTTTGAGAATACTGTATAGAGGTTTTAGAGTGTCTAAAGTCTTATTAAAATTGATGTCAGGCATGCATGCCTTATTTCTTAAAAGGCTGGTGCTTCATAAGTTAATAATGATCAGAAAGCAAAAACTAATGTGCAATTCCCTAGTTGTTAGCTATCAAATTCTAGGTTTGCTTAAGTCATTCATATTAAAATTTGAAGACAATTAGATTCTTTGATCAACTATAATTATTACAAGTAGGGCAGAACCTCAAGTACTTGGTTCGCTAATAAATGTATAAACATTTGGCAGGAACAAATCTGAAATAACTTTAGTTAAGTGGAAGATCACTATTATGATTAGAAAGCTTACTTTGTCATCTGATGATGCATGAAAACAACCAAGGGGCTGGTCTCATTATCTTTTGGTAATCGGTAAGCAACAAGTTTGTCCTCACCTCTAATCAAGGCTAACGAATCAGATGGCTCCTCTAACAGACGACAGATGCGATTCTTGTATATCTGTAAATAAGTCCATGAAGTCAGTCTTTGGATCAGAATTCACACCCTTGAAAATTGTTTGCACTTGCCCAGAAAAAGTATCCCAAGTAGTGACTCATTTCACCAGTGATCCCATGCAATAAATTCCTACTTAAAAACTGTGGCAAATTACCTCAGCCACCAAGAGAGTTTCATCTTCTCTTAAGGAGCATGCAGTACCTAAGTCCTGAACAAGATCCATTAATAATCCACTCTTGGGTAATGTTATGGTGAATGTTAAAGGCAGGGTAATCCCATCAGTGCTCAGGACAGTCAAAGTAATTGTCCGCATCATTGTAGAAGGTAGTGGCAAAGACAGATAAATAAAAGGGTCAAAAGTAATAGAAACCTTCTTGCAAACAGGGCAAACCAATGTTGATCGGAACTGACCCTACAAGGAAAAGGAGCAAAAGAAAATTATTTCAAAATTGGAAATCATCTCATGCCAGTAACCTAGTATCCAAGTTCAACCAGTGAAATGAGCGGAATGATCCTTAAATAAAAATCCTAAATCATCTCAACCTCCAAATAGCTTTTTGATCAAATAAAAGCTTGCATAGCAATCAATTTATTCTATCCAATTTTTATATCCTCAATAAATTTCAAGGGAGGATGTTGATCTAAAAAGTAGAGCTGACAAGGTCAGAATTCTGAACAAATTAACAGAAATGAGAGGCTAAGTGTTAGCTAGCTGCCATATTTACATTACCCTAACTTCTTTCAACACACATTCCTTTGTGAATAGTAATCTGACAAGGTATTACTTAAATCCTCCACTAGGGACAAATAGATGGGCTTTTTTCAAACAAAACTAAAAATATTCTATCTGGCACTGACATGGAAACCAACTGAGCATTATACACTAAATGACATGTAAAAGCCAAAAAATTATCAATGTGAGATTCTCACATCACATATTGTAGCTATCATATGAGACTCACTTGGCACAAATCAACTATTATGGAGTCATTGCGAGCAAGGTGATTACGCCAATACTCTTCTTCCACTTCTTCATCTGGACGACCATCTACATCTTTAACTTCATGATATGGCTTGCGCTTCACGCGATTAAGGTCTTCATGGAGTCCATCCAACAAAAAAGCAAGAAGTTCCTGTCCGAAAGACACCTCATATTCTAAGAAATTACTTCACTCCCATGTTAGAAAATCTAATACTTTATTGATTAAATAAGATGAAAAAGGAAAGTAAAATTGTTTTAATATGCAAATCACATAGAAATGGGGAGGTACTAACTTGAGAATCATGTTGGTTATAACCACTAAACTGAGGAGCAAAATTAGCAAGTTTCATCTTGAACATTCTTGGTGCCACAGGCCTTGCTCCAGGAACCCATAGCTTTCTAAGTAGATCCCCAAAAGCTAAAGCAAGTTCTCCCTGAAGCAATTTCCAAATAGAAACAGAGAATATCAAGAATACCAGAAAAAATATGCTTAAAAAGGGTAGAAATGAGAATGTAACACCAAAAGATGGAAAGAAAATGAATAGCATACATTCATTCCCAAAGGATTTTCATAATTTATT
This sequence comes from Biancaea sappan, assembly GCA_037074585.1. Taxonomy (NCBI): domain Eukaryota; kingdom Viridiplantae; phylum Streptophyta; class Magnoliopsida; order Fabales; family Fabaceae; genus Biancaea; species Biancaea sappan. The sequence continues at coordinate 31,475,886 of CM073492.1, read as the reverse complement.
TCTTTCCGATAATCTCCCAGGAAAAAGTCAACAAGCTTTGGGGTGTGAACCAAACACTGAATGGCGCTATTCATAAAGCAAGTATTTCCAAGATTCTGTAACCCTGTCAAGCCCAAAGAGCCAATTGCTCTATAGCTACTCCTTTGAAAGGAGTTGGCAGTTGTTACATAGGAATTCACATTGTGAGTAGTTCCATTCATCATAACAGAGCGACCGTGAGAGGAACATCCCATTGGAGACCTCTCTGCAAATATATCATTGCCTCCATTACTCTTTATAGAATCGGAAAGTCCATGAACTTGCAGCTCTAGAAGAACCTGCATGGATAAGAAGCAGATATCCTATAAACAAACTGAAGAATTAGATTCCTTGTTTTCAAAACTATAATGAATTTTAAGACAGATGTCTGAAACTAAAAAGTACTGCAGTAGCATTGTAGGTGCTTTGAGGGTTGTGATCAGAGCACAAAGCATCCTCTGGAAAGCAAGCTGGAATACTTTAAAACTACCCTTTTCTACAATACATAATAATGTCAGAATTTGAAGAGCATTGCAAACATAATAATTCATCAAGAATTAAATTAACCTCAGAAAATATGTCAATCAATGGGAGAATTAAATACAGAATCAAATTCACTAGATGAGAGCTACTCTATTCAATTATAATACCCTCAATTGAGCCTTCCTAGTTCTCAATGAACATCTAGTCATCTGCACTACGGTTTAACTTCACTTAACAAATTAAGCTTTTAGGTTAAAATGGTCCTTGACATGGGATTAAAGCCTCAATAACTATAGCCTAAAGTTCCATCATTGCTGCCCCCATTTCTCTTGATTAAAAAAAAAAAAAAAGTTTCAGCACAAGGTATAGCAGGCTTTTGTTTTGTTCACGCTTCAACCCAAAAAGCTTTCATGGGAGGGAGATTGTTAAAGATTATAATAAAAGTATTCATAGACCTTGACAGTCTTTGGGTGAATTGATCCTTGACACAAAATTAATTTCAACGAAATAAAGAGTAAAGACCAATAAGTATTCAGAATGTATTAATATTCTTTAATTAAACTCTTATCCCTCACAGTCAAATATAAAACAATTTAACAGTCCAGTCACACCCCTAACTTTGTATAGGTGCAAATATTATATCTTCCCACCAATCCCATCCTAGTTTTATGCTCATGGTAGGGAACAGGAAATAGGTTGTAAAGGGTGCTTAAAGTCCGTGAGTTTTTCCAACTCATAATGCTAAAGTTCCCAGAATCCAATGAATAAAAGAAAATAATCACAAATATTAATTTAAGTCGCTAAATGCTGAAAACAAATTTCAGACAAAACAACTAGGTACAATTTAAATTTTAAAATCACTGCATCAAACGTAAAGCATCTAGCTATTCACTGGGCTCATCCAACCAAAAAAGTTAAAAATTCTTTGACAGAATTAGGGGAAAAAAGTTGAGTAGACACACCCCTTTTCCTTGTTGCCCGGGAGACTCGTTATTATTTTCAAAAAATTGGGTTGTCTGCCCTGAGAAGTCCAAAATGTGAACCTGTGTGGTCAATATTATACATCAACAGGCTATGGACAAACCTATATACAAAATTGATTAATTGTAAGATAACTTACTGGATTATAGTCAGAACTGAAAATATTGCAAGCTTTCCTGTAGTTGTCACCCAAATTTTCCTGAAGCAATGCTGTCTATTATTAATCATTGATAATATAGAACTACTCTGAGTAAATAGAAAATCAAATGCATATTGTTTACGCTTTACCAAAAAAAAAAAAGATATTTAAAATTCTGTCTAAATACAATTCAGAAGAAGAAGCAAATCACAAAAATCAGACCATTCGACTTATTTTTGCTACCAGTGAATTTGTTTCCCATAAACCAAATATCCTAACTTGCAAGGGGAACAAATCCAGAAAACAATCTTCTGCATAGAAGAGGTCTCCAAAGTCCTTCACTGCATTATTAGAATCAGTGAACCTACAAGAAGAGCCAAACGAATACACCTTCAACATCTATAAAATATAAAGTGATTTTAAAGAACCAAAAACTATTATAACTTGTCATGGAAACAAACCCATCATACAATATTCAGTGGGTAAAAGGCTAATCCGCTTCTTCACAACAGTATGAAAATTATTATGCAGGTGGCAACTGGGAAGAGCAACAGCAAATCAATGTTCAGTTTCTATATAATAAACACGAAGCCATCCATAAGACTAGTTTTGAATAAGTCCCACCTAGACAAAGTGTGCCAGCTAAAGAATCTGGACGTGAAAGCATTGTAGCTTCACATTCTATTAGGCCTCATGGCTGATGCATCTAGTATAGCACTGAATTTTATAAGGGCATTTACGCCTAGTGAGCTACTCCTAAAAACAATGCAAGCTGTTCATGTGCGACTCATTTTTCTCCTTTACTCAATTCGGATCCTTTTATTTTTTATTTATTTGCCTGGCTGATGACAGGGTACTTACTACTTAAATATATGGTCCAGCATTTATTGAGGTAGCAATGACAAATTACTTATGTTTATTAGTACTACTACTTTTTATTTTCACGAACATATTATAGGAAGAAGAAGCTATTCAAAAATGATGGCAGATTCCAACTACAGCTTCCTTCTTTCATGGAGGGATGTAATTATTTGATGTGATTCAGTAATCAGCATATTTCATATGTTTTCCGATTAATTTTAGAAGTCAGCCATCTAATTCTGGAAGAAGATGCAATCAGTGCTATGAAATAATTATGCACCACTTGTGGCATGTGCTCTATGTGTATTAAAAAAAAGTGCTTTATATGTCATAATTTCAAAATTACACATGCATCACATACTACGCAATCAAGCATTAACCATAATTAGGATGGAAAATTACTGACTTGGTACACATAGAAAGATGACCATAATCATAACTCAGGGCATCCGATGTGTCGTCAACTTTTTGCTTAATTTCATAACCAGTGAGTTACGATTTACGAATGAGTTCAGAGGGAAAAGGGAATGAGAGAATAAACAAATAAATAAATCCACACTCACCGTTTGAGAGCACGCAACCACAATCCTTCAGGAACCAATGCATATTGACGCCCTGAAGATCCCACCTCAGTGTTTATAATTTCCTCGTGGTTGTCTTCCTTCCTCAAATGAAGGACAATTTCAGACTCAGAACCAGTGTTCGTTGATACTGTGTAAAGGACACTTCCCACCCGATCAGCATCCCCTTCTACTTCTGTCCACCACCTGCAATCCAGTAAAAAACAAACATCAATAGGAGACAATTGCAATGCAACTTGTCCCATCTTCAAAGTAGAATTCAATTTAACAAAGAATGAATTATAATTAGTGAATTTGAATGTAAGCAAGCAAGGGGAAATCAGTTCTGAATTCATTCAGTTTTGCATTTTTCCCGGCGACATGTATCCCAGTTGCTTGAGTCCCAAGGATCACACCATGGCCATTTCTCTAACGACACACAGATATAACCGTATCCATTCGAACCCCTCCCCAAACAAACAAAAAAGCCAGTACAATAATACAACGAAACAGCCTTCCATTCCATATATTTTCCCTATTTGTTTTATTCCTGGGCAATTAAACAATGAGATGAAGAGGGGATATGAATAAGTAAATTACCGGTAAAGAACCAAGTAGAGGGGCTCATTCGCCAAGTTGGGCTCTTGTTCTCGAAAGAAGCGACGCTGGGAACGAGAATCGAGGTCCCAAAAGTAGTCGTCGTGATCGGCAAAGAAATTGTCCATGGTGAGGAGGGAGAGGGTTTTGGAGAGTAGGAAGCGAGCAAGGGACTTGCAGAGATGGAAGGTGGAGAGGGAGAGGAGAGTGAGCTTCTGCGAGAGAAATCGGGTCGGTTTGACGACCAGGGAAGAGAGGCGGATCTTCTCTGAGAAATGGGTCATAGCCTTTAAACTTCTTCGCCACAGAGACCGCACGTTTAAGGAACTAAATGGCCCCAAAAAAAAATAATTATTATTTCTAATAAAATAATACGAGAGTGCACGCGCTCGGGACTAGAGAGGTGGCGACGAAAAGGAGGTGTGGTGAATGCACGCGCTTTTAGGAAGAGTAGGGGTGGTCGCGTGAGATTCAAATCTAATCAGGATGGTTCCAGTTGTGTCTAGTTACACGCTTAAACTTTTGAGTAAATTACACTCCTTTCTTTTGTAAACTTTCAAAATTACACTTATCTGCCTTTTATTTATAGAAATATACATTTTCCTTCTTTATAACTATAAAATGTCACCTTTTAGTTCAACTTGATATTTTCTTTCTAAGAAATTCATTAACAAAGATTTTCTATATTCGGAAACTTAATTTTTGGAGTAAAATACTATGATTATTTTGAGTAAACCTTAGATACTGTTTCTTACAACAAAATAAAATATATGTGACATCTTATTTATAGTGTATTATAATATGTAAATCTTAATATTATTAGATTAATAAAAAGTATTTTAGTAAAAAAAATATGAGATGCTAAAAATTATCAAATGTCAAAAAATTATTGTAACAAATTTCTTTAAACGAAAAATATAACATTAAACTATAGTGCAATTTATTTTATAATTATTAAAATAAATCATACATTTTACGGTAAATGAGAAGGCATTGTAATTTTAAAAATTTTTCGGGTAGAGGAGTGCAATTTACGCTAAACTCTTTCGAATATGCTTTGCTTTCCGGAGCTGGCAATAAGAAGAATCGAAGTGGAATATTCTTAAGGGGTCCTGTGGGTTTTGTGGGCCAGTTCACTTGTGGGCCCGATGTTTTGGGCTAATGGGCTTGGTGCTTTGCATATGGGAGTTTGAATCGGATGAAACCTTTATTCAGAAAATAATAGTTTAGCTGACCCAAAAAAAAAAAATCATAGTTTGACCAAAAGCAAACAAGAAAAGGAAAGGGAGTGTTAGCATCAAATTAATTAAGCCATCCCTCTCGGCTCTTTCTCTGCAAGCAGGTCCTCACCGCAACAACATAAGGGTGGAGGGCTGCCTCTCCAGACAACCTTCTACCCACCTTATTTATTCTCTTTTTGTGTTTTTTCTTCCTTTTTCTTTATAAGAGCCTTTCCTTTTTTAAAATAGATGAATTTTTTTTCTATTTCAAAAATTTTTCTCCTCTTTCATAGAAGAAGTTTTGCTTTTTTATTATCACTTCATCATCGACGAAGAAGATGGAGGTGGCATGCATTTTCACAGAGAAAGCTACTTTGAGGAAGGCTTCTTTGATGGATTCTGGTGGAAGAGCCCAGTCTTCGAGATGTGGGGATAGGATCTGTTGCAGCAATCTGATTTCCAGAGTCATTGTAACAACAGCAACATAGTGACCAGAGGAAAAAAAAAAAAAGGCAATCTGCATATTGCTAGAAGACCTACACTGATCTAGGGTCTAAGAGTATGTTGCTTCCATTAAGACCAATTTTAATTTAGAGTTTAGAGATGTATTGCCTCTTTTAGTCTTCTAGTATTGTTGTATTGGTTTTGGTACTACTTTTACGGTGTGTTGCCCTAAATTGTGTATTTTTTTCTTCCCATAAGTTTAAATTTGTATTGTAATAGTTGATTTTTAGGCCCTGTAAAATATTATATAACTCTAGCTTAGTGCCATTTTAATGAAAATGTCCATTTTGTTCTTAGTGCCATTTTAATGAAAATGTCCATTTTGTTCAAAAAAATAAGCCTTTTTGGAGTGACCTCACTGCATGGAAGATTTGTCTCGGCTAATCTATAGCTATCTATATCTTCTATATTTGTATATTATATAAAGCAAATCCGCCAAGTGCATTAAATGCTTATGACCTAGCATTCCTGCTTCTAATGTACCTATTGGGTCAATTGCCACTTATTCACTGTGTCACTTTTCTATTGGTCCAAGAATGACAATTATACACATTGGCTAAATATGCTACAAATGTGCCTTTCTAATATTTGAGTTGTCCATTTGTATCTATGCTAATAAAGCATGTCATTCTCCACATCGTCATTTTTTCTTTCTGTGGTGGAATTTGTTTGGATGTTTAATGTAGTATCAGAATTGGCCAATGGTGGTATTTCTCATTTTGTCTGTTCTTTTTCCTCATCTTTTGTTTTTATAAGCAAGTTACTCAATATTCATTTATGCTATAGAGACTTATTCTTTTTTGTTGTCTCCATTACATTTTGTTTCTATGTTTCTTTTGTGAAGTAGAATGGCTCTTTGTTATAACTCGATACAAGAGATTTGTCAACTAAAGAAGAATTGGAGAATTAGGGTTCGTGTGGTTTGTTTATGGAAGTTGTCTGGCTGTAATCTTTTTGAAGAGATCAATAGCATTGAGATGGTTTTAGTTGACATTGGTGTAAATTCGCTTTCTATTGTTATATTTCACATTTAGTTGTGTCTTTTCTTACGTATGTGATGGTTTTCTTATTGTTTTCTAGGGTTTTCATATTCATGCAATGATGAAGAAAGGCATTCATAAAAAAATTTAAGAATGTCATAAGTGAAGGTCGGGTATCTGTGATTTCTCAATTCGGTATAGGTTAGAACACTGGTCTATGTTGAACCACTAAGCATGTGTTTAAGATACAGTCAATACTCAACTAAAGTTCATGTATGTGAAGATGACCTTGCTATTAAGCATCATGGGTTCGAGTTTTTTCTTTCGATGATATCTTCTCCCATGTTGCAGATGATAGCTACTTAGTTAGTCTAATTATTTGTGTAGAAGAAATATTTTTTATATGCATTTATTATTTGTTGAGTTTCATTGTCTAACATTGATCATGTTTAAATATAATATGCAAATGTGATGGGGAAGTTGTCCAGTATTGGTATTGTTGAAGAAATATCCAAAGATGGCAGTCAAAGTGAGAGGTTGGAGATCGAGTTGGAAGACTTGCAATGAGTATGGTTATATGCTTATAAGAACATGCAATATTATGTGTGTTGTTGGATTTGGCCATTGGCTTTAGGTTGATAAATTTTGGTATTTTTTATTTTTATATAGGGAGAATAGCTTTGGTGTACATTGCGGGGTGCATTGCTGATGATGTTGTTAAGTTTTTTTTAGAATAATGTTGATGTACCAATTGTTATTTGTGATTTAATATTGGTGTGAAACCCGTGATCTTTTAGGTACTTTTTCCTTTTCCACAATCTAGTTAATATTTCTCCACATTGTTGTCTCCATATCATATATATGTATTTTTTTCCCAACAGGGTCGCATGACATATCAAATTCATTATATTTGTCAAGGTTGTTTTACAAAGAGCCGTTTTGATCCAACAGCTCCCATTTATCTAGCCTTTTCTTCTTCTTCTTCTTCTAAAAATTTTTTTACAAGTACTAACTGATCTAATAATGATTGTAAACATAATAATAAACATGAAATAATAATTGTAATTTTAAAAAAAAAAGAAAAAAATTAAAAAAATACTAGATAAATGGGAATCCAATGACTCCCGGTTGCCTTACTATTATATATATAGTTATTATGTTGGGTTATTTTTCTGTGGATCAAATGTAAATATTTGTATGTATTGTTTTTCAATTTGAAGGGTTAGACAAGATGGTGATCAAGTTACTCAGTGTTCAACACAAATTTCTAGCCAACTTGTATTATCTAATGGTGATGAGTTTCTCTAGTGTAGTTGTAAGATGAATGTTGATGAAATTAAAGAATATAGATCAATAATTTTTCTCTATAAAGTAATGTATCTTTGTATGAACACATTTTTCTTCTCTGTAATATATGTGGTTTCATTGTAGGAGATCACATATGTTATTAATATTATAGCCATTGTTATGAGTATCGAGACTAATCACAGATGGTTCTACAATTCATGTAAGAAATGTACAAAAAAGAGTACAAACTGATGGGTCGGCGATTTATTGTGAAAAGTGTGATGCCATTGTATATGCAATTGTTCAAAGGTTGTTTTATTTTGTTCAAAACATGATTGTTTTCTCTTTTATTGGATATATCTTATTTTAGGTTTCATAGACGTCTTCTTTAAATTTTAGGTTTAAGGTTGATTTACTTGTCATAGGTAGCACTGGGAGTGTAGTTTTTGTTGCTTATGGTTCTACAATTCATGTAAGAAATGAACAAAAAAAAGCACAAACTGATGGGTTGGCGATCTATTGTGAAAAGTGCGATGCCATTGTATCTGCAATTGTTCAAAGGTTGTTTTGTTTTGATCAAAACATGATTGTTTTCTCTTTTACTAGATACATCTTATTTTATGTTTCATAAACGTCTTCTTTAAATTTTAGGTTTAAGGTTGATTTGCTTGTTACAGGTAGCATTGGGAGTGTAGTTTTTGTTGCTTTTGATAAAGAAGTTTCAAAATTTCACGGTGAGAACTGTTACCGAATTACTATGGTTGTCCTTTTATTTAGTTTGATGCATTTTTTTTTAACTATGTTCCATGATATTCTAGAACTTTAGCAATATTGATCAAGTTCCAGAGTGTCTTTAAAGTTTTTGGGTAAGAGATTTGAGTTCAAAATTTAGATAAGTGATAGGAATGTTTGTGGCATAAGCTCTGTCTATTTAATCCAGAGGATGTCTTTATACAATTTATATATCAATGCAATAATTAAAAAACCTTATTAATATTTTAATTTTTGTTATACCTTTGTTGGATTAAATGGGTTGCAATATCAATTATAAAAAAATTGAAACCATTGTCATTTAATTTTCCTCTAATAGCACCCTATGGTTCACAAATGAAGGTAGTTCTAAAACCATCTTTTTTGGAGATTCAGTGTTAGGAATGTGCATTATGTCAGATTAACATGTCAATCTACTCAACCCAAACCAACCCACAAGATTGGGTTCGTGGGTTGGTTGAGTTTCTTTTTTCCAAACTTAATGCTAATTGGTTTTCGTAACAAGTTTAAAATTTTTTGTCACACCCCAACTTAGGAATATGACCAACGCGGAGGTGGATTCCACACCACCACCGTAAGCCTTAACAAACACCATAATTAAAATAAAAAACCAAAATCTTTAGGAAAAATCAGAGTGCTCAAGCCAGAAGAAAGTAATTTATATATAAATAATTTTTTTAATTTTCACCATTCGCTTAAACAAGCTTTATGAACAATGATCCAATATTAATATCATACACAAACATACACTACAATCCTAGGTGTTTTATTCTACTACAGGGCAACTCAACCCATAAGACTACTACTATACATACCTACTCGACACCAGAAGGGTTGAGGACTCGGAGGCTACATCGAAGACTTGTAAGTGTACACAAAGAGGAAAGAGTGAGTATAAAACACTGAGTGAGGACCAAAATAAATAATTGAAAGGAAAGGCAAACCATGAACAACTTACAGAGATAGGACCTTGATTAGCCTTACCCGACCACAATACTTTCTGTAGTATATTGAATTATCACAACTAAGCCACAAAAATATTCCAGCACATAACATGAGAGCATTCACACATATTTTGCAGCATCGACCAATTTCTAAAGTCTACAATACAATGCCATCCAAGAACAAATAAACCCAGTTATCAATTATTGAAAATACAGAGTAGAATTATATCATTATATTAAGCTTTGCCTCTTGGGCATTCATATCATAAAATATAGGTAGGAGGGCTACACAGGCTTCTCACTAGATTATCAGTAATTACCATATGCGCATAGATCACAATCTGAGTGAGCCACATAGGCTTCTCAGTTCATTCTTGTGGTTAACACATATTCTTTTGAGGAGAATGAAGTTTTGACTTGTTTCCACTTTTGACATGCCTCATACATATGGTCCTTTTCAAACTTGACCTTTGGAAGCCCAAAAACTAAATCCCTATACTCAAGTTTTGAAATCAATTTCATGTTGAGATAGCCCAATTTTTCATGCCGAAGCCAACTTTGATCACTGGTTGTTATGAGACACTTGTTTGGAAAATAATTCTTATTAGTTAAGGTGTAAACGTTTTCAAATCAATGGCCCTCAATCAGGGTCCTATTTTCATCCTTAATTTTGATAAAACATTTTTCAGCTGTAAAAGTTACATTTTGACCTTTATTACAAAGCTGACTTATACTGATTAGGTTGTATTTCAATCCTTCCACAAGAGATACATTTTCAATAAAAAAATGTTTCATTAATGCAAACTTTACCTACACCCAAAATTCTACCTTTCTGGTTATTGCCAAATGATACATTAATTATGTTTTCTTTTTCTTCGTAGTAGACAAAACTACTTCTATTTCCTGTCATGTGCTGAGAGCACCCTAAGTCAAGAAACTAGCTCCTACATTTGTTTAGTCCTTAGGCAAACTTGCAATTAAGTGATATTAGGTCCCCAACTTTCTTGGGTCTTGGCAAGGTCAATAGAAAGCATTTTCGTGTTTTTTTGAACCCACATTCTTCTTACAATAGTTCTTCTATGATTATTGTGGCATTGATGTGAGATATGACCTCTTTTTCCACATGTATAGCATGTTTTTGAAATTGTTGATGATTCTCTTTTAAAAACGGTTTTGGACCTTTTTTTGTTTTAATGTAGCCCACACCTTCTTTATCCAAAGTTTTCTTTTGACATCCCAATATAAGATCTAGATTCTTTTGTCCATTGACAAATTTACTTAGATTATATGTTAAACATTCTATTTTGGTCTTTAGGGCCCTGTTTTAAAAACTCATGACTAAAGACTGTTCTTCCTCCAATCATTTAATTTTTGCTTCTAGAAAATGTTTTTCACTTACTACGCTTTCAAATTCTTTAACTTCTATGTGAGCATCCTGATATTTTTGTAAAATATTTTTAAATCATCAATAAGTTCATCAAAGTCATGTGACAATTCATCGTAAGTAAATGGGTTATGAATTACCTCATCCATTTCTTCGTCTTAGTCAGTGTCTGCCATAAGACATAGGTTGGCCGGTTCAATGTCCTCAGAATCTAATTTACTATTATAGAGGTCATCGTCACTCCATGACGCATTTGCTACCATTGCTTTGCATTCTCTTTTGCCTTTAGCTAGACGTGGACATTCTACATGCATGTGACCAGACTTATTGCATTCAAAGCAAGTTTATTGGTTCTTGATTATGCTTTGAAGGGCCCTTGTTTCTGTTATTTTGATACCTTTGCTTATAAAAGCTGAAAACCCTTTTTGACATAAGAACCATGTCTCTGTCATCCAGATCTTCATCAGAGAAGGATGACTCTTCTCTAGAATTTACCTTCAAGGCTATCCCCTTTTTCCTTTTTTATATTTAGCTCTGCCATTTCTTTATGAAGTTATGTTTTCTCATAAGAAATCAACTTTCTTGTTAAAGGTAAATTATAGAGAAGAGTCATCCCTACAAGATGAAGATCTAGATCACAGAGACATGACTCTTATGTCAAAAAGGGTTTTCCAATTTTTACAAGCAAATGCATCAGAATAACATAAACAAGGGTCCTTCAAAGCAGAATTGAGAACCAATAACTTGCTTTAAATGCAAGAAGTATAGTTACATATGTGTAGAATGCCCAGGTCTAGCTAAAGGTAGAAGGGAACCATAAAGCAATGATAGCAAATGCGTCATGGAGTGATGATGACCTCTTCAATAGTTAATTAGATTCTAAAGACCTTGAAATAGCCAACCTATGTCTTATGGTTGAAGAAATAGATGAGGTAATTTATCCTTTTTACTTACGATGAATTGTTACATGCCTTTGATGGACTTGTTGATGATTCGAAACATATTTTACATTAAAAAAAACCCATGACCTTAGACGTGCTCATAGAAAAGTTCTTAAAGAATTTGAAAGCCTAGTAAGTGAAAAACATTTTCTAGAAGCAAAAATAAAACAATTATAGGAAGAACAGTCTCTTCCCTCAATGATTTTTAAAAGCATGGCCCTTAAGGCCAAAATTGAATGTTCAACATATGATCTAAGCAGGTTTATCAACAGACAAAAGAATCTAGATCTTATGTCAGGCAGTCAAAAGAAAACTTTGGATAAAGAAGGTGTGGGCTACGTTAAAATGGACAAAAAGTCCAAAACTATTTTTAAAAAAGAATCATCAATAGTTTCAAAAACATGCTATATATGTGGAAAAAGAGGTCATAACTTATATCAATGCCACAATAACCATAGAAGAACTGTTGTAAAAAGAATGTGGGTTCCAAAAAGCATGAAAGTGCCCCTTATTAACCTTGCTAGGACCCAAATAAGTTGGGGACCTAAAATCACTTAATTGTAGGTATGTCTAAGGACAAAATAGAAGCAAGGAAGCTGGTTTCTTAACTCATGGTGCACTCGGCACATGATAGGAAATAGAGGTAGTTTCATTCACTACGAAGAAAAAGGAAACATGGGTAATATATCTTTTGGTAATAACCAAAAAGGTATAATTCTCAGTATAGGTAAAGTTTACATTAATGAAACATTCTTTATTGAAAATGTATCTCTTGTGGAAGGATTGAAATACAACCTAATCAATATAAGTCAGCTTTGTGATAAAGTTCACAATGTAACTTTTAAGGATGAAAACAGAACCCGGATTGAAGGCTATAGATTTGAAAATATATACACCTTAAATGATAAGAATTATTTTCTAAAAAACTGTCTCATAACAACTGGTGATCAAAGTTGGCTTTGGCAAAATAATTTAGGCCATCTCAATATAAAATTGATTCAAAACTAGCCAACATGGATCTAATTGTTGGGCTTCCAAAGGTCAAGTTTGAAAAGGACCACATGTCTGAGGCATGTCAAAAGGGGAACAAGGTCAAAACTTCATTTTCCTCAAAAGAACGTGTGTCAACCATAAAGCCCCTAGAACTTGTTCATATGGATCTTTTTGGTCCTATTAGAACAAAAAGTTTGGGAGGTATGTTATCTTAGTTTGTATTAGTTGATAATTATTCCTGATTCACATGGATTTATTTTCTTTCCAACAAAAGTGATTGCTTCACATCTTTCAAAACATCTTTTAAAAAAGTTCAAAATGAGAAAAAATTTCAAATTACAAGCATATAAAGAGATCATGGAATGAATTTCGAAAATATGCATTTTGAGGATTTTTGTTACGAACAGGGAATAACTCATAACTTTTCGGCCCCTAGAACTCCTCAATAGAATGGTGTTGTAGAAAGAAAGAATAGCTTCCTGCTTGATATGGCTAAGACCCTGTTATATGCAAACAATTTACCTAGAAATCTTTAGGCTGAAGCTGTCAACACATCCTGTTATATTCTTAACAGATGTCTAATTAGACTATTCCTGAATAAAACACCATATGAACTTTGGAGAGGTAATAGACAAAACATAATCTACTTTCATTCATTTGGATGTAAATATTACATTTTGAACCTGAAGGATAACCTTGGGAAGTTTGACGCAAAATCTAATGAATGTATTTTTGTAGGTTATTCTAATAATAGCAAAGCATACAAAATAATTAATAAACATGCAAAAACTATTGAAGAATCAATGCATGTGAAATTTGATGAAACTAATGTTTCTTCTAAGTATATAAATAGAGCAAAAAATGATAAACCATCCAGTCATCTAAAAGAACCTATAGATACGAAGGAGATAAAAAAATCGAATCAGGATTCTAATATTGAGAACAAGGAAGAAGGCCATAAACATAAGAATCAAGAAGCCCAAGAGGAACCTAAAGACCAAGAGCATGTTGAAACGCTCCAAAAAGATCACCAAAGGATTCCCAAAGAATGGAGAGGAACTACCAACTATCCTCATAACTTTGTCAAAGGTGATCCCACTGAAGAAAAGCAAACCAAATCATCATGCAAAAAATGAATCATATGACCTTTGTCTCTCAAATTGAGCCAAAGAGCATTGACGAGGCCCTGATAGATAATTCTTGGATCATCGCCATGCAAGATGTGCTAAACCAGTTTGAGAGGAAAAAGGTATCATCCCTGGTCCCTACTCTTAGAGATAAATCTATTATTGGCACCAAATGGGTGTTCAAAAATAAGATGGATGATTAAGGCAATGTAGTGTGAAACAAAGCAAGGCTAATTGCTCAGGGGTATAACCAAAGGGCAAATTGATACAGCACTAGTTACAAAAATGAACAATAAAGACATTTTAATTGTACAAATTTATGTAAACGATATTATATTCGGAGCTACTAATGAAAGTTTATGCAACCATTTTTCTGAGCTTATGGCTAGTAATTCGAGATGAGCATGATAAGAGAAATGGCATTCTTCCTCAGGTTGCAAGTCAAGCAAACTAAAGAAAGGATCTTTATAAATCAAACTAAATACATCAAAGAGCTTATCAAAAATTTTGGCTTGGATAACTCAAAAGAAACTAGGACCCCAATAGGTGTAACTCAAAAGTTAGAAAAGGATGAGACAGGAAAAAGTGTAGACCAAAAACTTTATAGAGGTATGATTGGGTCCCTATTATACTTAACTATCAGTTGTCCAGATGTGATGTTTAGTGTGTGTTTCTATGCAAAGTTCCAATCTAAAAGATACGCTGAACTTAGGTTTTTGTTTCCTAAAAATAATTTATTTGAGCTAATTTCTTATTCAGATGCTGATTTTGGTGAAAAAACACTAATGGGACTTGTCAGTTTCTAGGTATGGTCTTGTCTTGTCAGTTTCTAAGTATGGTCTTGTCTCTTGGCAGAGCAAAAAATAGTTATTTGTTGCCTTGTCTACTGCTAAGGCTGAGTACAAGATAGCAGGGTCCTATTGTGTAGAAGTATTATAGATTAAACAAAAATTACAAGACTTTGGCATAGAGTATGATAAAAATTCCAATATTCTATGATAATACTAGTGTCGTTAACATTTCAAAAAACCCAGTTCTACATTCACAAACTAAGCACATAGAAATAAGACATAATTTTTTTAAGGGACCATGTGCTAAAGGGTGATATTCTTATAGAATATGTAACACAAAATCAAATTGCTGATATCTTCATAAATCCCCTTACAGAAGATCAATTTGTGAAATTGAGAAGAGATTTTGGAATGCTTGAATTAAATGCCATTGATGATGATAATTGTTATAGGAGCCTACATGTGTATGATTATTCCTGTTTATGGGCTATATATATATATATATATATATATTTCCTTAAATATCTTTTGATTTATTTGCCCACGTGTCTGATTGTGTATTTGTGTTATTCAGAAACCTGAATTAGTTTCGTATCAATTGAATTTAAAAATCTAATCTTTTTTAGTTTTTGGGAAAACACTATTTAAATGCAACAATTTCACACGATTTAAAAGCAACGATTTCCTTTCCCCATTGTTTCCTTGTGCTTTCACTTGTCCTCTTGGTTGAAAAGGCAACTACTACACAACAACCATCATTCCGGAATCCACGCCACATCTCCTTAAGCAGTAAATGCTTTTTAAACGTTAATTTTTTTAAAAAAATAATTGTTGGGGACCACACTATAAATCATGAAAACTACTCTTTTTCTCTAAAAACATCTTTGAACCTTCATCTTCATATTCCTCTTTGTTTTACCATGGCTCCTTTCTGAAGAAGAGAGTTATGAAGGAACTGTTGCTACCATGATTGGTGGGTGTCTTGGAAAAACATTCTTCGACGATAAAGCCAGTCAGCAATATAACTTTGATTTCTACCGTCGTTAGTGTTCTATTGCTCACACAGTAGACTTTGATTTCTTCATCAACGCTGGGATAGATACATTTCTCAAATTTCAAGTTGTTGGATGGGGTCCCTTTTTCACTCTCAATGAGCCTGTCTATCCAAAAATGGTGAAAGAATTCTATGCGAACCTCACCTTTGATGAAAAGCTTTGGGGTCTCTTCATGTTTATGGGATGAAAAATTGAGATCATTCTAAAATTTTTGGCCAAAGTGGTTGGTTGTCACAATGAAGGTGTCAAATAGTGCTTTAGTCATAAGGAAGTCCTTTATGAAGACTATGTCAGGGAATGGGCTGTCAAAGAATTGATGGGTGGAAAGCCCAAAGCTATGTATGTCTAAAAAATGGACACTTCAAATTGAGTGATGCTTTCTAACATCAACAAGATGGTGGTACCCCAAGCTAGTAAATCAAATGTCCCTACCGAACTTAAAACCCTTTATTACTAATACGTGCTTCATGGTATTTCTCTAAACTTGCCCTTCATCCTTCTTGACTATAAGAAAGCTATTTTAACCAATAAAAAGGCTAAGCTTCCCTATGGTCCCATTATAACTGCCATTTCAAAATGACCAAACGTATATATAGAGGTATACACTACTGAGGAAATGTTAGGTTAAGGTTAAGGACCATGACTCGGATGAGGAACCTGCATCTAAAAAGGGGAAGAGAAAGATTAACTCGAGATTAAAGCTTCAAGCTTCTCCAAGGAAGTCCCCTCGACTAGTTCGTGGACCTATTCTTAAGAGCTCTGAATCTTTTGGTAGTCCCTTAAAGACCATGGTACCCATAGAGGTAGAAGACAGTCTAGAACTATTTGATAGCACAAATGATCTGGCTACTGAGAAGGAAGATTCTATGGAATATTCTGTGAAAAATGAACTTATCCCCTCTCCTCAAGATCTTATATCCTCGGTCCCCCTAAACCTACATTTCAAGGCCTGGTACCTTCACATCCTACCACAACTAAAGTACCTACACCTACTGCTACTCCCAAGATTCCTGCTAGTGCTACTCTGCTGCCCTTACTACTATTATTGTCATTTTGCCTATCGATGTTCTTGCCACTACTACTAAAATTTCACATGCTGCTATTAATGCTCTTATTATTGTTGTTCCTACTAATAACGCCTTATTGATTGGGTTAAGTAAGGTTGTCAATGGCCTCTATTCCTATGTGTTCGAAGAAACTATCAAGATGCAAGATCACATGGATTCAGCCATAACCAAGCTTCTAGGACATTTGGACCAGCTTGAAGCAAACGTGGCTAAGCTCCAGTTCATAGTTTCACTGCCTCTTACTGTAATATCCCAAGAATTTATATGAATATTTAAAGCCTATTTTGAAGTTTAGTGAAAAATTTAATTACGTGAAAAATTTACTTTTTGAATTAGTGAAGAAAATATGGAAATAGAAATTTTAATTTTTAATTTAGGAAATTTTTAAAAATTCTCAAGGACTAAAGTGAAAAGAAAAGAAAGTATAGAGGACTTTTGAGAAATGACCAAATAGGAACCTGAGAGGAAGAATAAAGCTTATGAGAATGAATTAGAGTCCGGTACCGAAAAGATGATGGATTCGAGGTTAAAGTGGTATTTGAGACATCGAGAGGGATTAAAGTGAACAAATCTTATAAGCTAAGGTGGCTATGAGTGATTTTATCGAAAAAGAAATTGGTGGGGCCCACGCGTATACATTTCCTCTTATTCTTTTCTTTCTCTCATTTCTCCCGTATGCTTCCTCACTTTTTCTCTCTCTCGATTATGCTTGCAAAGGAATTTCTTCATCAATCATTCATGCAATTTTAGCACGGGGAAGGAAGCTATGAAAGTTAGGATGATTGGTAAGTTGATTTTCTTCTTCTTCTTCCTCTTATTACAAGACCAAATCCTTGGTTATCATTTTGCAAAATTTTTGTAGAATATTTTAATGGATGAATTTAAGTGTGGATGTTAATCTAAAACATTCCTAGGTGGTTTATGATGTTATTAGAACAAGAAATTTGAAGAAAACTAGGAGAAATTCGTAGAATTTGGATATTTGAAAAAAGTTAGTGTTCTTGATGAAAATTTAAGATTTGAGCTTGGATTGTTGGTAGAAATTGGGGGTTTTGGTTGTAATACCCATGAAAAATAAAATATAAATATTTGTTTACAAACTACTGTTACTATTTTAGTATACGGTACTATTTACCAGTATAATACTATTTACGTATATGGTACTGTTCATTTATACAATCAAAATGTCAAGTACTAGATGTGGTTTGGTCATAAGAGACAACTAGAAAGAAGTTCGTAGGAAAAAATGACGTTTTACGTGTAAAAATACCCTCAGGGACTAAAATGAAAGGACTGATTTGAAAAGAAACTTAAAGGTTTAAGGTGAAATGATAGTTTTCCCCTTAAGTTTTTCAATAGTAAGCCGCCTGCGACTTTTCTGAAATTTGCACAGTAACCGTAAATGATTAACGTGAATTATTTTATTATAAATGTCATTTTCATAAATAGTAAATTGAATATTTTATTAACGCATAGTATCAAATAGTACCTTTGACTTTTCCTATAAATAGGCTCTTTCATTTCACTTCTAAACTCACACCTTCAACTTCTCTTCTTCTCTCCTTAAGTTTCTCTTGCTCTAATGCTGGGCCTCTGAGATTTTGGGCCTTTCCTTTTCAGCTTAGGTAAGGATACTATGCCCTTTCTATGTCTTTCAATTTTAGAAGTTATTTTCTTAAGTATGCTCTGTGGTTGCGGCTTTGGCTGATCTTCCACATCAGAAAAACTGTCCTGAGCTGTTTATATGTTATTTTGATTATCTGATTACCGAAATAGAATGTAAACTGTGAAGAATACATGTCTAGGAAAGTTCTGGCTAAGGAAAGACCTGATTTTTAAGTGTGTCCAGTGTGACCCTCCACTATTTCCTGGGAACTTACCTGGTGTACTCTTTTACAGATTGTATTCTCTATTTCTGGTATAAACAGTCTCTGTACGTATGAATAGTAACCGTATGTATGAACAGTATCTGTATGAAAACAATCCTAACGTATTTTCTCTAATCTTTCATGAAAATCTCTGTAGCGGAACACTGAAATTCACCTGAGTACTCTTGTCTGTAACGACTTAGAGAAGTGATACTCGTACGGAATCCAGGTGAGTGAAACGACACCGTTTTAATAGAGTTTTAGCATTACTGGTGATAAAAAGTATGTCGTAGGACACTCCCAAGATTCATAGGGGGAAATTGGATTCAGAATGACGAATCTAAATGAGATAATTAATCCATAAGTATGGATAAAATGAAATAAGTATCTTATGATGATGTGAAGTTTGAATGTTTTCAAAAACGTATTAATTGTTATCTTGATATGTGGTTTGTAAATCTATAATATAGTTATATACTATACCTGTTATATGGATGAATATTATATTGAGCTTCTGATTATGATATGAAATGCTATTGATTGTGATTGAGCGGGACAGTACCCCCTCTCACGGCAAGGTGAAAAATTCGGTTGACAGGGTGTCTTGACCAATGAGTGTGGAGACAACGATTCCCTCAGTAGGGATATAGTCCGAATTGGTGATAAATCCGTGAGGCGCCCTAGCTAAGAGGATGAGGTTGTGCGTCATGGCGGAAATATACATAATTGGTGAGCCGGCCTGTGTGCGCTCTCCGGGATATATTGCCATTGACGAGTACTAGTAATGTTTGTTGAATTGGATGAATTTTTATCTTCTTGTATGTAAGAGGATGATGTTGTGTGTCATGGCGGAAATATACATAATTGGTGAGCTGGCCTGTGTGCGCTCTCCGGGATATATTGTCATTGATAAGTACTAGTAACGTTCGTTGAATTGGATGAATTTTTATCTTATTGTATGTAATTTCTAACTATGTTTATTGGTTGAGTATGAGCCTTCGGATATGCTTGCATGACTGGTAATGTATTTGAATTTTATTAACGCGAGGCCGATTCGCTCATTGAGTTTAAAAGCTCACACTCTCTGTACAACCTTTTTGTTCAAATCAGGTTGCCGATGAAGAATATCCACTAGAAGAGTAAATCACTTTGGACCCTCCCGCTATCGGGTAGGCCCCTCTATTGTTGTAGATTATGTTGCTTTGTAATCGTCTAAGACATCTAGGTCAGGGGTTTGGTATTTGGCTTGTATTTCAATACAATAAATGTATTTTATGTTGAGGATCTATTATTATATGCAAATAATATCTATAAATTTCAAATAAGAAAATTTGATATATTTTCTTCAGGAATGGTTATTTTGAGAATATAGAGATAATGATTAATAATCTAACTCATGGGTAGAATTTGTCGAAAGGCTTACAGTGATGGGATATTCATCATTGTGCTGGTCATGTGCCCAGAAAATGGGTCGTGACAAAGTTGGTATCAGAGCAATGGTTGTTAGGTCTCCTAGTGATTACAGAGCAAGGTAACCTTAGTGGGACCTCCTCTATCGTTGTGAACCCGGGCACAATTATAGAGAGACGGCTCTACTGAAGGTCCTGTAGGATGTTTCCATTTCCTTTCCCTCCGAGACTTATCTCTTCTTAGGAATTATGTTCTCAGTTTTAGTTTTAGACAGATATGGCCACACTTTTGAACTTAGTAAAGGAAAGGTTATTACTTGTTTTGATTCCGTTGCTGTCGGATCAAAATTTTATATGATGAATTTTATAAGCTGAATTCATGATTGATTTTGTGTAGCTATATTATTTTAGGGTACCAGCCAATAAAAGAAACCACTTGCATTAAAAAAAACTGAAGGATTACATTGCAAAAAAAAAAAAGAAGTTTACTCATGCATGAGTAATCTAAAAGCGAGGTGGTCTTGGATTAGGAGGGTTGTATTGTATCATCACCCCTCGACCATTCCTTGGAGCAAGAGACATAGCAATGTCGCGGAGGGTAGTGTAAATTTCATTCATACAATCAACACTTCTTTGCTGTTGATTGCAGAAGCACTGGGTGGACCAATAGAAGAACCTATCTATTCTCGAAGTCATTGCCGCGTTATTGCGTTTGGTTAACTTCTCCAGGTCCTCTATCATCTTCTTGAGAATCTTCACCTCCTGCTCTAAACAGGCGATTTTGTCCTCTGAGCTATGGCCTGTGCTAATCTCCTCGGCTTCCTCAATCTTCTTTATCTTCTTCTCCTTTTGAATTTCTTGAGGTCCCTCGAGAGGTCTTTTGCCCTTGTCCCTGCATAAACTTAAGTTTAAGTCAAGTTCTTCTTCCTTAGCCTCTACTGTGAGATCAATGTACTTCCTTGAGGCCATGATTTGGAAAAATTTAGAAAGTTTTGTAAGAGTATGAGGCGAGAGGAATACTGGGGGATTGTAGGCTCAGAGATTATTACTCTTTGTGGTGTGGTAACTGAGAACGCTGAGAAGGTTTTTATAGAGAAAAATTTGGACTAAGAGACAAAGAAGATATCTCTTCACCGCACCCCTACACGATCAACCTATGGATTTCTGCAAGCTGGAAGCCAGAAGTCTAGGGTAGGCGTGCACACCGATAGTGCGTTGCATTAATGCCAAAACCATGAAAGTCAATATTCGGTGGATTTGCGGCCGATTTTACTTGGTTTTCCCATTTCTCCCGTTGGCATTTTCTGAAATTCAAAGAAGTTGATGATATAGCCATTAAAGATTGCCTTGGATGCTTTTATGATGAACTGAAATGCATTTCTCTGTTTTATTGTGTTGTTCTTGAGAGCCTTCAGTTGAGTATAATATACATAACTGATTGAATCATGTTGTAATTACATGTATGTATGTTATTCATGCATAATGAGTGAAGGCTACGACCAAGGAGAATATGTGATGATCCTACATATACTCATAGAGAATGAGAAATCAAAATGACTTGGATAGAATGAAATGTGTAGAGGATAATACATCTTCATGGTTACACATACTTACATATAATGCTCTCATGGGCAAATGAAAGGCAGTGATTTCCTTACATCATGATAATGCTTAAGGCATGCGACCGTAAGCAGTTAACTTTGTTTTAAAATATATATATTTACATATATATTATGTGTAAGTCTAGAGTAAAGACAATGATTAGAATATAAGATAAGGCTAATATGAGACTACCCGATTATAGAGTGATATCGTGATCTGAGATTACACTATAAGACAAGTATAGAGTGAGGAAATTATAGATTGAAACGGCGATTAGTCGAAAATTTTGAGAAAGGTCAAGATTAGCCGAAAATTTTTTTGAGGAAATCTTTGACTTATGTTAATTGCATTAAATTATATTTACTATTTACTTGCATGTCCGACATTAATTGCTGGCATTGCGACGTATGTGATCTGTAAACCTTATAGCGAGCGGCGTGTAGGTTGTGGTGGCTTTAGCTCCAGGGGCTTCGAGTTGTCTATAAATCTTGTACGCCCGTTATCCCACTCATCACACTAAGCGAACTTCTTTCATTACATACCTATTTCTCATTCTCCATTCATTTCTCATTCGAAGTTATTTCTGAAATCCCTAGAGCAATGGCCGATAATAAGTCTTTCAACTTGAATTTTGAGACTGGCAATGTAGAGCTTGATTTAAATCTAAGTCTCGGAAACAACAAAGGGAAGAGACCTGTAGACAGGTTACCAGAAATTAAGAAGAGAAAGAGGGATGTAATAGAGTTGGAAGAGGACAGCACTGCAACATCCTCAGAAAATAAGCTTGCGTTCCTGGAGCATAAGATCGAAAATCTGGAGCGTAAGATAGAGAGCCTGGAATACAAGACAGAGGACCAGAAGCGACTACTAAATCGTCTCTTTCAAAACCAAGAGAAACTGATAAACCGTCGTTTCGGGGAACTAGCTAATCGAGTTGATAGACATTCAATGTTTGCAACTCAAAATTTCCGTGACCAACAAGCAAGGTGTATTGAATGTATGAACGGAGTAACTTCTGCTCTTTGTCAAATTTCTCAGGCGCTTCCTCCAGAAACCCTTTCTAGGCTGCAACGATTAGCTTCCTCCTTAAGGTCTGAAGCACCTTCCTCTTCTAGACCTGGAGCACCTTTTACATTTCAAAAGCCTCCTCGTCCTTAATTTATTTTTTCTTTTGTTTGTACCTAAAGCTATATGTGGTCTAAGCTTCATGTATTAAAATTATCTATGTACTAGAAATAAAATTTAAGTTAGTATTTAGATCTTCTTTATTGAAGTGATTCCTTTTACTGAAAGAACTTGAGGAATGAGAAGATGTTGGACTTATATTTCGTACTTGATTATGGAAATTCTAAAGCACAGTATGGTAATATCCTTTTGACTTAGCAGAGTTACTAAAATGATATTTCATTATACTTCTGAACTAGGAGGAGTGCTAAATAAGTATTTTATGAACCTATACATAGAGAACTATAGGTTTGCCCTAATCATTGAAGGGATATGACTCTATATGAGTCATTGAGGTGAGAGGAATTTCCATATATATTTATTTTACAATTATACGTGAGGAGTATGTTATTTACTTATCACATTTTCTAGGATTGTTCTTCCTAGAGATTTATGTAATAATTTCATGTGATTTTTCCTTTTATATGACGCCTTCAGCTGAGAGTATCGTCTTAAGGTAGAAGGATCACCTCGGGCAAGAGTATTACCTATGGTCAAAATGACGCCTTTAGGTAGGGTGCTTGTATTCGTAAAAGTTATAAGCTATGTGTGTGGTAACATGTGTTCTGATATTCAATGTGAACTGGAAAGACCACGTTCCACTTTTGAAGACGACACCTATTTGAGGTTTTACATAGAGACAGAGTTCGTCTCTGATCAGATGGTTTAAGTTTGGTAAAGGTTATGAGGATGAGACACTTTATGGTACAAAAGGTTGTGGAGAAGATCAAACTGATGAGGAAGAGATTGTTTACTGTTTAGAAAAGGCAAAAGTCCTATGCAAATTATTGATAATGCGGTCTAGAGTTCATAGTCGATGGAATAGTGTTCTTGTAAATCTCACCAAGGGTGTGATGAGGTTTAGGAAGAAAGAGATGTGAAGAATGAGATATGGACGAAGTAACCACACTTATTTCAGTCTTGAGATGAGTTTTGAATTCGGGGGACCGAATTCTCTTAAGGGGGTGATAATGTAATACCCATGAAAAATAAAATATAAATATTTGTTTACAAAATACTGTTACTATTTTAGTATACGGTACTATTCACCCGTATAATACTATTTACGTATATGGTACTGTTCATTTATACAATCAAAATGTCAAGTACTAGATGTGGTTTGGTCATAAGAGACAACTAGAAAGAAGTTCGTAGGAAAAAATGACGTTTTACGTGTAAAAATACCCTCAGGGACTAAAATGAAAGGACTGATTTGAAAAGAAACTTAAAGGTTTAAGGTGAAATGATAGTTTTCCCCTTAAGTTTTTCAATAGTAAGCCGCCTGCGACTTTTCTGAAATTTGCACAGTAACCGTAAATGATTAACGTGAATTATTTTATTATAAATGTCATTTTCATAAATAGTAAATTGAATATTTTATTAACGCATAGTATCAAATAGTACTTTTGACTTTTCCTATAAATAGGCTCTTCCATTTCACTTCTAAACTCACACCTTCAACTTCTCTTCTTCTCTCCTTAAGTTTCTCTTGCTCTAATGCTGGGCCTCTGAGATTTTGGGCCTTTCCTTTTCAGCTTAGGTAAGGATACTATGCCCTTTCTATGTCTTTCAATTTTAGAAGTTATTTTCTTAAGTATGCTCTGTGGTTGCGGCTTTGGCTGATCTTCCACAATAGAAAAACTGTCCTGAGCTGTTTATATGTTATTTTGATTATCTGATTACCGAAATAGAATGTAAACTGTGAAGAATACATGTCTAGGAAAGTTCTGGCTAAGGAAAGACCTGGTTTTTAAGTGTGTCCAGTGTGACCCTCCACTATTTCCTGGGAACTTACCTGGTGTACTCTTTTACAGATTGTATTCTCTATTTCTGGTATAAACAGTCTCCGTACGTATGAATAGTAACCGTATGTATGAACAGTATCTGTATGAAAACAATCCTAACGTATTTTCTCTAATCTTTCATGAAAATCTCTGTAGCGGAACACTGAAATTCACCTGAGTACTCTTGTCTGTAACGACTTAGAGAAGTGATACTCGTACGGAATCCAGGTGAGTGAAACGACACCGTTTTAATAGAGTTTTAGCATTACTGGTGATAAAAAGCATGTCGTAGGACACTCCCAAGATTCATAGGGGGAAATTGTATTCAGAATGACGAATCTAAATGAGATAATTAATCCATAAGTATGGATAAAATGAAATAAGTATCTTATGATGATGTGAAGTTTGAATGTTTTCAAAAACGTATTAATTGTTATCTTGATATGTGGTTTATAAATCTATAATATAGTTATATACTATACCTGTTATATGGATGAATATTATATTGAGCTTCTGATTATGATATGAAATGCTATTGATTGTGATTGAGCGGGACAGTACCCCCTCTCACGGCAAGGCGAAAAATTCGGTTGACAGGGTATCTTGACCAATGAGTGTGGAGACAACGATTCCCTCAGTAGGGATATAGCCCGGATTGGTGATAAATCCGTGAGGCGCCCTAGCTAAGAGGATGAGGTTGTGCGTCATGGCGGAAATATACATAATTGGTGAGCCGGCCTGTGTGCGCTCTCCGGGATATATTGCCATTGACGAGTACTAGTAACGTTTGTTGAATTGGATGAATTTTTATCTTCTTGTATGTAAGAGGATGATGTTGTGCGTCATGGCGGAAATATACATAATTGGTGAGCCGACCTGTGTGCGCTCTCCGGGATATATTGCCATTGATAAGTACTAGTAACGTTCGTTGAATTGGATGAATTTTTATCTTATTGTATGTAATTTCTAACTATGTTTATTGGTTGAGTATGAGCCTTCGGATATGCTTGCATGACTGGTAATGTATTAGAATTTTATTAACGCGAGGCCGATTCGCTCATTGAGTTTAAAAGCTCACACTCTCTGTACAACCTTTTTGTTCAGATCAGGTTGCCGATGAAGAATATCCGCTAGAAGAGTAAATCACTTTGGACCCTCCCGCTATCGGGTAGGCCCCTCTATTGTTGTAGATTATGTTGCTCTGTAATCGTCTAGGACATCTAGGTCAGGGGTTTGGTATTTGGCTTGTATTTCAGTACAATAAATGTATTTTATGTTGAGGATCTATTATTATATGCAAATAATATCTATAAATTTCAAATAAGAAAATTTGATATATTTTCTTCAGGAATGGTTATTTTGAGAATATAGAGATAATGATTAATAATCTAACTCATGGGTAGAATTTGTCGAAAGGCTTACAGTGATGGGATATTCATCATTGTGCCGGTCATGTGCCCAGAAAACGGGTCGTGACATTGGTGTTAAAATATTCCTTAGACATTAAGGATGAAAACTCATGGAAGAAATCAAAAGAAATGTGGTTTTAGATATGATTTTAGGATTTTTGGATGAAGAACACGAAGAACATCGAAAATTTTCCCCAGAAATTACTGTTCACCGAGAAAATTTTTTCAGATTTTCTCGTTACTGTAGCGTTGACTCAGTCAACGTTACTGTAGCTGCTTTGACCGTTGATCGTTACTGTAGCATCAGTTTTTTTTTTAAAATATTGTTGAAAAGCTCTTTGAGTCTAGTTTCCAATGGTATAAGTTTCATCTGGATATTCATTACCAGTTAGGAGTTATGATTTGAGAAGTGGATGAAGGTCGGGAGTAGTGGTAAAGAATTTCTCTATTTCGTAACCCTGATGGTTTTTATCTGGTTACAATAGGAATGGTCAAGGTGTAAGGTGGAAGTGTCGAGAGCGTGAAATCCAGGTGAGTGGTTTAATACTTGCTATGATTAAATATCTTTGTTATTGACTTTTTGCATCATAGTGAAAATATGTTGAATATCCAAGTTTGAAGAGAATGATGTGGGACGATGTGATATAAACAATTGTGGAACGTGCCAGGTGATGTATATAATTCTATTTTCTTAGTTTCTCATGAATGGAGGTTATATGATGGATTGTGAATGACATGTGAACTGAGTTGAAATGTATCATACTCTGATTGTTGAGTTCATTCATATGTGGATAGTTGAAGTATGTTATTGGTGAATAATTGTTCTATATTATGGGTTATGTTGTATACATGCTATGTTGCTGGAACCACATTGATTATGTTGTGGCTTGAATTGTAAATGACTGAGTTGTGTATGTGGCTCAAGATTATGATTGAGGATGTTTTTATATGTTTTTATATGTTTTTTCACTAGCCTCTTATTGAACTTTTTTTTTATATATATAAATATGAAAATGATCTAAAAACCATTCAAAGAGACAAAAATAAAACTCTGTTATTTTGAAGTGATAGAGCTAACACTTACAAAATATGAAAACTTAAGATTAGCAAACTCAAGAGGTAACTCTTAAAAAGAATTGCATTTGATATGATTTGACTTGCCAAAAACTTCAAACTTTCAGATTTCAAAATTTTCAAAAATTTCCTCCTACTACACATGCATATGGACAACACAAAATTAACCAAAATTTTCTCAAAGAGGAAACCCATCAACAAACCTCTCCCCCAAACTTAAATTTGACAGTGTCCTCACTGTTCCAGATCAGCACAATAGAGGAAAAGAAGACACAACATAACAAACAAAACAAAACAAAACAAAATGCTATTACGAACATCCTAACTGCCATTCACCAAGATAATAAACATGACCATAATCAGCATTTATCAATTCAACTCCAAAATAAACAATAAATAGCAGTTAAAATATTACCAATAGCAGCACATCAAACCACAACAAAAAAAATAGAAGAAAAAAAAATTACGAAAGTAATAAACTTGGGTTGCCTCCCAAGAGTGCTAAGTTTATAGTCTTCAGCCAGACTTTACCGATGCTTGTTCAAGGTGGATTGTCCAATGTCGGCCACATGCACAATAAGAAACACCGATTAACAATGAAAAATATAGCTAAAAATAAATTGACACAAGAAAAGCTTAAATGATTAAATACTCAAATAGAACTATAAAGAGAAAAATGAAAGAAATCAAGACAAAACAGAAAATAAAACAAAGAAGCGTCCAAGCTAACACTTTCAAATTTCTTTGAATATTAGCATAAATCTTAGTCCCCGGCAACGGCGCCAAAAACTTGTTAGTCGATTTGGCAAGCGCACCAATCTCACAAGTAATATAGTGATTTGAGAGTAAAAGTATCGTTCCCACGAGGACTAAGCGACTAAGTACCCAAGAAATTTAATTGAATTAGTTGGACGAAACAATTGGATTGAAGATAGCTTTAGCCAATGAATGATAAAATAAAATCAATAACCGTAAATATTTATGAGTTTTCTTTTAATAACAGTAAACAATGCAAAAACTGATGAAATAGTCTAATTAAAGCCTAGGGTCACTAATCCCTCTCCTCTATCTTAGAAATTACAAAACCCCTCTCACGTACTCGCAACGTATTCAACCCTATAAGTTAATCCTAGGTTATTCTAACAACTTAAAAGAATCCTCCCGAATCTCAATTAAGTTACTCAACTCCTACGCAATTCCTTGTGTGGGCTAAGCCTAATACAACCAACCTAGCTTTGATTAAACGAGATTAACTAACATTCCTATTAGCTAACAAGCGAAAACACTTAGTAAGGTTCACGCACTCGTCCTTCCTATTCAGTGTTCTACTCTCACCTCCCTCTCCCGAGTTCGAAGACAGCAACAAGCATACATATAGATTGATCAAGTCCATATAACGCAACAATAAAATGGATAGAAAGACTTATATTAATTGAAATAAGGTTGCAAATACATGAGAGGATGTAAAATCTATTCAAGAGTCAAGTTCATAGTAACCCTAGATAGAAAATCTAGCTACTTATAGAAAACAAACAGCAGAAAGCAGAAAAAGAGATGAAGTTGGCCATGAATCTGAGGTGGAATGATGGATTGAGCTCCCCTAGCCTTGAGAATCAGGTTCCCCTTGCTCCTCTCAGCCAAAACGGCGCCTCCCTTCAGTCTCCAACTCTAGAATACCCTAAAAATTTCATCTGAAGCCTTTTATATCAGTGCAGGATCGCGAACTACCGCTATAGCGGTAAGTACCCACCGCTATAGCTGTAGGAGGCAGAGAAGAAGGCTTAAAATTGATTTTTTTTAGGTTTTACCGCTATAGCGGTGAAGATCCACCGCTATAGCGGTGGCTGGCAGAGAAGAAAGCTCCAAAATCCTTTTTTCAGCACTCTACCGCTATAGCTGTAAATTCTACCGCTATAGCTGTGGGAGACAGCATTCACATCAGCATTTTCAGAATTTCAGCTCTAGCATTCCATCTTCTAACACGAACTTTTTACCAACTCAACCTACACCAAAAATAGCAAATAAACCCATTAAATCGCATAAAAGAAACATGAAATCACTCCATTTATTAAAAGATCAAAGAAAACTAAAACTAATCTAAACTACTCAAAATATGAGCTAAGAATTACAAGACAACAAGAAAGAGATCAAAAGAGAGGGTATTTAACATCAAAATGGCACTAAATTGAGAACTCAACAGTTGTGTATGTGGCTCAAGATTATGATTGAGGATGTTTTTATATGTGATTGTGATTGTGTTTGACTGGAAAGGAAAGGCATGGTGGTGCACCCCATGGAGAAATTTATGTGAAGTTATAAGGGTGGAGAATATAAATGGAGCGATAAGGGTGGATGCAGCGGGGGCCGCGGGCAACGATCCAGAGGTATTCTGGACGACCCGGTTGGTACGAGAAATGTGTGTGAAATTGGTTTCATCGATTGCTGTTGTGAATTTTGAATTATGTTGAAATGTATTTGATTTACTTGGATATTGTTGTGAAGTATTATGAATAATATTATATCATATGATGATCGATTTACGTATGATTGCTGCATGTTATCATTATGATGCATGATATTTTTTTTTGTCATAGTGTTGTGTTATCTACTCACTGGGCACGTGGTTTGCTCATACCCCTCTTATTGATGTTTTTTTTCAGAGTTGACAGCTGAAGGTAAATATAGGAACAAGGAATTATGGATCCTTAGTCCATGATTACCTTTTTATTTGTTCAGGATAAAGGTATAATAGTTAAGTCTTATTCTAAGTTGTATAAATCTAGAAATCTCTGTAATCGGGTAGGTTCATTCAGTGATGTAATGTGAATAATTGTAGTATGTATAGAGAACTCGTTTTGGTTGCATGAAAAAGAATTGTATGATTTTTAAGAGAAAGATAGGCTTACGGAGGTGAAATGAAATTCACTTTCCGTGCCGGTCACGTGCTCAGATTTTGGGACGTGACACTTACCACTGCTAACCATTTATCTGTCGTTGCACCATCATCTATTGCTAGGACCAATTTACCTTTGAGTTAATAAATTAATTGTCTCTTTGTCTGTCTTGGCTTATGTGGCCCCTATGTTTTGAAAAATGTGTTTCATTTTGGTGCCTTTTTTTCTATAATGCCAATAGGGGAGAAAAATGTTATGTTATGAATTGCTTTAACTTGAATGAATCATGCTTTAGTGGATTTATGAATGTCTTTTATATTGTCCCTATTCTTTGTATTGATTCATAATACTCATCATAAAACATTGCTAATCACTTGTTCTTGAGAAAGTATTTAGTTTTAGATCCTTGATGAAAATTTCTGCCACCCATTATAGGGGAGTAATACAAAGATGCAATTCCATGAAGGAGTATCATGGATTGTCATTAATCAAAAAGGGGGAAAAATGTTGAAGCATTGTTTTTTATTAATGTATCAATCAGGGCCCTGGCATATTTGAGACATTAAATACAGAATCAACACAGAAAAGGAAAGTCAACCTTGAAGATAACTAAAAGTTAGAATATGTGTAGCGATCTAAAATCAAATTTGTCAAATCAATTAAAGCCATAAAATCAGAAGTATTTGATGCAAATCAATTTAGAGGATCACATAATTAAATGAAGATCACCCTAAATAGGGAAATAAGTCATTGAGATCATTTTTTATATGAGAGATGCTATAAATGGAAGAAATCAATCAAGAATATCAAATTAAAGCATGAAATAATCTTGAAAAGGAAAAACGTAAAACTGGGAATATTACACGAATATTTGTTACCATATATAGTTCGAGGAACCTGATTCTTAAGTGATCACAAGGAATCAAAGACTTGACTTAGACCATTCAAATCTCGTTAAGATGAAGGGTCCTCTCTAATGGCTACTTGCAAAAAATTATAAAAAGGAGCACATATAGTCACATTGAAATACCTTACGAAATACAAAGAAGATAATATCTCTGAGTTTGAGAAGTACGCTTATTCTTTGTAATAGTTGAGAGAGTTACTGAATTGTTCTGAGTGAGTTACCTCTCTATGTAAAGGTTCATTGTGAACCAACCCACTTCATCTATTCTTGTATTTGTCTTCATGAGTGGACATTGCTTTATGGCCCTGGTGTAAACACTGATTGCTTAAGAGTCAAAGTTATGTAACTATATCTTTTTAGAGGAAAGGATACATTTGCTAAGGAAGCGTGAAATCCTAGCTATGTAAGCATAAAAGTAGGGCCCTGCTAAACCTGTGTTGGAGGTTACTAAAGTGTTTAGCATAAAAGTGGGAAATTGAGCCTTGGCCTAGGTTACTTATATCTGGTGTTATCATTTACCCATAATAAGATCTCATTACTATGAGTTTTGAGGTGTGGAAGTAGGTGTATCGTGAGATACTACCGAATCACTATATATCATGGTGTCTTTCATTTACTGCTTTGTTAGTTATATTAATCCAACAGAGCAGGATCCTAAATTATTTTAAGAAAAGAAAAATATTGAAATATAGTTTTATACTTAATTCACCCCTTCTTGAGTATCCATCTGCACTAACATTAAGGTTCAGAATATAGCATTTACAATCGAATGTTTGAAAATAACTTATATTCAGTTTTCTTCCTTGCCACAATTTAAATGGTGTCTTATTTAGAAGAGGTCTTATTAGGCACCTATTTAGGATAAAATAAGAAATGTTGACAGCCTCTCCGCAAAGATTTTTAGGAAGATTATTTTCACACAACAGGGTCCTAGCTATATCAAGCAAGGTCCTGTTTTTCCTTTCTACAACTCCATTCTGTTTAGGAGTCCTAGGGGCAGAGATGTTGTGAGTTATTCCCTTTTCAACAAAAAATTCTTCAAAATACATATTTTCAAATTATGTTCCATGATCACTTCGAATACCAGAAATTTGAAAATCTTTCTCATTTTGAACCCTTTTGAAAGTTTAGAAGTAGTCACTTTTTTTTGCAAGAAAGTAAACTCATGTAAAATGGGAATAATCATCAACTAATACAAACCTATACAACTTCCCTTCTAAACTATGCGTTTTAATAAGACCAAAATGATTCGTGTGAACTAGTTGAAGAGGCCTTGTGGTTGAAATGTATTCTTTTAAGAAGAATGATGTTTTGACTTGTTTCCCCTTTTAACATACCTCATACATATGGTCCTTTTCATATTCAACTTTTGAAAGTCCAACAACCAAGTCCCTATTAGCAAGTTTTGAAATTAATTTCATGTTAATATGGCCCAATTTCTTGTGCCAAAGCTAACTCTGGTTAATTGTTGTTATGAGACATTTATATGAAAGTTTACACCTTGACTGATAAAATTCCTAGAGAATGGAGAGGAACGTCTAACTATCCTTATGACTTTGTCATTGGTGATCCTATTAAAGAAAGAAGAATCAGGTCATCAAGGTGTCAAATGAACCACATAGCCTTTGTATCTCAAATTGAGCCAAAGGATGTAAATGAGGGCCTGATTGATGATTCCTGGATAAT
This sequence comes from Biancaea sappan, assembly GCA_037074585.1. NCBI lineage: Eukaryota > Viridiplantae > Streptophyta > Magnoliopsida > Fabales > Fabaceae > Biancaea > Biancaea sappan. The sequence goes on along the minus strand of CM073492.1, from coordinate 31,443,326 downwards.
TGCCATGTAAGAAGAGATGAACCAATTCGAAAGAAACAAGGTATGGTCTCTGGTTCCTACTCTAGAAAATAAGTCCATCACAGGGACCAAATGGATGTTCAAGAACAAGCTAGATGAATAAGTCAATGTAGTTCAAAACAAAGCAAGGCTGGTTGCTCAAGGGTACAACTAGCATGAAGGAATTGATTTTGGAGAAACATTTGCCATGGTTGCCTTGTTAGAATCCATCAAGCTCCTATTTTCATTTTAAGAATTTTAAAGTATATCAAATGAACATGAACAATGCATTTTTAAATGGTTTTATAAACAAAGAGGTTTTTATAAAATAGCCACCTAGGTTTAAGGATCCTAAATTTCCAAATCATGTTTTTAAACTATCTAAGGCCCTATATGGTTTGAAGCAAGCCCCTTATACCAGGTACGAAAGATTGAGTAAATTTCTTTTGAAAAAATGGTTTTATCAAAGGAAAATTTGATACAACATTATTCACCAAAATTGAAAATAAAGATATTTTAATTTTATGAATTTACGTAGATGATATTGTATTTGGTGCTACTAATGAATGTATATGCAAGCATTTTTCTAAACTTATGACTAGCAAATTCGAGATGAGCATGATGGGAGAGATGGTATTTGTAATACCCAAGAAAAAAATAAAATATAAATATTTGTTTACAAACTACTGTTACTATTTCAGTATATGATACTATTCATCTGTATAATACTATTTACGTATATGATACTGTTCATTTATACAATCGAAATGTCAAGTACTAGATGTGGTTTGGTCATAAGAGAAAACTAGAAAGAAGTTCGTGGGAGAAAATGACGTTTTATGTGTAAAAATACCCTCAGGGACTAAAGTGAAAGGACTGAATTGAAAAGAAACTTAAAAGTTTAAGAGAAAGGATAGTTTTCTCTTTAAGTTTTCAATAGTAATAACAGAAAAATTTTTAGCCGTTGCCGCTATTTGCACAGTAACTGCATTATTAGAAATGTCATTTTCATAAATAGTAAATTGAATATTTTATTAGCGCATAGTGTCAAATAGTACCCTTGACTTTTGCTATAAATAGGTCATTCCATTTCACTTCTAAACTCACACCTTCAACTTCTCTTCTTCTCTCCTTAAGTTTCTCTTACTTCAATGCTAGGCCTCTGAGATTTTGGGCCTTTCATTTTCAGCTTAGGTAAGGATACTATGCCCTTTCTATGTCTTTCAAATTTTAGAAGTTAATTTCTTAAGTATGCTCTGTGGTTGCGGTTTTGGCCGATCTTTCACATCAGAAAAACTGTCCTTAGCTGTTTATATGTTATTTTGATTCTCTGATTATCGAAATAGAATGTAAACTGTGAAGAATACATGTCTAGGAAAGTTCTGGCTAAGGAAAGACCTGGTTTTTAAGTGTGTCCAGTGTGACCCTCCACTCTTTCCTGGGAACTTATCTGGTGTACTCTTTTACAGATTGTATTCTCTATTTCTGGTATGAATAGTACCTGTACGTATAAATAGTAACCATATGAATAGTAACCGTACATATGAATAGTATCCGTACATAAAAATAGTATTCATACGTATGAATAGAGACCGTATGTACAAATATTATCCGTATGTATAAATAGTATTCGTACGTATGAATAGTGACCGTATATATGAATAGTATCGTATGTATGAACAGTATCTGTATGAAAACAATCCTAACTTGTTTTCTCTAATCTTTCATGAAAATCTCCGTAGCGGAATACTGAAATTCATCTGTGTACTCTTATCTGTAACGACTTAGAGAAGTGATATTCGTACGGAATCCAGGTGAGTGAAACGACCCTGTTTTAATAGAGTTTTAGCATTACTGGTGATAAAAAGTATGTCGTAGGACACTCCCAAGATTCATAGGGGGAAATTAGATTCAGAATGGCAAATATAATGAGATAATTAATCCAGAAGTATGGATAAGAAAAAGCAAGTATCTCATGATGATGTGAAGATTGAATCTCTTGAATTGTGGTTTATAAAGCTATAATATAGTTATATACTATACCTGTTATATGGATGAATATTATATTGAGCTTCTAATTATGATATGAAATGCTATTGATTGTGATTGAGCGGGACAGTACCCCCTCTCACGGCAAGGCGGAAAACCCGGTTGACAGGATGTCTTGACCAATGAGTGTGGAGACAACGATTCCCTCAGTAGGGATATAGCCCGGATTGGTGATAAATCCGTGAGGCGCCCTAGCTAAGAGGATGAGGTTGTGCGTCATGGCGGAAATATACATAATTGGTGAGCCGGCCTGTGTGCGCTCTCCGGGATATATTGCCATTGACGAGTACTAGTAACGTTTGTTGAATTAGATAAATTTTTATTTTCTGTCTATTGGTTGAGTATGAGCCTTTGGATATGTTTGCATGACTGGTAATGTATTTGAATTTTATTAATGCAAGGCCGATTCGCTCATTGAGTTTAAAAGCTCACATTGTTTGTACAACCTTTTTGTTCAGATCAGGTTGCCATCGAAGAATATCTGCTAGAGGAGTAGATCACTTTGGACCTTCCTGTTGTCGGGTAGACCTCTCTTCTGTTATAGATTATGTTGCTCTGTAATCGTCTAGGACATCTAGTTCAGGGGTTCGACATTTGGCTTGTATGTCAGTATAATAATGTATTTTAAATTGATAATCTATGATTACATGCAAATCATCTCTATGATTTTCAGATAAGAAAATTTGATATATTTATCGGAAGGCTTACAGTGATGGGATATTCATCATTGTGCCGGTCATGTGCCCAGAAAATGGGTCGTGACAGTATTTTTCCTTGGATTACAAGTCAAGCAGACCAAAGAGGATATTTTTATAAAATCAAGCCGAATATATCAAGGAGCTCAATAAGAAGTTCAAGTTAGACAATGTTAAAGACACCAGGACCCCGATGGATGCTACACAAAAATTAGAAAAGGACGAGTTTGGGAAAAGCATGGATTAAAAGATTTATAGAGGTATAATCGGATCCTTGTTATATCTAACTACTATTTGTCCAGATATCATGGTTAGTGTTTGTCTTTGTGCAAGATTCCAGGCTGACCCCAATGAATCCCAGTTAATTTTTCTTAAAAGAATTTTGAGGTACCTGAAAGGTACCCAGAACCTTGATTTATGGTTTCCTAAGAATGGTGCATTTGATTTAATTGCATATTCTGATGCTAATTTTGGCGAGTGTAGAACAGATAAAAAAAGCACTAATGGGACATATAAGTTTTTAGGTCACTGTCTTGTCTCTTGGCATTGTAAGAAACAGTCATTTGTTGCCTTGTCTATTGATGAGGCTAAGTACATGGCAGAAGAGTCCTGCTGTACATAGGTACTATGTATAAAACAACAACTACAAAACTTTGGCATAAAATATGACAAAATACTGATTTTTTTTGTGATAATACTAGTGTAATCAACATTTCTAAAAATCTTGTTCTTCACTCACAAACTAAGCATATAGAAATAAGACATCACTTCTTAAGGGACCATGTGCAAAAAAGGGATATCCTTATGGAGTATATGGAAAGTTAGAAATAGCTTGTTGACATCTTCACAAATCTACTAGCTGAAGATTAGTTTATTAAATTAAGAAGAAAACTTGGTATGCTTGAGTTATAAGACCCTTCTTATGTCTATATTATTTGCTGATTAGGTCCCTGATATATACTTATTATGTGTTTGAACCCTGGTCTTTACTCTAAATTTTTCATATGATTGATTAAATGCTTTTTAAAAAAAATTCGAAAATTGTATTGTCTCCAAATTGTTTTATATGTGAAAATCTTACCTTCTAGAATAGGGTCTAGTAGCTTGATGATTTGCAATCATTACTCTCGACGTTTCATCACCCTGTATCTCCATATGGAACAATTCTTCCATATCCATCACATCGTCTGAATAAGGCTAGCATGTCTCCCATACACATTTAATGACTTCCTTTTTTACCATTTGTCGTTTTAAATTTTTAACCGTTAGGGACTACTTATAAATAAACTTCATCCAACTCATTTCTCAGCACACACCCATCGCTAAAAACTTTCTAGTACTTCTTGAATATTCTTACTTTCTTCTCATTTTTCTTTTTCATCTATGGCCTCCCTATTTAAGAAAGGTTCTGAGGTAATTGTTATAACAATGGTGAATCCCTGAGCTAGCAAAACCTTTATGAACGAGGATGCGTGACAACAATACATGTCTGATTTCTATCATTGACAGCTCTCTGTAGCGAGATTGTAGATTTTGAGTTTTTCATCAAGCTAGAATAGATACATTTAGGAAAGTCGAGTCAATAGGTTGGGGACTGTATTTCACCTTTAACGAACCAGTGTTTCCCAAAATGTCAAGGATTTCTTCTCGAATTTGGTCTTTGATGACAATGAATTATGGACTATATCTATGATCAAAGGATGGAAGGTGGAGCTGACACAGAGTTCTTGGATGATCTGATTAGGTGTCCCAATGATAGGGTAAAGCGTTACTACAGCCATAGGGAAGTGCCCTATGAAGGATACAATAGAAAAAGGCCATCCGTGAACTGATGGGAAGAAAAATCTTGAGTTATTGATGTCTTAAAGCTTGATGCTTCGAATTATGTTTCGTTGTTCACCATCAATCAGATAGTTGTCCCGAAAGCAGGCAAGTCAAATATTCCTACTTTTCTGGAAATCTTCTATTGCTAGTGTATCCTTCACTACATCTCACTCAATCTCTCATTCATTATCCTCAACTACATATGCTCCGCCCTCAATAACAAGAAAGCAGAACTGTCTTATGGGTTAGTTCACTGTCATTGCGAAGAGAAGAAATGTTTACATAGACGCTTATTCTACTACCCCTCCATCCATTCAAGGAACATATAACAGTAGGTTGCTACCAAACTTAGACTTCAAGGTATCTAGCAAAGGTTAGGTCTGGGTCGAAGACCCTAATTCATATGAAGACCCTGAAAATGCAAAGCTCATCCTCGTAAGTCTGTTGTTTGGCTCGCAGCCACACTGCAACAACTGTTGTCAAAAGATTTGAGTCCTCTGAGAGCCCTATGAAGCAAACGCTCCTAGTAGAGCTGGAAGACAACCTTGAGCTATTTGAGGACATAGGTGAATAGGACCCCGCTCACTTTGAGAAAGAAGACTCATTGGAACTTTCTGCTAAAACATCTCCTACCGTGCCTACCCAACCTAATCATGTATCTCTATTATACCCATTTATGTTCTTGTTGCTACTTCACCATCACCTGCCACCATCACTACTACTATTACTACTTCTATTACTTCTACTAATGATGTCCCTGCTGCTACTGATACCCCTACTGTTGACTAGCTCCCTCCTCCTGCACTACCATAACTAAACCTTGTTGCTAAGTTGTTCATTGGAGTAAGTGTAATTATGGATAACCTTCACACTCATGTTTCTGAGGAAGTTTAGTAGGTTCTGGATCATATTGATGAGGCCCTAAAGACACTCATGGTCGTCTCAACCAACTAGAATTCATAGTGTCAAAGCTTCAGTCTATGGTCTCGTTACTTGCCATGACTACCCAACAATATCAGTTCGCCTTCAGGCATTTAGGTTGGCCTATGTGGCTATTTGCATACTTAACCTATGTGGCCATCTCATGGACACCACATCCATTATCCCTATAGTACAACTCCCATTCTGACCTCTAGCTCATGCCCTAACCTGGTAACCGTCATCCTGACCCTAGGAGTGCACTATGAAACCTCATCCCCTATGGAAACTAAGCCATGTGTTCGGTCTCTTGGGTTACACTCTCGACCATAATATGTATTTGGCCTCTCGATTTATGTCCTCAGCCATAACATGTATCCAGTCTCTCAGGTTATGCCCTCAATCATAATAGGTATCTGGTCTCTCAGGTCATGCCTCAACCATAACATGTATTCGATCTCTTGGATTATGACCTTAACCATAACATGTATTACACATAAACAATGCAAGCAAGCACAACCCCTTTTGTGCGAGTTCCTACTACGTCCCTTGCCTAAATACATATTGTAATATGTATCGGCATTTTGCCTTAAACACTATATGAAAAATGGTAGCACCCATACCATTTCCATTGCGTCTTAGGACTCTCGTCCATTTATAATATGTACACCAAACATATTATAAGCCAAGATATAAATGTATACACACAAGTAAATAGAATTATGAGGCATGTACATTCCCTAAAATTTATAGTTCCCGTTAGAATGGAGTGATACTACTCATACTATCCCCCAATCGTGTCAACTAAATCCCAAACAACCTCCACCATGCAAATTAAACGTAACACATTTAATAATTAAATGTATTTAAAACAATTTAGGAAAATCAATCCTAAAATATAAATATAGATATATGTACATATTTATACAAAAGAGAGCTAAATCCCTCACCTGTATTTCATGCTTGCCATTGCATCCCAAAGGTATGGAAGATGCATCAAAGAAGCTATCCCTATAAAGTAACTATGTAAAACATGTCAAAGTTACAAAATAAGAAAATTCCCTACCACTACCTTTACTCACTCCTTTGGTCATAACTCTTAATTGATAAATAATTTTCAAATGAGACTTATACCATTAGAAACTAAGCTCAAAGAGCATTCCAACGATATAAGATTTGCTAAAAATGGAGTCCAAATAAAAGAATTATAGCCGTTTGAGAAAAGTCTAAGAAAAACATTGTAGCCTAGTCTAAGCATGGGTGGCACCACGTCCTTCTTCTTCTCGTTCCTTTCTATAGTGGGGCACTTGGGTGCCATGATCTGGAACTTGTGATTTCTCCTTGATTTTTGTCCAAAATCTGCCAAATCTCCACTATTTCTTATGATTTCTTTCATTGGTTTTTATCCCTGGTGTTCAAAGAGTGTTTTGACACCAAAACTCCTAATTTTAACCCACAATCCAAGTCCTAATCATCAAATCCCCTCCCAAAACACTAAAATCCAAAAATATTGAAAAGTTTTAGAAATTGGAATACCTACCTCATTTTCTTGCTTTCCCAATATTGATTGGCTGCCGATGACCTACCCCATCACTGGAGAACGGTTGTCCGAAGCTTGGGTCTTGAGTTTGGGTAGGGAAAGTAGAGAGAAGATGGAGAGAAAAAAAGTAAAGAGGGAGGGAGAGAAATGGAAAATGAGGAAATAAGGTGAGGTCACCTATATATAACCCTCCATGGTGAAATTGTTGGTTTGCCCTTCGGTTAACACTATCCACAACAAACCTGTAATTTCTCCAACTCAGTATTTCCCAAACCTTAGGTACCCCACAGCTTTTTCTTATTACATGTTAGTCCATCCTCAGACTTAGAAATTTATCCAACTCCCTTAATTCCCTATCACTCCTTATCTCGTACAACTTGTTATTCTTACCCCATATTTCTTTATTACGCAACGAAAATTTTTCCCTTGTATTTCAATTTACTCCTTAAAAATTTAATTTAATTAATACCTAAAAATCACGGGTATTCACACTCTTACATTATTTCACATTTTAATTTAATTGTGTTTATCATAATTTAAATAAACTCATCTACTTATATTTTAATTTCAAAATAAGCTCATGTATAGAAATTTACTTTTGGATATAAACAAGTTCCAAATCTTCAAAGTTTAAAAATAAATCAACATCCATAAATATAGACCAGAAATTGTCCAAATGGGTAAATCCAACATATTCATCAAAAAGAAAGTTTAAACCAGATCTCCTAGGTGACCTATGACACTACAAAGCATCCTAGACAAAGAACTGAAATAAAAGACATAAAACAATAGAAGCCTGATCCCATAACAGGAACGACGATGGTACTCTCAGTTACTCCTTGAACAAGGGCTCCTCAATAACCACATGATCTGTATAAGAAAAATATATATGGAGGGTATGAGTTTTAAACTCAGTGAGTGGCATGGTGAAACCATAGCTGAATCTAAATACATCGTAAGTTAAACAACATGTCCAAAGGCCACAATTCATATGAGACAAACATAGTAAACAAACATCACATGGTCATAATCACTAGATCCTAATCATAATCACAATCACATACGCAGTACTTGTCTAGTAAAGGGGTGCCCCTCAGGAGTACTCTCAACTTGGGCCTCTTCCTCCTCCCTTCTACTAATGCACAAAAATCCATCATAATGGTAAAGTGACCATCATGAGTACTCTCAATCGATCCCATCCATCCTATTGTAAGATGTGTCTGTCACTCATACCTTAGCAAGGTGACCATTAGGAGCCCTGCTCAACTTGGTTCGATCTCTACATCCTTGTCATTTCATAGGAGGGTACCAATATCATAATCCAACATCAGACATTCAATAAATAAGATACAACCATGATGCATACAAGTTCTCTTCTCAGGAAAATTGTACCTAAAATCCTCACTAACCCAACTTAACCTACCGCAATTATCCATAATCATACAATCATCAAGTCAATGTCCGTCCTACGTTGTCACTATATTCTCAATCAACTTAACCTACCCCATGTTATCTAACCTATGAGGCTAAGGTAAGGCTAGTGAATCATCAAACCACTCACTCAGATTCCTTGTAAATCTTTAACGTGTTTTACCACAATCCTTTAAGTAAAGGATGTCATGATGGATCTTTCTGTAACATCCTATATTTTCCTCTATTGAAATTATATTTTCTTTATTATAGTTAGAAATGATGTTAGAACTTAGAAAAGTATGATTTTGAATGCCTAGAATTCAGTCATCAAGAAAAGGCATGAGAAATTGGGATAAATGAGCTAAGAATAGAAGAAAAATGAAGTTTTGAAGGAATCAGTCGACTAATATAATAAATTAGTCGACTGATAGCATCAGAAACGGACTAGGTTGCTGATATCTATAATCAGTCGACAGATGATTCTCTGTCATGCTAAAATTTTGAGACTTGTGGCAATCAGTCGACTAATCGGGTTGAATCAGTCGACTGATTGCCTGCTGGAGTACGAAAGTAAGTCTGTTTCAACTAAAAAATCAGTGAGAAATTGACTAGAATGCCCCTAATATGTCAATGAAGCTTAGAAACATGAGAATAAGGGTAAAAGAGGGTTTTTCATGGCAAGAAGACTTCCTTAGACTCTTTTTATAGCACAAGAGAGAGAGAAAAATGAGTTTTTTGAAATTTTAGAGATGAGAGAGAGAAACGTGGGGAAAAAGAAGAAGAGAGAGAAGGGACTCCTAGTTGAGTTTCTAACAAAGAAATCACCAAAGGTAAGCTTCCTAACTTGATTTCTCTAGTTTAGATGGATTCTAGTGAGTAAGGATGCATAGAATAGCCATTTTCAGACTAAGAAGAAGAAAATAAAAGAAAGGGGAGTCTGAAAGTTAAGGAAGTAAATGGAGCTAAAGAGAAACTAGGAGAAAATCCACAAGTTCAGCTATTAGGAAGAATCCAAGGTAGCTAGTTATTCATAAAAATATTTTAATTTCAGTTATTTATCATGCTTGTGTATAATATGTTATTGTTTATGGTATAGCTATCCATGAATATTTGAGAACATGTTTTCTTGTGAATATGGGACTTGACTCCTCATGGGATGTAGTAATTTCTCATAGGATGAAGAGTTCTCTTCATAAGAGGGCTAGAAAGCAAGATAATTTAGTTATTTATCATATTGTCCATGATTTAGCAATTATAGATATGTGGAAGTTCTCCATAAGAACATAGAGTTAACTCTCTCTTGAAAAGTAGAGATTATGTCCTTATGAGATGACAAAACTAGAAATTTCTCATGAGATGACAGAAATACCTCATAGAATGTAAAAGTCCTTATGGGAAGACAGAGCCCTAGAAATTCCTCGTGGGATGACAGAAATTCCTCATAGGACATTGAGTACTTTTCCTGAGAAAGTAACTAGAGTAGTTAAAATAACTAGAGTAGCTAGAGTAGCAAAAGTAGACAAAGAATAGTGTACTATATTGAGAAAGAAACTAAGATACAAGTTATGTGCTAGTATGTTAGTTATATTTCATGGAAGTGTGAATTAGTTACTAAGAATTGCTTTTATGATTGAAATGGTTTTTGAAATGATTTCATTAAATAAACTAGCTATTGAGATTATATATCTCATGTTTTATGTTTTAACTAACCATTTCAGGATTTGAAGAAGCAAAAGATAGCAAGGAACAAGCTATCATAGTTGCTAGGTAGTTATACATAGAAAAGGAATATAAACTTAACTTCTTATGTAAACCTTTAGAAACCTATGCATAATTTGTGTGTATGTAAGCTCATTGTACTTTAGTTTCATTCTAGAAGAGAAATTGCAAAGGAAAGTTGAAGAAGTGTTGTAAATTCTATGCATAATGAAACTAGTTGATTTTATCAGGTTTTCAAGTTAATATCTTCTGAAATCTGATATTCAGAGCACATCAATCGACCGATATCCATGAATCAGTCGACTGATACCTATCGATTTTAGATATATGCAACTTTGAAGATTATCAGTCGACCGATAACCTCAGATCAGTCGACCGATTGTCCTCTGCCAGTTTAAAATTATAAATTGAAAAAAGTTTCAAAGTTGCCCTAATTTTATACAATCAGATATTTTTCCAAGTTTTCTAGAAAAGTCTTATGGTTAAAACCATAAGTTTTACAAGATCTTTACTACAATTTTCTTAAATTATATAAAATTAGTATTATTTTAGCAGACGTTACACTTTCTACCAATTATTAAAAATTACAAGGGTTAAAACTTAAAACAAAAAACTAACTTAAATTTGATTCTGACCTTTACACACTGTTTTGGTCATATCTTCCAAACAGTATGAAATTTTTTAACAAATTTGGTTTCTCTTAAACTAGACAAAAAGAGTTTTCTGTTGATAGGTAGTTCGTTAAAATTGAAATTTTTGTAAGGGAGATATGGCCTATTCAATGTGCTGGAAGATTTACGAACTTGAATTTGAAATTAACTTATCTTACTTTTTTTGTAACTTTCCTCTTGAAGTATTTTCTTGAAGCTCTTGATTAGTGTTTCAAATTTACAGAACCAAAGATGTGTTTAGGTGTTGTTTGATGGTGTAGGGGCTAGGGTGTTCTTGCTTTGGTAGAGGGAAAAAGATGTGTAGTAGAGGAAGAGATGGGAGAGGTGCCAAACAAGGCTAGGGTTTTGGGGTGGACGCCTAGGCTATTGGTCATGTAGGGGGAAAGGGGTAGAGAGAGAGATCTAATGTTTTTGGTGTGGGGTTTTTATTTTAAATCTTAGGCTAGGTCTTTTAGTAGGATTCTTATTTCTTTTAATTAAATTTTAGGTTTATGTTGTTTTAGTCTTCTTCAGTTTTATCTAGTTCATTTAATTTATAGTTTATTTAAATGTAATCTTAATATTTCATTTGTTGAGTTTCATGGCTACTTTAGGGTAGAAAATTATATTTATTTATTTTGTTAATCTTTAGGTTGTTGTATGCTACTTTAAACATTAATTTTATAATTGTAGGAAGAGAGAGAAGGGGATTTCAATTAGTCTTAGAGATTTAAGATTAAGTATAAATTTTAATTTGTTTTAGGTTAGATAGGTTAATTTAGATTAGTTTGTTAAGGTTTTGATTATTAAATCATTTATTGGAATATTGTAATTGAACTAACTCCTAAGAATCTTATCTAAAGTAATTTAAATCTAATCACTTTAACCACCTTAGTTATTTTGTAGTTTTCATTTATCCTTTGGTTTACTCAATTAATTTATTATTAGTTAACCTCATGTTATTCAATATCATGTTTTTGGTTTTTTTTTTGTGTTCCTACACGCCACCTCCATGTATATTCATAAATATATATATATTATTTTACTTTGTATCCTTCCGTTAATTATCCAAGCTTATTTTAAATTATTATTTGCATAATCTTTCCAAAGGATCTCAACCTAATTTGACTAGGGTTCTTGTCTTAAACTAATATATAGTTATTTAATAGATTTGGTTTACTTATTATTTATTTCTTTGGCTTAACCCTTATTATACCATTTCTCTTATTATTATTTTATCATATTTTATGCTTGTTTTATGCACCTAGCTCATTGTGTCTATCACTATTTAATTTTTTTCTTCTAATTTGCACACTTGTTATCTTTTTTTTCTTGAAGTCTTATTTGGGCTTTTCTTACTATTAATATATCATTTTTTTCCTTCAAAGGCCCACAAGCCTCATACCCAAGCCCAAAAACATGAAATAGCATAAACTGAATTAAATAAAAACAAGATAGCCAGAAAAATATTCAAATTTCACATACAGGTCTTAGACATTTTTTCCCTATGATGAACTTGTTTTCAAGAGCATGGACCAACGACCAAACTCTGTTTCTTTCAAACTAGTTGAGTTCCTCCTACATGTCAATTATCCAAGATTCATCTTCCAAGGCCTCGATTACACTTTTTAGTTAAATCTAGGACACGAAGGCCATGTTGTTCATTCTCCTCATTGATGACCTGGTTCTTCTTTCTTTTGTAAGACCACCAATGAAATATTCGTGAGGATAGTTGGATGTTCCCCTCCATTCACTTGGAATTCTTTGGTGATTGTTTGCAATGTTTCACCAAGTTCCTAATTTGGTGCTTCCGATTCCTATTATGTCATTTGGTTATCATGATCATGGCCCTCCTCTTTTCTTTATAATCAGGAGATTGATTTGCTGTTTCCTCCTTTTCTTTTTGTTAAGCAAGATTTTTCTATGTTCTAGATGGCTCATCATCATCACATGTTCTTTCATTATGCTCAGAAGAAAGGTTAACTTTGTCAAATTAACATGCATAGTCTCTTCTATTGTTCTAGTTCTTTTATTATATACTTTATATGCCTTACTATTATTTGAGTATCAAAAAAGTATTCCTTCATAAGTTTTAGCATCAAATTTATCCAAATTATCTTTTACATTCAAAATATAGCATTTACAACCGAATGCACAAAAATAATCAATGTTAGTTCTTCTTTCTTTCCACAATTTATATAGAGTCTTATTCATTATTGGTATAATAAGGCACCTATTTAGAATATAGCATAAGGTGATGACAACCTTAGCCTAGAGATTCTTTGGGAGGCTATTTTCACATAATATGGTCTTAGCCATGTCAAGCAGGAACATATTCTTTCTTTCAACAACGCCATTTTGCTGAGGAGTTCTAAGGCCTGAAAAGTTGAGTTACTCCATCTTTGTTGCAAAGTTATTCAAAACAAGCATTCTCAAACTCATTTCCATGATCACTTCTAATAATAGTGATTTAGGCTTCTTTTTCGATTTGAATCTTTTTGAAAAATGTTGATTACTTGAAAGCAATCATTTTTATTTACTAAAAAGTATACTCACGTAAAACAGGAATAATCATCAATAATCATTAACCAATATGACTTCTCTCCTAAACTTTTGTGTTCTTATTGGACTAAAGAGATTTATATGAATTAACTAGGGGGTCTAGTGGTTGAAACATACTTTTTTGAAGAAAATGATTTTTTAACTTGTTTTCCTTTTTGGCATGCTTCACATACATGATCCCTTACATATTTATCCTTAGGAAGTCAAACAACTAGGTCCCTGTTGGAGAGTTTTGAAATTAATTTCATATTGTGATGACCCAATTTGTTGTGCCATAACCAACTTTGATCACTAGTTATTGTGAGACATTTATAAGGAAAATAGTTTTTGTTAGACAAGGCATAAACGTTTTCATACATGTACCCTTCAATTAGGGTGTTGTTTTCATCCTTGTTTCTAATAAAGCATTTTTCATATGTAAATGTTACATTATACCCTTTATCATAAAGTTGACTTATACTTACTAAATTATATTTTAGTCCTTCAACCATAGATACATTTTCAATAGAGAAAGTATTATTAATATAGAACTTACTGATGCCAATAATTTTACCTTTCTAGTTGTTTCCAAAGGATATGTTTCCAAGATTTTTTCATGTTTCATACTGTACAAAGCTGGATTTATCCCCTGTTATATGTCTGGAGCATCCTAAGTCGAGGAACCAGCATCCTTGTTTCTGTTTTGACCTTAGACATACATGCATGTAATTAATTTTAGGTCCCCAAACTTAGTTGGGTCCTGTGCATTTAGGTACCTACATTCTTTTAATAGTTTCCTTTTTGGTTTTGTTGTGATTTATATGATATATAACCCTTCTTTCCACTTGCATAGTATATTTTTGAAGCATTTAAGGATTCAGCTTTAAAAACATGTTTGGGTTTCTTTCCCTTTTTCACATAACCTAGATTAGCCTTATCTAGGGTCTTCTTTTGGCTCCCTAGCATAAGATCTAAGTTTTCTTGTCCTTGGATAAATCTACTCAAATCATATGTTAGAGATAATTCATCATAGGTTATTGAAGATTCATTTACCTCATCAAGATCCTCCTCTGAGTCACTACTGGTCATGAGACATATGTTTGCCACCTTAGGTTATTAAAAATCTTAGCCTCTTTCAAGGAGGTCATCATCACTTCATAATGCATAGGCCACCATTGATTTTCGATCCTTTCTAGTTTTTGTGAGTATAGGTATTCTACATGAACATGTCCAGACTTCTTGCACTCGTAGCAGGTTACCAATTCACAATTTTGTTTTAAATATTCTTTATTTCTGTTACTTCGATATCTCTATTTGTAGAAATCAAACATCTTCTTTGAAAACAATGTCATATCCTTGTCATCCATCATTTCTTCCTAGGAGGTTGATTCTTCTTTTGTTGTATTGGCTTTAAGTGCCACCCCTTTTTCTTTTCTTCTATTTAGTTCCTTTATTTCTCTTCTAGATTGGTCTTTTCATAAGCGATGAGTTTTCCTCTAAGCTCATCAGTAATCATGGTTATTTTTATTCTAGATTCCTTGATTGTCATGACTTTTATCTTTTGGGGTGTCGTTAAATTCTTCAGGACTTTGCAAACAATTTTCTCATGTTCATACATGGCTCTCATAAGATCAAGTTCATGTGTGATCTTTCCAAGTCTATCAAACATCTCTTCAATTGTTTCATTATCTCACATTTTGAAATTGTCAAATTCGTCCTCCAGGTTGTTCGTTTTGGTTTTTCACACCTCATTAGTACCTTCATAGGTTATTTAGAGCTTCTCCCACGTTTCTTGGTGTTCTAACACCTTGATAGCTTCTTAAACTCCTCTGCATTCATAGCACACAAAACGGTAGTTAATAGCTTTATAATTTACCTCAATCTTTTGGTCATCCTCTTCTGTCTATTTGCTCTACGTTCTAAGGACCACAACTCCTTCCACCTTCTTCTTTAGAATATTGGGACCATTTACAATCACTCTCAAAACTTGCATATTTTGAGACTTCAAGAATATCTCCAAGCACATTTTCTAATATGTATAATCTGTTCCATCGAAGAAAGGAGGTCTATTTGCACTTTGACCTTCGGCACCAAGTACCTAACTCATCTTCTAGATCTTTTACTCTGAGAGGTTAATCCTACAAAATAAAACTGGAGACCTACTCTAATAGCAGATGTTAGAACATGTGTACCCAAGAAGGGGAGTTGAATTGGGTACCTACTTATTTTTAAACTTAAACAAATTTTCTTTTGAAAAATATTTAATTAGTTTCCTAAAAAGTTAATTAGGTTCCTAAAAAATTGGTTATTCTGAGATCCTTATTAAAGCTTGCTTAGAAAATGATTTCTTGAAGTGATATTATCAAAGTAAAAATGATAAGCAATAAAACAAAGAGAGGACATAAGCAATATATTATGGTCCAAAGAAATCTCGAAAGATATTCCTACGTCTACTCCTGAAACACACAGTATAAGAATTTTATTAAGGAAAAAGATAACAAGTACAACCAATAACCTAGTTGAGCCTCAACACCTTGCTTTTATGATGCCACTATCAACAACCTCAAAGTATGGATCAACAGGACCCTGCTTTTATGCTAAACTGATCGCTAAGTTTTACCAAGTCCTTAGCAAAGTTAACACCAGGTAAGTCACCCCAGACCTTTTACAACCTCTCCACCAGAGAAGATCAGCCAAGAGCTTTTACTGTTTTACACCTCAACACCAAGAACCACACCAAATCCCTAACAGCTTGTCCACTCACAGGACAACAAACAACATTTATAAAAGAGATACAGTTCACTCATAACTTATACATAGATTCAACGCACTCAAAGAATACAACAGTTTTCACCACTCTCTCAAAAATAGGAAGGGATATATGCGCACAACTCAAGCTCTTTCTTTCTTTTCTTTCTTTCACTCAGGCTTATTGAAAATGGCGAAATGAGTTCTTTTATAACCTTGACAAACTAATCGTTGGATAGAGGCTCCTTCATTAAATGTTCTAAACTCCTTGAATGCTTGTATCTTGTCTATGAATCAGGTACCTCAAATAAAGAAAGTGTGTTACCCCGAGAAAGGAAATAAGTCAAGTTGAGTTGATCATCTTTCATTTGCACAAATCTTCCAGATTTATTTGTGATTATTCATTCTTGAATGATCCATTCCTTTTTGGCAGCTCCTGTGTTTGACTTCTTTGAAAACAATCACATTCCTTATTTAGGCTTCTAGTAATTAATTGCATAAACTTTACTTTATTGCGTGACGCTGGACAATTTCCTTTTCTGTTGATTTTGACTTCACGTAATTCTATATCTGTCTCCATGTAAAAGATCTCACCTTATCAAGTTCTTTATTTCAACCAATCAGCATTCATGTGTAATCTTTCCTTTTTCAACAAGATACAGAATATGAATTGATTCATTAAATATTTGTTGCATCAAGGTCTTGGAGATTACATTAATAAAAAATCTTGTGCATGAGGAACCTTGTTCCAACAAGTAGCAATCAAGAAGATATTCATAAATTTTCAGAATGAATTTTAAGCATTGGAGAAGGAGTCATAGATGTTTGTAATAATGGTAAAGCAATTGTTGATATACTTGATGATATTCTAATTAAATCTGACACTAACCCTATAGTTGTGATTGTTCAAAGCACTTACCCCAAATTCATAGAGAATATTGGCCAGTTCAGTTATTTCCAAGATAGAGATATATTAACACCAACACTGCAAAATGTTGACACCATCAATGACTACATGATATCTTTACTTCCAAGTGAGTAAAACCTTACTTTATACATGTATACTAACCATGTTTATTATAATTATTTGATATGTGCTTTTAACATTGGTTGAAAACCATCATCTGCAAGTTGATTGTATAAAGTTTAAATTTTAATAATATCTTATCACTCAATTTATAATTTAAATGCAATTTTCCAATTAACTTATTTTACAAACTATATTGTTAGCACATAAAAAAATTAAATTAATTTTCTTCATTGCTTTGTATAATATTACATCTATTGTTTTTAAAACATAATTTTAATATGCATAGTATATTGTTATAATTATATTTTAATATAAATTTAATTTTTATTAAGTATAAATAATAATTAAATTTATATTATAAAATTTGTTATTAAATTTTTTAAACTTTTATATGATTTAAAACGAGTAAAGTAAAATAATAACATATTCTCTTATTATAAGATTTGTTATTGTTTTATAACATATAATAATTAATGTATATTGTTTTGAACTTTGTATACAATAACAGAAGTTCCTATATATATATATATATATATATATATATATATATTAAATTTTGCATATATATATATATATATATATTGAATGTACATTAGTGGCTCAGTGGTGGAGAGTGTTTTCCTCTTTTATGAAACCTGTGTTTGAATCCTCCAACAAGCACTTCATTGTTTTTTTCCTCAAAGTAAAGCATATGCCACGTGTCGTAATTCTATTGGATATATCAGGTGACGTGAAATTCCTCCACGTGACAAAATGACGTGGTAGATGATATTTGCCACATAGTAGCCTAGTTAGTATTTTCCATTAGTTTCTTTGACGGTATAAAAAAAATGGCATATTTGAAAAAAAAATTGAAACATATGAGACATATTTGACCAAAAAAAAAAAGTTAAGGACATGAATGAAAATCGATGTAAAAGTTGGAGACATGACATATCATTTTGCCTATTTATAATTTAATTATGTATAATCTTTATTTAAATGTTGGTGCTATTAATTACTACATGATATATTTGCTTTCAAGTGATGAAAGGATTTACCTGAGTTTCGATAGTATTTGTAAGGCTGATACAAATGTGAACAATATGGATGACTTGTATACAACTGAATTTCTCAATACTATCAAGTTGTCATGCTTGCCAAATCATGAACTCAAGTTAAAGATTGGAGTGCCAGTAATTTTGTTGAGAAATATTAACAAGCATCTGGACTATGTAATGACACAAGACTAATGGTAACAAAACTTGGAGAACACATTGCAGAGGCAAGTGTTTTGTCTGGTGACAATGTTAGCCAAAAAGTTTTCATCCCTCAATTGTTGATAATACCTTCTAATTCAAGGCTGTCATTCAAACTTAGAAGAAAACAATTTCCATTAGCAATTTACTTTTCAATGACAATTAACAAAAGTTAATGATAGTCATTGTGTAATGTTCGAATTTATCTTCCTACTGCAATTTTTTCACACAGTCATATGTTACAGTATCTCGTGTTCATAGCAGACAAGAGTTGAATATTTTCTCACTAGATTAATTTTACATTTTTCTTTTAATGAACAATATAATGTACATGAAATTTAAATATCCTCTTTTATAGTTGCAGCTCCCCTATAACGCATGGGTCCAACTACTATTTCATATACTAAAAATAAATTGGCAATAAATCTCGTCATTATCGAAATCTCAACTTAAGTAATTACAAGATATCAATTATTTGGTAAGATAATCTGTAGTATTTATTAAATGTTCATACACTATCACTGCTTTATTTATTTATTTTCTTTGGTTGAACAATTATAGCATTCTTAACGTTTTCAAATTGTATTGTATTGTGGCAGGTTATGGGGTGCTTTTAACCTGTCTTTCCTTGGCTGTATTAGCTTTAATATCTGTGAGTTAGTTCTACCAATAAAAGAAAAGAATATTAAATATTTGGGTTGGGGTTGCAAACTAGGAGAAGATAGTGCAGTGAAATTGGTCTATGAATGAATTTCTCACCGAAAAAACTAACATATATTTTCTTATATTTTTATTATCTAATTTTTAATTAGATTATGAATTCTCAAGTTATAGCACGATAAGTATATAATTTAAAAAAAAATTCTATATTTTTATAATTTAATATTGTATAATTAATTTTTAATAAACATTTTTCTCATATTTTATTTTTAGTAGAAATCCTAGTACTAGAAATTTAAAAAACAATATGTATGCTAGTCCTTTCTTACCCAACAAAAATGCCCAAAGTTCTCAACAGTTTTCTTTACTTTTATGTGTTTTGGGCCTTTTGTCCAAGTTTGGGCTCATAACATTGTTCTTTGATTTGGGCCTTTATAAATCTGGGGCTGGCTCTCAAATGAAAAGGCTTCCTTCATGCCAGAGTCCATGATTATTCAAAATCCAATTCTCTTTATAGGAGAAAACTTATCGTTTATGTTTTTACTATTAAATTTTTCATTAAAAATAAAATATGTATAAAAAATATTTTGAAAGATTACTCATTTAATGTTGAGTCGTGAAAAAAAATAGAGTTTTTTTTTAAAAAGTCCATAAATTTATCATATTCTGATTAGAGAATTATACAATTATCATTTTTAATTAAAAAACCTAATAACAAAAATATAAAAAATTGTATATAAAATATATATATATATATATATATGCACCCCAAGAGACTTCAATTTGACTCAGAACAACCTAAACACATTCAATCATAGAACGTTTTAGCTAGTTTAGATAATCAAAAAAAAAAAATTTGTTTAGGAGCTAATCAAATTAGCCATCGTTTAAATAACCAAAACAAAAGTATGTTTAAGATATTAATAAAATTATTAATAAATACCAATTTGGGTCACCTCAATGCAAACATCACGAGTCAGACATCGTGAGTCTTGACTCGCAAGAAAACAACCCCCACCTTAATGCATGCGCCTTCCAAGTATGTACATTTGCAACACTATGACTCAAACCACCAATGATATAACTTGAGCTTTTGGTTTCTTGATTTCCATTGATGAGATTTAAGCTATACATAAGAAAACTTGATGTGATCATGAAGGCTGTCCTTGAAGAACAAGAGGCTGAATCTATACTTGGGCCAATAACACGTTCAAGGGCCAAGAAGCATCAAATGGGATTGACTTGGGTTTCTTTACTTGTGTGCAATGATGGGCAGGGTCAAATCAGAAGCTTGGACTTTGAAGAATAAAAGAACTACAGATTTTTCTTATTTTTAATAATTTTCGTGCATGACTTTTTGGGATATAAAATCTGATGTAATTTAATGTTTTCAGAGTTGTTGTAGTGTCATTTAGCTTTCCAAGTGGTTGTAGTTGTTGTTGTTGCATTAATGAGGTGGTTATAGGGTGACTGTAGTTGTTATAGGCTAGGCTCATTAATGAGGTGGCTGTAGGTTGACTATAGTTGTTGTAGGCTCATTAATGAGGTGGCTATAGGGAGGCTGTAGTTGTTGTAGGCTTATTAATGAGGTGGCTATAGGTTGACTATAGTTGTTGTAGGCTCATTAATGAGGTGGCTGTGGTTGCATTAATGAGGCAGCTAGCTTTTGTTATCTATAAAAGGGAACTTGCTCCCTTGTGGCAAGATAATCGGATTTGAGTGAATTATATTTCAGATTGCTTTGTGCACATCTATCTTCTCTTATCTAACAATTGTGTTAGTGTGGCGAGAAAATCTCAGAATTCTTATCACTCCCATTCCGTTCTCTAATCTGGGGTGTGGCAAATTCAACCCATCTTAGCTTGATTGTGGCACCATAGGCTTATCAATTTAGTTGAGTTGGTTTCTTCTCTTTATTTTCCTTGTGGTACAGATTGTGTCCTCTTTTAGGCACATCATATTGGTATCAAAACGGTGGTTTCGTGTGGGAAAACTCTTGTAACTTGAGAGTAGAACACTTAGAGAGAGAGAGATCATGTATAGAGATAACAGTTCTGAACTTCCAATTCCAATGGGGCTTACTTTAGAGCAAGCTCAAATTCTGAAGTTGGAAAGGTCTCAAAGTCAAATGGAGAGATCTCAACAACAAATGATAGAGCGGTTGGATCATTTGGTAGAACAAATGGAGAGGCTAAACCGTCAACCAAGGCGTGGGCTGCGAAGAAATAGAAATGAAGAGCAATCGGACCAAGAAAGCAATACAGAAGATGAAAGGTCTCCAAGGCCAAGGAGGCAGTAAAGAGAGCAAGAATTGAAGATTAAGATAAAGGTCCCTACTTTCAAGGGAAGTAGCTCTCCAGAGGAATTTTTGGAGTGGGTGCAGCGTGTAGATAAGGTCTTTGAGTGCCATGAGTACTCGGAGGCAACCAAATGTCGTCTTGCAGCCCTTGAATTCACGGATTATGCCAATTTATGGTGGGAGAATTTGAAGAACCAACGGAGGAGAGATGGTGAGGAAGAAGTTAGAAATTGGAGGCTAATGAAGAGACTTATGCAAAGAAGATTTGTGCCAGAATATTACAAGCAAGAGCTCTTCTTCAAATTTCAATCCTTGAGACAAGGAGGTATGTGTGTAGAAGACTATGTGAAAGAGTTTGAGATACTAATGATTCGATGTGAACTGAATGAACCTCAAGAGCAAACAATTGCAAGGTTCATTGGTGGTTTGCATAGGGAGATTGGTGATTTGGTGGAACTACAAAATTATGTAACCTTAGAGGATGTTATTAAACTTGCAATCAAGGTGGAGAGACAAAGGAAGAGAGTTTCTAGTAAGCAAATGTCACAGCCAACTAGAAACAAAATCACAAATTTCTCTACAACACCATCATGGGCTGCATCTAAAGGAGAAGAAAAAAAGGTGGAGACGAGGGAGTCTTCAAAACTTCCATCAAGTTCATCAAAAGGGAAAGAAAAGGGAGCTGATTCAGAACCTCCTAAAAGGAGTAGAGATGTAAAGTGCTTCAAATGTCTTGGTCATGGGCATTACGCATCTGAATGTCCAAATCGTAGGGTAATGATCATCCAAGACAGGCATGGAGAAGTGGTAAGCGAAGATGAGGCAGTCATTGAAGGAGTTATGGAAGAATGTTTGATAAGGAAAACATGGAGTATGCTGATGAGGGAGAACTCCTTGTCATAAGGCGTGCTCTAAATTTGCAAGCTAAGCCTAGTGATGAGCAAAGGGAGAATATTTTTCACACAAGGTGTACTATTGAAAAGAAGGTTTGTGGTGTAATTATAGATGGAGGGAACTGCACAAATGTGGCTTCTACTACTTTGGTGGAGAAGTTGAATTTAGCCACAACTGAACACCCTCATCCTTACAAATTGCAGTGGCTAAATGAAGATGGAGTTGTGAGAGTAACTAAACAGGTTGTTGTGCCATTTTCTATTGGGAAAAATTACAAAGATAAGGTACTATGTGATGTTGTTCCAATGAGTGCTAGTCATTTGCTCTTGGGAAGACCATGGCAGTATGATATAAGAGCTTTGCATGATGGGTTTAAAAACACATATTCCTTTGGGAAAGATGGAAGGAAGATTGTGTTAGCACCATTGAGTCCTCAACAAGTGAAGACGCATCAACAAGAAGTTGAAAGGAAGGATAATTTACTTGCCAACAAAGGAGACATTGAGAGAGCTTTATCCAGCTCTAATTTAGTTCTTTTATTGCATTTGAAGGAGATAGTACCAGAAATTGTGGGATCACTTCCACCACAAATTCAAAGGCTATTGGAAGAATTTCATGATGTATTTCCAGAAGAACTACCAAAGGAATTACCACCAATTCATGGTATTGAGCACCAAATTGATCTTGTACCAGGAGCTGCCTTACCAAATAGGCCAACTTATAGAATGAATCCGGAGGAGGGAAAGGAGTTGCAACATCAAGTAAATAAGTTGCTGGAAAGAGGATATGTGCAGGAGTCCATGAGTTCTTGTTCAGTACCGGCCTTATTGGTGCCAAAGAAAGATGGGACCATGAGGATGTGTGTGGATAGCAGAGCAATCAACAAGATTACAGTCAAGTATCGTTATCCCATTCCAAGGTTAGATGACATGCTTGATGAATTACATGGCTCCAAAGTGTTTTCAAAGATAGACTTGAAGAGTGGTTATCATCAAATTCGTATGAAGGAAGGAGATGAAAGGAAGACAGCCTTTAAGACAAAACATGGGCTGTATGAATGGAAGGTCATGCCATTTGGATTATCCAATGCCCCAAGCACCTTTATGAGGCTAATGAACCATGTGCTTCGAAAATTTATAGGTATGTTTGTTGTCATTTATTTTGATGACATTTTGGTTTATAATAAAAATTCTGAAGAGCATGAAGAGCATTTGAGGTAAGTATTTGAAGTATTACGAGAACAAAAGCTATTTGGAAATTTCAAGAAGTGCCAATTCTGTCAAGACCAAGTTATTTTCCTTTGTTATGTTGTCTCTCAACATGGGGTACACATGGATGAGGAGAAAATAAAAGCAATCAAGGAGTGGCCAATTCCTAAAAGTATTTCTGAGGTACGAAGTTTTCATGGCCTTGCTTCTTTTTATAGACGATTTGTAAAGAATTTTAGCACTATTCTTGCACCATTAACTGCATGCATCAAAAAAAATTGTGAGTTTAAATGGACCGAAGCTACACAAAAGAGTTTTGACTTAATCAAGGAGAAATTGTGTTCAGCACCTATTCTAGCTCTTCTAGATTTTTCAAAGGTATTTGAGATTGAATGTGATGCATCTGGAGTAGGGATTGGAGCTGTCTTAATGCAAGATAAGTGTCTCATTGCTTATTTTAGTGAGAAGCTTGGTGGAGCAAGTCTGAATTACTCAATCTATGATAAAGAGTTCTTTGCACTAATTCGAGCTCTTGAGACATGGCAGCATTATTTATTACCAAAGGAGTTCATCATTCACACTGATCATGAGTCCCTAAAGCATTTGAAGGGGCAAGGGAAGCTGAATCGAAGACATGCCAAATGGGTGGAGTATTTGGAAGCTTTCCCCTATGTAATCAAATACAAAAAGAGATAGACGAATGTGGTGGCTGATGCATTATCTCGGAGGTATGCTTTGATTTCTCTTTTGAACACTAAACTGTTGTGCTTTGAACTTATTAAGGAGCAATACTTGCTTGATCCTATGCTAGCTAAAATCTATTCAGCTTGTGAGAAAATGGCCATTAAAGGGTTTTATAGGCATGATGGTTATATGTTCAAATTTAGGAAACTTGTGATTCCTAATTGTTCTATTAGGGAATTGCTTGTTAGAGAATCACATGCAGGTGGGCTAGCTGGACATTTTGGTGAAAAGAAGACATTTGAAATGTTGAAAGAGCATTTCTATTGGCCAAATATGATGAAGGATGTGCATCGGATTGTAGAAAGATGTGTTGCTTGTAAGAAAGCGAAGAGCCATGAGGCTGCACATGGCTTGTACATGCCATTGCCTGTTCCAGATCAACCATGGATGGATCTAAGCATGGATTTTGTGCTTGGATTACCCAGAATACAAAGGGGAAAAGATTCAGTTATGGTGGTTGTTGATAGGTTCTCCAAAATGTCTCATTTTATTTCATGTCACAAAACTGATGATGCTTCTCATATTGTTGATTTATTCTTCAAGGAAGTTGTGAGATTGCATGGCATTCCAAGGAGTATTGTTTCTGATCGTGATGCTAAATTCTTGAGCTATTTTTGGAAGACATTATGGATGAATCTTGGAACAAAGCTGCTATTTAGCACAACCTGTCATCCTCAAACTGATGGGCAAACCGAAGTGGTAAATAGATCTCTTTCCACTTTGCTTAGAAGTGTTATTAGTAAAAACTTGAAGAATTGGGAAGAGTACTTGCCGCATGTTGAATTTGCTTATAATCGAAGTGTTCATAGTACTACAAAGAAATCTCCATTTGAGGTTGTGTATGGATTTAATCCTAACACACCAGCAGATTTGGCACCTCTTCCAATTAATGAAAAACTTAGCTTGGATGGCAAAAGTAAAGCTGAATTCATGAAGAAAATGCATGAAGCAGTAAAAAAGCAAATTGAGAAGAAGAATGCTGCCTATAAAAAGTCAGTAGACAAGAGGAGAAAGCATGTTCAATTTAGTCCAGGAGATCTTGTTTGGATTCACCTACGCAAAGAGAGATTTCCAAATAAAAGGAAGTCTAAACTTATGCAACGAGCTGATGGTCCTTTTCGAGTACTAGAAAAGGTAAATGACAATGCGTATAAAATTGATCTCCTAGGAGATTATGGTGTTTCAGCAACATTCAATGTAAGGGACATAACCCCTTATTTGGAAGATAACATGGAGCTGGATTTGAGGGCAAATCCTTGTCAACCAGGGGAAGATTATGTGATCATAAAGGCTGTCCTTGAAGAACAAGAGGCTGAATCTATACTTGGGCCAATAACACGTTCAAGGGCCAAGAAGCATCAAATGGGATTGACTTGGGTTTCTTTACTTGTGTGCAATGATGGGCTGGGCCAAATCAGAAGCTTGGACTTTGAAGAATAAAAGAACTACAGATTTTTCTTATTTTTAATAATTTTCGTGCATGACTTTTTGGGATATAAAATCTGATGTAATTTAATGTTTTCAGAGTTGTTGTAGTGTCATTTAGCTTTCCAAGTGGTTGTAATTGTTGTTGTTGCATTAATGAGGTGGTTATAGGGTGGATGTAGTTGTTATAGGTTAGGCTCATTAATGAGGTGGCTGTAGGTTGACTATAATTGTTGTAGGCTCATTAATGAGGTGGCAATAGGTTGACTATAGTTGTTGTAAGCTCATTAATGAGGTGGCTGTGGTTGCATTAATGAGGCAGCTAGCTTTTGTTATCTATAAAAGGGAACTTGCTCCCTTGTGGCAAGATAATCAGATTTGAGTGAATTATATTTCAGATTGCTTTGTGCACATCTATCTTCTCTTATCTAACAATTGTGTTAGTGTGGCGAGAAAATCTCAGAATTCTTATCACTCCCATTCCGTTCTCTAATCTGGGGTGTGGCGAATTCAACCCATCTTAGCTTGATTGTGGCGCCATAGACTTATCAATTTAGTTGAGTTGGTTTCTTCTCTTTATTTTTCTTGTGGTACAGATTGTGTCCTCTTTTAGGCACATCAAAACTCATCCCAAAAAATTAATATATTAATCATATTCTAAGTAGTATTGAACACCTAGGTAAGCACCTTTTCAAATAGAAATTTAAATTTTGATTTATTACATTATGAGAAATTAATCCGTTTCTTTAAACTCCATTCTCATTAGTACTTAAATATCATTTTATATCACTTAAATTAGCCAATATCTAAATCACCATATATAGTTGCTTGCAGTGCATGATTACTTTGTAAAAAAACATTTTGCCTTGGGAACCACAAATTGTCAACATCTACATGCTTTAAGCAAACTATGATAATAGTTCTGTCACCTCTAATTATATAAACTCTCAGCAATGCCTTAAGTATATATATATAAATATATATATACACACACATATATGTACATATACTTTATATATATATATATATATATAAGGCTCCATATACTAATTATATAAACTATGTACATATATATGTGTGTATATATATATATATAAGGCTCCATATACTTTGCAATACTTGATTGACGTTGGTATCAAAGTGCAAATCAAGATCCACAACCCCTCACTAAAGCAACGAAAAACACCATAAATCAAAGCTTGGCTCGTTACTTGTCGAAAATCTTTTGTAATCAAAGTATAATCAGCTTTGCTCAACACCATAAATCAAAGCTTGGCTCGTTACTTCTCGAGATACTTGAAAAGGACTTTGACTTAGTTTGATAGTTTTCGGAGAGCAATATGAGTGCACGCCATAATGATAAAACCCATTTCATAATTCAAGTGTGTGTGTGTGTGTATATATATATATGGGAGCAGGAAGGACCAATGGACCATGCATGGTTGAGATAGAAGCTGCTGAGTTGGATGAAGGTGATATACATGTGTGGCGTTCACGTTCTCTGACCACATGTAGCCCTAGTGGTGTGCCACTTTATTAACACGAATTCTCTAACTTCCCCAATATCAATCATGACACATCGACACACATCTACAAAATTGCTTATCACCATTATATTTATGGGCCTTCCTTTGCCTTCTTCCTCACATTAAAAGGTTAATTATTCTCATCACTACCATTGACCCTTCGAGCCTTCATTATTCTCTGAAAATTTGTTGGGAGTGTGAGTGTATTTTAAAAAAGATAAACTCTACATTGTTTGAGAGTGAGGACACTTTATTGAGTTTAAAAAGAGTTAATTAAGAAAAGCACTGGACTTGCACACTTCAAGTGTAGGCCTAACACATTGCAAATTATAGATTTATTTGTTCGCGTGATCAAACTGAGTGGGATGAAATTTTACTTTCCCTATCATATTTTCTTTAATTAAATCTATTCTAGCCTTCCAAATAAGTTGTCATATACTGCAGTTATGGTTTGAGATATGATAATATAGAAACTAACACCTACTTTTCAATTTCGAAATTGATAAAATTAATTAATTGTTATCATTATTAACAACTACCCATTGTACACCACATTAATTATTCTAATCAAGTTTCGAAACATACTACTTTCTGCCTTCTCGTGGGCTTTTATGTGCTCTTATTTCATGGGGTTACATAGTTTTTCTTTTTCCCTGCTGTTCTCCTTTCTGAAGAGTTTGAGAAGTGTGTTTAATCTTGGAAAATTTTCGCATTGTCATTTAATTTATTCTGGTGTGACAAAATAATTCATAAGAACAGTATTTTAACACGACTCGATCAGATTGTTTTTTTCCTATATTTCATCAACAAAATTGAGCCCGACATGCCTACGTTTATTCCTCATTTGCTTACAAAATAAAAAGCCATATAACTATGTGTAACGTTCTGGTCTTACACAAAGATAGGGCAAAATTAATGGTGTAGACATATGGGACAGCAAGAAAGGAAATTGTCGTCGATTGAGAGGGCATTATTTCAGGGAATCAAAGTGGAACTTGTGGACCTCTCTCTCAATGCCTTCTCATCATTCACCACACTAATGAGTAAAGACTAATGACACATAATCATTTTACATTTGAATTTTGAATGAGGTCAAAATATCCAAACTCTTCCAAAAAGAGTTTTTTCTCTGTTTGTTTAATTACTTTGAAGAACGTAATTGATTTAGTCCTCGTGAATCATTGGATTACACGTAAAAAACACGTTTGAAATAAAATATTTGTCTGTGAAAATGCCCACAAATCGAAGCCACAATTTTTCCTTCTCGAGCTATGAGCGAGTTGGAGTAGCAAGTTCTGTTTGGTTGTGTATTGGTGACTTTTTATGAGTTGGCCAATACTGAGATTAGCGATTTGGGTGGGTATTAGGTATTCGATCAAAATTAATATTCACCATCTCATCAATTGATTACAAATATAATGAATAATTTTAAATTGAATAACTGAATTAATTTTAGAGATCTCCAAATTTTAGCTTAGGGTAATCAATATGATATCTAATGATATATATTATTTATGTATACAGTGGCAGAGCCACGTATGGTTGAGGGGGTGCAGCTGCACCCCCTGGATTTTACATAACCATATGTAAAAAAAATTCATTTTGCCCCCCTCTTGGTTTTTTTGGAACCCCCTTAGTATTTTTTTGAACCCTTTCAGTGACTTAATCCCTCTGTACTGCTTACAGTCATGAGACCCCCACTCCCCAGAGTTATAATTTTTTTTTATGATGATTAATTTCTCATTCCATTATTAGGGACTTCTTTGTAAAAGTTTGAAATTTGGTGTTTTTGTGCATAGGTCTAATTCTATTAAATTGGTTAATTGATTATGTAATTAGGATCATGAGTAACATTTGTGAAGTCAATTTTATGAAATTTTTTTTAATGATGGTTAATTTCTCATTTCATTATTAGGGACCTCTTTGTAAAAGTTTAAAATTTGTTATTTTTGTACATAGGTCTAATTTTATCAAATTGGTTAGTTGATTATGTAATTAGGATCATGAGTAACATATTTGTAAAGTCAATTTCATAAAATTTTTTCTTAATGATGATTAATTTCTCATTTGATTGTTAGGGACCTTTTTGTAAAAGCTTGAAATTTGGAATTTTTGTGCATAAATATAATTCTATCAAATTGTTTAATTAATTATGTAATTAGAATCATGAGTAACATATTTGTGAAGTCAATTTTATGAAATTTTTTCTTGATGATGGTTAATTTCTCATTTGATTATTAGGGACCTCTTTGTAAAAGTTTGAAATTTGAAATTTTTGTACATAGGTCTAATTCTATCAAATTGGTTGATTGATTATACAATTAGGATCATGAGTAACATATTTTTGTAGTGAATTTTATGAAATATTTTCTTGATGATGGTTAATTTATCATTCCATTGTTAGGGATCTCTTTGTAAAAGCTTAAAATTTAGAGGTTTTGTACATAGGTCTAAATTTATCAAATTGATTGATTAATTATGCAATTAGGATTTAGAAGAAGAAAAATTATTTTGTAATGGAAATATTTTTAAGAGAAAATTACCATTAAATCTAAAAAAGCGAATGAAAATTTTGCTCCCCCTAACCGAAGGGTCTTGAATACGCCACTGTATATATAATCAATTATATTCATCATTTATTTTTTAATTATGTTAGTTAATTAACCTTAAGAAATGAAATATAACCCTTCTAAATTATATCTAGATTATAATTTTTGCATCTGAACTTTAAAATTTAGAATTTTACGCTCAAAATTATCAAAAGAAACCACACCCTAGTTAAAATAGTGATATATACAATCTAAATAATGTGTCACGTGATATTGTCTATTATAATTGACAATCAAATTCTCCAATACTTGCATGATTTTTAACTCGTCCATGCGTCTTTTAAAATCTCGTGATTTTTAGATTTTAATTTTAACTAAGTCGTATTTAAGATTTTCACTTTGATACTTTAGAGAAATAAAGTGTTGAATTATAATTAGATTATAATTTAAATTATTTTATATAGTTTCCTTATTCTTATCATTTATCTCTCAAAGTAATTAAAATTACAAAGTTATTAAAAAAAATCACAAAGTCATATATCTTTTGAAAAAATGGGTATTGAATAATAATGTATTCTGATGTCTCTATCCATATTATCAAATCGAAGTGAGGTTTCAAGTATTAGGGAATCAAGTGACAATAATTGATAGAGTCTTGATGGACCAAGGAATATAGACCAAGAGATTAAGAGGGACGTTGGGTTAGATAAAGAGCCCAAGGAACCTGATAAATCACATGAAAAGAGGAGATTACTTGTGTTGTTTCATGATTACCAGCTGTCATAGTGTGGGCTATATTTGTTAATTCTTGTTATTTCTATAGTGTACTCACGGATATACTAGTCTTAAATAAACCTTCTTTTATTTGTAATAGACAGGTGTAGCTTAATAGTCATTAGGCTATGTCACTTTCTCAAATTAGGGTTTCGATCTGTATATTTTTCCTCTCTTCCCTAGGATTTGATACATGATACTACTACCATTTCCATTTCTATCTTGTCCATTTGTTTTCTCTTTACTGTGATATAACATTTTGGTGCTTTCATTGAGAGAACTTTGACATGGCAGAGGGAACTTGCTTTGCTAAGCTCGAAATTACGACAGTGGAAATGCAAAAAGTGAAATCACAAGTAAAGGAACGTCTCAGCATGCTAGATAATCAAATGTTGAACATCAAAGAGATAGTGGATGGATACAAGGAATCATTCAAAAACATGGAGGAGATGATGAAACAATTTTTTGTTGAATGAAGACAAGGAAGAAATGTCACAAACACTTGCAGTTGAATCTACGAAGATCAAAGATAATATTGGAGCTTTGGGAACTTTTCTGGGAAAAAGTATGAAGGTTGAAATACCACATTTCAATAGTACTGATGCGAAAGATTGTATTTTCAAAATCCAGGGATATTTCAATGTCTACGTGTCACGTCCCAAAATTTGAGCACGTGACCGGCACGGAAAGTGAATTTCATTTCACCTCCGTAAGCCTATCTTTCTCTTAAAAATCATACAATTCTTTTTCATGCAACCAAAACGAGTTCGGATGAAGAAGTTATGGCCGATTGAAAAATAAATTAAAATTTCCCGGTACACCTGGCGCCTGGGCGCCAATTCCTTCTTCTTCCCATCTCACCTTGGCGCCTAGGCGCCACGATCGCGACCCCTTCGCGATTTCTCTCGGTTTTGGCCCAAATCTGGCCAAATCTTCACCGTTTTTCATGATTTCTTCCATGGGATCTCACCCTTAATGTCTAAGGAGCATTTAGACACCAAAATCGTCAATTTTAATCGAGAAACGTAGCCGGAATCTCGATTTTACCTCAAACACTCTTAAAACTAGAAAATAGAGAAAAGCTTAAGAAATAAAAATTTCTACCTCGATTCCTTGCTTTCCCTATGTTGCTTGGCTCCTAGAGGCTCTCCCCGTAGCCCGAGATCCACCCTCTAAAGCCTGGTTGTAGAGTTGGAGTGTAGAGAGAGAAATTAGAGAGAAGGAAGAGAGAAGGAGAGGAGAGAAAGTGAAGAGAGAGAGAGGAAAGGAGAAAAATGAATAAAAAATAGGTGAGGCCACCTATATACTCGCCCGGGGTGAAATTATCACTTGCTCTGCAATTGACCCTCAGTCAAGACTAGCAAAAGCAAATTCATAAAATCTCACCTCAGGTGTTTCTAAATCCTCGGTGCCCCACAAATTTCCTTATTCACTTTAGTCCCTCTCAATATCTCAAACTCCACTTTAACCTCGAATCCATCATCTTTTCGGTACCGGACTCATAATTCATTCCCATAAGCTCTATTCTTCTTCTCGGGTTCCTACTTGGTCATTCCTCAAAAGTCCTCTATACTTTCTTTTCTTTTCACTTTAGTCCTTGAGAATTTGTAAAAATTTCCTAAATTAAAAATAAAAATTTCTATTCCCACATTTTCTTCACTAATTCAAAAAGAAAATTTTTCACATAATTAAATTTTTCACTAAACTTCAAATCATACTTTAAATATTCATAAAAATTCTTGGGATATTACACTACGGGACATCGATGGATGAACAAATTAAGATCGCAGCGTTTCACATGGAAGGACCCACTTACTCTTGGTACAAATAAGTGATGAAGAACTCACTTGTGCAGAATTGGAATCAATTTATTCAAGTTTTCCTTCTCAGATTTGGCACCACTTTATACGAACTTCAATGCCTTGGTAGGGAAATTTCACCCGAGTACCTTACGTGTCACTAGAAAGTGTATGAGACGAGATCTGAAGATTTTGGTAGACAATGGTAGCACTAATGACTTAATTAAGGCAATTATAGTAGAGAGATTGAAGTTGAAGAAAATAACAATTGTGGCTTTTCAAGTGGCTACAGGAGGTGGTACAAGCTTGGCATGTAGTCAAAAGTGTGAACAAGTGACCATTGATATTCAGGGTACCCCTTTTACTTTTGATTTATATGTGCTGGATATAAATGGTTTTGATATTGTACTAAGTGTACAATGGCTTATGAAACTAGGTACAGTTCTGACAAATTGTAAGGATATGACTATGCAATTTAGAGACCAAGGCAAGGATATAACTTTCCAAGGAGAAAACATGTCAGTATAGGAACCAGTCAAGGAGAGAAATATTAATAAATTAAGACAAAAGTATACTTCATATCCCTAACTTTTACACTGATTTTCACTTATGCCCTACCATTTTTTGGTCAAATATATCCCACATGTTTTATTTTTTTGCATGTATGAAAATTGAATCATATGTTTATGAATATGGCTTTAAGGTAAATAAGTTGCAATTGAGCTCTCGCATTCGATATGAGATGGTTCATTACTGCCTTTGCTTCATGCATGTGCCTCCCTTGCAAGGAATGTTTGACATAATATAATTGGATGCCGATAGTCTAGTTGAATGCCTACAGCATCAGGTTTTTGGCGTAGTCTTGTAGCATTAATGCTAGTATGGAACCATAAGCATAAGAAAGATATTGTACATGTAAAAGTGCATTAAAGCCCGATTGCTTCCTATATTGGTGTATGCCATGTCTGTCCCATACTTAGAATATTTATGAATTCCAACAAGCACCAGACATTTGTGTATGTACCGTTAAAAGCCTACTATTACTCCTTATATCAGTTCAGTGTCATTGTGTTCATACTTTTTGTATTCATATACTAGTGCATGCATAACTATATTCATATCTTTTATGGTAGAGCTGCTTTCAGTGAGTCAAATGGTTAGACTCACCTCCTCACAATTTTAGATATAGAAGACTCCATGGCCAATGACATACGAGCCAAAGATACCTTTCCATTGTTCAAGGTAAGGTAGAGTACCTTAGATTAGATTTATGTCAAGTTAGGTAATCTTATAAATGCTTTGTAGTCGAGTAATGAAATGTATTTATGTAAGAATATAGTAGGACCTAACACACAAGATTGTAATTCATGATTTGAGATTATGAAAAACTAAGTATAAAAGCATTCATTTATTTAAATGCTTATGAATGCAAATTTATGAAGGAAAAGAAATTTTTTTCATTCTTTCAATTCAAAGTTAAATTGTTCTTAAGTCAAAAAGATAGCTAAGTTAATGAATAAAACAAGGGTTCTTAGTGTAAGTTAGGCTTGCAGCGGTGTGAGCTAAGCATTATCCGAGCTAGCCCCGTGCCCGATTTTGGATCGTGACAATCATAGTGTGGGTTGTGTTTATTTTTTGTTATTTCCATAGTGTACTCACGTGATGTACTAACCTTAAATAATCCTTCTTTTCTCTATAATAGGCAGGTATAACTTAATAATCATTAGACTGTGTAGATTTGTCCCTTTCTCGAATATGGGCCCTAATTTGTATACTTCCCTTCTCTTCCCTAGGATTTGATACATGATACAACCATCATTTCTATTTCTATCTTGTCCATTTGTTTTCTCTTTACTGTGATATAACAATAATAAGATACAATTTTTTTATATCGAAATGGTTCAAATAATAAAGATATGTTTGAAACTCAAATATCAAAAAAAGAAGGAAAAAAAAAGCCAAAGTACCTTATCCACTGTTACTCCTAATAAAGGTACTAATTTCCTAAAGTTATACGAAAATTCAATTGGGATCATGCTCAAGAATGATCCTTTAAAGATCAACATGAATGGAATCTCTTGCAAATTAATTCTAAGAGAATTGGAATTGGTGGTTTGGTGAGAGATGATTAAGACAATTGAACTATAGGTTTCTCTGACTCCCTTTTTGTCATTACTAATATGAAAGCGGAGCTTACAACCATTTGTAAGGGTTTAAAGATTGTGGTTGTGTTGGGAGAGGTCAAAGTTGAGGTGGAGTCTAACTTACTTGAAGTCGTATATCTAATCAAATAAGGGGATACTTTCACTCATGAATATATAGTGTCATTGTTGAAGACATAAGTCCTATCCTTTCTTCCAAGTCTTTGATTAACATTTCCACACATCTTGCATGAAGTTAATTACTATACTGATGCCCTCGCCAAGTTGAATGCTCACTGTCACAACCCTAAAAATAGGTTTGTA
This sequence comes from Biancaea sappan, assembly GCA_037074585.1. Taxonomy (NCBI): domain Eukaryota; kingdom Viridiplantae; phylum Streptophyta; class Magnoliopsida; order Fabales; family Fabaceae; genus Biancaea; species Biancaea sappan. The sequence goes on along the minus strand of CM073492.1, from coordinate 31,408,621 downwards.
ATCGGCACGGATGATGTGTCGCCTATACCACTGCAAGCCTAATTTATCTCTTGCTAACCTTACTTATCTCTAAATACGACCCTAACTCATACTAGGTTACTCACACAATATCAACATATGCATATCACAACAAGCAACACACACGTTATCACGCACATAGTTCATCCATCCGATGTAGGTCTATGTTTCTATGAAGATACACTCAAGAGCCTCATCAACGGGGGTCTCCATTCCCAATGATGTTCCACTCAAGAGTTTCGTCACATTGGTCTCTATTCTCATAAATTTGTTTCTCAAGGTTTCATCAACGTAGATCTACAACCCCACAGATTTGTCGCCAAGAATTCGTCATGTGGATCTCCATTCCCACAAGCTAACCCTTTGACAAACATATGCACACATCAGCAACAAAAATAACCTAGCATGGTAAATCTCACATCAAGTGAACACATCGTCGACAAGTCACCTATTGAGAAATTTAATAGTCAGCCTTGCATTTTTCAAGTCGGGCACCACCTTGCCATGACATTGTCTCTCGGAAGGATCATGTAGCCTACCTCGGCTTCATCAACCTGGGCATCGCATTACCATCCCACACACACATCAAATCAAGCATATAATCCTAATTCGCATTATTCCCTATTCCAAGATAAATTCCCATTATGAGTTAATTATACATTCTCATTATTCCCTATGACATTTTCAAGCACATTCCAAACACATGCCGCACACACATGAAGGAGCCTTAGTTCTCGCCCAAATTCACCCAAATCTTAACTACTACCTCAATTCTTTGCTTTTCCAGTAGTGGTTGGTCGTTGAAGACTCGAACCCTCGCCGAAAAAAGTTTACCGGAAGCTTGGGTGGTGGATGATTGAGAGATGATGGGGAGAAGAGGGAGTGAGAGTTTGGGAAGGAAAAGGGCATAAGAGAGGGATGGAGAGATATGAGGGAAATAGATGGGTGGCCACCTATATATACCCCTAAAGGTGAAATTACTAATTTGTCCTCTGGTCAATTTTGATCAACCTTAGTAATGGCAAACTCATAATTTTTCAAACTTAGGTATTTTTTATACTCTAGGCACCACACAATATCACATCACTAATTTTCCATTTTACCAAAAAGTACCCCATAATTATCTTTATTACATTTTAATTCCTTCTAGACTTTGTAATCATTTGACTCCCACAGTGCTACGCGTACACTCCTCCAATCCTTCGTCACTCTTTATTTTACCCAAGATGCCACCTCCAACCTTACATTCCTTCACTAAGAAAATGAAAAAAAAAATTCACCGTATCCAAATACCCATTAAAATCCATCTCTATTAACACCCGCAAAATCGTAGGTGTTACACTCAACATTTGGAAAGGCTCCCTAATTCTTTGTCTCTCAATTTACCTACTAGCATCACCATTTCATAGGCTATAGTATCTTTCCTTAATTCATCTTTTGTATTAAAGAAAAGAAAAAATCCAACTAAAATAACCACACCAACTAAACACTAAAATAGTAAACGAATAATAACTTCATTAAGTTTAAATCATCAAGAAAATTTTCATAATTAATTTCATCTGCATTTTAATAATTATTATTGTTACCATCATTGTGTTATAATTTATTATGATTGATTAACACTGATGTTAGACTATACAAGAATAGTGAATTGTGTTGAAAGGTTTGAGTCAAATTGATTGGGCCTCTATTGTCAATAGAGCTAGCAATGTTGGGCTTGTTTAGCTCGTTTAAATAGCGAGTCGAGCTGACATTAGAATCAGGTCTAAATGGCCCAACCCACCTAACCCATTTTTTTTAATAAAATATATTATAATGACTCATTCACATTCAGATAAGGGTTATAGAAAGGTTCAGACCTCTCATCTCTCGTCTTCTCCATTCGACACTTCGACAGTCACTTAACCATTCCTCTTTCTCTCTCTTTCTCTCTCTTCATTTGCTAACTCCTCTAACTCACTCTACCTTCTCCAACCTCCGTCTTGATTCTTTGATCTCCATCGACCTTTGTCAACTTTGACTCTCTCAATCTCGCTGCTTGTGCCTTTGTTATGTTATTTGATATGCAGCTTGCTTGACTTGAGAAATTTACATCGCCTCTCAATCGCCTCTGTTCTCTCACCTTCATCACTTGCATTGATCACTGGTAGCTATAGTAGGGCCAGCAACTTGCATTGATCACACACTCACGCTTTGTCTTTTTTCTCTCAGACTTTCATTCCCATGTCCTCTATTCTCTCGAGATATCAAGTATATATATATATATATATAGAGGTGAGCTGGCCTATTTAGCCCACCAGCCGCATTAGATGAGTCTTGTTAGCAAAATACAAGAGCTCATATGGGTCAAACTGGCCCACATTGACAGCCCGAATTGTTATGCAAGATTTCCTATGACAGTAATTTTTTATTAATAGAATCATTGGGATCTTGTTGCAATAAAAGTAATTAATACCACATATCATACCAGAATCCCATGGAAAAGGAAAGAGTATGCAATTAATATTGATAGAGTAAATGGGGAACCTAATAAGGAAAATATTCGTTACATGAAGACAAGGAAGCAACATTACCAACATGTTAGATTGAAGATCCCCACAATCACGAAGAATCAAATATGGTCAAACAATAAGAAAATTATTTCCTTTTTGGATCAACAAATCTACCATATTTGAAGCGCCACGATCATATACAAAATCGAGCATTCATGACTCTCAAACAATTAAAGAGTTGCTCATGATTCTTAAAATGCATTCAAGTGATGGAAGAATTTAATGAGGAGCCTTTTTCCAATAACTAGTTATTGAAACATACAAAAAGGGGTCATATGCACATTGTCAAGACAAACTTGTGGTGAAGGAAATAAGAGAAAAATCAAGAGCTTGAGCCAAGCACACTTATCCTTCCCTACACCTGTTTTGAGAGATTGTTATACATTGATTATGTCCTCTGAGTGAGCGTTGGTTTCTTGTGTTCTAAGTGAACTAAATTCCATCTATTTTCATGTTGTTGTTTGTCCCGTGTGTGGATAGGTTGCTATTAAGAGTCTAGTGTGATCACTGGTATTTGGTGTAAAAGTCTATGACTAATCCTCTTGAATTAAAGATGTTGTAAAAGGACTGGGATGACCTACTAGGTGGTAAGTTTGTTAAAGTCTTGTAAAAACTTAGCAAGTTGTTTGCATAAAAACAGGATGCTGATCCTTAGCGTGAAGTTGCTGATTGTGACGGTATAAAAGCAATGTGTTAATCCTCAACGTTAGGTTGCTAATTGTACTAGTTGTTGTTTCCCTCTAATAAAATTCTCTTACTATGTGTTTGAGGAGTAGACGTAAGAATATTTTTGAAATATTTTTGAACTACTATATATTGTTTATGTTTTTCTCTTTGTCTTTATTATTTGTCATTGTTATTAAAGGAAACATGTGTTATTAAGAAGCATCGTTTTGAGTGAACATTTCGTAAACATGTAGTTATTTCAGTATAAATCACTCTTAAGTCTTACGTAATCTTCCAGTTTTCACTTAAACTCTTTAAAAAAGAAAAATTACTTAAAGATTTCAAATAACCAAGTACCTAATTTAACTGTGCTTCTTGGGTACGCATGTGTTTTAACATCTATATACACACATATATCATTGATTTTTTTTTAAATATTGTATAGCATAATCGAAATTAGGATGGGTGGGCAACATTATCTGTAAAAGTTTGGTTTGATAGCATAAGTAGGCAGAGAGGGTCATAGCCATTTGCCAGAAAATAATATCTATTTGGAGTTATGAGGATACTTATTTGCTCCTTGGATTGATGCTACCTTTTTTTTCTCTTTTGTTCTCTGCCTGCCCTTTCCTTTTATTTTGTCTCTTTCTTGCCTCCCAACTATTTCATGATTGGCGTCATTGCCATACCAAAATAATAATAATAATAATAATAACAATTAATTGTTGTCGTTGCTTTCAACGTGTCCCTCGTCACATTATGAAAATAATTTTAATTTTAAAATGCTCGCCTTGTGCCTAACTGTGAACAACGAATCATGTGTCCCTGCATTTGAAGCACCAATCCTTTAATTTGGAAGGGGGAAAAAGGTTTTGTATGATATCTTATTAGTTTAATATATTTTTTTTATTATGTAAATTCCTAAAACAGTAAAACCCAATCAACTAATTGTGCAAGATATTCTAGCTCAGTAAAGAATCGCACGTTGCATTGAGTTGCGACGGACAAGTTAGGTTCAATAGGAAACTCAGCCCAATTAGATTGTTAATATTTGAACCGACCAATTCAACCTTACCGAAAATATAATATTGATGCAATTAATAATGAATTTTTTTAATTTATTCCAGCCTTGTTTAATCTTAGCGTCTAATTTTAATTGACACTTTTAAGTCTAGCAAGAGTATTCATTATTTTAAAAAAAATAAATAAATAAATAACCAAATTAAGCAGCTTCATGTATATTCTAATTAATTTGAGTATATCATTAACTTTCCCAGATTTGGCTATTTTCCGTCTCTGTTGTTTTGGCGGATTCTTTTCGCTTCAAAAGCAATTTGCTGTAATTGTTTCTTTTTTGAGAAAGTGAAATTTTTAATTCCTAATATATGTTACAACTATTTAGTCATTAAGTCTTATAAATATATGATTTAGGTTCTAAAAATATGTGCCTGAACTTCATAAATATATAATTTTGTTTCTTGATATATGTTCAATTGATTTATTAAAAATACACAATTAAATTTCTATTTTTTTGGATAAATTATTAATTTGAACTCTAAAAGATTATAATTATTTTAATTTAGTCCTTAAAAGATTAAATATTTCAAATAATTCTTTAAAAGATTGTATTTATTTCAATTTAGTCTCTTATTTTTTTTGGTCAAACTGAATTTTAATAACAAAAATTTTAAAATTTAACAATAATAAATTTTGTGATTGAGTAATAAAAAAAATAAATTAAGAAGAATGTAATTTTTCATAAAAATATCAACTCATAAATTGTTGCCAAATTAGCAATGAATCTTGCAATTATTTAAATCAACACTTAATTTTTTGAAAATCAAGTTGATTAAATTATAAAGACTAAATGGATAATTTTATTTTTATTTTTTCACTGCTCATTAGCTCCCTGCAATGTATTTTCTAAAGACCAGTGACCAGTGGATCCAAAACTTTGAAGAACTTAATTATATACTTTTAAGATTAAAGATCAAATCATTTAAAGATATATCTTTAAAGAAATAAATTGTACATTTTTAATAATCAAAGATCAAATAAATAGACATATATCTTTCAAGAACAGAAATATACATTTCCTCTTCGTGGCCATAAACATTTTGAAAAAACTGATTGGAAAATTGCATATAGACCATACAACAAGTTATCAGATGCAAATTTCTTGGATTCTCAAGACACATAATACAATAATAAATAATTAAATATGTAGCATTACCAACAGTTTCAATTCATGCAAAGAATATGTTCCTAACTTTAATTCACTCCATGCATTCCCTCAATCCTATTCCTAACTCTTTTCCCAATTCCCTCTCCACTTTTCTCACATGCAAGATTCTGTTTCTGGGAATATGTAATGGATCATCAAACTTTCTTCCTCATTTAAAAACCCTGACCACAATCCCAATCAACTAATTATATACCAAATTATTTGGCACTTTCATATAATTTTATTATCCTAATACATCTGCACTTCAAAGTATGTTCGCTTTTTTTTTTTAATTTTCTCAAAATTTTATTAATTGGTGGGTCGGCTTGATGTCTAATCATGAGTACGAGAGACAAAGACGCTGATCCAAGAATATGCATGCTTGAAAATGAATATAATCGTTTTAATAACTAGTACTACTACGTGTGACAAGCTTATTATGGGCCAGCAACTTTTTGACGGAAGAATAAAATTTTGATACATGACCTTTTAACATTTTTTTATTTTTTTTAAATGAAAAATTAATCATGATTGAGTTTAGAGTATATTATTGATTTTATCATGAAATATTCTTAATTTAATTTTTATTTAAAAATTAATTGTTTTAATTTAATTTATAAAAATTATATTTATTTTAATTTAGTTATTCAATTAATTATTGTTAAATTGTAAAATCTATTACTATTAATTTTTCTTTTGTTGTTAAACGTTACTTTGATGGGTAAAATTGGAGGAAAAAAAAATACAATCATTTAAAACTATAAATTTTTTTTTGTAACAAATGAGGCATAAGGCCTAATAAAATGGGAATGAAAAAATGACATGAGAAAGCACTTTACTCACCAAAGTATGTTATTGGAAGAGGTCAAGCATCAATTGTACCTCTATGTCAAAGTACTTGATTTTAGAAAGATTTGGCACTCATATTTTGTATGTCCATATATGTTTACTATTTAGTAGACAAATTTTATTGGGCATTATTGTAGGGAAGAAAAACCCCTCTTCCTTAATTATCTATTTTTTAAATTAAGTAAGATACTTCAAGGACGTTTCATTTTCTTAAAAGGGAGGGCATTCTTTCTTAGATGCTAGAGGGGTTCTCCTCCTCAGATGGCACAGGGTGCTCTTTGTACATGAGGAGTTTAATATTTACAACTAAACCAAGGGTCCTCCTTATGGTGTCTAGGATGCTCTTCTTGCTGAGAATGAATGACCCCCTTGATTACTAAATAATTTGAGGTGTCTATGGACACTCTTTTTATTAAACAGGAAGGACCCTTGGCTAATGAGAGTACCCATATTCAATAATTTAATTCTTATAACAAAAGCTATATAAAAACAATAAGTCTTTTTTAACTTCATAATTTTATGAATTAAACTATTATCAATTTTTAAAATTTATTTAAGTAGTGGTTGTCATGATGAACAGGACAAGCTATGACATAAGCTCATGGGAACGAAAAAGACAAAAGATTAATTTGGAGACCAAGTAAATTGAAGGCAAATAATTCCCAATTAGTTTAATAAAATTAAAACTGGGTCATAAAGGGGATCTTGGAGACTTTGAACGGTAGCTCCATGAGTTTTGGCCTCGTGACATTGAGCCCTAAGTATATCTCATGTCCAGCTGTGACGCGGTGTCGTTTTGCTAGTTAGCACATTCCTGTTGTTGTAACATGCAACATACCCCAAAAGACAAACACCAGAAAAAAAAAAGTGAAAAAAAAAATTTTAAATGGTAAATTAATGCAACGTAACAATTATCAGCTTCTGCGTTTCAGTTTTGAATTAATGTGCCAACTTGAACAACTTTTATTGTTCTTCATAAATGTTGAAACGCCGTTCCGTAGCAACTGCAACTGGAAGAGTAATTAAGTATAAGTAACTGCGAAAAGGCCAAATGGGAAGTCAAGACTGGTTCCAGAAAAGGACGTCCAGAAAAGGTGTGCTTTGAGTTTAATTTAACACCACTAAAACGACGTGCAACGGGTGTGACGGTGTTCAAAACGCAAGCGTTGTGAATTGTGATGTGTGGTTGCTACTGTGTGTACTTTTTTGTGGAACCCACTTTTTTGCTTTTTCTTTTATTTGTGGCTAACTTTTCACCCGTTGCTTTCAAGAGCTTCTCGCCCTAATTTTCCAGGATTCTTGCAAAATTATTCGGATATCTATCGTATTTGGTTTCGAATTAAATTAATAACAAATAACTACATGCGCATACTAATAAAAAATAATTGACATATACACAGTAATTTTCGTTCAATTTATAAAAATTAATGCATAAAAATATATTTAATAATGGACTGGGATTGTTTACCTCTGTTTGTTTTCATCAACAAAGGAAAATCATATATAGTCATTTGAAAAGATAAAGTGTTTGCTCTGCTTTCCTTCCAAGACTAGTCTTCTTAATTGTTGCTAGCCATGACTGAAAACAATAATAACACCTAATAATACATCATTTGCTACTTTATCTATTGAATTGAATATTACAACTCCAATTGTAATAACTCCATTCATTTTTTTCAAAGCAAGATATACAAATTGTATTTATTTAACAAACCAACATCAATAACCGAAATTATCTTTTTAAAAAAATTTCAAATTATAACTCTATATATTATTGTTAGAGTGGATATGTATTTGAATTGGGCAAGTTTTAGGATTCCCCCTTCAATTATAATGGTGGACTTGGGGTAGTTTGATAACTTCATTTCATTGACTTTATAATAATAATGCAATATATAACAGTGCCCACCATTTGACAAAAACAAGCTGGGAAGTTTTCCATCCTTTTCAATTCACATGTACATGAAGACAAAAATGATGTAATTCCAAACCAAACCCACTCGTAATCACGAACTAGATTCCACATATCCTCATCGTCCTGAAATCATCCATATCCAAACCCATCTACTTTTTGTTCACGGTTTACTTACAATTAACTATTATAATATATCAATTTTTTTATGAAATAATAATCAATTAATCAATAGAATATCTTAATTAACTCAATTAAATTCCCTTTAACATAAAATCTTGAGAACCTTAATTTTTTTTAAAATATGTCGAAAAGAAATTATTAATTAAGATATAATAGCAATTGTCTTGTAGTAAAAGTTTAGGTGAGACATAAAGTCATAATAAAACCATGTGTGTGTTTTGTAAGCATTATTTATTTTATATGTATTTTATATATTTATTTATTTATTTTATAAATAATATTTAACAATTATTTGAGTAGACTAATATATTAAATATTGTATATGTATACATATTTTTGGGACATATATGAAATGTTATCTCTAATTAAGTCTATTTTAAAATCTTCATAAAATTTGTATTGAAGGACATATTTGATATATTTTATAAGTTGGTATGGGGTGTCAGTACAAATATTTTATATATAGATACCCAACTCAAAATAATAACAGTGATGGAGTATTATTATAAAAAGGTCAATCTATGAATATATAGATTGGGTAGTGGTTCATTGGATTATATGAGAAAGGCTTGCTTTCGGTAAGTCAAGTTGTTGTCATTTGTGTTTTATTAGACCAAAAAGTGTTAGAAAGATCATACTCTTCCATAAGAGCCTATCCGTAATTTTAATTTCTGAGTTACGATGGATCAAGGTGCGCTCTTATTCTGTTATTATTATGTGTTTTTTTTACTTATCAAGATCAACAAACAACTGAATTATAACTAAAACATTCATATTCTTAATTGAGAAAATTTTCACATGAATTTTTATAATTCAAGATTGTTTGTGCTAAATTTTCTTTTTATGTTTTACTATGAATCAAGAAAATAAAGTTATGCCTTAACTAATAGTTATAAATTTTGGTCTAATAGTAAATGCCTGATAAACTTTCAATCTACCAAGCATTTAGAGACAAACAAAAACAAAAGAGAGGGGACTAAATTGCATAATTAAGGATTTGGATAATCAGTGAAAATGTCAATTGGTTTTGGTGGAAGGTTTTGGCATATCCGTAATAGCTAATACCTCGCAATCTAGGTTAGTCAACGGGTAGGATACGTGGCTATAAAGTTTTTAAAATAAAATATCCGAAAAAAGAATAATGAGACTTATAATAAAGGGTCTAGTTCACAGTTCATACCAGGGGAGTAGCACCATGGTGTCATAACCCTTTGTATGCTTATTTTATAAGATTAATTATTTGCCTCATTGATTATTTAGAATAAAATAATTATACCAACAACAGTTTACATGAATGTATAATTTTGGTTTCCAATACGTAGTTTAATACAAAAGTAAATTAATAACAAATTGAAGCTAGCAGATTATTCTGTGTATTTTATAAAATATTCATGGCTAATTTTATAATCAAACAATAATCTATCATGTACTTGACTCTAAAGTGTGTATATATACATATATATAGACAAACAGCGCTAAACAGACCACATATCCTTCATACAACAACCAAAACCCTGCTTCCACAAGCTTTTAAAGAGAGGGAAATATTATTAATTTTTAGTTGAAATCATTTAGAAATTAATTGGACTTCGACTAATCTAATTAAAGTTACATGAGATGACAAAGATGTAAAAATGCTAATTTTCTCTATTCGCAACTCGATATCTTGCTTAAAAAGGACATGTGTTAGACTATTTGAAGTCTCAAACCAACTAGCATTCATGAGAGAAAGATATTTGAGAAAATTATTAATTTAGTTTAAAAAAAAGTTACAATTATCACAATTTAATTTTAAAATATCAAGTATCTTAATTTAGTGTTTTTAATATTATATTTGTTTCAATTTGATTTCTCTTTTATTAAAGTAACTTAGACAACAACAATTTTAAAATTTAACAATAATATACTTTTGTTATTTAATAACGAAATAAATTAAATTAAATTAAATATAATATTTTAAAACAAATAGGTAAATTGTTCGCGTGAAGAAAGAAATGTTAGATACATATAAACTTTTATGTCTCACAATTTTATTGACAAAAACGACATAATCATGTAATATATCACATTGCATCGAAATTGAGACAGCAACAAGAAAAAGAAATCAATGAAGATGGACGACAACCACAAATGGAAAAAATACTATTTTGTAACGTGGGGAAGTTGATGAGGAAAGCCAAGCTGTAAAGGCTGAATTGTCCCACACGAACGATGAAGAGATGCTGTGTGTTACGAAGGGAATGTGCGCACAGGATCCTAATCCAACCTTCCAAGCAAAACCCAAAAAAAAAAAAAAAGAAATACACATGCCACCATGGGACATGTGGTGCACATGAAGTCATATGTGGTACCTCCCTCTCTCCACAAGGAAAAAAAAAATCCCAATGCACCATCTAGGTTTAATCATCTCAAATGCTGAGCTATAATACTCATTGTGGATTTTTTAACAAAATTAAACTGATGGGTTGAAGATTATCAAGTTGATCATATGAGTGGGTTGATAAGTTAAAACTAATTAATGAGACTTGCAAGTATTGCAAATAGAGAAGATGATCTCTCATTTGCATCTCTAATAGTTAAGTTAATCAAAATGCAAAGAGAAAGTGATGGCTTAGGGGGTAACATATATTGCTTGGTAAGATTGACGCACAAACTATTTTTAATAGATTAGGCATATTTGGAGGTTAGATGTATACCTCCAATTGTGAAAATGGATTGTCTCCTTTTAGTACGCGAAAAGAAAACTGCAGTTCACAATTTAGATTGTCTATCAACTGTAGTTTGCAATATAAATATTTGTTTTGATTTTTTTTATTTCCTTCTTTCAATTTATGTTGTTTGTTCTATCTATAGGAATGTTGTTACATGGCCTTAAAATGTTGATAGACTATCCAAAACACAAATTGCAATCTTCTTTTTGCACACTAAAAGGAGAAAATCCATTTCCTAAGTCACAAGAAACAAATTGTCTCCTTTTAGCACACGAAAATGAGATTGTAGTTGAAATCAAGACCATACGTCAGATTGTAGTTTCTTATTATTGGTGAGAGATTTCCTTAATGAAGAATTCTTAATGCAATCGGATCCTGATGAATCAAAGCAATTATTGCAGAATCTCTTAAGAAGGAAAGAATCTATAATGAAACTCATGAAGTCAACATAACAAAGAAGGAAACAAATCAAGATTCCACTAGAAAATGAAATGGCTTGCAATCAATGATCGAGAATCCAAATAAGGAAGGATATTATTTTGGATATTATTTTCCAAGATCAAAACATGCTGCTACAGAAAAGGAATAAAAATGAAAGAGCTTGTGCATATGGAAAGAGATCAATTTGACAAAATGCAACCATCAGGACCCTGAAGTTTTGTGCATTAAATGCAACATAATCAAAATTAGTATCAAACTATAAAAAGAAAGAATCCAATGATTACTTCAGTGAAATTGGGAACAATTAAACATATATATTCGTGATCAACACAAAAAAAAACTATCATGCAACAAAAATAGAAAAGAAATGAAAGCCCACAAAAAAGGAAAGATTGCATCATTAATATGGAGGTCTCTAAATAAGGAATGAAGTTGTTATAATTGAAAGTCAAAAACAGAAACACCACATAAGGAAAGAATAAATCAAGATAACCTGAAATCAATCCAGAACCGTGCACGATAAAGTTGATAAGTTCTCGAGAAACTTCTTTCCTTATTTGGTGCAAGCTTTCTATTTGAGGTATATGATTCTGAATCATTCATGCGTTGACTTAAAGCATTTAAAGAAATTTATGGAGGAGCCTTTGCACACAATGAGTAACTTCTTGAAGGCTATAAAAGGAGCACGTTTCAACATTTTGAAGAGAACCCCTAGCTGAAAAAGAGAAATCAATTTCATAAAGCTTGAGAAGTGTGCCTTATTCTCTTTTATTATTTTGAGAGAGCTTTGTACTATTACATATACTCTATATGAGCAATCTCTTTGTAAAGTTCTAAGTGAATTGTCCAATTGTTGTATTACTTGTACTTGTCTCATGTGAGAATGCATGTTAGGGACTTAGTGAGGTTCCTATTGTTGTGAGGAGTAAAAACCATGAGCTGAGCCTTTCTGGAGGAAAGGTTTCCTAGTATAATGTTTGCTAGGGACATGCGAAAACCTAGTGGATGTAAGCGTAAAAATAAGGCCCTGTTGAGCCAATGTTTAAGGTTGCTACGTGGTTAGCGTAAAAGTGGACAACTGAACCTTAACTTTGGTTGCTTGTTGTACTGGTTGATTATTTCCCTTAATAAAGTCTCTTAATCATGTATTTAGAGGAATGAATGTAGGATTATCTTTGTCATACCACCGAACATCTATAAATATTGGTGTCCTCTCTTTACTTTATTGTATATTACTTTTATCTGGATAATTGTCTATTTAATAACTAAGATAAATTTCTAAGTCTTTGCTAGGACCTTGATTTACAAAGTAGGACCCTAATCAACAATTCAAAAAGAAAAAACTATTGAAGTTTTTAGAAGAAGTTATCAATACTTAATTCACCCCCTCTTGAATATTCATGTAGACTAACATCAGTTATACAAACCATTTGTCTTTTTTTTTTGAAAAAAAATTCTTTCCTTCAATCTTTGCTATTTGTTCTATCTACATGTGATATACTGCCACGTGACCTTGAAATGCTGACAGATAGTTCAAAACACAAACTATAATCTCCTTTTTGCATTATGAAAGAAGACAATCAATTTCCTTTAGTCATGGGTATCATTTGATTAATCAATAGTTTTCAGGCCGAGCAATCTTAATTGGCAACTTCAATCAAGGTCTCAAGTTCATAGATGGGTAGACATTTTGACTGTTTTAAGAAGATGTTGTCACAACATCTAAAATACTATTTCAACCAAGGACTAAATTTAGGCGTGATAAATTTGAGCTAGAATTAATAGGAACAAAGTATAATATTTAAAAAAAAAAAGTGTCCTTTGGTGCATTTATGGATCTCTTTGGTAATCTCAAATGTGGATTGTGAATATCCCATACTGATATGTTCTACCTCAGTGCTCCTCATGACTAATCTCAGAGGAAGCGTTAACATATACATACAGTGGGTGTTTGATTTTGTATTCATGAGTAGTAAATGCGCGTCAGAGGCTTCACAATTGTTGTATTATGAAAATGGGTATTGTTCGATTCCATAGCATGCCTCCAGCAAATCGAGTCTCCCTCACAAAACCTAAGTTTTTTCCAACGCACAAAGGAGTAGCTTTTCCCCTACATAATTGATTTTTATCGTGATATCCTTTCCTGTTTTTCCTACGATACCCTTCCCTGTTCGCATGTGTGTGTGCTCTCGAGTGAGAAGAGGAAGAAGCCAAAAAGAGAGGTGTGATCGACCCTATTTTCATGCAGTTAAGCAGAGTAACACAACTGATAAGAGAAAAGAAAGAGATGAGAAAATGACGTAGAAATTGCACAAAATAGAGAAGGATCGAAGAGAGAGGTCTCATGTGGAAGGGAAGAATGGCGAAAAGAATGAGAAAGAGAGAAACAGGCGAAAGTGAGAGAGACCATAGGAGAAAGATGGAGGAATAATGAGGAGACAAATAAGTAGAGAATATGAAGGTTGTATGCTTTGTTTCTTGGTCATGAAACAAGGCAATTTGTGCGTTGGTAGAGAGAAGGAAGTTGAGGGAGTTTTAGAGAGAGATAGAGAGGAAAATAAGTAGAGAAAAAGAAAGGATAAGAGGTAGCCAAGAGGAAAATTATGAAAAATTAAGGAAAATTAAGAAGGGAACCAAAAAATTTTAAAAATTAATGCATTTTATTAAAACATTGTTATAAATTGATGACATTACAATTAAATGAGTGGAAATGAATTATAAGGGTACATGAAATTATGAAATATAAAATCTATGTCCTAAAAACTTTTGAGTTATATAACGATTTGGTTGTTCCAAAATTTTCATTTTAGTCTTTTATCTTTATTTTTTTTTTTTTGGTTAAAACTAATGTATTTGTGTATATATTTATTTATTTATATACTTATGTAAATGTTTACTTACTTTATAGATTCTAAATAGATAACTTAATTTATTTAGATTATTTAATTTTTATGATACTTATTAACGAATCTCAAATTTTTTAATTTCCTATAATTTTTCAATTATTGTATTATTATTTGATACTAGCATTATAACCCTGATGCGCACGATATGTTATCGATTAATAAATTATGAAAAAGAATAAAATTATTTGTGTTTGAGATAAAATATTTTTCAGTAAATAAATTATTACATCATGTTCTATATTTTATTTTTTTTTGGAAAACGTAAGAGAAGATAGTAAAGAAAACAAGTATATATTTATGGTCTCACAATTTAAACCTATTTATGATAATTTCAGGTAATTACACTAATAATAATTAAAATAAGTTACTCAAATTCAATCAATGAAATATATGATAAATAGCAATTAACATGACTGCTTTAATGCAAGAGTGGAATCATGGCAAAGACAACGATGATATATTGAATAAATTTTAATAATTTAAGTGATAAGTATCTAAATTTCATTATTTTAATATTTGACATTAATATCTTATATTAATTATCTTAATTATAAGTTGGTAAATCAATCAACATTTAAAACTTATCTACTATGCCTTTTCCAATATCCAATGAGATTATATCTCCTCACAAAATGTACAATTCATTAATAAGAAATATTAATGGAGTAGTAATAAAAAAGGTATATAGTTTTTCCAATACCCAATAAGACTGCATCTACTTCATTAGTTTACTATCGAATAATTAATATCTTATATTAATTATCTTAATTATAAGTTGAAAAATTAATCAACATATAAGATTCACCTACCATGACTCTTTCAATATCTAATAAGATTATATTTCTTTACAAAATATGTAACTCATTAATAAGAAATATTAGTGAGTGGTAATAAAAAAACATATATGGTTTTTCCAATGTCCAATAAGACTGCATCTACTTCAATATTTTACTATATGATAATTAATATTATATATTAATTATCTTAATTATAAGTTGAAAAATCAATCAACATTTAAAATTTACTGTCTATGACTCTTCTAATATCCAATAAAATTATATCTCCTCACAAAATATGTAACTCATTAATAAGAAGTATTAGTAGAATAATAATTAAATAACATATGTGGCTATTCTAATACCCAATAAGACTGCATCTACTTCCAAAACGTTCAACTCAGTAATAAAATGCATTTGTGAAGTAGTAATAAAATAACGTGTATCACATGTTGGTGATCTCATCCAAACCCATCGGAAAAAATAACTGCCAAAAAATACATATCGAAATTTATTTTGACAACATATATTCTTTGTGTAGGCCACACACAATATGTATAATCTTTATTCCAAACAATTTTTTTTTTCTGTAAGACTAAAAGAAAAAAAGAAAAAAGAAAAGAAAAGAAAAAGCAAAATAATGACTTAGGAAGAGAAAGTGCGGCTCAAGTGAAAAATGTAAGCTCCTAGGCATACATGAAGAATTCCTCCATTTCTAACCTGCAAGAGCATGCAATTTGAATATGTGTAGATTTCTCCTTGGTTTTGCTTTCACCCTTTATTTGCAGCATCAGGCAGAGCTTTTTCGGCACAATCTTGTTTTACTTAATATAATATTCTCTCTAAAAATAATAAAATATCCATGAAAGAAGTAAACAATTTCACCAAAGAACATAAATTTCTTCTCTTTAAAAACAATAAAATATATAGGAAAGAAATACTAACAGTTTGAATTTGACGAGACTTGCGAATTATATAAGATGTAAAATATTAAAATTAATCACACAAACACATAATGTGTTTGAGAAAATAATAACCAAGGATAAATAAATTAGTTTTAGATTACATAATCCAAAAAGAACGTATAACTTAGAGGAGTTAAGGCCATTAATTCGTGAACAATAATGAACATATTTAATTTATTCATCATCCACCATTGGCCATAGCATGTATATGATACAGTGAATTTGACAAAGCAGACAAATTTCTTTCATTGAATCCAACTTCGATTTTATTAGAGCTTCTCATATTTCGTTGACTAAGCTGCAAGATTCCATTCACAATGAGCAAAGGTAGCAAAATAACAATGTTAGGGCTTCACCCATATCGCATAGAAGATTTTTATATTACCCAGAAATACAAAGCAGGACTACATAATTCAAAAAAAAAATCCGTCTAATTAATGACACGTTGTCTCTTCTACTTCTCAAGGTGTATAACATATCGTAACTAAAGTTTACTGGTCATAAAATTGGTGCATTAACATAACCTCATAGCACCACAACTTGAACAAAAAAATAAATAAATTGAATATGATGAAATTTAAATATGACATGACATGACTGATAAATAACTGGATAGCATGTAATTAAGGGAACTTAATATGGAGAGATTGTATGAAGTAACAGTCCAAGTCAACTACATTAATTATTGGAGGTGAAACTTCTTTATAATAATATATTAATGAGAGAAATTAAATAAAGATAAATTAAATAAAACAATACAAAAAATATATTTTTTTAATAATTATACATTTAAAAAAATAAAATTTATTTTTTAAAATTAGTTTTTTGATAATAATTTTTAAACATAAACCAGTTAGTATCGATTTGGCATTACCATAGGTCATCAAGTATGGGGGAACTAAAAGAAAAAAGGCAAAAACCGTACGAGTAAAAAGTTGTCTTTTTGTCATTTTATCTGCTTGTCTGGATGACTGATGAATCTTAGTCTTTAAGGATAAACAGAGTAATTAAGGCAACCTAATTCGATGTTCGGAGACATGCATATCCAGCAATGAATGTACAAAATAGATTACGATTACTAATTGGAGCACAAGTTATTGATTTCTAATTGCTTACAAGCTAAGGTTCAGTGTGAACGCAGTTGGCTCATTTATAATTGTTCTTTTTTGAGGTTTTCATTTTTGCCAACAATCATTTATTAATTTGACAATTTTGTGCGACTTATTTATGTAAATAAATTTGATCAATTTAATTACTTGTTATATTTTATTAGAGTACATGGTTTTTGAATGTGAAAATTGATTTTAAAAAGGACTTGAGTTTGGATTGTAGCATTTACTCTATATACGATTTGTAAAAAGGGGCAAATATGTGTTCAGCAATTTAAACCATTTCCATTTTTAATAATAAATTATATTGTGTTTGTAGGTAAGAAGAATGTTTAAATCTTACCTATATAATCTAGATATCAACAATTAAATAAAGAATAATATATTGAAAATTGGGTTCACATGTGTTTTTTTTTTTGGAGGGACCACTAATTCATCGTGTTATTTTTTATTTTAATAATTGATAAGAATAATTAAATATTTTGTCCAAGTAATAGTTTAAAAAGTATCAAATTAAGCATATGATAATTAATTATGAAATATTCAAGCAACGACTTGTTAGCCTACAAATTAATGGTGGGTTTTTTTTAACTAAAGTAATTAGTAATACATGACAAAATATAAAGTGTACGATTTCTTTATCCTTTGTGTCTAATTTTAGAGTAAAACATTTGAAAAGTTAAAATGGAAACCAAGATTCTCGCGCAGACCATTGGAACGGATATAATACAGAGGATGATAACCCTTCTCTCTCGGAGAGGATAAATATGTGTGTGAGAGAGAGAGAGAGAGAGAGATTCAATTTAAACGAAAAAAAAAAAAAAAGATAAACGGGGTTGGGGTCAACAGCTCTTTTTGAATACCGTCCTAGGCCAGAAGCAGAGCCCCCAATAAAACAATTTCTGAACCATTTGACTATAATATTTTAAGATTTATAATATATATAATAAAAATTATTTTATATTATTAAATAAATAATATTAACCTTCTTTAAAGTTCAGTAAAATTACATTTAATACAGTTTTAGTTTTGAATATTACATACAACTCTCTTTAAATTTATTTTTTATCATTAAATTAATTTTTGCACAATATTTTTTAAGTGAAGAAGTTATTTAATATTTTTTTACTATTATATTAAAAGTTAAAATTTTATATTACATGTTAATTTTAATTTAATTGTATTTATAGTGTTGTTTAAAATATTTGAAATTAAAAAATATTAAATTAAATTTAATTAAATTTTTTAGAAAATTAATGTAATTTTTACTATATTATTTTTAAAAAAATTTAAGAAGGCAAGAATTTAAATCTTTAAAAAACTCTAGGTCTCTGTTATATTAATCTTAACCATTCTACCACCCAGTCGGGTACAAAGTTTCACCACAGTTAACTTCTCTACGATAACAGTTTGATAAATTGAGACTCTTCTCTCTCCTCATATAACGGCATATTCTCGCCGGTCTCTCTCTCTCTTCCCCCCTCCCTTCCTTCCTCGATTTCTGCGGAGATTTTCTGGCAAAATCGTTCTGTCAACTCCTTCCTCCTTCTCTACTGATTTTTCAAGATCCGAACTCCGTTCTTTTCCTATTTTTTCTCTCCTAGATTCCCGAAACCCCTCCTCTCTCTTATATTCCCTTATCTTTAAGTATCAACCGTTGAGGTTTTGAAGATTACTTTTTCCCCAAACACCCAGAAGCAGAAGAAAAAAGAAGAACAATGGTGGTGAAGATGATGAAGTGGCGGCCCTGGCCTCCTCTTGTTTCCAGGAAGTACGAGGTCACGCTGATCGTCAGGAGGATGGAGGGTTACGATCTGGTGCGGGAGTGTCCGGAGAAAGGGCCCAGTGGAATCGGGAATTTGACGGTCGAGATTAGATGGAAGGGTCCGAAATTGACCTTGAGCTCGCTGCGACGGACGGCCGTCGCCAGGAACTTCACGAAGGAGGTGGGTGTGGACGCTGTCACCGAGAACGGCGTCGTCGAGTGGGACGAGGAGTTCCACAGTCTATGCAATCTATCGGCATACAAGGACAATGTGTTTCACCCATGGGAGATCGCTTTCACTGTTTTCAATGTCAGTCTCTTTTCTCTCTCCATATGTTCTTCTCCCCATCCTCTCCCCTTTCCATTTTCCCCTATAAAATATGCTCTTTCTATTCCGATTGATAAAATGTTCCAAATTTCTGGACTTATTTATTGATTTCAAATGTTTCCTGGATTCTGATGAAATTTTTATTGATCAAATTGGAATCGAAAATTCTCGTTTTATGGTTAGTTTGGTTAGGTAGGTGTTCGCTTTTGATTAGGTCCATTAGTCGTCATCGTCTCCTGCCCCTCCTTTCTACTTGTTACTTCATATTTGGTTGGGGATTCATACGTTTGTGTCAACCTTAAAGGAAAATTTTGTCTCGTTTCATCTCTCATCCATATTTATCGAATGGGGTGTGTTAAGTTGTATTACTGTGCCACTGGTGACATATCTTTTGACCTCCTGTTATTTGTCAGAAGATCAACGATTTGATATTTTTTTTCGAACTGAATTTTTGGAATTTGGTTGACTCTGGTCATCATAGTTTGTCTCTGAATAAAATTTCAATTATGGGTTATTGGGTTATTTGTCTAATTTACTTGGCCAACATATTGTTCTAGTTCGATAGGTTTACGGGGCAGATGATCTATATCATTTGTATTTATCTAAATGAAATTTGTATGAATTCTCCAGGGACTAAATCAGAGGCCAAAAAGCAAGGTTCCTGTCATCGGAACTGCATTATTGAATCTTGCTGAGTTCGCATCTGTAGCAGATCAAAAGGATTTTGATTTGAACATCCCACTCACACTCCCAGGAAGTTTGGCTGAGTCTTCTCCTTCGCTTTGTGTATGTCTATCTCAATTTATTAATCATTGTCCTACCATTTGTGCCATACAAACACACACTTTCTCAATCTTTGCATATATACTGCTAGAATTTCCAGTTTTTTTTTTTGATTTGTGCTTCCAATTTATTGTTACATCACATATAACATCTCTTGATCGTACAGATATCAATAAGCTTAGTAGAGCTAAGAGCAGCTCTAGAAAACACGGGGATAGTTCAGAGATCCATAGTGCCAGTACCATCACCAGCCCAGTCAGGGGAGACTACATTGACTGAAAAGGATGACATATCTGCAATCAAAGCTGGTCTTAGAAAAGTAAAGATTTTGACAGAGTATGTGTCCATCAGGAAATCAAAAAAGCCATGTCGTGAGGAAGAGAGCAGTGAAGGCAGGTGCTCTGTCAGGAGCGAGGATGGTGAGTACAACTATCCTTTCGACTCTGACTCTCCTGATGATTTTGAGGAAGGGGAGTTGGATGAGGGAAAGGATGGTTCCAGTGTCAGGAAGTCATTCAGTTATGGTACACTGGCCTATGCAAATGCTGGAGGATTATCAAACATGAGGCTAAATGGTGATGATGAGGATTGGGTTTACTACAGTAATCGCAAATCAGATGCTGGGTCTTCGCAGATAGAGGATTTAACTGTGTCAGCTTCTGAGCCTTCTTTATTACAAAGTTCAAAGCGCAGTATACTTCCTTGGAGGAAAAGGAAGTTGAGTTTCAGGTCTCCTAAAGCTAAGGGAGAGCCATTGCTGAAGAAGGCTAATGGAGAAGAAGGTGGTGATGACATAGATTTTGATCGTCGGCAACTTAGCTCTGATGAATCCCTTTCTCTTGCAGTGAGAATCTTCTTCCTAATTAACTATTTTTTCATGATTTTCATAGCATTTATTTTTCTGTCACAAAAGAATGGCTCTCTGTGTATCTAGAAACATGATACTATGGGCTTTATGATTAATACTTACTAGTAAGTAGTAATCCATCTTTGTAGGTTTGTACTTGGAGGGGGAGGTTTAAGTTCTGAATCAAATTTTTACCGGAGTTTCACTTTCAACCCTACCCAGTTATCTTAATCATCAGAAAATTGACAACATAATCCTCATTGTTCCAAGTCTCCACATATAAAAGTAGTAATTTAAAATTAAGGAAAATTAGTAACACTAACTTATGAATCTTTCTGCTACTTTAGTTGCTTACAGTTGTTGATTAGCTTATCAGTGCTAATGTTTCGCATTATCTTCCAGCTGTACAAGAATGAGGATGATTCAAGTGCAAATCGATCATCAGTCTCTGATTTTGGGGACGACAATTTTGCTATAGGCAGTTGGGAGCAGAAAGAAGTAACAAGCCGTGATGGTCACATGAAGCTTCAGACCCAGGTCTTCTTTGCCTCAATTGATCAGCGCAGTGAACGTGCTGCAGGTGAGAGTGCATGTACAGCTCTTGTCGCTGTAATTGCTGACTGGCTTCAAAACAATCATGACCTCATGCCCATAAAGTCCCAGTTTGATAGTTTAATTCGCGAAGGCTCATTAGAATGGAGGAACCTATGTGAAAATGAGACCTATAGGGAGCGATTCCCTGACAAGCATTTTGATCTGGAAACGGTTGTTCAAGCTAAAATACGTCCTCTTTCTGTGGTTCCTGAGAAGTCCTTTATTGGTTTTTTCCATCCAGAAGGTGTGGATGAGGGAAGATTTGACTTCCTGCACGGTGCCATGTCCTTTGACAACATTTGGGATGAAATTTGTCGAGCTGGACAAGAGTGCCCTACCAGTGGTGAACCTCATGTTTACATTGTTAGTTGGAATGACCATTTTTTCATCCTCAAAGTCGAAGAAAATGCTTATTACATCATCGACACTTTGGGTGAGAGACTTTATGAAGGATGCAATCAGGCATATATCTTGAAATTTGACAGCAGCACAGTAATATACAAAATGCAAGATGCTGTTCAATCATCAGATGAAAAACCAAGTAGTGACCGGCAAACTGTAGCTGAAGTATTAGAGCGCGATAACGAGCAGGTCCAGCAAGTTAACAAGAAGGAGGTGAAGCCGGTCGTGGAGGCTGAAGAGCAGCTGAAGAGTGAGGAGGAAGAAGAGGAGGTTGTGTGCAGAGGGAAAGAAGCTTGCAAAGAGTACATCAAAGGCTTTTTGGCTGCAATCCCTATCAGGGAATTGCAAGCAGATGTCAAGAAAGGTTTAGCATCAACAACACCACTTCATCAGAGACTGCAAATTGAGTTCAACTACACCCAGTTGTCACAGTCACATTTAGCAACTCCTGTGGCTGAAGCATCCCCTCTTGCTCTTGCAGTAACTGAGGTTTCCCCATAATCGTGCTGTTAACTGAAGGAAGTGCGATTGTTCTAACTTGTCGTGATTAATGGGTGTTTTCTGATTTGAGGAAATTGACAAAAGGGAAGCTCATATGTGGCGCTTGCCCTGTTTTGCTTTATGTTTCTTGGGAAGGGTACTTCGTTCTGTAAATGCCCCTGTACTTTTTTCCTTTTCAAGTGAGCGGAAACTTTTGGCGTCTAACCTGTAATCGAAAGATTCTACTCCTGAATGAATGGCTTACAACTTCTAGCTTTTTGCATCCTCCCCAGTCTTTACTCATGTTCTATCTGTTTTTTCGCCCTTTGATTTCCACATTCTTAATTTTTTTCCTTTTTCTTTTTTTCAACTGATAGCAAGGATTTGCATCTCCAACTTACCTTGGTGAAGATTCTAGACTCTACTGATCGTCTTTTCCCCACTCAATGTTTTTCAATCCTTTGTGTTATTTGGAAGATTGGTTTTAGTTCACTCATTTTATATCCATCTCTTAATAAGAATTGATTTTTTTTATTTCGGATTTTTTTTCTTTTATCTTAATAATATATTATGAAATTTTATTGTCACGAAAATTTAACTGAATCCTTATTTTTACTGATAAACGTGCACGCAAGAGACCTAACAAATGAATTTTAAGCCACAATTGATGAAATTTGTTGAACATATCTGGGACGTGAGTCTACTTTTACGTATTGTTTGGTTGGACAGGAAGGGAGGGGAGAGATTTTTTTAATTTGACATTGTTTGTTTCAATTAGTTGAAGGGGAGGAGAAGAAAAATGTAAGTGAAAAATCTCTCCCCTCTTTTTTTTTTTCTCTGAAAGTGGGAGAATTTGGAAAGAAGGAAAATTATAACAATGTAAAAGACATAAGTGTTTTCAATAATTTTTCTTAATACAAAGGTTGCATTGTAACTTATTTTATTTTGTTTTTTAAATAGTATATTATTAACATATTTTGACTATATAAAAGTTTTTATTATTATTATTATTATTATTATTATTATTATTATTATTCAATAATAAAGTTTGGTTTGCAAGGGGGGACGGAAAATAAAATAAAATGACTATTATAGCTATTTGAATGTATGACCAACATTTTAGTAGCTTCAATTTGATTTATTTAAAAAACATATCAAATATATAATGTGTTTTAAAAATAATATAAAATTTTAATTCTATTCTTATCGTAATAAGAAAATAAGCTAAATAATTTTATTGTTAGAAGAAACAAAAAAAAAATAATTAAGTAAAATTTAACTAATGGACTAAAATTCTAATTTGATCCCTCACATATGTCCTTTTTTTTTTTTTAATTTGGACCTTAATAGATTTTTATTCTCAATTTAATCCATTACAAATTGATATGTTATCAATTCATTCCCTCTAAAAAATTATATTTTTAATTTGGTCCCTCATAGATTAATATATTTTCAATTTAGTCTCTCACTTATTTTCATTATTCTCAGTTTGATCCCTAATAAATTGATATATTATCAATTTAGTTCTTTTTTTGCTGGCCGTAACTTTTGATGAATGGACTAAATTGATGACATATAAATATATGAGGGATCAAATTGAAAATTAAAATATGTGAGGGAATAAATTAATAACATATCAATTTGTGAGGGAACATATTGAGAATAAAAATCTATGAGGGACTAAATTGATAATAAAAATCTGTAAGTGACTAATTTGAGAAAAAAGACACCCGTGAGGGACCAAAACATCATTTTGGTCCTTATTAATTTACTTAGATTATTATTATTATTATGATTTTTTTTGTTATCCTTTATTATTTAGTGATGTATATAATAATAATAATAATAATAATAATAATAATAATAATAAAACTTTTATATAGTTAAAATATGTTAATAATATATTATTTAAAAAGTGAAATAAAATAAGTTAGAATGTAATCTTGGTATTAAGAAAAAATTATTGAAAGTACTTATATTTTTTACATTATTATAATTTTCTTTCCTTCCAAATCCCCCAACTTTTGTATGGAAAGAAAATAAGAGGGAGTGAAAAATTTTTCACTTACATTTTTTCTTCCATTCCTTCTAACTAATTAAAATAAATAAGATTAATTTTAAAAAAATTTCTCCTCTTCCTTTTATTCCCCTCTAACCAAATAATACATTAGAGTTTAAATTTTCACTCAAAAATTGATTTAGCCTCAAAGAAGTTTTTTATTTAATGTAATTTTTAAAATTTTAAACAACGAGAGTTAATGTCATCGTTTTTTCTGATGTCATACGTGGATAAAAAATAATCTTTTATTATTCCTTATATTTTCAAACATATTCATGTTAGTTCCTCATATTATCTAAAGATTTCAAAGTAGTCATTTTTTTTATAAGTATTTCATTTGAGTCCCTGTGATGCACAGTATTTATGGGTACCAAGACGGGATTGCACATTTATCCATCTGGTATTCTGGTTGAGGCCTGAGCATTGAGAAGCCACAGACTCCTTTAACTCGAAAAATTGAAGACGACGTAAAGCACTAATGACTAATTCTCTGAATCCAAGTCTCTATTTTACTTTGAAGGAGCGAGGCATAAACTCTATTTTACTAATGACTAATTGCTGTACGTGCATGCAGTATCAAATGTCTACCTAATTGAGGTCAAATTAGGTAACGTAGCTGCATCTGGTAAAAGTTCTGGATTTGGTAGTCGAATAATAGAAATGAGAAACTTAAATGTTGTTCTTATATTTTTAGTATTATATTTTTTTAATTAAAACGCGATAAATATAATTTTTGAAAACAATTATACATACATATATATATATATATATGACAAGGAAGTTTGAATGTTAACTCTTAATTTATAATATTCTGATTTTATATTATTTGAGCTACAAGTTTGGTAAATAATTATATTTTTTTTATAATTAATCATCGTATGATTAGTTGATTAATGAATTTTTACATATATTTTATTTTTAATAAAAATTAATAATAAAATATAAAAAAGAAACTGCACATAAATTTATTTTGTTGACTGTTTCTGAATCGCCCACAGATCATTCTCGATTGTCAAAGTATGGGCTTTATCTTAGTGGGCTTCGATTGCATGCTTACCTATGTGAGCCTCTGAAATGGGCTTGTAGAGTTCATTTTCTTATGCAGGCCTTTTAAATTTATCTGTACACAATTGTTGTTTTATTAGGCCCTCACAAAAAACCAAGAGGGGGAGACAATTGCTGTTTATTGTTCTAACAGAGAAAAAAAAAAATACAAAGAAACCTGATTATAGAAAATTGACACATTTAAAATTTTAACACGTGATAGGGCAATTATTATATACAGTTCTGGAATGGTCTCATAGCCAAATATTAGTTTTAGATAAAGTAAATATAATTATAATGTAAGCAAAGTTAAAATAAGTTAAAAAAAATATTTTTAAATATAAAAATAATTAAAAATTTATATTGAAAATTCAAAAATAAATTAATAAATTGATAACACACACACTTATATATATATATATATATATATTAGACACATAGGACACAAAATCATTAGTAAAAAATTTGTTTTCAACACAAAAGTTTTAAAAATAAGACCAGTCATTGAATCGGTAGATGACACCAATTCAAAGATTAATGGTTAGACTGTGATCGAATCAGTCTATTTTAAAATATTAAAAAAATAATATATATAATTAAAGACTATAAATATAAATTTACAAATTTAATTAAAAATAAGATTTGATTTATACAAAACAATATTCACAATCAAAAGTTTACAACAAAGACCAAATAACAAAGAAATGTTATTGATCAATATAATATTCACTCATATCAAATCTATAAAATACCAAGCATTGACATTTCTACTAAAATTGATTAATTTATAATATTAATAAAATTGATTAATCTATAATATTAATTTTTTTATTACTTAATTATAAAGTAAGCAAACTTTTTAAAAAATAAAAAATTTAAGTAAACAGGCTCATTTAACATCGATTTTTAACCGATTCAATCACTCACTAATTTGATAAATTATACGAAACGGGTTTTTTTACAAATTTTTGATCCAACTAATTAAACCTGACACTGCAATGTTCAATACTAAACCATCCAGGAGTGTTCATGACATACAAGCAAAGTGAAATATTGAAATTTTCATATATGTTCATATGGAGAGTTGGCTCCATCGCGTTGGACCTCTAATTCTTCGTACTTATATGTTTTTCTGATTATCCGATCGTACAATATTCTTCTTGATCCAAGAACAAAGCATTTAAGCCAGTAAAATCCCAAGAGTTGTTTTTGCAAATTTAACAGAGCCTTTTATGCCAATCAGATAAAAATTATTCTTTTGAAAAAGGCAGCTTAATTTTCACCATAATGGTTAAATCCCGTCTCCTTTTTTTACTCATCATTGTCTTAGATTCTTAATTATATATTGCATAACTTCTTTTTCCCTTTTTTTTTCTTCTAATTGTTCAAAATTATGCACCAATTACTAATGTTGGTTTAGGTAATTCGTCATTTATTCTTTTTAATGAAGGTCTCAATTGTGAGAATTGTGTGAAGAAAAAATTAACATGGGAGAATATTGTACTTATGTGATTCAACTGGATTTTAATGAAATTAGTTTAGATTTAATAAATTTTGGAATATTGATATTTAAAAAATAATACACCAACTTATCTTTAATGATGTAGGTAACATGAGGATTGACATGATTAGGTTGATTACGTTTGTTAGTTAATACATCAACTGTCACTTTTGGCTCCAGAACTCATCAGAAGCAAACCATTTGAAAATAACAACACCTCTCAAGTGTTATCATAAGACATTTATTCTAACAACATCTCTCAAGTGTTATCATAAGACATTTATTCCTTGTTTGTAATCTTATCTCATGCAACCCAAAACATAAAATGTTAGATTCTTCAATGCTTTTAAAATCACAAACTATAAAATGTTAGATTCTTCAATACTTTCAAAATCCCAAACGATATGGAGAGTGGGACTTATGATGAGTGATGATGATGTTAGAACAAACAAGTTTACAAATGGATTTGCATCCTCTAAATTTCTTCAAAAATTTTATTAGTTAAAGTTAAAGAGAGATAAATACAAAAAAAAAATGAAAATTTGAGACTTACGAGAATCTATTAGGTTTCATTCAAATGGGCTCCACCTTTTTTTTTTAATCTTTCTATAACTTTTTGAAATAAAGTACTTTAGAGAATATCATTTCTTTACAAAGACACGTAATGTCTCACATATTAATCAACTAAATTCTACGTATTTTCAATAACCACTATTTGGACTTGCTTTTCTACTTATGAATTGTTGGTTTTTTGTGAACTTAAAGAAATTTAAAAAAAAAAGTTAAGGCAAGAAGATCTACTCATCTTATTAAAGAATGAATTATTAATTTGGTCCCCAAAAATTAAAGTTGTTTCAATTAGATTCATGAAAGATCAAACATCTCAATTTAAACTTTAAAATCTTACATTGGTTTTAATTTGATCATTTTTATCACTAAATTACAAAATATATTATTGTCAAATCTTAAATTTATCATTGATAAAAGTTACTTTAATAGATAAAGGGATCAAATTGAGAGAAACAATTTCTTAAAAATTACATTAAGATACTTGATCTTTTAGAAAGTAAATTGAGACAATTGTATCTCTCAAATACTAAATCAATAAATTACTCATTTATTAAATGATGAAGGGTATTATTTAAGCAAAATTTTGAACCAAAAAAATTAAAAAAGAGACTAAAAAATAGCAAATGCCAATAAAATAGCAACTAACTAACTCAGTTGTCATATCCTTAAAAATAGAAAAACAATTAAATTCGAATTTTTAAAAACCCTGTAGTCAATTTATTCAACACTCCTCCTTGGACTTAGCTTGCAAACTTGAGGTCATTCCTTGAATCTTAATAATGGCTTTCAATTTATTTTGACTATGTACCTAATGTGAATGACAAAGTGAACATTAGGCCTGTTTATCCCCATTCCATTACCGATGGTTTCACATAGAATATGGACTTCTTCCTCATAGGCATAAGAATAAAACCATTCTTGCTTTACCATAGCTTGATGCTACAATGGTCGAAATGTCTTATTTCCAAATAGAACAACATTTGCCATTTCAATGCTATCTAGATAAGTGAAAGTACAATTTTGAATTTTCATTATTTGATGTTAGCAAGCATTGTGTTTTGCTGGAAATTGGAGAAATTGAGCCTTGAGTGATGTTACTTTTACAATCCCTTAATTTTGGAAATTGTTGATTTGGATTCAACTTGGCTACTTTTTGGTATTTCTGAGGCTTAAGTGAATTCCCAATAATATTGATAAAGCCTCTTGAAATGCCTATATCTTCATACTTACATTTGACAACATTTTTGTGAGATATGTTACATTGAAATTAGCTAAAAGATCAAAAAGTCTGATTTGTAGTTTCAAGGCAAGCTTTGGCCTTTCATCTTCACTTTGAACACATTTATTCTGCCTTTTGCATCTTGATCACGTAGCTTTTGTTTTCAAATAACATCTTGAAGTCTCTTTAATTGCCCAACACATTTGGTTAACGCATTAGTCATTAATTTTGTACCTAAAGCATTCTTGATCCATGTTATCTCTTTGCATTTTACTTCAATGTAATTATCAGATCCAAAAAAAAAAAAAGGAAAAAACTAAATTTAAATTTTCAAAGACCCTATAGCTACTCGAGTATTCAACATGTACTATGCATAGACTCAAGAATTAATGCCCTTTGGCATCTTTTCAAAAGCCACCATATGGCTTGTACATTAACCATGGACACTGTTGTATTTCCCTATCATCTTTTAGGCACATAGCCTTTTTTCCATACCAGAAGAACAAAATCTTTTCCGAAGTCTTAGAAGAACCATGTGCCTTTTCCTGCATAAGAGCTAGCCAATTATATCCATAGAGGCAACAATCTAACGAGTTAGCTTCTTCGTATATTTTCTTTTTCTCTTTCTAGGTAATGGACGATGAGGACAAAGAATAACTACACCTTATGCAATTATTTTAACCAAGTTCTGCTCAAAAAACAGTAAATATTCTTCTGCAATTAACACTCTTCTTGTGGAATAATCAAAATTCAAAACCAATAAGTCGATTCAGCCAGAGCAGTCAGAACTGGATTCTCGTTTACTTATATTACTACTTAGCATCGGCTAATAGCTATTCCATTGCAATAACTTCAATACAGTGTCCATTCTGGGTACCCTACCAGATTACGCATAGTTATATTACACAGAGGAATGATAAATATAGCACAACACAATTACCAGTGCAAAGATCAATACCAAGTTGATCCTAGTTAGAACAAGTTTACGCTAGCTAGCAGCAGATGGGGCATTTGACAAGCCCGTTCTCGTTGCACTCAGGACACCTAATGCACAATTCATCGCTTTCCCCATTGCTGGTGAAGATTTTGCAACTCCCACTGCAACTGGAGCAAATAGCAAATCCCACGTTAGCACAGCCGTTGCAAGGGTGATCGGCTAAGTCGGTCTGTATTCCTTCCAGAAGCTTCCCAAGCCTTCCCATTTCATGCAATCCAACCACTTCATCAGCTCCTCCTATGTACCTCCCTTTGATGAATAGCTTTGGAGGGATCACCTTGCCGCCCAAAATCTTCCATAGCTCCTCTCTGTATTCCAAGTGCAGAGAGACATCCCTTTCATGGTATAATACTTTAAAGCTTCTCAGCAAGAAATGGATTGTCTTACAATCCTGAAAGGTTTTTCTTATACCCCTCAGACTTGTTGTGTAGAGAATTACAGAGTGGCTTCCCCCTGGTGGGCATATCTCTTCAAATTCTGTCAGAGATGGGTAAAATTTGCTGTCTTGAGTAATACAGGTAGGAGGCACTGGGTTTTGTTGTGGAAGCTGTGTCTCTTTGGACTCTGTGGTGGATGTAACTTTGTCTTTGTTGCTAAGACTGAATTCCATTTCCATTTCTTCTTTCCCAACATGCTTGTCATCTTCACTTCCATCAAGGCTAAGATCCAGCTCAATCCGGTGGTTGCCCTTGTGATCTTGATCATCATAAAGAGGAGGTGGGGTGGGACATTTCTGGGTGCAGAATATGTCTGGAGGATTAAACTGAAGAACTAGGCCTTGTTTCAAGTTGCTTAAGGTTGAAGTGAGTTTCAACTTCCTGAGGAACCTGCCTCTCATTCTCTTTCAAGTCTTCTGGCTCTCTGAATCAGATGGCATGTGGGTTTGCCCACTAAAAGGAAAGAAGAAAAGAAGATGTGAGAGTGACTGGTCTGGTGAACACTATATAATGGACAACGATGGCTGGCGATAAGTTCTCTCTTTAAGCTTTGCAATGGCTATAATATAAAGTGGATACTGAAAAGCTGTGTAGTATTGGGTAGCTTTATAAAGTTATGAGTGATCACTGCATGGTGTGGGGGCTAGGTTGACCCCTCTCCCCCTTTTATCTGATTAAAATGCACTGACCCATTACCTACCATTAGGTGAACTCAATCATGGGATTACCCACGAAGGATACTTGTCAACTAGAAACAATTAAGTGGCTAGAATTCCCCAATACGGTTTAGTTGATAGGGAACCGAGGCAGTGCCCAGTCTTAAGAGGCTAAATATGACAATGAAGCACATGGTTCGGCAGGTCAGGCTGCCACTAGCATGGTGTCATTGGACCACACCTTATTGCTTTAATTCAAAGGAGACAAGGAGTGCCCATGGCCATGATCGGCACCAATTGTACAAAAAAGCCATATCCTCTATTAAACTACAACCCTCGGGATAAACGCTTAACAAACTAAATGACCGAACTTTCCACAACCAAAGAATCCCCTGCTTTTTAATCCGCAATCACATGCATCTATCACGCATAAAGTGATAGAAACTAAAGATAGTTTGTTAAAAAAGAGATTAATAAGAAATGAAGATTGTCGCCAATATGTCCATTCCCAAAAGCGCATCATTAACATCCAATCAAGCTGAAAACGAGATGCATTACGCGATGGAGGGACGCAATGATGAGTATAGAGCAGAGTAGAATAATATAAAGGCGCAAACTTCTTCATGCTTCCAACATCAATTGTAGACTTCACTTGTAATCTCAAATGTAAGAAATAGAGAAGGGATATACATCATATCATACCAGGTCTAAATCCTATCAGCAAGATCATCATGCATAAAGAAGTGCATAGTAAATAAACCACTAATTGCCGGCGAAGTTTGGAGTATTTTACAAGGAACCAAGTACGGAAGGTGTTGTTATTACAACAGTTTACATGTAACTGATCGTAGATCCAGGATCAGTACTTAAGTTCACTAGATATCAGCCACAGAAGAAGCAAACCCAATATAGAATCCAAATGCAATGCAAGTCAACTCATTCTTGTTTCCATCATACATCTTCATTTTCAAAGAGTAAGAACCCTGGAATCAGCAAATGTAAAAAATGGTCAGAGACATGACATAGCAAATTAAAGTGATAAATTACAGTGTCTGACAGAACAACTAATAGAGATTATGAAATTAAACACTCCTATCAACATAATTCATATCTTTACCAAATATCACATAGGTTTTGAAATAAAAACATGTTGAAAGACCCTTTTTTGCTATAAGACAGTTGGACCAATATGCCATTGGCAAATATAAGTCCACAATTATAATTGACAAGGTGGAGAAAACAAAAATAAACACTGTGACTGCACAGTGATTGAACGATGCAAAATCCAATCACCAACTTTTGACCACCATTCCCTGCAGGTGTGCAGTAAAGGAAAAGGAGAAACACAAGCCAACAAAATCATCAAGCCCGTTGAAGGCTATCGGCCCTAGACATCTGTGCTTATAGCTCAAGGGTCGATTTCAGGGCCATGAACAAAAAAATAAGAAAGATAATGGTATCAACTAAAGTAAGCTACCATATGCAAGGCTAAGAACAAATATTTAAAAGAAATACAATTTGATTAACTTTGAGATTTTATCCACTTATAATAGAGAACTTCAGAAGGTATTTTGTTTTAGCATATTAAGTCCTGCAGGTGCTTTACAGTTTCAGAAAATAAATAGACTTATTTGCAGTTTCATATATCATTGTTATCATGTTCTTCACTAAAAATAAAACATGAGTAAAAAGTTCCTTAAAGAGCTAATCATGTAAGGTTGAGTTATAAAAAAATATAAAGTTATTTTAAAAGACTATAAATTTGTAGCATTTTGATTGGAGAATATAATAGCAAAGATATAAGAAATTGCATATAAATTTTTTCCTTCAGAAAAAATGCGAAGCAAGAATGCTGATGAAAAGAATATATATGCAGGAAAGAAAAACTTTATAAGTAGAAATTTGTCAGAGCAGCACTTTTGAAATTATAGTCAAAAATCATACTGGTATTATCCAACAAAAGGGTAATGTAAGACGCTAAGTTCCATCAGATTCCAGGTGTTATCCAACAAATGAATTAGACAGTCATTCCCTTTCCTAGATGTGAACATGCGAGTTTAAAATTTGGATCTCTCAGTGAGGACAGTTTTGTCTTCCAATTTATATTGAAGAAACCAATGAACCAGCAAAGTAACATTTTGTACCAGCTGCTAATGTCCATTTGAATAAATGAATATTTTCACTCCACCTCCCAAAAACACAAGCGCATCTTTTAGTAATTTAACAAAACAATGACTTACAGGAGGAGTGAATCCAGGTAAAACTTGTGAATGAGCAACCACAAAGTCACCAACTGAAACAGGGCAAGTTGTCTCTCCACAAAGGTCATGGGTCTCGCTGTGTATATGCCACCCAAAATATGAGACATCGATCACAAGTTTCCCTCCAGATATTGCTTCTCCTGAGTCAGGACACAAAGCTTCGATGTGAAATTTATAATCCAAGGCTCTTTATCTTTAGTAACTGAAAGTAGTACTCCCAGAGTTATGATTGTTAACTTGTTAATTCTTATCAGCTTTGAACTTCCTTTAACTTTGTGAAATAGAGACAGGATAAAATGAATGATCTTTTCAGTGGAAACCCACACACACACACAAAACACCCAGAGAAGGACTTCAACAAAATATAATCTCCATTTTAACATTAACATTTTAAACATATAAATAAACAATCCTTCAAAACCCATGGACATAACCAAGCATCGAATGAATTTTAAAAAAATGATAATGGCAAGAAACAAGGAAACAATGAGCAAATAAACGTGCGAGGTGGATTTAATAATAAAATTGCAGAATACCAGTAATTGCAGCTATGCTGAATGTGGCAGGCTCGCCTCTTGCAATGGGATCAGGAGATATTTCAACTCCTTTGACTTTAACTCCATAGTCAGCTTTCTTATCTGCATATCATGAAATTCTTAGTCTAAATCAGGTATGAATTTGTTCAACAAAAGCAACACATAAAGAATACCAGCAAAACATTTCATTACTTCAGATATACTTATTAGGCGGAAAAAATTGTGCAATACAATCCATCAACACTTAAAAATTAACGGCACATAACAAATAAAGGGGTCATAATCATAATACTATGACAAGATGACTTCTAGACTACAAAAACGAGAAAAACTACCCAAGCAATTACAGTCCGTCCGATAAAACACAATTTTGCAACAATCACGACAAAGAGCCCATCAACACTCAACAAAAGCCCCTTGAATCAACAAGAAAATCTATATTAAAAAAAAAAGCGATCTGATATTAAAAGTGACGAGTACAGCAGAAAGTTTAATTCAAAACAAAATTTGAACAAAGTGGAAGGGTTAGCGAGAGTGACCGCAGTACTGGACGTCAGTGGCGTGGGCCATTGCGCAAATCAGACACAGCCATAAAGAGAAGGGAACGACGAGCTTGGAGTTCATGATATCAATGGATTCTGAGTCTGATTCTCCGATGTGTGAGGGGAACAAGCAAGCACAGAGAGGTATAGCAACGCGGAATCGAGGAAAGTTTTAATGGGTGTGAGTGCGGTTGATTGGTCGGTGGCCGAAGAACGTTTGGTACGCTGTTAAGCGGTTTTCCTCGCTGGCGAAGTTTCTTCAACAGTTCAACCATACTAGTTTGATCTGGATTCGGATTCCCCTCCTTGTTCTTTTTCTTAGTATATTAATAATTATGTCTATTAATAGAACAGTTTTATGATTATCTATACGTATCGTAGATTCTTTTGATCGGCACTTTCTAAAACTCGCGTTAATAGATTATTAAAAGAAAATGTTGAATACAATTTAAAAAAGAAAACTTAAAATATACATAAAAAAATAAGAAGTAATGGAAAGTAAACTAAAGTTTTCACTATTTTTTATTCTTA
This sequence comes from Biancaea sappan, assembly GCA_037074585.1. Lineage (NCBI taxonomy): Eukaryota > Viridiplantae > Streptophyta > Magnoliopsida > Fabales > Fabaceae > Biancaea > Biancaea sappan. The sequence goes on along the minus strand of CM073492.1, from coordinate 31,373,757 downwards.
AAATGAAATTAAAATTATCATAATTTATTTATATTTTAAAAAGCATTTAAAATAAACTAAAGAGAAAATTAACATGCAATTGATGCCAAGCAACGAGTATATAATTAATAGTTTACCTAAAAAAAAATTAATGTGGTACATGGGTATACTAGTGAAAAGTTAATTCTTTTTTATTGAACAGATTGACTAATACGTGACAAGTTATAATTTGTAAGATTGCCTTGTAACTATTATGGGTAACTGCAATTTTTTTTTATTGGTGAAATTGATAATAGTATTGCTTAATTGAAATAATGTCAAATTAGTAAAAAATTATCGATAAAAATAAAAAAAAACTCACAGATTATAAGTCATCAAGTGTGATATTTAGTGTTTTTTTTAGAAGAAAAAAAAAGTTAGGTAAACCGAATTTTAAGTTTAATTTCTTGTACCGTTAGGTATAAAAAATTTACAAATTATTACAGTGTAATTTAATCAAATAGGAAAAATCTATTTTATTCATTTGTAGATAAGAAATTTTTTAATTTAGTCTGCAATTTGTTTTCGTCAATTTAATTTTCAAGGATAAAGATGCTTCTAATAATACCCTTTTATGCTAACTTCATCTGCAATCAAACGGCTTTATTAACAAAACATTGACATATTTTTTTTAATATATTGAAAAAAATGTAAAAAACTATAGCATTTTATTAACGACGAAATTTAACAATTTAATTATACCTGAAGTTACTGCAAAATGGTAATTTGAAATCATATTTATCTTTCAATATGTGAAAAACAAATTAAAACATTTTATTTTGTCAGAAGCTAAAATAGTTAATCAAATGTTCTAATCTTTTATTTTTAATTTGTTTTTTGGTATACATAATTATAAGGAAGTGAAGATCTTCATTCATAATCACCTTGCACCCAACTCTTCAACGCATGGCTGGCACTTGGGAGCAAGGCATGTATTATCTTGGGAACTCACAAAATCTTCAAAATGCAATGCATTGTAGCTCTGTAACTGAAACCTCCACCCAGAAATATTTCAAAATTGCTGAGAGTGGAATTGGAGTCCAAAGACATTTCCTTATCATAATGGTTTATTTTAGATTAAATGATTACGATTAAATCTCGTAAAAAAAATTTAATCTCAACATATATATTATTTTAAGGATAATTGATGAACTACTCTCTACATTTACATTTATGGCAAATATCATCCATTCTAATAAAAAAATTGTGTATCATTTACAAATAACAGAATTATTTTGTAACTACCAATAACTCACTCACAGGAGTTATCTTGTGCAATTCTACTTGTGACCAATTGTTCTATATATGTACCACTTATATGTCTCCATCTATTTTTTTTTTCCATGATCTTGGAAATGCTCAATTGTTTTAAGCAACTATTCAGCTTTACTTACTTATAAATCACGATTTACTTGATCTAATTTTGTGGCTCAATACTCTTGATAAAGAATTTAATTTGATTAGCCCAATTCTTAACTCGGGAAAAATAATCAAGATAATATTTATATTTATTTTGTTTGATATGATGTTCAAAATATAAGAAAGGAAATATTTTATTACCGTTTTATTAAATTATCTTTATATAAAAATATAAAAAACCAAAAAAAAATTGAAGAAAAAGTCGAAGCATTGCTCTGTGTTCCTCTCACTCACAAACTCTCTCTCACTTCTCCACCCAAAGAACTACGATCTTTGATTCCTAAAATTTCAACAGATCAACATTAAGCATCATCCATCTCAAAATACACCAAATCAACACTAAAGCATCACCTAGAACAACAAATCCGCCCAGCCAAAAATTCATCATCTTCTAAGTCTTGACAAAAGTAGAGGTGGGAGGGCACATACCTCCATTGCTAGAAAGAGGATTCCCTTTTGATGAAACGACATGGATTTTGTCTTGTATTTGTTTTGATTGATGAAATCAACGCTGATGGTCTCATCAATGTCAACAGGAGAGGAGTCAACATTCTATCATGACTTCGCTCCTTTCATCGTCGCTGGCATCACTCCATCCAAGCTCTGGTTCAAAGGTTGGTTAGAGAGAAAAGGAAAAGAGACAAAGACAAATTAGTAAAATTGAACTCTTTTCCATGGAAGGCTTCAAATTTTCATCCAGTTTGCAATGAGCTGCAACGTTAAAGTAAGAAAATGAAAAACTAGTTTTCCATTCATGTTTTCCCTCAACTTCATTTTCTACCATACCAAATAAGAAAAAACGGTCTTCATCTATCTTTCCCTTTCCCTCAATCATTTCCATATTCCAAATAGGCATTAAGAGCATGTTTGGTATGTAAAAATTATTTTGAGGGAATAAGAATTAGAATGGAAATGAAAAAATTGTATTTGGTACAATATAAAAAGAATTGGACTATTTTGTTTGATCTGAGTTTTAAAATAAGCGAAATGAAATAATTTATTGTATATTTATCAAATTGTCCCTTATTTAAAATTAAAATATGACAAAAAATAGCTTTTCTTGGACACCAAATAAGAAAAAACGGTCTTCATCTATCTTTCCCTTTCCCTCAATCATTTCCATATTCCAAATAGGCATTAAGAGCATGTTTGGTATGTAAAAATTATTTTGAGGGAATAAGAATTAGAATGGAAATGAAAAAATTGTATTTGGTACAATATAAAAAGAATTGGACTATTTTGTTTGATCTGAGTTTTAAAATAAGCGAAATGAAATAATTTATTGTATATTTATCAAATTGTCCCTTATTTAAAATTAAAATATGACAAAAAATAGCTTTTCTTGGACATCATCTCTCTCTCTCTCTCTCTCTCTCTCTCTCTCTCCCTCCTCTAATTAATCTCACTGTCCCACCACTCTACTTCTGATGTGCTAGTACTGTCATGGTGGTGCTCATTGGTGGTCAACAAGGAAAAGGTACTCGTCAATGGTCGACGTTAGTGGTCACAAAGATCCCTGTTGCTTTGTTCTCTCCCCTTTATAGGTTAAGTCCTTGTGTGGTGGTCAACATCGATGGTCCTCCCTATTGCAGAAGCGAGGAAGAAAAGTCACAAGGGCATCACAAATATGAATCTTAGGGGCATATATGTATTTTCACAATAGGCCCAATGGAATAAAATTTCACTCCATCAATTTTTTGATGGAAAGAAATCGTACAGATTGGATTCCAATGTTCCACCTTGTTTGGCAGCGTCCCGAGAGCCTTTCCACTATTGTGCTCCCTCCATTTTTTCTCTTCCTTTGTTTGGTAGGCTCTTGCACAGTAATAATGGAATCCTAGATGCCTCTCCCTTTCTTGTTTTTTTTTGTACAGAAACTTTCCATTAATGATACCATGCAAAGCAAGGAAGGAAGTGGAAAATAGAGTCAAAATACCAATTTGCCCTCCTATATTGCCCCTAGCATTCAAGGTCCTTACTCCTGATGCCTCCTTGTCCTACTCTACTGCCTCGCTATCAATTGTGTTTCTGTGTTTTCAACTCAAATTGGTCCTCGAATGGTGGAGCTCAATGGCGTGAAGGACAGAGCTACGAGAACAAAGAGAGAATAATGAGAGAAATCAGTCGGTGAATTTGTCGTCTTAGCCGCCAGACCACTGTGAATATCCCTCATTTCGTTTTTCTCTCCTTCCTTGTCAAGTTTCCCTACTGATTGAGAAGGTAAGAACCCATGGGTGTCGCCTGCAACCTCTTCAGTGAAGATAAAGAAGGTCCTGAAATCCAATTGAAGAAGAAGAAATCCGATTTGGAAGAGAGAGAAACAAAGAGATGAGCTTTGGGTATTTCCATTTTTACTACTAAAATATTAAGTCATGGCCAAAATCTGCAAAGCTGAGATGAAAGGCACGCAAGTGATGAGAGGCGAGAGAGAGGAGAGGCAGAGGATTTACAGAGATCTGATGTGAGAGAGATGAGATGCGAGGTAGGAGAGAGAGATAAAAAATAAAGGGTAATTTTTTTTCTTCTTACAATATTATAATTTTAAATCAAGGGCTAATTTAGTAATTTTACCTCACATATATCCTACTTTCCTTTATTCTATTACATCCCATACCAAACACACTTTTTCCTTTTCTTCTTTCCCATTTTCCTTTCCTTTACTCTCATTTCCTTCTTTTCTTCTCCTGCGTACCAAACATGCCCTTCATTCTCTTGCTTTCCCATTTCATGTTTTAAGTAGATAACAAACATGCATTGCAATCTATAGAAATGAGTTTCCATTTCTCTTAATAGATACCAAACGATGCCTAAGTCTTTATATTCTTTCTTATATTATACCAAACATATTTTTAAATTTTCATTTTCCTTTCTATAATAACATTTTTTTTTCTCTTGAAATTTTTTTCTTACGTACCAATTGTGCTCTTATTATCTCCTTTCAACAATAGCTTTCACTAACCAAAAAAAAAAAAACTCCTCAATTGAACACAAAGACCAATTGCTTTTGATTTTTTTTTTTTCTGGTTAAAGCAAGTTGTAATCATCGAATGATTTGTCCAATGACCTACAGTGTCTCCATACCTAGCTACTACCACTTAAACAGACAATACTTCCATAAATTGTCCAACACTAAACTATATAAGCAATCTAATTTAGTTAACATTCTCTCTACATCTTACTCCTCTAACTAATTTAAATTATCGAAATTGCAAATAGGATATCATTACATCCATTTGCATTGTTTGCAAGGATCTTTTTCAATAGGAGTTTATTCTAAACTGATGTCCTCCACATGCTTCTGTCCAATTTAATTCTAGAAAATTATGCACCGCAAAATAGTAAGGCGCTAAGATGTACACTAATCTCAAGATAAAAAGTTAAAGATAGGGGTTAGTGTTTAGGAAAGGGTGCTTAAATCACTGTTACATATGTAGCTAGACTCACATTGGGAGGTTGGGGTGCTTGGGGTAGTCAGGTGCTAGGATGCTTATCTACAGGTCTGCTTTCCCTTGGGAACATGCTTTGAATTACCTTCCCTTAATTTTGTTTCGTTGTACCAAAAAAATAAAATAAAATAGACCTTTTCAGAACCTTTAGCCTATCTATGCCTTTATATTTTCACATTTCACATATTTGTTCTGAGTTGAGTGTATAATATTAATTACTATTATTGATTCTAATGCATTGAGTAAAATTAAAATATTGTTTTATTTTCATTTCAATGCATACACTAAAATTAACAATAATTAATGAATTGTCCTCTACCGTTTGTTGCAAAACATTTAAAAACGAGTTTTCATGCTTTCATATCATATGGGCTCCTTTAGTATGCAAGAAAAAATTTTAATGGAAAGAGAAAAAGAAAAGTGAAAATTTTGGTTTGGTATAGAATATACGGGAATATGTAAAAAGATATATTATTTTATTTAGTATGTTTTTTTTTCAAGGGAAAGAAAAAAGAATACATGAGGTAATTTTATTAAATTACTAAACCCTAAACCCTAAACCCTAATTTTACTAAATTCCCTCTGATTTAAGTTTTTGAAGACTGAAATGTTAACCCACTTCAACACTGATACATCACCATCATCGTCTTCTCCTTGAGCTCTAGTGTTGCTGCTTCCGATGGCAGAAAGGAGTTCGAGGATGGAGAGGTTACCAGAGCTTTGGCAGACAACTCAGAAATCGACGAAGGAGGAGATGGAGGCAATCTCGCAGTGGCAAGAGAAGGAGAAGGATCGCTCGTCAATGAAAGAACAGTAAGTGGTGACAGAGAAAACGCCTTCGGTGGAGTAGTCATCGATGAACTAGTCAAAGAGAAAGCTAGTAGAGACCATCGTCAATGCATGCTTCAACGAATTTTCTGAGAATAGTGGAGGGTACCATCGTCAACACACGCTCATCTTCCCTTCTCCCTTCTTCTTTTCCATGCTGAAGGAAAATTTCGTATGTCTATGGAAAAAAAAAAAAAAAACAGTGACACGCTTTTCCTTCGACAACTTTCCATACGCCTCCATTGAATGCATATCAAAAACAGGAAAAAGGCATACTCGATAGAATTCCGTCTTCATTCAACGGAAAACAGCCATACTAAACACCTTCTATTAGAACAATGGGGTTCATAAAAAGAAAAAAAAAAAGAGTCATTAGAAGAATTTCTCTTCAAGATGGGTCAATACCCAATATTTGTGAACTTGCACGACCTTTTCTGATACAAATTAAGGGTACAGAAAAAGAATTTACAAGACACAAAATGAAAACTATCAAACATATTATCTGGTAGCTATGAGATATGCCTGGTGGTGGCCAACGGAGCCACTTCAGCCAGAGGCGTACAAAGCGGGGTGGGGATCGGAGAGGTTCTGCAGAGAGGACACGTGGGATGCATCCGGAGCCACGGGTCTACACAGCTGACGTGGAAGAGGTGGCCGCAATCAGGTAGAACCCGAAGCACATCACTGCCCTTGTAATCGGCCAGGCATATGGAGCAACACGTGGCAGCGGAGTCCGATTTCTGGAGCTTGGGCTTGGCTTCGGAGTAAAGCAGCTTCGGGTAGCTCACGATTGTGGCCTCGTCTATGCCCACCACGTCGACCACCCTGTGCGGCGGTTCGAGGCCGTTGATGTCTCTGCGGGCCGGCGGAGCAGTGGGGTGCTGCGTGCGGGTGCAGAAGTAGGAGGCGAGGGTGATGGTGGCAATGAGAAGCAGAATTCCAATTGAAACCCCTATGCCGTAACCGAACCCACTTATGTTTCCGGACCCGAAGAACTCAGAGGAGCCAATTGTGTTGTTCATGGTCTCCTTGAGGAGATTAGGTTGTAGCAATCATGAACTCGATAGAAGTGGTTTAATTGGCCACTCGTGACCCATGATCAACCATGGTTGAAGTCAACGGTAGGTTTCAGCAGCTAGAAGCCAAGGGAAGAAGAAAGAATAAGGTGCACCATTTATTGGTTGGGTTTAGTCAATTGAGGTGATATAGTAATTTAAGATAAAATTTTACTAATTTAATCTAGTCTTAAATATGCTTTGATTAGATTGGATACTCGGTGTCTAAAAAAAACTAATTAAAAAGCTTTTAAAAATTAACATTAAATAATCTTGGGCAAATTGCACATAACCCCTTTAACTTTGGATCATGTACAATTAACCCCCTTCAACTTAGCAATACTATAATTAACACCCCTCAACTTTCAATTATAAGGAATTAAAACTTTCTTTTATAACAATGTTAAATCACCCTTCCATATCAGCAATTGTACTCATCATCCATTCTTGCTTACTTATGTGTTTGCTTACATTTTTGCTTACATGGCTTAGATAATTATGCACTGTATGAATAAAAATATAACATCATCTGATGGCAAGATTTCTTAATGACATCGATCTTCACTAGTCACTGATGTGCCTGCAATTCTTTAAGCTACTTCAATATTCAAAGGGCCAAATGTAAATAGTTTTTATTATGTGAATCTGATGCGGGGACCAAAATGATCAGAAAGTGGAGATGTATTGGATAAACTCTCTCTTTCTCCACATCAGCTACGCAACCCATTGCACCATATAGTGAGGGATACAGAACAAAATCAAACACTGGTTACAGAAGAGAGTAAGAGAAAGAGATAACAAGAACACAACATAGCACATCAATTGTTAGAGCTCTAAAATTTAACTTACCACATGATCTGCTCTATTTTCTCTTGCCACTACAAAGCAGCTTTTTAGCTTCTTTATTGAAGAAATTCTTAAGAGGTCTTATATGAAATTCTCTTAATTACAAATGATGCTCTGTTTTCTCCTGTTGATCCTGCTCTGTTTTATCTTTCTTCAGGATTAACGAAATTTAAACTCATCATCAACCTTGTCTTCCTCTCTCCCTTCAACGCTCTCTCTCTCAGCTTCCCTTTATTCTTTTCTGCTTCATTTTTTGTTCAGAAAATCGTCTTCTGATCGCCCTCTCAATTTGCACTAAAATCATCCCTATTCTTCATTTCGTTCTCATCTAGCCATTGATCTCCCTCTCTCGGCTGTTCCTTCTCGACACTCTTTGAAATTGTCTCTCTCCCCCTTTCTCTCCCAAAAACTGTCACTCTTCCTCTATGTTTCTTTTTTTTTTTTTTGCTGTAAATGTCCAGCCACCAATCTCCCTCTCTGTTTGTGTGCATTCTTCCTCCATATGTTTATCTCTCACGGGTAGAGCTTTGATGTCAAGGAGATGCACACTATTGTTCATTGCTCATGGGAGAAGTTCTCAGGTTCCCTTTGTCTCGGCTTTGCTCCTCACCGAAATCATTGATAAGTTCTAAAAAGTCATTAAATTATACCATTAAAAGTGGGTTCTTCTTATTCTCTTAGTCTTATTTTGCTATCCTTTAGCACTTTTTATTTTTATTTTCATTTAGTTCCCTTGTACTTTATAGTTTTCTTTTTATCTTGTTTTATTCCTCATTTTCTTGTCTTTTAAAGTAATTTTAGTTTTAATCTTTTGTAGGTGCAATTTTGGAAGAAATCAAGAGAAACTTAAAGGCAAATGCTACTGTCCAGTAAGCTGGCACTTAGGCGCCAAGCCCCCTTCTTTACATAGCCTCTTGTCTAGATGGCGCCAAGGCGTCGACCCCCTAAACTCACTATCTGAGCTGTTAAGATTGGCGCCCAGTGCCAAGACACGAAACTGACAATACTTAAATAACTTTAAGGTTCTCTAACCTAATTTTGGGTCTGGAGTTTGGGGCTTCTAGGAGGCAGCACATAGGAGCAATTTTTTAGAGTTAGTTAGAAGGGAAGAAGGCTTTCCCACTTGGGATTGGCTCTCTTTCCCCCATCTCTTCTCTTTTTTCTTCATGTCCTCTTAATTCCATGTTGTAATTTTTTTTCTTTTGTTAGTTGTAGTTAGTTTGTAACTTTAGGGTTGTTATGAACCTGATTTTAGAATATGTTTTATGTAATTTCTCAAACTCTTATAATTAATGGTTGATTAATACATGTTTATTCATTTTAATCTTAATGTTTTCCTTTAATTTGGCTAATTATTAGAATGTTATGGTGTTTTAGCTAAACTTGGAAAAGGAAGGTAGAGACTAGGCCATCAGATGAGTAATATGAATTCTTGAACCTTAAAAGTAAAGGAATTGATTTGTTAATATCATAGGAATATAGACATTAGTCTCATATAGTCAAATTAGGGCTTGTTCACCAATCTAACTTGATTTTCACATAAGGGATTATAAAATATTAGATTATTATCTTAGTTAAGGTTTGGGAAAATCTTTCTGAGAATATTTGTACTCTAGATTAGTATGTACAATTGGCGAAAGCTAGAGTGAGAGAATGATTGTGGAACCTAGGAAGAATGAAAGGTTTGATGGTTGATGTAACTTGATTTTTATGAAGTTTTGTTGTTGAATGATTCATTTCAATTGCATTCCGTATTTTGTTGGAGTGTGCTCTACTAATTTTAATGCCTCTTGAATGATTAGCTATCATTCAATGAGATTTGGGTTTTGTATCTAAGCTAGGAATATATTGATATGAACCTATCCTTATAATTTCTACCATAAATCAAATTAATCTAGTAATAAATAATCTTATTTATGTGGTTTTTAATGAGTTCCTAAACTTAATCACCTGCTTGAATGATTGGACTAAGGAATTAGACAATCATTTAGGTTAGGTAGGTTTGTTTTTCTACAGAATTAGGTTCAAACAATTTTGAGAACATAACCAACAACAAAAGAATTTGTAATTAGAGTGAATCATTTTTTAGCAACTCAAAGACTAATTTATCTATGAATTAGTCGGATTAAAAATTAAGTAAAGTCAATCTCATCAACTCTGGGCTTTTGTTATTAGGAGTAGTTTAGTCTTAGGTCTTAGTTAGTAGTATTAGTTTAATTTGTTAGTTTTAGAATTGCGCTTTTATTTAGTTTGCTTTTATACTTTTCTTCAATTAAACGGACCGTGTAAATAATATTTTACTTTAGCTTCGCAGGTATTTGGCACCTCAATCCTTATGGAAACGATACTTTACTTACTATTTATTACTTGTACAACTGGTATACTTGTCAAATCGCCAACAATCATCTATCCCAATCATCCTATCGGTGTTGTCCTCTCTTCTTCCACTAAAAGTTGTCCTCTTGCTCTCTCTAGAATCGCCTTTGCTTCCCGTCATCCGTCATCAAATAATATTAATTAAAGCTATGTAAACATACACATAAGCAAGGAAAAATGGATTACGTGTGCAATTATGTTGATATGGAGTGGTAATTTAACACTGTTATAACATAAGTTTTTAATTGCTCATAATTAAAAGTTGAAAAGTGTTAATTATAACATTGCAAAGTCGAAGTGGTTTAATTGCACATGACCCAAAGTTGAAGGGAGTTATATGCAATTTGCCCAACAATTTTTAATCTTACTTGTAAACATAAATATCTTCAACAACAAAAAAAAAGTTCACATTAAGACTATTTTAATACAATTTTAAACTAATCTGACCTTAAGCATGTCAAATTTCATACTAAAAACTAAATATATATTGAATAAAATATAAATTAAAAAAATTTTAGTAAGGTAATTGATTAATTTAGTTGATATTGAATGACTATTAAAATTATTTAACAACCGATTAAATTTAATTAAAATTAAATTTTATTCAATTGATTTTAATTAGATGGGATTAAATGGAGTTGGATGGATTCTAGCACTGGTAAAACGGGCTTTGGCCCGCGGGCCAAGACCGGCCAGTCCGCATATGGGCGGGCTTGGAGATTGAAAAATTGGCCCGTTTAAAAACGGGCCTAAACGGGCCGGCCCGTATTTTATAAAAAAAAATTTACAATAAATTCATAGTTTTATATTATACAATTTTTTAATTTATCCTAAAATTTTTTATTTATCCTACAATTTTAGAATTTATCCATCCATTTTTAACTTTTTTTTTTGTTTAAATTGTTTAACTCATCAATTCATTTTGGAATTTATCCTAAATAATTGATTTGGATGAGTTAACATACAATTTTGTAATGGAGAAATTCTAAAATTCTAGAAAACATACAATTTTAGAATATATTAACTTATTTTTTTTGTTTTCTACTTAATATATTTTTTATTTTTACCCAAAAACATTAACTAAATTAATTTTATATTATATTATTAAAAATTTTAAAAAAAAAAGCTTAGCCCGCGGGCCGACCCGTTTGACCCGCGGGCTAACATGGGCGGGCTTGGATATAAGAATCCAAGCCCGTCCAAAAACGGGCCGGCCCAACCCGGCCCGTTTTTTGGCCTAGCCCGTTACGGGCTGGGCTGGGCCGGACCGGGCGGCCCATTTTCCAGTGCTAATGGATTCAATTTGGAACCCCTAATTTGGCATTAAGTGACTAAATAAAGAGGCAAATATGTGACGTAATTAATATAGGAGACAAATGGGATGACGCATTGCATGTGTGAATTATGACTCTGTTGTTCTCAGCGTTGGATTATATGGTTGCCCTTTGCAAAACAAGAAGCTGGCGAAGGTCAACGATCCTTGTAGTTTCCTATGGGAGTTAGCGTCTGCTTTTCAAAGAGCATTACTATATAAGATCTTTCTCCATCAACTTTCCATGCATTACCAACAAAAACCTGTTCATTATATTTGTTTTATCAATGGTTGGTAAAAATATTTTTTATTTTTATTTTTAGTTGTTATATTTTGAAATATATTTTTAAAAAATAAAAATATTTTTTTTTGATATTTTTAGATTTGAGCTTATTTTAAAAAATATTTTTATTAAACTCAAATATATTTTTAAAACTACTTTTTATTTTCAATAAAAATAAAAATATCCAAATTTCTTATGGTTAGCCTTTTTGTCCGGACCCAACTAGATTTCACTTCAGCTACAATAATATATAATTGAAGTCGTCAGTTTGCAGTCAGATTAAGACGCAACTATGTGGGTTCACCAAGTAGTTGTTGCGATTGCCCATCAAGTTGTTACAGATGCAATTTCATTAGGTTTAAAATATACGGAAGCTAATCAATGTCAGTAATTCAATTGCACGTTGACATTGGTTTAAATATAATGCCTTGAGGTTGGATTTTGTAAATATAAATATTTTAACTTAAAATATTTTTATATTTGCGTGATTTAATTTATTAGAATTAAATTAGTTAAAGCCTACTAAATATTTAAATATTGATAGTCGTTTCAACCCAAAAAAACAATAAAAAAAATTGTAAAGACATGCATATATCGCTTTTTTTTTAATTGAAATTTAAACTTTACATATAATCTAATTTTGTAGATGATTCTCATATTATTGAATCAAAGCTCATTATTATATATCACTACATATAAGATCAATTAATTAAGATAAGATATAATATTTAGTGTTATATTATATATATATATATATATATATATGGGCCGGTTCGTGTTGGTGCACTTAATTGCAGGGCGGCTTGGTTATGATTACAGGTAGCAATGATTTGGATATTTTAGGTATCAGGCAATATTCGCCCAAAAATATATATGATATTCGATGGATGTTAGATAGGATATAGATAAAAAATAATAATTATAAATAGATATTCAACGGATTAAAATATTGTTATAAGATACCTTAGATTTGGTCACAATGAATAGACATATATGGTATTCGATATTCATATGGTAATTATTAATATAATATATAAATGTATATTATAAATTATAATATATTATTTATATAATACATATTTGTATAATATAAATTGGATGAATTTAAAATTTTTATTGGATGGATATCGGATATCAAGTCACTACAAAAAAATTAGAATTTAGCATTAGTCAAAATTATCTTTTAGCGTCGGTTTTGACCGACGCTAAATGACTTAACGTCGGTTTACAAAACCGACGTTATGTGCTCCATTGCGAGTTTATTTAGCGTCGGTTTTGACATTTGTAGGAATAACTGACGTTAAATTCTGAAATTTAGTATCGATCATAACCGACGCTAAATTCGTGATTTAACGTTGATTCTAACCGACATTAAATTTTAAAATTTAGCGTCGGTTATGACCGACGTTAAATTTGTGATTTAACGTCAGTTATGACCGACGTTAAAGTTGTGATTTAACGTCGGTTTTGATCGACGTTAGATGACATTATTGATGTTTATTTAGTCATTTAACGACGGTTGTGACCGACGTTAAATGACTTTGAATGTTTTTTAATTATTATCATTTAGCATCGGTTTTGACTGTCGCTAAAAGTTGATTTAATGTCAATTTTGACCACGCTAGATGATTTTGGCCAATTTTTTTTGTAATTTAATTAAATTGAAATTAACATTAATTTCCAAAACTAACATTTTAAATACAATCAAATTTAATTTTGACTAACGCTGTATTTATAATATTTCAATATGATATCTGTCAAAATTTAACAGACAATGAAAGCCAAACTATATATATATATATATATATATATATATATATATATATATATGAATAAAAACATACATTTTTTAACGTAAGTTTTATATCAAATCCAAAGTTAAAAGTTAATACATTCTAAAAGAACAAGTTTCACATGTCTTGACAAAATAAACATTACAACTAGTCATAGTCGGGTTGTGACTAGCTCTAGAAGAACGTCGATATCCTTGAGATGAAGCTCATACACTGTTTGCATCATGTGCCTGTAAACATAATATTTATTATTAGAATTCATACTGAATGAAAATAATGATTTAACAAGTCTAAAACAATATTAACTATGGACTACTTTAAAACCAAAAAAGTAAATAATGTTGATTCAATTATTATCATGTACCATGACAAACGAAATAAGTAATAAAAGACAATTTTTGCACTTAAACCTATAGAATTAATTTAAAAGTTTAAATAGAACAAACTAAGTCTAGATATGACTCCTTAATGATTATTACAATATGAATACTTATCTTTTTTATTTCCGTTTTTTTTTCTACCCATCTTATATTTCCTAAAGGAGTATATGAGTCAGATAAAAAAACAATATACTTTTATATAATATTTTCCACTTCTATGAATCATAAGATTAAAATGTTTCTTAGGCAGTCAAGGGGTCCCACGCATATGAAGTGGAAGGCAAGTGGATATAAACACATTGAGTAGTTTATTAATTTTGGACTCAAAGAATAACAATGAGAACAGTTTAACATTATCACTCAAGATACTTTGGCAACACATTAACCTGAATTTGCATATAGACATTATCAACATATTAACCTTTGAGGGCATACTTATTCTGATTAATTAATGGAAGGCTAGATTAATTTAACTTCAAATTTTGGCTGAAAATAAAATAAAATGAGAATATTATAAGCATTTTAATAATTTATTGATTAAATTAATTTAATAGGACACTAAATCAAAAAAAACCCTCTAAATCCACAGCCATGACAAACTTAAATTGTGTCTACTTTGATGGAGCCACAACCATGCCTACTTTGATATATGCCCTCAAAGATAACCTTCTCTGACATAATTTGTCTTTATATATTATATCCCATCTTTGAAATCACATGCAATCTTCATTGTCCATTGAAAGAGAAAGAACATCCATCATTGTCCCATCCCTGTGCAACCCCTCTAAATCCACAGCCATGACAAACTTAGAATGTGTCTTTAATCATTATATCCTATTGATGTCATCTCTTCAGAAGTGTGGTCAAAAACATTTGAAAAGGTGAGGTGTTTCTGTTAATCTAAACCTTATCCCCTTGGATGAAACTAAAGTTGAGGTGTTTCTAGATAGTATCACTTCAAAGATCAGTTAAATCATACTTTGATTACATTAATGTCATGGAGAAGACATGGTAGTGCCAACAGTGGCAATATGTGTGTTATTCCAGATATTATTGTCAACAATGACAGTTCGGTTAGCCATGGCATTTGTTTGGTATCCATAGTCCCACCAAGATGCCACCTACAAAAGATTTGATATAAGCATCAATATTTCTTAACATTGATAAACAATAGTTGTTTGATAGCCAAAATTTGTTTGTTTTGATGCCAAGGAGGGGAAGGGAAGCTGAATGTAGACCAAGGCCTCTAGTAGAAGATTATCATTTATTAATATAACTCACTCAGGAATGTAGCAGTCATTCAAATATGACAACTAATATCTCCATTTGATCCACCGGTAATCCACTAATTAAAAAAAAATGGGGTAGGGGATTTCTCCTTAAAGGAACAAAAGAAGCTAGTTTGAACAGTTGACTAAACCATAGAAAAGAATGCTCACAGGCCAACGGATACAACTAGCATTACAGCTACTTTGAACATCTTTGGGGACAGAATTCCTTTAATTTAGTATACAAGAGCAACCACATGGATAATAATAAAAACATGAATCAGCAAAAAGAAAATAATGTTCAATATAAAAAAAAAAGCAGAAGACAAAGGCAAAAGGGTCAAACCACCATGGTTTTAATTTAAACAAGAAAATCTTACAAGAGTAAAATATAAATTCTTCCCAAAAAAAAAGAAAAAATGACAGAAAGGAAAACACAGAAACTCAACTTAAACCATATAATATTGGACAGTGAAATATGAGGAATACCATATAATCATACAATATAAGGAGTGAAATTATTTGGCTTGAACAAAATGATTTCCTAAAGATTGAATAAAGGCCAAAGTCGCAGGAACAGCTAAAACTCAAAATTGTATAGCCTTCTATTTTCCTAAATGCTCTAGCAGCTAAGCAATGTAAACAAACTATTAAACAGAAAACAAGATTCAGATAAATCTAAAACGAGAAAGAGAACTAACTTGGTATGGTGGAGACAACTTCACCCATTTGAAGCCGATCTGAAATGTTAGGGCAAAACCAAAAAATTAATAGACAAGAAATTGACACAGAAATTGGATGAATGTAAGAAGAGAGTTTGTAGCATACAGAGGATAGTGGTTTTTCCTGCATTGTTGAGGCCGAGAACAAGGATTCTAGCTTCCTTGTTACCGAAGAGGGAAGTGAAGAATCTTGTAAACACTAAACCTATGTTCTGATTCCGCAGAGAAGGGGGGAGTGCAACCAGTGCATGAAGAATAATCAAATCAAAATAAGAAACTCTAATTTTCGGAAAAACCAAGATCAAATCTCTAAACAGAATCTGCTATCCTTGCCTTGATCAACGCTGCTCATCACGCGAAGTAGCAAAAGAAGAGGAAAGGGACGATTCCGGTGAAGCTTCGGCCATGGACCACCACGCACAGCTCGTCTTCCTCCCTCCCTCGGTTTCCACTCTTTCCTTTCGGCCGAGTCTCTCTCACGCAAAAGCAATGTGTGTGTGTTCTAGGGTTCTAGGGCCATGTAGTCATATGGAAAATGGGGGGAAATTTTGTTTTTTGGTGAAATTGACATTGAGTGAAATGAGGGAAAAATAAAAATGAGAGAAAGTGAGTAAGGAGGAAAGCAAAAGCTTTTACAATATTTTTACCCACACATTAATACTATTAATACTATAAATAAAAATAATATTAAATTTTATATAAATATTTAATTAACAAAGATAATAATCCTTTTAAAAATTAAATAATTACATAAAAAGAAAAGTTAATGAAAAGAATAAAAAATATAATAACTAAAATATGTTTTTAGAGAAAAATTATTAATTATTTTAATTAAAAAATAGGAATTTAAGCCAACAATTTTAATTTGGAGATACTCTGAGTTCACACGTAAAAAAGAAATTTAATGAAAGATAATTAAATAAATATTTTTTAAAAATATTTTATTTATTTTATTTAAAAGAATTTTTAAAAACTTGGAAATTTTATTCTTTTTTAATTATTAAAAAATAAAAATTAATTATTCATTTTATTTAAAATTTTGAGATATTTAATCAATAAAAATTAGATCATACTCATATTTAATGTTTAAATTATGTGTAGGATTTAGTCTATTAGATGGATAAGATGTTTGGTGAAGCATAGAGAAGAGACAAGGATATTTGAGCACATCTAAGCGTGTGAGGTAGAGACGTTATTGAATTTGAGACCGAGAAATCATGATGATGAAGAAATGGGTCGAAAATTCATTAAGCGTGAGAAGAGACTACCTCACATCGATGTCTTGTCTATGACATCCCAACACGGTTGTTATTCTCTTTCTCTCTCTCAGTTTGACCCAACACGGTTGTTATTCTCTCCACCATTCCCACACTCACGATGAGAATGTAAGGATTAGGGTTAAAAATGAAACTACTAGAGGGATTAAGGTCAAGAGGTGGGTGTGGGAGAAAATATTGGAGAAAAGTTGAAATAGAGAGGGAGAGTGAAACTAAAATACGAAAGAGAGATGTCAATGACGTGTTTTGTGGAAGAAATTATTCAATTTTTCTTTTATCAAAATAAGGTGTTTAGCGTCGGTTATAGAAATCGACACTAGATTCGGAATCTAGCGTCGGTTTTAACCGACACTATATAAACTGACGCTAAATTCAAAATCTAACGTCGGTTTTAACTGATGCTATAGGAACCGACGTTAGATGCGAAATCTAACGTCAATTTTTGACGCCGACGTTAAAAAACCGACGCTATATCTTATTTTTTTTGTAGTGAGTCTATGGATACTAAGAAAGTAAAAAAAATTTAATTCAAATAGAGTACGAATATTAGATATTTTGAATAAATATAAATTCAAATATTAAAAAAAACCGTGACTAAAAAGTACAATTTGTCTGGTGCGCATGAATGAATCAAGTGTCCATAAATAGGTGTAGTCTAAAAATATCTATAGAAGGCCAAAATGGTCGTTGGATGTAATAATTAATTAGTAGTGGACAAATTATTTATGGACTAGTTTTCTATGTTTAGCACAAGTGTTAGCTACTGAAACAATGATTGATTGAGAATTAGTGACGTATTTTATTTACATAGCTTCGAGGGGGCAAATTTAACAATACTGTACACGACCACATGAGACATGGTAGCACTTAGCAGCATATATGGCCATGTGGGGGTTATGCTTGGTTTTATGCGAACGGGATGAAGTCATATTTTAATTAATACTACTTTGTTCTACGATATCATAGTCGGAGCGATTGTTTTATGTGAAAAGTATGAAGTCAGATTCTAACTTATGTAACTTACCTACAAATCGATATATATAGAACGGGTTGTGACTTGAGACATGAGTACGACCGTCTAACTATTTTGACTTTTAAGAAAAATTATTAATTTACTTTTTTATATAAAAATTAATATTACTTTTTTATTAAAAGTATAATATATTAAAAAAATATTTTTATATTTTTATACTTTTTATTTATTTTTATTGAAAATAATCCATTTAATTTTATTTATTTATTTATTTATTAAGTTTATTAATATATATTTAATATATGCATGTTATTATCGAAATAAAATATTATTAGTCATTATCTTTTAATTAATTAGTCTTTTAAAACTACTTTGTGAATTTTTTTTTTTTGGTTTTGAGTAATTTTTTAATTTTTATCAATAATTTTATTATTTTATAATAAATTTGGGAAAATATTATAAATTATTTTTTATTATAAATGAATAAGTGTGCATTTTTAAGAAATGGGAGACTAATTTTTGACAAGACATACTTTTTAGTTTTTGAAAGATTCACATTATACTCCTTAGTTCCTGGAAGATGAAAAGTTATAATCATTAGTCTTGACCCCTAGTTTTGTTGTTTGATCCGTCGATTTGGCACGTTAATTATGTGCCTTTGTGGCATGTTAAGCTCCAGTGTGGCAAATGTGGCTCACCTAGTTAGCAAGATATCGAGACACATGGGTGTGATGTGGCAAGCCTACATGGCAGGTAAATGAGGTGTCATTGATGTTGTTTTCTGCCTTTTCCAAGTCAAAACCTATGGTAGAATCAAGAGGGAATCATTCAAGCATCTCTCTTTTGCAATGTACAATTTGGTGCTAAGGAGCATCTACCGTTTAATTAATTAACCACCAAGACCACTCTCACGTACTCTCACGTGTCTCAGCAAATAATCATCAGCAGCACATCAATTTATTTCTAACTAGTTTTTTATTTTGCAAGTTAAGTATTTCAACATGCATACATTAATTTTTTCAAGCACACTCATCATTGTTGGTAGCCCATTGAACCCGTCAAGCTCAGGTCATACCTATCTCATCCATTCCAGCACAAGACAGCACAGTAAACATGCCGACCCAACCCAACAAATATTAGCAGAAAACAAAAAGCCATCTTGGCAGGTAACACATCATCATGCATAAGAGAAGCACACAAGCACTACTCCAATACATCATCAAATCATGCATTAGAGTGAATATACAAGTATCCCTCGACGCAGATAGCCCCTCAACATTAGCATCATAGGAGCATCATCAATTAACATTAGCATCAGCAATATTAACAGAAGCAAGAAAATAGGCATTGCTCACCATCGGAATACAAGAAAAACTTAGATTAGCGACAAAAAAATCCGTAGCTAAATTAATAAAATTCCGTCGCAAATACGTTTGCGACGGAAAATATTCCATCGCAAAAACGCTCGTCGCAAATCAGTTGCGACGGATTCTATATCCGTCGCAAAATTAGTGACGGAAAAATTTCATCGCAAATTTAAATATCTGTCGCAAATAAAATTTGGGACTTTGAGATGGAAATCGTTCCGTCGCTAATAATTCCGTCGCTGATTTACGACAAAAAATTATCCATTGCTAATTTCGTCGCTGATCAGCAACAGATTTTTTGATAAAAATTCCGTCGCTAATTCTGTCGCTGATCAGCGATTTTTATGAAAATTCTGTCACTAATTCTGTCGCTAATTTTCAAAAAAATTTTTTAAATATATTTTGCTAGTCATGATAATTCCAAAGTTAATTAGAAACCTGTGAACAGATCTAAATACAGCCAACAAGCACTAGCCAACAATTATAACATTTAATTACATCAAAAATTTTATATAACAAAAAAGTTTACTTGTTTTTTCATGATCCAACATCATGAAATGCAAAGTCAATACAAAATATAAGTTTCAACATATAAACTAGTCTAAAGGGTGATCTGGGGGCTGTGTCTCATCATCATCATCAACAGCAGGAGCACCCCATTGCCTATCAACAGAATTGATGAAACAATTGACCATTGAATGCATATCACTGATGATAATCGCCTATGCATCGATCTTCTCCATTTGAGTGTTGATTTCCTTTTTGAGCCCTAAGTTCATCTATCACAAGTTCCATCCTACGTTGTAGCTCCTCCTCAAAATCAGGATGTAAATATCAATCTATTATATTCCTCCTGTTAAATGAATACAACCACATAATTTATTTTGTTAACTACATAGTTGAGAAAATTAATGACAGAAAAAGAACGAGTTCAATATACTCACATAGACTTCTCGCGATGACTTAAGAAAGTAAAGAATGCAAATGTACAAAGCTCAGTACCTCTTTTTCATCAAAATTGGTTACCACAAAATCTCGCAAGTTTGCAATCATCCCAAGCTGGAAAGCATGAAAGAAACCATATTTGACATTACTCACATAATGTATATAATTAATAAAATGCAACAGAAGTTAATGCCCTTGGAACAAAATAGGCAATTATAGCTGAAAACAATAACTTTGGGGTCACATTATGGTTTAAGGTTGAGAACATAAATTGCCCGACTAAAAATAACCCTTAATTCTTAAGTTTTGCTACCATATATCACCATCTTTTACATATCCTTTTTAGGGCCAAAATAATGTATTAAGTTCCCTTTTTAACTCACCTTGCACACCTAAAATAGAAAATTAAGTGCCCAAACTCAATGAACTAAGCATGCACCTAAATTCTGTTTTAAGGTTGATTTTAGCCATGACTTAAGAAAATTTCTGGTATTGATTCAGAGCTCCATAATTTATGAAATTTTGTCCACATCCTTATTTATGTATTGACATACTAGGATAAAAATATCAGCCCAAAAAATCCAAGATTTGGCCCTT
This sequence comes from Biancaea sappan, assembly GCA_037074585.1. Taxonomy (NCBI): domain Eukaryota; kingdom Viridiplantae; phylum Streptophyta; class Magnoliopsida; order Fabales; family Fabaceae; genus Biancaea; species Biancaea sappan. The sequence goes on along the minus strand of CM073492.1, from coordinate 31,352,852 downwards.
CAAATGATCACTTTAGTACTCTTATATCAGGATTTCCCAATTTTGCCATCAGTTCTGTTCTTATGTGCAACAGACCAGACATATACAAATGCAATGAAACTTTACAGATCATTAGAATTATGTCTTGGCTAAATGCCATAAAAAATAGTATAGCTTTGATTGCTTAAAAGAAATTAGTATCTACAAATTATTTTCAATAAGTCCTTGAAAAAGAAAAATTGACCAAACATAAAATTACTCTTCATCGTAATCCATGGGGAGATTTTATGCTTGGGGTACACATATGATGAGTTTAAATATCAAATATGTACTTTTCTTTGAATTGTTATGCGTTATTGGATTTAATGTACTTTTCTTTTTTTAACATAGGGTCTAAAGCAAGAAAGAAATATAAAGCATACTCTTAGAAAGAAAAATAACTTTGTCCCAATAGAACCACTTGCAAGACAAAACTTTATGTTACCTCTTGACCGGACCATCAGGAAGCAATCCAATTGCGTCTAGGGTCCCTTTATCCATGACAATTTGAAACTACCTTTCCAACTTTGTCTCAAGAACATCATCAACCTAAATCAATTAAAAGAAATGTATTATAATGCTAATAAATAGTGATAAGTCAGAACCTATACTCATTAGACAAACTAATGGCAAAGGAATAAGATTTCAAAACCTTAACAAGCTATCCAATAGCATAACAGAAGCAATCAAGAAAAAGATTATAAAAATTTTAAAGTATGTACTAAAGAAGAATACATTTATTAAAAAAAACTAAAATTTAATCATGTTAAAGTTTCAATTAAAAATTCTTAGGCTCAAATACATTTTTGATTCCTCTATAATTGTCAAAGTTCCAATTCGGTCCTTCTAATTTTAATCAAGTCAATATTGTCTTTCAACCTTTAAAATAATGCAACTAATTAAGTTCTGTCAACTTAGCTCTATTTATGTGGTAATGGATATTGCTGATGCTGCAAGTAAATCATCTGGATGGATGATGGGCCACGCAGACTCATTAGTTGACTAGTAATCAAGTGAGACTGCCCTAGTAAAGTACATTTTTCTGCAGTAAAAGCTCAACATACACTTACATATCATGTAATCATTTTAACCAGCATCTAAAGCATGAAAATAGCCCACATTCCAACTGGCAGCAACTAAGGTACAATAATTACATTTTAGCTATAATAAATCTCTAAGAAACTAAAACTAGTTTTGTTTCAGTTAAGGTTATGGTAAGTTTATTAATGAATTTAAATTCTTTAATAAATTTTTCATATATTTTGTTGTGGAATAGAGCACCAAAGTTGTGGCAAATGAAATTGTTTAACAAGTTGAATAAATGAGCATCTCTCTGGTCAAAATTGAGAGTGAGAAAAAGAGGCAACAATTAACTAGAGAGGAATCCAATGATAGGCATAAGATTCATAATAAGATTGGCAGATAGAACATCATCAACCTAACAAGCTATCCAATAGCATAACAGAAGCAATCAAGAAAAAGATTATAAAACTTTTACAGTATGTACTAAAAAAGAATACACTTATTAAAAAAATTGAACCATTAACTTCGGATAAATAGATATAGTCACTTTAGCTTTCATTCATGGGATATATATAAGAACATGATCATTATTCTGCAAATGAAAACTCAAATTCCTACTTGAAACTAGGCCATTAATTAAACCAGAAAAAAAAAATCAACCAGAATAAAGAGAAATTGCTCAGTATTGTTGCCGCCGTGAGTATATGATTTATCAGGTCCTCACAGAACTTCAGTGCTAGCAATGTCATATTCCTTCTCAAAAAAACATATAATTTATAAATAAACCAGCACATCCAAGTAAAGTCTCAAATATCAATTGTATAATATTTATAAGCACAAGTTTCTTTTCTTAACAATCATATTTCTAGTAAACAAACCAGCACAACAACCCATGAGATCAAAATTAGGTTTCCGAAGAGGATATTTGATCAAGAAAATTAGAGATCTTTGAGATGCGGTCCAAAAATCTCCATACCTGAGGAGCACGGGGTCGAGATGAAGCCAGAACAGTGAACGCACATGGCCATGAGATTGCAGAGGATAGCGGGCGACTGGGTGAGAACACACACGGCCATGGCGAGAAGATAGCACGGGGCAAGAACACACGGGCACGGCAATGGGATTGCAGTTGCAGACAACGGTGGGCGACTGGGCAAGAAGCCGAGAATGGGAGAATAGACCAAATCTGATTACAAAGGCACGGCTGCACGACGCAATAGGAAGGGAAATGGAAGAATGATTGAGCGAAATGGGGGGAAATTGAAAATGGGTGAAAGTGACTGGAGGGAAGAAAAACTTTTGAGTTACCCACACACTAATACTATCAATATTGTAAGTAAAATTAATAATTTTATATAAATGTTAAATTAATAAAATAAAATTTTAAATTTTATTTTAAAATATATATCTATATAATAGACTAAAATAATTTTACTCTAAATCATTAATTATAGGAGGTCATTAAATTATATATAATAAAATAAATAAATTTAAATAAAAAATATATTTGAATAAATTAAAAATAAAAATAAAACAAGAAATTTGTTCTTATTAGTAAATTCAAATGAAAATTTGTTGATTAACTATATATTGATATAAATAAATTATTTTCACTGATCAACTCCTAAATTTATTTTTGTTAATATTTATCTTTTTCAATTGATTTAACAATTGGGCAGAAATGCGATAAAGAATGCGAGGGAAGAAAAAATATTATTAATATTAAAGGTAAAAATAATAATTTTATATAAATATTAAATTAATAAAATAAAATTATAAAATTTATTTTAAAATTAAACTTAATTTTTAGGAGGCATAAATTTTATTTTTATCTATAGTTTGTAATTATTAGCAATGTTTTAAAAATTGAACTGGTTATTAAACTAATGAAAGCATCGACTCAAGGTTCACTGGTCTAATTGTGGTTAAATCGGTACTAATTAAATATATATATATATATATATATATATATATATATATTAAATTTACATAATAAATAAGAATTACTTTTTTTTTTCTAAAAAAATACTATTGTATATATTATATTGAAAATTAAACTAATAATTTTTTAATATAAAATATTGTTTTCTATACAAATTATAAATATTAAATAATTTTTTCATTATTTTCAAAACTTTCCAACACATATATGATTTATCTCACTTTTTTCTATATAACTTTAATCAATATACAATTTTTTTCTATACAACTTTTCAACATATAAAAGTTAATAAAAAGAATTAAAAATTTTTGCAACGGAATTTTGCGACGGAATTTTCTATCGCAAAACTAAAAATACTTTGCGACGAAATTTTGTGATGAAATTTTCCATCGCAAAATTAAACATTCTTTGCGACGGAATTTAGCCACGGAAAAAATATTTGTGACGGAATTTTGCGAAAAAATTTTCCGTTGCGAAGAAATTTTGTGACGGAAAATTCCGTCGCTAATTGTAGCGACGAAAATTTAATTAGCGACGAAAATTTTCCGTCGCAGATTCCTTATGTTACAATTTCAAATCAGCGACGGAATTTGCAACAGATTTATAACGAAATTTGCGACGGAATTTTTCCATCGCTAATATCCGTCGCTAATTGAGCTTTTTCTAGTAGTGTTGCCACATCAGCCACTGAGGGTTGACATCATTACATCTCATCCACATCATTAGCTAGGGCTGATGTCATCATCTACACCATCAGCCCTGACGTCATCAACACAGTAGATGTAGTCCTATTTTTTGTTTACAGCCCATTAGACACCAATTCCTCCAGCCCAGCAACTTATCTCCATCACATCTGTCGTCTCTGATACTGTAGTGATCACTCAATAATCACTCAAATGACAAATCACAATCAGATTCAAATTTCAGACTCTCCCTCGTTCCTTTCCATTTCGTCTCATCAGTGCTGTCACTCGTCTTCTCTCCCTTCGGCCTCTATTCAGGTTCAGCCGATTCAGGTTCACCGTTCACCTTAGCAGCCAGCAATCTTTGATATTCAATCGTGTCTCATCATCTTCTCTCCGTTATGGTTCAGGTCATCATCTTCGTCGTGAACTCTGTCCTGTGCTCTCGGCCTGTGCTCTCGGCCTCACCTGTGCTCAATGGTGCTCTCATCTCATCTCCGGTCTTCGTCTTCGACTCTTCGTTCAAGCTCTGTGAAGATCTTCCCTTTTTCTATCTGAGAATCCGAGCTCTCATCTTACCTTCGGTATTCGTCCTAGCTCTATGAAGACTGAAGATAATATATTTTCCCTCTTTCCGTCCAAGACTCCTACCTCTCATCTCATCTCACATTCTCACCCCTGGACTGATACTGATAATATAATGTGCTCAGTTCTCTTGCCTCCATGGCTCCAATTCTGTCATTCTGAGATTTAAAAAAAAAAAGTCAGGATTGCGAGCTAGACCGTTTACCTGCGGTCCAACCACAAACGGTCCTGATCTTACAAATTCAGGACTGTTTGTAAACGGACTAGCTCGTTAATCAGTGCTATCAACCACCACATTCTTCTCATCGCCTTTGTTTCTAATACTTTTGTGCAGGTGATCATCGGATTCCTTGACTAAACGACAACAAATACTCATCTAAGTACCTTGGAAGGACCATCAGAGACCATAGGTCGACACCTTCAACCTTTTAATTAGTGGAATAAGAGTGAACCGGCAATGCAATGGACGGAAGGCCTCATCAGAACCCTAGAGGGTCCCTTAGCCAAGATGCCATAATAGTGGAGAGAGAAAGCTCAAGTGTAGATTAGGGTTTATTTTCAGACAAGGACGGAAAAGAAGTTTATATACTCATAAGCAAATGACCTTTTGTGTCCTTTAGTGAATTAATCTCAACCATTGTTCTTTTGCCCTTTCAAGAAAGTGAAAAGTGTAATTACTTTACTACCCTTATCAGACTTAATCTCGGCTATGTAACTATTGAACAAACCAGAACTGAAAAGTCAGATGTATAATTGTCAAATATGCCTTCATTAACTCCGTCAAATTATGGGTTTATCCTTATAGTTTTCAAAATTACACAGGCAGCCATTACTGGGCTGAATTACTTCAAGCCTCAGATTGGGTCAGGCCCAATTCCCCCACAGGCCATCACAAACGATCGTTACTAGTAACGTCCAAACTCCATTTGCGCTTCATTGATTTTGTCTGATTGTATTTTGTTGGGTTGAGTCTATTTTCGGTCCTTTGGGTTTCGTATGGGTGTGGTGTGTTGGTATTGTGTTTGGAAATGTGTGTGTGTGAGTATTAGTTTCTCATTTTTACAGATCATGAATATGGAGGTTGAAGATTTGGAAATTTGAAATGCCAAAAAATTAGGGGTAGTTATTTGTTGTTTTAGAGAGTGGTTACTGCCGTCATATACTCAAGTTGTACGAAAAGAGATCTAGAGGCTGTCAAAGTAATTTGTTCGTGAAACAGAGTATAGTGTTGAGTTACTCCATTCCTTCTTGTCTCTTTCAATCTTGTCCAGTGTTAAGCCATTAGTAATAACCCAATATTTTTAATCTTGACTAGGTAATTAAACAATTTTAATAAGAATTTATAAAAAAAAACTAATGAATAATTAATAAGTGTAGTAGAAATTTCGAATGGGAGATACGAGAGAGAATGTGTGTGTGTGAGAGAGAGAGATGCTAAATAGACAAGAAAAACTGGTCAAGACGCACTTCTTCTTCATAACGTCACCCACTGCTTCTTCAGACCTTCACTTGAAGCCCACCCCACCGTCCTACATATGTTTATATAAGCATGGATGACACAAGAAATGGTAGGGGGAAAATTTTGGTTCCTAAGGTAATTAAACAATATTTTTTTTTGGAAAAACTTCGTAGGGACCAATAATTAATTAAAAGGTAAGTTAGAAATCCTTAAAAAGAGTTTTGAACATATTAGTAAATAATAATAATAATAAGTATAATGATAATTAAATAATTTAGGAAAATCAAATTAGTTATTTAAAAATAGTAATATTGAGCTTAATTAAGATTAAAGTAGGGTTGACAAAATACACATACTTGAGTTATTTAATCTAAATTTCCTACTTGTTCTTTTATTTAAGACAATGAAACTAACATATATATATATATATATATATATATATATATATAAGCTATAACAAACTTAAGAAGAAAAAGAAAGAAAGATGTATGAAGGACTAAATTGAAAATTTGTAAGAGAGACCAATTTGTTATATAATTTAAACCTTTAGGGCTTAAAATAGTTTCCTCCTTTTTCCCTTTAAATAGTATAAATCGTGAAGCAGACTCTAAACAAATGAAATCAAGATGAACAAAAAGTCAGAAAGAAGATAGGAAAAGAAAGAAAGGAAAGAAAGAAAGGAAAAAAAAAATAAATAAATAAAGTGGCTCGTAGCGTACTCGTCAACTTACAGCATGCCTCTTCTTCTTTATTTAACCAGCATGTAGTGACAAAAAGAAAGGGCGAGAGCAAGCTTCTAGCTATGAGTCGATGTCAATATTGAAAGTGAGGGAACTGTGAAGTTGGTTTGTGAACATTCAAGCTTTGGAAAAGGTTGTTTATAACTCTAATTAGCAAATTGTTGCTTCCTAAACAGATTTAAAAATTTTGGTTAGTGGGACAAAAAATAATCTATAAATATTTTTACTAAAAAAAATTATAAAATACACAAGATATAAACTTATTGGATGGTACTATGATATGGTACAACTAATTTTAAAATTCAATTTAAAAAAAACTTATTGGATAAGATACTCTTAATAATATGAGTGATCATTATTTACTATATGGGGACAAAAAAAATTACTACATATATTAATTTAAAAAAATTTCCTGGTGGAGGCAATTGCTCCCACACCCTTCAACATAGATTCGTCTATGTTCCTAAGGTAATTCCTAAACTCAATTTGAATTTTAGAATCTAAATTGAAAAACCTAGAATTTAGGGGAAGTATCCAAAGATTTTGTATAACAGCTTGATTTACTCATTACAACCATACTCAACATCAGGCACTATCATTAAGGAACGGGAAATACATAACATTATCGTCAAACATAATCATGATTGAAAGAAAAGGCACAAAAAGAAAGATATTAACAACACATTCCACTTTCCTCGTAGGAAAGATAAGTGGCATAAACAAGTCATGAGCATTCTCAAGGTACATCAAGTCAAGAATTCATACTCCTTTCAGCATCACATTAACCTCCATCTTATCCTTCCCTATACTACGGGGTTTATAGTCTTCCCTGTGCTCTAGAAGTTTTTTGGGTATATGCATATACTCAGTAACCTTTTCTATGCTCCAGTCCATGAGACTCGAACCCTTCATCATCAAGTCAAGCATTCAAATTCCCTTCATCATCGCATTAGCCCTCACCGTATCCTCCCTTAATCCCTATACTTCGTGATTTATAGCCCTCCTATGCTCCAGAAGGTTTCATGATATATGCATATACCCAATAACCTTCCCTTTTCTCCAATCCATGGGACTCGAATCCATGCCTTTCTCCTCTTAACACAATCACAAACATGCACTTATAAAATCATGACATACATGAAATCCATCCCATTTAGTCACAACCATCAACATAAGTTTTCACTATAGCAAAACAAAGTCATTATAACTCGATAATCTAATAATTCATGTGTGTGCAAGAAACATCCAAATTGAAGGGAAAATACCACATACAATTTATATTTCCTAAGGCTCTACTCACTCATTTAGGACTCATAGCATATTCCAGAGCCTTAGGATACTGCTAAGGAAGAACAAATCATAAAGAAAATGCAACAACCAAGCAATATGTAAATCATCTGACCCTACATCATACTCAAGCAAGTTATCATAATTTATCATCTATATTATTTCTTTCAATTCGCAACGACTGGTACTTTGTCTCAAATCAGAGACCAATTAAGCAATGAAAATTTTGTTTCAAATCTGAGACGAATTAAGCAATGGAACATCCATCTCAGTTCTAAGACAGAATTAGAAATGGCTAGTATTTTGTCTCAGATTTGAGACGGAATTTGAGACGCAATGACATTGTGACCCATTGTTGGCAAAGACGATCTTTGAGATGGATTATCTATCTCATATTTGATACAAAAATCTGTCTTAATTCTAAGATAGAATTTGAGAAGGCATTTCGTTCCACAATATGAGACGGATTTGAGACAGCACGTTTGTTTAAGAAATTTGCAACTGGTTGATTCCATCTCAAAATTCATTTTTTAAATTTTGTGATAGACTATTTCATTTGAGACAAATTTTTCCATTGCTAAGTTAGAGATGGTTTTTTTTGTGTCTGTCTGTCTACATCAACTGTACCTGAGATGGATTTTTTTTTTTGGGTCTCTAGTTTCACCTCGAAACTATTTAAGATGGAATTTCGAGTATACTAAGATGAAAATTTCCATCTTAGATTGACGATTTTCTAGTAGTGATCAATTATCTAAAATTCCTTATCTTAAGTCTTCAAATTAAATTTACAAAACAATCAAATACCTATAGCAACCACTAACAATATACAAATAAATAAAAGTGCCCCATTTTCTTCTTCAAGCTTCACCATTTTCTTCTTCAGTATAGTCATAGCTTTCCTATCCTAAAATGTAGGAAATTGATCTCCTTTATGAAATAATTCATCATCCAGCCATTAAAAAAACCCACAACTCATAAGTTTATCCTGCAGATTTAGAGAATTTGAAATCTAAATTAGAACAAACTCCTGAACATATGAAAATTGAAATTAGATATAACAAAAGCATAACATGATATGAGAATACAAATTCAAATAAGAAGCATAACAAGACATGAGAAATTCAAATCAAAGCAGAAACTCATAATGAAAATTTTCTATTTCAAATCAAAATCATTAAGATAAATACTAAGATTTCAATTTCAAATCATACACAATACTTCAACTATATCTTGAGTGCTCGAAAATGAAAAAAAAAAGAATAAAAAATAGAAAATTGCACCACCTTGTATAGCGGACACCTAACAAATTGCCAGCCATCGTTAGTCTCCATCCTACCAGTGAAGATCAACAATTTCAGACCACATTCGTAAACAATTGACACAATTTGCACTAAGCCACCTCCCATTCTTAGGGTTGAGTAACTGGCCTCTAATTTTTGCAAGTTTTCACATCGATTACAACACTGACAATCCTTCGGGCTCATTGAATTCATGGATTGCAAACTTTGATTTTCTTCTCATGAAAACCCTATTAGACCTAGAAGAAATGTAACCAAAAAAAAATCCCCAAATTAGTTTCCTTTTGTTGTTGTTAATGCCAAAAAGAATGTCATCTTTGTATAGACACATTGGCTTGCCATGTCACACCCACATGTCTTCCTATCTTGTTCACAAGGCAAGCCACACTTGCCACGCTGGAACTTAACATGCCAAATCAGCAGACCAAATGGTAGAACTGATTCTAAGGACTAATGAGTATAACTTTTTCATTTTTCAAGGACTAATAGGTAGTGCAAATATTTGAGAGACTGAACAATAAAAGAGGAGATCTTTTAGAGACTGAAAAGTATGTTTAGTCATAATTTTTTAAAATAAAAAAGGAAGGGTCGTGTTAAACATCTCTTAGAAAAAAAAAGGTATAAATTATAGATGCCTAATAAAAGTAAGATGAAGTATAAGAATTTATTTTTAAAATATTCTGAATTAATATTTTTGGTACTATTTATACTTTATAACATGATTTTTTTTGCTTAATTATCAAGTCGATTCTTGAGCTCATTTATTTTATTTTGATTTGAAACTTAATCATTTTGTTTTAAATTCAATTTCTAGCCCATTTTCACCTTCATTAGACCAAATAATAAATTGACTTAATGATTCTTACCTAGACACATGGCATCCACATATGTTGAAATATGTCATCCATAGTCCTAGTCAGTATTTCTCATATAATTATTCTTTTATTAAAAAAAATCATCAATTTGCAAAACCTAACCCATTATTTAGGACCCTCTGTCATGACTCGAAACTGGCAACTATGATAAACGCGAATGATGTGACACCCACACCGCTACAAGCCATGATTTTCTCAACATAACTCAACTAACATACTCTACGTCTTAGGTAGCCTACCCGATTATATAGCGTACTAGAGAAATTAACTTAAAACAATAAATAAAATAAAAAATACCTTGCCCCAAGCAAAAGGGGAGATATCCTTGATTTGTAAATCGTTAGTCTAATCCATCTTTTGTACATGTAACTATGAAGGGGTAAGTCTAATCCACTGACTCATCCGAAATAGCCTTATTCTTACAAAAATATACAATAATACACACACACACACACACACACACACACACACACACACACACATTCATACAAGAACACTCACAAATAGCCATGCACACATGACATCAAAACATCCCCAAATCCTACCTATGGCATCATTCCTTTGCCCCTGAGAGAGCACACATCCGATGCCAACACAACACACACACATTCATACAAGAACACTCACAAATAGCCATGCACACATGACATCAAAACATCCCCAAATCCTACCTATGGCATCATTCCTTTGCCCTTGAGAGAGCACACATCCGATGCCAACACAACTAATTTCCTAAACTTGACCTCTCCTAGTTGCCATTCTCTACCTCATTTAATGTCCCTAGTGCCTCAAGCACACTAAATACGGCCTAACCCATGTCAGGTTACTTGCACACACCTATCCACATATGCACACCACAGTAAGCAAAGCACATAATTCATCTACTCCGCGTAGGTTTGCGTCCCTACGGAAAACTCACTCAAGAGCTACTCATCGGGGGTCTTTTTTCCTGCAGACGTTCCACTTAAGAGTTTCATTACTTGGTCTACATTTCCATAATTCTGTTTCTCAAAGCTTTATCAACGTAGGTCTGCACTCCCACATATTCGTCGCTGAGATATTGTTCCATGGATCTACCCCTCCAAAAACCAACCATTTCCCAATCACAATGACATATACACATCTACAAATAATGACAGCCCTAGTATGGTAAATCTCTCATCTAGTGAATATGTCATCGACAAGTCGCCCCTTGAGGAATTTAGTAGCCAACTTTGGTATTTCTCAAGTTAGACCTCACCTTGCCAAGACGTTGCCCCTCGGGAGAATCAAGTGGCCTACCTTGGCTTCCTCAACCTCGGCACCACATTACCATCCCGCTTATGAATGTAATTAATCATATAATCCTAGTTCACATTTATTTCTATTCCCAAACTAGATCTCTATCATATGTTAATCACTCATTTATACCCTTAGCTATAAACTCATCACCACAATATTTATTTTATTGCCAATATTGGCACACCATGTGAGTTATCACTCACGTACATATAAGCGTACTCATTTAATAAGCAAGCAATTCTTCTTTTCATCTACGCTAAACATAACAATATTTAAATCACATAGGAAACAAAATTCCTAAGAAATAAAGCAACCAAGATAAGGCTAGATCCTTCACTTGAAATTGGAGTACTTCTAGCTCTCGAAAGTAGCCTCGACTAAGCCTCAAACCATTGCCATGCCTCTGGGATAACAACACACCATGTCAGTGCACAAAACACAGAAGAAAAATTCAGCCCAGCCCTTGGCATCTAGGGCGCCACAAGCTCCCCTAAGCCTTCCCATGTGTCAACCTTGGACGCCTAGGCCTATACTTTCGGCCATAGCCCTAAGGCGCTACCACCTCAAAACACATTTTCCTCAGATGTGGTGGTGACTTGGGTGCCCACCACTGACTCTCAATTTTTGCTCCTTTTCATTCAATATCCACCATTTCTCTTAATTCTTTCCATGAGTTTTCGTTATGAATGTTTAATAAGCATTTTGGCACCAAAACCCGCAATTAATTGCAGGATTCTAAGCTTAATTCAACCAATTTCAATCAAAATCCTAACTTTTCCTTTTTATCCTTCAAACTCAATAATCCGACATCTAATCATGTTTAATCCATTAATTCTTGGTTCTATCTTCATTACCAAGCATTAAGGGATGTCTTAAATCACTACCCAAGCCCCACAACTCTTAGACAAACCCAATTTCAACTTAAATCCTCATAAATATGAAAATAGAGAGAAAATTGGGAAAGTGCAATGCCTCCCTCAATTCCTTGCTTTTCCGATGATGGTTGGTCACCAGAGTCCCGCCTTGTCGCATAGAATAGTTGTTGGAAGTTTGGGTGGTGGAAGATCTGAGAGAAAAGGGAGAGAGAGTTGGGAAAGGAGAGAGCACTTGAGAGGGAGAGAGAGAAAATGAGAGAAATGTGGGTGGCCGCCTATATATACTCCTAAGGGTGAAATTAATATCTTATCCTTTGGTCAACCCTCGGTCAACCTTAGTAATTCAAATTCGTAATTTCTCCCACTTGAATATTTCTCGTACTCTAGGTATCACATCATTTTTCTCATTACATTTTAGTCATTCATCAGACTTAGTAATCATTTGACTCCATCAGTGTCACATGTATGCTCCCTTAATCCTCCGCCACTCATTATTTTATACATTTCTTTCTCTAATGAACAAAAAATTTTCCCCCTGCATCGGATTATTCTTGAAAATCTATTTATTCTAACACCCGAAAATTGCAGGTGTTACACCCTCAATCCTTAATCAAAGCACAAGACTCCAACGAAGAAACATATGACTCGATGAGCACAATAAGTTATGCCTTTGAAGATGACAAAAGTGGTTATGACAGTAGCTCAAAGCTTATATTCTATTTTGATGATTTATTAAGGTCAGCTTGCTCACCATTGTTGTTGAGTTGCCATTTTTTGGAACTATAAATGAAGATTTTTTTTGGTTTGAATCATCCGGTATCCAAACATTATATGAACATCGACTAATCTAAATTCAAATGGGATAGGACTACAATGGACAACAAAACTCTCTCAACCATGAATGAAGTATTGATTTGCAGCTAAGTGGAAGTTTCATTTCATAAATGGTGTTTTGTGTGTTAATAAAAACTTACATACGACTTTCCCTGCGAAACCAATACTTGACGGAATTGATTCACCTTCTACTAATTGCTGGTGAATGAATCAAGATTTGCTTCTGAAGTTGGTATGTACAATAAAGACCTGATAACCTTAGGGCTGTGAAAATAGGTTTAGCTCTATGGGTTAGCCCATTCCAGTACTACAAAAAGGAGTGAGATGGACCAATGATTTAATAGTTCATTTTGAAAAATAACTTTTAGTCTAGTCCATTTAAACATTTTGAGTTTATGTGGGTTGAGGTGGGTCGACTTAGTTAGACTTAATTATTTATTTATTGGCTTATTTTAAGGTTTAATATATTTTTTTAAAAATTTAGTTTAATTTTTTAAAATTTGATAATATCAATATCTAATTTTTATAATTCAAAATAATTAAAAATATATTTTTTTACAAAAATAAATAGGCTCATGGACTAGCCTAACCTAACCATCGGCCCTTAATAGACTTAGTTGAGCTAAGATTTTTAAGCCATGAATTATATAAAGCTCGGCTCGGTCTAACTCATGCTTATCACTAATCTTGTAGAGCTTGAGTAAGATGGGCGACTCGTCCCATTTGACAGTTTACCAGTATATATATATATATATATATATATATATATATATATTCAAATTTGGGAGAAATTATTTGGAGAGATGTCAAGAGAAATGAGGTTCAACTACAGATCATTTGACATCTTGCTTTGCCAATCCCTTGATAGCCCCAATGGAGGGGCGAAAAATGATCAATTTGGCACAAACTAAAAGTTATAAGGACTAATATAATAAGAATTAAAAGTTAAATGAACTAAATTAAAATTAATTAGTTAATTAAGGACTAAAATGTTAATTAAAACTTACTCTTTTACATATCATTTCAAATAATTTTTTAGATTTATATATTTATCGGTCTAGTATTTTTCAGAAATAAATAAATTTAAATATAGTTGTTTATATATTTATTATTGATTTCTCTACAAAACAATAAAAATATATTATGTATAAGAAATTTTTAAAGAAGCTAATCATCCCACATTAAATTATAAAAAAAAATTTTTTTGGTACAAAAATTTTAAAAAATATATGATTGAAATTAGAAATCATATATCTATATTAAAAAATAAAGATATAAAAAAGTCTCTTTTTGATAATTTTGGAAAGTCGTATAATGTGAATTGAAACGCGACTAGAGAAGGAGCTAAAACGATTAAACGACACCCTAAAGTCCAATGAACGGCAAAATTTACGCGAAAAAGTTCTAACCTGGGCAAAGTCTCAACGCTCAAGCAAACGCCCCATAACCCGAAACAGAAGCAACATCGCAACCTACCATGGCGGTTCTCAGATCCCTAGCGACGTCGTTAATGATCATGATGACGGTGGTGGCCGTGGTACCTGTGGATGCAGGCGACACGAACAGAGTATACTCTCCGTGCTTGGACTCTAAAGTGGAGAGGTCCGATGGATTCACCTTTGGAATTGCGTTCGCATCGAGGGAAAAATTCTTCTACAACAATACTGTTCAGTTGTCCCCTTGCGATAGTAGGCTCTCTCTCTCGTCTTCCAACTCTCAGATTTCCGTGTTCAGGCCCAAGGTCGACGAGATCTCGCTCCTCACTATCAACACCTCCTCCTTCAATCCGGTTCGTTCCCTCTCTAGCTCTTAGTAATTCTGTGAGTAGAATTTCTGGAGAGGTTGTTTATTTATCTGTGGACGTCATAATTGCGACTTCTCTTGCGTTGGATGTCTAAATTGGTGAGAAGTATTACGATACTTTTGTTTTTTTTACTAGGATGTTGGTAAAAATTCCGGTGTTTCCATTTGTCGCTGTTGCCGTTTTCTTTGTAAGATTCCGAATGCCATGGATGTTTTTTTTTCTTTTGGCTTTTTTTAGATAATTGATTTCTTTGTAGTTGTTACCCCTGTGCTTCTGGCCTTTAGTAACAGCAAAACCAGTAATGGCTGAAACCTGCCCCCAGCAAGGTTAAGCTCCTTGTAGTAAAAAAGTCTAGCATTTATCTAGCTTTCTAACATTTGCCTCATGATGAATTCATTCATATGTCAGCCTGTTACGTTAGTTTACTGTAGAAACCCAGACTGGAAATAGTATGATCTGAATATTCTTATTCAGTAGTAAAAAAAATAATATGTACAGTGGTTTCCTATTTATACATTACGGCTGAAACTAAAAATGATTCTACTGTAAGTTAACTAACATCTAACTACATTCAACTGCCACTAACCAACTTACAAGTTACTACTAACAGAAAATAACAGAAACTAATTAAGCTAATTACAAATTAAATCTGACTCTAACTTTCTACATCCCCTCCTCCAGTTGAGGCCTGTAACAATCTTGCAAGCCAACTTGACAACCATATCTTGGAAGACCGGATTAGGCAGATATTTAGTGAATGAGTCTGCAAGTTGTTTCCTTGAACTCACATACATAGGAGTTACAGAACCTTCTTTCACCTTATCCTTGCAAAATGACGTTCTATATCTATATGTTTTGTCCTCCCATGAAACAAAGGATTTTGAGCAATCTGATTTGCAGTTTGATTATCACAGTATAATCTAATGGGTTGTGTCATAGCCCTCGTCAAGTCACGCATTATGAAAAATATTCATTGCAGCTCATAGACGACAGGCCCCATAGCCTATATTCGCCTTCAGCAGTAGATCTTGATACCGTAGCTTGTATTTTGGTCTTCCAAAAACACAGAATACCCTGTTAAACATCTTGTGTCAAGCCAAGCTCCCCAGTTAGAGTCATAGTAAGCTGTGATATTTAAATTGTTGTTGGAAGGAAAAAAACTACCCAAGTGAAGGACACCTCTTCAAACATCTAAGTACGTGTACTGCACCCTCCCAGTGAGAATCTCTAGGAGATTGAACATATTGACCTAATTGTTGTGTTGCATAGGAATATCTGGCCTTGTGAAGCCAAGGTATAACAATCTTCCTATCAACCTTCTATATTTTTGGAGGTCTGTCATTAGCTTTCCTTGCGAGAGGAGCATTTAATCACTTATAAGAGTGGAGCCGCAAGGTCACAGATTGACTTCTTTTTGGTAAGGAATCAAGATAGAAAAATTTGTCAAAATTGTAAAATTATTCTTGGGGACCCCGTGGCAATTTAACATAGGGTTTTGGTCTTTGACGTGCTTATTAAGGGTTGAAAACAAAAGTATCAACAGGTGATGAACCTTAAAATCAAATGGTGGCAGCTAAAGGGGAAGAATCAACAGACTTTCAAGACAAAATTGTTCGAGGAAGGGTCCTAGGAGTTATGAGAAAATGCTAACATCATGTGGGATGAGATGGCCAAGAGGGTTAGAAAGGTAGCTAAAGCACTTTTAGGAGAATCAAAAGGTTTTGGACAAAGAAATAAGGAATCTTGATGGTGGAATGAGACCGTTCAAGAGGAGATCAAATTTAAAAGAGAATGCTTTAAAGTTATCCGTTTGTGCAATAATACGGAAAATTGCGAAAGGTATCGGAAGGCTAATAAGGAGACTAAAAAAGCAGTAAGTAAAGCACGATCTAAAGCGTTTGAAGAGTTTTACAAAGACTTAGGAACAAAAAATGGGGAACAAAAGATTTACAAGATTGCGAAGGTTAGAGAAAGGAAATCTAAAAATCTGGATCAAGTAAGATGTGTTAAGGATGAAGAAGGAAAAGTTTTGGTTACAGATGGAGATATTAAAAACAGATGGCAAGGTTACTTTTACAAGCTCTTTAATGACGGAGCATGGTCGGCTAGTGATATGGAAGATTTTACTACCCTGGAGAGAGAACAAAATTTGGCATCTTGTCGCAGGATTAAAATTGATGAGGTCAAGGAAGTTATTAGAAGAATGGATAATGGTAAAGCCGTTGGTCCTGATGGTATTCCTATTAAAGTTTGGAAGTGTTTAGGGGATGAGGGTACTATCTGGCTAACTAAACTCTTTAATGAGATTTTAAGGTCCAAGAAAATGCCTGAGGAATGGAGAAGGCACTTTAGTGCCTATATACAAAAACAAAGGGGACATTTAGAACTACGCAAACTATCAAGGGATTAAGCTTATGAGTTACATTCTAAAATTATGGGAAAGAGTGATTGAACTTAGGTTAAGAATTGAGACGAGTATTTCTAAAAATCAATTTGGATTTATACTGGGACGATCTACTATGGAAGCTATTTATCTACTAAGAGGATTGATGGAAAAGTATCAGAGTAAACAAAAAGATTTGCATGTAGCATTTATTGATTTGGAAAAAGCTTATGATCGTGTACTAAGAGAGGTGCTGTGGAAAACCTTGGAAAAGAAAGGTGTACGGGTTGCGTATATTAGATCTATAAAAGATATGTATGAGGGGGCTACAACTAGTGTGAGAACATCTGGAGGGGAGACAAGAGACTTTCCTATTAAGATTGGCCTGCATCAGGGATCATCTTTGAGCCCTTATTTGTTTGACTTGGTTTTAGATGTTTTGACGAGACATTCAAGAAGAAATCCCCAAATACATGCTTTTTGCAGATGATATTGTTCTCATGGCAGAATCAAGGGAAAAGATTAATTTTAAAATCGAGTTATGGAGAGCTACTTTGGAATCGAACGGTTTTCGTCTGAGCAAGAGTAAGACAGAATATATTCATTGTAAGTTTAACAAGCGACAAGCTAGAAATGAGTTGGAGATTAAAATTGAAGATCAAGTTGTATTACAAATGTCAAAGTTTAGGTATTTGGGATCAGTTATAGAAGATGACAGTGAAATTATTGGAGATGTGGCACATAGGATACAAGCTAGGTGGTTGAAGTGGAGAATGGCATCAGGAGTTGTTTGTGATCGAAAAGTAACTGATAAGCTCAAAGGAAAGTTTTATCATACTGCTATAAGACCTGCAATTTTATATGGGAGTGAATGCTGGGCGATGAAAGGACAACAAGAATAAAAAATTGGGGTAGCGGAGATGAGGATGTTGCGATGGATGTGTGGCCATACAAGAAGAGATATGATATATAATGATCATATACGAAGTAGAGTTGGAGTGGCATTTATTGAGGAAAAAATGGTTGAAAACCGTTTAAGGTGGTTTGGGCATGTTCAAAGAAGACCGTTGGAAGTACCAGTAAGGAAAGTTAAGCAGATGGTTTGGAGTCCGGTGAAAAAAGGACGAGGAAGACCAAAAAGGATACTTAGAGAAGTTATTGAACGGGATCTTCTGGTAAACGAGATATCTAAAGAGTTGGTTATTGATAGAGCTCAATGACGTCGTACGATCCATGTAGCTGACCCCACCTAGTGGGATAAGGCTTTGTTGTTGTTGTTGTTGTCATTAGCTTTCCTTGGTCCTTAGAAAATTTTGATCCCTTTGACAGAGGTGTAGTCATTGGTTTACAGCCTGTTAAACTGGCATCTTGGTTGAGATCCAACACATATTTCCTTTGATGCACATAAAGCCCTTCCATTGATCTCACCAAATCCAGACCAAGAAAATATTTTGCATGCTTTAAATCTTTTATAGTGAATTGCTCATCCAAAAACAATTTCACTCTCCTTATTTCTATCTTAGAATCTCCAGTTAATAGGATATCATTTACATATACTAGTAAGACCAGAAAATGTGACATATTGCTTGAGATAAACAAGCAATGATCATGTGATGATTGTGTAAAACTAAAAGCTTTAAGTTTAGAAGTCAACTCACTATTCCATTGTCTTGAAGCTTGCTTCAAGCCATATTAAGACCTCCGTAATCTATATACTTTTCCCCCTTTTATCTTCTCATAGGCCTCAGGAGCTTCCATATAGACTTCCTTATTTAAATGGCCATGCAAAAAAGCATTATTGATGTCCATTTGATGTAAGGGCCACGAATTAGCTGCTGCCACTGTCAACAAAAGCCTCGCTGTTACCACTTTTGCTACTGGAGAAAAACTCTCCTACTAATCTATTCCTTCAAGTTGGTGATATCCCTTTTCTACCAAACATGCCTTGTACCTCTCCACTGTACCATCGGCTTTCAACTTTACTTTATATACCCAGTTACATCCAACGGGCCTTTTTCCCTCAGGTAAGGATACAACCTCCCAAGTGTTATTTTTCTCTAAGGCTGCCAACTCAACCTTCATTGCCTCTTCCCACTCCTTATTTCCTTTTGCCTCTGTATAGGTAGTTGGTTCCTGTATCACAGAAGAATTTGCAACAAACACCATATGTGCAGCAGTAAAGTGTGTGAGCACAATGAAAGAATAAGTAGGAGGTGTATATTTGGAAGTAGGAAGAGAATTTGAGATAGAAATTGGCCTATTAGACTTATCCCTGTGGGTGTGCTTGTTGGTTTGGCAAACAAAGTCAGTAAGCCATGTTGGTTGCCTTTTGTTTCTATTACTGCATCTTATTTCATTTTGTTCTAATTCTGTGCCTTGTACTGGTGGGATACTGGTTGAATGGTCAGAATTCTGGTCACTTCAATGTGGCTTTCTTGTGTAAAATCAGAATTTGGGTAAGATGGAATGAAGTTGTCTAAGACTCCTTCCTCAAATGGTACAACAGGTAAAGGTAAGTCTTTTTCAAAAGGTCTTTTTCAAAAGGTATATTTTCATTGGTTGAGTCTGAAACCACTCCTTTAGCATATTTATATGGAAAACTTTGTTCATGAAACACTACATTTCTTGTTACAATCATCTTTCTTGATTCTAACTCATACGACTTATGGCCTTTTTGTCCTGGTGAAATTCTCCAAAAAAAAAAAGTGTTAGGCATTCTAGATTGAAAGAGTAGTGATCTTGCCATTTGAATGATCGATCTATGCCTCCTTTCTACTACTCTGTTTTGTTGCGGAGTATAAGCACAAGATTTTTGATGGATTATGCCTTCCTCATTGAACATTGTTTGACAGTTGTTATTCACAAACTCCTTCTCATTGTCTGTGCCCATGATTTTAATTCTTCTATCAAATTGCCTCTTTACAATTGCCATAAAATTTTTTATCAAGGTAAAACTTCAAGTCTTTTCTTTCATCATATAAATCCATGTTGCTCTACTTTAGTCATCTGCTGCAGTTAAAAAAATATCTAGCCCTTGTTAAGGATGGGATCCTATATGGTCCCCACATATCCATGTGCACCAACTCCAAAATGTCTGTTTCTCTATTCACACTGGTCTGAAAGGGTAGAGTGGTTTGTTTTGAAAATTGACAAATGTCACAGGTGTTTGAATGTGAAGTGGGTTTATTCATGGTAAAAGGTAAGTGTTTCAGTACAAGCTTAGAAGCATGGCCTAACCTTTGGTGCCAGATAGAAAAACTATCACTATTTTCAACACTCATTGAATCAATAACATTCAACACAGAAGACAGAGTACAACCAGCATGCATTTTTAGTAAGAATGACTTATCATTTAGAAAATAAAGTTGATTCTTTGCACTGCCCACAGCAATAGTCTGACTAGTCCTTTGGTCCTGCAATTCACAATGAGTACAATAGAAAGTCAGTCTAAAATCATTTGTTTTGGTTAATCTATTGACTAATGGTAGATTATATTTGAAGGAAGGACTATAAAGAACATTTTCAAATAAAATGTCCTGTGCAATTGAATATCTCCACAAAATTCTGCTGGTTTAGTGGTTCCATCAGGTAAGTGAATTAAAATTGGTTTAATCAAAGGCTTTAAGAAAACAAACTTGTTCTTTACTACACATATGTGGTTTGTGGTCCCTTTATCCACAATCCATCTAGACAAACTGTCATCACAGTCAAAATGTATTTTAGACACTTTACGAGCAAATTCATCAAGTTGAGCAAAATTCACTTGCTCAACCTTTTTTGGCTGCTTACTTCTCAGGTACCTTGACTCCTCTTGTTGAATAATCTCAGCCATTGTTGGATAGATTATGTTTGAAGGAAGGAATATAAAGAACATTTTTCAAATAAAATGTCCTGTGCAATTGAATATCTCCACAAAATTCTACTGGTTTAGTGGTTCCATCAGGTAAGTGAATTAAAATTTGTTTAATCAAAGGCTTTACGAAAGCAAACTTGTTCTTTACTGCACATATGTGGTTTGTGGCCCCTGTACTCACAATCCATCTAGACAAACTGTCATCACAGTCAAAATGTATTTTAGACACATCACGAGCCAATTTATCAAGTTGACCAAAATTCACTTGCAAAACCTTTGTTGGCAGCTTACTTCTCAGGTACCTTGACACCTCCTGTTGAATAATCTCAGCCATTGTTGGAGTACATTTTGCTGCTGTGTCTGTTCTCTCTTCAGTACCTTCTTCTGAGTTAGAACACTTTGCTGCATTAGCAAATCCTTTTCCTTCTCCTTTTTCTTCTTTTAGCTCATTGTACCAATCAGGATAGCCATGCAGATTAAAGCATGCTTCTTTCACATGTCCCTTAATCTTGCAGGGTTCACAAATTCGATTGTCCTTTTTTTGATTTCTCTTACTGTTGCTATTCTTTGAGTTGCCATACTGATTTGCCTTAACCACCAATGCACTTGCTTCAGTAGTCCCGGCCATGTCACTCTGCATGGACCTCTGCTTCTCAATGTGCAAAACCATTGAAAACGCTACGAGAATTTGACTCCTCAACGCGTCATATCCTTCGTTTAAGCCCATTAATTGCATCAACTTGTTCTGCATAATGATGCTAGAAAATTTTCCAGCAATGTCGCATATACAACCAGATGAAATTCCACATTCATAATAAGGCATGGGCTGTAGAACATTGAGTTGCTCCCATAATCTCTTCAATCTATTGTAATAGGTCACAATCGATTGATTACCATGATCAATTGAAGCGATCTGGAGTTGAATTTGGCACATGTGCAGATCATTACTCTCACTCTATTGTTCTTCGAGTTCTTGCCAAAGCTTTCTTGCCCAGTTGCAGTATACGAACATCTCAGAATATCTTTGATCATCAAATTCGATGATCCAAGATGTAATCATTTCGTCGACTCTTCTCCACTTTGTTCCAGCTCGTTCGTCGGCTCTACAACACTTCCAATGATAAAGTCGAGCTTGGTCTTGGCAGCGAGTGCCCTTTTCACTAACCTACTCCAGGTTAGAAAGTTCATTTTGTTCAAAGGCATTGTCACCTGTACCATCCCAGTGTTATTAGGCGTCTGCATCGTCAGCGGATTATCCGAGTTCATCGTCGTGTTCAATCTCTTCTCCATGTTCGAATTCGCTGTGCCTTTTGTCTCTGTACACATGTTCGAGTCTGAGGAAAGATCAATAACACTAACTAAAAACAGTAAGAGAACTGAGCCCATTGACTATAGTGTTTGTAAGCCCACTGACTACAGTGTTAGGCTCTGATACCATGTAGAAACCCAGACTTGGAAATAGTATGATCTGAATATTCTTATTCAGTAGAAAAAAAAAATATATATATATATGTACAGTGGCTTCCTATTTATACATTGCAATGATTCTACTTTATCTAACATCTAACTACATTCAACTGCCACTAACCAACTTACAAGTTACTACTAACAGAAAATAACAGAAACTAATTAAGCTAATTACAAATTAAATCTGACTCTTAACTTTCTACATTTACTACTCATTTTTGGTGAACTAAAGTGTTTAATGACAAATTTTCTGTGTCTTTGGCCTAGAGTATTCATATAGTCTTTCGATGTGGCCAGGAATCTTATGGCTCTATGGTTGCATTTGCTGGTCGGAAATATGCTGCAAGGTCCCCTCCTGCTTTTGTTGCAAACAGCACGTATACTGTGACCAGTTTTACTCTTGTAAGGAGATCATGAAAGTTGCTTTTCAATTTTTTTGTTTCATATTTAATTGTGGTAGATCATAATCATTATTGAGAACCGACCAAAATTTGGAATTGCAGGTCCTTGAGTTTAAGAAGGGAAGGCTGGAAAATTTATATTGGAAAAGAGATGGGTGTGCTAAATGCTCTGGAAACTCCAATTTTGTTTGCCTCAACAATCAAGATTGTGCACTAAAAACTACCAGCTGCAAGAGCCATCAAGGATCTGTGGATTGCAGTCTTGGGATACAACTGGCGTTCTCTGGCACGGATAAGCATCTTTCAGTTCTCAACTCCTGGTACGAAGTAGAAAACCTCCGCCAGTATTCACTTTACGGCCTTTATTCAAATCTGAGAGATTCCCTCACTGGCCAGTATAACAAGTTTTTTTAATGCTCTTTAGATTATTGGTTTTTTTCATTTCTCCTGTTATGATGTGATTTATGTATGTCCTTACTCCTTACTTCATCCATTTCTTGGTTTTTATAACATCTGCAACAATCTCTTCTACCCCTTCAACACAAATATGTAGTTGTGACTTGTGAGAACTGAGAACCATGGTGTGTAAATTTGTATATCAAATCATATATTGATTTTGCTGATTAGAGAAATGAATGTGTTGCCAATTGTTCCTTGCATCGAAGATAGATGCAATGAAACACAGCAAAAGTGACTGAACTGATAGGCAACCCTTGTCTGTACATTGTTCTTTTCACAAAATTGAGTTTCACATACAAATTAATATGATGAAACTCGCCATTGTTATGAACAAGAGACATGTAAAGAGGTGCATCAAATTAAAATTATTTATATTATGTAAAGGAAAAATATTAAACAGCATATGATAAGTTTTAACGATGGACTATGAAGAGTTAAGGGCATGTTTCGATAACACGAGTAGCTAAGCAGCACCACAATCACTTCACCACTACTTCCTCCAAATAGTGCTGTAAGTGGCAACCTAATGTTTCTTCCTTCAACCCTGCGTGCAAAGTTTCCATAAAAATTTCCCACTCGAGCTTCCATTATAAATATCATGAGGTACCACCACATCAATTAGTAAGGTATGGGCGTAATGGCAACTCCACGTTGCTCATTCTATTACTATTGCTGGTGTTCTGATTGCGGAACCATCGTTTCTCTTTGGTTAATTGGTGGAACCCATTTTGCATCAACTCTGTTCACCCAAGCATCAAATTCATCAAGCACTTAGTCTCCAGTGCATTATTAGGAGCCGTGTAGTGCTGAAAATAATGAACAATCTTCCGAGCCTCCTTCAGTTTTTCATCCATATCACCAACCAAAGGCGTCAATTCAGTACATCAAAATGACTCAGAGATTTTCCTTCACGAAAGACCTGGTGCATGAGGATATAGAGTTTCATTTGGTGGTTGTTGCTATGGTGCTTGATGAGTAGTTGTTGAAGTTTCAGTCCACGCCGTCCATATGAGTGCGGCGTCCCTGCTTTTCTTAAGAAAAGCAGGGACCTGCTTTTCTCCCAAAACGGCAGCGTTTTGGGAGACCATCAAACGCATCGTTTAGGTACAGTTTTTTTTTTAAAACAAAACGCATCGTCGCCTTCCTTCCCCGAGACGAGTTTCGACCTTCCTCCTCCTTCTCCCTCGTTTGACGGCGTTCGACCTTCCTCCCTTCTCCCTCAGTCGCCTCCCACAGCCGTCGGTAGAGTTGGCTTTCCCTTCTCCCTCAATCGCCTCCCACAGCCGCCGGTAGTCTTCGGTTGTCTTCTTCTTTCTCTGCCCCCAAATAGGTAAGGATCGCTCTCTCTTTTTCTCTCGATATGGCTCTCTCTCTCTCTCTCTCTCTCTCTCTCTTTTTCTCTCGATATCAACTCATTGTACCTCTTGTCATCTACAATTCTCTCAAAATGTTTGAAAAATTGCACTAGGTCTACGTCTGGGTTCAGTAAGTCCTTTAAGTCCGAATTCAAGCTTTCACTTAGTTGCGTGCTTCACATACCAAGAGTAAAGGCTTTCTTCATAAAGCAAGCCGCCCATTTTTCTCTTATTTAGTACGTTGTTGTCAACCACCGATTATCTCCAACATTATGCTCTAACAACATGCGACACCATGCGGCCTCAAATGCATCTTCATCGTCAATTTCATACATCAATCATGAGAGTTGTGTCAAAATTTGAGATTCCCCCTTCGGTAAATGACTTAGATGTTTAGCAGCATTGCGCATCAAATGCCACGTGTATAGGCCATGCACAGTGTTTGGCATTACATCGGACAATGCCTTCGCCATAGCTGCATCCTGATCAGTGAAAACTGTGAATGGCTTCTTCTGATGATGTGCCTCCAAAAAAGTCTGAAAGAGCCAACTGAAAGACTCAATAGTCTCGTCGTACATCAATGCAGCACCAAAAATCACCATTCCTCGGTGATGATTAAATCCACAAAATATAGCAAGAGGTCTGTTGTTTTTATTTGTGCCGAAAGTCGTATCCAGTGATACCACATCTCCAAACAACCCGTAATCTACAAGCATTCTCGCATCTGCCCAAAACACATTTGTTATCTGCTCCTCAGAGTCCATTTGGTATGCATGGTAGAATGAGGGGTTCTCTGACAATTGCCTTTGGAAATGTTGTAACAATGCCCCTACCTCCCCGTAAACCATATTCCTCTGTCGTCTTGACTTAAGATAACTCTTCACATCTCTTCGAGTGTATCCAAGATTCGCCCTTCCCTCCGCATGTAAGCTCATCAAGTCAAATGACATCTTTTGCCTAAGGCCAGAGTCTTCTGCCAGCTCAATCTCATATGCTTGAACTTCGGATATTGTTCGTTGCGATCGCAACATATGACTAGTTTCGGTATGTAGTTCATGGTTGTGTTGCTCTATGAACTCGTACACTTCATACTTTGTATCCACAAGTTTCAATCGCAATCTAGCTTGGCAACCGGTTCTAGTTTCATGACGCGAATTCTTGATATTTACGGCCCTTTTGTCCTTCTCTTGAAATCCCTCTTTGGAGCATACATACGTTATCGACGTTACTGTTTTTCCATCTTTCTTGCTTGTATTGTGTGAACCCTTCCTTACTCCAAATCCTATTTTTCCTCCATATCTCTTCCAAAAATTCCATCCTTCTTCTTCATTATCAAATTTCATCCCAACCTCAGGCTTCTAATTTTCTTCCATCATAATTATCTACAATCAAATATAAAGCACTGTTATTTCACTTAAATAATGTTTAGGAGTTCAAACTTAATATATCAAACTTGTACAATATCGTATTTTATCTCTATTTCTTGATTAGCTAGCTTATTACTTTAACTAGACTATATGAAAAAATATCTACCAATGATTGGTTCACACATCCACATGTAAGACATGTAAATTTTCAACGTAGATAAGCAAATATATATATATATATATATATATATATATATATATATATATATATATATATATATATATATATATATATATATATATATGCTTATCTAAAACGCATGATACTCTATTTTATCCTGATCAATTATTTTATTTGGTAAAAAAACTTGCACATTTATACTACAATTTTGTCATTCAAAATTTCAAATTTCAAAATCGTATCTATGTTAATTTCACCACCCCTTGAACAATAATGTTTCATACACAAAAAAGCCCTCTTCATCTGTTCTATATTTCTCTTGTCATAAGTTTGTCTTTGTTTTCTTCATTAGCTAGCTTATTGCTCATGAAAACTTAAATCTCCAACTTTCTCTATCTCTCTCTGTCTATATATATATATATATATCATATGTACAGGTTCTTCCACTTTTCTTTTAATATACATATATATATATATATATATATATATATATATATATATTGTTAAATATAAATCTGTTAAATATATATATATATATATATTGCTCAGGGAATGGTGCTCGACGGAAAGTATATATATATATATGTATATGTATATGTGTATATATATATATATATATATATATATATATATATATACCAAAGACTACCACGGAATGGTGCTCGACACTGTAGATGAAGCAATGGGTGCTGTAGCTGAACCAGAGGGGATGCTCGACGCTGACAGAGGAACGTCGCAGAAGATGCCCGGTGCTGATTAAAATGGTGGAGAACGTTGAATAACAGTGGGGGAACCAAAGGGAGGCTGGTCGACGTTGAACCAACAGGAAAATAGAGCTCGATGATGGCAGAGGAATGAGGATGATGCTCGGCATTGATGAAAATGGAGCTTGACACTGAGAGATGAACAACGATGATGCTCCACGTTGCTAGCAATGGCGGGAAGATGGAAATTTGGTGCTTGGAAAACAAGAAAATATCACCTGTGGATTTTGGACTGAAGGGAAGGGTATATGTGAAAGAAAACAAGAAGGTTTGGGGTTGTTTTGAAGATTTTTTCTTCAATTCAATCCTTCTTTCGTCAGAATGAGAGGAGAGGAAAAAAAAAAATAGGACACGTGTCGCACATTGATTCTTCAAAGAGTCTGAAAACAAAAAAAAATTTACACTTAATGAAACGGTGCGTTTTGGCACTGTTTCAGCAAAAAAAAAAGCCTTAAACGCACTGTTTCATACTTTTACAAAGAAAAAAAAAAGGTCGTAAAGGATGCTGGCCGTTGGATCTGTGAGATCCAACGGCGCCAAAAGAAAAGCAGGTCCCTGCTTTTCTTTAAGAAAAGCAGGGACGCCGCACTCCGTCCATATATAGTTTTTCCAGTTTTTCTTGGATTGCCATCTTTCTAGTTTCTGCATCGCTCGGTCTGTATCACATTCTGGAACCTCTCAAGTACTTCACTGAATTTATTTGGGGATGGCCAAACCTCTGCCTTCCCCTCGCCTTCACTATAGATGATAGCACATACCTCCACGTCACACAGAATGCTAAGCTCTTTCACCTTCAACAAACCTCCCCTCCTTTTCTTAAGGCTGGTTTTTGTTGAAGCACTATTCTCAATCATTGTCAGAGTCACCCTTTCTCTTCATGACCTATGGCTCCAGTGGATACCTCATTTCATTAAACAAAGGCAGTATAAAAGGCAATTATTATTAATTAACCATCTAAATAATAATGGAGTCATTGAAACCTTCAGGGCATATTTGGTATAAATTTAGGAGGATGAATGAAAGAGAATGAGAATGAAAAAGAGAATAGAAATATTAAAATTATGTTTGGTATAATATGAGAAAAATAGAAATAATTAAATTTATTTTATTTAGTATGAGGTTTAAATTGAAGGAAATGAAAGAATTAGATATAAATTTATTAAATTGTTCCTTATTCAAAAAATTAATAAGAAAATGGTGGGTGAACATGATGGCTATGACGACAATGAACAGTGGGTATGACGATGGCAAATGCACGTCAGGTAACATTGAACAAGGGGGCTTGTTTGTCATTTCAATCAAAGAATATCATTCGCTCCTCATAATTCATTAAATTGTTGAATGTAGTCAATAATTTTTTATATGTTGAATGCTTTGAGAAATTTTCCCATAATTCATTCTTGTTAAGAATTAAACAAATATATTAGTCATTTTCGGTGATCTAAGTTTATTCATATATTTGGGTCCACAATGAGAAACAAATACAAATGCTTTGAGAAATTTTCCCATAATTCATTCTTGTTAAGAATTAAACAAATATATTAGTCATTTTCGGTGATCTAAGTTTATTCATGTATTTGGGTCACAATGAGAAACAAACACAAAGCCCAAAACAAAGCTGGAGCTCTGCAGAGATCCCACAAGAGGCCGAAGAAAGAGGACAAGTAGGAAAAAGGGCATATACTATATGAATTAGGTGTGTTCAAAACTAAACTAAATCAATTAAAGTGATTTAAATTAAACTAAATTGATCAAAAGTTGATTAAAACTAAAAAAAGTCTAAATTAGTTTTTAGAACATAACAATTAAATAGTTTGGTTCAATTTATTTGTCAGTTTGATTTGTTTTGATTAAAATTGAACTAAATCGAATATTTTATATATAGATATATATATGTATATATATATATATATATATATATATATATTACATTAAAAAATCATATACACTAATACACCAATTTTATTTCTTTATTATCATTGAGTGTCAATTAAGATATATTGTTACAAATTTATATACTAACAATAATGCATTAAGTTATTATTTGAGTTATACATTGGTGGTCTAAGGGGAGAAATATGAAGTTATGAAAAAAATTAAAAATATATTTATTGTGTTCATAAAATATGTTGCAAAAGAATTCTTCCAAGTATAATAATGAAAAACCTTAAATATTATCCAAGAATTTTATAGAACTTTCTTTTTCTCCAAAACTGTCCAAAATCGAACTAAATCACCAAAAAAATAATATTGAATAGGTCTATATTTTTTCAAAACTGATTGGTTTAGTTCATTTTAATTTTGACTTAAAATTGAATTGAACCGAACTTTTGAACACCCCCTCGTATGACACAGAAGGAAATTCTATATATATATATATATATATATATATATATATATATATATATCGCACTTAACGTAATTTGGAAGGGGTGGCTCCCATTTGGCTTGAGCAGAGTTACTTGGAGTTGGAGGAATCTATTGGCAAGTAATAGACCTGATCACAGGTTAAGTTTTTTTAGGCCATTATATGGAAAATTTAGGCCCTGTCCGGGCTTGGTCCCATTTTCATTCAGATATAAACCGAGAAAAAAAAGAGCCCCTTTTTTCAATTTTAATATTTTTAAGTTATTTTTTCCAAAATATTTGTATATATTTGTATTGGATATTTCCCTCTCTTCCTTTTACATCAACTAAAATTTATGTTTAATGAAAGATATAAAAAACATTTTTTTAATTTAATTTTATAAAAAATTTAATAATTTTAAGAAAGCTAAGGAAATTTAAATTATAAAATTTCTATATAAACCATTTTTATATACATCAAGTCAAGTATCTATTCATATTACAAATGTATATAGAATATTCTAAATGCTATAACATAGCATTTATATCATATACATAATATGTTATTATTTAAATTAGTATTTAATGTTTTATTTAATATATAATACATATAATTTTGCTAGGCTCAGGTTTTTTGGCCTTTTATAAAAACAGGCCTTTTCAAATTGAGCTCATTTCGAGCCCACTTTCATTTTTTTTGGTTGGGCTTGGGGGGTCAAATGAGCTTTTAGGCCCATAATCAAGTCTAGCTCATACTATACCATTCCATCACATCCTCTCTAGCTCTTCGAATAATCTCTTACGGCTCAGCGTTCTTACCTTGGAAACACAACAACATTTCTTCGCTTTCATATATGCCAACAAACATAAGAATATAACCACATTACTGCATGTTCGTAGGCAATGTTAGCTTCCTCAAAGGCTTTACACCGGTCCTCAAACCATTCAATGAAAACTAATGAGGATTGAGTCTAGTAAAAGAGGTTAATCAGTGATAAGGTGGTGAAACTATGTTCAAATTCCTAACGCATTTAGTGTCTGACAACACCTTGAGCTGGACTGCCTCTAGTGAAAGATACATGTAAGAAACAAAAAAAAAACAAAGGTGGTTATTTATATAGGTAGTTGACGGATTAATTTGGATTGGGCATCCAAACTACATAGTTCTCATCCCAACTCCTCCTCATTCATGCAAATAGGGTAGTAAGGCTCAGGGGAAATCCTTCTTTGATATATAATAATGCTCTATAACATCTTCGTAAAAACATTTTAATTTTTGAGGCAACCTTCACCTTTTGGATTTTGGGCCACAAATCCTTAGCATGATCTATAAAAGTTGTAGCCCTTCTATAGTTTCCAGCACTAGCTTCAGCTACAACAACTTGGTAGCTTATTTTAACGAAGTAACCTTCACTCTTAGAATATTGCTAACACACCTTGTCTCACTTGAGGGTTGAACACTCCATGTTAAAATTAAATAAAAAGCATTGTTGTAATTTATTCAATTGAAATAAAGTTTATAAATATATTTCATAAATTTAAAATATTCTTCTAGTGCTTTAACTGACCATGAGCTTACAATTTCTAGATAATTACTAATGGTCAAAATTATTTATGATGGTTAAATTTCTTAAGCATATTCTCAAAAGGAAAGTCTATAGAGAGTTCAACCCTTCGAGAGATCAAGTTTTTTTCACAATCAGATTGACAAGATCTATGTGTATAATAATAATAAGTACTTTACACATATTTCAAAGTGATTTGACGATAAGAAACTTAACTGTAATAGCTCAGAAAGTCCTTGATTTTCGAGTATTATATAAAGCTAATTTTATAGAATATTTCAGGTGGAGGAAATATTTTTCGTAGCGTATGAAAGAAAATATGAAGCTTAGAAGTGGCAAGGTTGTGGAATAATTGAGTGGTAGAGAGTCAAGGAATGTATTGGTGGAACCGAGGGCATTGAGGGAGTTAGGAGACAAGTTGGATACAAAGAGGGACTAAAGTGAAATAAGAAAAACTATGGGGGGGTATAGGATTTAGAAACACCCGAGGTGGGATATTACATATTTACTTTGACCAGTCTTGACTGAGGGTCAATTGGAGAGCAATGTAGTAATTTTACCTTGGGCGAGTATATATAGGTGATCTCGCCCCTTTTTTTTCTCATTTCCTCCTTTCCTCTCTCTCTCTCTCTTCACCTTTTCTCTCCTCTCTTCCTTCTTTTTACTCTTTCTCTCCACTCAACTCCATCAATCGGGCTTCGAGGGACAGATCTAGGGCAATGAGCAAACCTCTAGGAGCCTAGAGGAAAAGCAAGGAATCAAGATAGGAATTTCTATTTCTCAAGCTTTTCCCTATTTTATAGTTTTAAGGGTATTCGGGATAAAATTGAGATTTTGACTTCGTTTCTTGATGAAAATTGGGGCTTTTGGTGTTTAAATGCTCCTTAGACATCAAGGAAGAGATCCTTTGGAAGGAATCATGGAAAACGGTGGAGATTTGGCCGAATCTGAGCCAAATCTGAGAAGAATCACTAAGGATCACAATCGTGGTGTCCATGCGCCAAGGTTCAAGAACTTTTGGGGAAGAAGAAGGGCTTGGCACCTAGGAGCCAAGCATTTTTTGGATGCCCAGGTGCCAAGCGTGGCGCCCAGGAACCAGGTGTGCTAGGGAATTTGGGCTGTTCTCAAACGGCCATAACTCTTTCACTCGGACTTCGTTTTAAGAAAACTTTATATTGTTAGAAAGCTCTTTGAGTCTAGTTCGAATTGTATAATTTCATTTGGAGATTCATTACCAATTAAGAGTTATGTTTGAAGAAGTGGGTAAAGGTCAAGATTAATTGTAGGAAATTTCTCTATTTCGTAACCCTGATGGTTTTACCTGGTTATTTAATAGGGATGGTCGAGGTGCAAGGTGGGAGTGCTGAGAGCGTGGAATCCAGGTGAGGGATCTATCTAGCTCTCCTATATGCAGTTATGCATATATGTATGTATATGTATATTTATATTATTTTATATACATTTATTTATTGAATGTATTATGTATGTGGGATATGTAGTGGGAATTATTTGGGATATGTGTGGATGAGGATAGTGGGTTAGTTGTGATATTTGTGTGGATGCATTGCATACTATCATCTGCATATTTATATTAAGAGAAGTAGAAATAAGAGGGAAACAGAAGTGGGAAGCTACCCATTGTGTAATACCGCTGAGTGGTGTCGATGGATATGCAAGCGTATTGAGACTAGTCTTCAACGTAGCATGGAAAAGAGTGAGATTTGCATTGCATCTCATTCATTTGCATAATATATATATTTTTTGAAGTGTGGATGTGTTGTGGTGTGTGGGATATATGTGCTGACTAAGGGTATGATATGAGAGACCATACATATGTTATGATTATGGATATGACCTAATAGACCCATACTTAATGAGATTTCTTGAGTGATAATCCGTGAGAATCTAAAACCCTTTTGATTATACTCTTGAGATATGGTGTGGGAGCATGGACCCTTGTGTAGGGTCACATGCATTTATTTATTGTGTGGTATGCATGTTTGTGTGTTTGGAAGAGAATATAATGAGACGTGATACCATATGCATGCCTACGGGCAGCTTGGTGTCATGCAGGATGAATTCTCGATTGGGTATATATATATATATATATATATATATATATATATATGTATATATTCTATATATCTGTGTAGTGTAGGGCTAATATTAGTGAGTCTGTGGTTTAGACTGACCCCTCACAATTACAGGTATGCAGGGTGGGCAAGTCAAGGGTTTGCTGATCGAGGATGCCTCCCCATTGTTCGGAATAAGATAATTTATTTTATTATATTTCTTTAGTATTCTCTGTAATCATATAGGCCATTTACGATCTTGTGCATGAAATCTAGGCTTGCGGTAGCGTTGGTATCATGCTGTCTACGCCGGTCACGAGCTGGGTTGGTGGGTTGTGACATTAACCTTTTAAAAAGTCAAGTTTTCTATAAATTTGATCATTCTCAAAAGTCAAAACTATTCTTTGTCCATATATCCAACAAGTCAAATGACACATTCTTAAAGATCATTATTTGAAAACTTCTTGGAAAGGCAAATGCTTTTAGCAACCCATTCAATGCCTTACAAAAAAATGGTTGGAAGAAATTGAACATTTGACTTATTTGCACAAGTATTCTTTAGCTTCTTATTTCTAGTCTAACATGCATACATTTTTTTTGAAAAGATAAAGTGAGAGGTGGTTTCTTTGCCATTTTTGTGATTGTCAAAAGCTATCTCATGTCTTAATGCTTATTTGTCTTTTAGTATTTTTAATCTCTTTTGTGAAGCAAAAAATGTGGACTCTAAGGTCTCTTTTAGTATGAATTCTATGAGAAGAAGAAATCTATAAATTATTCACTGTCAAAGAATAAAGTCTACTAATACTAATCATTTTTTTATGCATTATACTTACTTTTTTTTTTTGTAAATAACTCAATTCTAATCTATATTCAAAAATACAAATAACATGGTAATTCTTGTCCAAAAATTCTCAAACTTGACATGAATTAAGTTCTATGTGATTTGTTGTCCTGGTAAAAATATGGGACCTAAAAACATTTCCAAACTGTCTCAATTAACGTAATATCTTAAACTATTCAGATTTGGTTATTCTATTTTGCCCAATTTTTATACAATTTTAAAAAAAATGCCTAAATGTTCTCCAAATAACCTAAATTTGGCATCACAATAACTTTCAATGTAAATTGATAGCTATAAAAATCCCGAAGCCTAACTCCTATGTTTAGACCCTCAACATGCATGCTACACTGGATTGTCATGTTTAATCCTGAAATTCAAATAATGAACTTTCAAAATTTACTAGGAACATTATATAGCTCCACAATTTATATAATTTGGTAGAGAATCGTCTAAAGATCTTACGAACATGTCATAAAATTTTTTGAAACAATCTAAGGTGTTAAATACATCTTTTGCTTGTGAACATCAGGATTGTTTAGAATTACTCTGTTTCTATTGGTTTCCTAAAAAGTCCACTGTTTGGCAACCGTTTGAAGACCTTAACCGATCCAGAAAAGTATGAAATTTGGTAGGAATATTTTTTAACATGTTTTCTATCTTGTCACCGAAATTCACCTTATTTGGAGGTTATTTGCTATACTAACTCAGTAACAAATTCAGTGCCATAATTTGGTTTTATCCAAGTTTTACTACCTTGACTTACAACATTCATAGCAAAATCCAAGACATTTTTCAATTGTTACACAATTATAACTCTCTAAAACTTACTACAAAGTATGACTCCAATTATAGTCATCAAAAACCACCAGAGAAAGAAACTTCCTAAAAACAAATTTCTAGTTTATTAACAATGCTAACTTGCCTAACTTCTTTCCTCTTGGGGACCTGAAAAATTTGTTAGGAAAGAATACAAAAGTGTGAAATAAATATCAGTAGCTAGCAAAGAGTTTGCAAATGGTTATTATCATAAAACATGAGCATATTATCATAATTCCATTGAAATATATAATGCATAATTCACTTAACTAGATCCTTAATTAAATGTTATGCAATATTGTCTCTACTAAGACCAACTTAGCATGCTTCTCCATTGCATATTTACATATACAAAGAGGTAAAATTTTCATACCTAATGCTATGTCATACTAGCAAAGGAGGTAATCTCTAGTTAATGGTCATTAACTCATGGGAAATAACTATACTAAGTTCTAAACCCATGCTCATTCTAAAGGTAAAAGCTCAACTTGGCTCAATACCCAAAAGTTTCTCTTTACATATGATACCAAATTGTTACATAACAATAAAAATACAAAGCTAATATTCAATGGAGTACAATTTAACTCAGAAATTTCATACTCATGCTTTATTAAAAAGTAGGCTAGCTATCTCAATAGGAGATTCGTCCATTACTTCTTTCTTTGATCCACAAGTTTTTCCTTAGCTTGAGAACTCTGAAAATTTCTATCATGGATTACATTTAAACAAAATTCTACTATCTCAAATGTCTAAAGCTCAAAATCAATAGAAATTGTACACTTTCTACTTTGAAAAGGCTATCTAACATACTATAGTCCTTAGTTTGTGATTTGTAAGAATTTCTAACAACATCTAATTCCTAAGTACTGCCCTAACTTGGTCAAATCCTAGAGCTAAATGACCAAAATTTCTAAGATAACAAGAACACCAATTGTAGCTTCTAGATTTCACAAAACTCACCTTTGTGTAACATTCTATAACCTTCAATACTTCTCTTCTTCGTCTAATAGATTCTAAACAGATTTTCCTTGTCTTCCAATCCAAATTCAACATACAACAAAGTAGAATTACTCTAATTAAGCTATGGAAATGAGATATTAGGAATGATTCACAAGATTCTAAGAAATTCATACCTAACTTGCTCCCTTTCACTTGTTATGTCTCGTAACCACTCTTTCTCCAATTTTGACCAAATATTTGGTTTGCATGAAAAAATTTGAAGAGGGAAAGATGAGCAAGAAGTTGAGTTAGTAAGAAAATGGCTAGAGATTACAAGAAATTACCTTGGATTGCTTCTTCCTCTCCTTCCTTCTTGTTCCACAAAGGCCTCTTCTCTCACCCTTACTTTCTCGACCACTAAATGAAAATGGGATAGGAAAGAAATCAAATGGCTAAATATGTGTATGTGTGTAGTGTAATAATGAATAAAGAGTAAATGGGGTTGAGACTCTAAAAATTTTTAACTTATCTCTTCTTTCTTACTCTTTCTCTCCACTCACAGTGTGTGTGTGTTGTGTGTGCGTAGTGTAATAATGAGGGAAGAGTAAATGGGGTAGTTGGCATTCATGTGTGATATCTAGAAGACTCCCAATTAATTAATTAAATGTCCTTGCATAAAATTATTTAATGCAATCTTAATTTAATTCCATTAATAATATTGTATGATACTAATAATACTCATTCTAGTAATGGTGAGAACCAGTTGTTATAAAAAATGCATGTTATTTTTACAAAGTCAAAGGCACATTAAGACAAAAGAGAATGTACCAAACAATGACAAAAAAGAAAACATGGCCACCTATGAAAGCATGCGATTTTAACATTTCAGGAACATCAAGCCCACATGCTCTGCAACATTCTTTTTGCTATGCCAATATGTTCCAACATTGAAAACATGAAGAAAAAGCAAAAAAAAAAGTAGCTTGACCAAGAGTAACATGAGCTAGCCCCTAACAAACATTTTTTGGTCTCTCTTGGAAGCAAACAAAAGAGTTGCAACATTTTAAATTTGAAGAAGAGAAGGACTATTTTCTTGAAAAATATAAAAAGAAGAATTTTTTAAGAGTTAAAGAAGGAAAATAAATCATACAAGTAAGAAAGCAAATAAAGCCTTCTTCACTTCTACTCTTTCTCTATTGTATTTGGGCTTAGTCTTTGGTACATCTAGTTATTTGAGAGTAAACGAAAAGTGAGTTTAAGCAAAAATGTTGAGTAAAAGGATGAATTATATTTACTTATTTGAGAAACCTTTTCCTTAAAATAGGGAAATAAATTAGGAGTGAGCTTTAGAAATCCTTATGTAAAAGTTGTGGGTGAACTTGGTTAAAAACCTTGAGTTGTAAGAGAGCTTGGAATCCTTCAAATTGTGGAGAGAGATTGTAAAACTTTATAATTACAACTAAGCTAGGAAACCTTCAAGTTGTGGGCGAGCTTGTAAAATCCTTAAGTTGGTGGTAAGTATAAGAAAACCATAATTGTACTTGTATTTGAAATAGTGAAAGAGGATTGAACGTTAAACAAAGGTCCAAACTATTATAAATATTTATGTATTTAATTAGTTCTCAATGCACTAATTAAATTTTTAGTATACTAAAAATTTATTCTTTTGATATAATTCAAGAGTTTTAGTACATTACAATTATTTTTAGTAAACTAAGAAGTATTTCAAGAACAGTTTTTGAACTAATACCTTAGCCATTGTCTCCATAATACAATAAGGAAGAAAATATCAACCCACCTGATTTATTCCGACCTACCCCTCTCCAATTTAGGTCAAGTAATTTAACAGTTTACCAAAGAATGGGACGATTTGTAAAAGCAATTTGAATGTTTATGTTCATGTACAAGACAAGGTCTGGGCATATGTGTCCCTCCCTATTCCCCACCCTGAAATCATCCTTATGTATTATTTAAGTCATACTACAAGAACAAAGTCATATACCCACAGTCACTTTTAGTGATAGCAAAAATATATCATAGATATAAATAGTATATACCTAGAGACAAATAAAATACCATAGGTATAAATGGTCAAATACCTATGGAAAACTTTTTTTTGTCACTAGTACATATAATAACTATTTAAAAATAATAATTTAATTTATAATTTTTAAGATCCAAAATCTTAATTCTTATTGAATTAATTAATTTTTTTTTATATAAAGCTATTATAGAACCCACGATTATAAACAATGGGTAAAACTCATATGAATAATTTTTACCACCTTGTATGTATTATTTCAAGTAATTTTAAAATTTAAGTTCATTGATTTTTATCTAAAATAATCACTTTTACGCATGACAAAGAAGCATAGGTAAAAGCCTCTTAAAAAAAAAATTCTCGTTCCAATTTCTTAGCACTAAAAAGAGGTTAGACTAAAAATTGCCCTTTTTTATTAAGTAAAAAATTTACCCCATTAGTCCACTAACACAACCAAAAACCTAAATTCACTAAGAGGCACCATGGAGAGGGTTAGGCAACAACATCAAAAAAATTTTACTCAAGTAATCTGATTTAAAGGTTTAAGAAATTTGCCTCAAGTGATATGTTTTATCTATATTTTTTACTCTCTCTCTCTCTTTTATTTCAGATTTTTAATATATTTTGTTAATGGTATTTGCCTCAAGTGATCTTTAATCTATTTTCCCATTTCCGATTTTAAGTTGCACATAGTCTCTTCATCTATGTACTGTACATATCGCACCATTGATGTATAGATGTTATTACGCCAAATGTGTTGTATGCTGCATTTTTATATGTGAAAGTGCATAATGAAAGTCCACAATACTTCACGAATCTAGTGTTCTGAAAAACTGACATATTTTATTATTATTTCCATAGTGTTAATCCTAATATGAAATATAAGAGTAGGCCTATTTTTTATATATTGTTATGAGTGGTAGTCCATCTCCTTTGTGCTATATGTATTGTGCCATTGATGTATATATATATGTTGTTATGAGAAGAGTGGGTCCATTTCCTACAATTTTCAAATCAGTTCTATTGTCTTTTTTTAGCTCTGTGTATGTATTGCCACTTCTGTTCTGTGTTATCATGAATTTCCTTTTTTAACTTGCTGAATTCGTTAGTGTGCTTTTTTCTATTATGGAATTTCAGAAATTGGGTTTTACTCCCTCTATTAGTTTTGAAATATAATTTCTTTAAAAATTCTTTGGCTATATTGGGTTTTAGCTGTGAGTGTGATTTTCTTCGATTTGATATCACATTCTTCTTCTGACTCTATTCTTCTTCCTACTTTGTTTTGAGATATGGCTTCATTTGATTAGTTGAGAATTAGAGCTTTAAAAAAAAATTCTTAAAAATTCTTACTATATGGGAGAGGTACTGCCTTAAAGCCATGAAATGTCAAAATAACTCATGCGAACTTACAAATGAAAAGTGTGATACTCGTTAACATGCCCCAAACTCATTATTATAATAAATAAAATATTTTTATTTATTTTTATCACTATATATATGTTTGTGTTAGTTAAACATGTTCTAGTTATAATATTCATATATTAGTTATTGTGTTTTAAACATGTATTTGTTCAGATTAAACATTTTCATGATATTATTGGATAATATTAGTGGTTGAGACAATTTCATGACAATTCTCCAAAATGTCTTTTAGCCATTATTTTGAAAACTGGACTGGGCCGACCAATTCAACTAGTCCTAGATCCAGCCTAGAAGAACTAGTTGAACCAGAGAAGGATTGAACAGATACAAAACCAATTAGATCGGTTTTGAACTAGTAAAACTGGCCAGTTTTATGGGTTGACCAATTCAATCTTTTTAAAAATAAAATCCCAAGGAGGCCCTAGTGACCCACCGTCCCACCACTATCTCTGGTCACCATCGTCTATACCAAAAAGAGAAGAAGTTAGAGGAGGTGGCTCCCAAATCCAGATGGTGACGAAGAGGGGTTGAGAGACAAAGATTGGAGAGATTAAGACCACCGTAAGGATTGCGATTTGATTGCAAATTGGAGAGACTAAGATTGAAGGATTGAGAGTTGAGACAGTAAGAGTGAGAGAAATGAACTTGAGAAGAGAGAAGGAGAACCAAGAAAGAGAAAAAAGTAGCTACAGTACTAAACCACTGATGTTGGTGTAGAGAAATCGAGGAAGGGAAAGGTGGAAAGCTGTAGTTGTTTCGTGTGTATGTGAATCTGACACACATTAAATTAAAATAATGTTGATGAAGCAAAATAATATATATATATATATATATATATACACATAGAGTCACCGAGGAATGATGAATACGAGAATGGATACTCGCATCATCGACAATCTAATAATAATATATATATATATATATGTATATATTAGTTTTATCTTTAATATAAATATATCTAATATATAATAATATTCTTCAATAAAAATAAAAATTAATTCTTAATTTATCCATATAAAATTAATATATATATATATATATATATATATATTTATTTATATATTTAATTGTATATTTTATTTTTTAATATTTTTAAAGTACCATCGATTTGATTATGGTCGGACCATCCTTAAATTGGTATCTATATTGGTTCAATGATTGGTCAAATTTTTAGAACCTTGTTTTTAGCTAATTCTATGATAAATCTAATAAATGTTATGAACAAGATTTTCCTTTTAATTTTGTTTTTTTATAAGCGTTAGATAATCTAATTAATTAACTTTCCCTCAATTGCTGCCACGTAATTCTCCAAGATTTACCTTTTGCCTAGTGGTCTAAATGGTTTTTAGAGTATGAAGTTAGCTTGGATATTCAGAACACGTTTGAATAGAATTAGAGGTTGACAAAATTATTTAAAACTTTCTTTGTCTTTATGGATTAATGAAGTGGACTCATCTTATTTCCTTTATTTCCACCACACCTTTCTCATCTTATTGTATGGACATTGATATTAATATTTTATTTAGCATGTTTCTATAAGCTTCATATACCTTATCCTTGCTTAATCATTTCAATATGTTAACCCCTATATAACTTATGTTGTAAGCTAGATACATTGTTGCTTTATAAAATTTAATAGTCTAATAAGATGGGTTAAGATTTGCTTTTAAAGAATATATAAAATCTTATATAATTTGTTCTAAAATTAGTTTTAAAGTAGAGATCTTTTCTTAATCTTGTCCTAAGATTAACTTATAGCTAGATTCTCTAAAATGATTTTTTTTTTTACATTCCTTGTTGCTAATATTGACAAATTCTTGTGTTGGGCACTTGCGACATAAAGCAATTAAAGTGCATCAACATGACTTAACTATAGATCTTGTATTCTTTTATATTTGTAGTTTTATTCAATGGATCATAAAAGGTGGATGAATGATCCCTCAAAAAATAGCAAAGCTTACATTCAAGGTGTACTTGAGTTTTTAGACTTTGCATTTCAAAAGTCAGTGTTGAATGGGAAAATATTGTGTCCTTGTACTACATGTGCCAATCTTCATCATTACTCTAGATCAAGTGTTTACGAGCACTTAACTAATCCACGTCATGTGTTGCTTTTGGGTTAAAAATTGGATTTTCCATGGAGAGATAGTTGAAGCCTCTTCAAGTATATATAAAGAAAAAACAAAGTTATAGAGCATGATATGCATGAATTACTTCATGATATTTTTAGAATGTCTGAATAAGTAAGTGAAGCAAACATTGATAGTGAAGGTAGACAAACTTCAGAATAAGTGATGGAGGAATATTGTGAACAACAATTTGAAGAAACAAATAAATCTGATAAATTTTATCACTTAATTAAAGATGCTAAATAGAAGCTTTACCCAAATTATAAAAAATGCACTAAACTATCATTTATTGTACATCTCTATCACATAAAGTGTCTTTACGAGTGCAGTAACGAGTCTTTTTCTATGTTGTTAGAATTGTCAAAAGATGTTTTACTAGAAGGAAATATTTTACCAAAGACATATTATGATACAAAGAAGATAATTTCTGGATTAGGCTTAGGACATGAAAAAATCCATGTGTGTCCTAACAATTGCATGTTGTATTGGAAAGACAAGAGCAAAGATGAAGTTTGTCTTAAGGTGGAAAATTGCTGCTTCTGTGGAGAACAATGAAGTTAATATATCTAAGACAATTCAAGGGAAAAAAAAGATACTAACAATGGTTTAACAATGGTTTCGAGGCGATGTTGACACTAGGTTCGAATCAAGGTTTGGAGGTGAAAGACGTTAATGCTAAACCTATTCCCCCGCAGAGTGAGTCTCCCTTCTTAATAGGGGTTTACTTCGGAAAGTATGTTACCAGCTGAAGGCAGTTAACACAGGGGTTTGGGGTGGCTACAACTGTAGTTTAGAAACTTGGGTACGAGACTAAAGTTGGGTATCGACAAGAGAAGTTCTGAATCCAACGCTTTGGACTAAGACTTTGACGCCAAATTATGTATATTTCCGCCATGACGCACAACATCATCCTCTTACATACAAGATAAAAATTCATCCAATTCAACAAACGTTACTAGTACTCGTCAATGGCAATATATCTCGAAGAGCGCACACAGGCCGGCTCACCAATTATGTATATTTCCGCCATGACGCACAACCTCATCCTCTTAGCTAGGGCGCCTCACGGATTTATCACCAATCCGGGCTATATCCCTACTGAGGGAATCGTTGTCTCCACACTCATTGGTCAAGACACCCTGTCAACCGGGTTTTCCGCCTTGCCGTGAGAGGGGGTACTGTCCCGCTCAATCACAATCAATAGCATTTCATATCATAATCAGAAGCTCAATATAATATTCATCCATATAACAGGTATAGTATATAACTATATTATGGATTTGTAAACCACATATCAAGATAACAATTAATCCATTTTTGAAAACATTCAAACTTCACATCATCATAGGATACTTATTTCATTTTATCCATACTTATGGATTAATTATCTCATTTAGATTCGTCATTCTGAATCCAATTTCCCTCTATGAATCTTGGGAGTGTCCTACGACATACTTTTTATCACTAGTAATGCTAAAACTCTATTAAAACGGGGTCGTTTCACTCACCTGGATTCCGTACGAACATCGCTTCTCTAAGTCATTACAGACAAGAGTTCTCAGGTGAATTTCGGTGTTCTGCTACGGAGATTTTCATGAAAGATTAGAGAAAATACGTCAGGATTGTTTTCGTACAGATACTGTTCATATATACGGTTACTATTCATACGGTCACTATTCATACGTACGGTTACTATTCATATATACGGTCACTATTCATACGTACAGATACTATTTATACCAGAAATAGAGAATACAATCTGTAAAAGAGTACACCAGGTAAGTTCCCAGGAAAGAGTGGAGGGTCACACTGGACACACTTAAAAACCAGGTCTTTCCTTAGCCAGAACTTTCCTAGACATGTATTTTTCACAGTTTACATTCTATTTCGGTAATCAGAGAATCAAAATAACATATAAACAGCTAAGGACAGTTTTTCTGATGTGGAAGATCAGCCAAGGCCGCAACCACAGAGCATACTTAAGAAATTAACTTCTAAAATTTGAAAGACATAGAAAGGGCATACTATCCTTACCTAAGCTGAAAAGGAAAGGCCCAAAATCTCAGACGCCTAGCTTTGGAGTAAGAGAAACTTAAGGAGAGAAGAAGAGAAGTTGAAGGTGTGAGTTTAGAAGTGAAATGGAAGGGCCTATTTATAGCAAAAGTCAAGGGTACTATTTGATACTATGTGTTAATAAAATATTCAATTTACTATTCATGAAAATGACATTTCTAATAATGCAGTTACTGTGCACCTCACGCGTACGATCGAAAATTTTTCTGTTATTACTATTGAAAAACTTAAAGGAAAAACTATCCTTTCACCTTAAACCTTTAAGTTTCTTTTCAAATCAGTCCTTTCACTTTAGTCCCTGAGGGTATTTTTACACATAAAACGTCATTTTCTCCTACAAACTTCTTCCTAGTTTTCTTTTATGATCAAACCACATCTAGTACTTGACATTTCAATTGTATAAATGAACAGTATCGTATACGTAAATAGTATTATACAGGTGAATAGTACCGTATACTGAAATAGTAACAGTAGTTTGTAAACAAATATTTATATTTTATTTTTCTTGGGTATCACATTATCACCCCCTTAAGAGAATTCGGTCCTCCGAATTCAAAACTCATTTCAAGACTGAAATAAGTGTGATTACTTCGTCTATATCTCATTCTTTGTATCTCTTTCTTCCAAAATCTCATCACACCCTTGGTGAGATTTACAAGAACACTATACTATCGACTGTGAACTCTAGACCGCATTATCAATAATTTGCATTGGACTTTCCTTTTCTAAACGGTAAACATTCTCTTCCTCATCAGTTTGATTTTTTTCCACAATCTTTTGTACCATAAAGTGTTTCATCCTCATAACCTTTACCAAACTTAAACCATCTGATTAGAGACGAACTCTGTCTCTATGTAAAACCTCAAATAGGTGTCTTCTCAAAAGTGACACATGGTCTTTCTAGTTCATACTGAATATCAGAACACAAGCTACCATACACATAGCTTATAACTTTTACGAATACAAGTACTCCACCTGAAGGCATCATTTTGGCCATAAGCAATACTCTTGCCCGAAGGCGATCCTTCTACCTTAAGGCGACACTCTCAGCTGATGGCGTCATATAAAAGGAAAAATCACATGAAATTATTACATAAATCTCTAGGAAGAATAATCCTAGAAAATATGATAAGTAAATAACATACTTCTTACGCATAATTATATATATGAAAATTCCTCTCACCTCAATGACTCATATAGAGTCGCATCCCTTCAATGATTGAGGCAAACCC
Source organism: Biancaea sappan (assembly GCA_037074585.1). Taxonomy (NCBI): domain Eukaryota; kingdom Viridiplantae; phylum Streptophyta; class Magnoliopsida; order Fabales; family Fabaceae; genus Biancaea; species Biancaea sappan. The sequence continues at coordinate 31,308,442 of CM073492.1, read as the reverse complement.
ATAGTTCTATAGGTTCATAAAATACTTATTCAGCATTCCTCCATAGCTCAGAAGTGCAATGAAATATCATTTTAGTAACTCTGCTCAGTCACAAAGATATTACTATACTATGCTTTAGAATCAAGTATGAAATATAACAAGTCCAATATCTTCTCATTCCTCAAGTTCTTTCAGTAAAATGAATCACTTCAACAAAGAAGATCTAGATACTAACTTAAATTTTATTTCTAGTACATAGATAATTTTAATACGTGAAGCTTACACCAAATGTAGCTTTAGGTACAAACAAAAAAAAAAATAAATTAAGGACGAGGAGGCTTTTGAAATGTAAAAGGTGCTCCAGGTCTAGAAGAGGAAGGTGCTTCAGACCTTAAGGAGGAAGCTAATCGTTGCAGCCTAGAAAGAGTTTCTGGAGGAAGCGCCTGAGAAATTTGGTGAAGAGCAGAAGTTACTCCGTTCATACAGTCAATACACCTTGCTTGTTGGTCACGAAAATTTTGAGTTGCAAACATTGAATGTCTATCAACTCGATTAGCCAGTTCCCCGAAACGACGGTTTATCAGTTTCTCTTGGTTTTCAAAGAGACGACTTATTAGTCGCTTCTGGTCCTCTATCTTGTATTCCAGGCTCTCTATCTTACGCTCTAGGCATGCAAGCTTATTTTCTGAGGATGTTGCAGTGCTGTCCTCCTCCATCTCTATTACATCCCTCTTTCTTTTCTTAATTTCTGGTGACCTGTCTACAGGTCTCTTCCCTTTGTTGTTTCCGAGACTTAGATTTAAATCAAGCTCTACATTGCCAGTCTCAAAATTCAAGTTGAAAGACTTATTATCGGCCATTGCTCTAGGGATCTCAGAAATAACTTCGAATGAGAAAGGAATGGAGATTGAGAAATAGGTATGTAATGAAAGTAGTAGGTTTGCTTGGTGTGATGAGTAGAGTAACGGGCATACAAGATTTATAGACAACCCGAAGCCCCTGGAGCTAAAGCCACCACAACCTACACGCCGCTTGCTATAAGGTTTACAGATCACATACGTCGCAATGCCAGCAATTAATGTCGGACATGCAGATAAATAGTAAATGCAATTAACATAAGTCAAAGATTTCCTCAAAAAATTTTCGGCTAATCTTGACCTTTCTCAAACTTTTGACTAACTACGCTCTTCAGTCTGAGATTTTCTCCCTCTAACTTGTTTTATCCTGTAATCCCATATCACGATGTCCCTCTATGATCGGGTAGTCTCATATTGGCCGTATCTTAGATTCTAATCGGTGTCTTTACTCTAGACTTACACATAATATATGTATATCAATATATATATTTTAAAACAAAGTTAACTGCTTACGGTCACATGCCTTAAGCATTATCATGATGTAAGGAAATCACTGCCTTTCATTTGCCCACGAGAGCATTATATGTAAGTATGTGTAACCATGAAGATATATCATCATCTACACATTTTATTCTATCCAAGTCATTTTGATTTCACATCTCTATGAGTATATGTAGGATCATCACATATTCTCCTTGATCGTAGCCTTCACTCATTATGCATGAATAACATACATAAATGTAATTACAACATGATTCAATCAATTATATTATACTTAACTGAAGGCTATTAAGAACAACACAATAAAACGGAGAAATGTATTTCAGTTCATCATAAAAGCATCTAAGGCAATCTTTGATGGCTATGTTATCAACTTCTTTGAATTTCGGAAAATGCCAACGGGAGAAATGAGAAAACCAAGTAAAATCGGCCGCAAATCCACCGAATACTGACTTTCGTGGTTTTTGCATTAATGCGACGCATTGTTGGTGTGCACGCCTACCCTAGACTTCTGGCTTCTAGCTTGCAGAAATCCATAGGTTGATCGTGTAGGGGTGCGGTGAAGAGATATCTTCTTTGTCTCTTAGTCCAAATTTTTTCTCTATAAAAACCTTCTCAGCGTTCTCAGTTAGCACACCACAAAGAGTAATAATCTCCGAGCCTACAATCCCCCAGTATTCCTCTCGCCTCATACTCTTACAAAAATTTCTAAATTTTTCCAAATCATGGCCTCAAGGAAGTACATTGATCTCACAGTAGAGGCTAAGGAAGAAGAGCTCGACTTAAACTTAAGTCTGGGCAAAGACAAGGGCAAAAGACCTTTTGAGGGGTCTCCAGAGAAGCAGAAGGAGAAGAAAATGAAGAAGATCGAGGAAGCTGAGGAGACTAGCACGGGCCATACCTCGGAGGACAAAATCGCCTGTCTAGAGCAGGAGGTGAAAAATCTGAAAAAGATGATAGGAGACCTGGAGAAGTTAACTAAACGCAATCATGCAGAAATGACTTCAAGAATAGACAGGTTCTTCTATTGGTCTACCCAGTGCTTCTGCAATCAACAACAAAGAAGTGTTGATTGTATGAATGGGATTTACACTACCCTCCGCGACATTGCTATGTCCCTTGCTCCAAGGAATGGTCGAGGGGTGATGATACAATACAACCCTCCTAATCCAAGACCACCTCGCTTTTAGATTACTCATGCATGAGTAAACTTCTTCTTTTTTGCAATGTAATCCTTCAGTTTTTTTTGTTTTTAATGCGAGTGGTTTCTTTTATTGGCTGGTACCCTAAAATAATATAGCTACACAAATTCAATCATGAATTCAGCTTATAAAATCCACCATATAAAAATTTGATCCGACAGCAACGGAATCAAAACAAGTAACAACTTTTCCTTGACTAAGTTCAAAAGTGTAGCCACATCTGTATAAAACTAAAACTGAGAACATACTTCTTAAGAAGAGATAAGTCTCGGAGGGAAAGGAAATGAAAACATCCTACAGGACCTTTAGTAGAGCCATCTCTCTATAGTTGTGCCCGGGTTCACAACGATAGAGGAGGTCCTACTAAGGTTACCTTGCTCTGTAATCACTAGGAGACCTAACAACCATTACGGTTATTTATGTCCTCTAAAATTGTTGCATTTATGAGATGGCACGAAAAAAGCCACATAAAAGATGGCATTTTGAGGTATCCGACAGGCTCCCTTGCTTGGAAGGAATTCAACAATAGGTATCCTAATTTTTCAAGTGACCCTCATAATGTTAGGCTTGGATTAGCTTTGGATGGCTTTAATCCATTTAAGACTATGAGTGTTACTCACAGTACATGGCCTATTATTCTAATTCCTTATAACTTTGCTCCTTAGATATGCATGAAACAACCTTCTTTGATGTTGTCATTGCTTATCCATATGCCTAAAGGTCTTGGGAACAATATAGATGTATATCTTCAACCACTAGTTAAGGAGTTAAAAGAATTGTGGGAAACAGGGATTGAAACCTTTTATGCTCATAGGAAAGAGCGATTTCAAATACATGCTGCAGTAATTTGGACTATTAATGATTATCTGGCACATGCAAACATGTCTGGATGGAGTAATAAATGTAAATATGCTTGTCCATGTGGTGGTTTTGAAATAGCTTCAAAATGGTTAAACTATAGCAAAAAGTATTGTTATGTGTTACTGTCGATGGTTAGAACCTGACCATAAGTAGAAGTATAATCATGGGTCTTTTGATGGAACCCAAGAGTTTAGGAGTGCTCCTGAATAGTATGATGGGGATAACATCTTAAGACAATTAAATGCTCTTGAAGGTGAAAGTGTAACTCAGGATAGGTCACAACCTTGGAAGAAGAAAATTATTTTGTTCACTTTACCATATTGGAAATATAATCTATTGCGTCACAATCTTGATGTGATATATATAGAAAAAAAAATATTTGTGATAACATCATTGGTACATTATTGAACCAAGAAGAAAAATTTAAAGACAATAATAAGGCTAAAGCAGATCTTGTAGAGATAAACATAAGAAATGCACTTCATCTTAAGACACACTCATCTAATGGCACAACATTTTTACCTAGAGCATGTTACCAAATGACTAAAAAAGAGAAACAAGCTTTTCTTTCAGTTTTGAAAAATATAAGAGCACCAGATGAGTGCTCATCAAATATCTCTCGTTGTGTGCAAGAAAAGAAACTCAAGTTGAATGGTTTGAGAAGTTATTATTGTCATGTTTTGATGCAAGAATTTCTACCTATAGCATTAAAGGCCCTCTTCCTAATAAAGGTACCTCAATTTTCATTGATTTTTGTAACTTTTTCAAAGAAATTTGTTCTAAGATCCCCAATAAGGATTATCTTAAGCAATTGGAGACTCGTGTAGCCAAAACTCTTTGTCAACTTGAAACAATCTTTCCTCTGGTTGTTCACTTAGCTTATGAACCACAAGTTGGAGGCCCAATACATTACTATTTGATGTATCCCATTAAAAGTTATCTCACTATCCATTTCAAAATAATATGATAGATTAATAAAAAAAATGTTAAATGATACTACTTCTTTTCTTTATGTGCATGGTGTACTTGTAGGAATCTTGAAATCTTTTGTACGTAATAGAGCACATCCTAAAGGGTTGATTGTAGAAGGGTATTTGGCTCATGAAAGTTTAACAATGTGCTCACGATATCTAATAGGGGTGGAGACTAGGTTTAATCAACCTAGTTGAAATGATGAGGAAATTTATTCCACTTTAGAAGAAGATTCACTTTCTAAACATAATGTAGGAAGACCACAAGAAGAAAGAAACCTTGTATATTTAGGTTGAGAAAGCGAAAGAGACTAGGTAGAGTAAAGCTTGACATGAAAACATTATTACAAGCACATCGATATATGCTTTTTAATAATGATGCAATCAACTCATTTCAAGAGTAAGAAACTTCTTCACTTTATCTATTTGATATCTTGAAACTTTTTCTTAAGTTTAATAAGTTCCTTCTTGTTTCAATATTAATTGTAGGAACATTTTGCACTACTTAAAGGACACAGATGACCACGTAGATTGACATAATATGAAATCCAAAAGACTCATAGTCAAACATTTAATGCTTGGTTCCGTGAAAAGGTAAGAACTACAAAATAGATATATAGTGACCTAATTTTGGTTTGAAATTGACGTTTCTTTTTTATGAATAAAATATTTTAGATAGCACACTTGGAAGAACAAGAAAGTGTACTAGTTACAAATAAACTTAAGTGGTTGTCATGTGGTCCATCTGAAGTAGCTAGAAAGTATACTGAATACCTTGCTAATGGTTTTATGTTCTATACACAAGAGAGAAAGATGCTTGAAAACTCATAATAATGGGGTTATTGTAGCTATTATATTACAAGCTATTCTTGTGCAAGATCTACAAGTGGTAGATCATGTGAACTGAACTACTATAATGCCTTAACAGATGTGATTGAACTAGATTATTCTGGTAGATATAAGAAAGTACTTTTCAAATGTAATTGGGTCAATCCCAACAGAGATTGCAAGAAAGAAAAATTTGGAATAACTATAATAAATTTCAATTATTTAAAGCATAAAGGAGATGATATTTGTGATGACCTTTTTATTTTTGCGTCCCAAGCACAAAAAGGTTTTTATATGGAAGATAAGAGACAAGGGGATTGACTTACATTTGTGAATGTACAAGTTAGAGATTTGTATGACGTGGGTGACAAGAATTCCAATGACATTCAACAAATGGTTAAATAGAGGAGCGAACAATAAAATCAAATTGCATTAAATGCTACACATATTGAAGATGAATGGATTAGAGACATAGTTGATGATGATGAACCATTGGAAGTTGTACCTAATGGACAAGATGATCAATAATTGCAATCTGACAATGAGGATTTTGTTGAAGATAATTTCTTTTAGTTGACTCCATTTTTCACCTTTTTTTTGTTCTACCAAATGAGGTATGAAATCATTAGTTTAATATTGAAATGTATATTCTACTTATGTATTTCTAGATGCTTTCTATGTAAAATTCATAAGTGTCAAACTATATATTGCAGGGAAGCATGGAAAAGCATAAAAAATTGAATATTGGTCATCGAACTACCCTACAAAATGAAAAACATCAAGGTCATGACAATAATAATGAAGAAAATTTGGATAGTCACATGAAAGCTTTTGGCCACAATGTGAAACCCAATATGTTCATGCTACTGTATAAGCCAATAAGGAAGAAGGTATAAATACCTATATGAATTCTATCTATATTGCATGAAACCCTATTTATTTTTATGTTACTGCCTAACAACATTTTGGATTTATGATGATTTTAAATGATCAACTTGAAGAAGTTGTGGAGGTCTGAAGGAGAAAGTACAAATCACAAATTACTCATGTTGTTCTATATTTTTTAAAGAAAAATATTATAATTTGAATTTTCTAATATGGTATATAGATCATGCTAAATCTAGAGGGCCTACAAGAATGCTAGATGTATGGGATTTGGATGATGATGAGTTCATTATTGTAGAATTGGATCCACTTTGTTAGACCAATTGGCTAGGAAGGAAAAACTTTAACTCAATTTATTGGTAGCTTGGTTATAAGGCATCAATGTGCTCCAATTAATTATAAAAGTTGGAAACTTATGTCAGATGAATACAAACAATCATTGTTGAAAACAATAATAGTATTGTGATATTATAACTTTTTTTTTGGGTTTTAATTGTGACGTCTTCTTTTGATTATACTAACATTAACTTGCATCTTTTTGGCCTTCTTATTTAGAAAAAGTTTCAATTTGTTCCTCAGTTGGACAAGAGAAAAGAAGATATTTTAACAAATTCGTTAAAGTCAGAGATGAATGACAAATAGAGACAATGGAAGCATGATTTGAAGAAAATGGGATATGACCCAAGTAGGATTGAGGAAGAAATGGCTAGTAAAGTACCAGATAAGAGGGCTGATCCTCTTCAATATTCTGCCTTGGTTCGCCATTGGTGCTATAAGGAAAGACAAGTAAGTTATTTATTAAATTAAGAAATTCTCACATATGAATAGTAATTGACTTTATTTTTTTCTATTCCACTTTTTTTTATTCTTACTTTAAACTAAGAAATCAAGTGAGATTAACAAAGGAAATCGTGCCAAACTTGAAGATATTCATTGCATGGGTACAAAAAGTCTTCCAAGATTAATTAATGAGAAGGTTTGTATATTTTTGCTAATTTCATTTGGATTACCATTTATAGAATCATTTATTTAGACTGGGTGGTTGTTTTCTTTAAAATTTTAGGTGTAAGAGGGAAAAAGAGTGCAACCAAGTCGTGCACAAGTTTACATTAATATACGAAATCGGAAGGATGGGAAAGCTATTATTGATCATGCTGCTAGAGTAATTGTATGTTTTTTCATTTCTTTGTTGATATTGTTGATTCTCTATTGATATTAAATATATCTTATCTTATGCTAGAGTGATTATATGTTAAACTCAAGCATGATTTCTATTCCTTTTCTTGTTTTGCATATATATAAATCTATTTGGAAATTGTAGTTTGATATTTTATAAATGCTTTAGTTCAGTATTTATATGTATATGCGCCTTCTATATGTGGGACATTGGCATAGATTTTAATTCGAAAACTTACAGTTTTTTAGGACACAAACATAGATTCTTCATACTTTTCCAATTACCTTTACCATCTTTTTTTTTCTTTTATTCTTTACTCTTCTCTATGTTGTGTTTCCTACTTTGATGCTTAGAAGTTAGAAGCAAACAAGGTAGAAAGATAGAGTTCAAGATTTTCACAGTACAAAGCTGAAATATAACCATTAATTTCTTTATTTCAACAACTTGTGTTAGCCTTTCTATATGTTAATGGAGGTTCATGTAACTAGATGATAAGAGGTCATAGAGTATACCTATATATGCCTCTTATTTTAGAGATTAAGATACAAGTGAATAAGATTCTCTTCTTTCTATTGATTAATTGAAGCAAGATGTCTGAGATCATTTTCAAACTGGTTTAGAACTTATCATAAAGATATCTGAGATCTTGATTCATATATCATATTAGGATGAATTGAACAAAGTGATGAATGAAGAGGGAGCCTCACAAAATTCTCAAAACACTCAAAGTTGTACATCTGGAAGGATGATGCATATTCTAAAGTCTTTGGACCTGAAAAGAAAGGACATATGCATTGTTTAGGAAAGATTCCAACTTCCAAAAGCATTGCTACTGACTCATTCTCAGACATAGAAGTAAAGGACAAAGTTAAGACCATTGAAACTTTATTGACTAATGTTTTGACTTTAATTAAGGAAAGCTTTTCTAGAGATCAAGTTAATGAGATTCTACAGGCTGCTACTCAAGAGGTCTAATACAATTCTAATACTATATTTGTAGTATAACTTTATATCTAAAAGACTTATTAATAAAATGTTTATATGTTGTCTTGTATTCAGGTTTCACCTAATGGTACTAATACCCCCAATGGCAATATGAGATCTTCAAGTTCAAGCAATCCTAATGAAAATTAAGGTGGTATATATATTTATCATTTTGTGAATTAAAGGTGTCTTGTAAATTTGTTATGTTCCATTTTACTATATATTACCATTTTTAAAATTGAACTTATTAACTTGCAAATGAATATTATGAACAACCCATTTCAAGCATACAAAGTAGATATATCTTTTATAGGAGATTTTTTTGTCAATGTAACATAATTATGCTTATAAGCACTTACATGACTGACTTAGCATTTATTTTAGTTTCTCTTATTTGATTGTTGTATGTTTTTTTGGAAGATATTGTGTAGGGCTTACTAAATAGACTCCTTATTTTGTATGAACATTATTAGAATTTCAATATAAAAATTAATTTATAGTCACAAAAGTACTTGCATTTTATTCATTTGTTTTGTTTGATAAGAATTGATTTGTTAAGAACTGAAATGATAGGGAATGCTAAATAATAATCAATAAAGTTTGTCACTATAGGCTTTAGTAATACAAAAATTTTCATCACTATATGTTATACTTGCACCAAAAATTTGTCACTATAGGTCTTTGAGGTTCCAAAAATCCTACCACTATAGAATATAGTGACACTAAACAAATATGTCACTACAGCCTTCAATGACAACAAAAAATCCATGAATAAAGATTCCATAACTATTCTGACAGTTTACAAAATCGCGGGTATACCGTATACATTATATTGACAATAAAAAAAATCAATGGGTAATATTGAGTAAAAGTGACAAAATTTTTACTGTGGGTATAGGTCGCTTAGGATTATACCCATGGATTCATGCATTTTACTGACAGATTATTTCCATCACTATATGGCTAATTCCTTGTAGTGTCAATTTACTTTATATAGTTTTTCTTATAATTTAGTTCATTCAATTTAATTGAAATTAAATATCATGAATGATTTAATAAATAAATACTTACATATGTAACATGCATGATTTCTCCTAAAACTTATATGCTTTAAAATACAACATATATAACTTACTTTTTTTTGGTAAAAAATATATATAACTTAGTTCACTTATAAATGAAAACTATTTGTTTAGTTCACTTATAAATGAAAACTATTTGGTTGTTAATTTTGTTGTATAAATAAATATTGTGTTTTGCTGAATTTATTATGTTTTAAATTCACATTAAAACAATTTGTCAAATATAGTAGTATTACAAAATTTAATAGGTATTTATATTTGGGGCAAGGCAGTTATAGGATAAATTATTCTCTTTGGGATTGAAATTGGGGCAAAAATAAAAATATCTGCAAAAGAATAAAGTGGAGATGAAGCAATTTATAGGTAAATAGGGTGAGATCAGATAGTGAAAAACCCACTACATTGTCATCCTTATCAACTAGATAAAGCTACCAAAACGAGTAAAACCCTATGGGCCGACATGCAACCTCGTAAAAAATTAAGGTTGAGCTAGAGAATTTATGGCCCGTTTTAAAAATAAGCCAACTTACCCTAGCTTTAAAAATGTTAGGGCCAAAGTAAGTTAGGATCGAGCTAGGCTTGGCTTGAGCCCTTTTTAATTTGTTTTTACTTTAATTTTGGTAATTTAGATTTAAAAAAATGAAACTAGCTTTAGTTTGAATAATTAAATATGTATTATTTTATGTAACAAAAAAATGTATTATTTTAAACGTTTAATATGTTAACTTTTGAGACCAAGCATCATTTTAATTATATTTATTTTAATTTTTAAATATTTGATAAGTTAGTCACTTATTCTATATATATATTGTTATTTTTTATATTATTTAATCATAATAAGTAATACATTTTAAAATAATATTTTTTTAAAAAATAAGACTTGACTCTGCCTGACCCTCGACCCTAATAGGGTCGGGCTAGACTAAAAAAGCCTTGACCTATATTTAAAATGAGTCAAGCCGACCCTAATAATATTAGGGCTAAGGAGGACTAGGAGTAGCCCATTTAACACCTCTACAAATAGAGTGTTCATAGTTCCACCAGGGTTTTGTAAGAACATTAGAATCATCAAGCCACTGTGTTGACCAATATTTTAAAAATCGAATCGGTCATTGAACCGGTGGAGGCACCGATTCAAGTTTCAATGGTTGAACTGTGATCGAACAGTAGTCGAACCAGTGGTATCTAAAAAATAAAATATGTAATTAAAAATAATAAAATATTTTACATATTAATGCAATTTAAAAAAATTGTTTCCTATTTCAGTATTTCTTCCTATTAAGATTATCTAGCCATTTTTTTAACGATATTTGTCAAAAAGACTGCAATCTCCATATTCCAATCAAAAACAAAGAAAGGAACATATAAAATAATAATTTTTTTATTTTATAATATTTTATTTTAAAATTATGTTCTCATACTTTTTCAATTTCTCCCTCCATGATGCCTTTCTCATTTTTTCATTCCCTGCCTTTTTTATATTTAATTCTTTTTTTGCCTTTTTGACATTTAATACTTTTTCAATTTTTCTCTAATATTTAATACTTTTTTGTTCCCAATGCTGCTTTTTTTGCCTTCCCAATGCTACTTTTCTCTCTCATATTCAATACTTTGTAGCTTTCTCTCTCATTTTCCCCTCCGCATTCTTTCTCCAATGTAAGATAGTCAAGAAAGGCAAGGGACTCAAAGCCACCGTCTCAATCCCATCGTCTCTCACCTGAATCACTCTCCAACGCTCCGCAGTCTGCATCTCTCTCTCTCTCTCTCTCTCTCTCTCTCTCTCTCTCTCTCTCTCTCTCTCACAATCAGTGAAAACTCAGAAGTCTTTCTCTCTCATATTTCCCTTCGTTTGCATTCTTTCTCCAGTGGAAGACAGTCAAGAAAGGCAAGGGACTCAAAGCCACATCTCAATCCCATCGTGTCTCGCCTAAATCACTTTCCAACTTTTTGCAGTCTTCATCTCTCTCTCTCTCTCTCTCAACTGGTTCAACTGATTGGCCTGCCAGTTCAATTTGTTCCAAACGATTTGATGGCAAAACAGTTAATTCGTCTGATCGAACCAAATCCTCCGTCAATCATCGGTCCAACCTGTCCAATTTTGAAATCCTTGTTGTTGACCATTTGTGTTTTAAGGATTTCAAGGGGAGGGCTCCGTAGGAAAGCCTAATTTAGATTGAGGGCTTTATTTTAAGACCCAGTTGCGGAAATGAGCTTGATAGGAGGCCCAATTTATTTTAGTTGGACTTCAATTGGATACTGAACCTATTTGTCCACAAAAAAAAAGTGTCGGACGCTAACGGCTTGTTTGGTTCGCATTACAGATAAAGAAAGGAAAGGAAAATAGAAATGGAAAGGAAAAAAAAAGATGGAAAGAAAAGAAGAGAAAGGAAAAAAATTGTTTGGTTAGATATGGAAAAATGATTAGGAAAGAAAAAATTTGTGTATATTTTATTAAAACATAAAATGAATTAACTGATGTAATTTACAATTTTGTCCCTCAACTGATTTAAAATTTCTTTTTACGAAATTGAAGGTCGTTCTCCCCTATCGCGCTTTGAGCCCTAGCCACCCAAACCTTCTCCTCTGACGCGACTTCGGCAAAGCTTCCATCCATCGTGACTTCCCGACGACTCGAAGCTGGTCGACGCCTTCTCCGACGCGAAGCCCTAGTTCTCCATTGCAATTGAAGACTACAAATTGATGCCGGTTTGTTCTCTTGACTTCTTCTGACTTCTAAATCAGATTCTTTGTTAGGGTCGTTTCCTTGTTGAGAGATAGGTTGCTCGGATTATTGTTCTGTTTAATCGAACTGATGAGACATGGGTTGGTCGGATTATTGTGCTGTTTAACCGTGGATATATTTCGCGTTTAGGAAGTGTGATTTTTGGGTAGTAGATAACGATGGTTGCTTATGTGTGTTGAGAGATAGGTTGTTCGGATTACTGTTCTGTTTAATCGAACTGATGATCCTACTGTTGACGCTCCTGATGACATTGCTGTTGCACCCTGTTGAGAGATAAGTTGCTGAGATTTTTTGGTTTTTGACAACATGACTAATTATGCTCTGTTTTCTTTTGCTATTAGGCATTTGAATACATGTCATTTATATAGCACTTGACAATGAACATCCTGAATCACCTCTTCTCTGTTTTCTTTTATAATTTCCATAATTTTGTTTTAGTTAAGGTGTCAAGCTTACAAATTTGTTGTAATTTCTTTTGTGGTTTGATTCCATTCCATGGCTCTGTATATGAATGACCAAAATATGAAAAGAAGTACACCTACTGTTGAGAGTTACTTTTACAGATTTATGTTTTTGGTTGGCTATTGTATGTATATATATCTTTACTTAGAAGTTGATTCACTTCTGTCTATATTGTGCCTATTATCCCGTGAGCAAACAAATACATGTGACTGTATTTTGTATTTATAGGTATAACATGAAATCCTCAGATGTGGAAGATGGCTCGACTGATGGGGTCCTTAGGTTACAAGAGAGATATTGCTTATGTAATCGCCGCGCTGCAATCAAGATATCTCATTCCAATAAGCACCCTGACCTCGTGTATGTAAGGTGTGAGTCTGGGAAGTGCAAGTACTTCGCCTGGGTCAAGATTGAGAATAGAGAACATGGGGATGAAGTAGATAGCAAACCTGAAACACATGTTGATAACACAGCCATTAGTTTGCTCTATAACCAGGTGGTGCATCTTCAGAGCAACGTGGCCATCATGAAGAAACAGATTGACGACATTACAAAGCTACAAAAGAAGGGTATCCAAAGGCCTGAAATGAACTTTCATAAGGCAGCAATGGTTGTAATCATAGTTTTTTTATTACTTGTGATCTTGGTTAAAAACTAGTAGTATAGGAATTGATCCTTGTATTGTTGCTGTTGGTAGTTGTTAAGGTGCTGAAAAAATAGTGCACCTTGCTTTGGTTGTAGTATTTTATAATGAATTATGTTGAACCTGTGTATTGGCTGACCTCTATGTATATTGGGTCTCTTTTGTTTCATCTTAACAACTTTGTAATTGACTATGTTTTGGATATTAATTAATGGAAAGTTCTTACTTTACTTGGTACATAATTTCTAGTCTCTTTTGATAGATGTGGACAACATTGCTGATGATGCTATAGTATTCCACTTGTAATTGCTAAAGCATTTCTGATTACTACCTACGTTTCGTCCTAAACTTTTAATTGCTATAGTGTCTTCTGAACTCAAAGAATGGGCAACGTTTTGTACCTAGAGTTTGCTGTAACCCACGAACCGTGGGAACATATCTAGCAGATAAGGAGGGAGTATTATGCAAAGAGATATCATGTATTTCAAGTAAAGTCACATAAACTGGAGCATGATCAGATCCTTCAAGTTTAGTGCTCCGGCCTTCTTTCCACCTGTGGGCACTGAATAGATCACAGGGTCAAAGTTAGATCCTTTCTTGCAAGGTGATAAGCAACAGATATGTATGCATATCTTGAACCATGTATTACTGCTACTGCAGAAGCACCTCATCAGGAATAAAGAGACAGAGAAAATAGAAATATGCATCAATTGAACAACATGAAGGAGGATGAACTGCAAAAAGAAAATTATTTCTGCATGTAGGGAGATGATCTCTCCAACCCTAACTAAGGAACATCTGCATTTACATGACATGCGATATTTCATATAATTGAATATGAACAGGGAAAAGATATCATAAATTTGAATGATAAAAAATCTTAAGCTATTACCAATTATCTAACATGATAAAATATGACAAATATAACTCATTCGTCCATAATAAGCTGACCAGTGCATGCATTTATATTACTACATATTTGGGGATCTTTACCTCAGGGTGCTTCCAGGTTTACACCGTTTATACTGTGTCAAAATGTCACACTCCTTAACATGGCATCTTATAAAATCATGGCATTGCAGGTCATTCACATTCACTTCATGCAAGCACGAACCCGCACACAAAATATGGTCAATTCTTGAACCAAAGTTAAATACTTCAGCGCCTGTTTTTGTGACCAGCAGGTGTATGCTTCCCTTCTGCAAAATGTAAATATGTAACAATGACAAAACAATCTTATTTTTCAATTGTAATGATATCAAAGATTAACCACATAATATTGATTGCTCCAACTAAAATTTGAAAAGGAAAAAAAGAGCATGATGCATATAATATGAACAATGCGCAGCAATGTGTTACGGCAAATATTACAAATAAAATATTTAAAACAACCAATTAGTTCTTCAAAACATTCATCACAACAGTTAACAGGAGAGAATTTAACAAATTGAAAAGGCAACTTTGAAATCCCTATGTGAATAATGACAAGATATTTAAAAGAGATGTTTTGCTCTGAAAACATCATAAAATTGGCCACCATTCTCAAGTAGCATAGACCTGAACCATCTCCTAAACCTACACACAAAAATGGGTAAGCAGTTAGGACAATTACAATCACAGTAGATGTTAATATACTTAATAGAAATCTGGTAGGAAATTTACTGATTGCTCTCAAAATCTGGTTCTGCATCACATCGATCTACTGCAGATGGTGCAATATTGATATTAAGAAGCTCAAAGAATCATTAATCTTGACTCCAGATCAACTAATCTGACAACTACACGGCTAGCCAATAACACACTAGCAATCAAAGTGTAAGATATCTACTGACATCCCTTTGACAACAAAAGTGATATAAACTTGAATAACAAAGTATAAGGAGTACATTAATGCTATGGTACCACATCTCTTGTTTTGTAGTGACTGAATCTGCAGGGAAACACATGAGAAAACATAGATTATCAAAGAACAGGGAAACTCTTGTTTTATAGTAATTTTTTCATAGAGCCTCTAGTAATGCTCTCCCCCACAAACTCTGCCTCTACCTCATCATGTTGGCTTTGCAGATTCTCAAAGAATGTTGGCTGCCAAACAACAGATTTTGCTACAAAAGGCCATGGCATGATAAGTCAAGAAAAATATACAACAACAGAATTTGTGTACAGAATTTCCAAATGAAGCTTTAAAAATACATATGATATTTAAGAAGTTTCACCATTACAAAAGAGATAACCCTTACACATATTGGCATACAAATTGAACCCTTAGCAAAAGAGACATATAGATTGAATCCTTACAAAAATACACATAGGGTTCATCCTTACAAAATAGACTGGATACAGGTTTCAATCTTACAAAATACATGTATAGTCTTATCCATATAGAATCTAGCGAATGAAGGATCTTATCCAGGAAGCCTTCAATGTATCTGGGACGCAAGGAAATTGAACAAGTAGACTATGGTTTTGAACAATTACTCCGTTCGCCTGGATGACTTCCTCCTCTGTTAGCCCTGGAACCTTTAGCAACTCTTCAAGAAGTCTTTCTTTTCTTTCGACCATATTGGCATCACGATTCAGCATGTCAAATGATGTGGAGATAGACCTGGAAATAGAGGTGGAGGCCTCCTTAATGCACTCCCTCATACCTGTTGTTAGGTCAGCCAGGGCTGTAGCAATATCATCACCAGCATTGCTTCTTTTTCGCTTCTTGCTTGAACTAGATGTTGCCTCAGACTGTAAGTTAGGAGTCCCAGTGCTAGGCACATCAGAAGTAGGGCTCTTAAATGCATACTCCTCATATTCTGGTGTGGGCAAGACATTGTCTTCTACTTCTGCTTGGGATGCCATCTCTGCTCTAATGTCTACAGATGATTGTGAATCCCTTCCTGATGCACGGTCTTTACCATACACAGTGGTCAGTTGTTCAAAATAGGGGAATGTTTTGTTTCTCCAACCACGCTTGCTTGGGTTGGCCTGCAAATGTAAGATAGCATTAGAGACATACATAAAAAGCACAACAATGAAAACTTGGTATCATAATTTACCTGTATATATGCATCCCATACGGCAGGCTCTGCTACGACACATTGCTTAACTGGATCCCACCCAAACCCGCTTGTATTCGTTCCATGAATCAAATCATATACAGCTTGCCAAGAAGTCTTTAGGGTCTTAATCCGAGAAACAATGTGGGGGTTAGCCTTAAGGCCATGGCCAGGAGCCTTTTCAGCAAGCATTGCCTCTAGTTTAGGTAGGTACCCAGGCTTGAAATTGTTATCACAATGGTAGTCAGTATTCAGCCGTAGCTCCACTAGTGATTCTACAAGTAAGGCATCCTCCTCAGGAGTCCAATGGTGTGCCATTTCCAAGTCTATATTCACAAACAGTGCAATGATATAATAGAATATGAATAGATATGAGATATATTAACAAACTCTAAACATCACAAATAATCATACATACGACATGATCATGTACCGTAAAAATATCAACAAAAATACATATGGCTACGTTCAAACAAAAACCACTAATGTTATCTCTCAAAAAAACATATGGCCACCCTCTCATAATCTCATCGTCGCCCACTCCTCCACTCACCATACATTTCCTCTGCTAAGTTATCTCTCCATCGAGTCCAAGCATTTGTTGGCTCGATTACAGAATGATTGTCAATGTCAACAGACGAACCTTCTATTTCTATGTCATCCTCCTCGTCCAGGGGATTATCCTGTGTTATAAGATTGTGAAGCAGACAACAAGCAATTATGATCCGGTTGTGTGTTCTGACCGGGTAATAGGACGGACTTCTAAGTATCGCCCAACGTATCTTTAACATCCCGAAGCACCTCTCAATGACGTTACGTGCTGCTGCGTGTTTCATATTGAAACACTCACGAGGATTTGTTGGTTGACGGCCCGCTGTCCAGTCATTTAAGTGGTATCGCTGCCCTCGGTAAGGTGCTAAAAACCCTTCACAATTAGTGTATCCCCCATCGACCAAGTAATAACACTCTAAGAAAAACATTATACGTGTCACAATATTTTCTTTAAGTGGGTAAAATTTTGAAGTAAATACAAACTACATATGATATTCACCTGGAGGAACCCTCAACCCATGAGGCCTCGAAATTGCATCACGCAGCACTCGTCCGTCAGCTGCAGACCCTTCCCAACCAGGCAAAACATATATAAATTGACCGTCTTGAGAGCAAACACCTAACACATTAGTGGTAATATCGCCGTGCCGGTTTCGGTACCTTGGCTTATCCTCCAACGGGACTTTTATATCTATGTGTGTTCCATCGAGGGCACCAACACAATTCTGTGACAGACAGCCGTAATTAATCAAAAAGGCACCCAATTACAATGCTGCTCATGCAAACTCAAGACAGAAGTTACCTTAAACCATTTCCACCTGGGATCGGCTGAATCTGCAGGGACAGGCTCAGGATTTTTGAACAATCGGGTATCTAAATACATCATAGCCTTTAGAACCCTATTGAAATGTCTACTCACACTCTCTCCTGATCTCCTAAAATTGGCTTGGATAACCCTATTCTTAACATGGTGAGACAATATGTGAGCAAAAATGGCAACTTGCTCATCTACAAGCATATGTCTGGTAGGCCTAAGTCCACCTATAACATCAAGCATTGCACATAGGTTATCTAGAGTTGCCCTATTCATCCTCGTTAAGTTGTGGCAAGCTGCGTCGCTGCTATAGACTAGACTCCTAAAATGGGCCCTATGACTATGAAAATCAACATGGTAAGGTCTCCTACTGATTCGATGTCGACAAAGAACCACTCCGACAACAGAAACATAATAGCTACATATGGCAAGAATCATGTTGAACCACCAACTCATAACAGCAGCAACAATTCTTGTTTTTAAGTCATCCATAGCTAAATATGATTGCCTGAAATGATTACTTACATTAGACTACATTATCATTAATCATGATATTCTTCAATTGGTTATAATTAATCAACATAAAGCCAGCGAGCACTTTGTTCTTTCTTTATAGTCAATAAATAAAATAAAAATAAATTAAATAAATGAAAGTAATGACAATATTATGAACAAACTACAATATAGACTAGATGAAAATTTTCATCCCTCCCTAATTTTCACTTTAGACTTTAAAACACCACCTAAGATTATGAGGTAAGAGAAAACTGACAAGACTGTTGGTGTTGTTACTATTATTATGCTTGCAAGTAGTGGTGTAATATGAATAATAATGAAATGGCAGCATGATTACCAAGGGGCATGAGTTTGTTCATTGTCTCAAATTTTTTCAAGTTCAATTTGACAAGGAATTCTGGATTTAAGGGCTGATTTCGTACAAATAACATTAGTTTTTTTTCTCAGGTTCATATTAATTCAATTTTACGGTCAACAAAACAAGGTGTTCATAAAGCTTATCCTTATGAGCATCCTTATGCACGCCTAATTCTTTCATGAAGCTTAATTATGATATTGAAGTTTAATGTAATTTCACTCTATATTGAAGCTACTAGGAAAGATTAAAAGTTTGATTACATATGAGACTATGAGAATAACTATGCCTAATATTCTTTTATAATGAATTAGCAGCATAAACTGCATAAAAATCTTGTTTGATACACTAATTGGGGCCAGTGCTTGAGATTTGATGCATTAAATCTCACTTAGGAGCATATTCAAGTAAAAGATATGAAAATAAAACCACACTTAGGGAGGTTCTGAGTTGTAATATTGGGTGAAATAAATAGTTGATCACTTGATCTATGGGGCTCTATTAAAATGCACTCAATTGATGCCACAAGATGCTCAATGAATCTTCTCTAGTTATTTGAGGTTTTTAGCAACTCCCATTCACTGAATTCTTCTCTCCCCTTATTTAACCAACCCTTTTATTTAACCTCCCTAACCATCCTCACTCTGCCTGTTGTCTTAACCTTCATATCACCTTCTGCTAAATTTTGAACAAGGTAATGCAGGAATCAAAATAAGTAGCATTCATTTCACTGACAAAGTTAACAGTTAATAACTTTATTTGTGCTATAATACATTAATCAAAAATGGGTCTTAAACTCATTTCAAAGTCATCTATATACCCCTATCGTTGCTGTCATACACTTCATACTGCCATTTTTGTGATTAATTAATTTCTCCTCGCAATTTTTCTTTATGCCAGATGCCATTACTATATCTGTGCAGCGAATGATTACTTTAGAGATAACCAAAATAGGGGAAGCTTCCATAAGCATGTATATAGCATATCTTCCTACCATTGCTTTAATAGTATTTCATCTACTGCATATATCATATCAAATTACCATTGTTGAGAACATAGAACAGAAATCATATAACAATAAAACAGATGAGTTCTAATCCACAGAAATTTTTACAGTAATGAACAATATCAGAGACTGCGTAATCAACAGAAAGAAATTTTTACAGTAATGAACACATACCAGAGACTGCGTAATCGACAGAAGGAGTAGGATGTGCGATGACAGCAGCGCCACCGAATGGGACACACAGAGTATGACCTACTGAGCGTGAGAATAGAAGACGACCTATAAAGCGAGCGTGCGAAAGGGCTTGTGCGAGGATTCAATCTGAAAAAACGCAATTGGAATGGGTATGAATGTCATTGCACAAATTCTTCCAGGCAGAAACGCGGGACTCCGGATGATATCACCAGGAAAAATCCGTACGTTTAATGACGGAAAACAGTGCGAGGCGGAAAGGAAACACTCCTGGACACACTGCGAACCAAACACCCGAAGCGACACTGTAGCAAGGATATCATTTTCTGTTTTCCGCGTAGCAGGTCGAAGCAAACGTGCCGTAAATCTGACCAATATTTCGAATGATAGCTTAAACTCCAAAGAACTTATAATTAAATAATTTTGACCCCCACAAAAAACTGATAATTAAATAATAACTCTTGCACTCTCACCTAATAATAATAATAATAACCAAAAACTATTTATTAATTAATAACTCCTCTCTTAATCCTAGACTCATAGATGAACAGAGGTTTATGAGCCAGTTCATTCTATATTGGATTTATTTATCTTTTTTATTAATTTTTCTTTTGTAATAAAGATAAACAAATTTTAAGTACTAAACTTCTTTTAGGCGAAAAAAAAGCCCAAACATTCTTAATGACTTCTTTCCCATTCCCATTTTCCCTAAAAATCTTCTTTTTTTTCTAATTTTGGAATATTAATATATTTTCTCCACTAATATATGAAATTTCGTAATTATAAGTTTGCCTAACGCACAAATGAACGTGCCGTAACATTAAATATTTGTTCGTAGTGTCATATAATATTATTAATTAAATGTAGTTCAGGAATACAATGATATATCATCCCACTCACGCTTCGTTGGTGCTTCTATCACAAAGATTTATTTAAGAAAGTCATGGAGTTATGGTTGGAAAATTTAAGTAGATATTTTTCAAATTTTAAAAGTTGGAAGAAGATTCTAAGGAGAATAGTTTAATATAACACGACACTCAGCTTGTCTAAAATATAATCAGCCCTAGGTGAGAATGGCAAAGATGAAGAACGTTAGTGGTGACCCCATTTCATTGAAATCTATCATACTGTTTATCAACCACTCTTCTCCAAAATCAGAAGCGAATATAAAACTCAGCATGATTAACGTTAATTTTTCAGAAACTGTGTTAGTTTACAGTTTATATATGAGTGTGTAATTATGTGGTCATGGCGGGAGGTAAATCACTATTTAATTGGGGTTTGAATTTGATTCATATAGATTTTATATTATTTAGTATGTTTATTTTTTATTTTTACTAAACTCTTAATAGGTCTCAATAAATTTTGATAAATCATATCTCGGAACAGTCTAAAAACTTTTCAAATGCGTTATCATATCTTGGGGCGAGTCTAAAAATTTTTCAAATGGATTGCTGAGTGTTGATTGTTTTATTTAAATATTTTTAAAAAACTTTTGAGAAGAATGAAACCAATAATAACATATTAAATGTGGAAGATTATTTCAACCATTTAGTCCATATTGTTATTTGTATAAAGTGATTTTAAACTATAAAACAATAAAAGCATTAGCAACAAATTTAATAATACCATAAATATTAAAGATAATAATTAGCAACAAATATATAGGTACTAATTTATTTGAAAATTATTTAAATATAATTTTTTTATAAACTACTTACAAGCGTTCATAAGTTGAAAAAAAATAAATTTTCTTAATCATTGAATATTCAAATTCAAAGACAATATCTTAATAATCGTATGTGTATATTTATATTTAAATATCTTAATATTAAAAAAAACAAAAACAAAAAAATGGCAATGGTATTTAGTAAGCATGACTTAGTCTTAAATATAGTTTTTTATATTTTTATTATTAAGTTTTTTGTCAAAATATAACTGTAAAAAATCTCTTGAAAAAACTAATAATACAATATTGAGATGTAAGAAATATACTATTATTTTAAAAATCATACATATGTCATATTTAATTGAAATTATTGATAACAAAAATATAAAATCTTTATCTAATTTAATCCATTAATTAATTATCCTTCAATAGGGGCTTTCTTTCTTTCTTTAAAAGTAATTAAATTTTATCTATAAAAATTTAATGACTTTTATTTTGATTACTTGAAAATTTTCATTTTGATTCAGATAAGTGAAATTTTTTTTTAACTCAATTCTAGATAAAGTATATAATTTCTTGTGACTTAATCCTTCAATAATTAAATTACGTGTTCCAATTTTTTAATCTTATTTATATCCAAAATTTTTGAACGTCAAATTAATTGTTTGTTGAATTGGACAAAAATCTAATATGTGAATTAATAATATCAAGTAAATAAACGATAATCAACAAAGAAACATCTCTATAAAATAAAGGTTATCAATTTAGATAATTCAAATTATCCATGTATATATGTATATAATGTAGAAAACAGGGAAAGAACTTTGCTTATCTTATCAAGAAAAGGATTAAATCTCTAATTATTCATTCTACTTTTTTCCTGTCTTTTCTTTTTTTTAAGTCATCCATACCTAAGCCAGTTGGGAGGGCAAGTTGTGTTTAGTTTAGTGTGTGAACAATTTGCATATGGCAGAATCAGGAAATTATTTTAATATACACACACATTTGTAGAAAAAAAAAATCAAAAGTTGTGAATCTAGATAATAAAAATTTTCCATGTATATATCTATAACCCCCCGGCCACCCACCCCCCCCCCCCCCAAAAAAAGAGAAAGAACTTTTCTTAATTTTATCAAGAAGGATTAATTCTCTAATTCTTCGTTCTACCTTTTTCTGTCTTTTCTTTATTATATATATATATATATTAGTAATCCAAGGCCAAGTGAGTTCGGAGTTCAAATTGTGTTTAGGGTGTGAAGAAGTTGCATTTGGGGAAATCAAGAAACAATTTTAATTATCTCATCAAGATTTTTAAGTTTTCCTTACATTTTTTTGGGGCTTTTTTTTTCATGTTTTGAACATCCATGCCTAATTTGTGTTTGGTCTGTCATAAATAAAGGTGTTTACAAGTTAGATTAGTTCAAATCGATCAAAATTTTCAACTAAAATCAATTAAGTGATGATGAGTTGGGTTGCATGTTGACTAAAATTGGTATAAAAAAACAATATTACAAGTATTTTGATAATTGACAATCTAACTTGGAAAAAAAATTGTGAAAAATTAAATTGAAAATGCATCAAAACATCAAGTATTGATATAGAATTTTCTTTAAAAAAATAACCATTTATATATTGTTTATTAGGTTTTTGAAAATGGGATGAGTCATTAAATTTACGGAGACAATAATTTAAAAGTCAATAATTCAACTGTTTATCTTTCTTAAGTATCAAAAAATAAGTAAAAACAAAAAACTTACAAGTAAAAAAAACATAAAACTGAAAAATTAATCAAACTTAATAAAAGCTAAACGTAAAAAATAAATAGAACAAAAAAAAACAATGTAGTACTCTACAATATATAGACGCAACGTGACACTAACTTTCAATTTTTTTTATTTTAAAATCAAAAATTAATTTGATTAATTTTCGACTAATTTTTTTTATTGGTTTTACTAATTTATCCAATTTATTCGACCAATTTTTTTTCTCTTTGTTTTTAAAAGCCAAATTAAATTAGATTGAAGAACAGATTAATTTACTAGTTTTTAGCTGAACAAACCGATTTGGTTCATAGAACATTGTTATTTATTATACACACACACACACACACACACACACACACACACACACATATATATATATATAGACACCAAGTCACAAAGAAAAAACTATTGAGTTAAAATTGGACCAAACTACAACTAAAGGAAAGTAATAATTTCCTAGTTATAAAACAAAAATAATGCAGCTCAATTTTTTTCATTTTTTTGAAAGAAAAAAAATTGTACACCGATCAGAGTTTCCCTGAAAATGGATTTTCATTGCGAGTTCAATAAACCCTAATTAGTTAATTAGTGATGCTAAGTGACACTCTAGTTAATCCCATGTGTAACAACCAGAAGCGTTTTGTTTGAACTCTGAAGCTTCATACAAGAGTAAATCAGACGTTGATTTGTCATAATGTCCACCACCTTTACTTTTGTTGTCGATAAAGATCCACCTTCATTTTGGACGCATGCTCTACACCTTTTCTTCAATTGTGATTATAACTGCCCTTGGGCCTTCATCAAACTTTTTATTTTATATATAAAATACTTAGTATGTTCTAGTTTTTTTTTTAATTAAACACAATCATTGCTTCATGATTATTAATTTGCTTCCCCTCCTCTAACCTCATAGTGTATTTCCTTTAATTTGAATTACTAGTATTAAAAAAATTTACTATACTTTAGTTAATATGGTTTGGTCTCAGTTTAATAACAAAGGTGTAAATTAATATTTTTCAATACTAATTTTTTTATTTATAACTCAAACTTAAAAATTTACTCTAAATAAAAAATATCAAATCATTTAAACTAAACCACCGATCCTAACAACCTAGTGGGATAAGATTTTGTTGTTGTATTTAAACTAAACCACCAATTCCTTTCGTTCCCTTTAAGTAATTTCTCTCTCGAGTGGTGGTTCTTTATCCCTTCTGTTTTTTTTTTCTTTTAGGTATTTTGTTTGGCTTGCAATCCTTTGTCGGAGTTTTGAGGCTAAGAGTGATTTTGGAAAAAAAGGGAACTCATTATTAGGCAAAACATGCAAACACTTGTTAATATGATATGAGGAATGATAGATGAAATGATTTCAGAAGTTCTAGTGGTATACTTTGATTTACCTCATTTTGTTAATAAGTCGATATATGCTTTTTTTCTTTAGATTGCTTGATAGGCTTAAGATGATCTTTGAAGGTTTTTTTTTTGTTTTCTATCTCAATTTTTCTTTCGGGATCCTTGTTACATCTAATTAATGCAGACTATCAAATTTTTCTGAATATGATTTATTTGAGGCCTTTTGGCCATTTAAAAAAAAAATTACCATTCAAATTTTGTTAATTTTGTTGTTTAGTGTAAGCGCAAATTAATGAATTGTCCAAGATCCACCTTACGCTATATTCTTTTGTGAGTGTGTATCGATACATATATATATATATATATATAATTTGTTTTCAGACTTCCACTAATGACATTTTGTGTCTAAAATCGATTTAATTACCTTTTTATGTTGATTAATTGTTTGGATCTGAAGGCCTATATCCAAACCTCACTTAATTGTTGCACTACATTAATTAATTCTCAAACCCAACACATTTGTTAGTTTTAATATTATTTACTTGTCTTAAACCCGAACGCGGATCTCCTCCTACGCGGGGAGGTACTGCCTGACTTTTTTTTTTAATTTTTATTATTTTTAAAAAATAAAAAATTAATTTTTTAGAATTTACACTAATATTTAATTTAAAATTTAGGGTTTAAATTTTAGAGTTTAGAATTTAAAATAATATTTAATTTAAAGTTTAAAATTTAGAGTTTAGGATTTAAAATTTAGCATTTAAAGTTTAGGATTTAGGGTTTAGAATTTAGGGTTTAGGGTTTAGGGTTTAGGGTTTAAGGTTTAGAGTTTAGGGTTTAGGATGTAAGATTTAAAGTTTCAAGTTTAGAGTTTAGAATTTATAATTTAGAATTTAAAGTTTATAATTTAGGGTTTAGGGTTTAGGATTTAAAGTTTAGAGTTTAGAGTTTAGGGTTTAGAATTTAAAATTTAGGGTTTAATGTTTAGAGTTTAGCATTTAGGGTTTAGGGTTTATAATTTAAAGTTTAAAGTTTAGAGTTTAGGGTTTAGAATTTAGAATTTAGGGTTTAGAGTTTACAATAATGTTTAATTTAATTTATTATAATTTATTGTAGAAATATAAAATTTTTAAAAAATTAAAATTAAAAAAAAAAAAAAAAGAAATTGTAGGTGAAAAAAATTTTAAAAAATAAATGAAAGTGGATCCCACTGCAATGTGGGTCCCACTTTGAGCATACATGCGCGCTACGTGGCGCGCTGGACTTCCAGCGCCTTATAGGCGTTGGAGTGGATCAGATTCCAACCGAACGCGGATCTCCTCCTATGTGGAGGAGGTCCTGCGCGACTTTTTTTTTTAATTACTATTATTTTTAAAAAATAAAAAAATTAATTTTTTAGAATTTACAATAATATTTAATTTAAAATTTAGGGTTTAAATTTTAGAGTTTAGAATTTACAATAATATTTAATTTAAAATTTAAAATTTAGAGTTTAGAATTTAGGGTTTAGGATTTAAAATTTAGGATTTAAAGTTTAGGATTTAAAGTTTAGGATTTAGGGTTTAGAATTTAGGGTTTAGGGTTTAAGGTTTAGAGTTTAGGGTTTAGGATGTAAGATTTAAAGTTTAAAGTTTAGAGTTTAGAATTTATAAGTTTAGAATTTAGGGTTTAAGGTTTAGGATTTAAAGTTTAGAGTTTAGAGTTTAGTGTTTAGAATTTAAAATTTAGGGTTTAATGTTTAGAGTTTAGCATTTAGGGTTTAAGGTTTAGAATTTAGAGTTTAGAGTTTAGAATTTAGAATTTAGGGTTTAGGATTTAGGGTTTAGAGTTTACAATAATGTTTAATTTAATTTATTATAATTTATTGTAGAAATATAAAATTTTTAAAAAATTAAAATTTAAAAAAAAAAAGAAATTGTAGGTGAAAAAAATTTAAAAAAAAAATAAAAATGGATCCCAGTGCAATGTGAATCCCACTTTGAGCATACCTACACGCCACGTGGCGCGCAGGACCTCCAGCGCCTATAAGGCGCTGGATCTAATTCCCAATTTGGTAGAGGCCAATAGTGAATATTCTAGACCCAGAGGTTTATAGTAAAAATAAATAAATAGTTTGTGCTTTTTCAGTAGAAAGTGAAAGCAGATAAAAATTTGTGTCTTTCTCATCTATGAATCATAAAGGGCAGTTCTTGCACGCGTTTGGCGAAAGGTTAATTATGCCAATGTCATTTTATTTTCTGCAGTTTTAAACAGGCAACTTATAATAGCTCTTTTCACTAATTAGAATTTAACAGTCACAAAGTAGTGAGTAAGGGGGATAATGTGAATAAAAAATTAATTGTCAAAAAATAAAATAAAGAAAAAATGAAATAGCACGGCACTACATTAACAATAGTTCAAGAATTTCATAAATGTATATGCATATATAATTTTGTACTCACAATTATTTTACACATAAAAATAAATATCTTTAAAATTTTGTATTCAACTATTAATTTGGAAGAGGGAGAGACTAAGTTGAATTGGAAAGAAAGAAAGAGGAATTTTTTGATGTGTCTTAGTTGGATTGGGCTCTCTTCTATGTCTTGCTCACAGTTATCTAATGATTGTGAATAGGTTAGGGAGACATAGAGGCTTCATGGCCATTGAAGTGAGTCTAATCTTAGTTGATTAACAATCTCAATTAGTTGGGATGACTTGCTTTTTACACGTCATCCCATAAAAAGCGTAGTGAATATTAAATACCTAGTTTTTTAGAATTGTTCAATAAAAATTCTAATGGCAAAATTGTTATTTTTGTCCTAGAAATATTGTGTGTCAATTTGGTCTCATAATTTTTTAGTTAATTTCAATTTTATCTATAAACTTAACATTGTTTAAATTATTGATAGAAAATATTAATGTGACTCAACTTCTTCATCGTACACCTTAGCAATATTCATTTGTCTGACTAATTACACACATGTTTGTCATGGCCGAGAGAAAATGACAATTTTATCCTAATCTTCATCTTTTTCTCTCTTCTCTCTCTCTCATATCCCACCTTCCCTCTCTCTTTCTAGTGCTGTCAAAACTGGTTTTGGTTTGCAGGTCAGGCTCGACATGCTCACATTTGGGCAAGCCTAGGCAAAAAAATGGGCCTCAACAGGCTGGTCCTTTTTTTTTTTACATAATTATATTATATTATATTATTTAGTATATGAGTAACCTCATTTTATCACATTTTTATATTTTATAATATTATAATCAATAATTATAGTAAGTTTGGATATAAAAATTTTTGTAATTTTTTAAAAATAAATATAAAATTTTTAAATTTAAATTTAATATAGTTAATTTTAAAAAAATATGAAAAATTAATGTTATTGATTATTTAAAAACATTAGAGAAGTAATATTTTACATGTATAAATTGTATTTCAATAAAGAACTATTGAATTTTTTATTAAAATAATTTTAATATTATATTATTTAAATATAAAAAAATTTAAAAAGCTTGGCCCACGAACAGGCCTAAACACGAAAATTCAGGCCCATCCAAAATTGGGCCAAACCCGTTTTGACAATGCTATCTCTTTTCCACTCCCTTTGTGCAAATATGATAAGAAGAAGAAAAGGGAATTTGTTGGAATTTTTGAAAATAAAAATCAATCCTCCCAATCTCTCTTGTTGTTTCCCTCTCGCCTCTCTTTCTGTAAATCTGAAAAGGTCTTAAAATAAAAAAGAGGGATTTGCTAGGGCTTTAAAAATAAAATCAATCCCCCTCTTTCTTTGTAAATATGAAGAAGAAAAACAAGAAAAAGAAAAGAGGATTTGTTAGGGTTTTTGAAAATCAAAACCGATAATTTCTCTCTCTCTCTCTCTCTCTTCAAATAAGAAAAAGACAAAAGACAAAAACAGTATTTCCGTCTCTAAAAGTTAGTGTGTGTTTGAAAATTTGTTAGGCAAACTCAGGTTTGAGTAGAATTGATTTTCAAAATTGATTTTGAGTAGAATTGATTTTGCATGAATGTGATTTATGTTTAAAAACTGTTATCAAAAAATTAATTTTGAAAAATAAATTTCATTTAGATATTGGTTAGTAGAAATACTTTTAAATGTGTAATTATTAGAAAGGATATGAATAATATATTATTGTAACAAAAAAATATTAATATTTTAATAATAATTTTTTAATTATTAGTACTATATTTAATTAAAAATATACATTTATAAATAAATAATTTAAAAAAAATAGATAAATAAATATTAAAAATATATTCTTATGACCATTTCCATCATCTCCCGC
This sequence comes from Biancaea sappan, assembly GCA_037074585.1. Lineage (NCBI taxonomy): Eukaryota > Viridiplantae > Streptophyta > Magnoliopsida > Fabales > Fabaceae > Biancaea > Biancaea sappan. The sequence continues at coordinate 31,279,716 of CM073492.1, read as the reverse complement.
ATCTATGCGTCAGCCATCAATACACCATGAATAATACCACTCACTTTACCCACACTCTAAATCTCACAAGTCACAATCCTCTCACTCATAGCCCACACTCAGGAAAAAAGACGAAAACAGAGGCAAATAAGAACACACACTCAATGAGAAGGATCTGTGAAGGCCAATGAAGATCTTTGAAGGGCAAGTCTCTCGGTTCTCTCTTTCTTTCCACCGGCAAGTCTCCGGTTCTCTCTCTCTCTCTCTCTCTCTCTCTCTCTCTCTCTCTGTTTTGAAGTATGGGGTAAATCTGAAAAATTTTGGTTGTGAATGATTTTTGGAAAATCGATTTTCAGAAGAAGCTATACAATTTCGTTTTGCCTCAAAATTGATTTTAGAGCAAAAATTGATTCTCAAAATGAAAGAGAACGCGGAACCAAACAAGCTAATTTTACTGAAGAATCAATTTTGGGGCTATGAACGTGCGTTGAAGACATCCTATCAGAAAACCAAACACACGCTTAACATAAGTTTCAATCACGTTCTAAAAGTGTTTTTTAAGCTTATTTCATCTTGCATGTTTCCAATTGATATCTATTGTTCTCCCCTTCTTTTTCTTTTGGGACAAGAGAGAACAGAAATTAAAAACATGGAGGGACAAAATTGGTATAAAAAACTTTCGAAATGAAATTAATAGTCAGGTCAAACTTTATGAATGTAAATTATACTTTTTCTCTCTCATTTACAATCTGTGACGTGTGCTTCTCTCAAAATTACACAATTTTTTATATTTTAATTGTAACTAATAACAAATTTACCTTTTGTAGTAGTTTAAACGAATAAATATATGTTTTAAAGTCTAAAAATTGAAATTATAACTAAACTATAATTTAAGAGATTATATGTGTAATTCCCCTAAACTAAATTATATGACAAAAAAATTACTATGTGGTGGTTTAGTGGTGAGAAGGAGCGTGATAGTTCAACAAGTAATCATAAATTTAAATCCTTATTTGATGATACAGGAAAAATAAAGGAAGTTATGTAACAAAAGATAAATTCTAAATACGTATCATTACTAATGGATCAGTCCTAAAACTCCTACATGCCAAAAATGAACTTATTCCTCAGTCCTCACCCTCATCACCGCCGTACTCATTTACTGTCTAACAACAATAATGCGGTGAATTTATGTTCAGTTTACAACGTAATATTCTAATCCTCACCATCTTCAATTTTCATTAACTTTATTGTGAGGATATATTGAAGGGAATTTATATAACTCACAAACCAAACAACCATAAACCTTGGTTTTCTCAAATGCAGAATTATAAATGATTTGAACAAAAAAGTTTTAATCAAAGTTTATTTGTTTGTATGATCTAAATTGACAAATAAAACAAATATAAACATTATAACAAAAGAGTGTACCATTGTCCATGAAATATGATTTCAATTTAAGCGGACTCTTCTAAGAAGATATGATAGGTCTCTCACTCACAGTTTTTGGTCAAACAAATCAAATGACATACACGTGCCTTTATAAAAAATCAACTAACTTATAATCTAAAGAACCACTACTCATTCATCATATTTATAAGTCGACTTATGGGTTAATCCCTTTTTATAATAATGTCACATCACCATTATTATTTAAAGTCAAGTATCTACACATATATGAATTTTTACTAACACCACAAACTAACTTTTAAATATATCAAATAAGTCCTTCAAACATATACTTTATAAAGATAATTATTTCGGACCTAATTATAGATAGTCATATGTATACACATCTACAATGATTAATATATAAGTCCACCTAAATAATTGTTAGCATTCAATATATATATATATATATATATACGCACACACACAAAAAATAAATTAACACTAACAATTCTTCCACTTAGACTATATATGATTTTGAAATTATATATGTACATATCATACACATATATAAACTTTAGTGCACGCAACCTATTATCTAATCAGATATATTACAGCAATTTAGTCTACTAACTATATCAACACAGAACCAAATAGGCTTTCTAACTAGTTAAATTGAAACTAAAGTACTAAACCTAATAGTGATTACAATGCTAATACAGTTAATAACATAGATCTAGTTTGGATGTGTAGCATAGAAATTATATGCAAATAATCTTTATTTATGCTTATTTCCAACTGGTTCCTACACTTTCTCAGCTTTAGCTAAACCACTTGTGCAAAATCGCAAGAAAAAGAAAATATATATATTTAGAGTACTCTACACACACACACACACACACACACACACACACACACACACACACACACACACACACACACACACACACACACACACACACACACACACACACACACACACACACACACATGCACGCACACACGCGCACATATATATATGAAAAAAATATATATCAAAATGTATAACAAATGTATATACAACAATCATGTATATTATAAATACAGAGCACTCAACCATCTAAAGGTTTTATCACACTCACATGAGCCACATGCTTATGAAAAACTCAAGGTGGTAAATCTTTAGTCAACGGATCTGCAATTATATGATTAGTACTAATATAATCTATTGACACAACATGACTATGAACTCTCTCATTCACAACAAAAAACTTAATGTTATGTGTTTAGACTTAGACGAACTCTAGTTATTCTTATAATACAATTCATCGATCTTACTATCACAGAACATCATCAAATGTCTCTTCATGCCCTCTACTATATATAAAGTTGTGATAAAGTTCCTCAGCCAAACTGCCTAGTTGGATACTTCATAGTAGGCTATGAACTCAAACTCCATAGTTGACGAAGCTATGAGTGTCTGTTTGACTTTTTTTTTAAGATATAGCTCCCTCAACCAACATGAATACATAGTCTGATGTAGAACTTCTCGTATCCACAAATTTTGAAAAATCAACATTGAAGTATCCAATGACTTCAAGTCGATCTGATCTTCGATAAGTAAGCATGTAATCATTTGTCCTATGAAGGTACCTCATAACCCATTTAGTTTCATGTTTGGGTTACTCATCTATCTAACATGCTCACAATATATTTGTCCCCTTAACTAGTTAATTTGTTCTTAATGCATTTAATACAAATATTCATGTCATAAATATTGGATATCTGCATAATTCCCTTTGACATATGTCTTTATATTTTCTGTTTAGATATATGCCTCAAACGCTTATAACACAGTCTAGTAGAGTCATCATCACATAACATACGTTTAATACCATAGTTAGTAGCATGCATATTCTCAAAACTATTGGATTTCACACAATTTAAAAAATAAAGATCATCAATTAGAGAACCAGAAACAATTAACTTTGAATCTAAGAAAATATTGAAAGTTCCATTACTGAATGAACAAGAGTACCCAAATATGTCCAAGCATGAAACTGAAATTAGATTCTATCTAAAAGACGGCACAACAAATGTATTTTCGAAATCCAAAGTACAATCATTTCCTAATAATAATTTAAAGTGTCCAGTAGCCTCTTCAGCTGCCCTGTTGTCATTGCCCACACATAGATGAATTTTTCAACATCAATTGGCCTTTAGCTGCTTACACAATCCTATAGATACACTTATGAGTTGCACTTGAATCTACCCACTAAGTATCATTAGGTAGTAAAGCTAAATTAATTTTACAATTGACAAAGTTAAAGTGCATACCCTTTTTATCAAGTCATGCAGTGAACTTAGGACACTCATTTTTCAGATTCCAGTTTTTTTTGCAGGAGAAACAAGTAATACCCACATCTTGTTTCTGCTTGCCCTTGTACAAGTAACACCCACAAGTCGGGACACTCATGTTTCTGCTTGCCCTTATACTGTGATGTTCCTTGAACTGCATTTTCCTTTTCTTTAGTTTTTTTTCTTCTTGTTAGAGGTGCTTTTAATACTGGAAAAAGATGCTAAGTTAGCACTCTCAATCTTGTCATATTTTAATATTTCTTCCTTCTACATACATTGAGCAATAAGCTCATTCAATGTCCATTTTTCTTTTGATTATTGTAGTAAACTTTGAACTGATTGAATTGTGAAGGAAGGGAAGTTAAAAACAAGTGCATGAGTATGTCTTCCAAAAACTTTAACTTAAGTGCCATCAATTTAGTGACAAGATTGGACATTTCCATAATGTATTTTCTGATGTTTTCTTTTCCCTTATATTTTATGGAAACTAGTTTAATCAAAATAGTATTAGTTTCAACCTTCTCATTTGGAGAGAATTGGTTAGAGATTTTTTTTTTGATGAAACTCTTAGCATCTTTTTCTTCCGTAATCCAACCTCAAATGGATTTTGGAATGGTATACTGCATGATTTGAAGACTCATGCTATTTGAACATTCTTATTTCTCGATTGTAACTCTCTAATAAGCAGTACTACTATTGGTCAAGTCTATTGGGTGTTTAACTCTCAATGCATAATCCAAATCTAAGTAGTCAAACACTATCATAATGTGCTCTTTCCATCTTTTGAAGTTCATGCCATTAAGCACAAGAATATTATTCATATTAGTATATGTTTGCAATAACATACACTATAACAAAATACCAAATAAACATGCTTAGACTAAAACACAAATATGTATCACAAAACATATATTAATTTGTAAATGTGAATGCAATAACTGAATGTCAAAATTAGAGATATAACCTCTCTATCACATGCACATTTAAGGGTTTCAATCATATTTAGATGTGCCTATTACAATAATATCTATTAGTCTTTGGATAGAATAAATATTTGTTAGTGGCACTCTCTACACATATATAGTTAGCAAATGTAAACAAATAAACAAACTTAGCACATGTCTTCCTTAAGGCCAATATATCCTAAACAAGTTTCCCAAATATATCTTATATTTGTAATTATCTTAAGTTTGACCAACTAAACTCCTTTGTGATATTTATTATGCATATATTTTTCATATTCTTCTTGTTAAAACTAAATTTATTTTACCTAAATCAATCACTTTGGCAGCTAAATAGTTCAATCAACTTAATTCTAACAAGAAAACACATTTTAAAATTGATTAGAATTCATGAAATACCCTTATAGTGTGATTTGAAACAAAGAATAATGGGACATATACCTAGTGGTCAATTGTCAGCCCCTTATTAGTCAACTTATTGCTTGACAGAGAGCAACTAATCGACTTCTTAAAGTAGCTAGTCGATTTGTTGCTTGACAAGAAGCAACCACTCAACTTCTTGAATTAGCTAGTCAACTTGTTGCTTGATAGAGAACAACCAGTTGACTACTCATCCAACCAGTCGACTGTCGTATCTGAAAAAAACGTAATTTACTTCAAATATGCAATGTTCTTCATCCTAAACCTCACAAATTATGCAAAACTCAACTTTTCATGAATTCTAACTTTAAAACCCACAAATGATTGTTGAAACCCTTAAATTAATAAGTGAAAAACACTTAAATTTCACCTAAAACATACACAATCATGAATATAAAAAATTACAGTTCTTGGCTGAAAAAATCCCAATTCATAGAAAATCTCAAAATTTGATCAATTTTGTAACATACACATATCATCAAGTTTGAAATTATGTTACAACATGGGAAAAATTATTAGCAACCCTAAAATTTCTTTTAATTATAACTAAAACAAAAATTTAGGGTTCTTTAGAAAATTTTCAATTATGAACCCTAACTCAAATTTGGTTTTATTTTCCTATTAGAACATGGCTCTGATACCATTTGAAGGGAATTTATATAATTCACAAACCAAACAACCATAAACCTAGTTTTTCTTAAATGTGAAATCATAAATGATTTGAACAACAAAGTTCTAATCCAAGTTTACTTATTTGTATGATCTAGATAGACAAAAAAAAAAAAAACACATATAAACGTTATAACAAAAGAACATATCTTGATCCATGAAGTCTTGTCTCAATTTAGGCAGGATCTTCTAGAGGATATGAGAGATCTCTCACTCATAATTTTTGGTCAGATAGATAGAATGGTATGCACATGCCTTCACCAAAATCCAGCCTACTCATATAATCCAAAGAATCACTTTTTAGGTGTGTTGGTTGAAAGCCAGCCAGCCAACCCGTATAAAGCCAAGCCTCAAGTTACCCATTTAACCCACTTTTTTTAAATAGTAAATATTTCTTAGATTACTAACTCACAGTCATGCACTCAGCTTCAATATCATCGTTTTCGTCTTTCTCTAGCTCTCTCACTCTACTGAATAGCTGAACCCTAAATACCCAAATTTCCCAAATCCCAATGCATCCCTTCAGTCCTAAATCTTGGCCTTCCCTAATCCTTAATCGGCAAATCTGTTCCGACGATGGCCTTCCCTCACTAAACAAATCAATCTTTGTTTTTGCTTCAACCTTCGACTTTGAGTAAGAAAATTTCTTGACATGCATGCTTCAGTTTGACCTTTGACTTCGAGTTCTTAAAGTTAAAGACTTAAATTAGGTCTTCCTTTTTTTTCATTAAAGATTGTGTGTTCTGTCTTCTTTGTGATCATGCGGGGCGACCAACGACCAGTAGCGACGATAGATGAGTTTGTGACCAGTAGTGACGGCGAACAGCGACCAGCAGCAGTATTAGTTATGGATTCAATTATTCATCTTTTTAAATCTTATTCTTATGAATGAAGAACACTAGCCACTGAAAGTGTTCATAGGCTCGGTTTAGTTTTGAGCCTTAACCAAATTGAATCAAATTAATTGGTTTTGCAAATTATGGACATATTCGATTTTAATTTTTGGGAGATTTGGTTTGATTTTGGGTAGTTTGGGTTAGTTTTGGTTGGACGATTTTATTTACAATTATTTGTGAATTATTTTTAATTTCAATGAAATATACATAAATATAAAAAAGAGACCAAATTAATTAAAAGAAAGAGAACAAGTTAATTATAAAATATATAAAAATAATTTTGTTGACATAAAAATATATAAATATAATACTATATATATATATATATATATACAAAATATAATTTTTTACAACCAAATCAAACTGACAACCTAATCGAAGCAATTAAAATTCATATTTCAAAAACTGATTTGGATATCTTTTTTTTTTTTCATTTTGGTCGATTTTTAGTCGGATTGGTTCAACTTAGTCGATCTGGTTTGGTTTTGTTTTGAACCCCTTACTAGTCACTAGAACATTGGAACACTCATGTATCTTGCACATTTTGATTTCTAAGGGATTATTCCAATTTGAAACATCTGGACAAATTTGAATAAAATTGTATGATTACATCTTGCTAATGCTATTCCTTCTGAAAGATGAGCATGATGAAATCATATTATGATGAAATCGTATTATGATTACTGGAGTTGATGCTTGCTTGGCTTGGGGTTTTTAGTTCCATTAAATTAGGAACTAAGAAGTAGGAATTGGTTTTTTTTTTGTTGAAGTTGAATCATTATTGTTCTTAATAATTTCTTAGATTGATAATAAGAGTATTAATTCTTGAGTTTTGTTTTAATTACTAATATTCTTTTGATTCTTTGTTTTATAGTTTGATGGAAGATGGATTGGATTGGCATTACTGGATTAGTATATTTTGATGTTGATTGTTGTATTAAAATGGATGTTTGCATCTTTACTGATGGTGGATTTATTATGTTAACAGTTAACATTAAGGGTTTTTTTTTGTTCTTTTTCATGCTTTTGAACTTGGATATGATCTGTTGTGAGAATTTGATCTCTATGATGGTGGGTTACTGGATTATTATGTTCACAATCAACTGGATTTGATCTCTATGAACAATCTATATAATGGTGGATTATTGGATTTGATCTCTACTTGTGTGTGTGGATTATGTTAACATTAGGATGTTTGCCCTTTACGGGATTTGATATTTTCATATCTATGAATCATGATATATTGTTTAATTGTTATGTTGCATATTATAATATGGAATTATGATGTTCTGGTCAGAAAATAAATTTTAAAAAGTAGCTTAAAGCCTAACCAAAAAATAAAGTTGTGCATGCTGGCCCTTTTTCACCTCATTTAAAAACAAACTAGCCTGCCCAACTCATTTTTTACGTTTTCCAAGATAAGCCAGCCAACACAAGCTAAGCTAGTCTATTTTGACAGATCTAGGTCAATCTATAGGTTGACCTCTTTTATAATATTGTCTCGTTATCAATTATTATTTAGAGTCAGATATTTATACAGATAAAAATTTTCACTAACACCCCAAATTAACTTTTAAATATATCAAATAAGTTCATCAAACACATATTTTATAAAGATCGTTATTTCAGACTTAATTATAAATAATCATATATATATATATATATATATATGTCCTAATATATATACATATATACAATAGTTAATATAACAAATAATTGTTAGCACTCAATATATTACACACACACACACAAAATTAACGCCAACATATATATCAGGATAAATTTGAGCCGATCAGTTTCACAGCTCCACTAAATTAACTGCGCCTAAGCACTTTAGTTTAGCTAGTTGTCGTTAATGATGTAACTGTATATCTATGTACCATCTTTAGCCAGCTAGTTTATTCCTAAATTACAAAAATAATTATTTTGCAAGCTTTAGATAAACGTCATGAAGGACATCACTTGAAGCTATATATATATATATATATATGTATGGTAATTTTGATTTCTGGTTGACTCATAGTTCCATCGTTTTGCATAACACATCAAATGAATGAGTTTAATAATGATATGGTGTACAATCTATGCAACCAAAAAAGTGTTTACCATGTTGATCCACTTGATCCCACATTCAAATGCAACACAACATTTAAGAATGTGCATGTCTCTTTCTCTTAATCCTACACCCACTAGCCTCCTGCTTCCATATCCTTGTATATTATATTTTATGTCAAAAAAACAGAGAAAAAAAGGCTTCTTTCCTTTATAAATATATAATTAATATAACCATATTTAAAAATTTTTATTGAGTTCTCCCTAATTTGATATAAAATAAATCAGACTGCAAAATTGTAAAAGTTTTTATAATGTTAATTTCTTCTATTTATAAGATATAAATTCAAAAATTTTAAGTAAAGAAAATAATTACCGTACAACTTTAACGAATCATATAAATATATAATTTAAAAATCATACATTTTTTTATGTTTTAATCTGAGAAAATAAACATATAAATAAATTTTTTTTCATATATATATATATATATGCACATGAAGCCAATGGTGGTGATGTGTGCTTAAACTTTATTGAGTGCGAAAGTTGAGGATGGGTATCGTCAATATCGATGTGGATTGCAAATCAAAGAGGGAGAATACAAACAGCCCTCGCCCCTATTTTCTTTTCTACGTGCCCTTACGCTAGATTTCCACTTGGACGCCCCTTGTGCTTTCGCCTTTTCCCTCTCCACGCGTCGCAAACTCACGTGCCTACGCTATTTATAAATTATTCTTGTTTAAATATATAATAATAATAATAACATACATCACATTTACATATGGCGGATATGCAAACAAACTAATTATATAATAGATGTATGAAAAGAATTTACTATATATATGGGTATGTGTATTTTGTTGGGTTCAGGTGTGAGTGATAAAATGAAAATTACATTGAAAGTAAATATATTAAACTGAATATTTTTAAGATTTTAGTTAGTGTCCAGGGTAGTGCAACTTTCGTTCATTCATGAAATTCAATTGAAAAATAATCCTATACGTAGAATTGAAAATACTAGTCTAATCTAGTCATACAACATTATGAGTTAGGCCGAGCTAGTACATGTTCTTATAACTTGTATTAAAATGTAATTTTAAAAAATAAAGTTAAAGGAACAATTTACTCTAAACCCCCACGAACTACGAGTTGCGGGGGTGCTTTTAGCCTGCCTTCTAAATATATAATAGTAAATTAAACCTTGGTCTATCCTACCCTATATATACTTGTTTAGGTTTAAGATGGACTGACTTTATCAACTTTGGTTTTTTTGGATGTGTCTACGAGCTGTCTAATTTTTTTAGTTGGACTTAGTGTGTTGTTTGAATTAGAGATGGATGAATTTAATTTTGAATTAATTAATTTTTAAATTAGATTTTGGTTAAAAATAATTTTGCATAATCATGATTCATATTAACAAATTAAAAATACTGCAATTTCACGTTATCAAGATTTCTCCAATAATGATTTGCACAAGTGGGTTCATAGTAACGCCACTTGCGGCTATCGTGCTTCAGTGTGGCTTTAGCCATGACATTGTATTCCTTTGTGCAGTTTGGTGGTGTTGGAGGCTTCAAAGAAAACCACCTTGGTAATGGTAATTTTAATTGTTTAGCGTCATGTTCTAATGCTTGGTCTCTTATGTAGGTTTGTTCAAAGCTTTTTACTGGTCAGGAGGGGAACTTGGGCAAATCAAGAGGCATGTTTGGATCAAGCTGCTGAAGGATTTTCTCAAGCTCAACACTGCTGGTAGCACCTTTGGAAAACCCTGGCAGAGTTGGCGTAGGAGGCCTTTTCCATGATGAGGCAGGAAACTAGATTATGGGATTTTCAAACTTCATTAGTTTGACTACTAATATGCATGTAGAGCTAGCCGCTATCTGCCAAGACATCCATATTGCCGTCTAAATGGGAGCCATCTTTGTTCGTGTGGAGATGGATTCTTTGGATGTTATTCACTTGATTGAGAGAGCAACACTTCTTCTCATATTTTTGGAGTTATGATTGAGGATATTAGGAGTTTGCTTGCGAGGCATCAACATCTTACTACTAGCCACATCTTTCCTGAAGATCAATGTGCTTATTTACTTGCCAAGATAGGGTTGATCGAGAAATTCTACTTTGCTACTTTGTATGTACCTAGGAGGAGCCACCCCAAGAAGTTTGCGTAGCTCTCTCTAATTTTTTTTCTACTATTTTTTTTAAGAGTTAGTTGTATGTTTTCTTGTTTGAAGAGTCTCTTTTCTCTATCCAAATAAAAAATAATTTAATCGTGCTTTTTAAACATCTAAACGATAATACAGACTTTTAATTTATTTAATAATATAGAAAGTATGTCTAATGAAAAGATTTTCATTTCCTTATTATATTAAGTATAAATAAGAAGTATGTCTAATGAAAAGATTTTCATTTCCTTATTATATTAAGTATAAATAAGCCCTAAAAACTAAAAAGTATAATATTCTCAACAGGGAAAGTAGGAAAGATAAAAAGGCATATAGCTAATTACAATCTTTGCTTGCTTGGATCATCTGAGGTTCCTTAAAGAGGAGGTACTGATTTTCTATGTTGGGGTCCCATCCACACCAAACCATGTACTATTCTAGAAACTACTAAACTGAAAAAAAGAAGAAGTTTGAGTTCATATAGAAGGGCTAAAGTTAAGGCAAAGTTATGTAAAAGGTGTTTGTTAAGACCGGTAAAACTAAAACAAGAATAGGAAAGCATGTTTCAGGATGGTCTTGTTCTGTTTATCAATAGAGTTGAAAAACTATCATTTCTACTCTTGGATATGAGGAGTGCGAGGAATAAAAAATTTACAAAGAGATAAATTTTTTTTTATTATTGGATTTTTTAAGATTTGTATAAAATATTTTTTTAATTCACATACACAAATTTCAAAAAAAATTCAATACCAAATAAATTAAACCTCTCAAAAGGTGGAGTTAAACATCACCAAGGCTTTAGTGTCTGAACTGAATACTTGCCTTCCTCAGGTTTAATAAAGTTGAACTATATTTAGCTTTGTCATAATTAGGTTGCTCTACTTCTATTCTTCACGGGGAAAAAAATTTCTATGATTTGCCTGAATGAATAAATGATGATACATGCATGTTCGGTGAAACTTTGATGGCAAACATTGACTAGAGTGCAAATGAACCTAAACGGGTACACTTTTGAAAGTGATAGTGGTAATTAAATTAGTTAAAAGAGTAGAACAATAACGGAATGTACCCTCAAAAGTAATTCATACCCAAAAAAGGAAAAAAAATCTAAGAGCACAATAATTGGCGATCATTATAACTTTTTTCAAATAACACTTCAATTTTTTTTTCCGATTGGAACTATATATTAATTTCATTGGAAGTATATATTATTTGATCATAACAATGTAAAGTTATTTTTAATACTTACTTTTTTCATTCATAAAATTTAAACAAAAAAATTTACTTAAAGAAAACAATTAACAAATATTGAAGCACTTTTGAACTTACTAATATTCACTGGACAAAACATTTGTACTTGGCGGGGATTGAAATTACTTTGTTATTTAGCGTCACTTTCTTTTAACCGTCAGTGGCAAGTTATGTTAGATTGTTTTTTTTTTTTGGGAAGTGTGAATAAGCTAATTAATTAAATAAGAGCTTGCATGATGAAATGTTATATGAATTTAATTTACTTTTTTCTTGTAAATAAGCTAACGACGACATAGTACACATGTAAAGAATGACACCTCTATACAGGGATTTGCAATTTCAAAGTAAAATTAGCTGAGAACTTATAATGACGTTTCATATTTTAAACTCGATTTTATTTATATATTGCGAGTGTCTTCTCATTAATGGATCAAGAATCAAGTTAATATATGCATTTCTTCTAGTTTATTTGTGTATATATATATATGATGTTCGAAGCTTTTTGGACTAAATCATTGACTTGTGACATTTTAATAAGTTAAATTGTGAGAGCTTAAGAATATTAAAGAATAACAATATATCCTGCATGCCTACCAAATTGTTCCCTTTCATATCAATAACAGTGTACCTCAATAACTCAGTGGTTCACACGCACACCACGAACCATTACGAGAAAAGCTAGTGTCACAACACTGATATTTATTTACGTTAAGTAAGAGTCTTATTCACGTTGTTTGCTATATATAGCCTAAAATTACATGGATAAAAACATAATTAATTCAGGTGACACCTTTTTTTAAAAAAATATACATAAACGTTAGAGACAATCTTGATTATTAGACCGGACTTAATCCTATTTTGTCTCTTTTCCACTTATAATCTGCTTGTGCCTTTTTTGTTAAAAAAATATATTCTCTTCTTTTTTAAAAATGACTAAATTGCACAACTTTTTTTTTTAAATTTGAAAATATCCATTTTCTTGTCTTAAAATTAAAATATGTGAATTAAAATTAAAATTATATATATAATTATAAAAAATTTGATCAAAACATGTTGGTTAATGTATAGTAACAATTATCCCATAACAGTCAAGTGAGGGGTGAGTTACTGTCGAATTATGATGCTTGGACGTTTACTCTACTATGGATTAAGGAAAATGAGTTATATTCTGACTAACAACTGTAACTTTTAATTTAATAGTAAACACTTGACCCTGACAATTGATATTAGAGAAATTTAATTTCCAACAAGACAATTGTTAAAGAGGAAATTATTGATTAAAGTTTGAAAGCAATTGTTTAATGACAGAGATTTAGGTAGGGATGGCAATGGGAACCTGAATTCATGGAAACTCGCGGAAATTTTCGCATTTGGGGCCCCGTTGGCGGGGAATTTCCCCCCGCAGGGACGGGGACGGGGGGAAAAATTCCCCAGAAAATTAAACAGGGACGGGGACGGGGATCACACTCCCCGTCCCGCGGGGTCCCCGTCCCCGAAGGGTATTTTAATAAATTTACAAAATACCCCTAATATATATATATATATATATATATATATATATAATATTAGAGATCTTTTAGTCATTTTATATTCAAAATAATTAAAATAAATTTAATAAAAAATAAAACTCTAATCTTATTCCCCCAAAATTGATTATTTTGTTAGTCTTGTATACATGAGTGTTGAATTTTTCTAATTGTTCTCCAACCTAGAAGAGAAAAGAGAAGATTTTTCATTAAAATATGTACTATTGATTTTTTTTTTTACATTTTAAATTTTTTTAAATAACCCCGTGGGGTCCCCACGGGTCCCCGCTCCCAGCGGGAAATGGGGATGGGGAAGATTTTTTCTTCTCGGTGGGGATCGGAGGCGGGGACGGGGATACATTTTGGGGACGGGGACGGGGAAGGGGGAGGCACTCCCCGCCCCGCCCCGCCCCGCCCCATTGCCATCCCTAGGTTTAGGTATAGCTCGAACCATAGTCAAATTATAACATTTGAGTATTTGTTCTTCCGACAATTAAAAATATAAGGTTGCACCTTAACATCAAAAGATTTTATTGTAGCAACGAGTGCTTAAGCTATGTTTAACAAAATTAACTTATAAGTTAACGGATAACTTATAAGTTAATTTTTAGTTGATAGCTGATAGTTTATAAGTTAGCTTATTAAATTAAAAGTGTTCGGTAAAAATAATTATTCAAGTAGCTGAAAAGTATAAAATGACATAAAAGAATATATATTTTTTAATTTCAAAATAATATAAATAAATATATCATTTTTGTTTTTAATTAAATTAATTTAAATTATTATATATATAAAATTCATTAAAAATATATATTTATATATTTTGTTATATTTTATATATGAATAATATATTTTTACATATATAATATATTTATATATATTAGTATATTTTATTATATATAATAAAATATAAATATATTGATATATAAGGGTATAATGAATATGAAGATTATAATAAATATGAAGGGTATAATGGATATTTTCATAGAATAACAAAGGTAAAAAAAGAATAAAATTATATAAACTATAAGTTATAAGCTATTCAAAATATTTTATAATAACCTATAAACTACTAAAATAAACTCGTTTATCAAATATTTTTAACGATCTTATAAGTTAGTCAGATAAGGTACAAGTTATAAGCTTCCTGCGCCAAACAGAGTCGTAATCTTAATACACTTTTATATATTTTTTAATTTTATTATAAATAAATTTTTAATTATTTATTGATTTTCCAAATATATCAATCCGACGCCTAGGCTTAGCTAGAATTCAACAGGAAGGACAATGGACCTTGTCTTATTTTTTGTACACATTATTAACGCAAAATTTTTACCTATCTCTACGAAGATGAGACAGACAAATGATGAAAATTGTGGGACAAATTAAAATGGGTTCACTGATAGCGACCTAACTATGACATTTTATAGAATTTATAAATAATAATAATAATAATAATTTACAATTCCAACATTGCAATTTTCTCTTCACAGAGGAGGCCTAGGATTCTGCTCTCTCAAAATTTTTAGGCCATAAATATGACTTCTCGTCACAGAAAGCAATAAAGGAGAGCAGGATAACGAGTCTGCATATGTACCCGCATAGTCACATACAATGCCACTCATTAGCATAGAATTTATTTTCACACTCTATAATCGTTATTTTTTTAGTTAATTATAAATCCTTTCTATATTTGTCTGTTTTCCTTTAATCTGCTATCATTATACAGTTAATTTGCAAAGCACACATTGGCAAGCACAAATAGCATAAGTGACATATATATGTGATTTTTTTTTTTGTTTAATATAATTTAACTTCATTGGCAATTCCAAGTTAATTCATACTTATCTCATTAGCAACAAAAACAAAACACGAGGGGAAAAGAACTAGTGAGAGAAGAAGATCTCAAGACTCAAATCCGTAATGAGTAGTAGGCACAAAGTATTAATAATATCTAGAGTTTGTCCACACCATCGATATAATAAGAAGGAGAAATAACAAACTAAGATGTAAAGCTTAAAAAAAAAATGCCCTTAAGACAGCCTCTGTATTCAGCGTTCAGCGACCTTTAAAACCTACCAAACCAAGACAATGGCTGTGCAGCTTTTTATAAAAAAAAAAGGAAAAAAAATGGGACAGACCAACAGATTGATATATATATATATATATATATATATATATATATATATATATATAAATATCAATATGTGGTCCTAATTCCACTGTCTCTATATATGATCTCCAATTATTATTATTTTCATGCTTTTAGTTTCTTTTTTCTTTCGGTAGTGGTTAATAATTATGGTCTCGGCAATTTATTAATGTAAGTATTAGGTAAAGGTTCTTATCGAAGAAAAAAACGAGGAAAGAAAAGTAATAGCTAGTTTATATGTATTTTGCCAACAAAATTAGAATGAGTCTGTGAATGGCCCTCCATGTGTTTTTACAAAGTAACTCATATTAATACTATAATTTGACTTTTGCACATAAATATAAGTGTAACTGATTAATTTGATCGTTAAAAATAATAGTTATTTTAATTGATCTTTAAATGAATTAGATCAAGTAATTAGCCAAAAAGAATATGTTTGTCTTTTTTTTTTAAATTAAAATGACATTTGACAATAATAAATTTAAAATTTAATAAAGGTAAATTATTGATTAAGTAACAAAAATAACTAAATTAAGATAAATAAAATTTTTTAATAACTAAATTAAAATATTAATTTAATCAATAACTAAATTAATATAATTATAATTTTTTAAAAATCAAATCAATAATATAGTTGATGTCGGTGTGTTTATTAATTAAGCCCTAATAAAAGAGTAAAGTTTAAACACGAAATTGTAAAACGAATCAAATTATAATACTAGGACAAAAAATTACATTTCCAAAATTATTATTGTTATAACTATTTGTGTAATCTAACTATCGGTACTATTAAGTACAAACAAAAGGATAGTTTATTACATTTCGTAATTCTAACTTTCTTGGTCTACACGCTCGCATCTATGCTGATATAATATAGAGTCATTGACAACAAAAAAGTTTAAAATGCAAAAGAATCATGAACAATTCAAAGGAATTTGCTCAGCTTATAATGGTTGATATATTTTCTTTCGCACTGTATTTATTTATTTTTTAAATACTATAAAAATGAAATTTTAATTATCTTCAAATACTTGGAAGAGTATATTCTTTAAATGATTTAAAGATAAAGCATTTTTTGAGTAAAATACAAAAATATCTCACCAATATGAAAAAAAAATTAATTCTTATATGATGGCAACCCTAACATATGTAATGTGTATAGACTAAAATGAAAATGATAGCTGACTTAATTGATTAAGTGACGTTATTTTTCAAAAGGCACAAAAAAACTGTTTTTGGGGGTTAGAATCACCAACATTTTGAATTTTATTGGATTCTAATTAATTTAGTTGAAATTAAATTAAATTAAATTATAAATATGTAAAGTTCTTTTAATATTGATTATTTTCATTCGCAGAATAGAATTTGAAACCTAATTTAAAAAAAATAATTATATTAAATCATTTAAATTAATTGATATTTATAAAATTGTAATCGGTTAGAATTTAGGGTTTAAAGAAAAAGAAAAAAAAAAGCTACATAGAGTGAAGTAGTTCAAAGCAATTATTTTTCTTAATTTTATGCGGAAAAGCAAAACTTTGAAGACATTTTGAAAAGAAAGATTAAAGAGGGAGGGAAAGTATAACAAGATAAAAAAGAAAATGAGAGTATTCTTATCCATCTCTCGTGGGTTGATGGACTAAGCCAACTCATCCTAAAGCTGTGTGTATACCCAATCTCTAAGGAAGTGATTCTGCTTAGGCATTATTAAATTCAAAATTTTAGGTTCTTTTTAAAAAATAAAATATGTTTAATATTTAAATATGTGCAATTTGACCAATTATAGCGTTATATATTGTCAGAGAGGTTTTATAATACTCAAATCTTAAGAACCGACTGACATTAGCTAACATTTAATAATAAAACCGCTAACAAACATTGCCAAATATGGATAGGAGGTTGTTTAAAAAATTGCCATTCCTACAACATTTTCTTGCAACTTTCTATTTTTAGTTTTAGAATTTCTAAATGAACTAAAAAATAATTTAATTATAAGAAAGCTAGGCATATTTTTATTTAAAATTCTTATAATAAACACTAAAAAATTATAGCTAAATTTTGACCAAAAAAATTTCTTTGGTCCCTTAAATTTAAGGTCAATTTTAAATTCCTCTGATTTGTTTTTTCTGTTAATATTTCCTTATATATTATAAAATTTTTTAATACCTTCTAATTGCTAATGCATCCAAATATTTAGCAAAACTAATTAATTTATTAAATATGTAGTCATTAAAAAATACAATAATTGTTAATTTGCTCGCAAGAGTATTGTAGTCATTTTAATTTAATCTCTAAAAGATCAAATATTTTGATTTAGTTTTTAAAAAATTGTATTTATTTCAATTTCATCCTTTTATCTACTAAAATAACATTTAACAATAAAAATTTAAGATTTAACAATTTAGTAACAAAAAATATTAAATTAAGACAATCAAATTGTCTAAGGACTAAATTAAAATATTTAAAATTAAATTAATAGTTTACTCTAGAAAATATAAACATATTTATATATTCAAACAGCTACATGTTCAAAAAGATTAATTAATTATATTAGTAATTTAAATGATATTAAAAATTAAAAGAATGTTAAAATCAATTCAATATACAAAAAAAATTAAGAACAAAATGGTCACATGTTTGGCAAGTTAACCAAATTTTGAATTGTTGAAATGCGAGAGGGGATATAGAGAGAGAGAGAGAGAGAGAGAGAGAGAGAGAGAGAGAGAGGTGGATTGGGAGGGACGAGAGAATTGATAAAAAAAAATAAAGAAATAGGAAGCGCACAGTACTAAAGGGGCTTCCATGAAAGCCAAAGCTCATTGGTCGTTGGCGTCTCCTTCCATTACACTTGTACGCATTTATCGGCCGTCTTCTTGCTTCTTCTCTCCCCCTCTCGCTTCTCTGTTTGCGAGCGTGTGTGCTTCTGCTTCTATTTCTACCGACATGTCTCCAACCTAATGGGGTTCCCCTGCTTTTTCGTTGAATTCGATGCTCTCACTGTTTTCTCTACTTCTACCACTCCGATGTGAGTCCTCTCCTCTCATCTTCGCTTTCTGTGCTTTTTCCTACTCAATCTGTTTAGCTTTTCTCTTTTTCTGTTTCTTTTCATGCTTATCCGTAATTCTCCAGCTCTAATTTCTTCTCTATGGTCGCCACGCAGTTGGTTTTTCCAGTTTATGTTCCATTTTTTAGTTTGGAATTCTTTGTTACTGGGTTTTTCTAGAACAATCGTTATCTGGATTAATAAACTCTGAAAATTTTCTGTTCTGACGTGTCTTTTTGATTCAGCCTGCTTTACTGACGCTTCTGTGAGAGACTAGATAATACCAAGGTAGAACAGAGTTTTTGTGCAAGTTTCCTCCTCCCTTCCTATTATCTTTTTTTCCCCCTTTAAAGGAAGATGTTTTTACCTGATTTATTTCCGCTGTATATTTTCACTTGCGCAAATATACTGATATATTTATTTAAAATCTTTGGCCACCGGAAGTAGTTTACAGAAACTAGATAAATCATTATTTGGATAATTTTGGAGGGTGTTTATGGCCATGCAATCTGCGTTGTTCAAAGAAGCTGAAGGGACCGTTGGGCAGATGTCTTCTGTCACTTCAGCCCCGTGGTGGAGTGGCTTGGGGTCTCAATCAATTTTTGGGGATTCATGTGGCCAAATGAAACCTTTTTCATTAGAGCTTCCCAACTATGTAGACCAACTTGCTGCCACTAAGCAAGCAGGAAGAGGGGCTGAACAAGTGTTTGACAAAGGAAATACCACTCAGTTCACTATCTTCTCAGGTAATCTCCTATTTATATCTAGATGCTGGATCTATCGCGTACTATATAATTTAATCTTGAAAGTGTTGTGACTATGACACACAAGGCATCAAAAACAAGTTCCGGTCCATCTTTTGAGATGAATATCATGTGAGGTTGCCTATGATAAATAAACATATAAACGGTACATTGTGTGTGTCTGGGAAATTTTAAATAGAGGGAAGCTGGAGATTTAGATGATCTACTCCTTATTTTCTGCAGAAAATTGTTTTCCTATAAATTGACTTCGATTCCTCTAATTGGAACAGCATAGAACTTATGGTGTAATGATAAGATGTGTCATGTGATTAGCTTATGATCTTACATAAATAGTACTCTGTTTTCCATGGTTGGGCTACTATTCTTCAATATACTACTCTTTTCTTACTCCCACTTGCCTACTTTGAATAGAAGAGCTTAGCTTATGGCAGAATAAATTTAAATGCATCCTCTTTATATCCCTTGGCAACCTTCATTTTGTTAACTAAAATGAAACACAAACATTCTAGAAAGAAAGATATGCAGACAGTGAAGCTTGTTTTGAATTATTTAAGCATTGCAGTACTGAAAGGCTTGTTTTGAGTCTCTGAGAAAATCTTTCCCATAGATGCTTTGACTTATGCCATATAATGAGCTTCTATAGCTGATATACTTTGCGAGGAAGTAGATATTTATTAGTAACAGTCAAAGGAGGGGAATATATTTTTCTAATAGGTTTTCTCTGCCTTCAATGAATTTCCTTTCAAGCCAATCAAATTTAATTGTTTAACAGATTGACAGGGCTTAGATGAAACTTATTTGATGCAGCAAAGTATCTGTATTCATTACAAAGGGGTTGAAATGTTCTAACATATATCTGCCTCTGGGAGGAGGCTGTATCAATAGGAAAATTTCAAGCCAACTTTACATACATACGCAGTGAGATGAGAGAGAGGAAAACTGAACTTCTGCCTTCATATCAGAACTCCCCCTCCCCCTCTCTTATTAACTTCTTCCTAAGTTCCATGAAGAGAAGGTGTTGGTAATCAAGTTAGCAGGAAGTTCTATTGATTAGCTCTTAATTAGTCAATAAAATGGGATTATTCTTTTATTCTCATCTGCTGACTGAAGATACACATGATACTTACTCTTTCTTGATGATTCTAGGCTTTAGGTTTGCACCTAAAATCATGCTCCAGTCAAATTGTTGATTGCTTCAATTTATGACAGTTGATTGAAAGGATATATATAATAGAATCTTGAAGTGAGAATTCTTGCAGCAGTGGACACTTCAACTCTCCTATAGTTAACTGGTCTTTTTTTTTTTTTTTTTCCCTTTAGATGATTGCAAAATGTCAGGGGATTTACAAAAGCCTCAGGCAGGCATATCACTTCAGTCATTACTTCCTGATCCCCGGACTCGTGTTGAGCTAGGATTCAATCAGCCTATGGTAAAATTCCTCACAAAATGACTCCTTAACTTTATTGTTTTATTTCTGGACAGTTTCCTTATCCTTTGGTACCTTTTACTTTGTAGATCTGCGCAAAATATCCTTATATGGATCAATTTTACGGGCTCTTATCAACCTATGGACCTCAAATTCCGGTCAGTCTTCACTCCTGCAGCTTCTTAATCGATATAAATTCTATGCTTTAAACTTGCTTACTTGGGAAATTTGTTTTATCTATGCATGGTGTACCTTTGTATGAGTCTATGAGACAACCAGAAACCTAGAGTTATCCTGCTCATTTTCTGATTGATCGCTAAAATACAATCAAGTTGATTTGTGGGTTTTTCATTGTATTATAGCCACTACTTTTAATCAAATTGATTTTAAACTACCTTAAATCGTAGACAAAGCAAGAATTGCCATCTTATTCTCTGATGTCAATGCACTGGACAGCAATATAGGTTCTAGATAACTTGAAGACGTGAAACGGAGGTCTTTTTTTTCTTTTCTTTTTTTTGAAAAAGAAGCAAAAGGTGAAATAACATCACAGTATAGAAACGCAAATAAAAATATCAACATAGAAGTAAGAAGAAAGAGGGAATCCACTGATTTGTGGTCTTGAGTGACATTCATTTATAAAAAGCTGTCTATGTAGCATTGTTCTATTCCTTTTATTTATCAGTGTGACTTGGTGATATGTAAGTGCTGTAAATATTCCGCTATTTACTGATTCTAATGTATATCCATTTGTAACAAATTAGGGCCGTATAATGCTGCCACTTAACATGACATCCGATGATGGACCGATCTATGTTAATGCTAAGCAGTACCATGGAATCATCAGACGTCGGCAATCCCGTGCAAAAGCTGTACTAGAGAATAAATTGACCAAACGTCGCAAGGTATAAATATAATCTCTGATACCTTCTGTTAATCAATGCATAATGTGACGTTGAAACAATGTATCCTTGATAGTATTAAGGATGGTCTCACTAAATCTATGTTTAGAGTGGCGCATGACGATTGTCAGGAGCAAGGTGTGCTTCTATACCAAAGACGAGGTACTTAGGCATGTTTGGTATGAAAAGTTGATTTTGAGGAAAAGGGAATTTAATAGCTCCAATGGAATAGAATCTCTTTCCATCTATTTTTGGATGAAAAAAAAAATTGTAGCAATTGGATTCTAATTTTTATTCTTTTGCCTTTCCATACCAAACATACATGAAATGAGATTCCATCTCTATTATTGAATAACAAACATGTTTGAACAGTGCAATAGAAATTGAATCTCTCTCTTTTAATGAGTACCAAACGGGGCCTTAATGTTAACTGCAGCTGCAGCAATGCACCATCATTCTTCTGTTCTGTGATCATGTTAAGCAGAAAAAGAATGACGAGAAACTCTAAAGATAAAATGCCCTAAGTTGAGGTATTTTTTAATCAAACGGCTTATATGACTGAGGCATTTCACAAAAATAAGATAACCAAGAATATTGCTTATATTTAATGTTCAGATTTGTATACTATCGAATATCAACAGGCACATTCCTAATTTCTTCATCTGTATCTGATGCCAACCTTTGATTTACAGCCCTATATGCATGAATCAAGGCATCTCCATGCAATGCGACGACCAAGAGGGTGCGGTGGTCGTTTCCTGAACTCAAGAAACTCGAACAATGAAATAGCAAAATGTGGGAGTGAAGTGAATAAAACTGGTAATGGACAATTGCGGTCGAGTGGTTCTCAGAATTCAGAAGTGCTGCAATCATCAAAAGAAACAAGTAGAAGCAGTCCGCCCATGTCAGGTTCAGAGGTAACTAGTATGTATTCACAGAGAGGTCTTGATCATGGCTTTACTGTTAACCATCTTGGATCAGCTGTTCATCATTCTCTCGCAGACCTGATAGATAGGCATAGTGCGCATGGCATTGTCATGCCCACCAAATGGGTTGCAGCAGCAGGTAACTGCTGCAGCCTTAAAGTTTGATTTGGCCAGGAACCGAAGTGAGATTGTGCAACCACGGTGTACCCAATCCCCATCCGGTTTAAAGGCAAGTCATTCTTGGCTTTTGAAAATTGGCAAATCGTCCTTGGCTCAATACTACTGTACTACTGTCTCTCTGTTCAGGCACATCTTGGCATGGCTAGGCATGCTAATGACTTGATGTCCTGACACAGTTGAGAGCTATAATTATGTATGTGTTGAAATAAATGCGTGGAATTACAGTTACGCTTGTGCTTTTGAACATTTGTAAGCGTGGTGGGTGTCTTCTTCTGGACCTGTGACTTTATGGAGCAATGTAGAATACAACTACGTACTGTAATGTATGTTTGAAAAATGGTGTGGACTTTGACTATACCTTTTAGACAAAACTACAATTTTTGTCTAACATTTTTTTGTACCATTTTTATTTCACATCTTAACATCATTAACAGAGTAATAGAAAATAGTGATGTGGAAGGACATTTCATTGTCTCATGTTATGCGCGGTCACATCATATATATGTAAAAAAGACAATTTTGCCATTAAAGTTTATATATATATATATATATATATATATATAAAATATAATATATATTTCTCTTTCTATGTGTAATACCTCAAGTATTATGACATCGTAAGAAAACGGAGCTCGAACACTTGAAAATTTTTTCGCAAATAGACGGATACTTGGAGGAATTTTGTGTTGTCTATCATTTAAATGTTTATTTTATGCGTATAATAAATCATAAATGTGTGTTAGTTATTGTGTTTTTGTTATTGTTATTTCTTCATAAGTTGTATGAGGGACTAAAATGAAATATAAAAAGTTGGCTAGGGGTTAAATTGTAATTACTTCAAATTGTGACGTGAGATTAGAAATATTACAACGAAATAAATGTGAGACCCTAAGGAAATTATTAATGTAAGATTTAAAAGAAAGTACAAATAATCAAAATGATGGATATAAATTCTTAAGAATTTAATAAAATAAATATTTAATAGGATATGTAGAATCATTAAACAACTACAAGCCCAATGGGAGGATTAATGATTTAAGGACTCAAATGTAGTTAATATAAGGTTGATGTAGTTAATTAATTGATTTAGTCCAAAACCAATAATGACTCGTTATCTAAGTGAGGTAAGTGTAATTAAAAACCCAAGTAGGAATATGTTAAATATTAATTAAAAAGCCCAAACTAAATATTAAGAAGTAGTCTCATAAACTAGTTAGGATACAATTAGATTGACTAGCTAATGGGTTGGGCCCAACACAAACAAGAAGGAGCGAGCCCACTTGCAAAAACGAGAAGCAAAATGAACCTAGTTCTAGAAGATTTTAATTAGGATAATAATATGATTAATATCTTAGGCACAATATAAATAATTAAGGATCAAATATTAGATAAGGCAATCTAAGAAGATAAGATTTAATATAGCTTCTAGAAGAATAAAGTGAATGAGATAAAAATGAATAAATTAAAATAAAATAACAAGACCTAATAGGATTAGGATTAAATAATAAAAATGATGTTTAGATAATATCTAACCTAAAGCAATCCAACTAGGTGTGATCTACATCTAGAATTATAAAAACTAATTAAATTAATTAAAGTAATAAGAACTCTAAATCTAGAAACAAGGAAAAATAAAATAAAACAAAAGAATAATAATAAATAAAGTTAGGATAATTATGAATCTAGAAGATATCCTAGTTGAATTTAAATTCTAGCTAAGCTAATCAAGTCTAAACCCTATATATAAATGGACCCCAAGACCTCCACATTCTTCACTCATCCACACCTCCTCACATAAGTCTCATAGTATACGTCTCAGGTGACCTTTCCAGATGGTGAAAAATTTCAAAAAACAAAGGTAAGGATTAGAAAATTCGATTTATTGCACTTTTATTTTTACAAAAATTAAATCAGTCATAACTCAATCAAATTCTATTTTTAACGAGTTATATATCACTAGAAGTCTCTTTAAGTCTAGTTTCAAATGAGACTAATTTTGTTTGAACATTCTTTACCATTTAGGAGATATGATCGAAACAGTGACCAAAGGTTAGAAGCAAAAACGAAAAGTTTTCTGATTTCATGATTTTGATTTTTTTTTTTGGCAACCCTTTTGTTGAAATTATTAGAATTTCTTCTTTGAATTTTGCACACATATTCTTTCTTTGGACAACATGTGAAATTCGATAACTATAGCATTGGAATCTAGGTAAATAGACCGTGAGTAGACCGACCTCATTTTAATCGGGTCTAAGTGTTGCTAATTATAAGGATATGACATAGGTCGATCCCAGTATCATAGGATGTGTTTGCGGTTATGAAACAGGTTAAATTGTATGTGCATTTATGAAAAGGGGACGACTGATGTATGCATAAATTAAGTAGTTGATTTGATCGTTTGATTCTAATGATGCAATTTGTGTGACCAATATGGTGAGAATAAATGAATTATGCTATATTATTGATTGATGTTGATATGTGTTTGAGACATGGTTTGTGATTGAGTTGGATGATACTCCCTTCCACAGCAAGGCGAGAAGCCTAGGTTAGAGGGCGCCTTGGCTAGTGAGTGTGGAGACAACTATTCCCTCAATAAGAGATATAGCTCAGGTCGAGTAAGAGCACCGTGAGGCACCTTGACTGAGAGCATGATGTTGTGCGTCATGGCGGGAATGAAATTGGTGAACCGGCTTGTGTGCGCTCCCAAAGATATGTTGCTATTGACAAGTACTAGTTCTATTGGTTTGAATTGGATGCATTTGATGTATTTTGGTATGTATTTTATATGATTTTTGGTTGATCATATGACCTTCGAGCATATCTGAATAATTGGTAATATATTGGGGTCCTATTAAGGCAAGGTCGATTTATTCACTGAGTTTACTCACACTCTCCATGATTCATATTTTGTTTTTACAAATGCAACTATTGTCAAGGAGCACTCGCCTAAGAAGTAGCGGTGCTTGGTGTGGACCTTCCTGTTGTCAAGTAGGCCATGTCTTTCTATTTTAACGTCTATAGGTCAATCTGTAGTTGCGTAGGACACTTAAAATGATTTTTGGGTAGCGTTTGATTAATTTAAATTCTATTTATTTAGTTTTCTTTAAATTTCTTAGATTTAAATTGGTAATTACATACTTAATTTGTTTTAAAATGTTACATAAATACGTTAAGAATAGTAGGGTAGTTTAGAGATAGGTTAGGCTTACAATAACAGGAAAGCATCGTTATTGTGCTGGTCAAATGCCCAGCCGTGACACTATCTCTCTGTGTGTGTGTGTGTGTGTGTGTGTGTGTGTGTGTGTATGCCCAGCCGTGACACTATCTCTCTCTCTGTGTGTGTGTGTGTGTGTGTGTGTGTGTGTGTGTGTGTGTGTGTGTGTGTGTGTGTGTGTGTGTGTGTGTGTGTGTGTGTGTGTGTGTGTGTGTGTGTGTGTGTGTGTGTGTGTGTGTGTGTGTGTGTGTGTGCGCGTGCATATTCTTGCCTTTATCCAACCGTACCTTCCGTTTATAGTAGTAAGTGTCATGATTTCCTTTGGATTTTTTTTCCTCGAGCAATGATGGTCATCGAGAGTTTGAGTCATTTACACTTCATTTCCCCCTTGTTTATCTATTTGGTGTTCACACACTCCTTGGGTTCTCTGTTCACATCCTCTTTCCTTGTCGCTATGCCCACATTGCTCTGTTTCATAGTAGAAAATCAAAGCAATCTACTCTTTGTACCTTGTGCTTTTCTTCTCACTCTCTGCTAATCTTTCACCCTTTCTTCATTTTATGCTCTCTGTTTCTTTTCCTTTGTCCTCTACTCCATCTCATTTGCTCTCTATTCTCTTCTCTATTTCAATCTTTCTCATCTCCATCTCACTTAGTCTCTGTTTTACAATGCAAAAATAGAGCAAGAGCATCGCTCCCCCTAGCCTTCACTTTCTTTTACTCTTCCTCTCTTCAAGGATTTCATGAACATAGGGGTTCACAAAGAGCATAGACATATGAAGAACAAAAAGGAGAGAGAGAAACAGATAAGTGAGTTACCTCTCGCGTTGACTCAACTTTTTATCGAAGTTTGCCTACATTTTAGTCCAAAACAATGGCTTGCATTTCTTCTCCATAGGTTGCCGGCGTAGTGCTTCAGGTGGCAACTGAAGCTAACCAATCGAGGTGTTGGCTATTGCTCGATTGTATGGTTTGTTCTCTTTCGCAAAAACAAGAGCACAAATGCGATTTTCAAAACAATGATGGCTGGACACAAAAATGTGTATATGTGTGGTTTAGGACTAGGATGTGTATGGTGGATGGGGAGAGATGATGTGAGTGAAGAAAAATGTGTGTATGTGTGATTTGGAAGTGAGGTCAATGGATGGGATCAAAGACGAGAAGTTGATGAGTAGCCTTTTGCAGTTTCATGTTGCCAGTGCTCGAGGAAAAAAAAATCCAGAGGAAATCATGACACTAGCTACTATAGATGGGAGGCAAAGTCGGATAAGGCGAGACTATGCTGTGAGAGAGAGAAAGAGAGAGAGAGAGAGAGAGAGGTAAAAACTTTAAGAGCAAAATTCTCTTTTTTTTACATATATATGATGTGACCACCACTTGTATGACACGTGACAATGAAGTGTCCCTTCAGGTTAACATTTTATGTCATTATGTTGATGGTGTTAAGTTTTAAGGATAAAATTAAAACTCGAAATAAATGTTAGAGATGAAAAATATAAAGCCTACATTTTAATATTTTGTGCTCCTTGAAATGATCGAGGCCTTGCAACTTGAAAGGACCACCTCTTAGCTCCAAGTCATGCAAGTTACGAATGATGTTGTATGGGAATATCTTCTCACCCTTCCATTCTATGCTAATGTTCCGAGAGTTATCTTCGATATGCATGTTATAATAAGCTTGTATTATTATTACTATTTTTTATATTACGTAATTTATTTTTAAATTATACATGTGTTGCATTTTGAATTTTAGTCAACAAAATTTATTTATCAAAATAATAATAATAATAATAATAATAATAATAATAATTTTTAAAAGTTTTTAAATTTTAATATTATAAAATATAATAAATACTTCCGATTCTAGGGGTTAATGGAATAATTGAAAGAAATCACATGGTGTCAATAATGAAACAAGGTATATTTGATAACTCGCAAAATGGAATAATCAATGCACAAGAGGGTTAGATTAGAAATCTGCGCGCTTCCATTCCAAATCATCCATTTCTATTAGGATAGGCAAGATGAGAATTATAAGTAGTCTAATAAATAAAGTTTAAATTTTTATTTTGTCATGTACTGAAAAAATTTGGAGAAGACATTTGAAGGCAGACGGCTATTTCTGTTATTGTTCATGTACGTTGGCCATAAAAAAGATATTGTTCATATATGATATTACGTTATTACTATTATATATTTTTTAAGTAGACTAATGATTTTTATTTATTTATTTTTTGTCTCTGACCTTCACATTTCTTATACGATAGTTATCACGTTTGAATATGTCTTTAAAAGAATCATTATGCCGGGATCGGGGGCTCAAATCAATTGGTCTCTATTAAGAAGATTTTTTTTTTTGGTTTATTACAAAACAATAGTGTGTATATTCTTAATTTTTTCTAAGTAGATGACGAAACAAAATTTTAAACTTAAAACATTTCGCCAATCACCTATATCCTCCCATAAAAACTAGTGGCTCTTAGTGCAAAAATTCGAAAGATCGTAATTCTTCCAAAGGAATAAAAATCAATGCGATTACTACAGTAATTAAGCAAAAAACCTAAGGATTTTTTTTGTTGTTGTTGCACTATTTGGAATCTTTATACTACATGAGTAATGACTAATTTGAATTTGAGCCAATATAGGATTCATATATCTAAATTTGAATAGATATATGATTATTAAGATATTATTTTTGAATCTGAACACTTAAAACCTTGTTTTTTCCACATCTAAACACTATAAATAAATTATGAAAAAAATTATATTCAAATAAATTATTAACTAAACATATTTTATGAAAAAGATGATAAAATTAAAATTAAAACATAGAATTATATATTGAATAAAAAATTCAAATAACTAAAATAAAAATTATCCCACCAAACAAGTAATGAGTGGACTAGAAACTTTTATTCAATCAAGCGGTGCTTCACTTGATTATATTTCTAAATGTTCATTTGTAAATTTTAGAATAAATTAACGTTTGGTCCCTAAAAGATTCAGTCTTTCTCAATTAAGTTTCTAAAAAATTTTGTCTCAATTTGTTTCGCAAAAAATTTGTCCCCAATCAAAAGATCCTTTTTGTCTTAAATTTAAAAAAAAAAAGATTTAAATGCATTTCACCCCTTTAAACTTCAAACCTAAACAAACTACCCCCACCAACTTTACAGTTTGTTTAAAAATGCCCATCTGTTAGTATTATCGTTTGAAGCTCTGATAGTTAAAGGCTTAAAATACATCAATCACCTCGTGGAAAAAATATCTGTGATTAATTGTTATTGTCCAATTGTGTTGAAACCTATTTTGACTTTGTGAACAATGAGGTGATTTGCATAAAGAATGAGTGTGTTGTTAGTGTAAGGATTTTTATGAAGCGTTTTTTTAATTAATTTAACCATTTTTTAAATACAATTTTTTTTGGACAACATGAAAATCATTTTCATTAAATTAGTACCAAGTCAAGAATACATAAGATTAACAAGGAACTAAAGATTGTTAAAAATATTACAAGCATGAACTTATGAGAAAATGTACATGATTTAGGACAAAATATCCTAAAAAACAGTACCAAAAAGAAGACTAAACAGAGGCAACACAATTCTGAACCTTGAATCAAGCGGACTAAATAGAGGCAACACATGTCTAACCCCTAAATTAGAGCTAGTCTTCAGCCAACCCCAAAATACAAAAGCTAATCTCCTCGGACTAGATTTGACCATCTCCACTTTTTTCCCTATAAGGCACCTTTGTTGTGGGACTGGTACATCTTTTTTTTTTTTAGATAAATAGAAACCATTAGACAGAAGAAGCTTTTAGCCACTGTAAAATCCATAACTTCTTCACCCCATAATTTAATTTCCATGACGTCGGAGTTTAAGAAAAGAGCTAGGAAGAAGATGAAGGTAAACCGTATCTGATAACAAAAAACCTCTTACAAAAAAGAGGGGAGATCTTCTATAAACAAAAAGAGGAAAAAAATAACTCTTATAGAGGAGAGGGGATGGAGCGCTTACAGATGAAGATGTAGATGAAGATGCAACAGAAGGAAGAAAAGGCACCACAAAGATAAACCGATGGACAAAAGTATATACCCTCATCTTTCTCAAGTTAAAGGTTATAAGCAAAATATCTTTTTCCCTCTAACTGTTAAGTTCTCAATTTAGCACCATTTAGGTGTTACTTAACCTTTCTTTTGATCTCTATCTTGCTTAGATTTGCATTTCTCAACCCATGTTTTGAGTTGTTTAAGTGAGTTTAAGATTTCTTAGAGTTTTTAGTAATTGAGTAACTTTATGATCAAATGCTTCTAGTTCTTGATGGTTTGATGTTTTCTGTTGTAGGTTGAATTAGTGAGGAGCTTGTGCAAGAAGATAGACCTTGTCAAAGTTGTAATTGTAAAGATGCTACAGAAGAATTGGCTTTCTATTATCCACTGCTATAGCAGTGGATCTGTACCACTATAGCAGTGAGCCATGTATTAGTTTATTCTAAAGCTCTATTCTCTACCTCTCACCGCTGTAGCAGTGGATATCACCGCTATAGTAGCAATCGTATTTTTCTGCCACTTGTTCCTAATATAAATAGCAAAAAGGACAAAGTTTTTAGGGTATTCTGAGAACGAGAGAGGCTAAAGGAGGTTGAAATTGCAAAAGGAAGAAGAGGAATCCCATTCCAAAGCTCTTCGGTCCTGAATTTCATCAACCTAACCTCGGATTCATGGAATTTTCTCAGTCTTTTACTATTTTTTGTCATTTTACTGTCACGAATAGCTAATTTTCTTATTCTAGAGTTGCTATGAACATAATTTTAGATTAGGGACTGCGATCTCTTTGTATTTGTGAATTCTCTTAACTTAATACATGTCGTTTCATTCATCTATCTTGAGCTTACTATGAATTTGATTGCTTTTATAGTTTGCGTATTACTTTTATCAATCTTTGGCGAGGGAGATAAGATTAGAATTCTAAATTAATCAGACAAGTGCATGATCCCCTTAATTTTTCGAGGGGTTTTGCTTGTTAACTCGTAAGGATACTAGTTAACCTCGTTTGATCATATTAGATTGGTTGTATTAGGCTTAACCCACACAAGGGATTGTGTAGGTGTTGAGTTAGCTTAGTAAAATTTGGGAAAATTCTATTAAGCCATAAGATAACTTAAGATTAACATATTTAATTAATAAGAATCATAAGTTCAAGAGAGAGTTTAGCAATTCTTAGGACGGAAGAGAGAGATTAGTAGCTTTAAGCCTTTATTTGAATTAACTTCATCAAGTCTTTTATTTTACTATCTTTTTATCACTTCAAAATTATTGCTTTTGTTGTTTACTACATTCTTTTTAAAAGAGCTGTCTTTAATCCAAGTTCAATCGTCTAACTAATGTAATTAAATTTCTCAAGTAATTAGCAAGTTAATCCTTGTGAGAACAACATTCTTACTCAATTTTCACTATATTATTTGTGCACCTAGTATGTTTGCCAAATCGCCAACACTAACTAATGAAGTGCAAAAGGAAGAGAAGAAAACACAACATTGATGATAGTAAAAGCAAAATTTCCAGTCTATTGTTTTAGAAAGTATAAAGGAACAAATGCAAAACCTATGAACTAGTGGACAAAAGCAAGCAACCTTTACCTCCCTATGCCAAAAAGCTACAAAAGACATCCTTTTCTATATTAAACCTACGAAATTGTAGAAGAAAGAAGTGTGCTTGGATTTAATAGAGGAGAAAATTTCAGAAGCACATCAATGGAGAAGATCATTGGAATTTGTAACACTCAAAGTATTAGATAACTGGATTAATTCTCACATATGTGTGCTTATGTGGATGCTTGTATAGGATAAGAAGAACTTAAAGGACCAAAGTGAAAAGAAAGGAAAGTGATAGAAAACTCCATAGGATTGGCATAAGTAAAGACCCTTGTATAGAGAAGAGTTTAGGGAGGAAAAGTTAAGGAGTTGGTGCTATGAGGATGGAGAAAGTGGAGGCACAATAATATATAGGGACACTGAGAGGGACCAAATTGAACAAATATGAAATTTTGCGTTTTTATTAAAATGTGCTGTGAAATGGAAGTTTGGTGCATAAATGTTGTGTTTTACTAAGGTGTGGACTCGGAAGCCGCGTTGTTTAATTTTTATGAACTTCTGAAATTTCCCTCAGAGTCTCTTTCGGTTTTGCTTCATTTTGAAGGGGAAAATGAAAAAGAAAAGTGGGACTCACACTCTTTAAAATACACACACCATTCATTCATGCCTTCTCTATGGTCCCTTTCGTTACTCTCCCATTTTCTTCTCCTCTTGCTCATTCTTCCTCCTCTACGGCTAAGACATCCATAGATGCTTCCACCTCATTCTCCGACTAGCTCACCATAAAAAATCCTCCTCTATCACCGAATTCCTCCATAAAGATAAGAATCAAGCTTTCTCCTTTCTTCTTCTTCTTGGATCTTGCATGAAACCTTAGGTTGAAGATTAAAATAAATCATGAATTTTGAGGTTGGTTCTTGAAGGAGATTGTTGCCTCTTGCTTTTGATTGAATCTAAGACCTAGAAGTTTAAAAGAAAACCATGGTTGGAAGCATGATTGAGGAAGAATGGAAAAATGAGGTTTTAAGAAAAGATTTGAACAAATCTTGAATTAATGATGAATTTGATCTTTTAGAATGTTTCTGTATGCCAAAAACAAGTATTTGACGACCCAAATTGGTAGATTGAGATTTAGGATGGTTTTTGGAGGAAAAATGAAAGTTTAGGAAGCTCTTCACATAGCTATGGCGGAATGCCTAGTTCTGGGTGCCCGGAGCGCCAACCCTAGGTTGCAACTATAAGCTTGGATTGAAATTGTCATAACTCCCTTAATTGAGCTTCGTTTTTAGCAAAATATATATGTTGGAAAGATATTTGAATCTAGTTTCTAATAAATCATTTCATTCAAGAATTCTTTACCGTTTGTATTTTATGATTAATAGAGTGACTGAAGGTTAGGAATTTTGCCAGAAACAAGTATTTGACGACCCAAATTGGTAGATTGAGATTTAGGATGGTTTTTGGAGGAAAAATGAAAGTTTAGGAAGCTCTTCACATAGCTATGGCGGAATGCCTAGTTCTGGGTGCCCGGAGCGCCAACCCTAGGTTGCAACTATAAGCTTGGATTGAAATTGTCATAACTCCCTTAATTGAGCTTCGTTTTTAGCAAACTATATATGTTGGAAAGATATTTGAATCTAGTTTCTAATAAATCATTTCATTCAAGAATTCTTTACCGTTTGTATTTTATGATTAATAGAGTGACTGAAGGTTAGGAATTTTTGGAAGTATGTTTGCTAACAATTATTATTGATGATTTTCTAAGTTTATTGTTGTATGAAATGAGCTTATATGGTCTTGAAATTTTATGAGGTATTCCTTGATATGTGTAGATAAGATCTGGATAGTTTTATGGTGATTGAGGATCAATTACTATGTCAAGTATTAGAAGAATTAAACCTACCTCAGAATCTAGAGCAATCTGACTAGTCATAAATAAAACTATGTTTTGATGTCCTATTTGTCATGTTTTGCCCTGAAAAGTTTATGGGAAGATTTCATAATATTAAGGTATATGTCTACCAAATTTCATTGGATTTGGGGTTGGATTAATAGGTCAAATGTCTGAAAAATTAAGACACCGTTGCTACGGAAAAAGTTTGAGCAACGGTTACAAAAGTAAAGCTTTGAAGGGGTAAATGTTGTTATTTCTTTCTAAAATTTTTATCTAAGGTTCTAGACATGTTAAGGATGTTGTTTACCAAAATTCATAAATTTTGGAGTTGTGGATTTCACCCAAAAAATTTGGGCAGGTGGGAGTCTAAAGTTTAATCCTAAGTGGAATAATCATGCTCTTTTTAAGGACTTAAATAGTATTAAGAGGATTATCTCTAATTTAAGTACTTTATATTCTTATGAGTATAATCATGACCTAAAACATGGTTTTCATGTAATTTTGTTTGGTGATTCTTATCTAGTGACATTGGGGACCAAAGTTAAGGTGTTGGGGATATCTCCCTTTTTATATTTCTTAAAGAATTACCCTAGATTCTCTTGGAACACCCTCTCTCCAAACTGGCTATAAGGGAATGGTAATTGTAGCTCGACTTTGGGGTAAGTAACTATTGTGGAAGAGTACTGTGGTGGTCATGGGAACAACATGAGACTACACTACGTATTAGCTAAGAAGGATGTGATAAGTTGCTTAGTGTGGATAAATAGCTCATCTTCCTTTAAGATATTATTAATGCCAAGTGTTAAATGATTAGTCTTAGAAGGGTCACTTTTCTTTTTGCAAATCCTCTTCTTAAGATTCTGTTAAGTTAAGAATAATAAGATATGTGTGACTAGAGGTGACTTTGTGAAACATTGACACAAGTCTAGGATATGTCTTACAAGGGGGTCTTGAACCTATATATCTTGATTTTACTATCCATTTACATATATGTATTCTTATATGTAATGAAAAGGAATGACCTATTAATCAATAAATTATTCTATGTGTGAAATTATGAAATGTTGCTATTTATCTTAGTTGCCATTGTATATACTTGCGATAATTACATGCGATGATGCATGAGTATATGTACCTATACGAAATTGTAAATGATTATTGTTGCTTGGTAATTGTTGATGATTTATTATTATTGATTATGAGTGTTTGTTCCCTTTAAGGGATTGTAGTCAATGTTGTGGTTGAATGAATAATGTGATGACTGATTATGATTTGATATGCTATTATTGACATTAAATGCTAAATTGTATATGTTTGTTGAAAAAATTCATGAGACCCAGTGGCACGTGGTTTATGAGGCCTATGAGGGTTGGCGAAATAGGATTCTTGCCATTCCATGAAGTCTATGGATCCCCATGAGATATTTGCTCTGGAAAAATCTAGTAGGCTTGGTAGCACATAGTCCATAAAACCTATAGGTTGGTGGAATGATATTCTTGCTCATGAAGCTTGGTGGCATATGGTCCATGAGACCTATAGACTCCTCTTGATATATTAGCCTCGAAAGAACCATGAGACCAGTGGCACATGGTCTATGAAACTTATGGGGGTTGACGAAACAAGATTCCCGCCTATGAGGCCCGGTGACACGTGGTCCATGAAGTCTATGGTAATTCGTGGTTGGCCTGAACTTGATGGTAATGTTATGTATTATAATCTTAGTTGTTTCATAGAGTGTGATTGTTATTAAATGAATAATATGCGAAATTAATACATAATGTATATATATACATGGGTGGATCATAAGGCAAAAATTGTCAAAATGTATAGATGATATTTTAGACGGGTAAGTATATATCCGTATAAATCTAATGTGAACCTCGTATGATCATTTGTATGATTTGAGACATTTGCTTATGTTGAGTATGAGTTTTGTGGAGAGACCACTTGACTACAAAAAAAAAAGGCTTTCAGTTAGGTAGTGACCAAATCGGGAGCATTATCCCCTAAGACATCGATGGTATAAA
Organism: Biancaea sappan; assembly: GCA_037074585.1. Classification (NCBI taxonomy): domain Eukaryota; kingdom Viridiplantae; phylum Streptophyta; class Magnoliopsida; order Fabales; family Fabaceae; genus Biancaea; species Biancaea sappan. The sequence goes on along the minus strand of CM073492.1, from coordinate 31,243,950 downwards.
GAGATCAATAGATCTGAGTGACCCGAATGCAACATCTTCCCGCGATTACACAGTAGAAAATTATCTCACAAGCATACTATGGGTAAGCAAGTTCATTCTTACTAGGTATTGTATATACTCACCTTTTTTTCTTCTATGTACCTATGTAGGTTTTGGCATCAACTCGCTTGAGGAGTATGTTTAGTATAGGTCTCAAGTTCTAAGTGAAGCCTTTAGGTTAGTGATCTTTTCCCTTTCTTTGATCGGTTTTTGTATGCTCTGTAGTTACATGGGATACCTAGGTCCCACTTAGTTTTGTTTGTGAACGTTTTGGTTTAGTGTTTTGATGAGATATAGGAATAGTCTCGAATGGGCTAACAGTCTAGGGATAACATATCCCTGGTTATTGTGCCTGAAAATCTAGGTCGTGATAGAATTCAAATGAAGAACCTTACTCTCTCAATGGCTAGTTCTTAAGTGTGGCTATTTAAAGCCATCCAACCTCTTTCAACAACATTGAATGCTTGGAAAATACATTAAAAATTTGAAGATTCTTAAGAAGACAAATAGCTTTATTATGATATTTTTCTTTTTGTGAGATTTCTCTCATTATATTTATGTGAGAAAAGAGAGAGCATTTATCGTTTCATTTCTTTTTGTGAGATTCTTTCTCTCTTGAATCTTGCACTTAATGAGCTACTACATATCTTGTTGTATATACGATTTAAGAGTCCTAGTGGGAGGACTTGTTGTTTAAGTTTCTAGGAATTTGGTATAAATCCCAAGGCTTGGTATAAAAGCTAGTTGCGCTAATCTTCTTAGCTAGAAGGAGATGAAGGTAGGTCCACCAGGTTAAGTTTGTTAAGATCTTGTACAAACTTATCAAGTTGCTGGTGTAAAAGTAGGGTGTTGATCCTCAAGAATTGAAGTTGTTGTTTGTAATATTGGTTATTTCCCTTTTTTATAAATTTTTCTTACTGTGTGCTTGAGGAATAAATGTAGGGGCTTCTTTCTATAAGTACTTGAAACACTATATATCATGGTGCCTTGTTAATAAGCTTCTATTTTTTAGTTTATTTTAGGAACATGCTTATCCTTAAAATCATAGTTTTGCTGAGTTTCTTAAAATCCAAATTTGTTCTTAGCAAACATAAATTTTCTTAGTACATTCTATCTTGGCAAAAGATAAAATTAATCTTCAAATAGTCCTTCGATTTTTTGCCTTGCAAGGAGTTAACCAATAGTTTTCCAAATTTATTAACCTCTCTTTCAAAATACTATTTTAAAAAGAAAAATGTCTTGACAAAACGCAAGAACTTTTTGAAAATCTATTATACCCAATTCAACCTTCTTTTGGGTACATTATTTGACTAACACATGTATTATCTAATATTTCTTATAAGATATGATGAGAAGGAGAATTGTGAGGTGGCTACTATAGAAAGCTTTTAAATCATTTGACGAAGAGAAGAATGATTTGTAAACATATTGTCAGACGGGATCGATGTATTTTAAGATGGGGGCCTTTTTGAACAAACTATAAAGTTGGTGGGGGTTATTTGTGAAATTTTAAAATTTAAGGGGATGAAATGCGCAATGACAAAAGTTTAGAGGGGATAAAGTGCATTTTAACCATTTTTGTTTAAGACAAAAATACATTTTTTATTGGGGATAAATTTGCTAGGGATGAAATTGAGATTAAAAAAAATTCAAGGACCAAATGAGAAAGATTGATTCTTTTAGGGATCAAAATGTTAATTTAGTCTAGATTTTAACATGAAAAAAGAAGATCAAAAGCAAGATTGTTAAAATTGAGATTTTACTTAAGATTGATTAAGAGACAAAATAGATCGAATCGTAGAATCAAATTAAGGATAAGAAGATCATACCTTTAAAGAAATATAATAATTAAAAATATATCTATGTATAAATAAACTACAAATAAGAATAATATTATATTAAAAATAATTGATCAAACATGATAATAGAAGAGATACTTTGCAACAATACCAATACTATAATAAACATTTTCTTTTTCGAAATTTACAATACTATAATATCTTATTGTTAATCTTCATTAAACTAAGTTAAAAATTAAACAAATTATTAGTAGTAAAATTGTAATTGTGTAGTATTAGTAGGAATTTACGTTAGTTTAATGACTTTTTTCAATCTCAATTGACCTAATAGATTAGATACATAGCAACAAATTAAAAAAATGACAAAGATTAAAAATGTTATAGGGTTGTTAAAATCGTAAGATCTTAAAATTTAAATCGAGATCATACTGTGATCTTATCAAATTTAGATCTTACATAAGATCAAAATCGTTCAAATTATTTGAAATCGTATAATCGTAAGATTTTAATATTTAGATTGAAATTTTGAAAACCTTGGTCAAAAGTGAAGAGAGAGAGAGAGAGAGTTAAGTAAAATAGAGAAAGAAAGTCAAAAGTAAAATAAATCATATATCTTAAAAAGTTTCAAGACTTATTACAAGATTTATATGTGTTTGGCAAGTCAAATATGCTAGCTTATAGCTTATTTGACTAGCTTCTAAGCTTATTAGAAGTGTTTGGTAAATAAATTTATTTCAGTAGCTTATAGCTTATTCTGAGATAATATTTTGAATAGTTTATAACTTTTATATTTTTCTTTATTTTTTACCTTTATTATTTTATAAAAATACTCATTATACCCTTATTTTACATACATTATATATATACACATATAATAAAATATATAAATATTATATATATATATAAAATTTAAATTTATTTAATTGAAAAATAAAAAAATAATATATTTATTTACATTTCTCTCTCACCGTGTATATATATATATATATATATAATGAATTATATATATATATAAAATAATTTAAATTATTTTAATTAAAAAATATTTATTTGTATTATTTTGGGATTATAAAATTTATGCTCTTTTATGTTATTTTACATTTTTCAGTTACTTCAACAACTATTTTTACCAAACATTTCTAATTCAATAAGCTAGCTTATAAGTTTTCAGCTTTCAGCTAAAAATTAGCTTATAAGCTATTTTTGTTAAACACACCCTTAGAGTGTATTTGACAAGTCAAATAAGTTAGCTTATAGCTTATTTGACTAGCTTATAAGTTTATTTGACTAAATTAAAGGTGTTTGGTATACAAGTTTATTTGAGTAACTTATAACTTTTTATATAAAAAAAAACTAATCTATTAAGATGTATTACAACTTATTAAGAACTTAAAAAATGAAAAATAAATATGATAACTCTATTTTATAAAGTTATTTAACCTACAGTTTTATTAATAAATTTAGAAAAATCTATGTTTTCAAGTCATTTTCTTAATTTATTTAGTTTTTTTATTTGTTAAGTTTAATTTTGTATGAAGTTAGTCCTTCTTTAGTATTTGTCTTAGGATTTATAATTTATTGCAGTTATTTAATTTAGTTTAGGATTTACAATTTAACTTATTTTAGGATTGGTTTTAGTTAGTTTTTCTTAAGATTTATATAATACCCGTTAATTTTGGAGTATAATTCGTTTGAGAGTATTTTAGAATTTCACAACGTTACTTTAGTTATTTACTTTTATCATTTTAATTTTCATATTTAATTATTCTCTTTGAATATTATTTATGAAAATTGAGTTAAATGACTAGACTTGATATTTGTACCTTGTGAGGTATATTCTTAAGAATAATGGAATTTGTGGGAAAAAAGGATTGAATTTACTTAATTGAAGAATTAATTAAGGTATTTTGTATGTTGGGTCAAATGGGTTTGGGCGGTGGGTATGGATACCCATTAGGTTATCCAACTAACCCACCAAGTTTTAGCTCCCTCTCTCTCTTCTTCATTTCACTTTCTCACTTCTTCTTCATTTTCACTCTCTCACATTCTCTCAACCTTCAAGCTTCTCCTCTCAACTCTCCCATTGATTTGGTGTTGTTTTTGAAAATCGTTTGGTTCAAAAGCTTAGTAAAGATCAAAGGTAAGTTTTAATCTCATTATTTTCCTCAAATTTCAGTTTATGTGGAAGATTAGAGGAGATTTTGTTCTTGAAGATTTTGATGATAATTCATGGATTTGAGTTGTTTTGAAGGTTTTTGAGTTAAGATTGAGTTAAGTAAGTTAGGAGAGATGAAATTTTGGTTTAGAAACAAGGAATTATAAGATGAAAAATTTTGGAAGATTTTCTGCAAAATTCGAAGTTACTGTAGCAACTGGAAAATATGAAAATTTTCAAGTTTACTGTAGTAGTCACTGTAGTGTCGGAAGTCAATGGTACTGTAGCTGTTAACGTACTGTAGCAAACCGTCATTGTAATGAACCGTTACTGTAGCAAACCATAACTGTTGTGAATCGTTACTGTAGTTACGTTGACCGTTGACCGTTACTGTAGCTACATTGGCCGTTGACTGTTACTGTAACAATCAGAAAATATCGCATATTTTCATGATTTCGTTCCCTTTCTTAATTTTCCTTGTGATATCTTTTACTAGGAAATTTTTCTATACAAATTCTAGTGTGGAACAAGGTAAATTTGGACAAATATCAAGGTAAGTGAATAACTTTGCTAAGCTAGTTTGATATTATTAGTCAAAGTATAATATAAGTCTCATTTATAATATTATTTAGATATTAAGCAATCATTTTTTTTTTTCAGATGACAATATATGATGATTGGTATATTTTTTTTTACAGAAATTCAAAGAAATAAGAGTATCTATAAATTAATTTATTTCATGATAATTACACTATGTAATAAATTCTCATTATTTTATTAATGAACAAAGATCTACGGGATCAAGTACAGGAGTTTGAAAGGGTTAGAGTCTTATACTACTCAGTGTATAATTATGAAGGCCTATACATGAGTTTGAAAGGGTTAGAGTCTCATACTACTTGGTGTAAATAGATGAAATCATAAATACGAGTTTGAAAGGGTTAGAGTCTCATACTACTCGGTGTATATCTATGAAATCTTATTCACGAGTTTGAAAGGGTTAAAGTCTCATACTACTCGATGTATAAGACAATTAATTATATGAGTAAATGTGGTATTTGTACTTTTGATATTTTATATAGTACAGTTATTTACTTACTGAGTTTTTAAATAAACTTACACTCCCTATAATTATCTTTTCAGATACAATAATCAAGGAAGAAGAGTATCTGATTGAAGATTAGAAGCCCCTTGAAAATATTCTCCATTTCTGTCTGGTGGGATACTAGTACTTATTAATGTGAATACTAGGAACGTTCTGTACATTCTATAGGTCTCCTAGGCTTGCGATGAGATAAACACATCAGATTATGTATGCCTATATTTGTTTATCAGATGAATATAATTCTGTCATGTGGAATGAATGATTGAGGTTGAATGTAAAATCTTACAGAATATATGTATATAACTCATGTTTGAGAATTTTATTAAATGAGTAGTTGTAGATATTAAGATTGTCTAGGATTTCGGGATACCACTGAGGTTTTCCTAAGAATAGTATTTTTTCACATGTTCAATTTTTGGGGTGTGATAAATTTGGTATCAGAGGATAGGTTTTATAGGTCCCCTATAGAGTACAGAGCACAGTGATCTTTGTGGGCCCTTCCCTATTGTCATGAGCCGCGGCATGTCCATAGGATTAGGTTTCATAAAAGACTTTGTAGAGTATAATGTCATTTTATAGATAACTTTTCAGTGGGGCTACTAAGTGATATTTTGTTTATGTCTGAAAAGTGTTTGTTATGTGTGTAGATCTTTGACAATTCAATGTCAGAAGGATCTTCTAATAATAATGAGCATGTGGGTCCAAGGAGGGCCATAATTCCACCAGTACATGTGCAAGATGATCCTAACCATGGTGATAGTTTACATGCTCAAAATACTAAGAGCGCAGCTAGTGATCAAGCAAGGAGAGTCGAACCTGTCGCTCAGATTGATAATGCGACTATTGCATATATGATTAGCTTAATGAATGAACGGTTTGACCGATTTGAGGCTAAAATGAGAGGTCGAGCTACACAAGCTAACCTGCCAGTGGATTCTCCTATTGTTGAAGCTGAAATTGTACCACCAGTTCAGTTAGCTGGAGAGGGTAATGTAAGGGAGGTAAAAATGTCTGAATTCTAGAAAATGAGGCCTCCTACTTTTTCAGGAGAAGATCCCAAAGAGGACCCACAATGTTTCCTTGAAGATTGTGAAGCAATCTGTGATGCTATAGGGTGTTCTCCTACTCAAAAAGTAGAATTCACTTCCTTTCAGTTGAAGGGTAGGGCTGGTAAATGGTGGAGGAACTGGAAGAAAGCAAGAATTCAAGGCGCACCACCAGTTATGTGGACGGAGTTTTACAGATTGGTTATGGATGAATTTCTCCCGGCAAGTGAACGATCATCTAGGGCAAGGGATTTTTTGTATCGACGGCAGGGAACCATGACTGTTGATGAATATTCTACTCAGTTTGTTAAATTATCTGAATATGCCCCTGAAATCATTCCTTTTGAAAGAAAAAAAATAGAAAAGTTTGTGGAAGGACTTCGTGACGCCTTATATGATCAAGTGGGTTCCAATATGAACGATTACTCTTCATACTCAGAAGCTGTTGATGTGGCCCGAAGGATGGAAAGGAGGTCAAAGAATAAAGAAGAATATCGACAAAAGAAGAAAGCTAGATATAAGAGATCTTTTGATCAAGGGGAAGACTCAGGGACTTTGAAACCCTTTATTGCATCACAACATGCTCCAACCACTCCTACTAAGTCATCTTATTCTACAACTAGTGTGGCTAAGCCTCGTTCAGATATCAGGGGCGGTTTCAGCTCTTCTAATAGAGGAGGTACTCAAACTAAAAGGGAAAAACCTCAGTGTCCTGGATGTAAAAAGTTTCACTTCGGAGAATGCAGGTTAAACATTATTGGTACACCTTGTTTTAACTGTGGACAAAAGGGATATTTTATAAGAGAGTGCCCTCAGCTCATAACAGGACCAGGTCAAGGGTCTGCTTGGCCATCTCGACCACAATCTATTTCTGCTTCTGTTACTCGAACACCAACCCCTTCAATAGGGGGTAGTATGGGAAGAGGTTCTGGAAGAGGCTAAGGAGACCGTGAAAAACAAGCTGTTGGCAGAGGAAATGCAAGAGTATATGCTCTAACCCGACAAGATGCTCAAACATCCAATATTGTAGTTACAGGTATATTATCTGTCAATACTTTTGCTGCACGTATTTTGTTTGATCTTGGTTCTACTCACTCGTATGTGTCACCTCTATTTGCCAAGAGATTTGAATCTGATCCGATTACTCTCAAGGAACCATTCTTGGTTTCCACACCGATGAGAGAGACTTGGGTAGTTAAAACAAGTTGTTGTTCTTGTAAAATAATTATTGGAGGTATGGAAACTGAGATAGATCTTATAATTCTCAACATGTTAGATTTTGATGTGATTTTAGGGATGGATTGGCTATCTTCTTGTCATGCTACTATAAATTGTCGTGATAAGGTTATTTCCTTTAATATGCCAGAGAGGAGTAATTTTGTGTTTCAAGGAGATCGAAGTGATGTACTTTGCAACATGATATCTATGTTAAGTGCCCGGCATATGTTGCGAAAAGGATGTCAGGGATTTCTAGCTTTTGTCAAAGATTTAGAAAAGAAAGAACATAGGTTAGAAGATATACATGTGGTTAATGAATTCCCAGACATGTTCCCAGAAGATCTACCTGGATTACCTCCAGAAAGAGATATTGAGTTCGGTATTGATTTGGTCCCAAACACACGACCAATTTCAATTCCACCTTATCGTATGGCTCTTGCTGAGCTAAAAGAACTTAAAGGACAATTGGAAGATTTGTTAAACAAAAGGTTTATTCGCCCAAGTTTTTCATCTTGGGGTGATGCTGTTCTTTTTGTGAAAAAGAAAGATGGTTTTATGAGATTATGTATAGATTATCGTCAGCTGAATAAAGTCACGGTGAAGAATAAGTATCCTTTACCAAGGATAGACGATTTGTTTGATTAGCTTCAAGGAGCAAAATACTTCTCAAAGATTGATCTAAGGTCTGGATATCATCAGTTACGAATTAAGAATGATGATATACCTAAGACTGCTTTTCGTACACAGTATGGACATTATGAGTTTCTCGTGATGTCTTTTGGGTTGACAAATGCACCAGCAGCATTTATAGATTTAATGAACAGAGTGTTCAAATCATTCCTTGATAAGTTTGTAATTGTATTTATTGATGACATTTTGGTGTATTCAAAGAGTCATGAAGAACATACTGAACATTTGAGAATGGTGCTTCAGACCTTAAGAGAGCATCAGTTGTACGTAAAGCTCTCAAAATGTGAATTATGGATGAGTCATGTAACATTCTTGGGACATGTTATTTCTCAGGAAGGCATTCATGTAGATCCAAGTAAAATTGAAGCAGTAAAACAATGGCCTAGACCAACAACAGTGTCTGAGGTATGTAGTTTTCTTGGCTTAGCAGGGTATTATCATCGCTTTGTTAAAGATTTCTCCAAGACAACACTCCCATTAAATAAGTTAACTCAAAAGAATGTTAAATACATTTGGGATGATTCATGTGAGCAAAGTTTCACCTAATTGAAAGAGTGTTTAACTTCTGCACCAGTCTTAATCCTACCATCAGGACCAGGGGATTACTCTGTATTCTGTGATGCCTCAAAGATAGGCTTAGGGTGTGTGCTGATGCAACATGGTAGAGTCATAGTTTATGGCTCACATCAGCTTAAAAAGCATGAATTGAATTACCCCACTCATGATTTGGAAATGGCAGCTGTAGTGTTTTCCTTAAAGATTTGGAGACATTACTTGTATGGGGAGACTTGTAAAATTTTCACAGATCATAAAAGTCTTAAGTACATTTTTGAGTAGAAAGATCTTAATCTAAGACAACGAAGGTGGACGGAACTTCTGAAAGATTATGATTGTACCATCCTTTACCATCCAAGTAAAGCAAATGTGGTGACTGATGCCCTAAGTCGAAAGTCTATGGGAAGTTTAGCTCACATTGCCATTATAAGGAGGTCTCTAATACATGAACTACAAGAATTAGAAGCTAATGGAGTATTCTTTGAGATCACTGAGTCAGGTACATTTCTGGCTCATTTAACAGTTAGATCATCCCTTGTTGAAAAAGTAAAAGCAACTTTATAAAATGACATCGATATGGTCAAAATCAGAGATAAGGCAATGGAAGGTTTAGTACCAAGTTTCTTGGTAGATGAAGAAGGAGTCTTATGGTTTAATGGGAGACTATGTGTCCCCAACATTGAATCTTTGAAACATGGTTCGCTATACGTTGTACATCCTGGTGTTGTGAAAATGTATCAAGACTTGAAACAAGTTTACTGGTGGGAGGGCATGAAACGAGATGTGACTGAATTTGTAGCTCAATGTTTGACTTGTCAGCAGGTTAAAGCTGAACATTGACAACCACCTGGTTTGATAAAAAAACTAGATATTCCCGAATGGAAATGGGAAAGGATCACTATAGATTTTGTAGTAGGTTTACCCCAGTCAATAAAAGAAAATGACTCAATATGGGTCATAGTGGATCGACTTACTAAGTCAGTACATTTTCTTCCTGTTCATACCATTTTCAGTGTAGCAAAACTTGCTCGACTTTATGTTAAAGAAATAGTAAAACTTCATGGTGTGCCAATATCCATTATATCAGACCGAGGACCTCAGTTTACTTCTCGATTCTGGAAAGTCTTTCAAGAGGCTTTAGGTACCAAAGTAAATCTTAGCACAGTATTCCATCTTCAGACTGATGGACAGTCTGAAAGGACAATTCAGACTTTAGAGGATATGCTAAGAGCTTGTGTGATGGATTTCAGTGGAAGTTGGGAAGATCATTTGTCTCTTATTGAATTTGCTTATAATAACAGTTACCAAGCTAGTATCCAAATAGCACCTTTTGAGGCTCTATATGGGAAACGGTGTCGATCTCCTATAGGTTGGTTTGAACTTGGTGAAATCAAAATATTTGGACTTGAGATGATACAAGAAGATATAAATAAAGTTAAACTTATCAAAGAGAAGTTGTTAACTGCTCAGAGTAGACAGAAGTCTTATGCGGACAACCGACGACGTGACCTTAAATTTGCAATAGGTGACATAGTTTTCTTATGAATCTCACCTATGAAGGGAGTAATGAGATTCGGGAAGAAAGGGAAACTTAGTTCAAGGTATGTTGGCCCATATGAGGTTGTAGACAGAGTGGATAAGGTGGCATACCGCCTAGACCTACCTTTAGACCTAGAGGGAGTTCATCCAATATTTCATGTGTCCATACTACGGAAGTATCTTCCTGATCCTTCTCATGTCATTCAACCCTAAGAAGTTTATTTTGATGAAACTCTCACCTACGAAGAGGTACCAATAGCTATTCTTGATAGAAAAGTCAAAAAATTACGCACTAAGAAAATTTCTACTATCAAGGTTCTTTGGAGAAATCATTCTCGCGAGGAAGCTACGTGGGAGGCAGAAGATGAAATGTGGAAAAAATATCCACATTTGTTTGAAATTTGAGGTAAGATTTTAATTTGGAGAACCAAATTTTTTTAAAGGGGGGTAGAATGTAATACCCGTTAATTTTGGAGTATAATTCATTTAAGAGTATTTTAGAATTTCACAACATTACTTTAGTTATTTACTTTTGTCATTTTAATTTTCATATTTAATTATTCTCTTTGAATATTATTTATGAAAATTGAGTTAAATGACTAGACTTGATATTTGTACCTTGTGAGGTATATTCTTAAGAATAATGGAATTTGTGGGAAAAAAAAGGATTGAATTTACTTAATTGAAGAATTAATTAAGGTATTTTGTATGTTGGGTCAAATGGGTTTGGGCGGTGGGTATGGATACCCATTAGGTTATCCAACTAACCCACTAAGTTTTAGCTCCCTCTCTCTCTTCTTCATTTCACTTTCTCACTTCTTCTTCATTTTCACTCTCTCACATTCTCTCAACCTTCAAGCTTCCCCTCTCAACTCTTCCATTGATTTGGTGTTGTTTTTGAAAATCGTTCGGTTCAAAAGCTTAGTAAAGATCAAAGGTAAGTTTTAATCTCATTATTTTCCTCAAATTTCAGTTTATGTGAAAGATTGGAGGAGATTTTGTTCTTGAAGATTTTGATGATAATTCATGGATTTGAGTTGTTTTGGAGGTTTTTGAGTTAAGATTGAGTTAAGTAAGTTATGAGAGATGAAATTTTGGTTTAGAAACAAGAAATTATAAGATAAAAAATTTTGGAAGATTTTATGCAAAATTCGAAGTTACTGTAGCAACTGGAAAATCTAAAAATTTTCGAGTTTACTGTAACAGTCACTGTAGTGTCGGCAGTCAATGATACTGTAGCAGTCAACGTACTGTAGCAACCGTCACTGTAGTGAATAGTTACTGTAGTTACGTTGACCGTTACTGTAGCTACGTTGACCGTTTCTATAGCAATCAGAAAATATCGCATATTTTCATGATTTCGTTCCCTTTCTTATTTTTCCTTATGATATCTTTTACTAGGAATTTTTTCTATACAAATTCTAGTGTGGAACAAGATAAATTTGGACAAATATCAATATAAGTGAATAACCTTGCTAAGCTAGTTTGATATTATTAGTCAAAGTATAATTAAGTCTCATTTATAATATTATTTGGATATTAAGCAATCATTTTTTTTTTTCAGATGACAGTATATGATAATTGGTATATTTTTTTTACAGAAATTCACAGGAATAAGAGTATCTATAAATTAATTTATTTCATGGTAATTGCACTATGTGATAAATTCTCATTATTTTATTAATGAACAAAAATCTACGGGATCTAGTACATGAGTTTGAAAGGGTTAGAGTCCCATACTACTCAGTGTATAATTATGAAAGCCTATACATGAGTTTGAAAGGGTTAGAGTCCCATACTACTTGGTGTAAATAGATGAAATCATAAATACTAGTTTGAAAGGGTTAGAGTCTCATACTACTCGGTGTATATCTATGAAATCTTATTCACGAGTTTGAAAAGGTTAGAGTCTCATACTACTTGATGTATAAGACAATTAATTATATAAGTAAATGTGGTATTTGTACTTTTGATATTTTATATACTACAGTTATTTACTTACTGAGTTTTTAAATAAACTCACACTCCCTATGATTATCTTTTCAGATACAGTAAACAAGGAAGAAGAGTATCTGATTGAAGATTAGAAGCCTCTTGGAAATATTCTCCATTTCTGTCTGGTGGGATACCAGTACTTATTAATGTGAATACTAGGAACGCTCTGTACATTCTATAGGTCTCCTAGGCTTGCGATGAGATAAACACATCAGATTATGTATGCCTATATTTGTTTATCAGATGAATATAATTCTGTCGTGTGGAATGAATGATTGAGGTTGAATGTAAAACCTTACAGAATATATGTACTGTAATACCCATGAAAAATAAAATATAAATGCGTGTTTTCAAACTACTGTTATTATTTCAGTATACGGTACTATTCACCCATATAATACTATTTACGTATATGGTACTGTTCATTTATACAATCAAAATGTCAAATACTAGATGTGGTTTGGTCATAAAAGAAAACTAGAAAGAAATTTGTAGGAGAAAATGACGTTTTATGTGTAAAAATACCCTCAGGGACTAAATTGAAAGGACTGAATTGAAAAGAAACTTAAAGGTTTAAGGTGAAAGGATAGTTTTCCCTTTAAAATTTCTAATAGTAAATAAACGAAAATTTTCCATCGTACGCGTAAGGTGCACAGTAACTACATTATTAGAAATGTCATTTTCATGAATAGTAAATTGAATATTTTATTAGCGCATAGTGTCAAATAGTACCCTTGACTTTTACTATAAATAGGCCCTTCCATTTCACTTCTAAACTCACACCTTCAACTTCTCTTCTTCCCTCCTTAAGTTTCTCTTGCTCCGACGCTAGGCTTCTGAGATTTTGGGCCTTTCCGTTTTTGCTTAGGTAAGGATACTATGCCCTTTCTATGTCTTTCAAATTTTAGAAGTTATTTTCTTAAGTATGCTCTGTGGTTGCGGCTTTGGCCAATCTTCCACATCAGAAAAACTGTTGTTAGCTGTTATTTTGATTCTCTGATTACCGAAATAGAATATAATCTGTGGAGAATACATGTCTAGGAAAGTTCTGGCTAAGGAAAGACCTGGTTTTTAAGTGTGTCCAGTGTGACCCTCCACTCTTTCCTGGGAACTTACCTGGTGTACTCTTTTACAGATTGTATTCTGTATTTCTGGTATGAATAGTGACCGTATGAATAGTACCCGTACGTATGAACAGTATCTGTACGAAAACGATCTTAACGTATTTTCTGTAATCTTTCATGAAAATCTCTGTAGCGGAACACTGAAATTCACCTGCGTACTCTTGTCCGTAACGATTTAGAGAAGTGATACTCGTACGGAATCCAGGTGAGTGAAACGACCCTGTTTTAATAGAGTTTTAGCATTACTGGTGATAAAAAGTATGTCGTAGGACACTCCCAAGATTCATAGGGGGAAATTGGATTCAGAATGACGAATATAATGAGATAATTAATCCAGAAGTATGGATAAGACAAAGCAAGTATCTCATGATGATATGAAATTTGAATCATATAGTTATATACTATACCTGTTATATGGATGAGTATTATATTGTGCTTCTGATTATGATATGAACTGTTGTACTATTGATTGTGATTGAGCGGTACAGTACCCCCTCTCACGGCAAGGCGAAAAAAACCCGGGTTAAAGGGTGTCTTGACCAATGAGTGTGGAGACAACGATTCCCTCAGTAGGGATATAGCCCGGATTGGTGATAAATCCGTGAGGCACCCTAGCTAAGAGGATGAGGTTGTGCGTCATGGCGGAAAAATACAAAATTGGTGAGCCGGCCTGTGTGCGCTCTCCGGGATATATTGCCATTGACGAGTACTAGTATCGTTTGTTGAATTGGATGAAATTTTCTTGTATGTAATTTCTAACTATGTCTATTGGTTGAGCTTGAGCCTTCGGATATGCTTGCATGACTGGTGATGTATTTGAATTTTATTAACGCGAGGCCGATTTGCTCACTGAGTTTAAAAGCTCACACTCTCTGTACAAACTTTTTGTTCAGATCAGGTTGCCGCTGAAGTACATCCGCTAGAGGAGTAGATCACGTTGGACCTTCCCGCTGTCGGGTAGGCCCTTCTTTTGTTATACAGTATGTTGCTCTGTAACCGTCTAGGACATCTAGGTCATGAGTTTGGTATTTGGCTTGTATTTCAGTATGATAATGTATTTTGTACTGAGGATCTATTATTTTTAATTAAGAAAATCTGATGTATTTTCTTTGTATTTATTAAGGAATGGTATTTTGAGAATATAGAGATAATGACTAACGATTTTACTTGTGGGAAGAATTTATCGAAAGGCTTACAGTGATGGGATATTCATCATTGTGCCGGTCATGTGCCTAGAAAATGGGTCGTGACATGTACATAACTCATGTTTGAGAATTTTATCAAATGAGTAGTTGTAGATATTAAGATTGTTCAGGATTTCGGGATACCACTGAGGTTTTCCTAAAAATAGTATCTTTTCACATGTTCAATTTTTGGGATGTGACAATTTAATTAGCATTGAGATTCGTTAAAGTAATTTTTAGATTCTTTTAAATTTATTTTGATTGATTATTTTTGTTTTTAGGAACTTAAAAGAAAAGAAAGAGATGGAAAAGTCAAAGAAAATATGATATAAAAACTAGCAAGTGAATGTCAAGGCATTCAAACTAGATGTTGTAATATCACGTTAGGGATGGTAACGAGATGGATCGGGGCGGGTTTTTTACTACCTGTCCTCTCTTTGCACACTTATATTTTGCCCTGTTCCCGCTCCGTTGCCCAGCGGGTTTTTTTTGCCCCATCCCGGAACCCGCAGGTAATTTTAATACTCGCCCCGCCCCGCCCTGAAGTCATTCTATTGAGTGGCTTTTCCCATACCCTAACCCGTACTCGTACCCCGAATATTGCTTAAATATTATATATATATATATATATATATATATATATATATATATATATATATATATATATATATCATTTGCGAATCAAGGGCACCTCCTTAGCCCCAAAGCTAAGGATGTTCCTTGGCCTTCCATAGCCATTGGGTGGCTGTGGGTCTCACTTGGACAGGTGGGGCCCACAGCCATCCAATGGCTGTGGAGGGGGCTAAGGAGACTTCCCTCTTCCATCATTTGCAGGTCTCCTTCAATGAATTCATGTGTGTGTATTTAACAATTTGTAGATGAAGCCGCTTTTCTTCTTTTTTTTTTTTTATTCATTTTCGTATCAAACAATTTCACATTTCTAGCTTTACATTGCCTATATATATACTTATATTATATATTCATATTATATATATATATATATACACATTCATGGCAGATCGGGGCGGGGAGGACATTACCCCATCCCCCCTGAACCCGCAGTTGTATATTCGGGGAATCTCCGAACCCGTCCCGTTCCCTGGTCAACCATTGAATAACCCGATCCGAACGGGGGTGGGGTGGATCGGGTTAGCCGGGTTTGGGTGGGTATTACCATCCCTATATCACGTTAGGAATTAAAGGAAGGGCAAAATTGTCATTCTACAAAACTCTACATACATAATGTGCAAAAGCTTTAAAAAAAAAAAGAGATACATGCCGGAGGCAGCTGGACACATATAGGAGTTCTTCATTTTTTTTCTTCATCTCTTCTTCATTTTTCTTTTGGTTTTGATGGCAAAACTCATGAATTTTGTTATTATGGTTGAATTATTTGTCATAAGTGGCTAGATTTTTCTTGTTATGGGGAAGATATAGCTTCTTTTGAATTCTGTGGCTTGAAATTTCTTATGATAATCTAAGTTTATTTTCTTATTGAGCAATTATTTCTGTGTTTAATGTTTTCTCATTTTGACTTTGGAAATTGAATTAGGTTTCATGTAGGAGATTGGGAAATTCATACATGAATGTTTTCCTATTGAAATAATTGCCAGAAATTAATTTGATTTAGGAATAGATAAATTGTTTGTGTGGTTGTAATTGAATCTATTTGCTCTTGTTGTCTATTCCTGATTAAATTGGTCTAAGGAATTAGGAAATTTAATTAGGTCAATAGAGTTAATTTACCAAGAGATTAAGTTTTAACTAAAATTGATAATTAATTTATCAATGTAGAAATTAAAAACTTATATTAAAATAGAAATTTAGCCGCTGTTAGATAGGATAGCGAAATTGAATCTCTAACACTTTGGTAATTGCAATTTCTTAATATTTGTTTAGTTTATCAGTGTTAATTTTCTTGCTTGGTAGTTGTAGTTTAATCAATTATTAATAATTTATTTTAGTTTATTTTTTTCACATATTTAAAATCGATCATCTAAATAGTTTAATAATCGTAAAATTGATACTTGACTCTTGTAATTCTCATGGGATCGACACTTTATTAACTTTCTATATTATTTATTGTATATATGTAAACCAATAAGATTCAAATTCTCGTTAAATGAAAACCTAAGATTGTGGTAAGCCGGGTAGGAATTTCTAAGAGCATCTACAATGGTGGTTCTTAAGGAGTTTTTAAATTTAATAATCGGTTCTTATTTTAGTTCACCATGTTAGCTGCCACATGTAAGAACCGTTCTTATATGACAACCAATTTTATACAAAAAATAATAATAAAATAATTAACTCACAATAAATATTAGTAGAGTTAAGAATTTTTATTTAATAAGGGTTAATCTAGTTCTAAACCATAATCGAGTGAGTACGATTTCTCTGCTATTAGACAAAGAAAAGCACCTAATTTTTTTAGCAACGGTTTTAACCGTTGCTAATATTTTTACTGTTAAAATCATTGTTGAAATTTAAAAACCGTTGCTAAAATAGAAGCGTTGTTAATTTTCGCAACAGTTTTTATTTTTTACAACACTTTTGTTTTAGCATCGGCTTTTAAATTTCAACAACAATTTTAACCGTTGCTAAAAATATTAGCAACGATTTTATCGAAAAGCGGAGAAACCGTTCGCAACAATAATCCTATGGATGTCCTTTTCACGATTATCCTCTCTCTGCGTCTTGCACGCTGGATTTTTGGGAAGGAGAGAGAAATAGACAAATGAGGAAGAGCGAGAAAAAAATAAATCCGAAAGCGAGCGAACCTTATCCTTCGCACCTGTCACTGCGAAACCCTCTACATTGCTTCTTCTCTTCTTCCTCCTTCAGTCGTCTCCGATGTCCGACTTCGATTCTTGATTATTAATATCTGCTTTCGTTTTACATTTTCAGCCTTCTCTCTCTCTCTCTCTCTCTCTCTCTCTCTCTCTCTCTTTCTCTCTCTCTCTCTCTCCCCATGGCTGCCGCAGCTAGTGCTTCATCTTCCATCTGCAATCGAATCTATAACCTCTACTTCACTCCTTCTTCCTTCTCTATCACCGCCAAAATTCCTCAAAGACCTATTTTCCAAAAACCTCTCAACCTCAATCTCAAATCTCAACTCCTCAATTCCTCTCCTCTCTCGCTCTTCCATCTTCCTCTGGCTTCTGCTGCCTTCGATGGATTCGAAGTCGCTCAAGACAGCTCAGATGCACAGCTAGAAGATTCAGAACCAGAGGCTGAACCCTTGGAGAAGCCACAAGAAGAAACGGAAGAGGAGGAAGAGCAGAAGTTATCAGACTCAAACGGAGCAGGGAGACTGTATGTCGGAAATTTGCCGTATTCAATGACTTCCTTCGAGTTAACTGAAATTTTCAGCGAGGCTGGCAATGTGGTCTCTGTCGAGGTTGCGAATTTCTCTGTTCTGTCTTTACGTAATTTTGTGCTCTTCGTTTTTATTTTCCCCGTTTAATTGATAAATTTCAAGTTTATTTGTTGGGACTTTATAGTAATCTAATTGGTGATTGTGCTTATTTCGCATTATTCGATTCCACAGATCGTATATGATCGCGTTACGGACAGAAGCAGAGGATTTGCATTTGTTACGATGGGGAGCGCCGAAGATGCTCAAGAAGCCATTCGAATGTTTGATGGCTCTGTAAGTTTCACACGCATTAACGTGAACCAAATTCCATAAATACAAATTCCAAACGAATGATTAACATAAGCGCTTCTATGTAAGTGTATATTGAGAGAATTGTTACTCTAATTTGAAGTATCATCCAACAAGCAATAAGCTCATCCAGACCTGTGAGAATTTTCATTATGTGATTATGGCTCAAAAGTACTTCAAAGTCAAGAAAGAAGATGATAATAATTAGGGTAAGTTACACTATTATGCCATGAGGTGTGTCTAAATTACACTTTCTCTCGCTTCAAATATTATATTGGTACTTTTCTTGATAAATAATGCAAAAGCGTTTCCTTTAATCCATTTATTATCAAATTAGCTAACTTTCTGCACAGCATAAAAATATAATTTTATTTTTAATATAATAGTAAGACAATTAATATAAAATTGAGGTATTATTTTTTATATGACAATAAAAATTAAGTTTATTATTTAAAAGAATGTATATTGTACAAAACTTAAAAAAATATAGTGTAAATTACTGATTTAGTCATATAAAGATTACAAATAACTCAATTTTGGTTATTGAAAAATCAAATGTCTCAATTTAGTTTCTAAAAGTTTGTATATGTCTCAATTTTATCTTTTTGTTTGTCACAGTGACTTTTGACCACAAAAAATTTGAGATTTAGTAACAGTAGATTTTGTAATTTATTAAAAAAAATTGAATTGAGATAAATTATAATCTTTTTTGAACTAAATCAGTAATTCACTTAAAAATATAATAGAGGAGAATGAGTGTATTATTTAAAACAAGAAGGATACCACATAATTTTGCAATGCCTCAAGGAAAATTTATCCTAATGAGTAGTAAGTACTATGGTTTTCAAGTTATGTTTGCAATTAAATTGCTGACTCTCAAATAAACCGAAGTTTAATGCAAACCTGAATGGGTGTGACTGTGATGGTGAGTAGCAAATAGGAGGAAGGACAGTGAAGGTGAACATCCCAGAAGTGCCGAGAGGGGGTGAGAGGCTAGTAATGGGGCCTAAAGTAAGGAACAACTACAGAGGCTTCAAAGACAGCCCTCACAAGATATATGCTGGAAACCTTGGTTGGGGCTTGACCTCACAGGGTCTCAGGGATGCTTTTGCCAACCAGCCAGGCTTTCTGAGTGCCAAGGTCATATATGAGAGGGACACCGGAAGATCTCGAGGTTTTGGGTTTGTCTCTTTTCAGTCTGCTGAGGATGTTGAGCCTGCTTTGAATGCTATGAATGGTGTGGTAAGAACTAAGAAACGACCCTCGTAGCTTCGGTTTGTTGCAGCAATGACTTTATCCTTGTTATGTCGTTGTATAGGTGTCTGACTATGAACATTTTGAATGTAAATGTAATGCTTTTTCAGGAGGTTCAAGGCAGGGCTTTGCGACTGAATTTGGCTGCAGATAGGACTTCTTCGTCGACTCCATCAATGGAGGAAAGTGCTGAAAATAATGTTGATAGCTCGGAATTGGTATCTAGCGTCAGCACATGAGGATTTTTGCCCTTTCACTTCTTATTTCCAGTTATTTCTTAGTCAAATTGGTAAATACAAACTATACCTCCAGGCAGTTGTGGTATGTGTGTCTTGAACAGATACTAAACATTTTTTTTAAGCAATCGATATTAAATTAAATCCATAGTTTCGTCATTATGAGAGAAATATTTCCCATAATCTAACGGATTCCTGAATATATATTTGCCTCGTGAGGATTAAGGAATGTCGGAAATAGTTAAATATGCTTTATAAAATGAAAAATGAAAAAAAAAATATAATTGATCATGGGGACTACCAGAGTTTCGTCATAGGATTACCAGAGAAAATTATACTTGATCATGGGGATCTTTGGGCTTGTGTTCCCACATTAGATTACACAATACACATACATGTCCGGCTTGAAAAACAGTGCGAGGGATAAAAAGAAAGAAATGGTAGCAGAGAAATCTGTTTTGCACCAAGAAGACCCCAGTATACAATCATAACACACTAATCTGTCACTAACGAGAATGCTCTAGGGGTAATCGCTTCTCAGTGTATCACTTTTGGCAAAAGGGTAGACACTTGACTATCGGCTTTCACTTCATGAACAAGGAAGTAGTGGCTTTTCGATAAAAATGAAGGAGGGGAGAACTGAAAGCCCAAGTAAATCAATGAAAAGAGCAAAGCCGCTTAAAGTCTGTCTATGAAGTAGTACCACCAGCTAGAAGAACATCTGCTGCAGAATCCAAGTCATGAGGGAAAAAAATCCTGCAAAGCAAATAATGGTATAAGTTATCCAGATTCTGCAACATTCCATTATATTGCAGCAAATAATGACTTCTGTCCTATGAAACACAGACACAGTAAAAAAAGAGTTGTGTATGTGATCGTCTTAAAAGGCATTGTCAATGAGATGTAATAGAACTGAGTCTGAGCAGATTGAAAATTCAAACAAAAGAATAGGAAACTGATTGGCTACAATGGCCAAATCCCAAAATAGATCCGAACTATGATATCAGAACATCAAGTACAAAAAAGAGAAAACAGAAGAAAGCCACTGAGGGAAAAAAATGATATTCAATTATCTCAGGCGTGTAGCAGAGTTCCTAACAGTCTCCATTTCGTATGCACTTGTACATTTATGCATGCAACTTATTCATCTACCCAATATCCACACAATTAGTTCAGTGTAATCTCTAACATGTAACATAATAAGTAGCAGAAAACAGCAACAAAATTCAATCAAGGCATTTATCAGCTAATTCAGTTGTCTGACCTGGTCTTTCTAGGAGTTTCCCTTTTTTTCTTTCCCAAAATACACTATTAACATATAATTCACTCAACTAAAACTCATTCATTACTTTCAAGAAATTGCTCAACCACGAACATAAAATTTAATTTAAGATCAATGATTTCACAAGTGACCACAGAAAGTTTCCATCAGCGATGAACAAGTCCAGAAACAGGAACTACATTACCTGCAAGTGTTGAGGTATAATGTTTCACTAAGCTTGTCCAAGTCATTGATGCCTTTACAGCCAGCAACCACCTCAAGAACTTGCCTGGAAAATTGCATCCATATTTTTCAAAGAAAAATGTAAATCCTTTTCTAAAGTTAAACCAACTTAGGTCTAAGGTGTTTATCAATGGCAAAAGTTGAGGTCAAACTAGCCAGATAATACTTAAATGTTCGTTTAACAAATTAGAAAGCTTCAACATTCCTAACTACATTTATAACCACTTGAAGATTTTTTCTTGAAATAATAGTATCACAATGATGTTACCAGTACATGAACTTAGAAGTTGACACAATCTGGCATTACGCAAAATTATTTCCCTCACCTAACTAAACAAGGTTCATTGCGGCCTTTGACAATGCACTCTTGTTCATACTTCTCTTTCTTTTTTGAAGGCCATGTGGATTTAACATACCCAATCCCTGCATGAGTGTTCTTGATTTCACAGTATGGTGAGTCTGTTTCAATCATCATTCTCTCAACAGGAATACTCTTCACAACATCAAGATTCTCAGTTGTCTTCAGAGAGCATCCATTTATGCCTGTCATAGTACCACATCAGGTATCGTTAGTGAGATTCAATTGGAAATTTAGCATCCAGTTAAGATAATCCTAGATCTAAAAATACAAATTTAGGCAAGTATATTAGCAAGGAAGCACATCAGTTAGTTTGTAGAACTGTAGAAGCACAAACAAAAAGCCATTGCCTGCAAAACCAGTGTTCTAATAACTGGATAGGACCGGCGATCAACCAGATTAACTACGAATCAGCCTGGTTATTGGTCCAGCTAGCCTATAAAATCCAGAACCCGTCAAAATACCATATATATTTGTGTCTCAATAAATTCTAATTTATGCATTATAAATATATATATACACACACATATAATATATAGTTCTCTAAATCATATATTAGATGTATCTAGATTCACCATTTTACTTTCACTCTTTTTTGTTTTTAATTTTACCCAATCATATATTACATATATTTGTAACTCATTATTTGGTTACCAGATAAAACAAACCTAACAATGTTGAAGAGATTGATATACCTATGTACATATTATCAAATGAGAGAAGCTTAGTACAATCTTCTGCACTACCGGTAAATGAATGGGCCACTCCAGCAGTGAACCTGTTGTATAAATGGAAATGATAAAGTCTATTTAACTCCCCCAAGTCATGATGTGACAAATACAATCAGTAGAAACACATTCAGTTTGTGTTAAAATTAAAGGTATAACTTTTGTAACGTAGGGCAAGAGATGAAAATGAACTTGAGGTTACTCCTTATATGCAAATAATACAATTCTTATATTGTATGAGCTGTCAAAGATTCAAAGCATGATCTCCAACCCAATCACGTTTCAAGTTTATACAATGTATTATCGATGGCATTTAGTAGGACATAACTCAGCCCTAATATGCTATTTTTTGTTTTAGGTTTTATCATTTACTGCATACCAACATGACCAAAAATCTTTGCAAGGACAGTGCTAAATAAATTGGTAGGGAACTGTGGGTAACCCCATCCCTGCGTATCATGCTGGTGATATTAATATGGATAGTAATTAACAGAGTATATTGTCCTAATGTATATTATTTTTTTTGTTAAAAAAAAGAACAATAAGTTTATATCTTCAATTGTATAAAAAGATATAAATTTAACAACAGATACACGAAACCAGTATCACTTGATTATCTAAAAATTAAATAGTGTGACCTGGTAACCACACCTGTCCTTATTTCTCTCAACTAATTCGCAGAAATCTGCAGCTGCTGCTCGCATGTGCAAAAACATTGGCAGTTTTGTGATACATGCTAATTCAAATTGCTTCTCAAAATACCTTGCTTTCACAATTAAAAAAAAAATCAATAAGATGATATTAATAATTGAAGGAAACAAAAAGAAGAGAAAATTCCTCAAGTATCTAAAATACTTCTTCTATAACTGCATACTTCTTTTGAATCTCTGCACTGCAAAAATGAAGCCTGTCATAATCTAATCCACATTCTCCAATTGCAACCACCTTGCATATGAACAAGACTATAATTGTTATTTCCAAAAGATAAGACATCATTACAGGATAATAGTTTTTTTCATATCTATGCTATAAGCATACCTTTCCTTTCTGAATTCCCTCTTTAGCCAATGTTAAAAGAGCCTGAAAATGCTTTTCTGGATCTCCATTCTCCTCAAATTCCTGGAACAATATTCTAAGTCATATAAAAATACTTCAAATCAAAACAACCATCTAAAGAAATTTTCTTAAGGAGGAAAACAACCTTGCAACGTGTTGGATGCACACCAACTGTGCAGAAAAGCCGTCCTATATTCAAACAATTAATCATTAAAAAGCTGAAGAGACAAATTCCGCATTTTAAAGTCTATAGAGAAGAGAAAGTATGGTGATATGAACAAACCATCTGTTTCTGCAATTGCAAGAGCTTCCCTTGATTCCTCAAGGGACCCACCAGTTACCTGCAACATACAAGACAAGTCCACACATTAAAACCCATTTTATTTTAAGGAATCAAATTTATGTCCACAGATAATAATCACATTCCTCTTGATTGCTGCTTTAGGGATTTAAGATAGGGTTGTTCCTCATAGGAATTTGTTGCTATAGTGCCGTCCTCACTCATGGAAATACATCTTGAGAAGGAATAAGGGATTCTTGAGAGAATTGCGGATGGAATTGGACCAATTGACTCAAAACAATAACCTTTCACCGGGTGGAAACATTCAGTAAGACTACAAAGAAGAGTCCTTCACTTCTCCGCCAGTTTTTTAATCCTTCTCCTCAATGTCAAGTTTTCAGTTGTTTTTGAGTTCCACTTTTGAGGAATTTTCATGGTTTCCAAAAAGTAAGTTATTCCTATACTGCCACTGTGTCAGAAATTCACAAACTTGGGAGATTTTCGACAAATTTATAAATTTCCAAGAAAAAATTTCCCCCTCCCTCGTTTTATTTTCAGCATTTGAATCTATGGTTGCTACTTTCAAAACCTCAAGCGTCTCAACCTCTCAGATATCAAAGTTCCAGCTTGGACTTAATGGATCTCCAAAGACCTTTAAATGCTTAACGTTTTATGGGGTTTCACAAATGTCCCAATTCAAGCATAAAGAATCCGTCAAACAAAGAAGATAAGAACAACAGACATCCGTAACCAAACTTTACTTTTTTTTAAATAATAATAATAATAATAATAATAATAACAAAATTCACTCCAAATTTCACACTCGGTTTAATTTCTTTGCTTAATTTGCCCTGCTTCGGTCCGTAAGCTAAATTATATCCTTTTACAAGTCACATCTCAATAACCAAATTGAACAGAAAGTTAAAGCTAATAGCGAAGTTAAGTGTATAAAATGAGGAGAAAGAACGAGAATTAGAATGTGGTGTACAATAATTCGGTCCACCCCAGCACTCCAAGCTCTACCCAAAACCGTAGCAATATCTGAGACGTGACATTGCTTGCCGTTGTAGATTCCTCTAAACATTCCATCTGTTGAAGAAGTTTGGTGTTTAAAATTATTAAACTAGAGAATAAATAACAAAAGCGGAGTGTAAGTAATCGCCCAACAACTATTTGATAAAATGCCTGACCTGTGAAGTTGACGGCAATATCTGCATCGATTGCGCGAGAGAGGATTAGTTTAAACTTTGAAGCTTAATCGCGATAGTGAAAATGAAAATTAATTGGTCCATGCAGTTACTTACCTATCATTCGAATAATTGTCATGGCGCAGCTTAGATAACAATTCCCTAGCAACGCACTGCAGCCCTGCAAGAAGCGATTTTGCTTTGCTATATATAATATTAAGGCCTTGCTACCTGCAGGCTACCCATTCCACCGGTAACACCAACACTAGTAAACAAATAAGATTGTTTCTTTTTCTTGAGATTGAGGTTTTCTTTTTTAATGTTAAAATTGAATAATAATAATAATAATAATAATAATAATAATAATAATAATAATAATACACTAAATTTTCTTTTAGTTTATTTTTATCAAATAAATTAATTTTTTATATTACATAAATTTAAAATTTAATTTTTAATAAAACAATAAAAGCAGTTAAATTGGTGTTAAACTCTACAATGAGACCATAATTTTATTGAGTTTTTTCTTTACAAATTTTAAAATTATATACGATCCTTCTCTTTATTTTTAAAATATATACTCTTTTTATTTTAACTATAAGAAGTGCTACAACTTTAATTTATTTTAGATATTTATTGTTTTACATCACAAGGTCCATTACAAAAAGATATTGTGCAAAAAGTTATTTTCATGACGAAAAATAAATTAGAGGAAGATTTTTTAAAAAAAAATCTCAAGGGTTTTTAAAAAGGATACAAATTCAATGGAGAGATGAATTGGGTGATAAATCAAAACTTTAAACTTAGAAGATGAAGAACAACTTAGAAGGAAAACTTTTAAAGAGCATCAAGAGTTTTTATGAAAAATAGAGACTGAGTTAAGAAAGTAAAATGTTGAAGTTCAAAGAAACAAGAATAAGTGCAACAATTAAATAGAGTGGAGAGAATCAAATATAGAGATTTAACTAGTTCACCTTGTTACAAGCCTATATCAACTCCCAAAGCCATTACTTGAAATTTTTTACCATAAACCACAAGTTTTGGTTCAAATTAGAGAATTCTTCTCCTCAAGGATCTCTCTCCCTTACACGACAGATTTCTAGAATTTCACTTAAGGAATTCCAAAACTTGAGTCAAATATTATTTTTTTTCTTTTCTACAAATATCTTCTATTGAAAATTATTTTGTTTGAGACACTGTCGGACGCTAAATATAGGCACTCACTGTGTGGGAAAGTAGTCCATTCCGCTAAACTCAATCCTCATGAGTTAAGTCAAACAATATGAATGAACGAAGGGGAATGGTAGGGTATCCCTGGAGAGAGTAAACATAGAAGTTACAAGCACACTAAAATACGCGAATATCAAATGAGGTCAAGAGAATTTTCATATGTTAAGAGCAAATATTCTTATTTATCTAGAAAAAATTAAAGGTATTGTTTGGTTGGAGGAAAATGGAGGGGAGGGGAGGCAAAAGATTTTTTTAAATTGATCTTATTTGTTTTAATTAGTTTTAGGAGAGAGGAGGAAAAATAGAAGTAAAAAATCTCACTCTCTCTCATTTTTTTTCCCTCTGAAAGTGGAGGATTTGGAAGGAAGGAAAATTGTAATAATATAAAAAATATAAGTGTCCTCAACAATTTTTCTTAATACTAAGATTGTCCTCTAACTTTATTTTGTTTCTTAAATAATATATTATTAACATATTTAATTTGTGTAACTATTTGGACTAAGATTGTCCTCTAACTTTATTATTATTATTATTATTATTATTATTATTATTATTATTATTATTATTATTATACATAAATAATATATCATATGTATAACTAAATAATAAAGGATAACAAAAAATGATAACCATATTAAAAATAACTGAGTAAATTAACGTGTTAGTTACATTTTACTTAATTATTTTTTTTCTTCTAACAATAAAATTTTGGAAACTGATTATCTCCAAACTGTAGCTAAGTTCAATGACCTAAACCCTTTATCGCTCTCTTTGAAATTCTAAAAGATGTCAAAGACCCTGTTGTTTTTTTGGATAATTTTTCCCTTACCTTTTCGAATAAGTTCTTTTGCTCATGGTTTGGCAAAAACTTCTTGTTACCAGGATCCTACTTGGTGGGATAGTCTTTTCCCTAGTCTAATCCTCAATCTAGCATGTGAAGATGTTCAGAATTTGACTTGTTTAGTTTAAATAAAATAATAGTGCTTCTCTTCAAAAAAAAAGAATAAAATTAAAATCTTATAATTTTTAAAACACATTACATATTTGAGATGTTTTTTAGATAAATTAAATTGAAATTGCTAAAATGTTATATTATTTCATCATAACAAATGAGCTAACTTATTTGAATATAAATGATAACAAATTTATTGTGTTCTGTTGGTCATACAATTAAAGGGTTATAATAATTATTTTGTTTTATTTTTCCTCACCTTTCCTTACAAACTAAATAAAATAAGGTTTATTTTTCATTTGTTCCTTTCAAACTAAACCAAATAAAGAAATTTTATTTTCCCTCTCATTTCCTTCCCTCCTCTTCCCCCATTAAAATCCCTCTCCTCCACTGTCACGACCCATTTTCTGGGCACATGACCGGTACAATGATGAATCTCTCATCACTGTAAGCCTTTCGATAAATTCTACACGTGAGTTTAAAATAACAATTCCTTAATAAATATGAAGAAAATATATCAAATTTTCTTATCTAAAAATCATAGAGATGATTTACATGTAATAATAGTTTAAAATACATTATTATACTGACATACAAGCCAAATGCCAAACCCCTGACCTAGATGTCCTAGATGATTACAGAGCAGCATAATCTATAACAATAGAGGGGTCTACCCGACAGCAGGAAGGTCCAAAGTGATTTACTCCTCTAGCGGATATTCTTCGCTGGCAACCTGATCTGAACAAAAAAAATTGTACAGAGAGTGTGAGCTTTTAAACTCCGTGAGCGAATCGGCCTCGCGTTAATAAAATTCAAATACATTACCAGTCATGCAAGTATATCCGAAGGCTCATACTCAACCAATAGACATAGTTAGAAATTACATACAAGAAGATAAAAATTCATCCAATTCAACAAACGTTACTAGTACTCATCAATGGCAATATATCCCGGAGAGCGCACACAGGCCGGCTCACCAATTTTGTATATTTCCGCCATGACGCACAACCTCATCCTCTTAGCTAGGGCGCCTCACAGATTTATCACTAATCCGGGCTATATCCCTACTAAGGGAATCGTTGTCTCCACACTCATTGGTCAAGACACCCTTTCAACCGGGTTTTTCGCCTTGCCATGAGAGGGGGTACTGTCCCGCTCAATCACAATCAATAGTACAACATTTCATATCATAATCAGAAGTACAATGTAATATTCATTTATATAATAGGTATAATATATAACTATATTATAGATTTATAAACCACAAATCAAGATAACAATTAAACGATTTTTTAAAAGATTCAAACTCTACATCATCAGGAGATATTTGCTTCGTCTTATCCATACTTCTGGATTAATTTTCTTATTAGATTCGTCATTCTGAATCTAATTTCCCCCTATGAATCTTGGGAGTATCCTACGACATACTTTTTATCACCAGCAATGCTAAAACTCTATTAAAACGGGGTCGTTTCACTCACCTGGATTCCGTACGAGTATCACTTCTCTAAGTCGTTACAGACAAGAGTACTCAGGTGGATTTCAATATTTCGCTACGAAGATTTTCATGAAAGATTAGAGAAAATACGTTAGGATTGTTTTCGTACAGATACTGTTTATACATACGGTTACTATTTATACATATGGTTACTATTCATACGTACTGATACTATTCATACCAGAAAATAGAGAATACAATCTGTAAAAGAGTACACCAGGTAAGTTCCCAAGAAAGAGTGGAGGGTCACAATGGACACACTTAAAAACCATGTCTTTCCTTAGCCAGAGCTTTCCTAGACATGTATTCTTCACAGTTTACATCCTATTCCGGTAATCAAAATAACATATAGACAGCTAAGGACAGTTTTTCTGATGTGGAAGATCAGCCAAAGCCGTAACCACAGAGCATACTTAAGGAAATAACTTCTAAAATTGAAAGACATAAAAAAGGTATAGTATCCTTACCTAAGCTGAAAAGGAAAGGTCCAAAATCTCAGAGGTCTAGTGTTGGACCAAGAAATCTTAAAGAGAGAAGAAGAGAAGTTGAAGGTGTGATTTTGAAAGTGAAATGTAAGGGCCTATTTATAGGAAAATTTAAGGGTACTATTCCATCTACCCCGTCTCACCTACCAATTTCACTTACTAGTCTCATCTACTAGTTTCACTTACTAGTCTCATCTACTAGTATAATCAATTTGTTAATTTAGTTTCCTTTCAATTTAGTTTCTCAGGGAATTCTGATATCGGGCATTTTTATATACTTTTTAGTCCCTATTTTAGTCCTTTTTGCCTCTTTAATTTTGTCAATTCTCTAATTTTATTATGTTTTAGAATTTATTGGGTATAAACTATTTATGGATTGAATGTGTTTCAATTTTATATTTTCAGAACTTGAATTGCAAAAT
Source organism: Biancaea sappan (assembly GCA_037074585.1). Classification (NCBI taxonomy): domain Eukaryota; kingdom Viridiplantae; phylum Streptophyta; class Magnoliopsida; order Fabales; family Fabaceae; genus Biancaea; species Biancaea sappan. Next base: position 31,214,647 of record CM073492.1, on the reverse strand, counting down.
GCTCAATCTAATTCCTACAAATCTTAATTTTGGAGATAAAAGTGCTGACATGGACAAAGATGATAATTTGGATGCTAATGTGGCACTTTTTGGGTGATGCAGATGCTGACTAGGATATGCTGGATGTGGGGCCCACTTAAACTCTTATTCAATGCCATGTAGTCAGAATTTTTGGGCTGAAATATTAATTTTCGTAGGTCAGAAAAGCATGGCTGAAATATTAATTTTGCCATGATATTCTGCTGCTGTTTGTTACTTTCTGCTGCAGAAATATTAAATCTGCTGCTGCCATACCTATCTGCTGCTGCAGAAACATTAATTATGCTGCTGTTTTACTGTCAAAGTGCTGCCACATCATGGAAGAAGCATCCAAGAAAGCATCTAGGGTAGAATATTCTAAGGCATTAAAGGGGCATCAGTTTTAGAGAAGAGAACACTTTTATTTTTGGTAACTAGAACTTAGAAAATTCGCAGCTCTCTCTTCCTCTCTGTTTTTGCTTCTGTTGGTTGCTGTTTTGCTCTCATGGAGGGCTAAGTTTTCATTGTAATTAGTCACTAGACCACTGAGATATTGTAACTTGAACTAAGAATGCAAGCTAAGTGTTTTGTTCTCCATTTTCATCTCATTTCGTTTCTGTTTTGCTGTCATGTTTATTTTGCTGTCAAATTCTGATTAGAGCTTGAGAATGTAACATAAACTGATTTATATATAAGATATAACCTTGCTTGATTGATGAGGAAAGTGAGGGAGGCGAAATGACTAGTTAGATGATATATTTAACTTGGTTTGGTTGAGATTTTCCGTTGAATGCATCTAGTTATAGTAGAGAGATGTTCTTAACTGTAATTAGTAGCATTAAATTCTAGATGTTATTCTAGAACCATTTTCATAAAGAACCAAACAATGGAATGAGAACAAAAATGAATCAATGAGTTAGGTAATGATAGTTACACTCCCATGAATCCTAGTGGCTGATTACATAATCTCTTTACTGTCAATACCTTGAAAATTCTTCTGCTATTGCTGCTGTTGTAGTTATTTGATGTTCTGTTTTGTTTGTTTTGTTAGTACTGCCACAAAACCCCCCCCACGTTTATGTACTCTTAATTAGTGTTTAGGTGTTTAGAATGATTAATTAGTATCAAGAAGTGAGGCTCCTTGAGTGAATACAACCTGGGGATCACTATACTGTAAATTGCCACAAATTCAATTCTGGGCGATTTGGCATCGTAGTGGCGTGAACCAGAATTTTGGCGCCGTTGCTGGGGAGCCAATTCATTTCTAAGTGTTAATTAGTTGTTCTATTGTGTTCTTGTTTGATTTTAAGTGGCTTGGTATTGTTGGAAGTGATTACAAATTTTTCAAGTTTCCTAGTTATATTTCAGTCACTATTCATCAGCTTAAAAAACTAAATCGGATTGACTTGAAAATTTGGTATTCCACTAAACACGACCCTTTCAGGCATAACTCCACCGCCCTATCTCGGCCAAATTCCAACGTTTAGACCACTTTTTTCATTTTACAAAGATTTTAGCCATTTTTCCAATTAATTGTGATTTTTGGTTTGGTTTTTGTAGATCTTATTTTTGAGTTCTGTTTGTTGATTTTGTGCCTCCAATTGGTGAAGGATTTTTCCAAGAAAAATCAGATTTTTATGAGATACTTCATTTTTGGTCATTTTCCTTGGTTGGAGCCTTGTGTGCTTATTTTGCTCTTTTTTTGTTCTTTTGTTGTTTTCTTGTGATTTTTGCCCTTCCTAGTGTATGAGAAGGTCTCATAACGTGGACTTACCACCTTTTGATCCAGAAATAGACAGGACCTTCCATAGGCTAGTAAGAAGCAATAGCATTAGGACTAGTATAGTTTCTGAAATTCTTGCTGAAATTGTTGAGTTTGCTGTCAATAGTGTAGAAGTTGAATCAGATTCTGAATATGATATTGTGTTGGAGTCTACAGATTCTGAATCAGCTGGGACAATTGGGATGGATAACCAAAATGCACAAATGCCTCAAAATAGGCAAGAACAATCAATTAAAGAGTTGATTGCACCTGATGTGCATTATCAACCATTGTGCATAAATTATCCTGAGTTAGATGCTAATTTTGAACTAAAATCTGGTCTAATCCATTTGTTGCCTAAGTTTCATGGTCTTGCAGGAGAAGATCCGCACAAGCACTTAAAGGAGTTCCATGTTGTCTGCTCTACCATGAGACCACATGGAGTTGGAGAAGAACAGATCAAATTAATAGCATTTCCTTTCTCTCTGGATGGGGCAGCCAAGGATTGGCTTTACTATCTACCCACTGCCTTGATAACAAGATGGGATGAGCTGAAGAAGTTGTTCTTAGAAAAATTCTTTCCAGCCTCCAGAACAGCAGTAATCAGGAAGGATATCAGTGGGATTAGACAGTTGAATGGTGAGTCTCTGCATGAATATTGGGAGAGGTTTAAGAAGCTTTGCTCATGCTGTCCAAACCACCAGATTTTAGAGCAACTTCTCATCCAGTATTTCTATGAGGGATTACTGCCTATGGACAGATATATAGTTGATGCAGCTGCTGGTGGGGCATTGGTGGATAAGACTCCTTCTGCAGCAAAAGAAATTGTTGGCCAAGATGGCCTAAAATGCTCAGCAATTTGGCACCAGATTGAGTGATCCAACAGTTACTGTCAATGAGGTGAGGACACCTCCCATGGAGCAACAAAGGATAGAAAATAAATTGGAAGAATTAGCTTCAATGGTGAGGCAATTGGCATTAAATCAGAGAACACAACAACAAGCCCCTCCTCCTTCAGTCTGTGGTATTTGTTCCCTGAATACCCACCATACTGATCAATGCCCTCAGCTGCAAGAGACCCCAACTGAGTCATGTGCTAGTATATTCCCTGGTAGACCCATGCAGCCACAACAACAGAGATATGACCCATATTCCTCCACCTACAATCCTGGGTGGCGTGATCATCCAGCTTTCAAGTATGGGAATACATCCAACCCCCCTTACCAGCCACCCCATGCAAGATACAACCAACCTGAAGCTAGCCATACATCTCCTCCAGCACCCAAGAAACCTGAGCTTAGTCTTGAGGATCTAATGAAGCAACTGACTGCCAATACTCTTCAGTTCCAGCAAAGGACAGAAACAAATATGCAGAATTTAGAAACTAAGATTGGCCAGTTAGCCACAACAGTCAATGAGCTGAAAAGCCAAGGTTCAGGGAGTTTGCCATCCCAACCAGTGATCAACCCAAGAGGCAATGTGAGTGCCATCATCTTGAGGAGTGGCAAACAAGTAGACAGTCCAGTTTCTGAATCTGAACCAGAAAAATCAAATGTCCAGCAAAGTGTTCCTTCATCTTCAACCAGTGAGCAAAATAAAAAGGATGAAGAAGTGGTTCAGAAAATTCCTCTTCCTTTCCCCAATAGGCAGACTCAATCAAGGAAAGCTTCTGAATCTGACATGGATAAAGAGATCATGGAGACCTTCAGGAAAATAGAAGTCAATATCCCACTTTTGGAAGCAATTAAGCAAATCCCCAAGTATGCCAAGTTCCTCAAAGAGTTATGCACTCATAAGAGGCGTTTAAGGGGTAATGAGAGAGTCAATTTGGGGAGAAATGTGTCTGCACTCATCCAACCACCCATGCCACCCAAGTACAAAGATCCTGGAACTTTCACAATACCATGCACAATAGGCAACATGGAGTTCTCCAATGCTATGCTGGATTTGGGAGCCTCAATCAATGTTATGCCCAAATCGGTGTACTCGAGCCTCAAGATTGGTGTTCTTTCACCAACTGGAGTGATTGTCCAACTTGCCAATAGGAGCATAGCACATCCAGCAGGAGTTTTAGAAGATGTCCTGGTAAGAGTTAAAGATCTCATTTTTCCTGCTGATTTTTATGTGCTTGATATGGAAAATGATAATACTCCTGGCCATGCACCATTAATACTTGGTAGACCTTTTCTGAAAACTGCAAAAACCATCATTAATGTGCATGAAGGGACTTTGTCAATGGAGTTTGCTGGTAACAAAATTGATTTTAACATTTTGGATGCCATGAAACATCCTATAGAAAATCATTCCAATGTGCATGTAGTTAACTTTTTGGATTACTTAGTTGATGAGGCATGTGATGATTTCCAAACTGAATTAATTTCTGATTTTCCTAAATTTTCTGATTTGGTAGATGCCTTTGAATGCAATTGTGCTGGTTCTAAATTCTGTCATGCTTGCACTAAAATTGAAAACTCTCTAAATGCTGACAATTCTGAGTTGCATTCTGATTTGCATAGTTTGGATTCTGATGTGCATTCTGATTCTGCAATTTTCTCTAGCTTAGACTTAGATTCTGTTTCTATTTTAGGTAGTTGTAGGTGTAGTGATTTGAATTGTAATGTTGCACATTCTTCATCTCTTTCCTCTTGTGCTGCTAACCCTTCCTCCTCTTTAGCCAAGGATTCTGTCTTTGAGCAAACTGAATTTGTAGGTGCCTCCTTGGATGTGATTCCACAAAAACTAATTCCATCCTCCATCCAACCACCTGCATTGGAGTTGAAGGCTTTACCAGAAAACCTCAAGTATGCCTTCTTGGAAGTAGGAGATAAACTTCCAATCATTGTGGCCAACAACTTGAACCCCAATTAAGAAGAAAAATTGATCAGTTTGCTGAAAAAGAATAAGAAGGCGATTGGGTGGACTCTAGCAGACATTCCTGGAATTAGTCCTTCAGTGTGCATGCACCGAATTCTCCTTGAAGAAGAGACGAAACCAGTGAGGCAACCCCAAAGAAGACTCAACCCCATGATTCTTGATGTGGTCAAGAAGGAGGTAAGTAAGCTCCTCCAAGCTGGTATTATTTATCCTATCTCTGATAGTAAGTGGGTGAGCCCAGTGCAAGTAGTGCCAAAGAAAACCGGGGTAACTGTTATAGCAAATGAAAATAATGAGTTAGTGCCCACTAGAGTTCAAAACAGTTGGCGTGCTTGCATTGATTATAGGAAGTTGAACCAAGCAACTAGAAAAGATCATTTTCCTCTTCCTTTTATTGATCAAATGCTTGAGAGACTTGCTGGCAAGTCTCATTACTGTTTTCTTGATGGTTTTTCTGGATATTTTCAAATTCACATTGCACCTGAAGATCAGGAGAAGACTACCTTCACCTGTCCTTTTGGTACTTTTGCATATAGACGCATGCCTTTTGGTCTTTGTAATGCACCTGGCACTTTTCAAAGATGCATGTTGAGCATATTTTCTGATTTGTTAGAGGATTGCATGGAAGTGTTCATGGATGATTTTTCTGTTTATGGAGACTCATTTGATGCATGTTTGAAAAATTTGGAGAGAGTACTTGAGAGATGCATAGAGAAAAATTTGGTCTTGAATTATGAAAAATGTCATTTCATGGTAGAGCAAGGAATAGTCCTAGGCCACATAGTGTCATCACGTGGCATAGAAGTAGATAAAGCCAAAGTTGATGTTATCTCTTCTTTGCCTTACCCCGCTTTTGTGCGGGAAGTTCGCTCTTTTCTTGGCCATGCAGGATTTTATAGAAGATTCATCAAGGACTTCAGTAAGATCGCTCTACCCTTATCTAAACTCCTCCAAAAAGAAACTGATTTCATTTTTAATGATGCTTGCAGGTCAGCTTTTGATGAGTTGAAGAAGCAACTTACCTCCCCTCCTATCATCCAACCTCCACGGTGGGAGCTCCCTTTGAGCTCATGTGTGATGCCTCAAATTTTGCTGTAGGAGCAGTACTTTCACAAAGAGTAGAGAGGAAGTTGCATGTCATAGCCTATGCGTCCCGTACCCTTGATTCAGCTCAATCAAATTACACAACCACAGAGAAAGAGTTTTTAGCAATTGTTTTTGCTTTAGAAAAATTTAGATCATATTTGCTTGCCTCCAAAGTAATTGTGTTTTCTGACCATGCAGCACTGAAATATTTGTTGAAGAAACTAGATGCAAAGCCAAGATTGCTTAGATGGATGCTGCTCCTCCAAGAATTTGATGTGGAAATCAAGGATAAGAGTGGGGCAGAGAATGTAGTAGTAGATTACTTGAGTAGGCTTTCTGATCTTCCATTGGAACATCTCCCTGTAAGAGACAATTTTCCAGATGAGTGTTTCCTCCTTTTGCATGGTATTAGTGAGCCTTGGTATGCTGATTTAGTGAATTATCTTGTTGCATCTGAATTACCTGCATACCAAAATAGACATCAATTGAATAAATTAAGAAGCGAGGCTAGGTACTATGTGTGGGATGACCCTTATTTGTGGAAAATTTGCAGTGACCAAATTATTAGGAGATGTGTTCCAAATCATGAATTTGCATCTGTGCTGAATTTTTGTCATACTCTTGCATGTGGCGGACACTTTGGTCCCTAAAGAACAGCTAGAAAAGTGTTAGATTCTGGTTTATATTGGCCTACTTTGTTTAGGGATGCCTTTGATTTTTGCAAAAACTGTTCTAGGTGTCAAAGAACTGGAAATGTGTCCAAAAGAAATGAAATGCCTCAACAACCTCTTCTCTTTTGTGATGTTTTTGATGTTTTGGATATTGACTTTATGGGTCCTTTTCCTGTTTCTTTTGGCTTCATGTATATCTTAGTTGCTGTGGATTATGTGTCGAAGTGGGTGGAAGCTAAAGCCACCCGAACTGATGATTCTATTGTTGTTGTAGATTTCCTTCGTTCACATATTTTCTGCAGATTCGGTGTCCCCAAGGCCATAATCAGTGATCAAGGATCACACTTTTGCAATAGAAACATGCAAGGGCTATTGAAGAAATATGGGGTGGTGCACAAAACCTCTACACCTTACCACCCCCAAACCAATGGGCAAGCAAAAGTCTCTAACCGAGAAATAAAACAAATATTAGAGAAAACTGTGTAACCCAACAGAAAAGATTAGAGTAAGAGGCTTGACGATGCGCTTTGGGCCTATAGAACCGCTTTCAAGACTCCCATCGGCATGTCTCCATACCGCTTGGTATTTGGTAAAGCATGTCACTTGCCGGTGGAGATTGCACACAAGGCATATTGGGCCGTTAAATAATGCAATATGGACATGACCCTAGCCGGTAAAGAAAGAAAGTTGCAACTTCAAGAACTGGAAGAACTAAGGCTAGGGGCTTATGAGAATGCGCGCATCTATAAAGAGAGGACAAAAGCTTTACATGATCAGAAAATTGAGAAAAAAGAATTCCAAGTGGGAGACAAAGTCCTTCTCTATAATTCTCGCCTCAAGCTAATGCCCGGTAAGCTTCGTTCTAGATGGGTTGGCCCTTTTGTTATTACTAATGTCTTTCCTTTTGGTGCAGTAGAAATTCAAAATGAGGCCACCAACAAGCAGTTCATGGTAAATGGGCAAAGGTTGAAGAAGTTCTACGAGGGCTTCAAAGAAGAAACTATAGAGGAAATCCAACTCTACAATGTTTCGGCTCCATGATAAGGCCGTACTCTTTCCCTACTTTTAATTTATGTCCTCCTCATTTTATTTGATGTTTGGTAATAATTTGCATCTAGGACAATGCAATGTTTAAGTGTGGGGGGAGAGAATTTAATTGGAGCTGATTTTCAAAAAAAAAAAAATTTCCTGCTGTCTCCTCTGTTTTCTCTGTTTCTGTCCGGAATTTTTGAGCTGTCTTGCATGAATTTTCTGTACTGATTGGCTACGAATTTTGCTAGTTTCTTTACATGTTTTTAAAACTTTATATGTCTTCTAGCTGTATAATTTTATTTGGTGTCTTTCGCATTTGTTTTGGTGTAGTTTTGTGTCAGTAAAACTGAGTCGCCAGAATTTCTGCAGTGCAGAATTTTGCTACTCTGTTTTGCCCGAATTTGATGTTTTATTTTTGAAAAAATTGATGGAGTTTTGGTGTGGAATTATGCATGATGAAATAGTTAAAGTGTAGATTGACTTAGCATGAAGAGAATTTAGCCTTATTTCTCTAAGGAATTCAAGTTAAATGGCAATGATGTTGATTTTAATGAATTTGTAGTAATAGTCTTTTAGCTGTGAGGATTTGAGCCTAAATGAAAAATGCTATTCTTTCTTTGTGTGCTGCCCTATTATGGATTTTCACTCTAGAACTTGTCTTGAATCTTTGGTTAAGGCTACATATCTTGTTCATGCTTGGAAATGATTTAGGCATTTGTTTCTTGTTACCCACTTTTAGCCAGATAGCCTTCCATGTGTTGTTTCCATTGTATGTCATTTTGTGCCTTATCCATTTTCTTTCTTGCGTTTTTTTTTCTTCCACCACTTTTTCTGCCTACAACAATATTTTTCTCTTCCAACTTAAGATGTGAAGAGTATTTTAAATTCTTTTAAGAGATTGATATACTGAAAAATCTTGTGAATTTTGGGGTGTTTTGAACTATATTTCTTCTACTTCCTCTCAAGCAAAAGAAAAAAAAAAGATTGGCCAATCAAGAAGAAAAAGAAAGAAAAAAAAGAGAAAGAAAGAAAGAATAAAGAAAAAAAATTGAAAAAAAAAGAGAAAATGATGAAAAAGAGGAGCAGGTAGAACATTGAGACCCAAATTTATTTATACTCAGTCTCTTATATTTCACTTGTAAATACTCTTCATTTTCTTGAGTTGTTACCATATTTTGTTTCATTGTTCAATCTTTCCCTTTTGTTTCCCACTATTTTTCCTACCCACGTTACAACCTTGTAAAGTCCTTTTGATTCAAGTATGTATTGGATTCAAGTAGTGGAGATTTAGATTCTTGACAAGCTTATGGTAGTGAATTCTGTGATAAGTTGAATTTCGAGTGATTTACCCTAGACACTTGAGAGAATAGAGAGTAAACACATTCCTGGTGAGGAGGCTAATTACTTGAATTCATTCGTATCAAATTAAATTGCCATGATGCTTGAAATTTTAGAAATTTAAGATTAATTTCCTTCGAGTGTTAAATCTTTTCAAAATTTTAATTATTCTATTCTAGCATGCTCTCCACACTTTTCTTTTGGTGTCTTTTGGTGTTCTGAATATTATTTTGCCCAGGAGTGCAAAAGGCCAAGTGTGGGGGATTTGATATCGGGCATTTTTATATACTTTTTAGTCCCTATTTTAGTCCTTTTTGCCTCTTTAATTTTGTCAATTCTCTAATTTTATTATGTTTTGGAATTTATTGGGTATATACTATTTATGGATTGAATGTGTTTCAATTTTATATTTTCAGAACTTGAATTGCAAAATGCTCAATCTAATTCCTACAAATCTTAATTTTGGAGATAAAAGTGCTGACATGGATAAAGATGATGATTTGGATGCTAATGTGGCACTTTTTGGGTGATGCAGATGCTGACTAGGATATGCTGGATGTGGGGCCCACTTAAACTCTTATTCAATGCCATGTAGTCAGAATTTTTGGGCAGAAATATTAATTTTCGTAGGTCAGAAAAGCATGGCTGAAATATTAAATTTGCCATGATATTCTGCTGCTGTTCTGCTGCTGTTTGTTACTTTCTGCTGCAGAAATATTAAACTGCTGCTGCCATACCTATCTGCTGCTGCAGAAACATTAATTATGCTGCTGTTTTGCTGTCAAAGTGCTGCCACATCATGGAAGAAGCATCCAAGAAAGCATCTAGGGTAGAATATTCTAAGGCATTGAAAGGGCATCAGTTTTAGAGAAGAGAACACTTTTATTTTTGGTAACTAGAACTTAGAAAATTCGCAGCTCTCTCTTCCTCTCTGTTTTTGCTTCTGTTGGTTGCTGTTTTGCTCTCATAGAGGGCTAAGTTTTCATTGTAATTAGTCACTAGACCACTGGGATGTTGTAACTTGAACTAAGAATGCAAGCTAAGTGTTTTTTTCTCCATTTTCATCTCATTTCGTTTCTGTTTTGCTGTCATGTTTATTTTGCTGTCAAATTCTGATTAGAGCTTGAGAATGTAACATAAACTGATTTATATATAAGATATAACCTTGCTTGACTGATGAGGAAAGTGAGGGAGGCGAAATGACTAGTTAGATGATATATTTAACTTGGTTTGGTTGAGATTTTCCATTGAATACATCTAGTTATAGTAGAGAGATGTTCTTAACTGTAATTAGTAGCATTAAATTCTAGATGTTATTCTAGAACCATTTTCATAAAGAACCAAACAATGGAATGAGAACAAAAATGAATCAATGAGTTAGGTAATGATAGTTACACTCCCATGAATCCTAGTGGCTGATTACATAATCTCTTTACTGTCAATACCTTGAAAATTCTTCTGCTATTGCTGTTGCTGCTGCTGTTGCTGCTGTTGTAGTTATTTGATGTTCTGTTTTGTTTGTTTTGTTAGTACTGCCACAAAACCCCCCCACGTTTATGTACTCTTAATTAGTGTTTAGGTGTTTAGAACGATTAATTAGTATCAAGAAGTGAGGCTCCTTGAGTGAATACGACCTGGGGATCACTATACTACAAATTGCCACAAATTCAATTCTGGGCAATTTGGCATCGTAGTGGCGTGAACCAAATTCTCTCATATAAAATGTCATTTTTTTTTCTCCCAGTTTCTTTCTAGTTTTCTCTTATGATCAAACCACATTTGATATTTGACATTTCGATAGTATATGTGAACAGTACTGTATATGTAAATAGTATTATACAGGTAAATAGTACCGTATACTAGAATAGTAACCGGCCTTACTAATTTTCTTGGATAAATTTACCCATTACCACTCTAACTTATAAGATTTGTTCGCTTAGATCCTTGAGAATTTGTAAAAATTTTCTAAATTAAAAATTTAAAATTTCTATTCCCAAATTTCCTTCACTAATTCAAAAGAATATTTTCCACGTAATTAAATTTTTCAATAAATTTCAAAATAGATTTTGAATATTTGTAAAAAAATTATTGGGGTATTACATCCACTCTCATTCGTTGAACCAAACAGTTTCAAAAAGAATCATTTTCTCTTAACTTTGACCCTTATTCCATATTGGTTCCTTAACTTTAATTTGTTTCTGTCACGTCCCAAAATCTGAGCACGTGACCGGCACGGAAAGTGAATTTCATTTCACCTCCGTAAGCCTATCTTTCTCTTAAGCATCATACCATTCTTTTTCATGCAACCAAACCGAGTTCTCTATACACACTACAGTCATTCACATTACATCACTGAATGAACCTACCTGATTACAGAGATTTCTAGATTTATACAACTTAGAATAAAACTTAACTATTATACCTTTATCTTGAACAAATAAAAAGGTAATCATGGGCTAAGGATCCATAATTCCTTGTACAGATATTTACCTTAAACTGTCAACTCTGAAAAAAATATTAATAAGAGGGGTATGAGCAAACCACGTGCCCAGTGAGCAGACAACACAACACTATGACAAAAAAAAATATCATGCATCATAATGATAACATGCAGCAATCATACGTAATCGATCATAATATAATATAATATAATTCATAATACTTCACAACAATATCCAAGTAAATCAAATACATTTCAACATAATTCAAATAATTCATAACAGCAAACAGTGAAATCAATTTCACACATTTCCCGTACCAACCGGGTCATCCAGGATACCTCTGGATCGTTGCCCGAGGCCCCCGCCGCATCCACCTTATCGCTCCATGTATATTCTCCACCCTTATAGCTTCACGTACATTTCTCCATGGGGTGCACCATCATACCTTTCCTTTCTAGTCAAACACAATCACAATCATATCTAAGAGCATCATCAATCATAATCATGAGTCACATACACAACTCAGTCATTTACAATTCAAGTCACAACATAATCAATATTGTTCCAGCAACATAGCATGTATCCAATATAACCCATAATATAGATCAATTATTTAAAAATAACATACTTCAACTATCCGCATATGGATGAACTCAATAATCAGAGTATGACACATTTTAACTCAGTTCACATGCCATTCACTATCCATCATATAACCTCCATTCATGAGAAAATAAGAATCACCAGGAGTTCCACAATTGTTTATGTCTCATCGTCCCATTCAAGCACAATATAATTTAAACATATAAATATATATATTTGAGTCATCATCCTCTTCAAACTTGGATATACAACGTATTTTCACTATGATGCATAAAGTCCATAACAAAGATATTTAATCATAGCAAGTATTAACCCACTCACCTGGATTTCACGCTCTCGGCACTTCCACCTTGCACCTTGACCATTCCTATTGTAACCAGATAAAAACCATCAGGGTTACGAAATAGAGAAATTCCTTACCATTACTCCCGACCTTCATCCACTTCTCAAATCATAACTCCTAACTGGTAATGAATATCCAAATGAAACTTATACCATTGGAAACTAGACTTAAATAGCTTTTCAACGATATAAAGTTCATCCAAAACGAAGTCCGAATGAAGAAGTTATGACCGATTGAAAATAAACTAAGGTTTTCCGGTACACCTGGCGCCTAGGCGCCAATCCTTTCTTCTTCCCCAACTAACCGTGGCGCCTAAGTGCCACATATGGCGCCTGGGAGCCACGATCACGACCTTTCACGATTTCTCTCGAATTTGGCCTAAATCTGGCCAAATCTCCACCGTTTTCCATGATTTCTTCCATGGGATCTCACCCTTAATGTCTAAGGAGCATTTAGACACCAAAAGCACCAATTTTAATCGAGAAACGAAGTCGGAATCTCGATTTTACCTCAAACACTCTTAAAACTAGAAAATAGGGAAAAGCTTAAGAAATAGAAATTTCTACCTCGATTCCTTGCTTTCCCTACGTTGCTTGGCTCCTAGAGGCTCGCCCCGTAGCCCGAGATCTGCCCTTCAAAGTCTGGTTGTGGAGTTGGAGTGTAGAGAGAGAAAGTAGAGAGAAGAAAGAGAGAAAGAAAGGAGAGAAGGTGAAGAGAGAGAAAGGAAAGGAGAAAATGAGGAAAAAGAGGTGAGGCCACCTATATACTCGCCCAGGGTGAAATTATCACTTACTTTCCAATTGACCCTCAGTCAAGACTAGCAAAAGCAAATTCATAAAATCTCACCTCAGGTGTTTCTAAATCCTAGGTGCCCTACAGATTTCCTTATTTCACTTTAGTCCCTCTCAATGTCTCAAACTCCACTTTAACCTCGAATCCATCATCCTTTCGGTACCGGACTCATAATTCATTCTCATAAGCTTTATTCTTCCTCTCAGGTTCCTATTTGGTCATTTCTCAAAAGTCCTCTATACTTTATTTTCTTTTCACATTAGTCCTTGAGAATTTGTAAAAATTTCCCAAATTAAAATTTTGAAATTTCTATTCCCAAATTTCCTTCACTAATTCAAAAAGAACATTTTTCATGTAATTAAATTTTTCAATAAACTTCAAATAGATTTTAAATATTCATATAAATTCTTGGGATATTACAGTTTCATATCAATCCATTAATATTATTACCAAAAAAAAAGGACTTAGTGGCAGGTTGAAAAGCCACTTTAGTGGTGGCATGTTTAAAGTGGAGCTACAACTACCACTGATTGGTCGATGATATTTACCAATCATAGACCATGTTTAAAGTATTCTAAGAAAAGAATTATCTGATTGGAAGCCATGTAGATTGGTGAGTCTACAATGGATCAAAATTGGAGCCTCATGGCTCGAAAGATAGGGTGCCTATAATTCACACACATGAAAAGTGAAATGGATTATAAATAATGTGGGAACCTTCTGCGATGTGGACTCTACAAAAAAATAGCCACAAAAAAATAGCCACAATCGATCAACATATCCATCTCGCTCCATTATAAGAGACCAATAATTATTATTAGAATAAAAAATAATTATATTTTGTACCATTATATTTTGTAATGATATTTTTAAAAATTCTCCTTAAAAAATATTATTCTGTTGATTTTTTGTACTCTATTTGATGGTGAGACAAAATTAAATAGAATAAAGGAGTAATTTAATATATAAACTTAAAAAACAGAGCCTAATTACATTTTCTTAACACACTTAAAAAAATATCTACTTTTTTTAAAATCTTATTTCCAATTAATTACGTATTACAATTTTTTTCTTTTTCTAGATTAAACAAATGTATAAATTATAAATTATAATTTTACTATAATGCATCATCTAAATAATGTAAAATTTTAAATAATTTATACTTACAAATTGTAAGATAGGAAAATATTTTTAAAATATACAAAAAATATTTCTAAAAATTATCTATGTATGTATTTTATCAACCATTCAAATTAACGAAACTAGATCTTACCATTTCTTACAAGAATAGAAGAGGATCTTGTTCTTGAAATTACAAACACATTGATAATTAGACTAGATTTAAATACAATTATTTCTTTATACATTTATTATCAATTTCTTCACTAAAACAAAAAAATGCATAAAAAGTTTTTGAAAAATTAATTATATATTGTTAAATTATAAAAAATATACAATTATTTTATAAACATATATACACTTATTATATTTTACTTACAAAATTTAATAACAAAAATATCATAATTGTACATAATTTTTTTTTGACAACTTGACATTGATATAATAATTGATATTTTGTATTTTCAAAAATTTCATCAAATTTTTTATTTTGAATTTTTAAATTAAAAATAATGATAGCAAAATTCAAACGGTGATCAATTTAGCCTATATATATATATATATATATATATATATATATATATATTCCCTTGATATTGGACCCATGGTTGGTGGTTGGATACTAGCTCATTATTAAAAAAAAAAAAAAAAGAAGACTCATTCTAAAATTTGACCTTGGTTGAATTCTATAATAAATTCAATTAAAACTTGTTCTTTAAAATGTTAGAGTTTGTTTGATTTATGAAAATATTTTTTATTTTTATTTTTAATTTTTATTTTTTAAAATATATTTTCTGAAATATTGAAAATATCTTTTTAGTGTTTTCAGATTTAGATATATTTTAAGAAATATTTTTAAAAAAATATTTTTAATAAATTAAATCAAATATATTTTTAAATATATTTTTTATTTTTAGTAAAAATAAAAATATAAAATACTCAAACTAAAAGACCCTTAACATTTAAAAAAATATTTCTAAATCGTTAATACCGTGGGAAATACTTTTAAAAAGGTGAATATGAGCATAAATAAGCCTCCCATTGCCTGTCAGTTATCACCATATATTGGTTTTCTGAAATTTAATTTTGATAAATAGACAGATCAAATATGTATTAGGTAATTATCGATATCTTCCAATGTTCCACTCAGATTACTTTGCTAGTGTACAAAAGAACGATTTCTCCGAATGGACCCCAGAACGGTGCAGCCAACTAACTGAGTCTGTGTTTGATATTTATGTAATATTATAGAATTTAGTAGTATTTTTGTTCATATTTTATTATGTAATTAGTTGTAATTTTTGATAAAATTTATATAATTTAATTTTAAATTATAATAAATTAAATCATAAATTTAAAAAAGAATTACTTGCTAAAATATAAATGAAAATAATATTAAAACTTTCAGTGATATGAAACTATAATAAATATTTTTCTACTAATGACCTCAGTACCTTACCAACCTCCTCAATTATCAATAAAAAAAAATTCAGATGTTGTTTTTTATATTTCCGCTATCAAATTTTTAATTAAAATATAATAAGTATACGATTGTTTAATCAGCATACAACGAATGTATAATTTTTAAAAAATGACTAGATATTTTTAACAATTCATCAATGTATGATAGGTCTTTTAAAATTTTTTTTTACACACGTCTTAATTTTAGTAAAAAATCTAATAAAAAAATATATAAGTAACTACATATAAGTTTTGTATTAAAAACAAATTGAAAATAAAAAGAAACCTAAAAAAGAGACAAAATAATTAAATAAACTCCTCCCGAAATTAACAAAAATCCAAATCACCGTCCACCACATCATGAACTAATAAGGCCACTAGGTGGTGATTTAATGATAAAGAGTATAAATAATTTAACAAGTAAAAATAAGTTTAAACACTTGTTCCACCATGTACCAAAAAAATACGATGAAATGATGAAAACTTTTTGAAAACCAATATATACACACCATATGTATATAAGTATATTTATGTCTTTATACATGCAAAACCTATATTTTAGGGCAATGGGCATGCCAGGGGATTGTAGAAAGAGAACATGGGAATCTGAATGTCATTTTCTTAAAACAATGGGGAGAAGTAGGATTAGAATGACAAGGAGGAGGAGTATAAGGGCAATACAGGTACATTTGGGGGTGTTTTTCTGGTGTTTCTTGACAACATGCAAGTGCTGGACCCCATCCCTAATGAACGAATTAGCTCTCGCCAGGTGGCTCTCAATGTCATCCAATTGGTCGCCTTGAGAGTGCACCAACACAGCCATGTCCATGAACACTTGGTGCAGCTCATTCAGATTTCTCTCTATCTCTCGCGCTGCGTCGTGCCTCTCTTGAATCTCCCTCAACGTCTCCAGTACGCTGCCTCTCCCTTGTTGCTGTATGGCTTTTTGTAAGAATCTTTCGCTTTCACCTATATGTGTTCTTCTTCCCGTTAATCAAACGGCATTTTCTGATAATAATAATAATTAGGGAATATTTTGTTTTATTCGGATGCATATCACTTGTCCTTTTCATGTTAAGTAATTTATCTCCAAGTGTTAACAAATTAATGTGGGTTTTGGAAGACGACATTCCTTGTCTGAACTAACCCTTTGAGTTTCGTATAATTAAAATTCCTAGAAGAATTGAAATTATAAAACCAGTTCTTTAGGATTTCAGAATATTATAAGTTTTTATATTTAAAAAGGTAGGGTAAATTACACTAATTTATTTTTTCTTTAAATAAAAACTATTAACATCCAAAAATTTAATAAATCTTGACTAATCTCATTTAAGTTTTGACTAATTTTATTTAAATTAAATCATATATCAAAGACATAAAACTCTTTTAATACTAATTTTTTTCATTTACGATATTCTAAAACAACTTGAATTAACTAAAGTTGATACAATAATCTATTTTAAAGCTCAGTTAAATGAAACTTGGTGCTCTTCCAAATTTAAACATTAAACCTGGCTTCCTTCTAATTTTTTTTTTATAGTTGTAATTAACTTTTTGCTCACATATATTTCTTTCATAAATAAAATTATTTAACAATTTTACTATCATATTAAAAATAAAATCACAATTTTATTACATGTTAACTTTAATTTTTGTTTTACTACCGTATTAAAATATAAAATTACAATTTCTTATTGTCTAAAAAATTAATTTATTTGATAAAAAGTATAATAAGTAGGAGTTTTTCTAACATTCATCATAATGTTTATAAAACTGACTATATTATTTAAATCTACAGAAGTAGATTTGCTGAAATCTAACTATAAGATGACTGTAATTTATCCTAAAAAAAGTTTGTTCCCAAATCGCAATAGTCTGAATTAATGCTAAAACAGAAGGTAAAAGAAGCAGGCATGGGGCTCACCAGTGGAGATGAGGAGGTCAATTGTTTTGTCGTCGGGATTCTCGCCGGTGACAGCGTAGTACCTCCGTTGTACGGTCTCCCTGTACTCCGACGATATCTTCTCCCTCAGGTTGTTGAAGCTATCCATGGAGTCCTTCAGCTTCTTCCTCAACCCGCTCACCACGGAAGTCCGAGTCCGGTCCGAAGAAGACCCCGGTCCGCAACCCGGCAAGCTCCGGTTCGCTTCATTTGAGCGGTCCAGCGCTTCCAACCGGACCTTGATGAGCTTGGCCTTCTTGAGAGCGAGAGCCACGTCAGCGTCCATGCGAGACCGAAGCTCCTTCACGGTGTCGGCGTGGTGAACCGTCTTGCTCTGTTCATGGGACCCACGGAGGCTCTGGTTGAGTCGCTCCATCTCCTTGAGCTCCTCCTTGACGGACTCAACTTCAGCGAAGAACTTGTCGAGGTTGAAGCCGTCCGTCGACGGCAACGTCGTCGTCATCTGGATGACGTGGTGGTGGTTGTCCGGCGAGACATGCTCGTTGCGGAAGCGGGCTAATGTGGGAGAGAACAAGTCGTTCATTTCTCGCGTTTCACTCGCTCAAAACAGAGGATGAAGAAAAGGAGGGATCTTTGGAGGAAGATAAGTTAAATCAGATTAGAGAATATGAATGGGCATGAAATGAGAAGGCTTGCCTTTACAGTTTGAACTTTAAAGGATGGTAAGGCTAGTTGGTTATTTTATTGGGTTTAGAATTGAAGGATGGAAGTGGGGGAGACCGGTCAAATGGATGGCCGGTTCAATTTGAACTGATGTACGAGAGAGACAGAATGATTAAGTGTCAAAAGAGTTGGGAAAGAGAACAGAGGCAGGATAAATGGGTACGGGGGAAATTTCCTTCTTTTTTATTTCCTTGGAAAATAAAACACAAATGGAAGAAGATGAGTATGGACGAGTTAACAGTTATAGTCTTTATAGTGTTCCTCTGTATTCCCTGGAGTGTACGAGGTGAAGAAGCTTCCTATGGTTGTATGGGGTTAGAAAGAGTAAGATGATTTGGTGGTAATACCAGGGTTGTGCAGTTGGGCAAATAGGAGTGCTCTAAAAGGCTGGAAAGAGAAAAAAGGAATGTGTACAAATGAGACGACGTCGTTGGTCGTTGGTTACATGTAGGTTCGGTCTTCTACTCACGCAGCTGATTTTGCTTTGGAGTAGAATGCGAAAGAGTAAGAACCACGAAAGTCTGAACTTGTGTTCAAATTGAACGTATAGATAGACAGAGGGTGTCTTTCGCATCATGGATTGGCATGCCGCTACCTAAAACCTGGTGTCCTTCCTTCACTGAACGGTATCGTATACACTTTTTTTTTTCCCATTTTTTTAAAATATATTCTGCCAATTCTAACTTTTATAAACTTTTAGCAACGGCCTAAAAAAAAAAAACAAGCAATTCAATGGAGTTTTAAAATATTGACATAATACCAAACTTGAGTGAAACAAATATGTTTTTATGACTATTTTTTATTAAAAATTTATAGATCTTGAAATCATAATGATCCATAAATTGAGTAATACGTAGTCAGGGCTTTACTTAAAATTGATTAGTCACAATGATAATGACAGTTTAAATCTTAAGACTGACAAAAGTCTGATTTTTAGAAATGTCATTATGGGGAGAATTTTAACCTCAATGTAGGATAAGTTTAAAAAGAATTAATTTTCTATCCATTTGAGTAAGAGATACCCTTAATAAAATATAAAAAAAATTAGTGTTTATGGAAATTTAGAATCTAAATATTTTGTATGTGCTTTTTAAGGAGAATGAATCGCAATTGAAGAAGAATGATGATGGAAATCGTGGCCAATTCCCATTTCGGTATGATATATATATATATATATATATATATATATATATATATATATATATATATATATTGCTAATACGGATTGCTAGCGGTGACACTATAGTTGTTGCCCTTGGAAAAAGATTGATTCTTGAACGATTATTTGTTTGTAAATTAACACATGATTTTTTCTAATTCTTTATAAGTGTTCACCGTCGAAAATCATTCTACTTGAAGTATTATCAAATACTAAACATTGATATCTTTCTTAACAAAAATTTGAGTCCTGAGTTCATCATTTTATAAAAAAAATTAGTCTTTTTATTAAATTCAACTCTTGTTAATAATTGACACATGATATTAGTTGTTTGACCTAGGATTTGTCATAGAGAAAGTTGATTGGAATAGGTGGAAGAGTTGATGAAAGGGGAAAAGGTATTGATAGCATCCAATTTGGTTAATGCAAGCTAATGGCACAAGTACTTCAGCTCAATTTAGAGTGAGCAGTGACTGTTTGGTTTAGTTTGGTTTAAGAGTATAAAGCTAAGCCAAAAAGTAATTGGTTTTAGCGATTCCATTTTAATCCAATTTACTTACCTTGATTTTTTTTTTTGACAATTTAGGCTAAAATACAGTGACATGAAGGCACAAAAAAATGTTTTAACAATACGCCCATTGTAAAATTTGGGTATTTTGGATATTACATGCAAAGGAAAGGTAATGACGCATTTAAAAATTTGGGTATTTTTTAAATACATTGTATATTCGTATGTAATTTATATCGTGTATAATGCATTACAATTTGATTATTTTTTTGGGACATAATACCAAATAACCAAAAAATACATATCAATTAAAAATTTGGGTATTTTTTTTTGGCTCGTTTAGTAAATAAATCAATTTTTTAAACTCATACCTGCCTGCATGAGCTTTCGGGCGTAAATGAACTGGTCTGTGAGTCACTTTTTTTAAAAAAAGATATTTGACTTGTTATATATTAATTTTTTTTGTATAAAAACTTTTATGATTTTCATAATTGTTAATTTTAAAAAAAGTAAAATATAACCTATATCATACTAGAAAAAATACTATTATAAATTTTTTAGTCAATAAAAAAATTACTAATGCATTATACAAAAGAATTAAAAAATCATCTATATATATGTACACAAAAGTTGTTTAAAGTCATTTTATGCATGATTTTTTTTTTTCACTTATGGCCTTCTTTTTTATA
Organism: Biancaea sappan; assembly: GCA_037074585.1. Taxonomy (NCBI): domain Eukaryota; kingdom Viridiplantae; phylum Streptophyta; class Magnoliopsida; order Fabales; family Fabaceae; genus Biancaea; species Biancaea sappan. The sequence continues at coordinate 31,194,125 of CM073492.1, read as the reverse complement.
TTTTTTATCCAAAAAACAGGTGATTGAATGCTATTTTTATAGTTTATACACATCAATACACAATTATTTGTTTCTTACTTATTGTCGCTTCATCCATGTCTCCTCTTATTTCATTTTTGAAGTCTTTTAATGTCAGTTCAACATTTTTTTTATTTTACACAAAATAATAGATGAGTATAATTTGAAAAAAATTATACTTACTAGTTTTCATCTTTGCCTCAAATTGTAACATTTTTTTTAATTTTAAACAAAACAATTAATCGTCTATTTATTAATTATTTTTTATTTAAATAAAAATTATAACTATATATATATATATATAAAAACAAATAGGCCCTGCCCATTTCGCTTGCAGTTAAACGGACCCGCCCATTTAGACTTTCTTTTTAATAACTTAAAACACCAAGTCCAAATCAACCAATAAACAAGAAAGGTGGAGGCCAGTGCTAGTTTATATTTCATTTTTATTTGATTTGGTTAGGTTTGATTTTTTTTTTGGACAAAATAGAAAATATTTCCATCAAAATAGCATCAAGCCAGGGTTATATAAAATTTTTCAGGATCTAAAGATCAACTAATACATTACAAGCCTGAATTTATGGGATTAGAGGATATATGATTTAGGGCAACACACCCTAAAAGCAATACTAAAACCTAAATAACAACACTAGAAGCCAAAATAGAGGCAATACACCCCTAAACCCTAAATCAGAGCAAGTTTAAATAAAGGTAACATACCTCTAAAACCTATATCAGAGCTGATCTTCTAGCAATGTCATCTAGAGATCCATCGCGAGTCTCAACCACTGTCCATGTTCTACATCCTAGCAGCTCTCCAACCTGCGGTGGAGATAGATTCTTCTGTTGCATACCTAAATCTCTGATAACACAAAACTAACAATTCAAGAATGTGCATCAAAAGTTCATTCACTTCATCACCAGCAAGGCTAATGTTCGATGTCGACGCCTGCATTGCCAAATGGTAACTGCCGATGACATGCTGTCTGCCATGGATGAGCTTTCAATGACTGCAAAACATTCTTCTTCCAAGGAAAAGGGGAAATCTTCTACAAAAAGAAGGGAAAAATACTTTCATGGAGGAGAGGAAAAAAAAGGTGAGAAGAAGAAGGTGAAAGAGAAGATGAAGGAGAAGAGGCCCTCACCCTAGATGCGAAAGCTTGAAAATGAAGGTGACCCTTAGCAGGGAGAGCAGCATCGGTGCAAGATGGAGCACCCTGGTTAGGTTTGATTACAATGAATCATTTTGAACATCTCCACTTTTTCATGGGCACATGAATAGCCACAGGACAAGTTTTCTCCCCCTGCCAATTCTAATGTTTTTGTTGGGTATATTAGCCAACCACAATTGTTCCTTTTCCTGACCTAGTTAGTCCAAACATGAGTAATGAACCAAAACTATTATTCTAGCAACTCCCAACTTTTAGTAAAAGATAGCGGTAGATTTCTCGCTTTTTATTTGGCTGCCATCATTTTATTTTGCCCTATCTCTCACTCCTCCAAGCATCAACCCCTTTTATCTTAAACCTTCAAATTTGGGAAACCATCTTCTTTCTCAATTCATTTCTTATTCTAATTTCTCTCTTTATTAATTTATAGCATCATTCTCATCCACCAATGAGCTAAGATCATTCTATGAGACAGTCAAACATAAATATCGTAAGAATGCCATGGTGAAAGATGTTTTTGCTTTATAACCAAATTAAATCCCTTAACTCTTGGTAAACAATATGCAAATTTTTTTTAAATAAAAAAGTTAAAAGGAAAGTAGGGCCCTATTACAAAGCAACAAGCTATGAAAACACACTCCTTATATAATCTATAATAGTTGATTATAATTCCTTGGAATACATTCAAAAAATTCAAAAAGAGAATTAAGGACCTGTTTAATTCTGTTTTCTAAAAATAATTTTTTGATTTTAAAAATAGAAAAACAAAAAAAATTGTTTGAAAGAAGTGTTCTATTCACTTGTTTCTAAAAATAGAAAAACATAATAAATGTTTCAAAAACAATAAAACCAAAACAACTTTTAGATATTTTGAACTAGTGTGTTCTATTTTCATTAATGACAACTTTGTAATTTTGTGATTTTTTCTCTCTCTCTCTCTCTCTCTCTCTCTCTCTCTCTCTCTCTCTCTCTCTCTCTTTTTTCCCTCTCCTCTCTCTATTCTCTCTCTTTCTCTTCCCTCTTTCATCTCTCTACTCTTTCCTCTCCCTCCTCCTCTATTTTTTCTCCCTCTCTCTATTCTCCTTCTCTTTTCTCTCCACTTGTCTCTCCTATAATATCCACAGTTTTGATATGCATTAGGTGACGTGATTATCCTATTATTTGTGCTTGTGAAACTTCGAGGGCCAGATAAATTTTTCTAATTATTGAGTAATTGTGGAATTTTAAAATCCTGTGTTGGTATTCTTATCTTGTATGTATATATAATATGAATGGTTGTGGGCATAGATAAAGCTCTTGGCTTGTGGTTAAATATTATGTGATGGTCACGGTGTTAAGGTATGGCATAAGGGTCCTTATGTAGGAACCAAAGTGAGGGAATATGAAAACTCTTGTGCTGGATGGGAATTGTGATAAATTTATATTTTCATCTATCACCAGTGTTGGTCGTGATGGTCATGAGGATATGGGCTTGGGTAAGTGTGTGATGGGTACTCGGATTGTGTTTTAAAAGGGTTTCCATTTATGTCCTTAGTCCTTAACTTATGTTGTGTGAGAGTTAAGGGGAAAAATGGTAAAATGGATGTTATATATAAATGAACACACCCACACTTTAGCACCCAAAACACATCTCACGCCCATCTCTCTTTGTGTATCTGCCACTCTCCTTCTCTCTTCTTCCCTTCATTCTCAAATCCTCAACCTAGCTTGCTACTTGGATTTTTAGTGGAAACCTTACTCTGGCAACCATTCTAATTCACTTATGGGACTGTGGGATTTGAGGTGAGTTATGTGGAATCTTCTCTTTCTCTTCAATTTCGCATAGTGTAAACCCTAGGTAGGAATTGGTGGGCGACTTGATGATTTTGGTTGGTTTATGCTTCTAATCTTCCCTCTTGAGAATTATATTGTGTTAGAAACTTGATTTGACAATTTGTGGTGGATGGGATTGTATCAATTGAGTGGATTATGCCAAAGGGAAAATCTTTGATGTCTAAGTGGAGGATTCACAAATTGTGAGAACGCAATCTTGTTTCTAAGTCGAAAAAGGTTTTGGGAATAAATTGATGTAAGTTTTAATGAGTTTTGGTATTGGCAAATGACCCATGGAAGTTTGGGAGCTAGGAACTCACATTTGAGGCTGTTTTTGTACTGATTTCATGGTGCAGACTACCCGTTATTACTACAATGATGCAAACATTGCTACAGTGGTGGACATGTTTAGTGGCTGGTTGCAACGCCAAGTTTAGGCATTGCAGCGGTAGCAACCAATGTGGGTTGGTTTCTAGCTCTGTCTCACCACTACATCGGTGAGAAGCCTGGTATAATGGTAATCATAACTCTCTTTTTCATATTTTGACTATTTTCCTTGCATTTTCTTGTATTGGATGATTAGGGATGACATTCTATGATCCTAAACTCCTCTTGCATGCTTCCAAGAAAGGATTTGGTTAGAGATTGGGTCATCATTCGAGGTGAGGGATTAACTCTGCTTGTACCTTGATTGTTATATGTTATCTACCTTATGTGTTGTTTTATTTATGCTAAGTGGTATCTAAAATAGACTGAGTCTAAAATGGCTTATGAACCAACTTACATGAACATTATTGTCACGACCCCCGATCTGGTACACGACCGGCACAGTAGAAAGGAACCTAACCCTTCACCATAAGCCTCAACGACATGGGCCCAACATACAAGGCAAGCATAGAAATCAACAAATTCAGTTTTCCATATAAAAATACAATTTCCAAATAATGCAATAATAGAGGAATAAGACTTTCATAGATGCAAAAACCTAAAAACAAGTATCTATTTGTTTACATTCTAAATGCTTTCTTATGCCAAAAATATTACAAATAGTTCTTACTTCAAGTACTCAAATCATATAAAACATTGGCACCACAACAGCTTAACCCAAAACCTCACCTACCTAAATTACAGAGCGTATCTAGAGTAGTACAAAAGAATTTAGCGAAGAATCAAAAAGTACAAAATACCCCAGAGCAATTAGGGAGTGAACAAGGATCACTGATCATCACGAGGGTCTTCCTCGGCTATGTCTGAATCTAAAAATTTTAAAAGGGCATAAGTAACAACCTAGTGAGGAAAACTAGCTACTCAAATAATCATGTATACGAAAGGTAAGGAAACAAATAAGAAACTATCACATGGTAGATGAAAGCATAAATCATACATTATAAATATATATATATATATACACTCAATGATTATCGGTGGCATGAAATAATTGCCCCTTATCCTTCTCATCGTGCACACGATATCACAAGGCCTCGGCAGTGACCAACGTCCATCCTTATCCTCTAATAAATCCCCTACCATTCATACAATGCTCATGAAATCAACAATTCATATTTCAATTCATTTACATTGTAATCATTTTAATTTCCACATGAAGTTAACAACAACCATTGCCAAGAAAAGATAAGCATAATTACATATATAAGACTTCCATGGAATGACATAACATAACCATGGAGTCACACATTTCAAATTTATGGAAATGAAACAATATGCATGCTTCATGAACTTCATGCATAATTAAAACTAGAGGTTTCCCTCACCTTGCTTGATATTTATCTTAGCGATTCCCTTGTTTAATAAGAGGTTTATTGGCTTTAAGGAATTGGAAAAAAGGCACGAGGACTCATCAAAAGCCTAGTAACCAAGAGAACAAGAAAAAGGGGTAAAAAAAAACTCATACTTTAAGGTTGATCTAGGTGGTGGTGCCTATGGAGCTACATGAGAGAGCTCACAGCCTCACCTCAGGCTAAGGCACGTTAGGCGCCCACTTTGTGGTACTTTTAGGTTAGGAAGAATTAGTGGCGCCATGGGCACTACTCTCAGGTTGGCAACTAGATGGTGGCACCTTGGGCACCCTCCATCACTCCCACGTCATGGTTGCTCAGACCAGGGTGCTATTGCCCAGGCGTCCATAGCTGGGCAGCCGTGAATGGCGCGAGTAAGCTTCCCACCCTCCTTTCTCTTTACTTGGTTCCATCTATTTAAGGGCCACTTCAAGAATTGAAATGGAGGGATTTGAGGGTATTCTTTTTAGTCTAAGCCATAAGGCAATTTCAAACATTACCCTTATTGTTTACAAGAGAATTTCTCTAATGCCTTCAAGAAAGAATTCTCAACTCTCTAACCTTGATTCTATCCTGTTAATTGGTGTCTCATCAAACAATTGTAAAGGCATGTTTTTCAGAGTTAAAGAGTTCAAAACATCACCCCTTTTCAACCTTCAAGAGTCCTCTTTTTACAAATTCCCTATAAGCTTACCTAAGGTTTTAAAGAGGAAAAGAGGAAGGAAGGAGAAGATGAACATACCTTAGTCTAAATGCACCCAAGAAGCCCAATAAGATGGTTAGAAAGTGGAGGGGCTAGAAATTTGGTGTGTGTGTGAGCTTGAGGGAGATGGAGAGACAGACATGAAGATGAAGAGTGATGTGAGGGAAGAGTGATTAAGAGAAAATGGCTAAGTGTAGGTCTTAAAAGCAACAAATGTAAAAATGACCATTTTATCCTCATTTGATGGGAATGGATAAAAATGATGCAAAAATAGAATAAGACCTCATAACGTAGCCACATACACATGTAACCCTCCCAATACCACTTCCCTTGGCAATAAAATAACATATTTCACATTAATCTCAATTTTACATAATTTCCTTTGGACCATTCATAACCTTTTAATTTAGTCCTTCACGGACCTTATCAAATTTTGAAACATCCTTATATGGAGTCATGCCATTAAGCAAACCACACACACAACATTATTTCACACAAGCCACATAATTAAGCACATTATGCCAAAAGTAAACAAAGCAAGACACCACAATTAAGCAACGGATGGACAAAATAAGCGTGATGCTCCTTTACCGATAAGATGAGACTTGGGGTATTACAATTATTGAGATGTATAATGGATCTCTTGTTGACTATAACTTACATATATGTATATGAGTGATGGACATTGGAAATTAAACATTATGTATGGAATGGGTTAGTGTACTTTTATGTGCTACCCTGTGCTAGTTATATTTATATGAATACAATTGTGGCAGATGTTTGGAAAAACATTCCACACCAGAAGGTGAGATAGTAATAATATATGTGACCACACCCTAATGAAGAGAAGGGTGTTTACTTACCCAAATTAATTGTGTGAAGGGATAATCGCTAGTCCTATTTTGACTATGTGATTAAATTTATTTTCCAATATCTTTGAAATGCTATGATATGTGACGGGATCATAATTGGAATCATATTAAAACCAAGATAGATTCTTGGAATAAACTTTAGTGAGAGGTTTAACTTTACCTCTATCTTGGTTATGTGATGGTAACGACGTTTATTGTTCCTCAATAGTTTTGTTTAATGTTAATGTTGTTGTAGAGATAATACCATATGGTTGAATAAAATGTGAAACGACCCTTGTGTGTTGACATGTGATATTATTAATGCTTGATACCATGTATCATGTGTTAGAGTATGTGGATAAATCCTTGTGAGTGGGATTGTGTTGAGCAATCCTTTTAGTGTTCAAATATGTTGGCTGAATCTTCATGTGTTAGAAATACTCTTTGGGTGTTGTTAAGGATTGGGTATTTTCATATATATATATATATATATATATATATATATATATATATATATATATATATATATATATAATGTGTGTTGGAAACACCTTGTGTGTATGTGATTGTTCTGGAAATATTACTGTGTATGCGATATACCTTTTTGTGTCATGATTTATGGATTGTGCTAGATTTGACCTATAAGGGAAGCTTGTGTGGCTAACCTAGTTTGTGAGACTAATAATACTTGAGATGGTGTAATATTTGTAAGGCTTATGGAATGACATGGAATTGTGTCGCTGTAAGGGAATATGTCCCTGAAACCCTCGAGTATGCCGCCTATGTGATGGAGTGGCTAAGAAACTTATATTATAACATACTTGTGAGTGTATGCCTATGAAATGGAAAGGTGAAAGGAAATTGTGAAACACCTAAGTGTGTATGGTGCATCAGTGGCCTTAATTCGCTTATGTGGCGATGTGGAAGATGCTTATGTGGTAGTGTGAGATCTTTTATATATATGTTGTAACACCCGCAATTTTCAAGTGTTAGTTTAGATGGATTTTAAGGAATAATTCAGATACGAGAAAAATTTTTCTGTTACTTAATAAAAAAAAGTGAGATTAAGAAATGACAAGGTGTATAAAATAATGAATGACGGGGAATTAAGGGAGCAGGCGCAAGGTATTGAGGGAGCCAGATGTTTACTAAGTCCGAGAAGGGACTAAAATGTAATAAGAAAAATGGCTTGGTACCTAGGGTACTAGAAATGCCTGAATGGGAGAAATTACGTAATGGCCATTACTAAGGTTGACTGGGGGTTGACTAGAGGGAAAAATTGTAATTTTACCTCTAAGGGTATTTATAGGTTGCCCTACCCTTTTCCTCTTATATTTCCCTCCCTCCCTCTCAAGTGATCTCCTCTCTCCAAACTCTCACTTTTCTTCTCTTCACTACCTCTCAATCATCCACCACCTAAACTACCCACAAACACTCTCTAGTGGCAAGGTGGTCTCTAGCTACCAACCACCACCGAAAAAGCAAGGAATTGAGGTAGGCACCATTTTCTTAATTTTCTCTCTATTTTCATATTTATGAGGAATTAAGAAGAGATTGGGTTTGTTTGTGATCTTTTAAACTTGGGTAATGTTCTAAAACATTCTTAGATGATTAATGACGGAAATAGAACCAAGAATGGGAAGAATAAGAATGATTAAAAGTGAGATTAAAATGTAGAAAGCCTAAGGAAGAAAAGTTAGGGTTTTAGAGAAAAATTTGATGATTGGGACATGTATGCTTGGAATTAATTAGGGGGTTTTGGTGTCAAAATGTTCATTAAACATCTAGAATGAAATCCCATGTAAGAAATCAAGTAAAATAGTGAAAGTTTGACCCAAATACATGAAAAATCGAGAGAAATCATGAGTCTTCAGCTGTGGTCGCCCAAGGCACCACCACATGCCTGAGAAATAGGGTTGGTATCCAATGCACCACCCAAAATGAGATATCAGGCCTTGGCGCCTAAGCCTGATATGCTAGGGGGCTTACAGGTGTGCTGTGGGACCTCATAAGCATTATGCTTCATTGGAAAATTGTGTGCTCAAATTTATGATTTCTGTCCCTTAGGTTTAGTTATGGCTCGGGGTTGGTCGAGGCACATTGTAGGAGCCAGAAAAGCTTCAAATCCCAGGTGAGGGATCTAGCCTTACTTGTGTGATTTATATTTTTAGGATTATTTTCCTGAATTTTAATTAAAATGCATTTTTATGTTGAATGTATATATGCTTGCCATAATTAAAAAGGGGACCATATAGGTTCATGAGAAGAAAACATTTATCTGTACGTGGATGATGTTGTGCCATTATGTGTCGACTACATAGGTAACTTTTAAGATTAAAATCTTAAATGGGGGATTAATACATAATTAGAATTTAAGTTGGGGATAAAGAAAAATGTAGATTAGTGTTGTATATTGTTAGGATGGTGTTGTTGTGCCTGGGGTGAGGTAAGCCAACATAGGATATAAGACCTTCCCAAGGGACAAGATCGTGGCAAGGGGAGGTCTGCCTTGGTAAGTGTCATAATAGGCTATTAAAATTCTCAAGGGGGACTTGTCGACGACGCTTTTTTTTTTATGGGGGATTTACCATGGTAAGGTGGTTGTTTGATTGATGTGTGTTTGTGATTACATGACTCAGTGGTGCACTTTTGGGATTGGGTACTGGTAGTTGTCAGATTAGGTCATGGGCCAGGACTCAAAATGAGAGTTGTACCATAGGGTCAGTAGACATAAGATTCATGGGTTATCCCATGGAAACGTAGATCCATGAGATGGTATCTCAGCAACGAATCTGTAGGGACTCAGACCCACATTGATGAAATCTTGAGAAACATAATTGTGGGGATGCAAACCCATATAATGAAACTTTTGAGCAAAATGTCCGGGAGAATGTAGACCCTAGTAGCTCTTAAGCAAGTTCCCTGTAGGGATGTAGACCAACATGAGAAAGATGAGTTATGTGTGTTGGTAACATATGTGTATATGTTGTGGTATATATGTATAAGGTATGTAAGATCGAAAAGGTCAATGTCGGGGATTTAGGAGCAACGACATCAAGAATACACTCTACAAGAATCAAGAGCATGGTGCCATGGGCATGCGTTCGGGGTGTCTTAATGTCACTTATGTTTGGTTTCCTATACTGTTTAATTGTATATATATATATATATATATATATTATGCATGTTTGTGTAAAGTATGGCTAGTTTGGGGATCAATGGCTTGCGGATCGAGGATGCCTCCCCATTGCTCGAAGTAAGGTAATTTTATTTTATTTTTAGGTTAATTTTTGTAATATACTCTGTAATCGGATAGGCCACCTAAGATGTAAATTATGTTAGTTGAGTTAAATTGAAAGATCTTGGCTTGCCACAATGTGGATGTCACATTGTCACATTTATCACAGCCCGTAGTTTCAGGTCTGGACAAAATGGTATCAGAACTTTGGTAATTAGGTCTCCTATCAATTATAGAGCAAGATAACTTTAGTGAATCCTACTCTATCATTGTGAAACTAGGCACAACTATAAAGAGATAGATCCATCAAGGGCCCTATAGGATGTGTCTTCCTTTTTTTCAAATCTTGTTCTTTTCTAAGGACATGTTTCAGTCTATAAGTGACTCAAGAGCCAGTGTTCGATGTGTACATGTTTGAGATGCCTTGTGTGAGGCACATGTATTTTGTAACATCCAAAATTTTTACATTCTCCAAAGAAAGAATAAAAAGAAAATTTATGAAAGTCTTTAAGAAATTAGGCTAAGAAAAGATGATTAAAAGCAAGAAAAATCATATCAGTAGGCTACAAGTCAATAACTAACAGGATGACAGTTGACTAATAGGCCTAAAATGCAAAACAATGAGTCTGATGCAAGCAATCAGCTAGTACAGACCAAGTAGTCGACTAGTAGCATCAAAAATAAAATAAATCTGAGACAGAGAGGAAGCATTTGTCGGCCAGCAAAGGAGTAATTGACTAGTAGGCTGGAAAGTTCCAGAAAATGTGAAACAAAGAGCAAGCAGTCGACTGCTTAACATATGACAGTTGACAGCTAGCTTATAAAGTAATGCCAAGTCGGTGTAAATAATAAAAACCAGTTAGGAAGTTACCAAAATAACCCCAACTAATTAGAAACACTTGAAGAATGATGTTAAGGGTAAAAGGCTAATTTCAAAAAGGCTTTAGATAAATATATATGTATCTATGTGTGCTCTGTGAGAAGAAAAGAGAGAGAGAGAGAGAGAGAGAGAGAGAGAGAGAAAGAGAACAAAAAACAGAGCTGAAAGAGAGAGAAAGAGAAGGAGATCACAAAAAGAGGCAAAAAAAGGGATTAAAGCTAGAAGTTTAGATTAAAGGCTAGATTTCCATACAAGGTAGCTAGTTTTCCAAAAAATCATGTTTTAGAAGTATTGTCTATTAATTATTATTCATCCATGTTTTAGAACTCTTCTATGTGTTGTCTTCGTCTATGAGTTTTAACCTCTATGAAGAGATTTATATGCTTTTCCACCTTGGTTACATGAAAATATGCTTGATTTAAGTATTTTTAGATATTCTACATGTTTATGATGATAGCTCTTACTTTTATAGTAGAAAATTAGAGCTAAAGAAAGATTTATGTGACATGTATGAATATGATGAAAAGCAAGTAAGATTCTATTCCATAGTAGAGGATAGAAAATGATTAGCAAGAACTTGTCTCATAAAAGAAGACAAGATAAGTATGAAGTAAGCCTAAATCTATTTCATAGTAAAAAAATAGAATATGGCTAGAAAGAGCTTGTCTCATAGTAGAAGGCAAGGAGATTTAGAAAGAACAATATGAACAGTAGATTCTTTATTCCATAGTAGAGAATAAAGAAAATAATCGTTATGCTACAAAAGAGAGTAAGGGAAGTAAGACAGAAGAGAATGAGAGAGACATACTTGTTTCTCAGTAGAAAACAAGAGAAAAGAGCTTGTTCCACAGTAGTGAACAATGTAAGAATACCTTATACCATAGTATAATATATGGAAGAGACTCTTGTTCCACAATAGAGAATAAGAGAAAAGCAAAGTAACTTATACTACATTAGAGTATAAGGAAAGACTTTTATTCCATAAAAGAGAGTAAGAGGAGAGAACCTTATTTCACAATAGAGAATAAGAAAAGTAAAGTAGATCTTATTCGACAGTAGAGAATAAGAGAAGAGAGCTTGTTCCATAGTAAAGAACAAGAAGTTACCTTATTCCACAATAGAGAATAAGGCAGATAAAGTAATCTTTCTCCATAATGGAGAATAAGAGAAAGAGAACTTTATTCCATAGTAGAGAATAAGGAAGTAAGAGAAAAGAAAGAAAGATAATTGTCATGCTCCGCTGAGTGAGCAATTCCTCATGAGATGATCAGAACTTATAATGCTCTATGATAAGAAATAAGAAAGAAATACTTATTCTTATGTTAAGGACAAGAATGATATAAGACATTATGTTCTTATAACCTTATTCTAAATATGAGAATAAGAATAGAAAGTATAAATGAAATGAAAGCTGTGGATGAATAATGATGATTGTTGATGAATAATTTATGTGTTCTATTGCTGCTATGGCTGAAAATGATCTTATTATGTATATGTTTTCAATGAAAGTAACTACCTACTAAAATATCTTGTTTCTCACTTTTAGAAATTGTTCATTTTACGAGAAATGGGCAAAGACAAAGCATTGTTGATATAAGTTTAGTGTAGAAGAGTAGCTCAAGTTATGTATTCATATATCTGGAATGTTTTGTATGTAAATAACTTACATCCAAGTATATGTGTACGGAAACATGTATTTTAGAATGTAATGTATCTTTATATATATATATATGGAATTATGTTAGTTATGTTGAAAAGTTATCAAAGTGCGCAGCAGAAGCATGTTTGTTCAGACTTGCTAGTCAATCGATTAATTATAAGCAGTTGACCAGGTAGTTTTAAAATGATGTTATTTGACCTACTCGAGAGTTACCAATTGACCGGTGCCCTGCAATCAGTGGACCGACAACTCCTAGATTGAAGGATCAGGATAGCAGTTGACCGGAATGACTTTAGGAAGTCGACTGCTAGCTTCTGCAAGACAAAAGAAGTATTCCTTATTGAAAATTTCTTATGAGTTAAAAGAAAATGGATATCTGACTTTAAAAAGGGTCTTTATATAATAAAAAAAATTAGTTGATTATAAGGCTAATGCAATTAACCTTAGTATTTTACATCTTCACTCTAAGAGAAAAGTAAATATAAATAAGAATTAAGGAAGGACAATAGATAGTGGTATTAGAGCAAGGTCTATGGACCTAGTGAGAAAAGGAAAGAATTCATATAGAATTGTATGATTAAGTCAGAGCATGATCATGTTAATGTTTGTATTTGAGTTACTATGAATGTTGTTATGAATGATTGAGATGCTTGTGCAGTTGAGTATAACATGTTGGATGATGTTTATTTTAGCATATTTGAAAATTAGAATGTTATATATGTTATGCAGATGACATCAGCTGGAGGATCTCAATATGATATTTTGGAAAATTTAGCTCAAAATCATATTGCTACCATAGAGTGTCTCAAACAAGTATTAGAAGGAATAAAAGTAAAGAAAGAGAATGAAGAGAATAATAACAACACTATAAACAAAGTAATAGGTGAGTTTAGAAAATCCAATCCACCTTCCTTTAAAGGTACTCATGATCCATCAATAGCTTGGGAATGGATGAACCTCATAGAGAAAATCTTTGGGGTAATAGAGTGTAGTCTAGAACAAAAACTAGCTTTGGCTGTGTTTAAGCTAGAAAGTGAAGCTGAATATTGGTGGAAAGGAACTAAGAAATTATTAGAATCCCAAAAGAAGAGATAACTTGGGAGGCTTTCCAAAATGACTTTTATGAAAAGTATTTTCCAGAGAGTGTGAGAAACAAAAAAGAAACAGAATTTATAAAAATTAAGCAAGGAAAAGCCTCAGTGAGTTAGTATAAAGAAAAATTTGAGGAATTGTCCCAATTTTCATCTTATCTTAATAGTACTCATGATTAGGCATGGAAAGCACTCACTTTGAAAGAGGTCTTAGAACATAATTGAGGGAACATGTAGGTCCCCATGAAATTAAAAATTTTGCTTAGTTAGTGAACAAATGTAAGATAATAGAAAGATACATTCAAGAAGCTACTATAGAAAGAAAGAAAAAGATAAAAGGAAAGAAAAAGACAAAAATAATCTTGAGTGACAAAGAAAATAATGAAGAGAAAAAGAAACTCAAGATTAATAAAGTTCAAGAAGCTAACTAAACAGTAGGGAATTTCAAAGCCCAATGTGAAAAGTGTGGCCAGAATCATGGCACTATTCCATGTTTGGCTAGTCAGAACGTGTGCCACAGATGCGGAAAACTAGGATACATGGCCTGAAATTGTCATACTTCAAATAAAGCTTGAATATAGATATATACTTTTTATGCTCATGTATATGTTAGTTTGAATTTCGGGGGCAAAATTCCTAAAAAGGAGGGAATAATTGTAACATCCCAAATCATTATATTCTCCTAAGAAAGAATAAAAAGAAAATTTATGAAAGTCCTTAAGAAATTATGCTAAGAAAAGATTATTAAAAGTAAGAAAAATCATATCAGTAGGCTGCAAGTCGACTGCCAGTAGGCTGACAGTCGACTGATAGGCCTAAAATGCAGAAAAATGAGTCTAATGCAGGTAGTCGGCTGGTACAGATTAAGTGGTTAATTGGTAGCATCAGAAATAAAATAAATCTGAGACAGAGAGGAAGCAGTTGACCGCCAACAAAGGAACAGTCGACCAGTAGGCTGGAAAGTTCAAGAAAACGTGAAACAAAGAGCAAGCAGTTGACTGCTAGCTTACAAAGCAACACCAAAGTCAGTGTAAATAATAAAAATCAGTTAGGAAATTACCGTTATAACCCCAGCTAATTAAAAACACTTGAGGAATGATGTTAGGGGTAAAAGAGTAATTTCACAAAGGCTTTATATGAGTGTATATATATATATATATATATATATATATATGTATCTATGTGTGCTATGTGAGAAGAAAAGAAAGAGAAAACAAAAGAGAAAGAGAGGGAAAGAGAGAAAAATGAAAAACAGAGCTGAAAGTGTAACAACCGGATTTCCAAGCACAAGATTGGCACGATAATGAGGGATATGTTATCCCTAGACCGTTAGCCTATTAGAGACTTTTCCTATATCTCAATCAAAACACTGGATCATAACATTCACAAACAAAACTAAGTAGGACCTAGGTGTCCCATGTAACTATAGAGCATACTAAAACTAATCAAAGAAAGGGAGAGATCATTAACCCAAAGGCTTTACTTAGAACTTGAACTTACTCCTTGGGTGGGTCGATGTTAAAACCTGTATAGAAAACATAAAAGAAGGAAACGTGAGTAAATTCAATACTCAGTAAGAACCAACTTGACTTACTCGTGGTCTGCTTGTAAAGAGTTTTCTCTTTTGATAGCAGGGAAGAGTCTAGTACAAATCATTCAGATCCCTTAATCTTATCACATCATTGATGTCTCGAGAGATATAGTCAGTTCCTGACCTTCTCACTACCTATCCAAAGGTCCCCTTTTTACTGTAATCAATACAATCTCTCAACAAGCAGTAGCTTAACTTACACATATCGACATGCGAGATTTAACAAACGGTCATGGTAACTCTTACCTTATAATTCACCCATCCATTATATGCATATATTATGTGTTTATTCAGTATAATGTTCATTTATTAATAAACATAGTCTATGAAATAACCAAGATTATGATTCATAACATCACCATATAGTTCAGACTAGCCATGAATCACCATAGATCTCATGGACCATGTGCCATCAGGCCTCATAGGTAGGAATCATATTTCGCCAACCCCATAGGTCTTATGGACCACGTGCCACCGGATCTCATGGTTCTCCTGAGGCTAATATATCACGAGGAGTCCATAGATCTCATAGACCACATGTCACCGGGCCTCATGGGTGAGAATATCATTCCTCCAACCTATAGGCCTCATGGACCATGTGTCACCAGGCTTACTGGAATTTCCCCAAGTAAATATCTCATGGAGACCCATAGACTTCATAGACCACGTGCCATCGGGCTTCATGGGTAGGAATCCTATTCCACCAACCTCCATAGGTCTCATGGACCATGTGCCACTAAGTCTCATAGATTCCCCAACAAACACATACAACTTAGCATTCAATATCAACAATAGCAAATCAATTTGGGTGTTAATTGATAAAAATTGATTTCTACTTTAAATCATCACATAGGCCGGATCCTCGAGGTTTTAGTGTTGCCTCCTTGTTTAAGGCAATACAATGTCTACCGTCCAAGGGCATCATAACATATTGGCTTTTGTTTGATGACCAAGACAAGGAAATAAATCACAATACTTTACGCAAGTCTATAATCATCATTATCATCCATCATATTTAGAAGTCACACAACATATATGCATATACCAATGGCAAAAGAAGATGCCACCCAAGCAACCTAATGGAAAGAATTACCCGAGCTATGCTAAGCCCTTAACTCATGCTACAATGTAAAACACATATAATGGAACTAAGGATAACTATTCAAGATTTATCAAGATGTATAACTTAAATCCTTCACTTTGAGTCTGAAGTACAATAAGAAATCTAAAAACAACTTTGTCGCAACACCCAAGCAAGTTATAGACACACCTAAGTTGCAAAACATAGGCATTTAGTTCAAATGTCATTCTATGATCTCCAGGCACCACAAGTCTCCCAATTTCATTGAATAAGAAGTGTCTCATAAAGATACCTAAAGACTATACCTTGGGTCATGATTATTTCCATAAAATTATAAAATACAAAATTTAGAGGTAAATCCCTCTTAGTACCATTCAAGTCCTTCGAAAAGACTATATGTGTTCCACTTAAGATTGAAATTTCAAACTCCCACATTCCAGAATTTTTTTGGGCAAAATCCATAACTCCAAAGTTTATGAATTTTGGTAGAAAACATCCTTAACATGTCTATAATATTAGGTAAAAATTTTACAATGAAATAATGACGTTTGCCCTATCAAAACTACTCTTTTGTGACTGTTGCCTAGACTGCCTCTACAGCATGAGGGTCTCGGTTTTACTAGCCATTGACCCACTAAATCAACTCTAAAACTTACAAAATTTGGTGGACATGTACTTTAGTGTTATGACATCCTTCCATAAAAGTTGCAAGGTCAAACTTTACCATTTGGTCCATCTAACACAACATTAAGTAAAACTTAGTCAGACTAGTATAAATTCTGAGATAGGTTCTATCTCTCTAATATATGACCTAGCAATGGTCTCCAAAACATTCCAAAAATATCTAGACCATACCTATATATACGAGGGAATCCTTTATAAAAATTTCAAGATCATTAGAGCTCATTTCATACTACAATCAACTCAAAACCTCATCAAGAGTAATTACTAGTACATATGCTTCCAAACATTTCTGACCTTCAGTCACTATTTTAATCATACAATTTAAAAGGTAAATAATTCTTGAATTAAACTTATTCTATCTGAAACTAGACTCAATTATCTTTCCAATGGTATATAGTTAGCTAAAATCAGAGCTTAAACGAGAGAGTTATGATAAATTTAATCATGCTAAAATCTACAGCTTGGGGTTAGCGCCGTAGCCCAAGGCCCCAAGGCTTATATTCTCAGTCTTGTGGGCGCCCCAAATGCCAGTGTTGGCACCTCGGGAGCCTAGACTGGGCATTACGCCATGGCTACGGAAAAAACTTTCCAAACCTTCATTTTTGCCTCCAAAACCATCCCAAAGCACAAACAATCAATTTGGGTCATCAAATACTTGTCTTTGTCATATAGAAACATTCTAAAAGATAAAATTCAACATAAATTTGAGATTTGTTCAACCTCATTCTTCCTCAATCATGCTTCCAACCATAGTTTTCTTTTTAAACTTATGGGTCCTAGACTTAATTAAAAGCAAGAGACATTAATCCTATTCAAGAACCAAGCTCAAAATCCATGATTTCTTTAACACCCCAACCTAGGGTTTCCAATTACAACTCAAGAAGAAAGAGGGGCTTTTGATTCTTACCTTGGGGAAGGATGTTTGATGAGGGAAGTGAGTCTCCGGTAGTGGTGTTCGCTAGAAGTGAAGGTAGGGAGCATCCTTGAATCTCCTTTAGCAATGGAAAAGGAAGTATAAGCAAGAGGAGAAAAAAAATGGGAAAGAAACGAGAGAGGGAGACCGTGAGCAAGAAGAGAAGAAAAATGTGTGTGAGTGCTAAGGTGTGTGTGGGCCCCATCTTTTGCAATATAGTCCCTCCTCATACCCAAGAGGGATTTTAGAAATATTTTCTAAAGAATCAATGGGGGTGCCAGTACCACATTTCAGTAAAACACAACACATATACCAATTTTCATTTCACCACATATTTTACAAAAAGATATGAGATCTTATGTTTTATTCACTTTAGTCCCTCCTAGCATCCTACGTACAACTTTAGCTCCACTACCACAATCACCCTGGCACCGACCACATCTTGAATATTTCCCAAGGTCAAGTCACCATAAAGGTCCTCATTTGTTCCCTCACACAATTTATATTTATTTTCTAACTTTTCACTTTGGTCTCTTACTCAGGCCTTTACGAAGTTCCTTTCACCGAATATTAAGTGACTCTACCATGGGTACAAACATCATATACCCAAACGTTCTTATCAACTTTGAAGATCTCCAAGCTCTTACTAATCCTACACAAACATCCACATAAGCATATATGTGTAAGGTCTAGCCTTAACCTGAGTTTCTAATAAATTGGGTGTTACAGAAAGAGAGAGAAAGAGAAAGAGGTCACAAAAAGAGGCAAGAAGAAGAAGGTATTAGAGCTAGAAGTTTAGATTAAAGGCTAGTTTTCCATACAAGGTAGCTAGTTTTTCATAAAAGCATGTTTTAAAAGTATTGGTTGTTAATTATTATTCATCCATGTGCTAGAACTCTCCTATGTGTTGTCGTCATCTATGAGTTTTAACCTCTTTGAAGAAATTTATATGCTTCTTCACCTTGGTTACATGAAAATATGCTTGATTTAAGTATTTTTAAATATTCTACATGCTTATGATGATAGCTCTTACTTTTATAGTAGAAAATTAGAGCTAAAGGAAGATTTATATGACATGTATAACTACGATGAAAAGCAAGTAAGATTTTATTCCATAGTAGAGAATAGAAAATGACTATGTCTCATAAAAAAAGACAAGATAAGTATGAAGTAAGCCTAAATCTATTTCATAGTAGAAAATAGAATATGGCTTGAAAGAGCTTGTCTTATAGTAGAAGACAAAAAGATTTTGAAAGAACAACATGAATAGCAGATTCTTTATTCTACAGTAGAGAATAAAGAAAGTAAGCCTTATTCCACATAAGAGAATAAGGGAAGTAAGCTAGTTCCACAGAAGAGAACAAGAGAGACATACTTGTTTCTCAGTAGAAAATGAGAGAAAAGAGCTTGTTCCACACTAGAGAACAAGGTAAGAATACCTTATACCATAGTAGAGTATAAGGAGAGACTTTTATTCCACTGAAGAGAATAAGAAGAAAGAACCTTATTCCACTGTAGAGAATAAGGAAAGTAAAGCAGATCTTATTCTACAGAAGAAAATAAGATAAGATACTCTTATTCCACAGTAGAGAATAATGTAAGAGAGTTTGTTCCACAGTAAAGAATAGGAAAACGAGATTAGGACGATTATGCCCAAGGAGAGCAGAGGCTCGAGGGTGCACCCTATGGTCGAAGGGAATGGATCATGGCAGTGGTGGGAAAGAATGAGGGGTTACCAAGAAATGGAAAAGAAGGCAAAGGTAAAATTCCGTGGAGGAATCTTCGATGTCGGGATAGAATATAAAAGAAGTGGTCCCCACTAGAGCTTCTATTAGGAAATAACCGAAAAAATAGTTCTCTCACAATAGGTATTTCTCCTCTCTCTTGCATGTAGTGGTCCCTCTCATTGCCTCTCCCTCTGCGCAATAGTTCTTCCTGACCTCCGTTGCCATCGTTGTATCAATAGACATCTGGCTATGCAATGCATATTCTTAACCAATTCATTCAAGCATTGCAACAACCATACATACCTTGATGCTACTTACATAGTGTTATGTCATCTCAAAAGAGCATTAGGACAAGGTATTTGCTTACCTTAGATAGCTCACGATTTTTATGAGCATATTGTGATGCAGACGAGGTAGGAATGCTTAATGACATGTAAATCTATTACTAACTATACTATTTTTCATAGATATTCTCTGATTCATGATGATCATTTGGTTAATACAGCTTTTATAGAATCTTTGAGTAACATACACTTCATCCATTCTCCTATTTTGTGACAGTTAAACTACCATTCACATTATAGCTAATCTAGCCTTCTACTAGTAAAAGAAACTCATTGTAATAGCTAGTAACAAAGCATTCCACTTTATTTGATGATAGTTTAATTAGGCGCAATCAATTTCATGAGTTGTTGGTGAAGTTAGGTGTTTTCACTCTTCATGCACCAATTTGAGGACAAGTATTGAAGGGTCTTTTGTTTCCATTAGTAGCATATGAATTGTTTATTGTGATAGGCACAATTATAGAGATGGTTTGCTCACTTTATTTGATTGTATTTGATTATATAATAGCCTAATGTTGAGATCTCAAAATTGAAATGTATATATTGCAACATTCATCATCAGTAAAACTAAGCCATTTTGAGATATCTTATTATTTAAAATAAAAAAAAAGGAAATTGATTAAATCAAAAGTTACGCATTTTCCATTTAAAAAAAGTTGTTTTTTTTAAATACAAAAAGAAAATGATGTTTAAAAATTTCAAATGATTACTCAATCAAAGGGAACAACCATTAAAGTTTTAGTGTTTAAGGAATGTGGTCGATAAATGACATTATTGTGGTAATACCGTATATGCTAATTGTGGTTGAACTAATGTATAATACTGTGAGTAGAATAACTTATTGTTACTAAATTCTACTGGATCCTAACTTGAATGAAATTATAAATACTAACAGAATTATGGATACAAGAATGAGTAATATATTGGGAGTGATAGTATTGATTGTGATGATATCACTTGTCTTATGATAAATGCATTAGATAACTTATGATATAATTTTGTTTGAATATTGTGCCAGGTACTGGCACTTGTGATCTGTGTTGACTTGAATACTGTGCCGAGTACTGGTACATGTAATATAACTCGAATTAAATCTTGTGCTCGGTACTGGTATAAGTAATAACTTGGGTTTAGATATGGTGTTGGGTATTGGCATTTAATAATACTGGTTGATATGATGCCTGGTACTAGCACGTGTAGAGGTTAAATAAAGGAATAAGGATGGGGTTATATTATCAATACATCTACAAAGTTATAAGGTGGACTTTTCTTTAGTTATATCTTGTCTTTTGATTACATATATATTATTTAGTATGTCATACTTGTGCTTATATTTAATTTTGTTGAGTGTTTAGGAATATGTATATGTAGATAAGAACTCAAGATGACAAATTTTACTCACTAAATGAAGTTAATGGTTTGTGATAGATATTATCTTATTCTTTAACAATTTCTTATCGCCTTGGTATGTGAACTTGAAGTTCCTCACTTACCGTATCGATCTACATTAAACTTTTATTGTTTGTTTCGTGGCATTTGGGCCGTGTGTAGTAACCGTGGCATTGGAGTCTTCAGTGGTATTCGGGTTATGTCTATACAGTGCTGGAGTTATTGGCACTTGATGTGATCCTAAATTTACATGCGAAGTTTACTTGTCATTGAAAATTTATTAGTTAAATTAGGATCATATAAATGGTGTTGTTGGGTAAGGTATTTTACCCTGATTTGGATTAGTTATGTGATTGTTTAGTTGGTATATTGTGGCATGCAGAAATACTTAGAATGTGTGGTTTATGTGGTTAGTCGGAATATATATATATATATATATATATATATATATATATGTATATACACTCAAATTGTATGGAGAGATATACGGGAACGATGGAAACCAAGGAATTACTAGCATGCAATATTGTGATGATGGACCGTGCACGGTAAGCATAGAATTAAAGTACTGACATTGTATGGTAATGGTTTAATTGTATCATTTATGGATTCATGATAGTTAAATTTATATGCATTTTATTTAGTGGATTCTGATGTCCCTAATTGCTTTTAGGTTCATTTGGATGTATATTATGCTAGGTAGAATTTTATCGATGAGTTATGTGGATTAGACTCACTCCCTCACAATTTCAGGTCATAGAGACACCTTGGTTCGACAGTTCGAGTGGCGAGGATGCCTCTCCTTTGTCAGGGGAAAGGTATTTATCTTTTATCTTCAATATTAATTTTCAGTATGCTCTATAATCGGGTAGGCCACCTAGGTTTTGTATCCATCATGATTGGGTTAGTTGGTAAAATAATAGGCTTGCGGCGGTATGGGTAATATGCTGTCTACGTTGGTCACATGCCCGGTCTTAGAATGTGACAGAGAACCTTATTCCGTATTAGAGAATAAGGAAGGAAGAGAAAAGAAAGAAAGAAAGATAATTGCCATGCTCCGCTGAGTGAGCAATTCCTCATAAGATGATCAGAACTTATAATGCTCTATGATAAGAATAAGAATAAGAAAGAAAAACTTGCTCTAATGTTAAGGACAAGAATGATATAAGACATTATTTTCTTATTCTAAAGATGAGAATAAGAATAGAAAGTATAAATGAAATAAAAGCCATGGATGAATAATGATGATTTTTTATGAATGATTTATGTGTTCTATTGCTTTTATGGCTGAAATGATCTTATTATGTATATGTAACTAGCTATTGAGATACCTCATGTCTCACTTTTAGAAATTGATCATTTTAGGAGAAATGGGGCAAAGGCAAAGCATTGTTGATACAAGTTTGGTGTAGAAGAGTAGCTCAAGTTATGTATTCATACATCTGGAATGTTTTGTATGTAAATAACTTAATTCAAGTATATGTATATAGAAACATGTGTTTTAGAATGTAATGTATCTTTATATATATATAGTTATGTTAGTTGTTTTGAATAGTTATTAAAGTGCGTAGCAGAAGCATGTTTATTCAGACTTGTCGATCGACTGGTTAATTATAAGTAATCGACCGGCTAGTTGTGAAATGTTGTTATTTGACCTACCTGAGAGTTACCAGTCAACTGACCGACAACTCCTGGATTGAAGGATTAGGATCTCAACATTCCTAGCAGTCGACCAGAATGACTTTAGGAAGTCAACTACTAGCTTATGCAAGACAAAAGAAGTATTCTTTATTGAAATTTTCTTATGAGTTAAAAGAAAATGGATATGTAACTTTAAAAAGGAATTTTATTAAAGAAAAATTAGTTCATGATCAAGGCTAATGCAATTAACCTTAGTATTTTACATCTTGACTCTAAGAGAAGAGTAAATATAAATTAGAATTAAGGAGACACTACACATTTTGAGGCGATGAGGGAGAATGTGGCAGAATAGCAAAACGAAATTAGGATGATTATGCCCGAGGAGAGCAGAGGCTCGAGGGTGCACCCCTAGTAGAGGGGAATGGGTCATGGCAATGGTGGGAAAGAAGGAGGGGTTACCAAGAAGTGGAAAGGAAGGCAAAGGTAAGATTTTGTGGAGGAATCTTGGACAAAATATAAAAGAAGTGGTCCCCACTAGAGCTTTCATTAAGAAATAATCGAAAAAATGGTTCTCTCATAGCAAATATTTCTCCTCACTCTTGCATGTAGTGGTCCCTCTCATTGCCTCTCCCTTTGCCCAATGGTTCTTTCAAACCTGCCTTGCCATTGTTGTATCAATGGACATCAGGCCATGCAATGCATATTCTTAACCAATTCATTTAAGCATTGCAACAACCATACATACCTTGATGCTACTTACATAGTGTTATGTCATCTCAAAAGAACCCCAAGACAAGGTATTTGCTTCCCTTAGATAGCTCACAGTCTTTATGAGCACATTGTGATGCAGACGAGGTAGAATGCTTAATGACATGTAAATTTATTACTAACTATACTATTTTTCATAGATATTCTCCGATTCATGATGATCATTTGGTTAATACAGCTTTTACAAAATCTTTGAGTAACATACACTTCATCCATTCTCCTATTTTGTGACAATTAAACTAGCATTCACATTATAGCTAATCTAGCCTTCTAGTAGCGAAAGAAACTCATTGTAATAGCTAGTAACAAAGTATTCCACTTTATTTGATGATAGTTTAATTGGGCGCAATCAATTTCATGAGTTGTTGGTGAAGTTGGGCATTTTCACTCTTCATGCAACAATTTGAGGACAAATATTGAAGGTCTTTTGTTTCCTTTAGTAGCATATGAATTATTTATTGTGATAGGCACACTTATAGAGACAGTTTGCTCATTTTATTTGATTGTATTTGATTATATAATAGCCTAATGTTAATATCTCAAAATTGACATGTCTGTATTGCAACATTCATCATCAGTAAAACTAAGCCATTTTGAGATATCTAATTATTTAAATAAAAAAAAGGAAATTGATTAAATCAAAAGTTAAGCATTTTCCACCTAAAAAAAGTTGATGTAGTTGTTTTTTTTAAAAAAAAATACAAAAAGACAATGGTGTTTAAAAAGTTCGAAAGATTACTCAGTCAGAGGGAACAGCCAACCTAGAGGAACATTAACCGCATTACGTGTAGACTTTGTATATCAATTGATTCAATTTGCTCCTTCTCATTCTCATTAATTATTCATACCACCAAAAAACAACAATTAAAAAAAAGTAGGGATTAAAAAACAATAATCACATGTCAGCTTCAAAAAATCAAGTTGTCGAACGCTTACTGGGGATGCCATCTTTAGGTTCATGGAGGTATATCTCGCAGACAGTATGGTCCTAACACCAAGGCATACATGACCTGCCTCATTTAACTCATTCAATCCGGGCTCACATCTTTTTAAAGAAAAGAGAATAAATTATGCACAATAAAAAATATACATCGCATACAATAATAAGTAGACGAGGTAATGATCCCAAAAAGAATCCTCCTAATAAGTTACTTACAGAAGAAGAAAGTAATGCCCAAAATGAAAATCTCGGACAATCTACCTCATCAGAGACATCCATCCACTTTCATCATCCTAAAATCACCCTGTAGAATTCTCTCAAATCATGTCAGTCACACACTCGCCAGATCCTAAAGCATAAAAAACTGTATTTTATTAGCGAAATAAACGAATGAACCCAATAAGCATAACAATCTAGTGTACTGAATATAGACTCTTGATTCTTAAGATCAGGCTGTAGGTGGAGCGGGAGGAGGGGGTGGTGGTGGTGAAGGTGTTTGAGGTGACGATGATGGACTGCCACCATCATTTTCCCATGGTCTCACAGTGAAGAGCACCACAAAGAAAATGATCACAAGTAGAAGTATAATGGCATAACAGGTCCATTTCCTGGTGTTTTTCTGGTGCTTCCTTGCAGTCTGCAACTGCTGGGCTCCACTCCTCACGAACGAGTTAGCTCTTGCCACGTGGCCTTCAATGTCATCCAATTGCTCACCTTGAGATTGCACCAGCACTGCCATGTCAAGGAACACTTGATGCAACTCCTGCAGATTCTTCTCCAAATCTTTAACAGCATCGTGCCTCTCTTGAATTTCGTTGATGGTATCCAAAATTCTACCTCTGCCTTGTTCTTGGATGGCTTTCTGAAGGAAGGTTTCACTCTCACCTGCATACAAATACAGATCTCAGATTATAGAACCTCCAAACTTTGTGTCCACATCAAATTGGACAGGTGGATCTGAACTTCAAGAATCTGGATATACACAAATATAATCTATAATTTGGGGGACCATTTTGATTTTGATGATTAACATAAGAAGGCAGTCATACAACAATCTTTTCCAGACATCTTCTCTATTCAAAGAGCAATTCTTCAAGAAAGTTTCATAGTTTATTTTCCATCAAAAGATATATATAATTAATCTGTTCCCTATCATAACTGTCTTAGACTCTGACTCTTGAATGTGAATGACAATTGATGACAATTTTTTTTTTCTCATCCTCTTTGAGGAAATTTAACCATGTATTCAATTTCGTCAAGAAATCAGAATGTCACCATTTTCCTGCTTGAATTTGCTTCGGAAAAACTGCAAATAATACTCTGTTTGGCGAGGCATTTTTTGCAAAAACTAACGAAAAATAACAATATTAAGAGATCACAGGTGATGTCACCTGTAGAGATCAAGAGGTCGACGGTCTTCTCGTCGGGATTCTCGCCGGTGACCGTGAAATACCTGCGTTGTACGGTCTCCCGGTACTCGGAGGAGATCTGGTGCCGGAGATCATGGAAACTGTCCATGGAATCCTTCAGCTTCTTCTTCAACCCGCTGACCACGGAGGTCCGGGTCCTGTCGGACGACGACCCGGGTCCACAACCTGGAAGGCTCCGATTGGCCGCGTTGGATCGCTCCAGGGCCTCCAATTTTACCTTGATGAGCTTGGCCTTCTTCAGAGCAAGAGTGACATTGCTGTCCATTCGAGTACGAAGGTCCCTGACGGCCTTGGCATTGTGAAGTGTCTTACTCTGCTCGTGACAGCTCTGCAGATTCTGCTTCAGTCTTTCAAGCTCCTTCAGCTCGTCCTTGATCGATTCCACGTCCTCAAAGAACTTGTCGAGGTTGACACCGCCGGCGGGGGCCCCGGCGGAGCTCATCTCGA
The DNA here is from genome assembly GCA_037074585.1 of Biancaea sappan. Classification (NCBI taxonomy): domain Eukaryota; kingdom Viridiplantae; phylum Streptophyta; class Magnoliopsida; order Fabales; family Fabaceae; genus Biancaea; species Biancaea sappan. The sequence continues at coordinate 31,167,952 of CM073492.1, read as the reverse complement.
TCACATGGTGGTGGTGTTCCGGCGACGATTCCTCGCTGCGGAAGCGAGAGAAGGAGCTAGAGAACAAGTCATTCATGGTAAAAGGAACAGCTCTTGGGGATTCACAGCGATAAAGATTCGAAATCAATAATGAAAATAGACAAAAATAAATAAATAAATAAATAAATAAATAAGAGTTTAAATATAAAATGAATGAAAAGAGAACTTTGAGGTCATGGGTCTCAGGCTCTCAATGATTAATGGAAGATGAAGAAGAAGGAAAGAGGGGTCTTACGGGATTTAAGAGAAAGTCAACGACAGTAGGGGACGACGTGGAGGATGACGAGGCGATGGCAATCTCTGCTCAGAGAGAGAGAGGGAGAGAGATTGAAATCTGAAGAAGAAAAACGCGTGTCGCGTGGGAATTGGAGGGTACGATTTGTTGCTCCAAATGGTTCAATGGCGGGGATTTGTTTCTTAACAAGGAAGGTTTTTCTAATCAAAATTCCATCTTCACAAGTTATCTTTGAAACTTCCTTATAAAAAAGACAAATAGAGTTTTCTTATTGAATCATTACAAATTTAATTATAAATTTAAGACCTAACTTTATTTTTTAGATTATTATAAAAAAAGTAAAAATATTATATATTAATTAAAATTATAAGTCAAGAATTAAGATAAATACAAGTGAGAAATTATGAATAAAATATTGTTTTTCATGAGATTTTTATATATAAATTTTATCTGATATATAATATTTCTAATTTTTATATTAGTAATTTAAAGGAGGAAAAAAAATCATTTTCTACTGAAGCTCAAGTTTTGGTCATTTAGCAGTATTTTTGGGCAGTAAGTTGTAACACACATCATTTTGCATTTTGAAATTTGAACATTTGATCCTTGAAACTAACCCACTTAAGATTCAGAGTGCATCCGACAGAGACTGATAAGAAGAAATAGTAACACACATCGGAGATTTCAAGAGTTCATCTGTTTCCCACCCAAGCAAAAGAAAAGTGCGTGTTGTATTAGTGATACACAGCGAGGAGACAAGGGGGTTAGAAATTGATAGAATATGTTAGTAAGCTGCCAAGTGGCTATGACGTGGCATATGGTTGTGATGTGTAAATTAGTTTAGAATCAGTTGAGTTTGTTTTAAGTCTAATAATATTAAGGCTAGTTTAACTCCTATAAGTACTCTTGTAATTACTTATTATAATATAACTTCACATTATTCAGAATCATCCTACTCCTATATTTCTCTATCTCTCTGTTTTCTTGCATGGTATCAGAGCCGACCATGGAGAACGGAACTAACTCAGGCACGTCTCTGACTGCATCTCCGGTGAACTTGAGTTTACTTCTGGCAACTTAGAAGACCAATTTCGTCACTTTTCACCATCTAATTTCAGTCAAATTGGATGAGAAAAATTTCCTGGTGTGGAGACAGCAAACACTCGCGGCGATCCTCAATCACGAGGTTGAGAGGTTTATCGACGAAGATGTTGCGTAACCACAAAAATTTGCTAGTCCTGAAGATGAACTTGCTGGGAAGATCAGTGAGGTGTTCCTAGCATGGAATCGCCAAGACCAATTACTTTTGTCTTGGCTTCTGTCCTCGATGAGTGAGGGCATGCTTGTGAAAGTGGTTCGGTGTAATAGATCCAGTAGCATTTGAGGAAGAGTTGGTCAATTTTTTGGTTTGCAAAATCAAGCCAAGATCCGACAGTTTAAAATGGAGCTTCACAGTACAAGAAAGGGCAAAAGACATATGAATGAATACCTTCTAAGGATCAAGGCCATAGTTGATTCTTTGGTCTCATTAGTAACAATGTTACTGAAACAGAGCACATAGAGGCTATCTTTGATGGCCTTACAGAGGAATATGATCCTTTCATTACTTCAATTAACACCAGGTTAGATCCTTACACCGTCTCATAAATTGAAAGTTTGTTATTAGCTTAAGAAGTGAGAATGGAGAAAAACAATAAAGTGAAAGCATCAAGTGAGAAACTAACTGTGAATGTAGCTACTTATGATTCCAAAGAGAAAAGAACAGGCAATACAAATAAGACCAATCATTCAAATAATGGTCACAATAATTTTAGAGGGAATCAGTACAATAACAGGGGAGGAAGAGGCTACAATAAGTCTCATGGCAGAGGCAATAGAAATGGAGGACGATATGTAGCTTGTCAACTGTGTAATAAGCCAGGCCATGTTGTTATTGACTGTTACCACCGTTATGACCAGCACTTTCAGCCTCAACATTCTTCTCTATATCAGAAATCATCTGTAAATATCACTACCATGTATGCTGGACCAGAAGCATCTCTTGATTAAAGATGGTATCCAGATTTCGGTGCCTCAAATCATGTTACATCAAACTACAACAATCTGATGCAGAGAAATAAATATCATGGACAGAAGCAGGTCCATGTTGGTAATGGTAATGGTTTACATGTTGAACATATTGGGTGTTCTTCTGTTAAGTCTCCTTTTAATTCCCAAATTTCTTTGTCTTTGAATAATCTCTTACATGTTCCCTAAATAACCAAAAATTTGATTAGTGTGTCAAAATTTGCCAAAGATAACAATGTGTATTTCAAGTTTCATCCTTCCCTGTGTTTTGTCAAATTGCAGGGTACCAATAAGGTGGTTTTGGAAGGGAAAACCAACTCTGAAGGTCTTTATCAGTTCAATAATTTCCAACTACAGCACCAGTCACACTCTTCTGCTAGTACAAATACAAATGCTTCCGCTACTTAACTTAATAAATCAGTAGCTTTTGTTTCTCAAAGTTCTTGTTCTCTTAGCAATTTAAATTTGTGGCACTATAGACTAGGCCGCCCCAATCCCCAACTTGTATTCAAAGCTTTGCAACTCTTTAATATCAAAGTTTCAAGTAAAGATTGTCTTGATTTCTATTTTGCTTGTGCATGTGGCAAAGCTCAAAAACTACCATCCTCGCCATCTTTAAACACCTACACCAAGCCCCTTGAATTTTTATATAGTGATATATGGTGGCCTGCTCCAATGGCTTTAACCAATAAAAACCTATATTACCTAAGTATAATAGATGCATTTTCATGCTATACCTAGATTTTCTCTCTTAAAAGAAAATTTGATGCCTTGGAAGTATTCACTCATTTTAAACTGTTGGTGGAAAAACAGCTTGGAACCACAATCAAAGCCATACAAACAGACTGGGGAGGAGAATTTTGAGCTTTTCAATACTTTCTCAAAAATAATGGCATACTTTACCGTATTACATGTCCCCATGCTCATCAGCAAAATAGGACTGTTGAAAGAAAGCAAAATCACATAGTGCAAACAGCCCTTACTCTCCTGTCACATGCACAACTACCATTAAAATTTTGCGAAGAGGCTTTCCTTACTACTGTCTACCTCATCAATAGGTTACCTATTTAAACCAATAACACTGACACACCTCTAACCATGTTATTCAAAATCCCTCATGATTATTCTTTCTTAAAGGTTTTTGGCTGTGAATGTTATCCTCTGCTTACTCCTTTTAATAAACAGAAGTTCCAATTCAAATGTGCTCCTTGTATTTTGTTATGATAAAGATTGTAAATAGCATGATTATAGGGATATGTTACTGCATGATTATAGGGATAGCTTGATTGTAGGGATTATTTTATGATTATGATTCCTTTGTATTTATGGTTATTTATGATTCCTTCTGTATATATATTTCAATCCTATGAATGAGAGAAATACACTTTTCCAATCAATCTTTGTCTAATTAACATGGTATCAGAGCATGGTTCATATTTGAGTGTTTCATTCGTGCGTGGTCCTTGTTCTGTGAGGCTAAGTATGCGTGAGGTGGGAGCTCTCATCTCTAGTGATCTTTGACTCTCACCACCCCTTCCATTGCTTTCAGACGCTTCCAACCGGCCGACCCTGAGAGTCCGATGGCCATCGGCGGCGCGTGTGTGTCTCACGCGCCACTCGTGTTCTCGGCTACAGTATCCACGCGCTGGAGCGTGGTTGCACGTGAAGGCACGTCCAGTGTTCTCTTCGTCTCCGATCATCCTTGACAACGTTTTTGGCCCTTTTCCGGCGTAATCCCGTGGTGTGGTCACTGATTCCCAGAGTTTTGAATTTTTGTTGGGATTTGGTTTTCACAGTATACAGCAGTCTTGTCTTTATTGGCTTGATTTTTTTTTTTCAATCGTCTCTTTTGGTGGTTACCATGTGTATTGTTCCACCTATGGCAGCACATATTTTATCTCTTCATCCTACTCTTACTACTGTATTTGATGATTCAAGTAAATCTCCTACTTGTCTCGTCTCTTCGTCCTCTAGATGGGTTATTGATTCTGGTGCTTCAGATCATATGATAGGTAATCCCAACCTTTTTTCTACCTTCAATACCCAAGCCCCTTCATCTCATGTGACTATAGCTGATGGATCCACTATCCATGTCTTTGGTTTTGGCACGGTTAACCTAACCCCATCTTTATCTTTACCCTCAGTATTAAGTTTACCTAATTTTTCATTTAGTCTAATTTCTGTTAGTAAACTTACTCGTACCTTAAATTGTCGTGTGTCATTTTTTTTTTGAATTATTGTCTTTTTCAGGATCTTACGACAAATCATATTATTGGTAGAGGACATGAATCTGAAAGTCTATATATTCTTGACATTCTGGAAGCGAGATCCTTGGCATGTTCTAGTTCATCGTTTTCGTTTGAGGTGCACTGTCGTTTGGGGCATCCATCTCCCTCAGTTCTTAAGCAGGTTCAACCCCAGTTCCGTCACTTATCTTCATTACCTTGTGAGTCGTGTCAATTTGCCAAATACCATCGTGTTCCTTTACAATCTAGAGTTAATAAACGGGCTGCATCCCTTTTTGAGTTAGTCTATTCTGATGTTTGGGGTCCTTGCCCTTTTGTCTCTACGTCTGGTTTTAAATATTTTGTTACTTTTGTTGATGATTACTCTGGTGTCACTTGGCTATATTTGATGAAAAATCGCTCTGAGGTTTTTTCACATTTCCCTGCCTTCTGTGCTGAGGTTAAAACGCAATTCAATGTTTCCGTTTAAACCTTGAAAAGTGATAATGCCAAAGAGTACCTATCTAATTCTTTTCAGTCTTATATGCTTCAGCATGGTATTCTTCATCAATCCTCTTGTGTTGACACACCAGCTCAAAATGGGGTCGCTGAACGAAAGAATAGACACTTACTTGAGATAGCCAGAGCTCTCTTATTTCAAATGAATGTTCCTAAACCTTTTTGGGCTGATGCTGTCTTGACAGCTTGTTTTTTAATCAATCGGATGCCATCTTCTGTTCTTGATGGGCAAATTCCCTATTTTGTTTTGTTCTCATCTAAATCTATTTTCCCTATCAAGCCCGTATCTTTGACAATACTTGTTTTGTTCGAGATACCAGACCCCAGGTCACAAAGTTAGACCCTAAGTCCCTTAAATGTGTTTTCCTTGGTTATTCTCATCTCCAGAAGGGATATAGGTGTTTCTCCCCTACCCTTCAACACTACCTTGTCTCTGCAGATATTACCTTTCAAGAAAACATTCCCTTCTTTTCTCCTTCCTCCACGTCTCATGATCAGGGGGAGAATGATGATTTGTTAGTTTATAGTGTTCCTTGCTCTCCGCCTCTCCCATCTGCGTCTCCTTCAGAGTTTACTCGGCCACCTATTGTCCATGTCTACACTAGACGGCAACCTCTAACCGCCAGTTTAGATTCTTGTCCTCCATCCTCTGCTTTGTCATCAGATCTTGGTTCAACTAATCTTGACCTCCCCATTGCTCTCCGCAAAGGTAAACATCTATGTGCTTATCCTATTGCTTTTGTTGTTTCCTATGATCACTTGTCTTCGACTTCTTGTTCTTTTTTGGCCTAACTAGACTCTGTGTCTATTCCTAAAATTATTTATGAAGCTTTGGCCCATCCAGGGTGGCATGATGCCATGCTAAAAGAGATGAATGCTCTCGATGACAATGACACTTGGACATTAATGGATTTAGCTGTTGGCAAGAAAGCTATTGGGTGCAAGTGGGTCTTTACCATTAAAGTCCATCCTGATGGTTCTGTGGCCCATTTGAAAGCCCGAGTTGTTGTAAAAGGATATGCTCAGACTTATGGAACTGATTACTTAAATACTTTTTCTCCGGTTGCCAAACTTACCTCAATACAGTTGTTGATCTCCTTAGCAGCTACTCATAATTGGCCGCCGCACCAGTTGGATATTAAAAATGATTTTCTTCATGTGACTCTTTAGGAAGAAGTCTATATGGAGCAACCACCTGGGTTTGTTGCTCAGGGGGAGTATGGGAAAGTATGTTGACTTCGGAAATCGTTGTATGGTTTGAAGCAGAGCCCTCAGGCATGGTTTGGCAGGTTTAACCAAGTTGTTCTAGAATATGGAATGAAGAAAAGCAAGTCTGATCACATAGTGTTTTACAAGCAGTCCAAGGATGGCATTATTCTACTTGTGGTATACGTTGATGATTTTATGATTACTGGGAGTGACAATTCAGGCATCTCTAGTCTCAAGACCTTCTTGCACTCTCATTTTTAGACAAAGGATTTGGGACCCTTGAAATACTTCCTAGGAGTTGAAGTTATGAGAAACAAGAAGGGAATTTTCCTGTCTTAAAGAAAGTATGTTCTTGACTTGTTGAAAGAAATAGGAAAGATAAGGGCTAAGCCATCTAGTACTTCCATGACTCCTAACATACAGCTTGCAAAGGACGAAGTGAGCAATTTCATGACCCTGAGAAGTATAGGGGGCTCGTGGGGAAATTGAATTATCTTACTGTGACTCGCCCTAACATCTCATATTCAGTTGGTGTAGTCAGTCACTTTATATCCTGTCCTACAGTCAACCATTGGGCACTTCTAGAGTAGATCCTTTGCTACTTAAAAGGGACTCCAAGACGTGGATTATTTTATGGGTATCACAGACACACTAAGATTGAGGTCTATTCAAATGCAGACTATGCAGGGTGCAAGGATGATAGAAGATCCATTACTGTTTATTGTGTTTTTGTGGGAGGGAATCTAGTTTCATGGAAAAGTAAGAAGCAAAATGTAGTTTCCCGATCTACTGCAAAATCAGAACACAGAGCTATGGCACACTCAATATGTGAAATTATATGGATATACCAATTGATGAAAGAAGTTGGCTTCGAGCTCCCACTACCAGCAAAGCTATGGTGTGACAACCAGGCTGCCCTTCATATTGCTTCTAATCCTGTGTTTCATGAACGAACTAAACATATTGAGATTGACTGTCATTTTATTCGAGAAAAGATTGAAGAAAATTTCATTACTACAAGACATGTTAGAACAGAAGATCAGTTGGGAGATATTTTTACAAAAGCCTTAAATGGAGTCCGCATTAACTACATTTGTAACAAGCTGGGCATGATTAACATCTATTATCCAGCTTGAGGGGAAGTGTTATGATAAAGATTGTAAATAGCATGATTATAGGGATAACTTGATTGTAGGGATTATTTTATGATTATGATTCCTTTGTATTTATGGTTATTTACGGTTCCTTCTGTATATATATTTCAATCCTATAAATGAAAGTATGATGGCTCAGTCAATCGCTACAAGGTAAGGCTTGTTGCCAAAGGGTTTCACCAACGACAAGGGTTCGACTGCACTGAAACCTTCTCTCCTGTGGTTAGACCCATCACTGTTCAAATCATCTTGTCTCTTGCTCTAGTTAAGGGCTGGTCTCTTGGTCAATCAGACGTCAACAACGCATTCCTTAATGGGCTTAAGGACTTATACATGGTGTAGCCGCTGGGATTCGAAGCTACTAACAAAACCTTAGTATGTAAATTGGAGAAAGCCCTCTATGGCCTTGAGCAAGCACCACAGGCATGGTTCGAAAAGTTGGCCTCCATACTTTGTAAGCTTGGTTTCCGTCAAAGTAAATGTGACTCCTATTTATAAGAGTCACCTTATCTGATGTCACTTACATGCTCATATATGTGGACGAAATTATCATTACTGGTTCTTCTCCTTCACTTATTTCTAAGGTAAAAGGTTTGCTACACCAAGAGTTTGCATTAAAAGACCCAGGGGAGCTCAGTTATTTTCTGGGCATTGAAGCCACAAAGTCTTCTGGAAGGGGAATGGTTCTGTCACAATAGAAATATGTAGTGGATCTCTTAAAGAAAGCCCACATGCTTAACAGTAAACCTACAAACTCACTTTTCATGGCAGACCTAAATTTGCAAATCCTCAAATATACGGTTCAGTGGTAGGTATGCCTCAATAAAACATCCTGAAATCAGCTTAGCCCACTGAAGCACATTGGAAGGCAGTTAAACAAATTCTCAAATATTTAAAAGGGGTTGTCTCATTTGGACTACAATTCTCTAGAGCATCAAATTACTCTCTGCGCTGTTATGCTAATGTTGATTGGGCCACTGACCTTGGAGATAGAAGATCAGTTTCTGGGTTTTGCATCTACTTTGGTCCTAATCTGGTTTCTTGGAGCTCTAAGAAACAAACAACAGTATCCATGTCCAGCGTCGAGGCTGAATACCGCAGTCTTGCATCTTCCCTTCTGAACTAATGTGGTTTCAATCATTGTTCAAGGAGTTATGTATGCAGTTACCTACAAAACCTGTCCTCTTCTATGATAGTCTTAGTGTCGTTTCACAGTCACACAATCCAATTCTTCACTCTAGAACAAAACATATGCAAAATGATGTATTTTCTTTAGAGAAAGTGTTAAATGGTCAAATTGCTATTCAGCATATTCCCTCTTAACATTAGATAGCAGATCTTCTTACAAAGCCATTGTCATCATCTCAATTTTCTAATTTGAGAGGCAAACTCAATGTGGTCAAATTTACTTTTGACTCGTCCCCCACTTGAGTTTGAGGGGGGATGATAGAATGTTAGTAAGCTGCCAAGTGGCTATGACGTGGCATATGGTTGTGACAGGTGTAAATTAATTTAGAATTCGTTAAGTTTATTTTAAGTCTAATCAGTTGTATTAAGGCTAGTTTAACTCCTATAAATACTCTTCTAAATACTAATTATAATACAACTTCACATTATTTAGAACCGTCCTACTCCTATATTTCTGTGTCTCTGTTTTCTTGCAAAAATCTTCCTTATGGCTAAATAAAAGTACAACTTCTTTCTTTATAAAAAAAAATATATTTTCAATTGAATCATAAATTTTTGCATAAAATATCTGATAATTCCCGTGCACCTTTTTTGGTGGACAAAATTCTCGTATATGGTATGGCACATTTGAAAGTTCATTTTGCTATCGGGGCATCTAGATTTGTCGCTCTCCATGGCTAATATTTCTCCATGCATAAATTTCAGCGAGCCATTCATATTGACAAAAGAAACAACGATGGACCAATTACACCAATAAGAAGTGATCGAAAACTAACTCACGCCGTTGGAAGACCGTCATTGGAAAGACAAAGGAATTTGACCAAAAATGAATATAGACAAGTCCGTCCACATAGTTCCTTGTGAAGACTAGTTTTTCCATATGGTTAACCCGTCAGACCATCAAATGGCAAGAAATCAATACAGATCCCCTTATGACGGATCTTATAGAACTGGAGATAACAACGGCCTTAATAGGAGTTTTAAACAAGGATTAGGACATAAACTGCATGCAGATCCATGACCGAATTAATAATTAGCTACAAACCAACACAAACTTTCTGATCTGGGAATCATGGACACGAGAATTGAATGATACTACCAAGACATCATGCCATGTGCGACAATTACCATGAGTTGTTGACTCGGCCATCTTTTTCGCAATTGATTTTGTTACTAATTGCCGGTTAAGCTCAAAAAATAGTAGTGCAGGCACTCAGATTACCAGAGCGCTACTCTCCCATCCTTATAGTAAAGGTAAGAATGTCTTTACAAGAATGCTAGTCCAAAACTTCCTTTATCAAACTCTGTCAAACTGTTAGCCTGTCCAGTGAAATTCATATTTCGACCATTATTCTTTGAACAAAGAATTTATATCTAATCTTATCCCTTTCCTCTCCCTACCTACGTCTGATAACATCCCGTTTCAATGTATTTTCTCCAATTCATATTTGAAAATACATTGAAACGTATAATATACAACCCACAGCTACAAATAAGATATAGTATTCTAGCATATGTGAATGGTAAAAAGACAATAAAACATTTGCCAGCTCCTCAAGGGGATTCCAGCACAGTAAGATAGTATGTATACCCTAGGCACTTTCCCGTAGGCTGCCGTGTTTCATCTTGATCTCCCTGTCCTTCAGATGGAATAAGATTCCAATGCAAAACATAATTTGACAGATCATATATCCCAGGAGAGAACACACAGATCTGAAGAGGAATTTCAGCAGCAGACATAGGCTCAAGGTGGACATTGGTAGAGCTCGATCCAGACCAAATGTACGGGGAGACACTTCTTAGTGATAGAGACTTTCCTGGTTGGATCCCGATAACATTTGACGTGGCTTTATTAACACCAGTCACTGGGGAGACTTCATGCCACCCTACTTGATTATCAGAAGAGGATGCTGACTGAGCCATGTTTACAGTGTTCAGATGTCCATTACCAGCAAAATCTAAGGTGTTAATGCGCACAAAAGCAGTGGCACCAGAGCAATTGTTATAAAGATGCATCTTCAGATTTATTTCACAAAAGGATGAGGAGAAATCATGATGCAAGGTTCGAGGGCCATCTAGTAACCACAAAATAGGGCCTGAGCTTGTAGTACTGTAAAAACAGAGAGCCAGATATTAATTAACATAAACCCCCATAAAAAAGCTCATAAACAACGAATACAAAAAGGCTAAAATTGATCACAAGCCTTATTTCTGGAATAGAACTTGCCTGCAGCGGCATGCATGATGAGACATAACATGAGGAGCATCAGAAAAACCAGCATTACTATTACTTTGCAGTTGCCGAGAGATCAATACAAAATCAACAGTGTTCAGGACTCCCTGAGCCTACAAAAAGATGAAGCTATGTTGGATAAAGTGACAAGCAACTACATATTTTAAATTTTAATTCAAATTTATTAATTTTTCTGTTTTTAGGATATAATAATAGTATCAATGCTTTGATATCTTTATCTTTATTTTTAGGTACTTTGTTAGGATATAATAATAATATCAATGTTATCTTTATCCCATTTTTAGGTGGTTTCTTAGTTCAAATTTTGTAGAAATTATGCCCTTATGATTCAATAAAAGATAGATCTTGCAATTTAATATTTTCCAGTTCTTGTCAAACCCATATCTCGCAAAAAAATACAACAGTGGTATCAGAGCCTCAGTTGATCTCAAAAGGATCTGTGATCAAAACCTATTTTAACCTCACCTCAAAATGGAGCCAACAATATTTCTTTGATAATCCCTCAAGTTTTTGAAGGTGCCTTTCAAGCATCAAGCAAGAACATGAAACTAGATTCAAGTATTGACAACAACAAGGGTGGGAATTACTCACCCTGCCCCTATTGCAAAAAGACAAATCATCCTCAACAAAGGTGTTGGGGAAGACATGACGCAAAATGCAACAAGCGTGGTCAACATGGCCACATAGATAAGGTATGCAAGGCTCAACAACAAGACAAAGCCAAAGCTGCTATTGAAAAAAACTAAGTAAAGGAATTGTTTGTGGCAACTTGCTTTATCGATAGCAACGATTCAAAAAATTGGCTCATAGATAGTGATTGCATGACTGTGATACTGTTGGGCCCCCAATCAAGTTACAGTATTACAAGAGGAGGGGAACTAAGGAAGATATTGGGCTAAAGGAGTCCTCTCAAGTGGGCCTTATGGTTTACTCCAGGAAAGACAAAAAAGAGAGTGAGTTGGCAGTAGAGAGAGAACCCACTAACGACCAAGAGCAGAGTATTGTGGGTGAGGAGGTTGAAAAGGACAGTAAGGGGTGAGAAATGGGCAGGAAAGGACTAAGGGACTTGGAGGGAGAGTGCTAGCCTCTCGAATGCTAGCTGTTATGTGTTCTTGGCTGTTTAGGTGTATTTGCTGCATTGTGTTTAGTTGTTTAGTGAGTCTATGTTGATTGAGAGAGTGTTTTACTGTTAGAGAGGTTTACAATTCTGTTGCTGTGAGTGTCTTCGTGAGTGTATTCATCTTTACCCCACTGGTAGAGATTCATGGTTATTTAAATAGTAATTTCAACTATATTTCTGCTGTATGTGTTGTGTTCCACATTATTATATCCTTGGGTTTCCATCAAATTGGTATCAGAGCAATTCCGACAGGGCATGGTAAGTACAAGAATGGAAGGAAGGGTAGATGGTATAGAACAAGAGGTGGGTTCGTTAAGGGGAGAAGTGGCAGCAGTTAAGACAGATATCAACCAAATAAAAATTATTATGATGGAGATGCAAGAATCTATGTCCAGACTTGAGAATAGAAGGAAGGAGGTGGAAGGGGCACCTGACAGGGAACAATCAGAGTCTAACGCAGGCGACAATAGGGAGGGATTGGAGAGGGAGAGAGACGCAAGCAAATATAGGAAACTAGAGATACCCGTCTTTAAGGGCGATGACCCAATCGGCTGGCAATTCCGAGTCGAACAATACTTCCATATTAATGGCGCGGCAGACGCTGAAAGACTGGAGGCGGCGGCCGTGTGCATGGAGGGTCGAGCACTTGACTGGTTACAGTGGCTGGAGACTCGAAGCCCGGTGACCACTTGGGCTGAGTTTCGGAGAGAGCTTATCGACCGGTTCCACCATTCGTAGCAAGGGGATTCGTACGAAATGTTAATGGCCCTAAGGCAGGACGGCACGATCACGGATTACAGGGAACGTTTTGAAAGGCTGACTGCCACCATGAAGGAAGCATCTAAGGCGTGTCTGATAGGGGCTTTTAAAAACGGGTTGAAGCCAGTAATCAGGGCGGAGCTCCGACTTGTGGAGGTTGGGTCACTTAAGCAGTTAATGGGCCTAGCCCATAGAATAGAGGAGAGGAATTCGGTGCTGGAGAAAACAATGGAAAAAGCCCAAGAAGAAATTCTAAACAAACACTTCAGGGTCATGACAAGCACTAGGTTTAGTGGACCAAAGACCGCGTGGAACAGGATTTCGGGTCACCCAGAACCGGTTCGCACCCACTCCTTGGAAACGAAGGGCAGCACGAACACGACACAGCAGAGTCGCACGATGGAGTGGAAGACTGGTTCGAACAATAAGGGCTCGACAGCAGCGACGTCGTCCACAGCCAGCAAAGGGAGCAATGTGCGACAGATTTCTGATGCAGAGGCAGCGAGGCTGAGGGCCTTGGGATTGTGTTTCAAGTGCGAGGAAAAGTACAGTCCGACCCATTAGTGTAAGAACAAGCAATTAAATGTGATGTTATTGCAACACATCAATGAGGCGGGGGAAGTTGTGGATGGAGAAATGGAAGAAGGGAATGACGAAGAGGAAGAACCCGAACCACCTGTGCTAACGTCGATGGAGTTGTCAATGAGTTCAGTAGTGGGATTGACAAACAATAACACTATGAAGGTCGTCGGGAAATGTGGTGGCAAGGAGGTTATAGTGCTAATTGATAGTGGGGCATCCCACAACTTTATCTCGCCTGAACTAGTGGAGCGGGTAGGGGCTCCTACTATAAATATTGGCACTTACGAAGTGTCATTAGGAGATGGGTATGCCATACGGGGGAATAGAATTTGCCCAGAACTGCAATTGGAGATACAAGGGATCAAGACCAAACAAACCTTTTATTTATTTGACATTGGAGGGGCTGATCTGGTTCTTGGAATTGAATGGCTGAAATCATTGGGGGAGGTGAAGGTCAATTGGGGGCAACTTACGATGAGGGTGAAGATGGGCAGGGAAGAAAAATGCTTAAAAGGGGATCCTACACTCTCTAAGAGATTAAAAGGGCAAAGGGCAAACCTGGTGCTACAAAGCTCCCGCTATGCGCGGGATCCAGGGAGGGGCCGGATCCACTTTGTGGATCTAATGTAGGCAGCCTTACCTTGCAATTTTTGCAAGAGGCTGATTCCACGGCTCGAACCTGTGACCTCCAAGTCACATGGCAGTAACCTTACCGTTGCGCGGACAATGAAGAGAGAAGACAGTGGATACCTAGTGGAGTTTGGGGAAATGACAGTAAGAGGAGTGGAAGAAGAACCCCTTGATGAATCGGTGTAGCAGATCCTTGAGAATTTTAAAACTGTTACCACACCCACTATCGGTCTTCCACCTCATCGAACTCATGATCACGCTATTATTATCAAAAATGGGGAACAACCCCCCAACATTCGGCCCTACCGGTACCCTCACTCACAAAAGACGGAGATAGAGATGATGGTTAAGGAAATGTTGGCAGCAGGGGTTATTCGACCAAGTAAAGGTCCTTACTCAAGTCCTGTGCTCTTGGTGAAGAAGAAAAATGGTAGTTGGCGGTTTTGTGTGGACTACCGTGCGCTCAACAAGATCACAATCCCTAACAAATTTCCCATACCAGCGATTGATGAATTGTTGGATGAATTAGGAGGCGCTTCGGTTTTCTCAAAACTGGACTTGAAGTCGGGGTACCACCAAATAAGGATCAAACCTGGCGATGAAGAAAAGACAGCCTTCCGAACTCACTTGGGCCACTATGAGTTCATGGTGATGGCTTTTGGGCTTATGAATGCACCGGCCACTTTTCAATCCCTTATGAACGATATTTTCCAGCAGCATCTCCGACACTTTATTTTGGTATTCTTTGATGATATACTCGTCTATAGCACGGACAAAGAGACACATTTGAAGCACTTGGAAGAGACACTAAGGATATTGCAAGAGCATCAATTAGTTATCAATTTGAAGAAATGTGCCTTTATGAGGAACAAGCTAGAATACTTGGGACACCTAATTTCTGCTGAAGGAGTGCAAGCTGATCCAGAAAAGGTGGCAGCGATGGTTGACTGGCCAGTACCCAAGAATCTCAAGGCTCTTCGGGGTTTCCTTGGCTTGACCGGATACTACCGGAGGTTTGTAAGAAATTATGGCAAAATGGCCGCACCCCTCACTTCCTTACTTAAGAAGGATGCCTTCAAATGGAGTGATGAAGCACAAGTCGCTTTTGAGAACCTCAAACAAGCCATGATATCAGTACCGGTCTTAGCAATGCCGGATTTCTCCTTACCCTTTGAATTGGAAACAGATGCTTCCGGGACCGGAATAGGGGCTGTCCTAATGCAAAAAAAGAGGCCAATCGCTTACTTTAGTCAAGCCTTGTCAAATCGGAAGAGGATGAGTTCAGTGTATGAAAGAGTTGATGCCAATAGTGTTGGCAGTGAAGAAATGGCACCATTACCTCCTTGGGCATTCCTTCGTCATCAAGACGGATCAAAAGGCACTTAAATTTCTGTTAGAACAGAGGGAATTGGGTGCAGACCAGCAAAAGTGGGTGTCCAAATTGATGGGTTATAAGTTTGAAATACTTTATAAGCCTGGCAAAGAAAACAGGGCAGCCGATGCTCTTTCGAGAAAAGGACATGAGTTGGAACTTAAGGCAATGTCGGTGTGGCAATATGATGACCTTGATAATTGGGAGGAAGAAATGAAGAAAGATGAGAAGTTATTAGCAATTTGGCAGAAAATCATCACAGGCCAGCACCCTCCCGAGGGGGTATGTGATAAAAAATGGGTGTTTACTCTTTCAAGGAAGGCTGGTGTTACCTAGAAATTCCCCTCGGGTCCCTATATTGATAGCGGAATTCCACAAAACACCCATGGGTGGACATTCCGGGTATTTGAGAACTTATAAGAGAATGGCAGCTTTCCTTTACTGGGAAGGCATGAAGAAAGACATACAGCAGTATGTATCCAAGTGTGAGGTTTGTCAGCTAAATAAATACGAAGCCTTGAGTCCCGCGGGCTTACTGCAACCCTTACCTATTCCACAGCAAGTATGGGAGGATGTGAGTATGGATTTCATCTCCGGGCTACCTAAATCCTCTAAGTTTGATACCATCTTAGTTGTGGTGGATAGGCTGTCGAAATATGGGCATTTCATCCCATTATCCCATCCATTTACAGCTAAGGAGGTGGCTGGAGTATTTGTTGAGAATGTGGTGAAGTTACATGGGTTTCCCAAGTCCATTGTATCCGATAGAGACCGGCTGTTCATGAGCTTATTTTGGCAGCGGAATTCCACAAAACACCCATGGGTGGACATTCCGGGTATTTGAGAACTTATAAGAGAATGGCAGCTTTCCTTTACTGGGAAGGCATGAAGAAAGACATACAGCAGTATGTATCCAAGTGTGAGGTTTGTCAGCTAAATAAATACGAAGCCTTGAGTCCCGCGGGCTTACTGCAACCCTTACCTATTCCACAGCAAGTATGGGAGGATGTGAGTATGGATTTCATCTCCGGGCTACCTAAATCCTCTAAGTTTGATACCATCTTAGTTGTGGTGGATAGGCTGTCGAAATATGGGCATTTCATCCCATTATCCCATCCATTTACAGCTAAGGAGGTGGCTGGAGTATTTGTTGAGAATGTGGTGAAGTTACATGGGTTTCCCAAGTCCATTGTATCCGATAGAGACCGGCTGTTCATGAGCTTATTTTGGCAAGAGATGTTCAAGCTATCAGGTACGACCCTTCACTATAGCTCCTCTTACCATCTGGAGACTGATGGCCAAACCGAGGTGGTAAACAGGACCTTGGAGACATACTTGCGCTGTTTTGTAGGTGATAAACCAAAGAGTTGGTCAAAATGGCTAGTGTGGGCGGAGTATTGGTTTAACACCACATACAACCAATCTTCTGGTATGACCCCATTCAAGGCCCTTTATGGGAGAGACCCACCAACCCTCTTCAAGCTTGAAGACACACCCTCGTTGGTTGAGGATGTCGATGAACATATTAAATTCCGAAATGCAATCATTTTGCAGCTTAAAGAGAACTTAGAGAAGGCTCAACATCGCATGAAACAATATGCTAATAAGAATCGAAGGGAAGTGCAATTTGAAGTAGGTGATATGGTGTATTTGAAGCTCAAGCCATATCGGATGAGGTCACTAGCTCGAAAGTCCAATGAAAAACTAAGCCCTCGTTTTTATGGACCATTTAAGGTCATAGAAAGGATTGGGCAGGTCGCCTACCGTTTAGAGCTCCCTCCACATTCGAGGATTCATTCGGTGTTCCATGTGTCTCAACTCAAGAAGACATTGCAGCCCACTACTCATCCACAAGCCCTACCAGCATTTTTAACAGAAGAGATGGAGTTGCTAATTGAGCCTGAGCTTATCAAACAGATCAGAACTCTTACAGATGGCAGCACTGAAGTTCTGGTGAAATGGAGGCATTTACCTGACCATGACAGCACATGGGAACCATACAGCTCTATAGCTAATCAGTTCCCACAATTCCACCTTGAGGACAAGGTGAAACTTCTTGGGGGAAGTGATGTTGGGCCCCCAATCAAGTTACAGTATTACAAGAGGAGGGGAACTAAGGAAGATATTGGGCTAAAGGAGTCCTCTCAAGTGGGCCTTATGGTTTACTCCAGGAAAGACAAAAAAGAGAGTGAGTTGGCAGTAGAGAGAGAACCCACTAACGACCAAGAGCAGAGTATTGTGGGTGAGGAGGTTGAAAAGGACAGTAAGGGGTGAGAAATGGGCAGGAAAGGACTAAGGGACTTGGAGGGAGAGTGCTAGCCTCTCGAATGCTAGCTGTTATGTGTTCTTGGCTGTTTAGGTGTATTTGCTGCATTGTGTTTAGTTGTTTAGTGAGTCTATGTTGATTGAGAGAGTGTTTTACTGTTAGAGAGGTTTACAATTCTGTTGCTGTGAGTGTCTTCGTGAGTGTATTCATCTTTACCCCACTGGTAGAGATTCATGGTTATTTAAATAGTAATTTCAACTATATTTCTGCTGTATGTGTTGTGTTCCTCATTATTATATCCTTGGGTTTCCATCAGATACAGAGCTCTTCATAGAGCTAGATAAAACTGAAATTTCCAAAGCAAAAGTTGGAAGTAGTGAGTTCATTGAAGTTGAAGGTAAAGGAACAATAGCGATTGAAAGTATTTCAGGTACAAAATTAATTATTGATGTCTTATATGTGCCGAAAATTAATCAAAATTTACCAAGCGTTGGACAGCTATTATAGAAAGGCTTCAAGGTGTTATTTGAAGATAAAAGTTGCATGATCAAAAATGCTGAAGGCAGGCATATATTCAAAGTAAAAAGAAAGGCAAAAGCTTTGGCTTGAAACTACAAACCAAAGTTCCCAATCTCCTAGTTAGTTCAAATAATCTAAATGTTGATGATCAGAAGTTGTCTCACAACAAACTTGCATGTCAGGCACTACATATGCAAGAAGAAACTTGGAAGTTTGTCACTCCTGAGCCAAGAAGTGTTGGATAAAGTGACTCAGCAACTACAAATTTTGAATTTAAATTCAAATTCAAATTCTGTTTTTAGGATATAACAATAATATTAATGCTTTGATATCTTTATCTTTATTTTAGGTAGTTTGTTAGGATATAATAATAATATCAACATTATCTTTATGTTATTTTGAGGTGGTTTGTTAGTTCAAAACTTCAAATATTGTAGAAATTATGCCCTTAAGATTCAATAAAAGATAGATCTTGCAGTCTAATATTTTCCTATTCTTGCTAAGCCTATATCTCATAAAATACAACAAGCTCATGTTAATAATAGGCGAATAGTATAAACAATCAGCAGATAAAATGTAAGAACAAGACAATAGCCATCAATCAATGTTACATGATTCAGACTCATCCTTAAATTTTGAAATTAGCCAACCCAATTCCTAAATTTTTCATTTTCATTCAGTGTTATCCTTAAACCTGTTGCCGACAATATACTAGTAATATAAAAACTTGTATTAAAATTTATTATTATTATTATTATTATTATTATTATTATGCAAATTGAAACTTCAATTATGATAACTTAAAACAATAAAATTCATGTTTGGATTAAATTAATTATTATTTGAAAATTTCTAATTTTTTATTTTGGCTTTAAATGAAGATTTAGGGTAAAAAGGTTTGGGCAAGAAGGAAAAAATGTCCATTTTAAAATTGCTTTAGATAAGAGGATGGGACATCTTCAATATATTATCCACACATGTCTAGTTTGGGAAATGGGTCTCAAAGTCATTTTTCCACATGAATCTAGGCATGCGTATTATTGTATCCTACCCATGCTAATCCCTCATTATAGATGAAATTTTCTATAGCTTTCTCCCTCACTAAATATGAAATCATCAAATCATTGTTATTAAAAGAATAATGATAATGGTAATGAAGATATTAATTAATGCTAAAAAATTTCAATACCAAGAAAATATATGAGAATTGAACATATTACAAAAGATAAATGTCTACCTCATGAGGTAATTCCTGCTGTAATCTTTCATAATGGTGGAAACTGATCAAAGGTTCACTGTTCATATCGTAAACTGGATCCTCACTATCCTGAGGAACCAACTTTATGTCACTTGTGACAGGCATGGATTTCAAAGATATGTTGTCCTCAGAAGTCAGTAGTCTCCTGCAATTCTGATGGCAAAGAATGATTATATTCAACCAACTGAAAGAATCATGAATAGACACACTTTTCAACCTATTTTAGATTGCCAGCATTTCATGGACAAAAGCACAAATAACCAAAAGACACAAAGCAGAATGATACCAAATGGTTGTCAGACCAAATGAAGTCAAGGGAAAGCATAGCAGACCAGACAACTGAACATAGAAATATATAAAATCTGAAATGTTATGTAGGTTGTTCTAAATTTCTGTGCTCTATGCCTTGTACATTCTTATTTTTCTTTTGTTTATTTTCTATTACATTTTTTAATGTCACATTTTCTTGTTCTTTCAGGATTCAAATGTTTATAAAAATGGCCATACTAGACATACAACTACAACAAACCAGATCTTTGCAAGATGCTTAGCTAGCATTTATCTATGTTCCAAACAATCAGACAAGACAGGACCAGCTTACATTTAGGCAAACGATATAGTGCTTTATTCACAACATTTTTGGACTCAAATAAACTATGAATAATACCAGTTAAATATTTTCTTTCCCCAAAACAATCCATAACCACTTGACTGGAACAGACTGTCCAACTTTTTGTTACAGGTGGTCTGCCTTTAATTGGAATTTTCCCATATTCCCGGTCCCAACCAAATATCATGAGAAATGGGCAAATAAAATTATCTACTTTTACAATAATATACATCATAAGTTCTGCATCAGGAACTGAATAATTGATTCAGTCTAACCTATATGATCACTTTAGCTACACTTAACTGTTTGCTTATTAATCTTTTTGCATTTCACTAGCACCCCTTGAATGAAGCCTCTCTGCCATGCCATCATAGAAAGTTTCAGACACAGATCACAAAATCAAAAAACTCATACGAACCTTTAGTGTTAAAAAGCATGATATTGCTTGACCAGCCATCAATGATTGTGTAGGAAAAATAGTATCAGGAGGCTGAAGTAATGAGATTTCACAGTCGCTCCCAATAGAGGACAACTGATTAACTCGAAAATTTTCTGAGGCTGTCTTGTTAACGACATCCATTCGAACAAGGAACTCTTCTAGTCTCAACGGAGAAGGACTGATTTGAAAAGACACATCCAATGATGGCAAGACCTATGGAAAACATATTTTAAAACTAAGAATTAGCTAGATTCACAACTAGTAAACATGAAAATGACAGCCATTCATCAGAACTTTCTTTATTTTATAAAAACTGAAAAAAGAAATCACAAACATAATTACTCCATAAACTTCTGTAGCCACAGAATTACAGACATACAGCATACAGAAAGGAAAACAAGCCACATCAACTCTCTCTTTTTTTTTGGGGGGGGGGGGGGGGGGTAATTTCCAACGTATATTATATCAACCTGCAGATTATATTGCAAGCGAAGAGTACGGTAGCTGACGACACTTGATATATTTCCAATCTCATAATATATGCTTATGTATAGAGAAATATCACCAGGAACAGCAGCCCTAAACCACAGGGGCCATGAGAAGGGTGTTACACCTTGAACTGAAGTGCCCTGAAGGGAAGTGTAATTCATGAGACCATTAAGTGAATAGTTGCCAAATCAGATCAAAGTGATAATACACAACTTACATGGAAAGCATTCAGTACTAACCTCTGGAAACAGAAAGACTGTATCAGATGTGTTAAAAGAATGAACATTTGCACCACTTGATACTGAATCTGTCTTCTTAAATAAGCAAGCAGGAAACTTTGACTTTATATTTTCCTGATTCCCAATATTCAGAAATCTAGGATGACTTATCTTCATCTTCAGATTCTGCCAAAATCCAAACTGAATAAGCATGGAGACAATATATGAATGAAAGAGAAGAAGAAAAGCCATAGTAATTAAATTCCAACTGAAGTACCTCAACAGGAAACTCTGATGGGTTCTTCAACTCCAAAACAAGGTGCCGTAAATCTCCGGCATATGGCTTTTCAGGGAAGGGGTGGATGGACCCTTGAAGCTTGGGAATACTCTGTAATTTTAGGAGGTAGAAAGCTGTTTTAGCCCAAATTTTGAGAGTACAAGAAGAGGATCCAGTTGGAGTGGGAGTAATGAAAAAAAGGCAGGATAGTATCAAACACCTTAATCACAAAAAACTTGAAGTTTTCATTAGGTGACCGCTTCCCTTTCCTTCTGCCTTTTCCAACATTCTTCTTCACATGACTAAACTCAAAGTTATGAAAGCCAACAATAGAACCCGACAATTTCCACCTAACACCAAGAATTTCCAGAGCACCTTCTTCTCTAGGGGTAACTGATAGTTGCACCTGGAAACAGGGAATTGATAAAGTGAATTTTATTTAAGATTAAGAAAGGAAGAATATGGCTACAAAATTATTTTATTGTATCTCATATGAAAAGAGTTACCAAGAAGCACAAGAGAAGAGATAAAGACTTCATCTTACAAAATCAAACTAAAAGTGCTATTCTATCTGTTTGGTTTGAATTTCTGACAAAGCCACTCCTTGAACAAGAGCACTAAATAAGCCAGATGCATAATCCTCCCCCAAACAGGAGAAAAGACAAGCAGTTGTTTTAATATCTCAGAATTATACTGCAATTGTAGTCAAAATGCTGCAAAGGATCATTCCAGTGCTACAAGTTAACAAACTACATGCTGAATTGCTGTCCTCCTTCACCAGGCCAAGGAGAATGAAAAGCCTTATAACAAAGTAGGAAAAATCTTTCAACTTTTAACAGTCAATAAATAACCTTCTCAACTAATCATAACTTTATGATCACAAGAGCTAAATAGTAGGCTATTAAGTAGAGGTAGTTAGTAGTTGGGCGGTTATAACTAACAGGTTATTAGTTCAAGTTGATTCAGTTTGTTCTGTTCATTTGTGGTTAGTGATAGTTTGTTTCTTCTGTATAAAAGACTCCGTTTAGCCAGAAGACATCAATAAGACACAATCTTTCTTTTCATTCTTCTTTCAAAAATTCCTAGTTCTATTCTTTCTCTTGGTATCAGAGTTGAACTTTGGCTCACGCCATGGATTTGTCGCTAGCGATTGCATCCTCTGCCACATCACGAACTACGACTGACAAACACATCTGATTCAATGTGGTGATGAGCAGAGTGACTCTGTTTCGATTAACGAAAGCTGAGGATTGTTTAGCTGTGTTGGACAGAACAAATTACATGTTATGGAGTTTGATGGTCCTTCCCGTAATGAGGGACCAAACTAGACGGCTATATTCTTGGAACAAAGCCATGCCCAAACGTTCTCATTAGAGAAAGCATCGAATGTAAGATTAATCCCACGTTCGAAGATTGGGTGACGATGGACCAGCTTCTTGGCTGGCTGTATAATATGATGTCGACAGAAGTAGCATCTCAAGTTCTTGGGTGCAAAACTTCCCAAGAATTATGGAATGCTGTCAAATATCTATCTGGGACACAAACACGTTCGAGAATAACCTTTACAAAGGTGAATTACAAAGATTGAGGAAAGGAAGCTTAAAAAGGGAATATTATCTTAAAAAGATTAAGGAATTGGCCAATAACCTTCTACTTGCTGGAGCCCAATCTCATTACTCAAACCTTGGCTGGACTCGATAGTGAATATAATCCCATGGTGGTTCAGCTACCAGAGAAAACAAATTTCACATGCGTAGAGTTGCAAGCCTCTCTTTTGACTTTTGAGAGAAGATTATAACAACTCTCTTCTATGGCCTGTTATGGACAACCCACTGTAAATCTTGTTATGAACAAGTCGAAGAACAGTCCTGGTAGTAATCAGGGATGGAGAGAACAGCAAAGTCATGGAAGAGGTAGAGAAAATTGAGGAGGAAGGTCAAGTTTTGGCAGAACAAATGCCAAACCAACCTGCCAACTATGTACAACATACTGCTCTAAATTGTTTCTTTAGATTTGACTAAAACTTCAATGGAGTTACAGGCGTAAATGTGGAAAGCAGCAAGGGTATTAATGGCAGCAAAACTCATTATGCATATTTTGTTACCCAAGAAAACTTGCAGAGCAAGGATTGGTACATGGATAGTGGAGCTTCAAACCATGTAATGAATGACCCTCTAGTCATGTAACAAGGTACCAAGACTCCCTGTGTAAATCAGTTAGTTGTTGGAAATGGTCAAAGTATAAACATTGAAGGAAATTCAGAAATTCTCTGCAGAAATCATGGTTCTGCCTTGAAGTTAAATGTTACTACTTGCCCCAAAAATAGTAAAAATTTAATTAGTGTCTCACAGTTGACCACAGATAACAATATTATTATAGAGTTTGTCTCTTTTGGTTGCAATGTGAAGGACAAGAAGGATGGGCAAAACACTGATACAAGGAGTGTAAAGTGAAGGATTGTATAAATTGCAAGGAACTATTGCTACAAACTGTTGCCTAGTTGAAAAGGGCAATAAAGAGAATTGTTTTTTTTAAATAAAAAAATTATAAAAGAGAGAAAAAGATACAAATGAAATAAAAGGAACACAAGCAAAGAAGAGGACTAGAAATCCTCCTAGAGAAGACAAGAAATAGAACAAAAAAACCAAAAATACCCGAAAACAAGGGTAATACAACAAAGCCCTCCAATCTCCGATGAATATCAATCAAAGGCACTACCTTAGAAAACCCGTTAGCTGAGACCCAAAGGAAGCAACGTAGCAAATTCTATCCTACGGCAGATGAGTAGACAGGAATTGTTGCTTAAAAACTCTTGCATTTCTTTCCATCCACAAGCACCACACAATTGCAAACATGGTCGCCTTCCACAAGACTTTGTTCTCTTTTCTCATCCCAAAACTGATGAAGCTAGTGGCAAAGAAAACACCAAGGTCACCTGGGCAAACCCATCTCTCCTCAAAGAGACCAAATAACATGTTCCAAATATCAGAAGCAACTTCACAATGCGAGAACAAATGCCCATTTGTCTCCGCATTCCTCTAACACATCACACAAACATTAAGGGATAAAGCCTTAGAAGGCCTCCTAATCTGAAGCAAATCATTTGTATTAATTCTATTGAAAACGGTTGTCCAAACTAAAGTCTTAACCTTTAAAAACACCTCCACTTTCCAAAACAACTTTTTAAAAGGCAACAACTCTTGTGGGCTACGAATCAAAAAATTATAAAAGGAAGCACAAGTATAGAAGCCCAAGTAATCCAAATTCCACAACCTCATATCAGGAAAAAAAGAGATGTAGAACGAAGCCAATATGTCCAACATCAAAGATAGATCAAGTTTTAAATGAAATTCTTAAGTCTTGTAATATGTCCTCTTTGGTGAATACAAATTCTCTCTTTTTGTGAAGCTTGTCAACTTGGCAAATCACATGCCTTTCAAAATGTCTGAATCTCATCCTAAAAAATCTTTGGATTTAGTCCGTATTGATTTATGAGGTAGGACCCCCTGTCCAATCTACATCAAGAAGCAAATCTTACATTTCTTTCCTAGATGATTTCAGTAGATACTTACGGCTATTTCCTTTTAAGTCAAAAGGGGATGTTGTTCAGGCTTTTCTACAGATTAAAACTATGGTAGATAATCAACTGGAAAGGAAAATAAAAACATTGCAAACTAATGGAGGCACTGAGTTTAAGCCTTTTGCAGAAGTTATTCACAAAAGTGGCATTGTGTTCAGGAAATCTTGCCCATACACATCTGTGCAGAAGGGAAGAATAGAAAGAAAACATCTTCAAGTGGTGGAGATGGGCTAAAGTTTGTTGGCTCAGTCTGGAGTACCACTGCAGTACTGGGTGGAAGCATTTCAGACAGCAACAAGCCTCCCACTACTGCTTTACAAGAAAAGATTCCTTACTCTCTGTTATTTAAGAAACAACATGACTTTAAGAGCCTTAAAGTCTTTGGGTGTGCATGATACCCCTATTTGAGACCCTATAATCAACACAAGATGAGTTTTCACTCAGTCAAGTGTGTCTTTCTTAGCCCAATTATGGCCCACAAAGAGTTTAAATGACTTTCCCCCATTGGTAGAATTTACATTTCCAAGCATGTTATATTCAATGAAAAACACTTTCCCGTTAAAAATGGTTTTTTGAACAGCAAAGAGCCAGAACAAACCAGCAGTGAAGTCATACACATGTTCCCCATCCTACCTAGAAGAGAAAATGAATTTGATTTTACTGATAAAAATTCTAGTATGCAGACTTCTAACCATACAGCAACAAAACTGAGGGAGTCAACAGAAAAACAATGAATGAAGAAGTTACAAAACCTACTGAGGATGGTATATTAAGAATCAATCCCAGATGGAGGAGGCCAATGACGTGTTCCGAATCAGGCAAAAGTCAGAAATATCTCTGCACCCAAGTCAGTTCATCCTATGATGACTCGGTCAAAGAGTGGAGCCATTAAGCCTAAGTCAGTGTACATAGGGCTAACAGAGAGACAATCTACTTCTGATCCTGTGATTGCTAGTAAAGCATTCAAGATTCCCTGCTGGAAGAAGGCTATGGAGCTTGAATATGAAGCTCTTGTTAAAAATGATACCTGGACTTTAGTTCCCTACCAAGGACAAAAACTGTTTGATTAGTTCCCTACCAAGGACAGAATGGGTGTTTAGAACAAAGTATGCAGCTGATGGAACTATTCAAAGACACAAGGCTCGCCTAGCGGCAAAAGGGTTTCAACAAGATCCTGGGATTAACATTGGTGAGACCTTCAGTCCTGTAGCCAAAATGACCATGGTAAGACTAATCTTGGCCATTGCAGTCTCGTTAAATTGGCCAGTCAAGCAAGTGGATATTAACAACGCTTTTCTGAATGGAAGCTTGCAAGAACAAGTGTTTATGAAACAACCTAAGTGTGTTATTGATGACTCTTGTCCTCAGCATGTGCGCAAGCTCAACAAGGCCTTTTATGGATTAAAACAGGCCCCAAGAGCCTAATATGACAAGTTAAGAATCACTCTGTTGCAGTGGGGTTTTCATCACACTAAAAGTGATCAACTGGTTATCATCACAGTAGTATTTGTGGATGGTATTTTGATTACTGGGAATGACTTTACCACTGTGAATGAGTTTACAAAAAGACTTAATGCAGTCTTTTCCTTAAAGGATCTTGGAGAGCTTCACTTCTTTTTGGGAATAGAGATTTTGAGAAAACAACAATGGAATGATTCCAAGTCAAAGAAGATATATTGAGAATCTTTTGGAGAAGTTTAATATGAAGAATGCCTCTGCCCATCCAACTCCCATGACTCTTGGCAAACACAAGACTAAGCTCAAAGAGGAGTGTCTTAAAAATCCCTCCTTGCATAGAAGTTTGGTTCGAGGTTTGCAATACCTTACCAATATTAGACCTGACATTTCATTTGTTGTAAACTAGCTTAGTCAGCAACTCAGCACTCCTACTACATTGGATTGGCAGAAGGCAAAAAGAGTCCTAAGATACTTGAAAGGCACAGCTGATATAGGCCTACACATTAAATCATCTTTGGATCTCACACTTGAAGGGTATTCAGATGCTGATTAGGCAAATAGTGTCACTGACAGACGGTCTATTGGAGGTTATTGTGTATTTTTGGGGGGATTCTCGTGTCTTGGTCTAGTAAGAAGCACAGTGTTGTATCAAGATCTACTGCTGAGTAAGAATACAGAGCACTAGAATATGTTGCTAGAGGTTTCATGGTTAAAATCTCTTCTGCAAGAAATTAAATTTCCCATTCTAAGAGTTCCTACTCTATGGTGTGATAATCAGAGTGCTAAAGCTATTGCTGAATCCAGTGCTGCATTCCAGACCAAAACGGGTGGAAATTGATATCCACTTTGTATGAGATAAGGTGTTGATTTTGAATAAGGAATTGACTATTGGTCATGTTCCTTCTTTATAACAACCAGCTGATATCTTCACTAAGCCTCTGCTAGCTTCCAAATTTGCTTTTATGTGTGACAAACTCGGGATGGTCTCTACACCCTCTCGTTTGAGGGGGACAGTTAAATAGTAGGCTATTAAGTAGAGGTAGTTAGTAGTTGGGCAGTTATAACTAACAGGTTGTTAGTTCAAGTTGTTTTAGTTTGTTCTGTTCATTTCTGGTTAGTGATTGTTTGTTTCTTCTGTATAAAAGACTCTGTTTAGTCAGAAGACATCAATAAGACAGGATCTTTCTTTTCATTCTTCTTTCAAACATTCCTAGTTCTATTCTTTCTCTACAAGAAAATAGGAGAACTGCTACTTGATGAGTTCAATTTTGAAGAACCTGCCTTATTCAATAGGTTGATGACCGGGACAAAGGAGATATGCCATCTAAGACCTTCATTTAGATAGACTTTGCCGGGAAAACTGTTAGTACCCCTTTAGTCTTAGTCTACACACATTCAGGCCAAATGGTTTATCAGCAGTACACTCACGGCAAGCATAGGAAGGATGGTGGAGAGCAGCAGCAGCACTGCAGATTTTCAGAGAGCTGGTGGTGCCAAGGCACCAGTACTGCACCCTTCAGTTCCAGAGATCTGGCGCCTTTGTGCCAGACAATGAGGCAAAGGTGCCAGACCATGCCTTCTGACTTGCTGCAGGCACACAATTATAGTTATTTACTATTTATTCTTCGTCTATGTTTAATGTGTGTTTGTTATTTTGTAACAGTAGCAGTTGGGGGTCAGTTTTCCTCCACATTTTCTGCACTAAGTGAAGTTAGTACCATGAGTCCTTGTTTTATGGGGGAGGTTACACCTCTCAGATTGTATTTAAACTCTATGGAATTAATGGTAGCATATCAGAAGTTATTTCATGTTTTTTTGACCATAGGTAGAAGAAGAATTTCTTCTCAGCCCCCAATCCATACCATACCAGATCTGAAATTGGACCATCACTTCCCATAACCAGATCCAATACAAGGGGCAGTGACAAAGACTGATTATCTAAAAGCTTCCAGAACTGTAGCTAGTGTCATTGTACATAAGGTTCAATTTTATTGAATAAAACAACATGATTAAGACAGAAATATGAAACTTATTTTTCACAATGGAACTCAATTCACGTAGTTTCAGACTTTCAGTCATAGCAAGACCTTTTGACTTAAATGTGGCTCCGTTTTTCTAACCATGATAGATCCATAGAAGAGAGCCCAGATGAGAAGGAAATTCTGGGATGACATAAAACTCACCATGGTTGTTTCACCACCTCCCAATAAAAAGTCAACCTCAGACACTAAAAATGCAGAATTGTCCAAGCACATATCTCTGCAGTGATGTAGAAAAGAGATATATTTATCTCATTGTATGCAAAATAAAAAAAACGTGAAACCAACAGATCAACATGCATACCTGCAGGCTGTCAACTCTTCATCTTTAGCAGCATTATCACTTGTCGTCCTTGAACTATTTTCACCTGTGCAACCACTAAGAAACTATTAACAATCGGAGGCAAAAGGCAAAAGGCTACCTATATGAATTTTTTTTTTTTTTTGATAGAAAGCTACCTATATGAAATCTTGATGGAAAAATTTTAAAAAGATGATAAAAATTATAATCATAAAAGGTAAATGATAATGTTAATGGAACTCATATCTTACCAGATGTAACTTCATCACTGCCAAGAGAATGCTTGCATATAAGGGTAACCCCAGCTATGGGAATTGAAATTTGCAGAGGGTTTTTGAATTCGATACTCACCTTCACATCCTCTGTAAAAGGTTGGAGATAAAATGTATAAAATTTGTAAAAATAACCAAAATGGAAAAACAAAAGAGTATGCTTGGTCAGGTCAAAATTTCCCAACTACACTTGAAGTTTGCGTTCTTTCAATATTAACAAAATTTGCACAAAACCAAAAGTCATCTGATTTTGAATTTTCTTTTCATAGACATCTTAATCTGATTGTCTAATGATTTCAGACATTACAGATTAAGCTAACACATTTACAATATTCATGCTGCATTTCGGCTCCCAAGGCTTAGTTGAAAAGGTCTTTGCCTTGACCATCTTTCAACTTCACATAACCCCACACCCAAATTGTCTTATAGTGTGGGATTCCATTGATAGCCCAATTTATGGGTTTCCATCTTTATGGAAAATTAGTCATTTAATGTGATTAGTTAGAATCTTTCCATATTTGTAAGTATCTTATCATTATTTGATTTGTTTTAGTTCCTAGAGTTAAGGAGGGTTTTCCTCCCTTGATTGCTCTTGTAAGTTGTATATATACCTGTAGCCCTAGCTTGCAAGTTCAGATCAGTGCGTGAATAATATTTTGGGATTATTCTTCATGGTATCACAGCAACTCTCTGAATCACCCAAAATATTCTCTTCTTCACCTCAATATCTCTCTCTCTCTCTCATGTTGTGCCCTTCAAAAACATCATTGGTGTTTTCCATCCTTTGCACAGCCTTGGTTCAGACCCAACCTTGCATAGATTAGTCTCAACTCATCATTGACGGCTTATCCCCATCAATCGGAGCCTCACCGGCCACCACATGCACCTCCATGCAACGCCACCTCTCCGATACCAATTTCCACAAAGCTAGTCTTCGACGGCCCTTGCCCAGCCTTGATCTTCTTCATTTAGGCTCTCATTCGCGGTGTTCCTCATCATTTCATAATATTCAAGAATTTTCTAGTACTATTTCTCCATGCCCACCTTTGCTCCTCTTTTGTTTGGGATCTTGCTTGTGATGTTTTCCTTCATTTGGCAATATTCTCGGTTTTTGACATTATTGTTTGTTCTAACCATGGATGGATTTGCTTCTAGTTTAGTACCCTCATTTGGTTCACTCTAGATTGCACATGTGGCTATCAAATCTAGGGGTGAGCATAGGTCAGGTTGAGTTGAGTTGAGTGAAAATCTCAATTCGAACATACCAAATACATGCGGGTCGGGTCGGGTTCAACATCCTTTACAGGTTGAACCCGAACCAACCCAAACTGACCCTAATGGCTTGGGCTCTTTTTTATTTTTTCCCCCTCCTTCCTCTCACCTTCTCCTCCTTTCCTCTTCTTCTTTCTCTCCCTCAAAACGAACAGAAATAAGGAGAAGATGAACCAGATGGAGAAGACAAAGTGACGAACAGAAGCTTCAAGCTTGAGTGATGATGGAGAAGGAGAACAGGAGAACTTCTGTCTTCTGAGACTGAGGTGGAAGGCGAGAGAGGAGAGGACGAGTGATTGAGATTAAGTGAGATCTGAGATGAGATGAGGTCTGGGAGAGGAGATCAGATGGCAACCTAGAAAAATCCCAAAAAATTAGATATTCATCGGGTTAGGTTGGAAAATTCCCAACCCGACGGTAATCGGGTTGAGGTTTTTTTTTTTTTTAACCCAACCCAAATGTGTGATTTGGGTCAAATTGGGCAACTCAGCCCTAATCAGATCAATTGCACAAGAAGGTGTTTTCTCAACCGCTCTTCAAATTAACTAAAGATGCCTCGACATGGATTATTGACTTGGGGGCGTCAAATCATGACCAGATATGCTTGGTTACTTCTTGAGGTCAAACTGTGTAATAAAAACCTCAAAGTAAAAATTGCTGACAGATCTCTCTCTACGGTTACCGATGTTGGAAAAGTGTCAATCTCTAATACTCTCACTCTTGATTCAGTCCTTTTAGTACCTAACTTATTGTGCAATTTACTATCAATTTATAAACTGACAAGAGACATGAAATGCATTGCTAAATTCTCTCCCTCTGTTTATTTCAGGATTTGGATTTGGGAAGGATGATGGGCAATGCTAATGAGGATAATGGGTTGTATTACATTCAAGCCAGAATAAAGCAACGTCAATATGCCATGTTGCTAGCAGCCCCAGTAGCTCAAAACTAGATAAGATTACGGTTTGGCACCATCACCTTAGCCACCCAAACCTAGTATATCTATAAAAAAAAAAAAAATGTTTCCCTCTTTATTCACAAATAAACATAGTTTAAAAAAATGGACCAGTCTGACAAGTCGTTACCCAAACTTTGTATATCTATAAAAAAAAATGTTTCCCTCTTTATTCACCACTAAACTTAGTTTTAAAAATTGGACCAGACCGATTGATTCAGTCGGACCAGGAACCGGCTTAGGGTCCGATCCGATCTAGCTAAAAAAATGGGTCTTGGCATAAACCGGTTTCGGACTGGTCAAATCGGTCAAACCGGCCAGGTGACCAATTCCACCGATTCCAACCATTTTTATATAAAAAGAAAAAGAAGAAGAAAGTCAGAGAGGAACGAAGAGCCGCCGACAAAGCAGAATATATAAAGCGCCGAAGAAGAAGAAGAAGAAGAAAATAGAGAGAGAGTGAGAAGGAAGAAGAGCCACTCATTCACTTTTGGAGCTTGCCACGGCCAAAGTCAATCCATTTAATGTGATGCATACTTTTCTTCTTTTTCTTTCCTTGGGCAGTGCACGATTAGTGTAGGTGACAATGAGATTAAATTTTCCTATTATAATTTTTAAGTGCAAATAAAAATAATTTATATATAAAAAATATTTTACTAAAAAAATTATTTTTTAAAATATAAAATATAAATATTTAATTAAAATGTAAGTAATTTGTAAAAAAAACTATGTAATTTTTTAATGGAGATGCTAATATTTTGATATTTTATAAATTTGATATGACTGTATATTATCTTAATTAATAATATTTCCTTGTCATTTAGTATATTTCTGTTAGAAATTTTTTATTGTGAATGTTGTTTTGTATAATTTGACATCAAATCTTATTTTTAATTGAATTTATAAATTTATATTTATAGTATTTAATTACTTTTTTTTTTTAATATTTTAAAGTACATTAATTCAACCACGATCCGACCATTGACCCTTGAACTAATGCCTCCGCCGGTTCGATGACCGATCCAAAGTCTTTTGAATGTGAGGTATGCCAATTATCTAAGCATTGTCAAAACACATATCCTAGCCATTCAAATAAATCATCTCATCCTTTTTCTATCATTCATAGTGATATTTGGGGCCCATTCAACATTCCAAATAGATCTAGGGCATGTTGGTTTATTTCTTTTATTGATGATCATACTCGCATCTCTAAGGTCTTTCTCAAATTTTTAAAGATTTCTATAATATGATTCACACCCAGTTTCTAACCAAAATGCAAATTCTTCAATTTGATAATGCTTAGGACTACTTCAATTCGGCCTCTAGTACCTTTTCCATGAGTAAGGCATTGTGCATCAAAGTTCTTGTACCTACACCCCTTAACAAAATGGGATTGCTTAACGTAAGAATAGGCATCTCTTCAAAGTAGATCAATCCTTGATGCTTACTCATAATGTCCCAAAGCAATTATGAGTAGACATTGTCCTACTGGCCACCTACTTGATCAATAGAATATCGTCTCGTCCCTTTCGACACACCATGTCAAGTCCTTTCCAAACACTTCCCTCACAATAGACTTATTATTAACATTCCTTTAAGGTGTTTGGTTGTTGTGCTTTTGTGCATATGCCATCCCAAAATAGAGGTAAGTTAGATCCCAAATATGAAAAATGTATCTTTCTTGGATATGCCCCTAAACAAGAAGGTTACTGATAGAAACCAGAAAACAACACTAAAATACCACTGTAATATTAAAGGAAAATGAAGGATTACAGCAAGAAAATGAAGGATTATAGAGAACCCACCCCGAGAGCTAAGCTCCTACAGAATACTAAGGTATTATGCCGACCCATTAAAGCAAAGCAAATGCCCCACTACTCTGACAATATTTTCCTTGCTGCCTCCGCTCATGCCCCCTCATCCTATATATAACTCCCTAACTTAATAAAATTCCTAATTTACCCCTTAACAGAAATCCCCTACAGCATTACCTATGATTACCCCACCCTTAAAATCTTGTCCTCAAGGCTGAGCAAACAAGACATGTGACATGTCAGCCCACTCCTCTCTTTCTGCCATCTTCACACTCCACCTCAAGTGCCAAAACCTCTGCTTGCCCTTCCACATCTTCATCTCTCATTACAACTAGATTCAAAGCCTTCCCAAAACACTGATGAAGAGGATGAAACCTCTCTCCACAACAAAAACAGAGGCCTTTAGCCTTGCAGTCCAACAACTCCTGATATGACAGACACATCGTATTGATGGTCACCGATCCTGCTCCTCTATCCTAGTCGAAGGAGTCCAATTCAACACTGATAGGTTCTCACAACTGAAAATGATTAAGACGCTGCAGTATTCTTGGCGAATGAAAGAGATAATGTTGAAGCCATAGTGGAGCCTTGCAACATTGTTCCACTTGAGGCCCCCGTGTTGAGCTTATTTGGGCCAGAGAGGTCCGAAATTTCAACAAGTTTATGGGTAAAGCCCAACCCACCCGCTCGACCCACTCCTGACTAAGTCATCTTTGCCCAAAAAGTAGCAACTTCAGCCGTATAAACTACTCCTTCAACCTCTCGTTCCATGTCACGCACCACTAGCACTGCTCACCAACAATTCTCCGAGTGGAATGATCGCACCCACTTGCTTGATATCTGGACGTAACCCTCCCACAAAATATCCCACATATTCCTGTTCTGTGAGACGAGGAACCTATGCTGAGATGAGTTCAAATATTTCTATAAATTCCTCCACTGACCCAAACTGATGCAGAATAGATAACTCTTCAAATGGGTATCATGAATCGTTCCACCATAGCGCAGCAAAAGAGCTTGTTTGAATTTCTTCCATGTTAACCGGTCCTCGTTTTCTCACAGCAATGTAAACCAATGGATGGAGTTTCCTTCCATACAAAGACGAGATAGCTTTACTTTTAGGACAAAATGGTACTTTATATCCCCAAGGTTTACACCAAGTTTCACCTATGCCCCTAAGGTTTTTGTTGGCCCATATATGTCCCACATCTTCTAATTTTTGTCATATATACCTTTTTTTTTTGTAACTCCGTCAATCAACTTAACAGAAATGATGATTGGGCTACCACGTGGCAAAAAGCAGCTGCCACGTGAACTGCCTAATTTTTTTTAAAAAAATTTCACTTAGGTCCTTGGTCAAAATTTTCCTTTTGTCCAATTTTTTATATAATCTCGTCTTCTACTTCATCTAGGTCCCTAATTTAAGAATCTATATTTTTCTTTGTCAAGATCATCGCTTACAAACTTTTCAGTTTGTTCACTTTAGTCCATGTTCTTCACTTCCATGGTTTTTTCTCACGGTTTGGTCCTCCAAACCAGTCTATAATTTCATTTTTAGTCATAATATAATTCAATCTATCATTCTTTTTTTTGATAGAAAAAAAAATTTTATTAATGAGAAGAGAGAGAAACAAAGGCAAAAGAAAAAAAATACATCAGAAGGAGGACAAGGGATCCTCCTAAGATAGAACTAAAAGGATAGAAAAACTAAAACCAAAAGACGTCCCATAAGGCCCCTAAAAAAAAAACAAAGAATTTAGTACAACAACGCCCTCCAGTCCCTATAAACATCAGAAAGAGGCACCCCTTTGAAAGACCCATTGGCCGAAACCCACAAAGATGCCACATAACGAATGCGGTCCCATAACAAATGAGGAGGTAGACCCCGATCATTAAATATTCTGGCGTTTCTTTCCATCCAAATGCACTACACAGTTGCGAACAAAGCTGTTTTCCAAAGAATTTTATTCTCCTTCCTAGAACCGAAACCAGTAAAATTGGTCGCAAAGAATGCGGCAAGGTCAGTTGGGCAAACCCAATTCTCATCAAAAAGACCAAAAAGCCTGTTCCAAATGCTCCAAGCCACATCACAATGAAGGAAAAAATGATTGTTTGTCTCTGAATGTCTCAAGCACATCACGCAAACATTAGGAGATAAAGCCATAAGAGGCCGCCTGATTTGCCACAGATCATTTGTATTAATTCTATTGAGCACTGCAGACCACAAAAAAACCTTTACCTTTAAAGGGGCCTTGACTTTCCAATAAGACCTTTGAAAATGCGAAGAAACAACAGGGTTACGGACGAGATAATTAAGAAAGGAGGCACAAGTGTACGAACCTGAGGAATCCAACTTCCACATTCTTTTATCAGGATGAGAGGAAAGGCGAATAGGATCCAAGATATCAAGCATCAAGGAAAGATCAGGCAATAGTCTATCGTTTACATTTCTGGCGAAATGGAGATTCCAACCAGGTTGATCCCCTTGCAAACAAAAGAAATCAGCAATAGAGGCATCATGCAAAGAAGACAAAGAAAAGAGACGCGGGAATCTTTCTTTAAAGGGGGAAGGACCAATCCAGCAATCCTCCCAAAAACGAAAACGGGAGCCATCACCAACGATGAAAGACAATGAAGGAAAAAAGAGATGGTATACCTGGGAAATTGCTTTCCAAGGACTTGCATGCGTAACGACACCTCCCAAATCAGCGTCCCAACCATTCCGATGAAGCCCATACTTTGCTTTAATCACCTTATGCCATAAGGAATTAGGCTCTAAAGGGAATCTCCATAGCCATTTAGCCAAAAGAGATGTATTTTTAGGCACCAAATTGCCAAGACCCAAGCCCCCGTCTTCCTTAGATTTGCAACACACCTCCCAGCTAACCAAGTGGTCTTTCTTCTTGTCCCCTCCATCAGACCAAAGAAAATCCCTCATAATTTTCTCAATCCTTCTAGCCACTCCAACCGGAATTTTGAACAGGGACAAAAAATACAAGGGCATACTAGATAAGGATGCTTGAATTAATGTCAATCTTCCCCCTAAGGAAAAGTAGGAGCCTTTCCAACAATCAAGCTTACGGGAAATTTTTTGGATAACAGGATCCCAAAAGGAAGCTGCGCGCGGGTTACCTCCTAGAGGAACACCTAGAAAGGTAAGAGGCCAATTGAGAACCTCGCAACCCGCTATCTTGGCCAACTATCTAAGAGAGTCATCTTGAATATTAATGCCAGCTAAGCAACACTTGCCCAAGTTAACGCGAAGACCCGAAATCAATTCAAAGATCTGAACCAGCGATAGCACTCTAAGAAAATTTTCCTTATCCTTGGACAAGAAAAGAATTGTGTCATCAGCGAACTGCAGGTGAGTTACTTCGCAACCATTTCCTTTTACCGAAAGGCCTCTAATAATCCCTCTATCAGAACCCCGCTTCAACATACGGCTAAAGACATCGGCCACCAGAGTAAAGAGAAAAGGGGATAGCGGGTCACCTTGTCTTGTCTAATCCCCCGTTGCCCCTTGAACCAAGCTTTAGGCTGGCCATTAATAATAACCGAAAAAACCACTGAAGAAAGGCAACCATTCATCCAACGCCTCCATCTATCACCGAAACCATTGTGACGGAAAATCAGGTCCAAGAAATTCCAATTGACCGTGTAGTAAGCCTTCTCAAAGTCTAGTTTAAACACTAGTCCCTGTTGCTTTCTATGTCGAACATCGTCAACTAACTCGTTAGCAATAAGGCTAGCATCAAGAATCTATCGGTCAGCAATGAATGCACTTTGGTTCTCTGATATGGAATTCCCAACAACCACACTCAATCTCTCGGAGAGCACCTTGGCAATGATCTTGTAAACACTAGTAACCAAGCTAACAGGCCTGAAATCCCTCACCTTAATGGACCTGTCTTTCTTGGGAATAAGGGCAATGAAGGTATAGTTCATATTGGTCGGAATACGGCCAGTATGAAAGAATTCTCCAAAAACTTTCATCAAATCTTCCTTCACTATTGCCCAACAGGCT
Source organism: Biancaea sappan (assembly GCA_037074585.1). NCBI lineage: Eukaryota > Viridiplantae > Streptophyta > Magnoliopsida > Fabales > Fabaceae > Biancaea > Biancaea sappan. The sequence continues at coordinate 31,130,808 of CM073492.1, read as the reverse complement.
TGGAAAAAAGCCATGTTGAACCCGTCAAACCCAGGAGATTTGTCCATATCCATCTTCCAAATGGCATTTCTAACTTCTTCTTCCTCAAAAGGACTTTCAATCCAAATACCCTGATCAATGTCAATGGGAGACCAATCCAAACCGTCAATCATCGGCCTCTCGGGCATCTCTTCAAAGTATAACTTCTTGAAAAAACTAGTCACCTCGTCAGATATAACCTCATTGTCCTTAACAATATTGCCATCAACCACCTCTACCTCTTTTATGAAATTCTTTCTCCTCTTACCATTAACCACCTTGTGGAAAAAACTAGAGTTAACGTCACCCTCATGAACCCATTTAATTCTACTTTTTTGGCACCAGCTTATATCTTCTTTTTTGCAAATGTCATCCAAAGCATTCTTGAGAGTCACTTTACGCAGGACAAGACTCGCCTCAAGCCCACCCTGGCTCTCTAATTTGTCAAGAGCATCGATCTCCTTGACAATATCTTTCTTCTGCATTCTAATGTCCCCAAAAACATCTAAGTTCCAAATCTTCAGCTTCTCCTTCACAAATTTCAGCTTCTTCATGATCTTAAAGCCCTCCCAACCAGGTATCGTGCTTTCTGACCACCACTTCTCCACATTGCTTAGAAAAGACCGATGGTGAAGCCACATATTTTCAAATCTGAAAGGGGTAGGACCCCATTTAACTCTGCCGGTCTCAAGGATGATGGGAAAATGGTCAGAAACCAAGCGGGAGCCCACTTCCTGAATAGGGTTAAGAAAAAAATCCTCCCATTCAGGGGTGATCAAGAACTTGTCGAGACGAGAAGAAACAATTGGACCCCTGTTGACTGACCAAGTAAATTGTGCATTGGAGAGAGGGAGGTCCCTAAGCCCGCAGTCCCTGATAAAAGAGTCAAAACCTCTCATGCTAGCATTGATTCTAGATCCTCCTAGCTTCTCATTAGGGAAACGCACAACATTAAAGTCACCACCAACACACCAATGAGGGTTACAGAAACCGTGAACATACGATAGCTCCTCCCAAAAATCGCCCCTCAGCCTAGGGTTCGTTGGGCCGTAGACGTTGGTGTACCACCAACACCCTTTGTCCTTAAAATTAAGTAACACCGGGAGAGAAGAAGCACCCTCAAGCACTTCCACTTTGGAAGCGACCCAAGTGTCCCAAATAATTAATAGGCCGCCAGAAGCACCAATGGAAGGCAAAAACACCCAATCCTTGAATCTGTGATCCCATATGCTTCGCACTAGAAATCTATCCACCTTCCCAAGTTTAGTTTCCTGAATCAACCCAATGTCTAGATCTACCCATCTGAAAACCTCTTTCACCTTTTTTCTTTTGTGTGGATTACCAAGGCCATTCACATTCCAACTTAGGATCTTCATAAAGAAATTGACTTGCCCTTCCCTCTCATGGGTTTCCCATAATTAATTGAGGAAGCCAACCTTTTTATCTCGCTTTCGACCTTTTTCTTCTTCCTTTGGTAAGTCCTCGGATAATTCAATCTATCATTCCTACTCAAAAACAATACAAAAAATTAATTAAAATTTAACTTCCAAAGCTTACCTTTTATAAGAGGAAGAGATATGCAACCTTAGAAAACCATAAATTTTAATTTATTTCTTGTATTGTTCTTGGGTAGAAATGATAGATTGAATCATATTATGACAAAAATGAAATTATAGACTAATTTGGAGGACCAAACCGTGAGAAAAAAACATGAAAGTAAAGAATATGGACTAAAGTGAACAAACTGAAAAATTTGTAAGGGATATTTTGACAAAGAAAAAAATGGATTCTTAAACAACTTTATATCAAAAATTGGGAAAAAGGAAAATTTTGATCAAAAACCTAAGTGAATAAACTGAAACCTTTTTAAAAAGAAAAATTTTTTTAGGAGTCCACATGGCTGCCATGTGGTAGATGCTTTTTGCCACGTGACTGTCATGTTGTAGATGCTTTTTGTCACGTGTCAGTCCAATCAGCATTTCCATTAAGTTGATTGACAGAGTTACAAAAACAATTGGTATATATGACAAAAATTGAAAGATGTGGGACATAAATAGGCCAAAAAAATCTTAGAGGCATAGGTAAAATTTGGTATAAACCTTAGAGATATAAAATACCCCTTTGCCTACTTTTAATTCATCTAGCGTATTGTGCACTTCAAAGTAAGCCTTAGCCCTTTGAATCCAACCTATAGGGTCAATCCCCTGGAAACCAGGCAACTCAACCTTCTTCATAGACATTCTATACTCGTCCTAACCCTCTTGCATCACTCCTATTGCCAGAGGCCTTACATTTTCTCTTGTTGTACGTTCAGATGAAGGTGAAATCTCGTCAATAGGAATGGTACTCCCTGTTCACCCTCTGTTCTTTTTTCCCCTTGTTTGTTCATCTCTTTCAATATAGCTTGTTGTTCCATCATTAACTTTTGCATCTCTAACTGTGATTTCTGCATCTCCACCAACGCTATTTTAAACTCATTCACACCTTCTAGCCGTGGACCCATAGCCTCCAGATTAGCCAAGCGTGCCTCCATGGCTTCACCCTTGTCTGATGGTTTCAACGGCATCTATTCGACAGGTAGGACCAATTGATAGAAACTAGAAAACAACATTAAAATACCACTATAATATTAAAGAAAAATGAAGGATTACAAAGAACCGTCCCCCAGAGCTCAGCTCCTAATCTCCTATAGAATACTAAGGTATTCTGCCCACCTAAAAAAGCAGAGCAAATGCCCCACTACTCCGACAAAATATTTTCCTTGCTGTCCCCACTCATGCCCCCTAATCCTTTATATAACTCCCTAAATAAAATTCCTAATTTACCCCTTAACAGAAACCCCCTACAGCAGTACCTATTAGTTACAAGTGTTATTCTCCAACGTCACGAAAACTTTATATCGCCATGGATGTTTCTTTTCTTGAATACACTTCTTTCTACCCCAAAACTCATAATCAGGTGAAGAACTCAACATCGGGAGAATATCACTTTTGGACAACCTTACCTAGGATTATTTAACCTAACTCTACAATACATACTGTAGTTTAAACTGGAAGTATTCTAATTGCTTCAATAGTCGCAGATTACAAGGGTTCAATATATAGATACTAGGACCAACTAACTTTCCTATAAAGTAGGGATTTACATCAGTATTGAATATAATTAAAAGACTATTTATATCTATCTAGTATTAACAAAAGAAATATCTATATTAATCTAATATTAGTCGACACTCCCCCTCAAGTTGGTTTGTAGATGTCAAGCAAACCCAACTTGCTAACAAGTAATTCAAAAGTAGGTTTGAATAACCCCTTGGTCAGGATATCTGCCACTTGCTCTGTACTGGGAATAAATAGAATGCAGATTTCTCCTCCTTCAATTCTTTCTTTAATGAAATGTCTATCCACCTCCACATGTTTCGTTCTATCATGCTGAACTGGGTTATTTGCAATACTTATAGCAGCCTTGTTGTCACAAAATAGTTTCATAGGATTCTTCTGTAATAATTTTAATTCAATCATAATCCTTTGCAACCATAGTAATTCAGCTACTCCATTTGCCATTGCTCAGTATTCAGCCTCAGCACTGCTTCTAGCCACAACGTTCTGTTTCTTGCTTCTCCACGTAACTAAGTTACCCCACACATATGTGCAGTAACCACTTGTAGATCGCCTGTCAGTGATAGATCCTGCCCAATCAGCATCTGTATAGGCTTCAATTCCTCTATGCTCAGTTTTCTTGAAAATTAATCCCTTCCCAGGAGTCCCTTTAAGGTACTTCAAGATTCTATATGCCGCTTCAAGATGGTTTTTTCTTGGAGAATGCATGAACTGGCTCACAAGGCCCACAGCAAATGCGATGTCTGGGCGAGTGTGAGACAGGTATATTAATTTCCCAACAAGTCTCTGGTACATACTTGTATCAACTGGACTTTCTGACTCTCCTACGCCAAGTTTCACATTAGGATCAACCGGAATTTTAACTGGCTTACACCCCAACATCCAAGTACTTTTTAACATATCCATAATATATTTTTGTTGGGTGACTATGATTCCTTTTTCTGATCTAGCAACTTCCATTCCTAAGAAATATTTGAGATTTCCTAGGTTTTTAATTTCGAAGTCTTTTGCTAGATTCTTTTTCAATCTATTCATCTCCTCCATATCACTACCAGTTAGGATAATATCATCAACATAAACTATCAACACTACTAACCTTTCTCCCTTCGTTCGTTTAAAGAACATTATATGATCAGCCTGTCCTTGTTGATAATGCTGCTTTAACGATTCTGTAAATTTTTCAAACCAAGCCCTCGGAGATTGTTTGAGGCCATACAACGACTTCTTCAATTTGCATACCTGTGAATTAAATTTCTCCTCAAAACCAGCTGGGGGGTCCATATATACCTCTTCCTCCAAATCTCCGTTAAGAAATGCATTCTTAACATCAAGTTGTTGAAGTGGCCAGTCCAGATTTAATGCCACAGATAACAGCACTCGAATCGTATTTAATTTTGCCACTGGAGCAAATGTTTCCATGTAGTCTACTCCATAAGTTTGTGTGAACCCTTTTGCAACCAATCAAGCCTTGTATCTTTCAAGTGAGCCATCAGCATGGTATTTCACATTGAAGACCCACTTACACCCGACGGTCTTCTTCCCCTTTGGTAAGTCAACAATTTCCCAAGTTTTGTTCTTCTCTAAAGCCCTCATTTCTTCCAAAACTGCATCCTTCTATGCAGGAACCTGTAGTGCATCTTGTATATTTTTTGGAATCTCAATATTAACAAGTTTAGTCAGAAAGCATGAAAAAGACGGGGAAATATTCTGATGAGACACAAAATTGGAAATTGGATACTTAGTGGAGCATGATCTTACCCCTTTTCTAAGAGCAATAGTTTTAGACAGATCTGAATCAGAAGGATGAGTACTAGATTGATTCGGTTCTGACGACGGGTTGGAAGATTGGCCGTGCTGAATTGCTTGAGATGGATTTCTCCTCTGGTAAGTCTGTTCAAAGTATTCAAAGGATAATCTCTCTTTTTCAGGCAATGCAGTTTCAATTTCTAAGGGTTGTTTTTCCATATTTAAATTCAGACTTGGACTAGTTTCAAAGTGATTTTCGTTATTTATAGAAATTTCTGGAAAATCCAGATCTACTACCGAATCTTCTTTACTCTTAATAACCATATCTGGATTTTGAATCTCCCCCTGAAGATGAGGAGTAAAAAACGGAATTTTTTCCAGAAAAGAAACATCCATTGTGACCAAATACTTTTTCAGCTCTTGGATGTAGCATTTGAATCCTTTTTGAGATACAGGGTAACCAGCAAAAAAACCTTTGTAAGCGTAGTATCTAATTTACTTTTTTGTTTATCAGGATTATGCACAAATACTGTGCAGCCAAAAACTCTTCAGATATCAGTTTAGAATTAGGTTTTAATTGCTGAAAAACGTGTAGTGGAGTAGAAAAGTTTAACACCCTAGAAGGCATTCTATTTATTAAGAAAGCTGCATGAAGAACAGCATCCCCCCAAAATTGCTTAGAAACTGAATTTGTAAATAACAAAGCTATGGTAATTTCCAAAAGATGCTTATTTTTCCTTTCAGCAATGCCATTTTGCTGTGGTGTGTCGAAACATGAGCTTTGTTGTACAATCCCCCTTTTTTGAAAAAAGATTCCCAAAGTTTTTGAAAACTATTCTCTTCCATTGTCACTTCTAAAAATTTTTATTTTTTCATTAAATTGTGTCTCTATCATGGTAGAGAAGTTCTGAAAAATATCAACAACTTCAGATTTTTCTTTCATTAAAAATATCCAACTCAACCGGGTATGATCATCTACAAAGGATACAAACCATCTTTTGCCTGTACTAGTAGGAACCCGAGAAGGTCCCCAAATGTCACTATGAATGAGTTGAAAGGGTTTGGAGGGAAGATATGGTTTTGGAGCATAAGAACTACGATGATGTTTAGCCATGACACAAAAATCACATTGAAAAATAGATGGATCTTTATTGATAAATAATTTTGGAAACAATCTTTTTAAATATTGAAAACTTGGATGCCCTAATCTATAATGCCATAACATGATATCTTGACTTCCTACCTTAGAAACTGAATTTGAAACAAAATTTGAGCCTGACAGATAACTCTGAACAGGTTTACCAAGGTTGTATCCATCTTCAAAGAAGTATAAGCCTTCTCTTTGTTTAGCACTGCCAATCATCCTCCCCGAGGCCAAATCCTGAAATTCACAGCCAGAATGAGAAAAAACAGCCTTGCATTTTAATTCTCTGGTTATCTGACTAACAGACAACAGATTACATGACAATTTGGGAACATGAAGGACATTTTCAAGAATAAGAGAGGGTGAAATTCGGATTGAGCCATGACCAGCAATTGTAGAAAAAGACCCATCAGCTATCTTAATTTTCTGGTTACCTGCTACAGGTCTATAGGATATAAAAAGATGAGAATTACTGGACATATGATCAGTAGCCCCTGAATCTATGATCCAAGGGTTAGCCCCAGAATTGACAGTAAAAGATGAGTGATATAAATTACCTTGATGAGCTAGGGAACAAGATGGTGCAGTTTGAGAATTTTGAGAGGTTAATAATTTATACAGATGCTCAATTTGTTCCTTCATGGAAGGACAAATTTCGGAACCTGTGGAGGTAGACGGCTTCTCATGAGTTTGATCAACAGTGGTAGTTAGTGCACGACCTTCCCCTTTTTTCTTTGCATTGGCTGGTTTCCCATGGAGCTTCCAGCAGTTCTCTTTGGTGTGCCATGGTTTCTTGCAATATTCACACCAAAATTTCTTCTTCCCTTCTCCCTCTGAACCACCTCGAGAAATCAGGGCAGAAGCAGAATTTTCCGGCCCTGGTCCAGCATCAGCCTTGACACCTGGAGCAATCATCACACGCTTTCGGCCTTCTTCTTGTCGCAATTCAGAGAAAACTTCTCAGATGGAGAGTAGTGGTTTCCTTCCAAGAAGCCGTCCCTTAACTTCATCCAGACTGGGGTCAACGCCAGCCAAAAACATGAAGACACGGTCATTGTCTTCACGTTTTCGAAACCGTGCCAGGTCACGAGGATTCTCCCACACATCGTTATAGCAAAGATCTAATTCTTGCCATAAAGACAACATCTCATTGTTGTAAGTTGTGATATCACTATCCCCTTGCTTGGACAGCCATAATCTTCTTTTTAATTCAAAGACTTGTGATGAGTTATCAACATTAGAATATGTTTCATGGACTGCTTCCCAGATTTTTTGTGCATCCATGAACATATAAGGCCGACGAATAGATTCTTCCATTGAATTGAGAAGCCATGCCGTGATCAGAGATTTCTCTGAACGCCACTTACGAAAACTCGGATCTGTCTCACTGGGTGGCTCTTCCTCGCCTGTCAAGAAGCCTAGTTTCCCTCTACCATCAATTGCGAGTTTCACAGATTAGGCCCACTCTAAGAAATTGCTGCCATTTAGTCTAACAGGAGTAATCTGAAGAGAGGCATGGGTCCCAATCTCAACGTTAACTGAAGGATAGGTAGGTCTAGGGGAAGGAACAGGATTAGGGGAGGTATTGGTCGATGCCGGTGAGGTAGTCATCCTGAGTGAAGGTGAATGTGCCATACTGGTCAATAATACGCACCCGAAGCCTCAGTTGAAGATGAACGGTGCAGTGGGTTAGCAATCACGGGGTCGAAAGTCAATTGCTACTTGACGTTCGAAGCCGAAGCCAAAAAACGGAAGTCGACAGGGGCAGAGAACCTGAAGTCGAAGTCGGCAGAGGCAAAGGAACCCGACACCAATAACTTGAAGTCGACAGAGGCAAAGGAACAGAAGTCGAAGTCGGCAGAGGCAAAGGAATTGAAGTCGACACTGGACACTGGAGTCGAGGTCGATACAGGCAAAGAGCGACGTCACCGAAGGTTATGAAGGCTCTGATACCATGTAGTTTAAACTGGAAGTATTCTAATTGCTTCAATAGTCGCAGATTACAAGGGTTCAATATATAGATACTAGGACTAACTAACTTTCCTATAAAGTAGGGATTTACATCAGTATTGAATATAATTAAAAGACTATTTATATCTATCTAGTATTAACAAAAGAAATATCTATATTAATCTAATATTAGTCGACACATACCTACTTGTTTACCTGAACCAGAAGTTCCTAGTACCACTGCACAAGAAGGTAATGCTAAGTTGAAAGTGTACTCAAGGCGCTCAAAGCAAAAGCAAACTGAACAGGAACAAGGAACTCTTGAAAATTGCCAATCTAAGTCAAATCCAACTCTAGGGGAGAACAATCAAGGCACTCAAGATACCTCTGACTCTGAACTTTCTACTGATATTATATTTGATCTCTATCTTCCTATAGCTTGGAAAAACGGTGTTAGATGATGCACTGAACACTTTATTGCGAGACATGTTCCATATAAGAGATTATCTAATTCTTTCATAGCATTTACAACTGTTAATGATAGGGATTATATTGAGTGTACAGTTGACTTATCTTATATTTATCTTAGGCTAATTTATAGGCATGTAATCCTAGGCTGATTTATAGGCTAATTCTTAGTGATTTTCTTGATAGCATAATCCTAGGAATTCTGTCTTTTACTTCCTTTCTTTAACTCATGTAATCTGTATATATAGCCTAGTTGATCAGTGAATAGAATACAAGATAGTTTTCCATCTTCCTGTGTTTCTTTATGTTTAATTACATGGTATCAGAGGGTGTCAGTTCAATGTGCATGTGCGTATCACTTGGTCACTCGAGAAATTGACCCTTTGTTTCTCACCGCCAGTCCGGGGAGGAGCGCCACCTCGAGATCGGCCAATCCCCGAAGACCGGCGGTGGTCACGCGCCGGTACGTGCCGTGGAGCATCCGACTGCAGTTTTCTTCCCCGAGGCCAACTCGTCATTTTCGACCGGTCCCCAGTGTCAAAATCGTGATTCATGTCCGTTTGGATATCGGGTCTCATCCCTTCTTTGCGGCTGCGCTGTGTTTCCTCCCTGTCAGCCTATGGGTCCCACTTTTGAGTTTGTGTTTTCGGTATTTCTATATCTGGGTTCTGCTACAGCCTTATTTTTGTTGTTCACCAGTGGTTTTGTTCGTGGTTGCAAACGCTGCCAAACACCTCAAGTTTTGTCTCGCCTTGTATTCATGCTGAAGATGTCTCAGTCAGCACCTCATTCAGTTTCTGCATTGTCAAAAATAACTGACCAAGGTAAAACGTGCCTTATCACCTCTTCAAATAAATGGGTCATTGACTCTGGTGCCACAGATCATATGACAGATAATACCAACATCTTCTCAAGTTTCAAGTCACATAAATCTCCATCTCATGTTACCATTGCAGATGGGTCTACTTATAATGTTGAAGGTTTAGGGACCGCTAAACCCACTTCTTCTGTTACCTTGTCATCTGTTCTAAGTTTACCCAATCTTTCTTTCAATTTGATTTCTGTGAGTAAACTCACCAGAGACCTAAACTATTGTGTCTCTTTTTTTCCCTGATCATTGTATTTTTCAATATCTTATGACGAAGCAGATTATTGGTAAAGGACATGTATCTAATGGTCTCTACATCCTTGATGCATGGGAGCCTCGGTCAGTTGCTTGTGCTAGCGTCACCTCTTCATTCGATGCTCATTGTCGATTGGGACATCCTTCCTTGTCTACCTTAAAGAAGTTATGCCCTCAATTTCATGATGTAACCTCTTTGGAGTGTGAATCCTGTCATTTTGCAAAACATCATCGTAGTACATTAAATCCCAGAATTAATAAACGGGCTGAATCAGCCTTTGAATTAGTTCATTCAGATATTTAGGGACCATGTTCGGTTGAATCTAAAACAAGATCCAGGTATTTTGTTACTTTTGTGGATGATTTTTCTCGAATGACAAGGGTTTACTTTATGAAAAATCGGTCTGAAGTGTTTTCCCATTTCTCTGCCTTTTAGGCTGAGATTAAGACCCAGTTCAATAGTTCTATACGTGTATTGAGAAGTGATAATGCTAAAGAGTAAATGTCAGCATCATTTCAAAATTACTTGGTCCAGCAAGGGATTATTCATCATACTTCTTGTGTGGATACACCCTCTCAAAATGGGGTAGCTGAGAGAAAGAACAGACACCTTCTTGAGACTGCTCGTGCCTTGATGTTCCAAATGAAGGTCCCTAAGCAATTTTGGGACAGTGCTATTTCCACAGCTAGTTTTCTGATCAATCGCATGCCGTCTACGGTTCTTGATGGTGAAATTCCCTACAGTATTCTTTTTCCCAACAAGCCATTGTTTCCAGTGGAACCACGAGTATTTGGTAGCACATGCTATGTTCTTGATGTGAGGCCTCATATTACTAAACTTGACCCAAAAGCCTTAAAATGTGCATTTTTGGGATATTCTCGAGTTCAGAAGGGTTATCGATGCTACTCTCCAGATTTGAATCGATACTTGGTCTCAGTTGATGTGGTCGATACTTGGTCTCAGTTGATGTGGTATTCTCAGAGGAAACACCATTTTTCTTTGTACCTTTCCCATCATTAAGTCAAGGGGAGGACGACGAGGAGTGATTGATTTATAAATCCACATATTCGAGTATCTCTGTCAAGCAACCAGAGGAGGTTCCAGCCACTGTAAGGCCACCCATTGTTCAAGTTTACTCTAGGAGGCAAGCAACCAACGATACACCGACTTCTTCGAGTCCTCAACCAAGTGACTGACAAGCAACCGGCGATACATGTCCAGTACCAGCTTCTTCGTCATTAGATCCTCCACCAAGTGACCATGATATACCGATTGCCCTTCGTAAAGGTAAACGTCAGTGTACCCTTCCTCAAACTACTTATCCCATTGCTAATTTTGTTTCATATGATCATTTATCTGCAGCATCTAGTTCTTTTATTGCTTCTTTAGCCGTTGTTTCACTTCCTAAAACTGTTAAAGAAGCCTTGGCTCATCCGAGTTGGTATGCCGCCATGCTTGAAGAGATAAAGGCCCTCGATGATAATCATACATGGGACCTAGTGGAATTACCCAAAGGCAAGAAAGCTGTGAGATGCAAGTGAGTCTTTGCAGTCAAGTTTAATACAGATGGCTCAATAGCTCGACTCAAAGCCCAATTAGTGGCTAAAGGATATGCACAGACGTGTGGAGTAGATTATTCTGATACTTTCTCACCTGTGGCCAAACTCACATCAATCCGATTGTTCGTTTCTATAGCGACCCTCAGAATTGGCCTTTGTATCAGCTAGACATCAAGAATGCCTTCTTACATGGTGATCTCCTGGAAGAGGTGTATATGGAGCAACCACCTGGTTTTGTTGCTCAGAAGGAGTATGGAAAAGTCTGTCTTCTGAAGAAATCTTTGTTTGGATTGAAGCAAAGTCCTTGTGCTTGGTTTGACAAATTCAGTATGGTGGTGCAAGAATTTGGATTAAAGAAGAGTAAATGTGATCACTCAGAGTTCTACAAACAATCAGTAGCTGGCATTATCCTTCTTGTGGTCTATGTTGATGATATTATCATTACATGGAACGATTGTGCAGGGATCTCATTACTAAATTCACACAAAAGACTTAGGCCAGCTAAAATATTTCTTAGGAGTGGAAGTAACAAGAAGTAAGAAGGGAATATTTTTGTCTCAAAGAAAATATGTCCTTGACATGCTTACAGAAACTGGAAAATTAGCTGCCAACCTTGTAGTTCCCTGATAGTTCCAAACACACATCTTACAAAGAACGATGGGGATCCCTTTGATGATCCAAAAAGATACAAGAAGTTAGTTGGGAAATTGAACTATCTTACTGTAACTCGTCTTGACATTGCGTTTGCAATAAGTGTTGTTAGTCAATTTATGTCTGCACCTACAGTCAACCATTGGGCAGCTCTAGAACATATTTTATGTTATTTGAAAGGAAAACCTGGACTTGGTGTATTATATAGTGATCGTGGACATACTAGCATTGAGTGCTTTACAGATACTGATTGGGCTGGGAGTAAGGTTGACAGGAGATCTACTACGGGATATTGTGTCTTTGTTGGGGGGAACTTGGTATCATGGAAAAGCAAGAAATAGAATATTGTATCTCGATCGAGAGTGTTAATGATAGAGATTATATTGAGTGTGCAGTTGACTTATCTTATATTTATCTTAGGCTAATTTATAGGCATGTAATCCTAGGCTGATTTATAAGCTAATTCTTAGTGATTTTCTTGAAATTCTATCTTTTATTTCTTTAACTCATGTAATCTGTATATATAGCCTAGTTGATCAGTGAATAGAATATAAGATAGTTTTCCATCTTCCTGTGTTTCTTTATGTTTAATTACAACAACAAATTTGGATAGTACCAAGCTACCAACTTGCACAGAAGCTCTACAACACCCGAAATGGAGGGAAGCCGTATGAAAAAAGGTCGAAGAAGACCAAAAAAGACACTTAGAGAAATTATTGAACGGGACTTTTTAGTAAATGAGATATCTAAAGAGTTGGTCATTGATAGAGCTCAATGGCGTCGTGCGATCCATGTAGCCGACCCTACTTAGTGGGATAAGGCTTTGTTGTTGTTGTTGTTGTTGTTGTTGGTTTTGCTGGATCTCTGATTGATAAGAGGTCTACCTCAAGATATTGTACCTATATTTGGGGGAATCTCGTCACTTGGAGGAGTAAGAAGCAGTTTGTGGTGTCTAGAAGTAGCACAAAAGCATAATTTCATGATATGGCACATGGGATTTGTGAAGGGGAAAAGGGTAAAAATAAAGTGTTGGAATAGCTTCAACTTCCAATCACTACCTCCATGAAACTCTTTTGTGACAATCAAGCAACAATTCAGATTTCCAAAAACCCAATCCATCATGATAGAACTAAACATGTGAAGATTGATCACCACTTCGTCAAAAAAAAGATGGAGCAGGGGGTCATTGACATAGTTCATACACTCATACTCTAACAAACACCTGATATACTTACAAAAGCTATTCCTAGAACTTAGTTTGATAATCTTGTGTCCAAGCTAGAAATGATTGATATTTACTCCCGAACTTGAGGGGGACTGTGGGATTCAGTTGAAATGGTCTGATTTATGGGTTTCCACCTTTATGGCAAACAAGTCATTTATTGTAATTAGTTAGAATCTTTCCACATTTGCAAATATCTTATTATTATTTGATTTGATTTGTTTTAGTTCCTAGGATGATTTCCCTCCCTCAATTGCTCTTGTATATATGCCTGTAGCCCTAGCTCCTAAGTTCACATCAGTGTGAATAATATTCTGGGATTATTCTTCATATAGTGTTCAAGATTCCAATCTTTCCCAAAATTTCCTTTTATTTTTCTTTGTCGTAACATGACAAATGCAATTCCTTATGCTATTTTTTAATTCTTCACAAGTCCTCCCATTTGGATTAGACTAGGAGGGTGAGGCCTTGGAACTTTGTAGAAACGCCATACTTACAAGGATTAAGGCCTATCAATCTACACATTGGTAGGCCACATAAGTCTCTCTTAACGTGTGTTTTGTGCGGTTCTAGTTTAAAAATAGCTATCTACTTGATTTCACATTGTTATGCAGCCACTTTTGTTTGGGGCTTTAGGAAAATATTGAGGATGTTCTCCGAGTCTGGAGCAGTTCACACTAAAAACTTTAAGAGAGTTAGAACAAGAAAGAAGAGAAAAAAACCTATAAGGTAGTCAATGGTGTGCAGGTTTTGCTCATTCTAGGGTGCTTCATCATCGTCGCCACCATTATGAGCTAGGGTAGTTTTTATGGCTTCACAGTCGTGCTTCGCCAGCCTCCCCATCAGATAGACAGGGACAGAAGCATTACTACATGATTAGCTTGTTTATTTTTGTTGTTTTCTTTTTAATTGTCATTACTAAGGAGGATATCTTATCCTCCTCTTTACTTTTACCTTGTCATTTCTCTCTCTAATATTTTTTTCTCCTAAACTCAAAGGGAAAAAAAATTATTTAAAAGGAGTTTATTCTAGCAGTTTTCCCTAGAACTACCAGCAGCCCACAGCTAGAATCTGTCACAAACATGATTCAATAAACTTAGTGGTCCAAATATTTAATTGAACCTTTATACTTGTGTTTTTTTCCCCTTTATGTCACCTTTTCTTTAATATAGAAAAACAGAATATTCATTTATTAATTTTAGGGCCAAGAAAAAATAAAGTATTCAGAGAAGAAAAGCAGTACAGCCATGGCGGACAATGAATCCTCCTATAACAAAATATAAAGCCTAAAATAAATGACTTTAGCTCAAAAGAGCTTTCCAATCACTTTATAAGTCCACTCACAAGTCAAAACAATCCTGTTAATTTGTCAAATGTAGGGTAAAACATGATCACTACTGATCCTTCAATATTAATGAGCAAAAAAATATCAGGTAGAAAAATTCAAGAGAAATAAAATTATAATATTAAAGTGTCAAGTGTAGCATCTCCAAATGAAATTTCATGTTCATACCTCCTGCAACACAAACATTCGATTCTTTGTATTTTTTTGAAACAAGCTTCGATTGCAACTCTAACCAATTCGTCTTGGCAGCAGAGAGTGATGGTACCATTTCTTCCTCCAAGGAATGCCATAAGCCTTCTCTAGTGTTAGCCTGACAAGTTTATTATCAGCAACTCTTTAAGCTATGAGACTACAACTATAAAACCTCTCAACATTTAACAGTGCAAACACACATATAAATATGAGTTTCCTTAAAGCCCATATAAAGAAAAAGCATAATTTCAGTCGTTAGAGGGTATTCAGCTTAGAAGTCATAAAGAGAAACCTAACATTAAAGGATTTGGCTGAACTTGAAGGAATGGGATTGTGGGTGGTCAGTTACATATGGCTATTTATAAGGGTCAAGGACTCAAGATACTTTTAAGGTTTTCAATGCATTGGGCAAGTGGTCAGGTTTGACTGACTGATCAATTTTAAATTTTTGCAGCCTGCACGCCATGTACACCTAATGAATGGAGGTTTTGGTTGGTTATGTCATTTGATATTAAGAGAATTTTTCATAACTGTTCTTTCGTTACATGCTGAAAGAGCAAGGCACATAACCAAGTATCCATGCCTGCACTTGGGTTGATATGCATTTTGCGGGTTAAAATATTTAGAGTAGACTCGAGAGTGTGACAGGCCTCTTCAGAAAAGAGGGAAGCGAAAAGGAAAAAAGGGATACACCATATTAGTTCATATAGGATAACATGAAAAACACAATGCAACTATATACCACGTTATTCATAATAGCATCATCCTCATCTTCAAGCAAACTATCAGTCTGCTAAATAGCAGTTGTCAACAGGGGCTAATTAAATAGGGAGGACAGGAGCTGCAGAACATCTTGAGAATTGAAACCCAATAATTTATATTTCTAGACCCAGAAGATACCAGGGCAGAGAAAGGGATTCAACTTACAGCTGAAGGTGATCCAAAAGTTCGGTGGTCTTCAAAGATGACCTTGAGTGAAGAAATGTTGATGACAGGCAACTGAAGTTTTGATACCTCAAATGTCCGTCCAGTTTTCTATCATATCAAAGAAAAATTAAGTGTTAATTTAATTAGCTCTTGTCAAACTTAGCATCAAGACAAATATTCAAGAACCAACACAAAGCACAAAGTGACTTGAGTTGAATGCCCATATCACAAACTAAAACCATAGCATTGTGCAAAGCAACTTATTAACAGTAAATCAAGTTGTCAATCTCAGAAGCCACATAAAATTTTTATGAAACATGAACAATACTTAAGAATAAAATCAGGTTCTGAAACATAAATGAAAAGATGAGCCATGCAAACAAAAATGCAAAGAACAAACAAGCAGATTCTGAACACATAAAGCTCTATGCGATCTAAAAATAAAATAAAGCCAGTGTCACCTGAACTATTTGAAGAAAATCGCCCAAAAATAACTCCTGTGTTGTCTTGGACTGGTGACCACACGCCAAAATTTCCAACATATGCTTGACAGCCACATCAAACATCCCAAGAGAAGCATACCACCTAAAACAAGCATCTTTAATAAAAAGGACAAAAATTCGCAGAATGTAGATGACATGGTTTCTGATGAAAACCTACATACTATTGCTGAACCAAGAATAACTTACTGTCCTATATGGAAATGAACATGATCATTGATATAACTCCATGTAGTTCCCCTAAAAACAGAAAGAACATATCTGTATGTTCGAATTGCATGTTTAATCTGTTCAAGATCAAGCAGGAAAATCAGAAAGAAGAAGCATCAACATCTGAAAGAAAAATGTTTCTGCATATCATTGAAAGAACATTACCTGATTACACTTGTTATAACGATCACCAGAAAGCACAAGATGAAATCCAAATTTACGTAACATAGATGGTTGGGACAACAAGTAGCAGTAAGATGCTTGTTCAAGCATCACAGCAGAATGTAGGATATCCTAACACAATAAATTTGTCAACTGTAGAAGAGATGGCTCCCAACTTATTCTTATTTTCAAAACTAGAAAAACTGCACTACCTCACTGCCGATGCGAAAATAAACTGGTGCTGCCTCCTTATATAGATCTCGTGTTTTCAACATTTCTACCCACCAGAGTCCACATCTTGTGGCATTTTGTTGACCAGACGGTCCAAGTTTCTGAACATAATAAACTTATAAACCAACTATACATTGACAAAGAAAGCAATAACAGAGCAACATCCAAAGAAAAGCTTACTATCTAATCAACTTTCATCATTCAAAATAAACCATACATACTGAATAAGTGTTAAAAGCATTTTCCATGCAATACTCTGCTTCCTTTCTTGATTGGTCCAACATGAATAACGAAAGTCCTATCATTTCCTGAAACAGTAAGAGTATGCAAACCAAAAGTGATCCACGTACTAATCATTCCACAATCAGATAGCAAATTATAATAATATGGGTCTTGAAAGAACAAAAGCAAAACAACAACAACAACAACAACAACAACAACATAGCCTTATCCCACTAAGTGGGGTCGGCTACATGGATCGCACGACGCCATTGAGCTCTATCAATGACCAACTCTTTAGATATCTCATTTACTAAAAGATCCCGTTCAATAATTTCTCTAAGTGTCATTTAACAAAAGCAAAACAATACAAAAAAATAACTTCAAATTCTCAAGAAAGTAACACGCAAGTAGAAGGATTTCCACTTATCTCTTATTTAGAAAATAAATAAATAAATCTACTCTAAGAGCCTTCCGCCGTTTATTCACAAAAAGCCTAATCTAACTTAAAACCTGTGGAACAAACCATACATCATCAGAAGACTCTCCCCACTTGGAAATTGAAATTAATAAAACATGAAATTACCTGCACACCAGCATAGCGTTTCCAAGCTTTATCAAGCTTGTAATCCGTGGAAATCAGGCGATAATTTGACAAAGCAAGTTCATAATCTCTTAACATGAAAGCATAGTCACCCAAAACTCGAATTTGGGATTCGGTTGAGCTAAAGGTATACCTTTTAACAATGAAAAGATAGATTGTATTAAAAAACAAGAGGAAGGGAATGAGAAGCATTGGGATCTTAATAAGATATGCGTAGCATACAAAGGACCATTGACAGAATCTATACTATCTTCTTTCCCTTTTCTCCACCATAAATTTTTAATTTGGTTTCTAAAGCCTCTCCGAGTTGCAGAAACCTAAACAAAAAGAAATATCACAAAAATAAGACAAAAGGGCAATGAGAACGGTCAAAATAATAAAAGACTTAACAAAACCAAGAACCCAACATAAGTAAAAAGGCTAAATAAATACTTGTTGATTGAGCAGACGAATCTTCTGCTCCATGTTTGGAATGATGTGCTTAGATGACAAGTCTTGCATTAGATCTTTCATCTGAACTCAGGCCGAAGAAATGGAATAGTAAAATGCATCTGTATTAAAGAACAAATCTTATGTAATTATCTAATAATTGTCTGTAATGGCAGAAGGGATGTACCTCATTCATATCATCAATGTTAAGAAAGCAGCCAAGATCTTGATCAGGGGGGACATCAGAATACTGTCACAAATTACAGGAAACAATATTTACATGAACCAAACTACCACAGAAGACAGTAGCCCAAATGTTACATGTGCCAAGGTTAAAACCATAAACTTGTATTGCTTTTACAGAGGTTCCAAAAGAAAGAGTAACAGCTTATAGAAAAGCATCAAGAAGCAGAGGAAGGGGGAAAAAAAAAAGAAATTAATTACAAGTCCACCAAACAAACTTCTTACATATGAAGCCCAAGGGTCCTCTTCATGTTTCATTGAAGACTCTGGTGAAGAATTAATGCAAAGCAACCCACAGTCACTACCAAATGTACTTCTCATTTCGGTCAATATTTTAGTTCCTCTGCAGAAAAACAACGTTATAGAACTCAAAATAAGTCTAGTGCTCCACACAAGTAACAAATCCATTCCACAAAAAAATCATGGAATAAGGAAAGTAAAAATATAAGGGTGCCATAAGCAACAGAAAATGTTTTTCAAGTTTTCATCCTTAGTCTCTCTCCTTCCCTGAAAGCAATATGCAATTTCAGAGAACGAAACTGAGCAGAAAGTTTAATACTTCAGTTTAAAGCACTCCTCACAATGTAAACTTTGGCAGCGACAAGCGACAATGACACCAATCCCAACTTTTAGGTAGAATGAATCATGACATGTCATTGTGCATTTGTTTTTGACATATAAAGGAGGTGAATTTGTTAAGAGATATTAAAGGAGGGTTAATGGAGCTTTGTGTCAACCAAGGAAATGGTGGCTAGCAATGGAATTTTTCCGGTGGCCAAAGGAGGAGATAGAGTGTCGTGGGCGCAAGTAGAGAGAGAAAAGACAGGATACGGAGAGAGAAGGAAAGGCAGAACGCAGACACCGGCTTAGTATGGGGAAAAATTGGGTTCCTTATTTAAGATTGCCACTGTGATGGGTTAGGTGGCATGAATGTATAAGCAAGAAAATGTTCTAGTGAGTGAAAGGGCAATCACAGAGCAACAGACAGGAGATCTTCCGAATAAAAGACAGCCAAAACAAAAAACCTCCCCTCAAATCCCCTAAACAAGGCTAGGACAACAAAGCCCTCCAATCCCTATAAACATCTAAAAAGAGGCACCCTCTTAAACATTCCATTAGCCAAAACCCAAAGGGAAGCAACATTGCAAATTCATTCCCACAACAAGTGAGGAGGCAAAGACCGATCATTAAAACTCTGACATTTCTTTTCATCCAAATATACCACACAATTGCGAACATAGCTACTTTCCACAATTTTTTCTCCTTCCTATAAACAAAGCCTCTAAAATTAGTCACAAAAACAACACCAAGTTCATCTGGGCAAACCCATTTCTCATCAAAAAGACCAAATAACATGATCCAAATATCCCAGACCACCTTGCAATGTAAGAATAGGTGGTTATTTGTCTCAAAATTTCTCATACACATCACACAAACATCAGGAGATAAAACTTTAAAAGGCTGTTTGTCTTGACGCAGATCATTAGTATTAATTCTATTAAGAATTGCAGTCCACAAAAAGGCCTTAACCTTTAAAGGCACCTTAACTTTCCAAAAAAACTTTTTAAAATACAAAAAAAAAACAAGTGAATTACGAATCAAAAAAATGAAAAATGAAGCACAAGTATATGAGCATGAGGAATCCAACTTCCACATTCTCTTATCAGAAAAAGAGAAAATGCGGAAAGGAGCCAAAATGTCTAGCAATGAAGTAAGGTCAACCACAAGTCCATCATTTACATTTCTAGAAAAGTAGAAGTTCCAACAAATTTGGTCCCCTTACACACAAAAAGAAATCAACAATGAGAGCATCATGTAAAGACAAAGAAAAAAGGTGAGGGAACCTTTCTTTAAAGGGAATATAACTAATCCAACAATCCTCCCAACAGCAAAAACCAAAGCCATCTCTAACATGCAAAGACAACAAAGGAGAGAAGGAATGGTATACCTAAGAAATTTCCTTCCAAGGACTTGCATGTGTAACAACACCCCCCAAACCATCATCCCAACAATTAGTCTGCTATATTGTTTAAGTTCAGTTCCATCACACTATTTTTCTTGAGTCATTGTATTTAAGTGAGCAATTAGTCTGGAGTATGTGTCTTTATGATTTAATTGTCTCCATTCTTGGAATGCAAGATCTATGACTAACACTCGTGGTTTTCTATTTATTTATTGTTTAATTCTTTGAACCACACCAAAAGCTCTCATGCAATTCATCCAGTCACTCCTTGTTGACATGGAAAACTTGGAAAGCATTTGATTTGATTGCTTGCAGATTTTTATTTTCAGTGGAATGGACAAGTGGGTCCGAAACATAGGAAGTTTTGTATTCAGCTTCTCCATAATAAAGATTGCATTTTTTCAGTTCTGATATCTATTTCATTTTTTCTCAGCTGTGTTTCTCCTGTAAGTTCTATCATTGGTATCAAAGCAAAACTAAGGGGATGGTAAATACTAGAACGGAAGGTAAGGTGGACAGTCTTGAGAAGGAAGTAGGAGAGAAGGAAGTAGGAGGGCTCAAGGGTGAGGAAGGAACCTTAAATGGAGAAATGGGTGTTGTCAAGGGAATCATGCAAGAACTTCGTGAGTCTATGGCAAGAATGAAAAGAAATGGAAGGATGATGGAAGGTCACCTTACAAATGAGCAAAGTGTTTCGATTGAGGGGGGGCATGCAACCAAAGCGTATGTGGCAAAAGAGGCTTCGAAATTTACGAGGCTTGAGATTCCAATCTTTTTCAAGTGAAGACCTGAACAGTTGGATTTTCAAAACTGAGAGATATTTCGCTATCAATGGCATCTCCAAGTCTAAGAAGATGAGTATTGTGGCTGTCTGCTTGGAGAGGACTACTCTTAGTTGGTTCCAATGGCTTGAAGTGCGACGACCCATCAAGAGTTGGGATGAGTTTATGAAAGAACTCATCAACTGATTCAATAATTCCCAGATAGGAGACGTGTATGAAAGGGTGATGGCGCTACAACAAAAGACAACGGTGAGCTAATATTGAGAGGAATTTGAGATACTCCAACACCGCTGAAGGATGCTCTCAATGATATGTTAATTGGAGCCTTCAAGAACAGGTTAAAACACGAGATCGAAGATTCAAAATTGGGTCCCTCCGTGAGTTAATGGGCTAAGCCCAACATGTTGAAGAAAATAATTACATGCTAGCTTAGGCCCAGGGAGAATCCAAAACACCTTGAATGGCAAGCCTGACTAAATGGGTTCAACCCAAATCGACATGGATGAAGTTGTTGGGTCCACAAGATCCGACCCTCAGCGCAAACACGCTTCGAAGTGAATCAAAGGCTGGGGAGGATTAAACTGTGTCATCATCGTCCTCTGTTGTTGTGCTGAGAAGAGCAGATAGCTCATTGAGAAGATTGACGGAGTCCGAAGTTATAAAACAAAGGGAGCAAGACTTGTGCTTTAAATGCGACAAAAAATTTATCATGGGGCATTGTGCAAAAATAGGCTTTATCAAACAATGATTCTGCAAGAATGTGAGGATACCGAACAAGAAAAAGAGGAAGAGGAAACATTGAAGCTCCTAAGGCTAAGGAAACTCCTCTAGAGCTCTTAATGAACTCTATTGTGGGTTTAATTAAGAATAATACAATGAAAGTCAAAAGGAAGCTCAGAGGGAAGGAAGTGATTCTCAATTTCTCATTGATAATGGAGCATCCAATAACTTTATTTCTTCCAACACCGTCCAATGCCTGAATATACCTATCATGCCAACTAGGCTTACAATGTTTATGTGGGCGATGGGTATACAGTGAAGGAGAACAAGAAATGTTTGATGTGGAACTGGACGATCAAGGTCGGCAGATTAAACAAACATTTTGTGTCTTTGGTATGGGGGTGCTTACCTTGTGTTAAGAATTGATTGGTTGAAATCCCTAGGTAAAGTTCGGGTAGATTGGCGACAGTTAACAATGAAGATTAAGACAAGAAAAGGGGAAAAATGCATTTGAGGGGATCCTTCCTTATCTGAGACAATTATTTTTCTCAAGGCCATCCTTAAAACACTACAAGGAGGGGATAAGTATTATAAAGAGTTTGGTGAGATAAGATTAACTCATGATCTAGTACCGCTGGTGCCCACAGAAATTGCAAAATTATTAAAGGCAAAAGGGGGGACTACCACCACATCGTACCAGAGATCACAGCATTATCATTAAACCAGGGGGAGCACCCACCCAACATCTGCCCATACCAATACCCTCATTCATAAGAGAATGAGATCAAGAAGTTAGTAAATGAAATGTTGTTGCAGGTATTATTCAACCAAGTTGCAACCCATACTCGATCCCCATATTGCTAGTTAAAAAGAAGGACGGAAGTTGGAGACTATGTGGGGACTACCGGGCATTGAACAATATCACAATAGCCGACAAATTTCCAATCCCAACCATAAGTCTAGTTTTTCTTAGCTATCTATTAAGGATGTAAACTCTTACAAGTCTTTGAGTCAAGTTTACTTGAATCTCATAAGTCTACTTGAACTTGCGAATTTAACAACCATGATTTTAAGACTCTACCCCAAGCAATCTATGCTAAAATCAGATCAAAGACCTCCCATCCCAACATACATGTCACCACACAAAGAATGGTTCAACCCATGAGATGCAAATCTCAAAAACTTTTCTTGTTATTTAAAGCCAAACTGTATAATGTTACATGCCTATGAGAAACTAAAAAGAAGGAAATGACATAATACCTGTCAGCAGGGCCATCTTGATTATCATGCACTAATAAATAATGCTTCAAAATCTTTGGATCCATCATACCATCATTAAAAAGGGAAGGCAGCTTGTGGGTGTTAAATAGGTCAACAAATCTGTTAATTGGTTCTTCATCCTTAGAAGAAACCGCCAAAAGACCTGCAAGTTATTCATAGAGGGGAGAAGGGGGAATTCAATCAACAATGATGCTTAGAATACAAATGAAATTTCCATGAATGCTTATTCTGTGCATAAAAACTACTATATTTTTTGGACAGTTATAAACAAAATATAAGAATTCTGACTAGTTCCAAAACCTTACATGCCACAGGATGATCAAAAGCTTCATGTTCCGAAAAGGAGACCACACGGATAAGTTCTTTATTGAAAAACTGAAGCCAGGATGGTGTATTTCCAGATTCAAAACCTAGAATAGTAACTGTTAGTCAACCCCAGACAACTACAGAATCTCAAAAATAAAGATACTAAAATCTAACAAAATTAAAACAAACATGTACAAACTCACATATTTATCAACTAAATTTTGCACAGTATAGCTAACTTCAAATAGTAGCAACAGAAGAAAACAAGACAAATTATGACTGAACATAGATTTTATACAATAATATCACTTACTCTCGAGTACATTATTAATTTCTGGTGCGTCCAACCTCAACCCAGAAAGCTCTTTCTCCCCTGCTTCCGTGATAACATGCTTCAAATGCTCTTTAGCTACCTAGTTAAAAGTGTGGAGCGTGGACACATAAATACAACCAGCCGATATATTCTGATTGAAAAATACTCTTATACATTGTATTTAGTTATATCGTGCAGATCACGTTTTATTTTATTAACTTTTCTTCTTCTTTTTTGGAGGGTGGGGGAGTGAGAGGTAATGACACTTTTCAAGCGAAATAAAGCAGAACCCCTTCTTTTCTCAGTTTCCTACAACAAAGTATGTTCCAAAATTTATTTAACACGAAAAAGTAATAAATAAATCTAAATCACAGATCGTTTGGGCTCTTTTTGTTATGGTGTTCTACTTGAGCTGTACTAACTTCAATTCCTTTTCAACTGTTTGGCCGTGTAGAAGCCTAAGAATAAATTATCATAACTCAATCCACAGGAGAAACATGCAATCCGACCAAGCCATAGACATGTCATGAATCAAGGAAATAAGCCGGTGGAAAATTACCTCTAAATCTGGCTTCCTGACATCCGAAGCATAGAACAACCGCAATTTGAACTTCTGTAGCCTATAGGGCTGGTCACTGGCTGTCCTTACTGGCACTGCAACATACAAGCCGAACATACTTGTCAGTTGTCACAGCCATAAGGATCACGCACGAAAATAGTGGGCATTGTGAGAATTTGAAGGATTACCATCGATGTTGTTAAAGGAGCAGAATGGGGCCAGCATCTGAAGGAAGCTCAGGCCATTCTTCTGGCAAGCCTCTTCGACAAGAGGAGTAGAAAGGACCATCACAACTGGAGTGATCTCGTCCAACAACATTTGACCAAGCGGCGTATTCGCCGGATCCATGATCTTCTTCTTTCTCCTTCTGATCGCAGTTCAACTACAAATTGCGACACTGGGTTGGTCGCCTCACTCACTGAGTCAGATGCTACCCGTTGGGAAATTGATTTCCCAGGAATTTTGGCCGCTTTCTCGAATCTGATCTCTACCGTCAATGGAGGGTTGGGAACAATGGGATGACCAAAACGGGGTTACTAAACGACGACGTCCTTCTTTTCGGTGTGTGGCTCGCTGCATGCGTTTCCCAATATTTTTTTTTTTTTTCAAATTTCCGCTTGTGTTTCTGATGGGTCGGGAACAAATTTCCGATGCAAGCATGGAGTCGTAATAAACGTACACACGTTTTAATTAAAAAGGTGTAGAGGTATACTTCGGATGGATAGTGGTTTGGGTTGAACGTCTAATCCGTTTATTTGGATTAATTTGGGTTTGGTTGATGGATTAAGTACAGTCAAATTTTTTGAACATAATTACTGGTAGGTCAGGTGTTGTGTTAAAATTTTTCAACTCAATACAACTTATTAACCTAATCTATATATATATTTTAGGTTTTTCTAGTTAAGTTCTAACTTCTACCCTTCTCTCCCCTCTATCTTGTCGTCTTTGGTCTCCTCTCCAATCTTATTTGTCATCTATGGTCTCCTTTTTTCTCTAGTCTCACTCGTCGATCGTTGTCTTCGATCTCCTCTCTTCTTCAGTCTCACTCGTCATCTCTAGTTTCCTCTTTGGTTCAGAACTAGTTCATGAACTAGAAATTTCTAGTTCATAAACTAGAAAACCAAAAATTTTTGGTTTCTTGTATCATAACAGTCAAAATGAAGAGAGAGAGGAGCAGGAGAAGAAGAAGAAGAAAAGAAGGAAAAAAAAAATAACAACGCATCTCAATCGATTAAAGTGGAGATTGAATTGTTTCGAGTCTATTCTTAAAATTTAAATAACCTGACTATATCATATTTGGTTGGTTCGAGTTAAAATTCACCTCCAACCCAACCTCACCCGTGCCTACCCCTAGTTATATATATTTATTATCATGTTTTTATTTTAAAAAATAGCATTGTGATGAGTGCAATATAAGAGATATTTTAAGTGACATATAATGCTCATTTAATATGTTAAAATGTATAAATCAATAAGAAACAAATAGTTATATTTATAATTAAAAATACAAACAACTACATTTTAAAATATTATGTATGCTATTCATCTTAGTAACAATTTATCCCATTCATAACGGTACATCATATCAAATTTTCTTCCTAGGCCATAAGACCATAAGAAGCATTACGCATCACATACATATATCTCTGCATTAATCATAGCAATATTTCATGTTAAGTTTCATTCTTGGGGGGAAGTGGATTCGCTCTTATATAGGTAAACTATTGAATGCATCAAATATAATAGTTTATATTTTTTTACATTTTTTTAAAATTTTACTGACAATTCGACATTGTTTCACAATCATCAAATTAATCAATGTCAAATATAATTTTAAAAATTAAAAAAATAGAAAACAAAAAAATTAACCGTTTAATACATATCCAACAATCCACATTAGAGTATGAGCCTCTTATGTTTTTTAAGCATATGAGGAAATTTGCTTCTTTCTTGACTATAACCACGTTACAACTTACAAGGCCTCCTATATTATATCCCCACAAATACATGTAGGTGTGCATTTCATCTTATCAATATATACGCAGCATTAAATCTTTCTTGACTGTATTTATAGCATTCCAAAGGATTCATCAAGGACACAAGTAAGCAGAGTAGAGGGTTCCCTTACTTTAGCCACAAATCAATATCAATATTTACTCTTGCTCCAATGAGGTATGAGGAATTAAACCCTTAAAGAGAAGCCTCAAGAAGTAGCCCATAACCTATATAAAAAAGAGGACATAAAAAGGAATCACAAAATGGAGCCAAACACATGAGGTAGTGGGTGGTGCCTTGGGCGCCCATCATGGCGTCTTGGACGCCACCTTGATTGCCTTGGCCAAGGTTTCTTAGGCTCAGGCGCCTAGGATGCCTTGACCATCCCTCTTGACCAAGGTTGCCCAAGCCTAAATTCCTAGGACACCTTGGCCATTTCTTCTCAACCAGGGCTACCCAAGTTGTGGCACTTGTGACTAGGTAGTGACCGAGGGGCGCCATGGCAGCCCCAAACCCACACTTTTCCTTCCCTTAGCCATCTCCCAAACATAGGCTCACATGATTGGGTTATTTTGGAACATCAAGACAACTTTAAAACTCAATTAAAATATTATCTAAAAGGGTTGATTTCAAAATCATTTCATGGTGGTTCATAAATACTTTCTTAAAGTTATCTTATTCATGCAATCTCAACCATGTTTCTCAACCATGGTTTTCTTCAAATTTCCAACTGTAGATTCATTTTATGTCATGAAGAAACATTTCCCTCAAATCCAATCACCAAGCATCAATATTACATTCAACTCCAATTTAGGGTTAACAATTCATGAAAGAGGGAGTAGAGAAAAGAATTCCTCCACAATCAAAAGCCTTCTCATGGCAAGAGATCACCAGAGTGGCATTTCTTTGCTAGAGATGATGGTGGTCCGAGGGAAAATCGATCTTTGGAGTAGGAGAGAGATAAGGACCATGGGGAGCTTTTTGTGTGTGTGGCGTGATGGGAGAGAGCAAAATGAGAGTGTGTGGCGTGAGTGTGATATATACATATACATAGATTCCCAATAGACCAAAATGCCCTTCACTTATAAATGTAGGTAATTTATAAATAAGGGCAAAGTTGAAAATATCTATTTCCAATATATTTCACACGTCCCATCACCACACTCTTTCTTTATTCCTCATTCCATATACGATTACGTCAAAATTTCATATTCACCCACTTCCCTTGTCTTTTAACACAAGAAATTATAAAATTTCTTACTTTTCATTTAGTCCCTCCATGGCTCAACACCCATAACCCAACCACTCACATACATAACCAGAGAAAATTTTCCCCTCACCACGCATTCTGATCCTCTAACATTGGGCATTTCATACCATTCCTGCCATTAAATACGGACCGTTCGATTGGGTGGGATGGACGGCATCCTGTTCATCCACGTGTCCTATTCAGATTTCGCCATATGGAAAAAAAAAAATTTTTCTGTTTCCTCTCTCCCCTCTAAACTCCATCGACATCTTCGCCCTTGGAGATACGAAGATAGATCTAGCGAACGAGAGGCATTTCGAGCAGACGAAAGGGCAGGGGCCGACGAGAGGATGACGGCGAGATCAGTATATTTCCGGCGAGAGATTCCCCTCCATCGCGGATCGAGACGAAAGGTTCTGTTTGGCGAGAGGTCGAGCGTTCGGGTGAGAGGTCGAGCGTTCGAGCGAGAGTAGACGATAGTACGAGAGCGAAAGAGAAGACAACGGGGAGATAAGCAGAAATTTGGCGAAGTCCGAGGAAAAGACGACGACAAGTTTAGAGAGAAAGGTACTGTATTTTTTCGCCTCTATCTCTATCTCTCAGCAAATTTCCATTGTCTCATTTTCCTTGTTGCTTGTGATTTGTTCTGCTGACCATTATCAATAGTTAAATTAATCTATCTTTTCAGAAGTGCAAAATGAGAAAAATTATTGAATCAATTTTCTTTCTTCTTTGACTTCAAGTGCTTAAAACGTCCAGTATACCCAATTGTTTAGGCTAAAAGATTAATAGAATGAGTTATGCATTGGCAATTTGACATGTTTAGCATCTGATTTAGTAGATACTAATAGTATGTGCTTGGGTGCAACCGATTTAACTATGAGTGTTAGGATGATTGATGCAACTGAGCTAAATGCAACACTTGAGCGATTGAGGAATGATGAGTTGATACGTAGCACAAAAGAAGCATCAGATCTCCAATTTAGGCCAAAGACTATCACATGGGTGGATTATCAAATTGTTGTAGACTTACCAATTATACTCTATTTCTGTTAAGTTCATTTTGGGATTCTTGCTATATAAATTAGTTATCTGAGCTAGAGGAGGAAATGATTGATTTGAGTTGTAATTGGAGCCACATCTTGCTAGAAAGGGGATTGATACTCTTTTTTTTTTTCCATTCCTTGGAATTTGATAAGGAATTTCCACTCTAGTTAATTTGGCTTGAATATTTTCCTGGTTCAAACTAATACTTTAAAAACTGTTTGGTCTAGTTATTGTCAACTAGGCAAATATAGCAAATTGCCAGTAGGTAAAGATAGCAAATTGACAATAGTTACTGGATGACATTTAATCTTGCCATTGCACACAATTGTAGATTACTACTATGAAATCTTATCATACAAAACCTGTAATAACTTGCACCTAACTGTTTGGAGATATTTTGTGTGATTACTATCGAGAAATTTTACTTGAATGAGTTTATGTGTAATAAAATTTGATGAGTTTATATTTACTACAATTATCTATTTGGAAGTGGTGATCTACTTAATATGTGTATTGTTCATAAATTGGACATTCTTTTTTGTCCTTTTTCTTTTTTTTCCCATCAATCAACTTGCTAAATTTCACCCCAAATTACCACTGAGGATATATCTTGTATGCTGTTTTCCTCTCTATTTTTTCCTCTTTCTCTTTACCTTTCTACTGTTTTGCATCACCACCTGGACAGATTTTTTGATGTTATTATATTGTTGCAGTTCAAGAAACCTGTACAGTAATATTGTTGCAGTTCAAGAAATCTGTACAGTCCACAATAGCAACAACAAAAGAGCAACACCACATGTAGAAAAAGTGAAAGCAGTCTGTTTCAAATTAATTACAATGTCTTTAACTGTAATGGTGTACATGGCACAATCAATTGTAATGGGTTAGATGCCATGTGGTATAGGTTCAAATGTCTGTATTGGTCATTCAATTGTAGTGTGGTATAGGTTCTAATGTCTATATTGGTCATTCAATTGTAGTGTGGTATATATTCTAATGTCTGTATTGGTCATTCAATTGTAGTGTGGTATAGGTTCTAATGTCTGTATTGGTCATTCAATTGTAATCTCAAATACTTATTAATTAATAAAATGACTATTTTCTGGTTACAATGGCTTTCTTTTTTCTAGTTGAGTGCTGATGTTACTAGATGTGATACATATAACATGCATTTTTGAAATGTGACCTGATAACTAGTATTGACTGTTAGTATGGGTACACCATATTTTTTACAAAA
Organism: Biancaea sappan; assembly: GCA_037074585.1. Classification (NCBI taxonomy): domain Eukaryota; kingdom Viridiplantae; phylum Streptophyta; class Magnoliopsida; order Fabales; family Fabaceae; genus Biancaea; species Biancaea sappan. The sequence goes on along the minus strand of CM073492.1, from coordinate 31,101,293 downwards.
ATTCAAAATCATTATAAATTCATACATAGAATGTCAGTATGGGTATAATAGTTCAAACACCTACAAATTCTTTATTCTCTGGATCAATCCTTCAACTAGCACTGATCGCATCCCTATCAAAAGAACAAAAAGATTTAATGAATTTTAAATTAATATGTTAAATAATTCAAATCTAATGATTTTAGATGCATCTTTAATTCAAATTAACCTCAGTTTTTTTCGTTATCATTTGAACATTTTGGTCTAAACTCCATTTCTTCAAGTGACAATGTAGAATCTTCGAAGGGTGCCTAATGCATCGAAACATTATTATTAGCACATTGAATTATGAAATACAACTGTAAAAAGCAAAACCCACTTTGTTAATATTTTAACCTTACCATTAGTAATCCAGTGAAACCTAATGCACCGACATAGGAGTTTTGTGCATGCTCATAGGGTACTGGGGGTGCTGAGCATGACACCCCATATGGCATATGATTCTGTGCTTCATTCTCCTAAAAGATTAATGTAAACATTGTATTAATCCATGTAGATAACAATATGATATTCTAATAGAGTATATTAATACATAAATGCCAACTATATTTCTTAGATTAACTGTAGCTTTCGATGATCATTTTCTCTTATTTCCTTACATTTCAAGACAACTTTTAATGCGTCTCCTAGTCTTTACAACGATCTTCTTCTTCAACCTCGCTACAGGAGGAGGACAATGGCTTGGTTGGCTCGGTAAGATGTTGTCTAAACCTTTTTCCTTCAAAATAAGCTCATTCACCATCTTCGTCAACTCAGGCAAGATGTTCTCCAAGAAGTCACTTATTTCAGCATGATAAGACGCCTGTGCTATTAAATTTATATAATTATGACCGATTCTCTTGAATCTTTGGGTGCTTTCCAACCTTATATCTTCTTCAATCGTTTTTCCTTTTAAATCATATATCATACATTCTCTTGCTTTTCGTGTCAAGTGAGTTAGAATATATTTTTCGAGGACCAACATCACATCATTCACATCATATACTTTCAGAGCATAACAACAAAGTATACCGATACTCTCAAATTTTCTACATCTACATGTAATGAATTTATCACAGGGTCAAATGTCACATTGTAATATCCCTTTTTATTGAACAACAAGATGACATATTCCCATACAGCCTGACTTTCATTTATCTCCTTCACACATGCAGCCACATGACCATCATACTCCTCTTGGAATAACTCAAAGATGGGGGGGAGTGTAAATTTTAAAGAGTTGTTGCAACATAGGCGATTGCGCTATTCTCAATCTTGTTATTTTTTCCCTTGCATTAAATTATTGTTTTAATTCTTTATGACGCTTGTCATCAATAATCCTCTCAAAATGCTTAAAGAACTGTATCACATCTAAGTCATGCTTTAAAAGCTCTTAACGTCTGAGTTTAAACTTGTTAGCCCTAATGTATTATGCTATAAGTTTTGATGATGACAAATATGTGAGAATTATAGTATGATTTAATCTTCTTGGCCCAATGTATGATTTAATCTTTCTTAGCCCAAATAGTATGATTTAATTTTCTTGGCCCAAATGTATGATTTAATCTTATTGGCCCAAATGCATGATTCAATTTTTCTTGGCCCAAATATATTTAATGCTTTATATATTTATATATAGTAATATAAATTGATTTTTGATAAAGTTTATTGGGTGTTGTAATATAATTTGAAAAAGAATATCTTTTACTGTATCACTTTTGAAAAAGAAATTTGATTGTTGAAAAAGTATGATAAAGTTTATTGGGTGTTGTAATATAATTTGAAAAAGAATATCTTTTACTGTAGCACTTTTGAAAAAGAAATTTGATTGTTGAAAAAGTATGATAAAGTTTATTGGGTGTTTTAATATAATTTGAAAAAGAATATCTTTTACTGTAGCACTTTTGAAAAAGAATTTTGATTGTTGAAAAAGTATGATAAAGTTTATTGGTTGTTGTAATAAACTTTGAAAAAGAATACTTTTTACTGTAACAAATTTGAAAAAGAATATTGATTGTTGAAAAAGATTGATAAAGTTTTTTTGGTTGTTGTAGAAAGGTTGAAAAATGATGATGAAGCTTACTGTAGCAATTCTGACTAAAGCAGTCACTGTAGCAGCAAGGTTTCACTATATAAAGGGGACTTCACAACACCATTTGAAATCAAGCTTCAATTGTTCATTTTTCATATTATCTTGAGTTTCATTCTCTCTAAATTGCTAGAGAAATATTCTGAGCTTAATTTCTGCGTTATTTACACTTTGAGAGTGTCCACCATTATTTTCCTTAAGCCTTCAAATTTAGTTGCTCAAGGATTGGTTCCTTGAGTTAGTGTTTGAGAGAAAACACATTGTAAGGGGGAGAGACACCCTTGAGGAAGAAAAGATCTCTATGTTGTAGTGGCTTACAAGTGCCCAATTGCATAAACTTGTGGTCTATAGTGAAACACTCAAGAAGTTATCTTGAGGACTGGATGTAGGCTTGGTTTAAGCCGAACCAGTATAAATCTCGCTGTTTGATTTTCTCTTCCCTTGCTCTTTAATTATTTATATGTTCTTTACTTTCTTGCATTTTATATTCATTCATCTCTTTAATTGTTTTTGATTAATTGTACTCTATATTTATTCATCTTGATCATACTTATTTTACTTTCATAAAAAGTTTGGCATTGTTTTTAAAACTTCTTAAACTTCCATCAAGTCTTCGCAATTTTTTTTTAAAACCCAATTCACCCCCCTCTTGGGTGCTAGCCATTTCTATCAATTGGTATCAGAGCTTGGGCTCTTGATCAAAGACTTAATCGTCTAAGAGTTGAAATATGGCTGGCTTTGGTGATTGTGTTTTACCTGAAGGAAGTTCCTTTACAAAACCCCCTGGTTTTAATGGAAACCATTACACTTATTGGAAGTCTAAGATGAGAATGTTTTTCGATGCGGTAGACCTTGATCTTTGGGATGTTGTGGAAACAGGTCCTTATACTCCTACTAAGGAGGTTGAAGGGAATGTTATTCCAAAACCCAAAAGTGAATGGAATGATACCGAAAAGAAACTTGTCCATCTTAATGCCAAAGCAAAAATGATCATAGTTAGTGCTTTAAACCAAGATGAATATTTTAGAGTTTCTAGCTGTGCAAGTGCTAAAGAAATGTGGGATACTTTAGAAATTGCACATGAAGGAACTCTTGGAGTCAAAGAGTCAAAAATAAGTACTCTCACCAATGAATATGAAAATTTCAAAATGAAAAGTGATGAGAGTATTAGTGAAATGCAATTAAGATTCACTCATATTACTAACCATTTGAAAGCTCTTGGTGTTTCTTATTCAGAAAAATCACAAACCACCAAGATTCTAAGATGTCTTACCCCGGAGTGGGAGGCAAAGAGGACTGCGATTATGGAAGTAAGAGGAGAGTCAATGAATTCCCTCACAGCCTTGTTTGGGAACCTCCAAAACTATGAGTCCAAAATAATAGAGATGAGGCAAGAGGAAGAAACCAAGAAAAAGAAGACTCTCTCCCTTAAATCATCTTCTTCCAAGAGGGTGGAAATCGATAGTGATGAGGGAGAAGAGGAACTTGAAATCAATGATGAAGACATTGGTCTCTTGGTCAAAAAATTTAGTAAATTCCTAAAAAGGAAGAATACAAGAAGATGGCGAAGAGACCAAGATAGCAACAAGGAAGGTCCCACTTGTTATGAATGCAAAAAGGTTGGACACATCAAATGGGATTGTCCACAATTTATCAAGAAGCAAGAAGGAAAGAAAAGCTATGACAAAGTGAAAAAGAAAGCATATATTTCTTCTGTATGGGGAGAAAGTGAATCCGATGAAGAAGAAAATGAAGAAGCCAACCTTTGCCTTATGGCAAGAAAAGATGAAGAGGTAAACATTCTTGAACCTTTACACTCTTTTGATGAATTACAAGATGCTTTTGAAGAACTACACAATGAATCTTTAAAGCTTGCTAAAAAGTTAAGTTTTTCAAAGCAAAAAATTTCCTTACTTGAGGATGAAATTTCAAAATTGAAAGATGATCTTATTGCACTTAAAAAGGAAAGCCTTGTTTTTGAAGATCAAAACAAAATTTTGCAAGAAGAAAATGCAAGCTTAAAAGAATTGATTATCTCTCCAAAAGAAAATTGTCCTTGTTGTGAATGCATTGAATTAGAAAGGGAAAATAAAGATTTAAAAAATACCCTTGCAAAATTTACACTAGGAAGAGACAATTTGAACATATTGCTTGGAAAACAAAGATGTGTATTTGACAAAGCCGGCTTAGGATATAAGCCCAAAGCTAGTCAAAAATACTACAAGAATTTCTTTGTTCATGCAACTATGTCAAGTAGTCCCTTCACTACTTATTTTTATTGTCGTTTAAAAGGACATAATTCCTATTCTTGTTGGTATAGAAAGAATATTTCCTATGAAAATAAAATGAAATGGGTTCCCAAGGGAACAACTAACAAAGAAGGACCCAAACAAATTTGGGTACCTAAAAAGAAAACTTGATTTTGTGAGTTAGGTGTGCCTCAAGACAAAGAGTGAAAAATGGTACTTAGATAGTGGTTGCTCAAAGCACATGACCGGCGACCAATCAAAATTTCTCTCTTTGACACCAAGAGGAGGCAAAGTGACCTTTGGAGGAAATAACAAAGGTCTAATCAAGGGAATAGGTAAAGTGGGTAAAAATTTCTCAACTTCTATTGAAAATGTCTTATTTGTTGAAGGCATCAATCATAATTTTCTTAGCATTAGTCAACTATGTGACAAAGGCAATAGAGTGATTTTTGATTTAAATCGTTGCATAGTTGAAAATATTAATGATAAGCAAGTTAAGATTGTCGGTCAAAGGATCAATAATGTTTACGTTATAAATCTTGATGAAGATCCTTCTATAGACTCTACATGTTTAATTAGTGTTAGTAATGAAAGTTGGTTATGGCATAGAAGACTAGCTCATGCTAGTATGAATCTTTTGGATAAACTAGTCAAGAAAGAACTTGTAATTGGCTTACCCAAAATTAATTTTGAAAAAGATAAGCTTTGCGGTACTTGTCAAATGGCAAAGCAAGTTAAAAGCTCTTTCAAGACTAAGGATATTGTTTCTACAACTAAGCCTTTGCAATTACTTCATATGGACCTTGTAGGACCATCTAGGACAAAAAGCCTTGGAGGTAACTCCTTGTACTAGTTGTTGTAGATGACTACTCAAGGTACACATGGACTCTCTTTCTAGCTCATAAAGATCAAGCTTTTAAATCTTTTCTAAAACTTGCAAAGTTTATTCAAAAAGAGCAAAGCTTGACCATTGTGAGGATTAGGAGTGATCATGGTGGAGAATTTGATAACCATGACTTTATGGAATTCTGTGATGAAAATGGCATTGAGCATACCTTCTCATCTCCTAGAACTCCTCAACAAAATGGTGTTGTTGAGAGGAAAAATAGAACTTTAGAGGAGATGGCTAGAGCTATGCTTAATGAAGGGAAACTTCCTCAATATTTTTGGGCGGATGCGGTTAATACTGCTTGTTATGTAATGAATAGAGCCTTGATAAGGCCAATTTTAAATAAAACCCCATATGAGCTATATAGAGGAAGAAAGCCCAACATTTCTCATCTCCATGTGTTTGGTTGCAAATGCTTTGTTTTAAACAATGGAAAAGATAATTTGGGAAAATTTGATGCCAAAGCCGATGAAGCCATTTTTCTTGGATATTCTAGTACTAGTAAAGCATATAGAGTCTATAACAAAAGAACTTTACTTGTTGAAGAATCTATGCATGTTGTTTTTGATGAATCTAACAATTCCCTTAAAGATTGTGATGATCAACATGAAGTGTTAGATTACTTCAAAGACCTTTCATTAGATGATGAAATGAGGAAGAAGCAAGAAATAATACCAAAAAATGATGATGATCATGATAAGGGTGCTAAATTGCCACAAGAAGAGGAGAAGCCTCAAGAAAAAGAAAAGCAACAAGAAGAAGAGAAACCACAAGAGGAACCAACAAGAAACAATGATGATCTTCCAAAGGATTGGAGGTATGCAAAAAGTCATCCTAAGGAGCTCATCATTGGAGATGCCTCTCAAAAGGTAATAACACGAAATTCTCTTAGGAATGTTTGTAACCACTTAGCCTTCCTTTCTCAAGTTGAACCAAAAAATATTGATGATGCAATTATAGATGAACATTGGATCTTAGCTATGCAAGAAGAACTAAATCAATTTGAAAGAAACCAAGTTTGGGAATTAGTTCTTAGACCCAATGATCATCCAATAATTGACACAAAATGGGTTTTTAGAAACAAACTTGATGAAAATGGAATAGTGGTTAGAAATAAGGCTAGACTTGTCGCAAAAGGTTACAACCAAGAAGAAGGCATTGATTATGATGAAACTTTTGCACCCGTAGCTAGACTTGAAGCTATTAGAATGTTATTGGCATTTGCATGCATAAATGATTTTAAACTATTTCAAATGGATGTGAAAAGTGCCTTTCTAAATGGCTATATCATGGAGGAAGTTTATGTTGAACAACCTCCCGGTTTTGAAAATCATGATAAGCCAAATGATGTTTTTAAATTGAAAAAGGCTTTATATGGTCTCAAACAAGCTCCTAGAGCTTGGTATGAGAGATTGAGTTCATTTCTTTTAAATAATGGATTTTCAAGAGGAAAGGTCGATACAACCTTATTCTTCAAAAATAAAAAACATGATTTAATTATAGTGCAAATATATGTTGACGATATAATATTTGGTGCTACTAATGAAAGTTTGTGTAAAGAGTTTGCTAAGATCATGCAAGGTGAGTTTGAAATGTCAATGATGGGAGAACTCAACTTCTTCCTTGGGCTCCAAATCAAACAAATGGATAATGGAATATTTGTTAGCCAAACCAAGTATGCAAAAGAGTTGCTCAAAAAGTTTGACATGGAGAATGCAAAACCAATTGCTACTCCCATGAGTACCTCAACAAACTTGGACAAGGATGAAAGAGGTCAACCATTTGATGTGACAAAATATAGAGGTATGATTGGCTCTCTACTATACTTAACCGCTAGTAGACCCGATATTATGTTTAGTGTATGCATGTGTGCACGATTTCAAACTAACCCCAAGGAATCTCATTTTAAGGCTGTGAAAAGAATTTTTAGATACTTGGTTGGCACATCTCAAATGGGTTTATGGTATCCTAAAGGATCCTCTAATTTTTTAATTGGCTACTCTGATGCGGATTTTGCGGGTAGCAAAACAGACAGAAAAAGTACAAGTGGAACTTGCCAATTCTTTGGTAGTTCTCTTGTCTCTTGGTTTAGTAAAAAGCAAAATAGTGTTGCTTTATCCACAGCTGAAGCTGAATACATTTCAGCTGGGAGTTGTTGTGCGCAAATCTTGTGGATGAAACAACAACTAGAGGATCTTGGTGTATTTCTTAAAAACATACCCATTAGATGTGATAACACAAGTGCCATATGCTTATCTAAAAATCCTGTCATGCACTCAAGAACCAAACATATTGAAATAAGACATCATTTTATAAGAGATCATGTTCAAAAGAAAGATGTCTCTCTTGAATTTGTGCAAACGGATTTTCAGTTAGCTGACATTTTCACGAAGCCTCTTGCTGAAGATAGATTCAACTTTATTAGGAGAGAACTTGGAATGGCAAATCCAAATGAACTTTAAAAATTATTTTTTTTAATTGCATAATTTTTAAATCTTTCCTTTAATCTTTGATTTACATTACTAACTTAAGCATCGGAGTGGTTGTCAAAATTTTTGCAGGTGCTCATCCTCAAGATACATATATGAATACATCTTGAAAATTACATTTGTTTAATATGCATTGATTGAGGGGGAGCCTAACCTATAATTAAATCCTCTATATCTTTAAGGTCACTTTATCTGAGATGCAATGTTTTCCTTAATTATATATTTTTGGCATATCAATGATAAGTTTTGATGAAATTTTACCCCATGACGTCATATGATATTCTTGCTTAAAGAAGGAATACGCTTTAGCCTTTATATATTGCCTTCCTTATACCTTTTTGTTGATGTCAAATAGGGGGAGAAGGATATGGAAAGAAAAATATGTGTATATTGTATAATGATTATTACATTGTAACAAATTTTTCTTTGGTGATTTGTCATCATCAAAAAGGGGGAGATTGTTAGCCCTAATGTATTATGCTATAAGTTTTGATGATGACAAATATGTGAGAATTATAGTATGATTTAATCTTCTTGGCCCAATGTATGATTTAATCTTTCTTAGCCCAAATAGTATGATTTAATTTTCTTGGCCCAAATGTATGATTTAATCTTATTGGCCCAAATGCATGATTCAATTTTTCTTGGCCCAAATATATTTAATGCTTTATATATTTATATATAGTAATATAAATTGATTTTTGATAAAGTTTATTGGGTGTTGTAATATAATTTGAAAAAGAATATCTTTTACTGTATCACTTTTGAAAAAGAAATTTGATTGTTGAAAAAGTATGATAAAGTTTATTGGGTGTTGTAATATAATTTGAAAAAGAATATCTTTTACTGTAGCACTTTTGAAAAAGAAATTTGATTGTTGAAAAAGTATGATAAAGTTTATTGGGTGTTTTAATATAATTTGAAAAAGAATATCTTTTACTGTAGCACTTTTGAAAAAGAATTTTGATTGTTGAAAAAGTATGATAAAGTTTATTGGTTGTTGTAATAAACTTTGAAAAAGAATACTTTTTACTGTAACAAATTTGAAAAAGAATATTGATTGTTGAAAAAGATTGATAAAGTTTTTTTGGTTGTTGTAGAAAGGTTGAAAAATGATGATGAAGCTTACTGTAGCAATTCTGACTAAAGCAGTCACTGTAGCAGCAAGGTTTCACTATATAAAGGGGACTTCACAACACCATTTGAAATCAAGCTTCAATTGTTCATTTTTCATATTATCTTGAGTTTCATTCTCTCTAAATTGCTAGAGAAATATTCTGAGCTTAATTTCTGCGTTATTTACACTTTGAGAGTGTCCACCATTATTTTCCTTAAGCCTTCAAATTTAGTTGCTCAAGGATTGGTTCCTTGAGTTAGTGTTTGAGAGAAAACACATTGTAAGGGGGAGAGACACCCTTGAGGAAGAAAAGATCTCTATGTTGTAGTGGCTTACAAGTGCCCAATTGCATAAACTTGTGGTCTATAGTGAAACACTCAAGAAGTTATCTTGAGGACTGGATGTAGGCTTGGTTTAAGCCGAACCAGTATAAATCTCGCTGTTTGATTTTCTCTTCCCTTGCTCTTTAATTATTTATATGTTCTTTACTTTCTTGCATTTTATATTCATTCATCTCTTTAATTGTTTTTGATTAATTGTACTCTATATTTATTCATCTTGATCATACTTATTTTACTTTCATAAAAAGTTTGGCATTGTTTTTAAAACTTCTTAAACTTCCATCAAGTCTTCGCAATTTTTTTTTAAAACCCAATTCACCCCCCTCTTGGGTGCTAGCCATTTCTATCAAAACTCTCACTCAATTGAGTACTTCGGATTCCAAGAGTGAAGGTTTTCCGCATATAACACGCCGCCCACTTTTTTTTAATATCATACGTCGAAGTAAGCCATCGATTGTCTTGAGCATCATACTTTGATAATAATCAACTTCATGTCGCCTCAAATTGCTCCACATTACCATATTCATACATGCATTGCGTGAAATCACTCAAAATATTTCTTCCATCTCGTCTCATATTGCTTAGGTGTTTAGTGGCATTTTGTAGTAAGTGCCACGTGCATAGGCCATGTACTGTATCTGGCATGACTTCGTGCAATGCTTTTGCCATTGCTGATCTTGATCAGTAAATATTGTCAATGGTTTTTTTTTTCTATGGGCCTCCAAAAAAGTTTCAAAAAGCCATTTAAACGAATCTGCCGTCTTATCATATAACAATGCAGCTCTAAATACTACCATGTCTCTGAAGTGATTGAACCCACAAAATATTGCAAGCAGTCTGTTCTCTTTGTTAGTACAGTGGGTTGTATCAAGTGATACCACATCACCAAAATATCCATAATCCATCAACATTCGCGCATCAGCCCAAAATACATTTATAATCTGTTCCTCTGAATCCATTTGATAAGCATGAAAAAATGAAGGATTTTCCACCAGTTGTTTCTGAAAGTATTGAAATAAAGCCCCCGCATCCCCGTATTGCATATTTCTCTCTCTTCTTTTCTTCAAATAATTTTTCACGTCCAACTGAGTGTATCCAAGGTTTTCTCTTCCCCCTACGTGCATACTCATAAGGTCAAACGATGTCTTCTGTCGAATACCATAATTGTAATATCCCAAGAATTTATATGAATATTTAAAGTCTAGTTTCCAATGGTATAAGTTTCATTTGAATATTCATTACCAGTTAGGAGTTATGATTCGAGAAGTAAGTGAAGGTCGAGAGTAGTGGTAGGAAATTTCTCTATTTCGTAACTCTGATGGTTTTTGTCTGGTTACAACAGGAATGGTCAAAGTGCAAAGTGGGAGTGCCGAGAGCGTGAAATCCAGGTGAGTGGGTTAATACTTGCTATGATTAAATATCTGTTATTGACTTTTTGCATCATAGTGGAAATATGTTGTATATCCAAGTTTGAAGAGGATGATGTGGAACGATGAGGCATAAACAATTGTGGAACGTGTCTGGTAATGTATATAATTATATTTTCTTATTTTCCCATGAATGGAGGTTATATGATGGATTGTGAATGGTATGTGAATTGAGTTGAATAATTATTCTATATTATGGGTTATGTTGTATACATGCTATGTTGCTGGAACCACATTGATTATGTTGTGACTTGAATCGTAAATGACTGAGTTATGTATGTGGCTCAAGATTATGATTGAGGATGTTTTTATATGTGATTGTGATTGTGTTTGACTGGAAAGGAAAGGCATGGTGGTGCACCCCATGGAGAAATTTTATGTGAAGTTATAAGGGTGGAGATTATAAACGGAGCGATAAGGGTGGATGCGGCGGGGGCCGCGGGCAACGATCCAGAGGTATTCTGGACGACCCGGTTGGTACGGGAAATGTGTGTGAAATTGATTTCACCGATTGCTGTTGTGAATTTTGAATTATGTTGAAATGTATTTGATTTACTTGGATATTGTTGTGAAGTATTATGAATAATATTATATCATATGATGATCGATTTACGTATGATTGCTGCATGTTATCATTATGATGCATGATATTTTTTTGTCATAGTGTTGTGTTATCTACTCACTGGGCACGTGGTTTGCTCATACCCCTCTTATTGATATTTTTTTTCAGAAATGACAGCTGAAGGTAAATATCGGAACAAGGAATTATGGATCCTTAGTCCATGATTACCTTTTCATTTGTTCAGGATAAAGGTATAATAGTTAAGTCTTATTCTAAGTTGTATAAATCTAGAAATCTCTGTAATCGGGTAGGTTCATTCAGTGATGTAATGTGAATAATTGTAGTATGTATAGAGAACTCAGTTTGGTTGCATGAAAAAGAATTGTATGATTTTTAAGAGAAAGATAGGCTTACGGAGGTGAAATGAAATTCACTTTCCGTGCCGGTCACGTGCTCAGATTTTGGGACGTGACAATAATCCTCTACCAATTCAAGCTCATAACCTTGAACCTCAGATATTCTTCGTTGTGACGCGAGGAAGTGGCTAGTTTCCAAGGTGTGGAGCTCATGATTGTGTTGCTCCACAAAATCAAGCACCTTATACTTTTCATTCACGAGTCGCAATCCAATTCTTGCCATGCAATTAGTTCTCGTTTCAAGGTGAGGCTTTTTAGTCTTCGCATATCTTTTGTCTGGTTGTCGAACACCTTCTTTGGAACAAACAAAGCACGCCGACGTCTTCATTCATTGACCTACTGGATTGCTAAATCGTTTCCTCACTCCGAATCCACTTCTTCTACCATATTCTCGCTAAAAGTTTCATGCTTCTTCTAAATTATCAAACACCATACCAACTTTAGGCTTCCAAGTGTTTTCACATTCCGTTGCCTACAAGGAAAAATTATTTTAATAAAATCACAATTAAAAAAAATTCAACCAACAATACAACAAATTTACACAATAAGTAATGTTCTTACTTGAAGCTCCATATGAAATAAATCAAAATTTTTTCCTTATAAAAATGTTAAAGGGACCCTAATGCAATAAAGCCAAAATTTTCAACTACAAGGAAAAAATATTTTAACAAAATAACAATTAGAATATTTAACCAACAATACAACAAAAAAAAAAAACAATGTCCTTACTTGAAGTTCTATATTCTCCATTTTTTTTCCTTCTTTCTTTTCCTTTAAGCAAAACTCATTACCAATCTGAAAAAAAAAGGAATCATCAGTGAACAAAAAATCAAGCACATGAACCAAAAAAAAAAAAGTAAAAAAGACGTTCTTGCCTTCCACCAGATATTAAATGAGGATGAAGATTAATGAGGATTAATGAATATATTCAAGGGCTTGCCTTCTACTTTCAGAACCAATATGTGCTGCTTCTTCCATAATATCAATGTTTCACGCATTTTTTTCTTTCCCCCCTCTGTTATTTTGGTAGCCAGCGCCATGTGTCAATTATTATTGGGGTAGGGTTTGAGGGAAACAAAAAAAAAGGCTACAGTTTCAGTGAAGTAAAAAATAATGGGAGGTTACAGGTTCGAATAGATGAATAAACGCTCCATGTTTGCATCTCATTTGTTTTTAAACACTTGTCCATGTGGCATCAAGCTATTGGTCAATGTTAGGAAAGTTAATATTTTCTAATGGCAGAGGATCTCAACGCCCTCACCACTGCTACATCATCCGCCAAATGCATGAATTCTCGGGTGCTAGCTTAGGGGTATCACGCTCTTGCTCTTAATATTTTTGTAAATTTGTCTATAAATGATTGTCATTATTTAAAAAAAAAAACAGGAGAACTACACATTTTAAGCCTAAACGTGTTTTTGATAATTTCATTCATTTACTTGTTGGGCTTAAATCTCATCCAATCCAAATAAATCCTTTAAGCCCTTTTTATTATAGTACCATGTGCTTTATTTGACGATTTATGTGTTTTTCTTCACTTTCAATGAAACACCAAAATTTCCATTGTGTGAAGAAGTGTTTATTTGCGGGTCAACAAAACAAGAGGCAAAAAGCAGAACATGTCAAGGCCTAGGGACCATCGCTTGTCATTGTAGAATACATTTTTCTCCCTTCACATTGACTCATCCCTTCTTTCTTCAAGTTGAGCATTAATGGAGAAAAGAAGAAGAAGTTTCAGAACATTACTGTTTGTATTTGTTGAAGAACAATAAAAACAACGACTATCTTCTTCTTTTCTCATATTTAAGCACTAAAGTGACTCTATATAGGAATTAATGAAGAGACAGAGAGTTATTGCTGACAGAACATTCTCATCAAAGTGTCTGTTATTCTATTCATTTATGAACTCTGTATGAGTTAGGATTAAGTATATTGGATAGTTGAAAAATGTTCTTTGTTCATGTCCTTCTTCTCATGTTCTCTCTTAAAGTTTTATTTTGTTGTAAGGGGTTGTAAAAGCTTGGCTAGCTGAGCCTTGGTCAAAGTTGTAATTTTCCCTGACAATCTTGTTTTGGGTTGAAGTTTTCTATGTCACCGGAGAAAAAGCCTAATAGGCTTCTCCATGAGGGGTATATGTGTAAATCTTCGGTTACTTACTAAAATTTAATATATATATATATATATATACATATATATATATATATATATATATATATATATATAAACTTATTTGCACCGTACAAATGGAAAGGGCGTAAGAAATGAAGTATTATATTTGAACCTTTATAAATTGTTTGCTTTTCCTTTCCTCGCTTTCTCTTAAGAATTATTGAAAGTATCATTTTACAACATTATCTTCCTACCCTAGTAATATCTTTTGAAAACAAGAAGAAATTTTTCATACACAATTTAACCCCTTTTTGTGTAATATCGAGTTCTATATAAAATCTTCTCTTTGCTAATCCCTCCGTCGATTTCTCTGTGGATTGCTTCCCCGATCTGCTTCAGTGATCTCTCCATGTGCTGCCTCCCTTCACACAATTGATGCCTCCATCAAATTGACCTGCTTCGCACGTTGGCTTCAAGCTCTTGCCTTGGCGCCTTCGTCAGGTTTGAGTCAAAGAGGGATGCATATGACCTAGAATTTGGGCCATCAAGATGAGATTTTGACTTGCAATTTGGGATTGCCAGAGGTGATTACATGATGAATGAAAACACAAATTGGGCTTTTAAGCAAGGAAGGCCCTTTTAGGCGTTGAGAAATATTTTTTCTTTTGATAGAAGCCATTGAGAAATATTCTTCTTCAATAACATAACTCTGACTCTGGTACCAAGGGCTATATAGAAACAATTTTATTTATTTTTTTACTGTGGATAGATTTTGTTAATTAATTTAATGATTATGATAAAAAAGTAAATTATAAAAATATGAGAATCAAAAGTTAACTAAAATTAAAGAGAATAAACTAACAAACTTTCGAGTTAAAAAATTCTACATTTAAAAATTCCACACTTGTTCATATATCCTCTTTATTTATTTTTCTCTTCTATATATGACTTTATATATATTTAATTATATATTTTAGTCTATTTTACCTAGCACTATTTCTATTATAATTAGACCATTAATATTTTAAATTAATACTTTTTTTTAATCTATTAATCGATTTGATTTTAAAATATATAATCATAACCTTAGTTTTCATGGCAACACATTTCAAATTGCAATTTACAATATAGTGTTCAAAATTAAACTAAATCGATTAAGCTAAATCAAATTGATCAAAAAATCAAATAAATGAAGTTTAACCAATTTTATATATTAAAAAAAGTATATTATATATATATATATAATATTATATTTATATATTTTTATATCTATAACATTATTTTATATATATTTTAATTAATTTAACATCTTTCTTTTAATTAATTTAAATATATATATATATATATTATTAAAATTAAAAATAATAAATTATTATAAACGATATTATTTAAAACTAAACTAAATTTTTTAACTAAAACTACTAAATTACTCAAAATTTAATTAAATTATTTAAAAATTAAAACTAAATAAATTCATAAATTTACAAAATTAATAAGCAATAGTATGCAGTCTGCTAAACCCTCACGCCTGGTATCGTGGCTCACTGCCCAACTGTCCAAACTAAAGTGCACGTTATGCTCCAATGCTCACACACCCACTATACCGCAGTGTTATAAATGTCCGCCTGCTTCTTGTCCTCGTTCTCCTATAGTTTCTTCGAGAAATACCTGCACGTTACAAAACTTTTCCCGGCTAGGCTTCGGATCTCGACGTCCGTTATGTCTCACCGGCCTAATTACCAAGGAGGTCGCAGGGGTGGCGCAACATCTTCCGGGCGTGGCGGCGGTCGCCGTGGAGGTGGCCGAGGTAGTGGCCGCGGCGGAGGGCAAAGGTGGTGGGACCCTGCATGGCGAGCTGAGCGCCTGAGACAAATGCACGCCGAGGTAATTGTATGGAGCAAATTATGCTCCCATAGGTATTCTTTTGCAGCTAAACAAATAATTTTAAGGTGGATTGAGGGCGATGCCCAATTTATTTTTCTTTTTTGTTGGTTGTTTCTAAGGGGTTCAGTAAACAGGGGATTGAGTTACAAAGTTTTTATTAACAATTTGGTTTGTATTGATCGAAAGTTCAGAGTTTTTGTTGGTCTTTGTCCGAGGACACAGGCGTGTCAAATAAATTTCAACGCTTGTTTAACTTTTTTGTTTTGTTATTTGGATTTTGTTGTGAGATGCAGAAGGAAGTCCTCAATGAGAACGAGTGGTGGGATAAAATAGAGAAGCTGAAAGGAGGAGGAGAGCAAGAAATGATCATTAAGCTTAATTATAGTCGTGAAGACCAGCAAATCCTAGCTGACATGGCTTATGAACTTGGGCTGTACTTGTAAGTTCGTTACGTACTTGGGAAATTTTATCAGTCCATTTAAGTGTTGCTCGTTTTAACAAGGGTTGAACAATTTGAACTACAAGCTGTACTTCGAAAATTGAAATTATAGCTGATAATCTATTATTCCCCACCCCTTATCAACAGGAAAAAATTTCTAATGCTTTCCACCCCTGATGTTACGTTAATGCTGGTGTGTACATATATGTGATCTGTGCCAGCAGTATTATGTTGTCAATTTGGATTAGGGGTTGTTGCATTGTACGCAGTAATTTACTGAATGCTATGGCTGTGATTGAATTGGTGGGGAGCGGGGATATCCATATACGGCATTCTATGTTATACATACTCAGCAGAAGTTGTCTATTTTTTGTGAGAATTTAATATTTTTATATTTTTCCTGACATATTTTTTCACCTGATTTTGGATTTGGGCAAAGAAAGCCATGCTTATAACAAGGGGAAAGCACTTGTTGTCAGCAAAGTTCCATTGCCTGATTATCGTGCAGATCTTGATGAGCGTCATGGATCCTCACAGAAGGAGGTGCAGTGCATCACTATTTATATGCCTCATACCTTTATTTTTGCTTGCAAAATCTTGAAAACTCGTTCATGATTCTGAGATTTTTTCAGATTAGAATGTCCACAGACATTGAGAGGAGGGTAGGATCTCTTTTAAACAACACAGATTCCACAGGGACCGTGCCAGTTAATGTGCCTTACATAAAAACCAACGAGAGGCATAAACAGCCAATAGCTGTTACAAAACCTGTTTCTGAACAGCAGACTGATTCTTCCAAGGAGAAACTGTGTGTTGAACTCAGAGAAAGGCAGGACAAAATGCAGGTAGATGGCCTTTATTTGGAATATAAATGTCATTGCAATATCATTTATTTATAGTAATTGTGCAAATTACTTTATGTCAGAATTGAATATTATTTATTTATATGCAGGCAAATGATAGTTTGAAGGCAATGAAGTCATTTAGGGAAAACCTTCCTGCATTTAAAGTGAAGTCTGAGTTTCTGAAAGCCGTTCAGGAAAATCAGGTGTGCAAATTTTCTATCCATAACTGATCTAAATGCCCTGTATACCGTAATTGATTCAGTAGCCTCTTAGTGTGTAGTCAGCACTGTTATTCTTTATTAAATCTTAGATAATTGACAGAAAATAAAGGAGTTTTAAAATTTCAAATTACTACCCAGTACCCACTAACCTTAGCTTCGTATTTTTAGGTAAATAAGAAATTAAATAAATATCTATTATTCTGGGATCAATATATTAAACGTTTGCAGATCATTGCAGAAATAAGAAAAGAAATTAAATTTTAACTTATCCATTTGCAGATCAGATAATATTTCAATTTGATGCATGGTCTAATTGGACTTTGGTTCATACTTTGCTTATAATTATTCCTAAATTATTGTCAGTTGCGGTAGTTCTAAGATTATGGCTGGACTCCATTGAATTTTTTTTTTTCCTTATAATTTTTACATTAGTTGAAGTCACTCTATGGCCTCAGTTATAGTGTTTATTCCATATCAAAAAGTAAATTTTGGCTTGCATAAATACAGGTATTGGTAGTTTCAGGAGAGACAGGTTGTGGCAAAACAACACAGCTGCCACAATTCATTCTAGAAGAGGAGATATCATGTTTGCGTGGAGCTGATTGCAACATAATTTGCACTCAACCTCGTCGTATATCTGCAATTTCTGTTGCAGCTCGAATAGCAGCTGAAAGGGGGGAGAGTCTTGGTGAAACAGTTGGTTACCAAATTCGCCTCGAATCAAAAAGTTCTGATCAAACACGCCTCTTATTTTGTACCACTGGTCTATTACTTCGTCGGCTGGTAATTTAAGATTCTTCTCCAGCCAAAAACGTTCCTGTTTATTATGCTCTCAAATCTTGTCTAACTTTGTTTGAAATTTAAGGCGCTTCTCGAATCATTATTGGTTTATCTTTTCTTGCACTTTTCCCAACTGCCATATGCATTGTTTTTTCTATTTTTTTTTTCCTGGAAAACATTATATTTTCACTTCCTCAACCCCAGATCGTCATAGCATTGCTTGTGTAGAAGAAGTAATTTTATCCCGCTTGGAGAAAAAAAAATCACTGGATATCTTGTCATTATTAACCTGTAATTTGAAAGAGGAAAAAATTGAAGTAAGTCTATTAATAGTACATGGACATTAGACGGTCATAAACTATACCCTGCAACTTGTGGCATCTAATTTATCTTTTCTGTTTATGCTGTTGATACGTAGGTTCAAGATCCAGAGTTAGCTGGTATTAGTCATTTGCTGGTGGATGAAATCCATGAAAGAGGCATGAATGAAGACTTTTTAATTATAATTCTGCGTGACCTTCTGCCACGCCGTCCAGATTTGCGTCTCATTCTAATGAGTGCCACCATTAATGCTGACTTGTTCTCTAAATATTTTGCAAACGCCCCAACAATACACATACCGGTATCACACTTCATTTAGGTGCCACGCTATTGTATTATATTATCTTTCTTAATTTGCTTCATATATGGTAATTTTTTTTTTGGTACTATGCACCAGGGATTTACTTTTCCTGTGGCAGAGCTCTTCCTGGAAGATGTATTGGAGAAAACTCCATATAGCATCAGCTCGGAGTTTGAAAATTTTGAGGGGAACTCAAGGAGAAGAAGAAAACAACAAGAATCTAAGAAGGACCCTTTGACGGAGTTGTTTGAGGCATGTATTTTTGACCTATCATACTGCATAATCAGTCTGTATGATGTATAATGAATTTCTTCTGTTCTTTTGGATTTAATGTATGTAGGATTGAGCTTTAATTGTCATTTCTTTTTGCAGTCTTTTTTTTTTTGGGGGGGGGGGGGGGGAGGTTGTTCAAGCAGATTTTATAAGTGTGGAGTCTTTAAATGACATGACCTATGGCTATAAATTTTAATTTCCTCCTTGAAAACTAGCAATAAAGCAGCTATAAATTTTGATTTTATTTTATGGAATTGAATGTAGTAGCATTCTCTTTCCTGTATGTTGCCATATATTGTGTTTAGTTATGAAAATACATGCATGTATAATGCTTCCATATTTATTTGTTCTTGCAGGATATTGACATAGATAATCATTACAAAAATTACAGTTTACATGCTAGAAAATCTCTTGAAGCTTGGTCTGGTTCAAAGATTGATTTAGGTTTGGTATGATCTCTCTACTTTTTACTTTCTCTAGATGAATCTGAAATTTATGAGATGTATCAGCTGTTAGGCTGTGACTTCTTAATTCAGTCTATCAGCACGAGGAGCTCAGTGGAAAAAATATTATTTCAAGAAACAATTAAGAGTTTGATTTATTTTGCTCCAGCTGGCACAAAAATCCGCCACTTGATTTTCCTCTTTTAGAAAAATTATATATTTGTGTTCTCAGC
Organism: Biancaea sappan; assembly: GCA_037074585.1. Classification (NCBI taxonomy): domain Eukaryota; kingdom Viridiplantae; phylum Streptophyta; class Magnoliopsida; order Fabales; family Fabaceae; genus Biancaea; species Biancaea sappan. Next base: position 31,081,847 of record CM073492.1, on the reverse strand, counting down.
TGCGACTGTTCCTTTTTTTTTTTTTTCCCAATCAATTGTCTTCCTTAGTCTCTGTGGAGCTCTATGCTTTTGTTCAAAATGTCGTAAGTTCATTTTTGTGTTTCCTTTTTCTCATGGTAGCTCAAATCCTCTCCTGTTCCATTTTATTTTTTATGATGCTTCAGGTGGAGGCAACAGTTGAATATATATGTCGAAATGAAGGTGATGGAGCAGTTCTTGTATTTCTTACTGGTTGGGATGATATTTCGAAACTATTTGACAAACTTAAAGGCAATAACTTTCTTGGAGATCCTACCAAGTTTCTAATCCTTCCTCTGCATGGTTCAATGCCTACCATCAACCAACGTGAAATATTTGACCATCCTCCTCCTAACAAGAGGCAAGCCTTTTTCTTTTGCTGATCTTATTGAATGGGTTTCTTCCTTGGAAATAAACCAAGGAAAGTTTGAGAAATTCATACCAGTGAGTATGATGTTGCATGTTAAATTATACAACTGCTGGCTTATCCAAGTTAAAACATGGCTGTGCATCTGGTATGAAGCATTTTCTCCCCCCCTTATTCAACCATAGTGAGCAAGAACAGGATGGTATGAGTTTTGCTTGTGAATGAAGTTAATGTTGAAACAAAGCCACCATTTTCAGTTATTTAGTACTTGTTTATGTTCTGCACTTTATTCCTTGAACTATGTAAATGCTAAAGGAAGCTTTTTCGATTCAAAAAATTATGACAGAAGCATCTGTTGCAGTTAACCGAAATAATCATGACATTTAGCCAATTAATAAGTGACCATGGATTAATTGGTTCAAAACAGATCGGTGCTATTTGGATGACACTATAAATTCAATCCCTTGTTATCTTTTTCAATATTGTTGTCTTTCACATGTGCATTCTGTATGATCACCCACATCAAAGTTCTAGTGGCTGACTAGATCATGTTCATGCTCCATAAACAAGATTTAAGATTCAACCTTGTGATGTCATTTGACGATATATATATATATATATGTTGCAGTTATCTATTTGGATGAGCTAGCTGAGTTAGTAGGCCGTGTGGTGTTGAGTTGGCCTCTTACCTAGGAGTTCCGCTAGGTCGTAATCGTCGGCTGGAGTCCTTTTGGGATCTTGTGATTCAAAGAATTTCAGGAAGCTTGATATTTGGAAAGAGGCTTATTTTTCTTTGGGGGGAGAATTATCTTAGTTCAGGCTTCTTTATCTAGTATACCGTTGTATCTTTTGTCCTTGTTCAAGATTTCCGTTGGAGTGGCTCACAGGAATGAGAAAATTTTGAGGGACTTTTTGTGGTCTAAAGGAGGGGCTTGTAGAAGGGACCATTTGGTCTGGGAGGTGTGTTGTAGGTAATTTGGTGGGGGGTTAGGTCTTGATAATTTGGTGTTCAAAAACATTTTCCTTTTGACTATGTTCCTTTGGCGCTTTCCTCGAGAGCCTAATTCTCTTTAGCATAAGGTTAGGGTCTTTTTGTGGACTGCAGTGTTTAATAGAATTAATACAAATGATCTGTGTCAAATCAGACGGTCTCTTAAGGTTTTATTCCCTAATGTTTGCATGATGTATACGAGGCATTCAGAGACAAACAACCATCTGTTCTTGCATTGTGACATGGCTTGGGGCATATGGAAGAGGTTATTCGGTCTCTTTGATGAGAATTAGGTTTGCCCTTTAGACCTTGTCTCACTCTTTGCGACCAACTTTACCGTCTTTGGGTATAGGAAGGAGAATAAAGCTCTATGGAAAATAGCTATGTTCGCAACCATGTGGTGCATCTGGATGGAAAGAAACGCTAGAGTCTTTAATGATTGGTGTCTATCTCCTCACTTGTTATGGGATCGCATTTGTTATGTGGCTTCCTTGTGGGTCTCGACCAATGGGTTGTTCAAGGGGATGCTTGATGCCTTTATCCGATGTTTAGTTTATAGGGATTGGAGAGCTTTGCTACATTAATCTTTTTTAGGGGCCTTGTGGGCTGTCTTTTGATTTTAACTTCCCTTTTTTTTTTTTCTCTTAGGAGGATCTCTTGTTCTCCCCCTTTGTTGTATTGTTGTTCTCTTTTCTCATCTAATAAAATTCTTCTGTTTCTATCAAAAAAAAAAATCCAAATATGGTTTACATCGGAATGGTTGGGATGCGAATTCGAGGGGTGCTGCGACACATGCAAGTCCATGGAAGGTAATTTCTTAGGTATACCATTCTTTTTGCCCAATGCTACCTTTACGTGTTGGTGATGGGTCCCATTTTCGTTTTTGGGAGGACGGTTGTATTGGTTATTCTCCTTTTAAAGATAGGTTCCTTTGTCTTTTTTTCTTGTCTTCTTTGCACAATGCCCCCCATTGCTGATTTTTTATGTGTTCAAGGGGATCAATTTTCTTGAAATTTTCACTTTTCAAAAACTCAAATGATCGACTTGTGGGGCGATCTAACATTGTTGTTGGACACTTTGGCTTCGTTCCACACCTCTTCTTTCCCTAATATGAGGTTGTGGAATTTGGATTCCTCAGGCTCCTTCGCTTGTGCTTCCTTTTATAATCATTTTATTCACAACCCACAAGAGTCATTGCCTTTTAAAAAAGTCATTTTGGAAAGTGAAGGTGCCTTTAAAGATTAATGCTTTTGTTTGGACAATTGTTCTCAATAAAATTATTACAAATGATTTGTTTCAGATTAGGAGGCCTTCTAAGGCTTTATCTCTTGATGTTTGTGTGATGTATTGGAGGAAATGGCCATTTGTTCTTGCATTGTGCAGTAGCTTGAGATATTTGGAACATGTTATTTGGCCTCTTTGGAGAAAGTTGGGTTCCCTCGGGTGATCTTGGTGTTTTCTTTGCCACTAGCTTTTTCGATTTTGGGATGAGAAAAGGGAACAAGGTCCTATGGAAGGTGACTATGTTTGCAACTGTGTGGTGCTTGTGGATGAAAAGAATTGCTGGACTTTCTAAGCAACGGTTCCTGCCTCTTCTTCTGTTGTGGGATAGAATTCTCTAAGTTGCTTTCCTTTGGGTCTCAGCCAACGAGTTTTTTAAGGGAGTGCCTTTGTTAGATGGTCATTGGGATTGGAGTGCTTAATTAGCCCTTTTTTCGGGTTTCTTTTTTTGTCTTTTTGTTCTGTTTATTGTATTTTATAGGAGGATTTCTTGTTCTCCTTTTTGCTTGTGATCCTTTTCTTTCCTTTGTATCTCTCTCTCCTTAATAATATTTCTTTTCCGATATATATGTGCATGGCCGAATATTGATTGTACTTATTCCAAACTGTTTGAAAATCTACCTATTTTGTACTATTGGGAATGATAGGTATTGGGAAGGGTTTTCTGTTAGAGGGGGTAAATTAGGAATTTTAGAGAGTGAGTTAGTTATAAATGGTTCTGTTCTTGGTTCATTTTTTGGTTTCTATCAGGATGACACAGTTTATTTTTTGTTGTTGTTTGTTTATTTAATTATGCCGTTTTGCTGGTACTTCTAGAAATTCACAAGAGTGATTTTGTCATTGTGGCCTTTTGATGCTGCAAGTTGTATTACAGTACATTGACCCTGTTAATCTTTATGGTATGGATTAGATGTTTGGTAAACATGTAACTGTTGAGTTGTCATGTTTCTTATTTTCTTGTCAATTAGCATTTAGGTTTTGATTGATGTTATTCTGCAATTGTAGGAAAATTGTGCTTGCTACAAACATTGCTGAGAGTAGCATCACCATAGATGATGTTGTATATGTCATAGACTGTGGAAAAGCAAAGGAGACTAGTTATGATGCTTTAAACAAGCTGGCCTGTCTGTTACCGTCGTGGATTTCAAAGGCTTCAGCTCGCCAGGTAGAAGTTTTAGAACTGGTTTTAATGATATGAGTATTTTTATTTTTTATTTTTTTGCTTTGCGACTCTTCTGAGGCTGACCAGCTGAGCTTGCCATTTTCACTGAATTTGTTAGTCACAAAAATGTTATTTCTTTTAATTTACTTATGTGGAAGACTATTTCAGAGACAAGGACGTGCTGGTCGTGTACAGCCTGGAGTTTGTTTTAGGTTGTATCCAAAAGTGATCCACGATGCAATGCTTCAGTATCAGTTACCTGAAATTCTCCGAACACCATTGCAAGAGTTGTGCCTGCATATCAAAAGTTTGCAACTTGGAACTGTGGGATCATTTTTAGCAAAAGCACTTCAGCCACCAGATCCTCTTGCTGTTGAGAATGCTATTGAACTTCTAAAAACAGTTGGGGCATTAGATGATAAGGAGGAGCTTACTCCACTGGGTATTTCATTATGGATATTATTATCTCCCTAGTTTATTATGTATGGGCTTTTGATGTTATCTAAGTCAATTTTCATCAAACAGGTAAGCATCTTTCCACCATACCCTTGGACCCAAATATAGGGAAGATGCTTCTGATGGGTTCAATCTTTCAGTGCTTGAATCCTGCCTTGACTATTGCTGCTGCTCTTGCATATCGTGACCCATTTGTCTTGCCATTAAATAGAAAAGAAGAAGCTGATGCGGCAAGGCGATCGTTTGCTGGTGATTCTTGCAGGTTAGTTATTGAGCCAGTCACAGTGCCCCTTTCTGATAGTGTTATGATCAATTTTACTATCTTAACCATGCTTGTCTTGCCTACTTGAATTCTAAATGTATTTTTGATTCAGTGATCACATAGCCCTTCTAAAAGCATTTGAAGAATGGAAGCATGCAAAAAACAGAGGGAATGACAGACAGTTCTGTTGGGATAATTTTCTATCTGCAGTGACCCTGCAGATGATTGATGATATGAGGATCCAGTTTCTCAATTTATTATCAGACATTGGATTTGTTGACAAGTCCAGGGGCGTTCACGTAAGCTATGTCTCCATTGATTTATTAATTGAAACATCCTTTTCCCATGTCTTCCTTCAAAATTGTTTTCCTCTTTTCTGAACATGTTTTGGTTAACGGATTTTCTATTGACTTATTTCATCTTTCGTGGGTTCTGTTACTTCTCTCATTTTCCGTTGACATTTAAAATTAAACAACCATACCTATAATGTATGTCTATGCAGGCTTACAACCAGTACAGCCATGATTTGGAGATGGTTTGTGCAATCCTTTGTGCTGGGCTCTACCCTAATGTGGTGCAGTGCAAAAGAAGAGGGAAACGGACAACTTTTTACACAAAAGAAGTTGGGAAAGTTGATATCCATCCTGCATCTGTCAATGCAGGGATTCATCTCTTCCCTTTGCCCTACATGGTGTATAGTGAAAAGGTCAAAACGACAAGCATCTATATTAGAGACTCCACAAACATATCAGATTATGCTCTACTTCTGTTTGGTGGTAATCTCATACCTAGTAAAAGTGGGGAAGGCATTGAGATGCTCGGCGGTTACCTTCATTTCTCTGCTTCGAAGAGTGTCACTGAGCTAATAAAGGTAATGTATCTCAATCTTTTCGCCCCTAAAATGCGATTCTTCGTTTGTGGCTTGTTTCTTTTTCTCAACACACACACACACTCTTTCCTACTACCTTAAAACTCTGCTTGAGCCATGCTTGCAACCAAAAAAAAGAAAAAGATCTCACTGTAATGCAATTTTCAGAAATTGCGTGGAGAGCTTGACAGGCTTCTGAACAGAAAAATTGAAGACCCAGGGTTGGACATTTCCGCAGAAGGAAAAGGAGTGGTTGCTGCTGCTGTGGAGTTACTGCACAGTCAAAATATAAGATAATTTTTTTTCCAGGGATGACGTAACTCAGTTTAAATCCCTCCATTCATAATTACCACGACAGAAATTCAAAAACAAACTTGGTAGCCATGTCGACTCGTCTAAGATAGAATATATATGCTCAATTTGTCCTTACTAGGTTATACTTGAGAGTTACGATTGGCTGGCTGTGATCTTAGTTGTTACACTGGGGTATTTCTGTAATATTTTTCGTGTTTTACATGGAATGATATTTAATTAGAGGTATGTTTGGTACACCACTAGGAACAGGGAAAGAAAATAAAAATAAGGTATTTTACTAAAATGTTTTAACTTTAAAAAAAATACAAAACATAAGTTTAGTATTTTTTTTTAAAGAGGTAATTTAGACAATTTCTTACTATCTTTCTTATTGATTCCAATGTGTTCAGAATAGCTATTAAACATGCTGTGAAAGAATGATTGTCGAAATTGAACAGTTAACAAAATCCTAGAGTTGAGCATTAAGATTAAACGAAGCAGAACCTTTTTTTTTTTATTTGTGTTTTCTTTCCAATGAAAAATTGAAAGCAGCCTCGACCACCAATGGACACAGGAAGTCCCAATAGGAATTTGTCATTGAAGAAAAAAGATTCGACAATTCTCAACCGGTGAACAAAGATCTCGTTGACAAATCGGAAGTGGTCCTCGCAGTGTGTTGCTATTTGCTAACAACACTGCATTGCTGTGCGTTAGATGTTTCACAGACAGTTGCTTAGAGGTAGTTGTAAACTTCTACTCACAAAACCCTCCAATTTGCTTTGGGGGCCTCGTAAAATCATGTCTTTGTAATTTCAAGCAATACTTATTAGTTATATTTGGTTGGAAGTTGTTTTAACTGTTGGAGGGTGAGGGTCTCTTAGGGATGAGGATTGTAGGATTAAGCGATTCCATCTCTATGCTATTGGTTTCAATGACTTATTGCAGTTAAACAAGTGATTCGCAATTTCTCTGGAGATAGTAATATCCAAGGAATATTACGAAAATCTGGGAGTAACATGATCCGAGATGCCCATGATCCAAGAAATAGGAGTCAACGATGGAAGTTTACCATCATCGCGAGAGACATTCATTCCAAAAATGCTTGCTTTTCCCATGCGCCTCTTTCTTGTACGACAGAATACACGAGTAATTTGCTTCTCTAAGTTTTTATATGTTTACAGAAGGGACGCAAGCAAATTTATATCTTCAGAGTTCAACAAATAAGAGAAAGATAACGCACCATGACAACGATTAAGCTATATTACCGGACAATGATTTTCATTTTGAGATCACAACAATATTATTATGACTGTGCCACTGCATCAATCTGCATGGTGCATAGTATTTTGTCTTTTTTTGGGGACTAATATATATGGAAGCAGAGGGATAACACGAGTTTGAGGTACAAGAGAATCAAGGGACAGGGATTGTCTGAAAGAACCCTGAAATGTTACTCCCGAGGACTTTGCTTCCCCAATGGCCCTGTCCTCCACCAATCCCATGGTGCCACATAGTGTAAACACCGACACCATGTAATTAGCCTACGGAACTGTGACACACTACCTGGACTACTTACCCCATGCATCCTCATGTGCATGCCCTCCGTACACATTTCCAAGATAAACATAAAACTCATCGATCTCATGTGCATTTTGAACCCATCTTATAAACCCTATATCATCACTCTAATGAGTAATGAACCCTCAAATATATAACTAACTGTCCTCTTTCGAACAGTAATAGAGAGAATGTGGAAGTCTAACACAGAGACGTCACCAAGTTGTCCAAGGTGTGGGTCTTGCAACACCAAGTTCTGCTACTACAATAACTACAGCTTAACTCAACCTCGCTACTTTTGCAAAGGCTGCAGAAGGTACTGGACCAAGGGAGGTTCCCTCCGCTACGTCCCCGTCGGTGGCGGCTGCCGGAAGAACAGACGCCACAGTAAGACTCTAACACACTCCAATAATGTCACCAATCATCATGCCCTGATCACTTCATCAAATAACTCAATTGGGCTTGGGCATGAACATTCTCATTATGATCCCACCAACATTTCATCTTCTGCTTCCCCTGTCCCCTCTGATCCTCCAACCATTGATCTTGCTCTAATTTATGAAAATTTCCGCAATCAAATGCCGCATCAATGCAGCAACACCGGAGTACTACTTGGGCCTAGTAGTGCTATTCCTTTGCCTGAAGAACTCGTTGGTGTTGGTGGGTGTTCGAGTCTTTCTGAACCATCCAATATACAGTCCCATTTCAATACTGAGAGCGATCACCAAATGTATTTTGGTGGGGTATTCAATTTCAACCCCATGCAGGAGCATCAGCATCAGCAATATGGAATAACAGAGCAATGTAGTAGCAGTCACGAGACTCTGGATTTCGAGCTACCTCCATTGCCAGGTGAAGAGGCAGCCTCAGGTGATGATATCATGATGTGGTCTGATTCCCCTGAGATGATGATGGTGAACCATGACTTGCAAGCTCCACGGCCTCCTGGTCTTGGACCACAGCCTCTTGATCATGTTCATGGTCATGATGACCACCATTTGTTAATGGATAATTGGGGTCCCTTTGATGATTCTCCAGAGGATGCTTCTTTTCTTAATTAGGTCTTCATTAAATATGTTTCTCTTCATTGATGTTGCCAGCCTAAGACAAGTTCGGATTTTCTCTTTTAAGTGTTAAATGGATAGTCTAGTTTGTGAATTATAACCATTCATTTTGAATTAAATTCATGGTTGGAGGAAGGAAATCTAAAAAAGAAGTAAAATATGTTGTCTATTTTCTTCTTTTAACTATGGTTGTCCATTCCAAAATAAATGATCACAATTGGTAAACTAAACTCTCTATTTAATGTCTAAAGAAAAAAAAAGGAGAATCCGAACTCATCTACTTGCCTCTTATCTCATTTATATATGACATATGGATCCCCATGCATCATTATTTAAGTTTTTCACTTGGGCTACACTTATGGTTTTGGGAGGGGATAATATGTTCATGCTCTGAACTAAAGATCATTTTAATTATAATTTATAGTTGGAATTTTGGGTTCTAACACTCGTTGTTTCAAGTGGATTGTATTACTGCAATATTGTGCTTAGTACACTCTTTCACTCACATGAATCAAATCAAATTTGTCTTCGCAGTTCGCACGTTGTAGCTACAATATTGCAGGAATACAATTAGTGGTAACTTGCCATAACAACAATCAAATTAACCAAAAAACAATGTTGCTATTATAATTACTAGTATTATGAGAATATCATCATCTAATTAATTGCATTTAAATTGTATATCTTAATACTTACCATAGGCTTTTTTTTTTCTTGGTATATATAGCTCTTATTATTTTTATTGATTTGATCAAGCTATATAGATTAGTGTTGACTTGCACCGCCACATCCATTTTTGGATGGAATTTTTAACAAAATATTAATTGGGACAATTATCACAATTTGTATAGATATTATATATATATATAAATAAAGAATTAAGGGTTTTAATTTATGACCATTTACTAATTTACTCACACCTCTCACTTTTATAGCTTGTATATATAGATTTGTTCCTTCAAATTAACCATTCATTCCCCAATTCCTACATTATTAATTTGACTCATATATCCTCCCATTAGAATACATCCTCAATAATTTGTTGGTCCATATAATATAGTATAGCCCACATAATTAATTAAACAAATTAAATACATGAGGTCGAAGTATTCTCCATATTAATACGTGTACGGAGGTAGGTTTCAAGGTGGGATTTAATTACATATATATATATATATATATATATATATATATATATATATATATATTTGAATTGAATAATTAAGCAGAAGCCTTTTTTCAATTTACTTTTCAACGAATTAATTGGTAGTTCTCAGCAACCCTCTCAAACCCCATAAGACAGTTGGACCTGTGATCTGTCCCAAGTTGCAATATAGTCTTGGCTCACAAATTGCCATGCCATATTGCCACCCAACTTGACCTCACTCTTATTCATCGCTTGTTCCCTCACACAACATAGAGTCAAACACATGTTCATGTTCTTTAATGCCAGCAATTTAATTGGTAAAAAAACATTTATTTATTTTTACAAATAATATATACTTATCATAATTTAATTAAAAAATCATAAATATATCATATTTTGATTAAAAAACTTAATATTAAAAAAATAAAACATTGCTAAGTGTTTTCTATTTTGTATTTGACTATTTGTGATGATAAGTTGGCAAAATTCATGACCACGTAGACCAAGTTCAGGCCAACCATAAGAAACTCTCCCTCTCTCTCTCTCTCTCTCTCTCTCTCTCTCTCTCTCTCTCTCTCTCTCTCTTTCTCTCTCTTTTTGATATATAATATTCAAAAGAGTAATAGACAGTTCATCTTTTTTTTTTGTTTGGGAAGTTGAACAATAGCTTATTCAAACTAGAGACTTGAAAACAGAGAAACTACCAAAATAAAACTTTGTGCAACACATGATCCGAGAAACTGACGCCGACGATCAAAGTCATGCCCACAAAAACGCATAAATTTCTGCACGAAATTTATTTGAATGTTTATGATTAAAATTTTAATAAATTATATAATCAAATGCTTTTTACTAAAAAAGATTTATATAGATAAAATCCCATCTTATTTGATCAACCGAGGGAATCAATACGTATATATTAGTCTGGTATTAACTCTTATGTATACAATTTCTTATAAAAAGGTGGCTGACGGTAACACTTGAAGGAACGGCAATGTGGGCATCACCATGTGCAAGCTGTAGCTTTTAATACATCTCCCATTATTATTTATCCCAATAACTTGAAGCTTCTTGATTGCCCATTAAATTAAAAAAGAAAGAAAAAGAAGGATCGTGGTTTATTGGTTTAGAAGAATTTTTGTTATTAATTTATTAGGAACCATGCGCGCGGCTCGGCCTGCTCTATAATCAGGATTCAGTCTTCTCAAGGCGTTGCTTTTCTTTAATCATTCTACATCTACAATCTCGGGTCCATATATAGCTGAAGACTTTTCTACGCAATCTGCTATAGCTGCTGTATTCTAAAGGAACTGTATATCTTAGCTCTACTACTTTGAAGATTGCAGTCGGAGTCTCTCATTTGCTAGAGATAGCATATTACGTAAATATTTGGTAATTAACCATCATCTTGAGAGTAACGTTAAGTTACTAGGGTAAATTACATGCACTGAGTTCTCCTAAGTTTGGTCAAAATTAATACATTTAACATCTCTTTAGCTTCAAATATTGCATTTTCCTCCTTTCTAATTTGTAATCAAACGTAACTGCGTTGTGCGTTTCAGCTTCGGCGATATGACTAATTCCGTAGGTTTAGAAGTATTAAAAAGGAAAGCGGGCAATTTAAGCAGTTGGGTAAGAGGCTGTTTAACAAACTTATTAATTATAGTTATACTCCTTTCGTGCATAACTGAGTAAGGGAAAAATATTAGGTCCACCCGTAGATTAACCACCCACTCTAGAATTGATGATCATTCAAATAAGCGTAATGTCAATATTTCCTCGTCATCCTTTTCTTCTTTGCTAACATTCATACTGCAACTGGATGGTTGAAATTTGAAGCCGATGCAACATATATAAAACTCCTAAATTGCAGATTTTAGCAACTAGCATGGTAGCTACGGGGTTAAATAGGTCACCAATAAAATATCGGTATAAGTTTTACATGCTTTTTTTTTTTTTAGGTTCTTAAATGAAAATATAAAACATGATAGGTCCGTACAAAAAATTCCTAAATTCTTTATGCATGCGTTAACTTGATTTATAACAAATACATAAAAGAGCAAATATACAAATTGGTCCTTAGATATAATGTATATCATTTAGCTTCTAAAATTTAAGTGTTGAACGGATTAATTTTTATAAGTTATTTAAATTCAGTACAAGTTAGTCTTTTTGTAAGATTAAATTATATATTATCTTTGAAGGATTATTAAAAAATAATGTTAATGAGTTTATAACATTCAATAAATGTAAAGTTAAATATTTTTTAGAGACTAAACAATTGCCCTATGCATTTTTTAAGGACAAAATTGTAACTTTATGACTTTTAATTGTTAAAAGAAACAAGAGTAACTATTCAGTCATAATTAAAAGTTTAACTCTATATTATTTATTTTCTAAATATTGTGAATCCGTTACACATCAATCGATATTAAATTAGATCAGTAAATATATAATTTACAGAAATTAACTAGTTCGACACTTGAATTCCTAAATTAAAGTACAAACTTTTGAGAGTAATTTGTATGTTTATTCAAACTGAATTTATTTAAATCAAATCCAGTGTTATCCTTGTTGTTTCACTTAAACCTTGTCAAAATCATCTGGCGCTCGTTCCAGTTAATTAAGGGGGTTGGGGAGAGCTTGATCCTATGACTTTGATAGTTATCTCCACTGGTGTAGATAAACACAATCATTCTCTAAGTTATGATAGCAAGAACGACATTAATTATATTGGTAACGATCGACTTTAATTATGTATTGGGTATATATGTCATGGATTAAGCACTGAAATTAGGCGATTGAGGCAAAGTCAGAAAGGTGAGAGGTTAGAGGAAGGTAATGACGTAGGAAAATAATTAGACACGTGTCAAGTTTTTAATGCATGTTAGAAGCACCGAAGACTCAGCACTACAGAGCTACAGGAGAACTAGAGATTTAATTTTAATCATTAGGGACATATCATTTATCCATGTTTAATTTGACCGTGTTCGCTGTTCGGCAATGCATTTCCTTAGTATTTTTGGTTGTGTTCTCCAGCTAGCTGGATCTTGATCAGTAATTTCCCATTTTATTATCTTAAAGCAGCCATTAATTACCAGATCCTATCTATATGGCTCATCGTAATTAAAGGGAATAAAGACAAATTAAGCTTTAGGTTCTGTCCATTATTATTGGGCATCAGGTTGTCTTGAGTTTATCTGCTCTATTCCGAGCTATTAAAAACACGCTTTAAGATCAAACTTTGAATAAATTTTAAAACTTGAGTTGAGTAAATTGGGTCATAATGTTAGTAATAAAAAACTTGTCATCTTGAAGGAAATATTTAAGAGGTCTATAATCAATAACAAAGTATACTCATTTTCTTTTTTCCTGAGTTTTTAGTATTTATATTAAATAAAATATCATTGAAACTCATTACTAATGCGATTTAACAGGCATATTTTTCATTATTTTGTTTTAAGAATAAATTACAGACTTAGACAATTTTGGTTATAGGAAGATCAATTATTTCAATTTTGTCTTTGAAAAATCATATTTTGTCTCAGATTAATTATTTTTGTTGTTAAACCACAAAATATAATTATATACAATTTTTTATAAATTAAATTAAGATGTTTAATTTTTAAGAACTAATTATAAATATTTGAGACAGTTGTAATATTTGGTGGATTTCTTGTTTTCATTGGGATCAGTCAAGCAATTAATTAAACGTAGAGGATGAAAGAAGAAAATGAAGCTCACAAAGGAAGTTGGTTAATGAGGCCATTTTTGTGCCAGTAATCCATTTTTGTGCCAGTAATCTACAATTGACGCCCATACACATATTTATTGAAATCAGATCTCTCCAAATAATTCTGTACACGAAACGTTAGACAAAACTAGAAATAGAGAAAATCAATCAATGTCTATGAACGAGGCCGAGTTAACTAATTTGGGAAAGAAGAAAGCAGATGGTTGGGTATGCAGGGAGAATTCCTCCAAGCCCGAGCATGCATTCTGAGAATCTCTCTGGCTCTTTCCTTCGCCTTGTTCCCACTCTCAACCTGAATCACCAGACACAGCTTCGCCACTACCCCCACCAGCACCATCTCCTGCAGAACCCCCGGCGTCGCAGAGAACTTTGCAATCAACAGCAGAATCCTCACCGCCCTGTCGTTGGCCACCGTGGACACCCTCAGAATCTTCTTCGACACCACCGCCATCCCCGCCGCGTGCCCCAGCAGCTCCGACCTCCCCTCCGCGCACCCGCACAGTATCTCCAGCCCCACCAGCATCATCTCGCACCCCTTCCTCTCTTTACATTCTAAAAGCAGCTCGATCAGCACCGTCACTCCCCCTGCCTCCACCGCCCTCGCTCTGTTTCTCCCCCACGAGCACGCGTGCATCAACGCTCGCAAGCTCGCCTTCGACACCTGCCACGATATCTGGTCTTTCAGCACTTGAACCAGTTCAACGAATAATTCTGTTGAGAGATTGGACAGCACCGTGGAATCCGCGATCTCGAGTAACGGCCTCAACAGTAGAACAGCATAAGCACGTGACTCGTAGATGCCTCTCTGCATGATTCTGGTGAGGCAGTTAAGAAAATCTCCGTTTTGGAAGGACAGGAGGGTGTTGAGTCCGGATTCGGACAGGCGGAGGGTGTGGAGGAGGCTTAAGGCTTCGTCGCCTGCGTTTGATTTCAAGGGGAAGGCGTCGTCTTCGACGACGTCGTATGAGGGATTTGTGTTTGTGTTGGTGAGGACGATTGAGGCTAGGAACTCAATGGCGCGGGGGGTTGATTGGATGGTGCGTTTGTTGGCTTCGTTCTCGGAAGCGAGGGATTTGAGGGTGCGGACGCATTGGAGGTGGGAGGGAGGGGACTGAGCGGCGTCGTTTAGGAGTTTGGAGAGCTGGGACTGCGTGACGGGAGGCTTAGGGGTTGGGATCCTCTGGATGCCGTGGGAAGCGTTGACGGTGCACCAAGCTTGCATGAGACGGCGGAGGGTGTGGTTGGGAGTGAGATCAGTGGAGAGGGGCTGTTTGGTGACGGGGCAAGTGTTATTCTTCCCCGAGAATAGCCATTTCTCGATGCTCTCTCTGTCGTAGGTGATGCCCGTGGACACCGTGATTGGATCTTTCATGATCTCTAACGAAATGGGACACACGAAGAATGGTGGAACCTCAATCTCAGGATTCTCAGCCATGCCTGCTTGCAGAAAGTAGTTTTGTTGACTTTGAGAAAGCTTCAGAATTAGACAAAGCTTAAACGGTGCAGATTAGAGATGAGTTTTCAGAGTTGAGAAGTGAGAATGGAGAGAAGGAGGGGGATTCTTATTTATAGGGATAAGCGTGTTTCAAAGTCAACGAGGGAAGAGGTACAGGCTCAGCACCTCCACGCAGAAAGAAGAAATGACTTTTCCAAGGAGAGATTAAAAGGAAGGGCTCAAAGATGACCAACTTTACTCAGTCATATAATATACACACACATCACATCAATAATGAGTATGAGCACTGGCAAACGCTAAATACCACATGCCATTTTGTTAGCTAATCGCCCCTTTGACTTTCTCTCTCTAGAACACCCCCTCCCACTTGTAACGGACTGTTCTGTACACACTACACATTGATTGGTTTATATGTTAGTGGAGAAAGTTACTATTCAGTATAAAAAAGTTTCACTTGTTTCAATCTGATCCACAAAACAATTAAGCACATAAATTTAATTAGTCTAATTGAAAATTGTTTTTGTTTTTATTTAATCATATTTGTTACCATATTTTAAATTTTTCATTGTTAAAATCACTTTTGACAAATTAATAAACGAAATTCAAAGAAACAAAATTTTTTAGAAATTAAATTATGAGGTTTGATTTTTAGGAACAAAATAGAGATAACAATAACTTCTTTAAAAAATAAACTACTTTAAATTTATATGGAGTAAATTAATAATTTGGACTCCAAAATTTATAATTATTTCAATTGAATCCCTGAAAGATTATGTTTCTTTTAATTTGATCTCTTTCCTTTTTGTCAGAATTAATATTTTTTATAATAAAAATTTTGAGATTTAAATGGTAGATTTTGTAGTTTAACAACAAAAGAGACTAAATTGAAATAAATAAAATCTTTCAAAAATTAAATTAAGATACTTGATCTTTCATTTTTCACTCAAGGATCAAACTGAAAAGAAATAATTTTTTCAAAGACTAAATTAATAATATATGAAATGTGAAAGTTGTGGTTCCGGACGTCGGGGTTTGACTACTGGCCGACGAGAAAGTGCTAAGGGTAACTTCGTGTAACACTCCCTCCCTTACTCGTTCCCAGTTGTCACGGTACTTTGACCAAAATGTGCCACTTTCTAAAAACCTATTTATCCCTTCTTTATTTGGAATTGTAATTTATAACATTAAATTCACTGAATATTCTTCAATTTCTCTGCTCTGTAACATACAAAATATGTATAGTATATTAATTTGGAAATTATATATATAGGCAAACAAGTTTGATGTGAACAACAATCGTATTAATAAATAATTAATTACATATTTTTACTGATTTTTATTGTCAATAATTTTTTTAATGTCTCAAATGTTAGACACTCAATTTGTTTAGCATACAATATAATATCTTTAAACATCGAAATGCACAATTTTCGTTATTATTGAAAAATTAATAAACAAAAAAAAAGTTATTTTTCACATATATTATACTTTTACACTGGAGATAGTTTTATTCAAAACATTAAATATAAATACTTTTTTTTGTAATTAAAGACTTAAATTTTAGTTTATCACCTTGTAAAAAAATAATCTCTTATGATATACTCATATTCAATTGGTACTTTAAATGCATGCATATTTTTAATCTCAAAGACAACTTTAAAATTATCTAATCAAAACTTTTTAAAATGTGACTTTCAAAGTTGATGATGATTAAATTTAACGAAAGGAGTTAGTTCTTACAAAGTGATAAATATATATATATATATATATATATATATATATATAAAAAGGCTCAGTCTATAACTCTTATATAGTTGACTTTAAAATAATATAAATAATACTAATTATAAAGCCGACCTTTAGTCTGTTTATATATATATTTCTGAACATGGTTATAGAGGATGTTGTCTCTCGAGCTTAATTAACTAATCAAATTGAGTGCACATATTCTCTGTTGTTATATTTTATTTTGATTGAAACTGTCCTCTATCTGCCTATTTTAATAACAGGACTGAGATCTCCTTGTTAATTTCAAATTTAAATATTCAATCTTGAAAGCCAATATGAGATTAGAACAAGCACAGATCGAGCTGGAACGTTACTTGCAAAATCAGACTTTGGTGATCATTCAACTCTTCATATTGTTTTAATACTATATATTAAGTACATAAGCAATACATATGGGCGACGATCGGTCTGAATTTGAAAATCAACTAATGACAACAAACAAAAAAATTATAGTCATATACTCATTGGATTAAAAATGCTGTATATAATTTGCCACAGCTTCGCCGAAGTATACAATTTATTCAAACAAAAAAAAAAACCAAAATTTGAGCACATCTTGTTCAAAATATTCTTATATATTGACGGGTGGCTTGGTATGTATTTTTAATTTTTTTTATCTATTTGCTGATATATATAGAGTTGTAAATTAATGACCCAAAGGATTTAAATTACATATAATAATATAAATAATTTATAAATATGATAAGTAATCTCATATTATATATATTCATAAAATATCTTAGTAATAAAACATAAATTGGACATTCGTTAATATGTATAATTAACTGATCGAAAATTAATAATTGAAGCAGCTGGACAGAATTGTTCAGTTCAACAAATATATCAAGAGTGTTTACCCAAAAAAAAAAAAGGATTTCCACTCATTTGTTCGATTGCACGTCTTAATTATATACCTTTTTTTTTTATTTGTTGATTAGGTGGTTTTACACTCATTTCCTTTAATTTTAAAATATCAAGTTTAATTATTATGAATGAAAAACTTTACATATTTATTGTTGGACTTGGTTTAAACTTAATTAATAGAAGTTTAATAATTTTCTAAAACACGGGTGGAATTCCAACCAAATTGTATCTTTTTTTTCTTTTTTGAAGGCTGTAACTCATTCAAGTATTGTAGCATTTCAAATAGGTAAAAATAGTACTTTGGTCTTTTATATTTATTTTGATCTTTTATATTTTAAAAAGTTAAATATTTGTTATTTATATTTCAAAATCTTATTATTTTAATTCTTTTTTGTTAGAACTGTTAGTTTATATAACGAAGTTAACATATTATCTTTTAAATAATAACATGATCTATATATATGAATATTGACTAAATATTAATATCTCACGTATAATTTTCAAATTATCTAAATGTCTTTATGCTTTTCCATTAATTATAATATTTTTGGACATTTTGATAACTTGTTAGCATTGAAAGGATAATTTATCAACTACGCTATATAGATTAGTGATTCTAATAGAAACATATTAGAATAATCAGATTTTAAAATATAAAAAATTAATATAAAATTTTTAAAATATAAAAGACCAAGATAAAATTTAAAATAAATGTACAAGATCAAAATACTATTTTTGTATTTTAATTATTTTGATGAGGACTACAAATTTAAAACGGGATACATGCATGCACCATATATTCTCACGCAATTGGGGGCTTGCTTAATTCATTATGTGCCACTATGCCAACCTCTGCCTGGTGATGTTGTAAACAGAACTTTGAAAACACACTGAGGGGAACAAGACAAAACGAGATCATGCATGGCCTAACAAACAAATTTAAAAAAAAAAAAAAAAAGGAAGGAAGAGAGCGACGAAATATCCACCGAGTGGAAAGATGACGGAGATGCAACTCAAAATGTCGGCCGTGATTTGTGTCACGTGGCTGACCCCAGATTTAGTCAATATATTCAACAATAATTAAATGTGTGTTTGTAAAATAGTTGGTCAAATTATGATTTACATAATTAACTTATAAAAAATTTAAATTTTGACAAATTATGATTTATAAAAATAACAACTAAAAACTTTTACAGAAATTATTATTTGAAGGTAAAACTACGTTAATATAAATCTTCTGAAACATATTATTTTACACTAAAATTATTTTACGTAACTTTAAAACCATAAAATATATACTAAAGTTTAGATATGTATATTTTAGCTAAAATGTACATAATTTTGTTCCTTCAATTTTTTTAGTTATATAATTTACTTCGTCAACTTAAAAAGTTGACAATGTACCTTTTTTTTTTCTTTGAAAACATTCAATAAAATTTAAAGGAGGCAATACATTTTTTTTTAAACTTTTAACTTTATGCAGTTTAATCCTTATATTTTTTTTAATCTAAAATCTTAACACTACTTGTTTATGTAAGTAAAATAAATCAAATCAAGAAAAAAAAAACATTTGACTTATCATATCAAGTTACACAATGCTATAATTGTTGTCATTTTATTACATTTTTGTAATAGGAAATTTTTTTTAGTATGATAGGTTTTTTTATTTTTACCTTTTTCCTAATTTGGCCTTTTCACTTAGATAGACTAATGTTAGAGTTTTGGATAAAATAATAACAAATAAATTATATCGTACAAAATAAAAAAAATTAGATTTTTTTTAATTTTTAAAATTGAGAGGGTAAATTGTATAACTCTAAAGAGGTTCTTTAAATTGTGGCCTTTTTAAATTTATTTTTAATATAAAAAGAAATTACAATATTTTTATTTCATTTACTTCTAATATTAAATTTCATTTATTTTTTAATATATGAGTTTGAAATTATTAATCTCTAAAGGTTTTAAAATCATTTGCCAATGCAGTGGCTATATATGGAACTCTATACAATTTTGATCCCCTGCTTGGTTTTTTAAACCAAGCAAAGTATTTGGTCCATTTAAACTGTTGGTTTTTACAATGAATGACTCAGATTTTAGGATATTATTTTTATTTTATTTTTTAAAAAATCATAACATCTGAGTCGTTAGTTGTAAAAACTAACTATTTAGATGGACCAAACACCCTAATTGACTTTCAAAGTGTAGTAGGGGATCCTTTCTTGCTCCATGCTGACTAGACAACACACTATATATATATATATATATATATATATATATATATATAGTAAAACATCTATAAATTATTATTGGTGGGGAGAGGTATTTGTAATATCTGTCATTTTCAGATATTAGAGTATTGGAACTTCCAAAAGAGTATTTTGAGTGTAGGAAAACTTTTCTATATTCCTTAAATTCAAAGACTTGAATAGCAAAGCGTATAAGTTGATAAAGCAACCCTTGGGGGGATGAGCATGGGACCGAGTGACGTGGAGAGTTATGGAGTCAGAGAAGGACTAAAATGAATGAATGTGAAATCTCAGTACTTTAATGAGAAAAGTGTGATGATGATGTGTATCTATGTGGAAGTGTAGTGGGGGTGTCCTAAGTATGACCACACTCTTTCTTTTTCTTTTGCAAGATCCTAATTAAGAAGCCTATCAAAGGGACCTAATTGAGAAGAGCTAAAGGTGGGGCCCACATTAAAGTAAAACACTTATCCTCATCATCTTTTCCTATTTTCCTTCTCATTCTTGTAGCCCATCTCCCTCTTATCCAATCCTCCTGTCACGTCCCAAAATCTGAGCACGTGACCGGCACGGAAAATGAATTTCATTTCACCTCCGTAAGCCTATCTTTCTCTTAAAAATCATACAATTTTTTTTATGTAACCAAACCGAGTTCTCTATACATACTACAATTATTTACATTACATCACTGAATGAACCTACCCGATTACAGAGATTTCTAGATTTATACAACTTAGAATAAGACTTAACTATTTTACCTTTATTCTGAACAAATGAAAAGGTAATCATGGACTAAGGATCCATAATTCCTTGTACCGATATTTACCTTCAGCTATCAACTCTAAAAAAAATGTCAATAAAAGGGGTATGAGCAAACCACGTGCCCAGTGAGTAGACAACACAACATTATGACAAAAAAAATATCATGCATCATAATGACAACATGCAGTAATCATACGTAAATCGATCATCATATAATATAATATTATTCATAATACTTCACAACAATATCCAAGTAAATCAAATACATTTCAACATAATTCAAATAATTCACAACAGCAATCAGTGAAATCAATTTCACACACATTTCCCGTACCAACCGGGTCGTCCAGAATACCTATGGATCGTTGCCCGCGGCCCCCGCCGCATCCACCCTTATCGCTCTATTTATATTCTCCACCCTTATAACTTCACATAAATTTCTCCATGGGGTGCACCACTATGCCTTTCCTTTCTAGTCAAACACAATCACAATCACATCCAAGAACATGCTCAATCATAATCTTGAGCCACACACACAACTCAGTCATTTACAATTCAAGTCACAATATAATCAATATGGTTCCAGCAGCATAGCATGTATACAACATTGTAATATCCCAAGAATTTTTATGAATATTTAAAGTCTGATTTGAAGTTTAGTGAAAAATTTAATTATGTGGAAAATTTTCTTTTTGAATTAGTGAAGAAAATGTGGGAATAGAAATTTTTATTTTTAATTTAGGAAATTTTTTTCAAATTCTCAAGGACTAAAGTGAAAAGAAAAAAAAGTATAGAGGACTTTTGAGAAATGACCAAGTAGGAACCCGAGAAGAAGAATAGAGCTTATGGGAATGAATTATGAGTCCGGTACCGAAAAGATGATGGATTCGAAGTTAAAGTGGAGTTTGAGATATTGAGAGGGACTAAAGTGAATAAGAAAATTTGTGGGGCACCGAGGATTTAGAAACACCTGAGGTGAGATTTTATGAATTTGCTTTTGCTAGTCTTGACTGAGGGTCAATTGCAGAGCAAGTGATAATTTCACCCCGGGCGAGTATATAGGTGGCCTCACCTATTTTTTATTCATTTTTCTCCTTTCCTCTCTCTCTCTTCACTTTCTCTCCTCTCCTTCTCTCTTCCTTCTCTCTAATTTCTCTCTCTACACTCCAACTCTACAACCGGGCTTTGGAGGGTGGATCTCGGGCTACGGGGCGAGCCTCTAGGAGCCAAGCAACATAGGGAAAGCAAGGAATCGAGGTAGAAATTTCTATTTCTTAAGCTTTTCTCTATTTTCTAGTTTTAAGAGTGTTTGAGGTAAAATCGAGATTGCGGCTTCGTTTCTCAATTAAAATTGGTGATTTTGGTGTCTAAATGCTCCTTAGACATTAAGGGTGAGATCCCATGGAAGAAATCATGAAAAACGGTGAAGATTTGGCCAGATTTGGGCCAAAACCGAGAGAAATCACGAAGGGGTTGCGATCGTGACTCCCAGGCACCAAGGTGAGATGGGAAGAAGAAGGAATTGGCGCCCAGGCGCCATAGGTGGCGCCCAGGCGCCAGGTGTAACGGAAAATTTTAGTTTATTTTTCAATCGGTCATAACTTCTTCATCCGAACTCCGTTTTGGGCAAACTTTATATCGTTGTAAAGCTCTTTAAGTCTAGTTTCCAATGATATAAGTTTCATTTGAATATTCATTACCAGTTAGGAGTTATGATTCGAGAAGTAAGTGAAGGTCGAGAGTAGTGGTAGGAAATTTCTCTATTTCGTAACTCTGATGGTTTTTGTCTGGTTACAATAGGAATGGTCAAAGTGCAAAGTGGGAGTGCCGAGAGCGTGAAATCCAGGTGAGTGGGTTAATACTTGCTATGATTAAATATCTGTTATTGACTTTTTGCATCATAGTGGAAATATGTTGTATATCCAAGTTTGAAGAGGATGATGTGGAACGATGAGGTATAAACAAATGTAGAACGTGTCTGGTAATGTATATAATTATATTTTCTTATTTTTTCATGAATGGAGGTTATATGATGGATTGTGAATGGCATGTGAACCGAGTTGAATAATTGTTTTATATTATGGGTTATGTTATATACATGCTATGTTGCTGGAACCACATTGATTATGTTGTGGCTTGAATTGTAAATGACTGAGTTGTGTATGTGGCTCAAGATTATGATTGAGAATGTTTTTATATGTGATTGTGATTGTGTTTGACTGGAAAGGAAAGGCATGGTGGTGCACCCCATGGAGAAATCTATGTGAAGCTATAAGGGTGGAGAATATAAATGGAGCGATAAGGGTGGATGCGGTGGGGGCCGCGGGCAACGATCCAGAAGTATTCTGGACGACCCGGTTGGTACGAAAATTGTGTGTGAAATTGATTTCATCGATTGCTGTTGTGAATTTTGAATTTTGTTGAAATGCATTTGATTCACTTGGATATTGTTGTGAAGTATTATAAATAATATTATATCATATGATGATCGATCTACGTATGATTGCTGCATGTTATCATTATGATGCATGATTTTTATTTTGTCATAGTATTGTGTTATCTACTCACTGGGCACGTGGTTTGCTCATACCCCTCTTATTGATATTTTTTTCAGGGTTGACAGCTGAAGGTAAATATCGGAACAAGGAATTATGGATCCTTAGTCCATAATTACCTTTTCATTTGTTCAGGATAAAGGTATAATAGTTAAGTTTTATTCTAAGTTGTATAAATCTAGAAATCTCTGTAATCGGGTAGGTTCATTCAGTGATGTAATGTGAGTAATTGTAGTATATATAGAGAACTCGTTTTGGTTGCATGAAAAAGAATTGTATGATTTTTAAGAGAAAGATAGGCTTACGGAGGTGAAATGAAATTCACTTTCCGTGCCGGTCACGTGCTCAAATTTTGGGACGTGACAAGTTGGTATCAGAGCTTTGGGATTAGGTCTCCTACCGATTACAGAGTAAGGTAACCTTAGTGGGATCTCCTCTATCGTGGTGAACCCGGGCACGACTATAGAGAGATTGCTCCATTGAAGGTCCTGTAGGATGTTTTCATTTCCTTTTCCTCCAAGACTTGTCTTTTCTTATGAATTATGTTTTAGTTTTAGTTTTAGACAGATATGGCTATACTTTTGAACTTGGTAAAGGAAAGGTTATTATTTGTTTGATTCCGTTGCTGTCGGATCAAATTGTATGTATGGGGCTTTATATGTTATATTCATGATTGATTTTATGTGACTGATTTCTTTTATCCTTCTTAATTTTATTATTACTATTTTTGGAGTACCATCCCATAAAAGAAACCACTGGCATTAAAAGCAGAAGGATTACATTGCAAAAAAAAAATTACTCATGCATGAGTAATCTAAAAGCGAGGTGGTCTCGGATTAGGAGGGTTGTACTGTATCATCACCCCTCGACCATTCCTTGGAGCGAGAGACAGAGCAATGTCGCGGAGGGTAGTGTAAATCCCATTCATACAATCAACACTTCTTTGTTGTTGATTGCAGAAGCACTGGGTAGACCAATAGAAGAACCTGTCTATTCTTGAAGTCATTTCTGCATGATTGCGTTTAGTTAACTTCTCCAGGTCTCCTATCATCTTTTTCAGATTTTTCACCTTCTGCTCTAGACAGGCGATTTTGTCCTCCGAGGTATGGGCCGTGCTAGTCTCCTCAGCTTCCTCGTTCTTCTTCATTTTCTTCTCCATATACTTCTCTAAAGACCCTTCAAAAGGTCTTTTGCCCTTGTCTTTGCCCAGACTTAAGTTTAAGTCGAGCTCTTCTCTCTTGGCATCCACTGTGAGATCAATGTACTTCCTTGTGGCCATGATTTGAAAAATTTAGAAATTTATGTGGGAGTATGAGAAGAGAGGAACGCTGGGAAGTTGTAGGCTCAGAGATGATTACTCTTTGTGGTGTGGTAACTGAGAACGTTGGGACAGTTCTTATAGAGGAAAAATTTGAACTTAGAGACAAAGAAGATATCTTTTCGCCGCACCCTACACGCTTAACCTATGGATTTCTGCAAGCTGGAAGCTAGGAGTCTAGGGTAGGCATGCACACCAACAACGCGTCGCATTAATGGCAAAACCAAGAAAGTCAATATTCGGTGGATTTGCGACCGATTTATACTTGGTTTTTCCATTTCTCTCGTTGGCATTTTCTGAAATTGAAGGAAGTCGACAATGTAGCCATTACAGAGTGTCTTGGATGTTTTCACGATGAACTAAAATGTATTTCTATGCTTTCTTGTATTGTTCTTGAAAGCATTCAGTTAAGTATAATATACATGATTGATTGAATTATACTGTGATTATATGTATCTAAATACATATGATATGTATGTATGTTATTCATGCATAGAGAGTGAAGACTATTTGTTATGGCCAGGAATAATATGTAATGATTCTACATACATTCAGAGAATGAGAAGTCTGAAATTTAAAAGAACTTGAATAGATGAAAATATATATAGATAATGATGTATCTCTATGTTTATACATATATACATATATGCTCGTAGAGGCAAGTGAAAGGTAAAATTTTTCTCTCACTTTATGGAACGCTTGATGTGTAGATGTGAGAAGTTTTTATTTTAATATGTATGTTTGAAAATGTGTAAGCTTAGGGCAAAGTCACGGATTAGAAACCTAGATAAGGTTAATATGAAGCTACCCATTCATGGAGTAATATCTCGATTTAGAATTATTGGATATGACAAATACAGAGTTAGGAAGTCATAAATTGAAGCGGCGATTAGTTTAATAATTTGAGCAAGAGTCAAAAGTTAGCCGAAATTTTTGAGGAAATCTTTTGTATTTGATTATATTTTGTTATTTTCTGGCATGCTTATCAGAGACTGTTGGCATTGCGTCGGATAAGGTCTGTAGGTCATCTTTAGAGTATGATGTAAAGGTTTTGTAGCCCTAAATTTCGTCTATATATAATGGATGCCCCATTACGCTGCTCACTACACTAAGAGTTTATATCTATAAGCTTTCTAGCATCAAACTTCTCCTTCTGTACAACCTTTATAGCTCAGAAAAATATGGTCGGCAATAAATCTTTCAATTTAAA
Organism: Biancaea sappan; assembly: GCA_037074585.1. Taxonomy (NCBI): domain Eukaryota; kingdom Viridiplantae; phylum Streptophyta; class Magnoliopsida; order Fabales; family Fabaceae; genus Biancaea; species Biancaea sappan. The sequence goes on along the minus strand of CM073492.1, from coordinate 31,056,427 downwards.
CTTTGAGGCTGGCAAGGTAGAGCTGGATCTAAATCTTAGCCTGGAGAATTATAAGAATAAGAGATCCATGGAAGAGTCACCAGAGGCTAAGAAAAGAAAAAGGGATGTAGTAGAGTTAGAGGATGTTAGCACAGCAACATCTTCTAATAATGAGCTTGCGCTTATGAGACAAAAGATGGAGGACTTGGAAAGACTGATAAACCGCCACTTTGAGGACCAGGGGAGATTGATAAATCGTCTCTTTACAGAACAAGAGAAGCTTTTGAACCGTCATTTTAGGGAATTGGCGAATAGAGTTGATAGACATTCGATGTTTGCAACTCAAAATTTTCGTGACCAACAAGCGAGATGTATTGACTGTATGAATGGAGTGACTTCTGCACTTCGCCAAATTTCCCAGACGTTTCCTCCAGAAACTCTTTCTAGGCTGCAACGATTAACTTCCTCCTTAAGGTCTGAAGCACCTTCTTCTTCTAGACCTGGAGCACCTTCTGCATTTCAAAAGCCTCCTCGTTCTTAATTTATCTTTTCTTTTGTTTGTACCTAAAGCTGATGTTTGATCTAATGTTTACGTATTAAAATTATCTGTTTTGTAAATCAAGTTCAGCTTGTTGCCTGTAACTTATGTATTAGAAATAAAAATATGTTGAACTTGTTATATTTTGTACTTGATTGTGAAAATTCTAAGAGAGAGAATGAGATATAAACAAAATATTGGCATTTGCTTCAATCTTGAGGTAAGTTTTGAATTCGGAGGACCAAATTCTTTTAAGGGGGGAAGAATGTAATATCCCAAGAATTTTTATGAATATTTAAAGTCTGATTTGAAGTTTAGTGAAAAATTTAATTATGTGGAAAATTTTCTTTTTGAATTAGTGAAAAAAATGTGGGAATAGAAATTTTTATTTTTAATTTAGGAATTTTTTTTCAAATTCTCAAGGACTAAAGTGAAAAGAAAAGAAAGTATAGAGGACTTTTGAGAAATGACCAAATAGGAACCCGAGAAGAAGAATAGAGCTTATGGGAATGAATTATGAGTCCGGTACCGAAAAGATGATAGATTCGAGGTTAAAATGGAGTTTGAGATATTGAGAGGGACTAAAGTGAATAAGAAAATTTGTGGGGCACCGAGGATTTAGAAACACCTGAGGTGAGATTTTATGAATTTGCTTTTGCTAGTCTTGACTGAGGGTCAATTGCAGAGCAAGTGATAATTTCACCCCGAGCGAGTATATAGGTGGCCTCACCTATTTTTTATTCATTTTTCTCCTTTCCTCTCTCTCTCTTCACTTTCTCTCCTCTCCTTCTCTCTTCCTTCTCTCTAATTTCTCTCTCTACACTCCAACTCTACAACCGGGCTTTGGAGGGTGGATCTCGGGCTACGGGGCGAGCCTCTAGAAGCCAAGCAACATAGGGAAAGCAAGGAATCGAGGTAGAAATTTCTATTTTTTAAGCTTTTCTCTATTTTCTAGTTTTAAGAGTGTTTGAGGTAAAATCGAGATTCCGGCTTCGTTTCTCGATTAAAATTGGTGATTTTGGTGTCTAAATGCTCCTTAGACATTAAGGGTGAGATCCCATGGAAGAAATCATGAAAAACGGTGAAGATTTGGTCAGATTTGGGCCAAAACCGAGAGAAATCACGAAGGGGTTGCGATCGTGGCGCCCAGGCGCCATGTGTGGCGCCTAGGCGCCAAGGTGAGATGGGAAGAAGAAGGAATTGGCGCCCAGGCGCCAGGCATGGTTGGCGCCCAGGCGCCAGGTGTACCGAAAAATTTTAGTTTATTTTTCAATCGGTCATAACTTCTTCATCCGAACTCCGTTTTGGGCAAACTTTATATCGTTGTAAAGCTCTTTAAGTCTAGTTTCCAATGATATAAGTTTCATTTGAATATTCATTACCAGTTAGGAGTTATGATTCGAGAAGTAAGTGAAGGTCGAGAGTAGTGGTAGGAAATTTCTCTATTTCGTAACTCTGATGGTTTTTGTCTGGTTACAATAGGAATGGTCAAAGTGCAAAGTGGGAGTGCCGAGAGCGTGAAATCCAGGTGAGTGGGTTAATACTTGCTATGATTAAATATCTGTTATTGACTTTTTGCATCATAGTGGAAATATGTTGTATATCCAAGTTTGAAGAGAATGATGTGGAACGATGAGGTATAAACAAATGTGGAACGTGTCTGGTAATGTATATAATTATATTTTCTTATTTTCCCATGAATGGAGGTTATATGATGGATTGTGAATGGCATGTGAACCGAGTTGAATAATTGTTTTATATTATGGGTTATGTTATATACATGCTATGTTGCTGGAACCACATTGATTATGTTGTGGCTTGAATTGTAAATGACTGAGTTGTGTATGTGGCTCAAGATTATGATTGAGAATGTTTTTATATGTGATTGTGATTGTGTTTGACTGGAAAGGAAAGGCATGGTGGTGCACCCCATGGAGAAATCTTTGTGAAGCTATAAGGGTGGAGAATATAAATGGAGTGATAAGGGTGGATGCGGCGGGGGCCGCGGGCAACGATCCAGAGGTATTCTGGACGACCCGGTTGGTACGGGAATTGTGTGTGAAATTGATTTCATCGATTGCTGTTGTGAATTTTGAATTTTGTTGAAATGCATTTGATTCACTTGGATATTGTTGTGAAGTATTATGAATAATATTATATCATATGATGATCGATCTACGTATGATTGCTGCATGTTATCATTATGATGCATGATTTTTATTTTGTCATAGTATTGTGTTATCTACTCACTGGGCACGTGGTTTGCTCATACCCCTCTTATTGATATTTTTTTCAGAGTTGACAGTTGAACGTAAATATCGGAACAAGGAATTATGGATCCTTAGTCCATAATTACCTTTTCATTTGTTCAGTATAAAGGTATAATAGTTAAGTTTTATTCTAAGTTGTATAAATCTAGAAATCTCTGTAATCGGGTAGGTTCATTCAGTGATGTAATGTGAGTAATTGTAGTATGTATAGAGAACTCGTTTTGGTTGCATGAAAAAGAATTGTATGATTTTTAAGAGAAAGATAGGCTTACGGAGGTGAAATGAAATTCACTTTCCGTGCCGGTCACGTGCTCAAATTTTGGGACGTGACAAACATAATCCATAATATAGAACAATTATTCAATAATAACATACTTCAACTATCCGCATATGAGCGAACTCAACGATCAAAGTATGATATATTTCAACTCAATTCACATGCCATTGACAATCCATCATATAACCTCCATTCATGAGAAAATAAGAAAATATAATTATATACATTACCAGACACGTTCCACAATTGTTTATGCCTCATCGTTCCACATCATCCTCTTCAAACTTGGATATACAACATATTTTTACTATGCTTCAAAAAGTCAATAACAAAGATATTTAGTCATAGCAAGTATTAACTCACTCACCTGGATTTCATGCTCTCGGCACTTCCACCTTGCACCTTGACCATTCCTATTGTAACCAGACAAAAACCATCAGGGTTACGAAATAGAGAAATTTCCTACCATTATTCCCGACCGTCACTTACTTCTCGAAATATAACTCCTAACTGATAATGAATATTCAAATGAAACTTATACCATTGGAAACTAGACTTAAAGATCTTTCCAACGATATAAAGTTTGCCCAAAACGGAGTTCGGATGAAGAAGTTATGGCCGATTGAAAAATAAACTAAAGTTTCCCGGTACACCTGGCGCCTGGGCGCCAACCCATGCCTGGTGCCTGGGCGCCAATCCCTTCTTCTCACCATCTAACCTTGGCGCCTAGGCGCCACACATGGCGCATGGGTACCACGATCGCGATCCCTTCTCGATTTCTCTCGGATTTGGCCCAAATCTGGCCAAATCTTCATCGTTTTTCATGATTTCTTCCATGGGATCTCACCCTTAATGTCTAAGGAGCATTTAGACACCAAAATCACCAATTTTAATCGAGAAACGAAGCCGGAATCTCGATTTTACCTCAAACACTCTTAAAACTAGAAAATAGGGAAAAGCTTAAGAAATAGAAATTTCTACCTCGATTCCTTGCTTTCCCTACGTTGCTTGGCTCCTAGAGGCTTGCCCCGTAGCCCGAGATCCGCCCTTCAAAGTCCGGTTGTAGAGTTGGAGTGTAGAGAGAGAAATTAGAGAGAAGAAAGAGAGAAAGAGAGGAGAGAAAGTGAAGAGAGAGAGAGGAAAGGAGAAAATGAGGAAAAAGAGGTGAGGCCACCTATATACTCGCTCGGGGTGAAATTATCACTTGCTTTTCAATTGACCCTCAATCAAGACTAGCAAAAGCAAATTCATAAAATCTCACCTCAGGTGTTTCTAAATCATAGGTGCCCCACAGATTTCCTTATTTCACTTTAGTCCCTCTCAATGTATCAAACTCCACTTTAACCTCGAATCCATCATCTTTTCGGTACCAGACTCATAATTCATTCTCATAAGCTTTATTCTTCCTCTCAGATTCCTATTTGGTCATTTCTCAAAAGTCCTCTATACTTTCTTTTCTTTTCACTTTAGTCCTTTAGAATTTGTAAAAATTTCCCAAATTAAAATTTTGAAATTTCTATTCCCAAATTTCCTTCACTAATTCAAAAAGAACATTTTTTATGTAATTAAATTTTTCAATAAACTTCAAATAGATTTTAAATATTCATATAAATTCTTGGGATATTACACCTCCCCCTTCCATTCCATTTTCTCCCACCTACAACAAGAGCTTGAGGAGGAAGCCATGGAAATCAGGACAAGTGATAAGTGTTTCCTCCTTTCCATTTCCTTATTCTTCCTTTCTTCAAGATGCAACCCTAGGAAGTTAATTTTGAGAAATGCTTCTGTGGGTTGATTAAGGGAAGATTATTGTTCTAAAATGTTATTGAGTAAGTAAAGAACAAGGAATTAAGGGAATGATTATGTAAGGAATGTGATTAAAAGCATATGAGATAAAAAGAGTGGTGGAAGTTAGGGTTTATTATGTAAATTAATGGTTCAAGCTTAGAATTATGGAATTAGCTTAGGGGGTTTTTGTGCTAAATTGACCCTAGAACATTAAGGTAGAAACCCCATTGAAAGAATCATAAAAAATGATGAAGGATTTATGATTTTGGGCTGAAAATCACTAGAACTCAAAGTGAGATTTGAAGAACTAGAACCGGGTACCCAAAGTGCCAGCTGTGGTGCCTAGGTGCTAAGCCTCTGAGAGATGGCTAAGAGATGAAGGGCTGGTGCCCAAGGCGCTAGGGTGCCACCCTCCTGATATGTGTTAAGTGTGTGATTTTGATTTTTTTCCTCATGTTTTCTTGATTCTTAGATGTTAGGAGATGATTTGATAGTTCAGGATTTGTTTAGGACATTCTTTGGAGGCCGTAAGTACTTCAAGTCCTGGTTGATAAAGTTATGTGAAAATTTTGATGATATATATGCCTCATGGTTGGAATTTCTAATTACTCTCATTTAAATAAATGTCATAATTGATTGGGAAAAGTAAGCACTAGGAAGCATAGGAATTTATGAAAGTTACACAAGAAAAGCTAATGACCCTATTTGAAGAACACAAGTGATGTGCAAATTTTGATCATATGTGATTACTAAGCCTTGATTTGTCTCTTGGATGATATAAATAGTGGAATGTATTCTCTTCTATTCTCTTGTACAATTCGTGGTGGTAGAAGTCATTTTTGGCAATATCATGAAATAGAAATTTGAAACTTCTTAGTGGTGGATATGCTAATTTTACTTTCTTTGTGAATGCTAATCTCTCTTCCTTTCCTTGAGATGAGAAAATCTTGCCTATTATAACATATCGGATTCCCCTTCCACGAGTAACGATGTGCTTGGATTATGAGATAACTAGCGATCGGGAAAGTTTAAAGGAAATTGTGATTACTTGTGAATGTTAGGTTATGTTAAATCTTCCACTATTTCTAGATAATTACATTTTATTAATATGTTCTTATTATACTTTTACCCTGTGAGTAAATGTTACGTGATGGGCCACATAATGTGGGCGAACAATTCTTATCATATTATGTCTAATGTTTAGATGCTTTAATATATAAATGCACATAGGGCATTGTTAATTTCCCAATTAACATGATTTTTGTGCACTTTTTCTTAACATATGAACCTTGATTTTGCTTGAATTTTTCTGATGTAATTCTTTTGGCCTTAAGATTTTCTAATTCAAAATTCCTTAAGCTCAAAGTTACCTTCTTGATTTACCCTCTTTTTTATGCTAATAATTGGTGTTTGATCTTGCATTTCAAGATACAAAGAAGGACCACCAAATAGAGAAAAGGAAACCATATTGAGAACAAGAAATTAGAAGAATAATGGAAGAAATAAGCTAGCACTGGAGTAGCTGCAGCAGTGAGGATATGCCACTGCAGCACCAACGTCCAATAGCCAGCGCTCGACGCTAAAGTAGCAAATTTTCTCCCTCTCTTCTTGCTTCTAAAAGGGTCTAAAGAGACTCTTACTATGGAAATCCCTTTTTTAATCCTACTCTTTTATTTCTAAGTTTTAGGGCAGGCTAGGGGTGTTTAAGTAAATTTTTCACTGATTTTTCAGTTAAAACTGACTTACTTTGCATTTCACCAGGCCATTAGTCGACTGATTGCTTCTCGATAGTCGACTGATGAGCAATTAGTTGATTGATTCACTTTGATTAGTCGACTGATTGTTTCAAAACCTAAAATTTTATTCTGACAGAAAGTAATCAGTCTATTGATCTCTTCTCATTAGTCAACTGATTATAGATATCAGCAATTTGATCTGATTTTTGATACTATTAGTCGACTGATTATTACCATTAGTCAACTAATTCCCACATAACTTCATTTTTCTTCTACTCTTAGCTCATTTATTCTAATTTTTCATGTCTTTTCTTGATTACTTGCTTCTAGGCATCTAAAGGCATAAATAACTTAATTCTATCATTATTTGAAATTTAGATAAGAAAAAATTGGAATGTTACATATATAAGAATGAACAGAAGGATCAGTGGAAACACTCTCCATTAGAGAAGAGATGCTCTAATACCATGAAACTTCTAAGAGAATTGAAGAAAGAACTGAATGTATTCAATATTATTCATACTTGCAAGACAACTGAAAAAGAGTATTTATAGGAATAAAAGAAACTAATGAGTATAACAGAAAAACCAAAACAAACTGGTCTTAGCAGATTCTAACAAAATATGATAGGTTGTTACTTAGCTAACAATCTATCTTAGTATTCTAACACATATATATCAAATAATTCCATGTATAAATTCCACATATTTTTGTTCATTTTTGTTCTTATGAAAGTAAACTAACCAACATCAAACAATATCCATATATTGAGTCCTAAAACTTATAGGAGCTAATAAGAAATCTAGAATCAATTAACCTAGCTAATTAACTGCTTCTGAACTGTGTATGGTACAGTTCTTGAGTTCATACTTGCCCGTGGTTAAATCATCTAAAGGGGATTATGAATTCCATAAGCGGAAATTACCTTAATTAACTATAAATTAAAAAAAGTGGTCTTCTGTTTTGATAAGATCATAAGAAATAAGAATAGCTTTTGACAGTTACAATTCCATGTCCACCAACATTTAACTATATAGTATTAATAGTATTGTGATGTTGTGATTCTTATCTTAGCCTTATTTGAAAAAGATTGTTATTATATATAAACTTTCTGCTAAGCCATAATGCTCAATCATGATGCTTGTTGGTGGTATTAGGCCTAGTGGTTTACCAAGTCAATGAACCAGCGAAAAAAGTAAATCCACGTGACAAATTAGTAATTACGTAGGAAACATATAAAACTAATGTTTTAATTTGTTGACATGCTTCAAATTTGATTGATTAAGCCCAAACTGATTAAAAGCGAGTTGGGTTTTGCTAATTGATTAGGCTGCTTCCAACAAAGGCATATGAAAAAGTACAGATAATATAAAACCAAATATTTTCGTCCCACTGATTTTTTCCCTTTTCTTTTAAAAAATAATAATAACCTGTTCGATTGTTTCAAAAAAGTTTTAAATAAGGAATATTTTGATGAAAATTTTAACTGTAATACCCGTTAATTTCAGAATATAATTCGTTTAAGAGTATTTTAGAATTCTACAACGTTACTTTAGTTATTTATTTTGGTCATTTTTAATTTTCATATTTAATTGTTCTCTTTGAATATTATTTATGAAAATTGAGTTAAATGACTGGACTAAATATTTGCACAATGAGGGATATATTCTAAGAATGGTGAAATTCATGGAAAAGTGGTTGCAGAATGGTCAATTAATCCATTTATTGTAAATTGACTGGATGGGTTTGGATGTTGGGTTATGGATACCCATGGGTTATTGAATAACCCATTAGAAATATTTAATATAAAGTTTCAATAGTAACCTCATATTTTTCGCTCAGCCGAAGGAAGCAGAAAAGATTCTTTCTCAGTTCTTCATTTTCTTCTCAAATCCTTTCCTTGATCTTCAGAAGTTCGATTATTTGTTCGGTTCAAAAGCTTTGTAAGGATCAAAGGTAAGCTTTAATCCGATTATTTTCCTTAAATTTCAGTTTATGTAGAAGATCAGAGGAGGTTTTGTTCTTGAAGATTTTGATGATAATTCATGAATCTCAGTTGTTTTAGAAGTTATATTTGAGTTATAATCGGTTAAAAGAGTTGAAATTCTGGTTTTGAAACAAGAAAGGAAAGGATGAATTTTTGAAAGATTTTTCTGCAAAACCGAGTTACTGTAGCGACCAGGGATTTCGAAACAAAATCTGGAAAATTTTCTTCGGGTTACTGTAGCAGTACTGTAGTGTCGGCAGTCAACGGTACTGTAGCAGTCAACGTTACTGTAGCGAACCGGTACTGTAGTGAACCGTTACTGTAGCGAACCGACACTGTAGCAAACCGTTACTGTAGCAAACCGTACTGTAGCAACCCGTTACTGTAGCAGTCAGAAAATTTTACGTATTTTCGTGATTTTGTTTCCTTTCTTATGATTCCTTGTAATATGTTTTACTAGGAAATTTTCCTACACAAATTCTAGTGTGGAACAAGGTAAACTTGGACAAACATCAAGGTGAGTGAATAACCTTGCTCAGCTACTTTGATATTACTAGTCAAAGTACAATATAAGTCCCATTTACAATATTATTTGGATAATAAGCAATTAATTTTTCATATGGGAGTATATGATGATCAGTAGAAATAAGAGTATGAAGAAACTATTTATTTCATGACAATTGTACTATGTGATGAATTCTCACTATTTTATTAATGAGTAAAGATCTACGGGATCTAATACACGAGTGTGAAAGGGTTAAAGTCCCATACTACTCGGTGTATATCTAAGAAATCTTATACACGAGTGTGAAAGGGTTAAAGTCCCATACTACTCAGTGCATATCTATGAAATCTATACACGAGTTGAAAGGGTTAAAGTCCCATACTACTCGGTGTATATCTATGAAATCTTATTCATGAGTTTGAAAGGGTTAGAGTCCCATACTACTCGATGTATAAGATAATTAATTATATGAGTAAATGTGGTATTTGTACTTTTGATATTTTATATAGTACAGTTATTTACTTACTGAGTTTTTAAATAAACTCACACTCCCTATGATTATTTTTTTCAGATACAGAAAACAGAGAAGAAGAGAATCTATTTGAAGATTAGAAGCCCCTTGGGATTATTCTCTATTTCTGTCTGGTGGGACACCAGTACTTATTAATGTGGATATTAGAAAAGCTCTGTATTTTCTATAGGTCTCCTAGGCTTGCGATGAGATAGAAATATCAGACTATGTATGTCTATATTTGCTTATCAGATGAATATAATTCTGTAGTGTGGAATGAATGATTAAGGTTGAATGTAAAACCTTACAGAATATATGTATATAACGTATGTTTGAGAATTATATCAAATGAGTAGTATCTTTTCACATACTCAATTTTTGAGATGTGACATTAACTGTCATACTTAGATAATCATCTTGGTGAGTATATGTTGAGAATATTCGGAGCGCTTTTTTCATATATAAAAAAAGTAGAAGGGAGAAATTTTTGTATGTGGCGCTATGACGGCACGTGGAAAATAAAAAATCCTTGAAGGATAATTGTAATTTATAAAAAAAAATCCCTATAAATTGTGAAAAGGCCTTTATATTAAATTAAGAATAATAATTAAAAAGTTAAAAAATAATATACGTATAATATCATGTTGGATTTGATGAGTTTTTTCCTGGATATACATATCCTGTGACTTTATTAATTGTTTGGATCATTAATTGTTTAAAGGATTTGGCTTTAATGCTTTCTAGTGACTCTATTAGAGCTTCAACCCCAATATTACTATCCACTGTATAGAAATATGATTCCATACTTTTTGGTTCATATGAAGTTGACAACAAGAAGCCTTGCTGCTTCAAAAACTTGGTGCTTTTAAAGGATTTGGATTTTTTGCTAGGTGACGCATGGCCAATAAATTACTAGGCGAATTTGAGCTGTTAATCTTTAATATTAATGACTTTGATTTTAATTTTTTTGAAAAAAATAAAAGTAATCTATTCTAACTATCTCAATCGTTAATCTTTAAAAATTAGTGGTCTAAATTTTAAGAAAAATTTTTTCCTTAAAAGATTTTTATACTAAAACCTTTGGACATTAATGACTCAGCTTGGCCTAATATTCTATTGGGCGCACGTCGCCTAGCAAAAAATTTGAATTCATTTTCAAATGATTCTCATAAGAAAATAAAGTTAGTGAGAATATGAGATATCCAAACTCCAACGTTTTCTTTTCCTGCTTCTTCTTCTTCTTCTTCTTCTTCTTCTTCTTTTTTAATTTTTGTTTTAATTTTGCTGGTGACTGAGTTGCAAAGTGATGAATTAATCATAACTCATGAGGAAGGTTATGAGACCGTAGACTTAAAAGGAATTCAAAGTCTTTTAAATAGGGATCACAAGAAAGTAAGAAACTGATAAAATCGTAGGCCCTTTCAACTTTGAACTTGAAACCGATATGGGTCTTCTCTTCTACGAGTTCAAAACTGGTCCCATAATATATATAAACAACCTTCACGTTCTGCTGCAGATATTTTATTTTACTTTTCTCCGTTTTCAGAAGTATTTTCGCTCTCACGTACCAAGTAAAGTTCTGGAATTTATCTCAACACCTTGACTTTTTTTTTTTTTAAATACAAGGGACTTGAACCCTAATCTCTAAACTCACAATACCTAATTTCATACCACTTGAGATATAAACTTGGTGGTGACCTTGACTTTTTTAATTTCTAACAAAACACTAGATATGATCTTTTTGTTTTTCTTATTATGGTTTGTGTTACAACTGGGGTGCTCGTCAAGTAATTTTATTTGGTTTGAGATTTGACTTTGTCCTTGTAAATGGTATTTTATATTTTAAGTATATAGTATTCAATTGCAAAATAAAAATTAATATCCTAATATTTTACAGTCATAACTATTATGTAAATTTCGTTTTTTTAATGTCTTATAAATGTATCAGTATATTTGAATGCTTTAGAGATTTTAAATTTCTATTTATCAAGCACTAAAAGATTTATTTCCTAAAAATAGCATTCAGTTGTTTTTATTCCATAAGAACCTAGATGTGGCGTTTTGTTGAATTGTAATGTTGTAAACTCATGTGCACAATTTATGGCAACGATAACATAAAATAATTTAACTCATTTCACCAAACAAAAAATCTGATAACTCATTTTTTGAATATTCCACTGGCCAAATTTACACACACACACACACACACACACACACATATATATACATATTTCACCAAACAAAAACTCTGATGACTTATTTTTTGAATATTCCACTGGTCAGTACGTCGAATCCAACGCTTCATGGCCCATTATTTTTTATTTTGGCAGTGCTTTATTAATTGAAGCTTTGAATTTAATTTCAATGAAATTGAAATTTCAGACTCAAAAAAGAAAGAATGGGAATCAAATTCAATCAATAAAAAAATGAAAAAGAAAAAAAATACTCAATTGGCATTAGGTATTACATAACGTGAAAAGGTTCAGAGTTTTGGAGCTCGAACTCTGTAATTATCGACTAATTTGGAGATTCATAAATAATTATTAAAAATAAACTTTACACAACTTTTAAGCACGTTTAACGAAAAAAAAAAGACTCAAATTCTCTTTTCACAGAAAAAAAAAAAAAAGAGTTCTAACTCCTCATAACTCAGCGTTTGCATCATCAGAACCTTTGGGCCACTCTTGGCCTAGTTGGCCCATTAAAGGAATTGGGCCCATGGTCTAACAATGGACTTTCTCATTCTGATTCATTGACCTATTCGATCCATGCAAGAAGTACAGAATATTATTTCTATCTAGGACTAGCTAGGTAATTTCAGGTTATTTACATGGGTCTGTATTAATTTTTTTTACTTCAATTATTTTTTTTTCTAGGAAACAATTTAGATGAATTTTCAAGTTAGGAAACTTTAATTATGTGAGTGCATGTTTCGACTTATAAAAAAAATACTGGTACTATCATTGCTAAATAAGGACATATAAACATATAATTTGTCATTGCTAATGATTTTGAGAAGTTTTGGAATAATAAAGATATGTTTTATTGGTGTATGCTTTTAAAGTTTATTTGAGTGTTTGACACTTTGTCTTAAAAAATGAAAAAAAGAAAAACCCAGTCAACTAGCCAACTAGGCCCTTCCAGAAAGCCCGTCTAATATAATATAAACTGATAAACATTTGCTACATAATTTCATTAAAAAGATTGCTCTACAAATTAACAATATATCAATCTTTGACGCTTTTTATAAATGGAAAAAAAAAAAATATATATATATATATATAATTACTGTGTAAACTTTCACGCACTTACACTATTAAAATATTTTTTTTTATAAAATATGATTTCGACATATCCCACCATCAAATTATAATTTATTATCATGTTAATGAGTTGGACGTTGATTTTAGGAAAACTAGATTTTGAAAAATATTTACCTAATGTATATTTTAAATCAAAATATATACTAATGAAATATATAATTTATGAGCTTGATTTACATTGAAATGCTTAATGAAACATATAATAGTGAATTTTGGGGGAAAATTGTCATATAAAATGTTATTCAAATCAATTAATATTGAACATTGATATTAATCGATCCCCATTTCATATGGTTAGCGTGCCCATGTGTGTGATTGATTTTCAACTTAAATATCCATAAAAAACCTATTCAAAATTTGACCATGTAAATTAATATTAATAATATTTTAGACAATATTTTAACTATCACAGTGATAGAAGTCACAATTCTTTGTAATAATTTATGATTCACCCACAAACAAACATCTTACACGTGTATTTTGTGTTTCGAGCACAATAAAATATATGATTGACTCAACATTAGGGTAATTGAGCCGAAAGCAATGATCTACATTCTCACTTCGAATAAATTATTAATTTGTTACAGCATGTGTGTACTGTTTAGAGAGGAATCATTGATTCTCTGTGCCTTTCATTTGAAGAAATTGGACACACATACAATGTATAAGGTTTTTATGAAAATGAAAAGGAAATGTATCAATTTTGAATTGCTTAGATTTAAGTTGAAGGTCATGAATTTGTTAAATATATATAAGACTAAACTTAGGCATGTGTAAAGAAGACCGTTGGAAGCGCCAGTTAGGAGAGTTGAACAGATGGTTTGGAGCCCTATGAAAAAAGGTCGAGGAAGACCAAAAAGGACACTTAGAGAAATTATTGAATGAGACCTTTTAGTAAATGAGATATCTAAAGAGTTGGTCATTGATAGAGCTCAATCGCGTCGTGCGATCCATGTAACCGACCCCACTTAGTGGGATAAGGCTATATTGTTGTTGTTGTATATATATATAAGACTAAACTTAGAGCTCTTCTTTGGATAGGGTTAATCTCCCAATTAGTCACTTCTAATCTGATAGTAATGGTTGGAATTGTTGGCTGAGAGATTTCTACCTTACCAATTAACTCGTACCAACCTGCTCAATCAGTTAAATAATTTTATTTTTAATGATGCCTATATTAAATATTTAGACTCAGCTTTATTCAATTATGAAGAGATTTCATACTTTGAAGTTTTAAATTGAGTTCATAATTTTAAAAAATGTAGATAATATGATTATTTTTATTTAATATTATTAAGAAAAGACTAACCTACCAACTTAATCTAATCCAAACTAACCTTTTTAAATACATATTATTGGATTAGTTTGGTTTAACTTTTAAGTAACAATTTTTAAAATCCAATCCAACCCAACTCATTATCACCTCTAACTAACTTAATTCTTTATATTTTTTGTTAGATTATTTTCAAATACATGACCCATGTAATTAAGGTTTAATGATATTAATTATTAAATTCACATAATATAAAATTGAATGATCTAAATGATAAGTTTTTAATAAATTAGAGCCTTCTTGTGATGGTTGAGAGGCTATTATGTAATTAAAAATTTTATAGGGGTCAAAAAGTAATTTATCTATTTTACTCTGATTTCAAATTTAAAGTAACGGTAATAAAAAGAAAAGAATGTCGTTCAGAAAAGTGACCATTGTTACTGTTTCCCCTCCTAACCATCAATGAGATCAATAGGCAGTAATTCAGAGAAAAGAATAAGGATTCTAATTCGCCAAAAGAAGTATAGATCCAGGTATGTTTATGGTTCAGTCTTGTGTGAATCATGAAAGTCAAGATCTCTAATTTTGGATTGTATCGACTTACACCTTTATCATTAAATTTTTTACTGAAAATATAACATGTTAAGAGAATGAATCATACAATATTAGACTACAAAAAATATACAATTATTTTTAATGATCATACACTTGTTATGCTCAAATTAAAAAAAATAGGAAAGAGAATAGACTTATATATCTCTATTAAAAAATAACATGTTTTAAATTTTTTTTTTGAAGAATTAAAATGCTGAAATGTAAGAAAATATACAATTATTTTTTAAAATTAAACGCTTTGATTAAAGAATCATACACATGCATAACATAAAGATGTAAACTGAAATAAGTTTTGTCCATGAATTAATATCATCCCTTCAAGCTTGCATCGAAAGATCTCCCGGGAAAGCAAGGCGAATCCTTCCAATCCTGAGAATAAATCTTGAGTATTCCCATGGCCTTCTCTTTGAGATACGTGGGATGATCTGTCTGCAGCAACATGCACAGCTTGTCCACAGTCCCCATCGTGAGCATCTCCTGCACCACCACACGCGACGCACACGACGACTTGCATATCACTGACAGTATGGACACCGCACTGTCATTCACCGCCGGCGATATTCTCAGTATTCTCTCCGTCAACACCGCAATGCCTCCTCTGTGACGCACAAGCTCCGCTCTCCCAAACGCAGAACTACACAGATGAAACAGTACCCCGAAAATCAACTCTGTGGTTTTCTTCTCCAACGTCCCCAATTCAATCTCGATCAATTCGAACACCGCATTAGCTTCCACCATCATCTTCCGATTCCTCCCCACTGAACAAGCCGCTAATAACACTTTCAAAGCAGAGTTCATCCCCTGTTGGGTTATCCCGTTTCTTAAGATGTTCACGATTCTCTCAAAGAATTCGGGTTTGAGTGTCTCCAGAACCCTAGGATGGGCATTCTGGATGATGGTTTTGAGTACCGTAACGGCGTGGGATTTCACAGCTGTACTATTCTGTGTTATTTCGCAGCCGAGAATCCACGTGAGAGAATCCAGAATTTGGTTATTCTCATTCAGAAGCGTGTTGATTTCCTCAGGGGGGATCTTAACAAACTGTAACAAACTCACAGCCTCTTCGAGACCGTCGTCGATGCGGGCTCTGTTGAAACAGGACGAAACGATCTTGACCATGGCCTTAGGCACACCGGCTTCCATCAAACACCTTCTGTTCCTCTCATTCTCCGCTGCTAACAGCTCCAACTGTCTGAGAGTCTTGAGATGCAAGTGGGGGTGGCGGAGACGGGTGAGGATTTTGAGGATGTGGAATTTCGTGAGGGGGGATTTGGGAGTGGGGATGCGATCGACGCCGTGGGCGGCGTTCTGGGTGCACCAGGCCTGGATGAGACGGCGGAGGGTGTGGTTGGGGGTCAAGTCGGAGTGGGGAGGCAGGGGCTGTTTGGTGACAGGGCAAGTGGTGTTGTTGCTCTGGAAGAGCCAGTGCTCGATGCTGTCCCGGTCGTAGGTTATTCCGGTTACGGCCGTGACGGGGTCTTTCATAATCTGGAGCGATATGGGACATATGAAATACTGAGGGATTTCAATTTCAAGTTCGTCCATTGGGGGTGGAGGAAGGGTGTGAAACTGAAAGGAGAAATGGAAGAGGAGGGGGAATCAATTAGGGGTGGAGTTGAGTTGAAGGGGGTAGCTGGCGGTAAGAGAATGCGGCTTGTATGAGTATTTGTCTATATTGACAATTATGAGAAAGGGAGAATTGGGTTTCGTTAATTAGAGTGTGGTCTACGGTCATACCAAGAATATAAAAAGGTGACGTTGAATTTGTAGAATATGCAGTGTTCTTTCTACGTTCTGAGGGACCGTTCGGCGGTCAAAGCAATTAAAAGTGGGGATGTAACAGCAGCAGCAGCAGCCTAATTAAGCACACGGAATTGTAGGGTATTCAGTTTTCTTAGTGTAGGGCAATGTACCCTGTTGGCTGTAGGGGTTTCATGTTTGAGGTTCAATTGGGATTAATGGGAACAGGGACACTTACACTTGGCCGAGTAATTAATTAATTTAAATATCTTAACTTCTAGATGGAAAAAAAATAAGTATTATGAAAGTTGTAAAAATTTTATAAATTTTCAAAAATTAATAGTCTTAAGTTACAGCCATATATATATATATATATATATGTATATATATATATAATGGTAGCAAAAATCCAAGCTAAATCATATTAATAACAAATTAGAAGATTGTATTGGCTAAATATAACAGAGGCCTCAAAGGAAAACTGAGACAAAAAACGAGAAAAAAAATCCTTAAAAGAAACTCTGAAACTTATTTAGGGATTTAGAGAAAAAGCATATATCAACATTACCAACCAAATGAGACAAATCAAGGTATACCGTTGGAACTTTTGAATTCGTTTCATCTATTCATTATCGGATCATTTTGATAGGTATTTGCATATTTTGACTGTAAACGAGTTCCGTTTTCTCCAAAATTACTGGTAGTCCCAAAACTCTCTTGAAGGAATGAAAACCAAACAATATCAACATGAAAAAACAACAAATAAAAGGAAAAAAACTTACAAAAAAAAAACTAGATCTTGACACATATCTGAAAAACAAACACTCTTACAAAGGGGAGTTAGATCTGAAACCAGATCTGAAAATTAAAAAAAAAAGCTAAAAAGTGAGAGGAACAGTTTAATATAAAGAATAAAATGAAAAAATAAATACTCATCCTGAAATCACAAATTAATAATTTTAAATTGATGTAAAATCCATTCATACAAAAATTTAAAAAAATTATTAATTTGTGTTATGAATTTTGTATCAATTTAAACTATTGATTTGTGTTATGAATTCTATATAATTAAGTTATTGATATGTGGTATAATAGTGAATTATTTTCTCTTCTTGTCCTTCACGTTAAATCATTCTTCTTAACCAATGTTTGTTGGTCAAGTGATTTATGCTTGTTTCCTTTAAATAATATCTCAAGTTATTATCCCAAAGAAAAAACAAATTGCAAGTTTGAATTTTGTAAATTAAAAAAATTTTGTATTTTTGTATTCTGACCTGTCGAATTAGTCAAAATCTAATGACTTTTCAGATTTTGGTAATTTAAACAAAAAATAAAATAATCACAACTCTCTCTCTCTCTCTCTCTCTCTCTCTCTATATATATATATATATATATATATATATATATATATACACATAAATATATCCGCCTGGGGGGGAGTAAATTAATGCTTTAGAACCTTAGTGAGAAACTGAGAATAATGAATCGTTTCCAAGGGATGGCAGGGATGCTTATTAATTATTATAACTGAATCTGATCACGACCATATGTCAACGATCATTTTGCTGCTTGTGAATTTCATGAACAGAATAAAATACTAGTGTTTCACATGCAGGAGTCAGTCGACACCATTGTTATATTATACATTCCCAATTGTTTGGCCACAAGGAAGACATTATTAAGGAAGACATTATTTTCTTTATTGTTCTTAACGATTATTAAAAGAAAACTATTGGAAAGGCTCTTTTATTTATTTATTTATTTTTAAATTGTTTCCCTTGAATTGATAGGGATGAATTAATTACACAAACCGCCGCATTCTCCATCCATGTAATGATGTAAACATTACTCGCTCCTTTCTACCCTCGGTCATTTGTTTAAAATTATTATTATCAAGATGATTTTGATTTAAATCTTTAGATTTTATGATTTTATGATTTCGAATAATTCGAACGATTTTAATTTTATGTAAGATTTAAATTTATTAATATTATATAATTATACCATTACTACTCATAATTTGTTTAATTTTTAACTTAATTTAGTGAAAGTTAACAATTAAATATAATATTGTAATTTTTGAAAAAAAAAAGTCTATTTGGTGAAGGAAAAAAAGATATTTCTAAATACAATAGAAAATTAGAGTTGCCCTCTATTTTTTTCTTTACTAATTGTATGAAATTTAAGCTTGTTATATTAAAATATAATGACTGTTTGATGATTTTGTATTATTTACAAAATTTATATAATTATATATATATTTTTATATTTTTTATAAAATTTTACGATTCTTGATTCCACTATACAATTTAATCTATTCTATATCTCTTTTCAATCTTATATAAGATTTCGATCTCGACAATAATATTTGAAATTAAAATTATAGGAATAAAATAATTCGTAAAATATAAACAAATAACTGAACATAACACTACTTAACACCTACCTATACTGCTCACCTTTAAATTCAATAATTTACAAGATATCTTCAATATTTTTTATTGGTACAGAGAAGAGATAAAAGACCCAAATATCTTGAATTCTTGAATTATTCAAATTTATTTATTGAAGTTAAAAATATTTTTTTAAAAAAATCAAAATATAGCAAAGTAAACGATTCAACTCACTTTAACTAACTATTTTACCAATTTTATTTGACTTGCCTTCTCGAAAGACTGGACATTGCTGTCTGTTGATATTTGTTTTGAAAAGAAAACCCTAATTTTACAAAACCATCTTGTCAGACAGTTACCATATTTACAGCCTGACGGCAATACTAATTTAGGGGTGGTATGATCTTGAAAGGCAAAAACGTCATAGTATGTAGCTGTTCGCTGGGTGAACTAATGACAACAGATCAGCACTTATTTATTACAATATTATATATAAATGCCTCAGACCACGTAGAATTTGAACTCTATGCAGTACAATGTAGAATTTGAAATTTGCTCTTGCTGGTACCAAAATTCCATAATTTTGTTATGTAATTATAGTTGTTTGTTTTGAATTACACATTACGATTGAAAGTTTTTCTTAATCATAATGATTTAATGCAAAATAAAAGCACAAAAATGTGCAAGGCTTCTAGGCTATACAATGTGAAACGTTAATGCGTTTCATGAGATCCGAGAGTCAGTCCCAGTGGGCACTCCCAGTCAAAAGGACGACCCAAGTAAACGTGCAAGTTTACTCACGTTAAGGCCTACTTCCAACAATTATATGTTGTTTTGTAGTTGCACGCGGTTTTTCTTCTACTTTTTCCTGTGTTTGACATTATATTTAAAATAATTTATAATTTATTTGACTAATTTATAATTTTATTTGACTAAAATAGATGTATTTGGTAAATAAACTTATTTAAATAACTTATAACTTATAATTTATAATTTTTATATTTTTCTTTTTCTTTATATTTATTATTTTATTAAAATTAATTTAATTTATTCTACCCTTATTTATCATATGTATATAAAATATAAAATATAAAATATATATATATATTATAAAATATTATAATATATATAATTTAATTTAATATATATCTATCTATATATTTAATTAATTGCATATATAATAATTTAAATTAATTTAATTAAAAATAATATGTTTATTTTGTATTATTTGATATTACAAAATATTATATAAGTATGTCTTTTTATGTCAAATACTTCTAATTTAATAAACTAACTTAACAACTTTCAAATACAAATTAATTTTTAAACTTTTTGTTAACTTTGCCAAACAGAATCTTAGTAACTTTTTCGGTTTTGCCAGTTTGCTATTCTTTGAATTTACTTTTCATATCTCTTATAATTTCTTTCCATTGTAGTTGGGGAAATACTAAAAGATAAACAAATAATTAGTTGAGTATTTAAAGGGATTCATAGCCAGTTAGCATAATCTAATTTAATTATTTTGGATAAGGGTAAGTGCATAGTTTTAGGAATCGATTTAATCATTGATATGGATCGGTTTTAGGGTCACTGGTCCAACCGTTGGATCAAAAAATCAATTATTGAACAAGAGAATATATATATATATATATATATATGCTCATCAATAAATATCAAAATAAGTAAAACAAATAATTTATATACAAATTTAATCATCAAAATATCCTTAAAAAAATACATTTTAAAATAATTTTAGCACAGAAATATCATATTTAATAAATAAATAAATAAATATAATCTTTTATAATTATATTAATAAATTGTAAAAATAAAAATAAAAGTAATTTATTTTTAAACATCTGATGTTATTTAGTTATTTTTAATTTTATATGATATTATAAAATTTGTTATTGTTGTTGTTCAAATTTTATGAATTAAAATAATTTCAAATAATATAATGATATAATATACATAAAATAATAACATTTTATGTTTCAAAATATCATTATTATTTCTATATATATTTTTTGGCGCACTTATATGATAATTATATCTTTTTTTGTAGTTAAAACATCAATTTTCTTCTATGAATTACTAGGTTCAATATATGTTGGTTATATCTTTTTTTTTCTTATATATGATTTTTTTTTGTTGAAATCTAAAAGAAAAAGTTAGAGTCGAGTTGCCGGTCCAAAAACAATGGGTAAGTAAGTGAGCTCGGCTTAGTTTTCAAAAGTTAACTTTATAAGGATCTATTTAGTTTGTAAAAACATTTTTTATTTTCACTTTCAATCTTTATTTCTTGAAATATTGAAAATATCTTTTTGGTGTTGTCAAATTTGCGCCTATTTTAAGAAATTTTTTCAAGAAAATATTTTTATTAAACTTAACTAAACGCATTTTCAAGCCTATTTTTTATTTTTAGTAAAAATAAAAACAAAAAATATTCAAACCAAATAGGCCATAAGCAGATTGAGAGTATTATATACCATCCACTCAACTTATAATTTAAGTAGTATATATTAAATTTGTGGATTTAAGAATTAAGGTTTGAGCTTGTTAAGTTCTAGATTTAGCACCATTTTAATGCTAAATGCCCTATTTTTTTGTCTCTTGCTTTGACTTGTGTTTCTTAGCATTTTTTTGAATGTTTTTAGTATAGTTTATGTTTTATTAAATTTTAGATTTGTTTGAGTAATTTCATGTTTCTAACCTGTAGTTTATTGATTATATTTGTCGTTTGGTTTCGACTGAGTTGCTGAGGAAGTTGCCCATGAGGTTGCTGCTGTTCTGAAGCTCTGAAACATCATTTTCTGTCATCCATCGCTATAGCGGTGGATCTGTGTCGCTATAGCGGCTGCTACTGAAGCTGAAGATCCTGAAGCCCCATCTGTCTGCCTACCACCGCTATAGCGTTGGATTATAACTGTCACATCCCAAAAATTTAACATGTGAAAAGATACTATTTTAAGAAAAACCTCAGTGGTATCCCGAAATCCTGGACAATCTTAATATCCATAACTACTTATTCAATAAAATTCTCAAACATGAATTATTCACATATATTCGGTGAGGTCTTACATTCAACCTCTATTATTCATTCCACACGACAGAATTATATTCATATGATAAACAAATATAGGCATATATAATCTAATGTTTTTATCTCATCGCAAGCCTAGGAGACCTATAGAAAGTACAGAGCATTCCTAGTATTCACATTAATAAGTACTGGTATCCTACTAGATAGAAATAGAGAATAACTCCAAGGGGCTTCTAATCTTTAATCGGATACTCTTCTTCTTTGTTTTCTGTATCTGAAAAGATAATCATAGGGAGTGTGAGTTTATTTAAAAACTCAGTAAGTAAATAACTGTACTATATAAAATATCAAAAGTACAAATACCACATTTACTCATATAATTAATTGTCTTATACATCGAGTAGTATGAGACTCTAACCCTTTCAAACTCGTAAATAAGATTTCATTGATATACATCAAGTAGTATGTGACTCTAACTGTTGACGGCTTGGCAAGCGTACCAATCGTGCAAGTAATATAGTGAAAATTAAGTAAAAGAATCGTTCCCACGAGGATTAACTTGCTAATTACTTGAGAAATTAAGTTATATTAGTTAGACAATGTAAATTTCGATGGTTTTTGACAGAAGGAAAGTGAAAATGTAAAGTTGAGTTAGGAGTGAGTTGTATGTCGTATGAACTCTAAACAAGCACAATGAAAATCACAAGACAAATGCAATTTAATTCACAAGATGAACACAGCCTAGGATTGCTAATCCCCTGTTGCTCTTCATAAGTTTTAATCCCTCTCCTTCTTGTTCTCACCGGCCATACATGCTAATCTAGGATACTAATATGCTTAGAAGGATTCTCCCGAATGCCAACTAAAACTCAACCCGAAATATCATAATTCCTTATGTATTCTTAAGTTCCGAAATGCACAAACCCTAATCTGACTATATGAGGCTAATATCTATATTCCTATGATATTAACGAATCTATCCCCTCTCCTTTGTGGTTCAAGAACTCATACTATCCATTCTATGGTCTAGGTTTTACATTCCTCTCCCAAGTACAGCAAAACCACCAAACATTCCATTAAATTGATCAAGTTTAATGAAAGCAAGAGAATGAGAATGAATAGACATGTATTAATGGCCAAACAATCACAAGAGTCAAGAGATTAACAAAACTTAATCCAAACTAGGGTTCATAGCAATCCTAGTACAAAAATTTAGCTACATATCATTACAAAATACAGAAAATGAGAGAAGAGAAGAGAAAACTCCATGATTCCAAGTTGGGTGGAAGAAAAATTGCTTCAATCTTCTCCAAAAGTTGGTTGCCCTAGCCTCCAGAGGTGAAATCGCCGCTCCCCCTTCGGTTCCAACCCAGAATACCCTAAAACTTTCATTTGAAGCCTTTTATACCAGCCCAGAATCGCGACTTACTGCTATAGCGGTAAGTCTCCACCGCTATAGCGGTACAGGGCAGTAAGGAATTCTTCCAGCAATTTTGGTGCAGGGCTCACCGCTATAGCGGTGGTAGACAGAAAGTGGGCCATCTGCTTCTTCAGCTTCAGCTTCGTCCATCTTGCCTTATGTCAGAGAGAATAAAATGATGATTAGTGACATTCTTGGTCAAAGAATCACATGAAGAAGACTAAACTCTAAAAATTCCTAAACTAAACTAAATCAATCAAAAACAATGGAAAAGACATACAAGCAACCATAAGTAGGCGATAAAATGGATCAAAGATTCAGCACCAAATGGTACTAAATCTAGCACTTAACACTCCCCCAAACTTGTACTTTTGCTTGTCCTCAAGCAAATCAATCCTCTCAACAGACAACAGCGTAAGGCAGTCATAAGATAAACAGATTCATTGCCAAAATTAAACTGCATTCAAACTCGGCAAGATAGAAATGCTAATTGCATACTTAAAAACATTTCCATCCTCTAAAATTTAAATTCAAGAAGTGCTTTTAACAAAGAAGGAATCATACAGCCAATAATCATCAGGAAGTTTAAATCAAAACTTAAGTTTACAAATTGAAACCACCGAAACTTCAAAAGCGGCCGTACTGTCACCCAAATCATGCTTCCCTTTCTATAATTTGACACTCTCAAGGATATACAGCTCAGATTCCATTGTTCAACTCAGCCCGCATAGAACAAGAGGCATCCAGCAAGAAGTAGAGTCCGTGCGCCCAATCCACACAACTCTTCTTCCCCCTTCACACTCACAGAGAATATTGTAGAGTAAGAGAAATACCCGTGCGCCTAATCCACACAATACCGTTTTAACATAAACCTCGCTCCAAGCTACCACTGTTAACTTATTTAACTTATTTAAGAAATCTGAAACTGTTACCCCTTATCGAGTTTATATCCTTTTCATGCTTCTTTAGGGAAGAAAAATTTAAACAACAGTATTCACTTTTAGAATTTCCTAGGTTTCAAACAGCTTACTCAAATTTTTAGAAAAACCTCCTCAAATTCTAGAAAATAAGATTAGTTCTTAATTAAAAACAGATTCATGAATTTCAATTTTAAGAACATGATTATGTTTGAGTCACAGCACACATTTTTCTCTTGCCAAGGCCAAATTTTTTTTTTATTATTTATAAACATGAATCTGCCTACGCCTATATCTGCTATATACAACTGCCTGCTTAACCCACATATTGCACATATCGCACCATAAACATGGATAAGACATATTAAAACATAGATTTCCCTCCCCCAAACTTAAGTTGACAGTGTCCCCACTGTCCTATGTTTGCCCAACAGGAGTAAAGAAATCACAGCACGAAGAATATATGCAACACACATAACTGCTAAAATTTTCATATTCTGCTAATCATATCACTCCATGCAGATATCAATATCACAAAGCAGCTCACAAAAACATAAAGCACTTCTATAAAGTAAGCATGTCACTGGCAAAAATGAAAAGACAAGAAAAGAAAAGAAAAGATAATGTCAGAAGTAGGTGGTGAGGCTCGCTTCTAGTCTGACACCAGCTCCTCAGTATCACCAGCTCCCTCATCAGTCTCTCCTCCAGCTTCAACACCAGCGCTGGATGCCTCTCCTCTTACCGGCAGCCTCGAGGAATCCAGGCTGAACTTCTCAGCCATCAGCGATCCCAATGCAGTCATGTAATCCATCGTGTAGCGTACATCCTCTTGCGTTCTACCCAGCTCTGCTCTGAAATAGGTCATTGACTGTTTGACTTCTCCTAGCTCCCTGTTGACGTCAGCCAATGTTACAGTAGCTGGAGCGTGAGGTACCGTGCGTCGAGGGCGGCCGACTGGATGCCGCGGTGCTGGTCTTCCTTCCACAGGGAATAAACTGTCAATGTAAGTTCTTGTAATCCCAAGAGGCCTCTTTATTTTCATATCGTCTGTGGGAACTTCCTTCTTCAGCAAAAATGCTGTCAGGATAAAAGGGTATCCGATAACCCCAGTCTTTGCTTGAGCCAATTCATCTATCTTATCTGCTATCAATTCCCCAAAATTAATTGTGATTCCTTTCATGATGCAGTAGATCAGCAGGGCTCTCTTGGCGAAGACATCTGAAAAGTTTGAGGACGGAAGCATAGTGTATTGCACAAAGCTGAACCAAGCTTTGGCAATTGGCAATAAGTCTGTCCGCTGTACCTTGTATGGCTCACCCCTTGCGTTCAGTTCCCACTGGGCCTCGGGTTTGCAGATCGTTTGGCGCACATCTTCGGGATCCCAAGACTTCAATATTAGCAACCCATGATAGTCCTGCTCTCTTGGGTTCCACAGATCGAACGCCTCATTAATAGCCCCTTGAGAGAAGTTGATCAGTTTGCCTCGAACTTCAGTGTTATACTTCTGCATTGTGTCATTGGGGGTTCTGAAGGTATTGGCGTAGAATTCTTTCACCATATCCATATATGCATCCTTAGGTAAATTGCATATCTTGTCCCAACCCCTATTAGTGATCTGCTCCTGAATCTCTGGATATTCATCCTCCTCTAAATTGAAGACTTTCTCAGGGAGGATTTTTCTTCGACTTATCTCTTTGTCGAATCTCACCCCATGGTCTGGAGTCCTGAACGTGAGGAATTGTGCTACTGATGACGATGCCCCCGGGGTTTCTTTCCTCTTGGTTGGGAGTTTTCTTTTCTTAGGGACAGGGGGCGCCATAAGGAATACCAAAACAATCAGGGTTCCTGCAATTAAAAACATATAATTCAACCCCAACAGTCATGCTCAATTAAGTCACATCAAAATGCATGCAATGTCGGATTATAAAGAGAGTTGGTAACCTGTATTCTCCCAAAACTCAGAAAGACAACAACTACACTTCACAAGCAACACACAAGCTATTCCCAAAGTCAGTGTATATTAACCATCAGTTCTAAAAATATTCATCCCTCTTCAAACCCCAATGCATGCTTGGTTTGGCTTTATAGCGAAAAAGAAAACTAATTGTTTGTGAGCTCTAGCCAATTTACGCATCAAACATCAAATTGCACTTGAGTATTTCAATGTCAAATCATTCCAGCAGTACATTCAAGTAATTCATGCATAAATTTCAAATTGAGGTTCTCTTGGGCATTTCATCAAACACCTAGTGTGCATCAATCACTTAGACTGTGTTTTATAACAATTTTAGGCCCTAATCTCCATCCTTAACCAATTATGCAGCACATTCATCAATCAACAATCAAAGCATGTGAGCAATAGACCCTCAGAAATCGAAGAACACCCTACCCACGACAAAAAGAACTAAAGGCTAAATCGATTTCAACAATAAACCATCAAGGGAACCCTCCAAACTTCGAAAAATCAAACAAAAATTTCATGAAAGTAGCGAACCTCATACAGAAACTGAGCAAAATGAGAAGAAAAACACTTACCTAGCATGATGACTCAATCGAAGACAAGGAGAGCACTGAAGAATGTTTCAATCGGTTGAAAGACACCCAAACACCCAAAATTAGCCTTAAACCGTGATGAAGATGGAAGGAATTCTCTGGGGGGGCTTCGAAAATGCTCTAGGGAGGTGGTCGCTCAAGGGAGGAGGAAGAAGGAGGGGGTCGACGGCGTGGGTTTGGGGATTAGGGTTCAGTTTGGGATTTAAATCCCGACGCGCCGCTATAGCGGCACACACATACCGCTATAGCGGCACAAGGCAGAGAACGATTTATTATTTTTTTTTCGAAGTTAAAGTGCTACCGCTATAGCGCTAAAATTATGCCGCTATAGCGGTACTTGACAGAACACAGCTTCTCTTTCAAAATTTTTTAGAACCTCACCGCTATAGCGGTATTATTTCACCGCTATAGCGGTATTTGACAGAGAAGAGCTTAATTTTCAGGCCTCACCGCTATAGCGGTACTATGCAGACATTGCCTCTCCAAAATGCAGATTGACACCCTGAAACTCCACAATGAACCCTTTGCCCTTCATATGCAAATTCTCTTTCTTTTAACCATGAAAAGCCTCACAAAGCATGCAAAATTACTCATGTTCACACCCCTTTTCATCCTATAACCCCTTTACAATTGATCAATCAGCACACAAATCAGGTTCAGCACTTACAATTCAGTAGTAACAGTCATAGCAGCCCACATTATTGATTCATAACATTTAATACTGCCAATCCTGAACCTCTAAACCATTTCATAGACACTATATGCGAAAAATAACACCCAACATCAGCAAATTCCAACACATCACAGCGACACTAATTGCAGCAGACACAATGATCTAGCAACAAAACTAAAAGACAAAAATAACAATTAACTACGAAAGCTAGAAACTTGGGTTGCCTCCCAAGAGCGCTTTGTTTATAGTCCTTAGCTGGACTTTACCGGCGCTCCTATGCCATAGGTTGGTTGAGTGGTAGAGAGGTCTTCTCCCATTCAATTTCGCCACTAAAATAGTGCTTTAATCGATGGCCATTCACTTTGAAGCTTCTCGCACCCTCCAGATCTGAAATCTCCACAGCTCCATGTGGGAAGGCTTCTTTGACAACAAAAGGCCCTGACCATCTAGACTTCAATTTCCCAAGAAAGAGTTTGAGTCTAGAGTTGAAAAGAAGAACTTGTTAGCCTGCTTCAAAGGATCTGGGGACTATTTTGCGATCATGCCATCTTTTCACCTTCTCTTTGTACAATTTAGAGCTTTCATAAGCTTGAAGACGGAAGTCTTCAAGTTCATTTAATTGCAAGAGCCTCTTTTCTTCGGCTTTCTTGATATCAAAATTTAAGAACTTTGTGGCCCAAAATGCTTTGTGCTCTAGCTCTACGGGGAGATGGCAAGCTTTTCCATAGACTAGCTTGAAAGGGGATGTTCCAATTGGAGTCTTATATGCAGTTCTATAAGCCCACTAAGCATCGTCTATCCTCTTTGCCCAATCTTTTCTTGAAGCATTGACTGTCTTCTCCAATATCCTCTTAAATTCTCGGTTAGAGACCTCAACTTGACCGCTTGTTTGAGGGTGATAGGGGGTGGCTACTCGGTGCTTGACACCATATTTAGTCAGAAGATTATCCAAATACTTGTTACCGAAATGAGTCCCACCATCGCTAATTAAAGCTCGTGGCACCCCAAACTGAGAAAAGATGTTTTTCTTCAAGAAATTTACTACCACTTTTGAATCATTTACTATGGTAGGAATGGCTTCCACCCATTTAGAGACGTAGTCGACGGCTACCAGTATGTATTGGCATGAGAAGGATGATGAAAATGGCCCCATGAAATCAATCCCCCACACATAAAAAATTTCCACTTCAAGAACACTATTGAGTGGCATTTCATGTTTTCTTGAGATGTTGCCACTTCTTTGACATCGATCACAATTTTCTACAAACTTTCTCGCATCCTTAAACAAGGATGGCCAATACAGTCCACATTCCAAAACCTTAGCTGCTGTTCGAACACTGCTATAATAACCTGCATAGTCTAAATTGTGACAATGCCATAGCACAATTGTCATCTCTTCTTCTGGAATGCAGCGATGAACTATCTGATCGGCACAAACTCGAAAGAGAAATGGCTCATCCCAAAAGTAATTTCGCACATCATGGAAAAACCTCTTCTTTTGATGGGTGTTTATGTCTGGTGGCAATCTACCACACACAAGGAAATTCACGTAGTCTGTATACCATGGCAGTTGCTTGTCTCCTACTAGAAATAGCCGCTCATCAGGAAAATTCTCATTGATTTGCGGCTCCATTTCAGCTTGAGCATCATTGCTTAGGCGTGAGAGGTGGTCAGCAACTTGGTTCTCACTCCCCTTTCTATCTTTAATTTGCAAGTCAAATTCTTGCAGTAGTAGAATCCATCTGATTAACCGGGGCTTCGAGTCCTTTTTCTCAATGAGATATTTGATCGTTGAATGGTCAGTATGCACGGTGACTTTTGTTCCCACTAGATATACTCAAAATTTATTAAATGCAAATACCACCGCTAATAATTCTTTTTCCGTGGTGGTATAATTCAATTGAGCATCGGCTAGTATTCTGCTAGCATAATAAATGGGATGAAAGATCTTTTCACATCTTTGACCCAACACTGCCCCCACTGCATAGTCACTTGCATCGCACATCAATTCAAAGGGTTTCTTCCAATCCGATGCAACAATAATAAGTGCAGCTACAAGCCTCTTCTTCAACTCAATAAATGATGCCAAACACTCCTTATCAAAGCAAAACGGAGCATCTTTTTCTAGCAAATGGCACAATGGTTTAGTAATCTTGGAGAAATCTTTTATGAATCTCCTATAGAAACCAGCATGACCAAGGAAGCTCCTGACTCCTTTTACAGACATCGGAGGAGGGAGTTGCTCAATGGTCGAAACTTTGGCTTGATAAACTTCCAAGCCCTTCTTGGAGACTTTATGGCCAAGTACAATGCCTTCTTGCACCATAAAATGGCATTTTTCCCAATTAAGCACCAAATTGGTTTCTTCACATCGCTCTAGAACTTGTTTCAAGTTGCCAAGACAACTATCAAATGAAGTCCCAAAGACTGAGAAATCATCCATAAAAACTTTAAGGCATTTTTCCACCATATCTGAGAATATTGCCATCATGCATCTCTGGAATGTTGCCGGTGCGTTACACAAACCAAATGGCATTCTCCTGAAAGCAAATGTACCATATGGACATGTGAATGTTGTTTTTTCCTGATCGTCTGGTGCAATGGCAATCTGGTTATAGCCTGAATAGCCATCAAGAAAATAGAAGAATTCTTGGCCAGCCAACCTATCTAGCATCTGATCAATGAATGGTAGCGGGAAGTGATCCTTCCTTGTAGCCTTGTTCAATTTGCGATAGTCCATACATATTCTCCACCCTGTGACTGTACGAGTTGGTATCAATTCATTCCGAGTGTTAGCCACTACAGTCATGCCTCCCTTCTTGGGGACACATTGAACTGGGCTCACCCATGAACTATCAGAAATAGGGTAAATTATTCCAGCATCCAGCCACTTTACAATTTCCTTCTTCACCACATCTTTCATTACTGGGTTTAATCTTCGCTGGTGCTCAATAGTGGGAGAATATCCTTCTTCGAGCTTTATCTTGTGCATACAAATCGAAGGACTAATGCCTCTTATGTCGGCGATCGTCTATCCCAAGGCTTTTTTATGTTCCCGTAAGATTCTCAATAATTTTTCTTCTTGCTCCAAATTCAACAGAGAAGACATAATTATTGGCAAGGTTGACGATTCCCCCAAATATGCATACTTTAAATGGGGAGGCAATGGCTTAAGTTCAAGTACATGTGGCTCTTCAATAGATGGCTTAGTGTCATGTCCCATCTCGGTGGTCAAATCCAATAACTCCACTTGTTTGTGGTATATAGGAGTGGCATTCAACAGGTTCACAAACTCAACCACTTCTTCATTATCTTCATCCACTCCCGTAGCTACAAGAGATGACTCAAGTGCATCTTCATAATGCACATTCTCAAAGGTGGTTTGTACCACTCTATCCACCATAGCATCCACTACAGAAATTCTGTAGCACTCTTCTGGATCATCAGGATATTTTATTGCCTTAAAAACATTAAACTTCACCTCTTGGTCTTGCACCCTCATGGTGAGTTCTCCTTTTTGCACATCAATGATAGTTCTCCCGGTAGCTAAGAATGGTAGTCCCAAAATGATAGGGACATCATGGTCTTCTTTATAATCCAAGACAATGAAGTCAGCTGGGAAGATGAACTTATCCACCTTAACTAACACATCTTCCACAACTCCTCTAGGATACGCAAAAGTGCGATCTGCTAGTTGCAAGGTGACTGTAGTCGGTCGAGCTTCACCCAATCCTAGCCTCTTGTATATGGACAGAGGCATTAAGTTTATGCTTGCCCCCAAGTCACAGAGAGCCTTTCCACTGAACTTATCCCCAATTGTGCAAGGTATATTAAAGCTTCCCGGGTCTTTGAGCTTTGGTGGAAGCTTGTTTTGCAAGATGGCACTACATTCTTCAGTGAGTGCTACAGTTTCATATTCACAAAGCCTTCTTTTCTTGGACAAAATATCTTTCATGAATTTCACATAACTTGGCATTTGTTCAAGTGCTTTTGCAAAGGGGATATTGATGTGGAGTCTTTTAAATACCTCCAAGAATTTCTTGAATTGATGATCTAATTTCTGCTTCTCGAATCTTTGTGGAAATGGAGGTTGTGGTTGCGTTTTGGGTTTCGGGTGCTCAATGAGGGGCTCAACTTCATTTTTCTCCAGAGTGACTTCTTCTTGATCTTTCTTTTTCTCAACTTCGGCTGTCTTTGGATTACCCTCAATTTCTTTCCCACTTCTCAAAGCAATAGCTTTACAGTGCTCATTTCTTTCTCTTCTAGGATTGGTCTCAGTGTCACTAGGAAGAGTACCTTGAGGTTTACTATTAAGAGCGTTGGCCAACTGTTCCATTTGGGTCTCCAAGTTTCTAATAGCCACGTTTTGGCTTTGAATTAAAGATGATTGATTCTGGATCACGACATCATTCTTGGCCATGTATTGCATGAACATATCTTCCAAAGTTGGTTTCTTTTCCACCTGAGGTGGTGGGGCTCTGTTCTGGTAATTGAAGCCGGGTGGTTGAGAAGGCCTACTAGATGATGACGAGGCCATGGGATTGAGACAATGATCATTACTCCATGAGAAGTTCGGATGATTTCTATTTCTCGGATAGTAAGAATTTGAGTAGAAGGTATTCTGGTTCCTCTGGTGATTGCCCATATAATTTAACTATTCCATGGTAGAATTCTCATCACAGCAACCATTAATGTGAGCACCTCCACAGAAGTCACAGCTTGGTGCCGGATTACTCACCGCATTTACTCTCACCGGCTCTTGTTGTCTAGCACATAACATCTCAACCTTTTTAGTTAGGGCTTCATTCTGGGCCAAAATAGCGTGAAGAGTGTCCAACTCCAGCATCCCTTTCTTTGAATTGCTTTTGGCTCTGATGCACGCGTTCTGACTAGCCCCCATGGTCTCAATAATGTCCTTGGCTTGCTCAATTGACTTGCCCAACAATGCACCGCCAGCTGCGGTATCCAGTTTATCCCTGGTTTCATAATTTAATCCACTGAAGAAGATTGAGATTTGTTGCCACTCTTGAATGCCATGATTCGGGCATTTCCTCAACATCTCCTTGAATCGTTCCCAAGCATTGTATAATGTCTCTCCATCTTGTTAAAGGAATGATGTAATCTCATTTCTCAATTTTACTGATTTGGAGGGAGGGAAGAATTTATCCAAGAATTTTCTTCGCAGTTCATCCCAAGTAGTTATACTCCCCGGTGGTAGAGTCATCAACCAATTCTTTGCACCATCCCTTAAGGAGAAAGGGAATAATCGAAGGCGGATGGCATCATCTGTAACTCCATTCAGCTTGACCATATCGCAAATATCAAGAAAGTTCACAATATGATTGTTCGGATCCTCCATAAGACTTCCCCCAAACTGGTTTTGTTGTACCAGATTTAACATCATAGCCTTCATCTCAAAATTGTTGGCTCCAATCGCGGGCTTTACTATGCTTGAAGCATTCCCAGCATTAACAGGTGAAGCGTAATCCCATATTGCTCTGAATCCCATTTGAGGCTCATCAACAACTCTATTTCCAGCATTGATCTCATCACCCTGGTGATTCAAGTTGTCTTCAGCCATTTCTTTTTGTATAGCTTGGCTTACTTAAGCTTCTCTAGCTTTAGCTTCCTTCCTAACTCTTCTTGCTAGTCTTTCAATCTCAGGTTCGTAAAGAAGGTCAGAAGGATTGAGGGTACCTCGCATACGCAATGAAAGGCACTAATTAGCAAAGAACGATAGGAATAACAGAATTAACACAAAAACTAAGATGACTAACTAAGAAAAATAAACAAAGGAAAACAGCTATAGACGAAGGTCTAATCTAACACTTCTTAATTCCTATGAATATTAGCAACAACCGTTAATCCCCGGCAACGGCGCCAAAAACTTGTTGACGGCTTGGCAAGCGTACCAATCGTGCAAGTAATATAGTGAAAATTAAGTAAAAGAATCGTTCCCACGAGGATTAACTTGCTAATTACTCGAGAAATTAAGTTATATTAGTTAGACAATGTAAATTTCGATGGTTTTTGACAGAAGGAAAGTGAAAATGTAAAGTTGAGTTAGGAGTGAGTTGTATGTCGTATGAACTCTAAACAAGCACAATGAAAATCACAAGACAAATGCAATTTAATTCACAAGATGAACACAGCCTAGGATTGCTAATCCCCCGTTGCTCTTCATAAGTTTTAATCCCTTTCCTTCTTGTTCTCACTGGCCATACATGCTAATCTAGGATACTAATATGCTTAGAAGGATTCTCCCGAATGCCAACTAAAACTCAACCCGAAATATCATAATTCCTTATGTATTCTTAAGTTCCGAAAATGCACAAACCCTAATCTGACTATATGAGGCTAATATCTATATTCCTATGATATTAACGAATCTATCCCCTCTCCTTTGTGGTTCAAGAACTCATACTATCCATTCTATGGTCTAGGTTTTACATTCCTCTCCCAAGTACAGCAAAACCACCAAACATTTCATTAAATTGATCAAGTTTAATGAAAGCAAGAGAATGAGAATGAATAGACATGTATTAATGGCCAAACAATCACAAGAGTCAAGAGATTAACAAAACTTAATCCAAACTAGGGTTCATAGCAATCCTAGTACAAAAATTTAGCTACACATCATTACAAAATACAGAAAATGAGAGAAGAGAAGAGAAAACTCCATGATTCCAAGTTGGGTGGAAGAAAAATTGCTTCAATCTTCTCCAAAAGTTGGTTGCCTTAGCCTCCAGAGGTGAAATCGCCGCTCCCCCTTCTGTTCCAACCCAGAATACCCTAAAACTTTCATTTGAAACCTTTTATACCAGCCCAGAATCGCGACTTACCGCTATAGCGGTAAGTCTCCAACGCTATAGCGGTATAGGGCAGTAAGGAATTCTTCCAGCAATTTTGGTGTAGGGCTCACCGCTATAGCGGTGAGTATCCACCGCTATAGCGGTGGTAGACAGAAAGTGGGCCATCTGCTTCTTCAGCTTCAGCTTCATCCATCTTGCCTTACGTCAGAGAGAATAAAATGATGATTAGCGACATTCTTGGTCAAAGAATCACATGAAGAAGACTAAACTCTAAAAATTCCTAAACTAAACTAAATCAATCAAAAACAATGGAAAAGACATACAAGCAACTACAAGTAGGCGATAAAATGGATCAAAGATTCAGCACCAAATGGTACTAAATCTAGCACTTAACACTAACCCTTTCAAACCCGTGAATAAGATTTTATAGATATACACCGAGTAGTATGGGACTCTAACCCTTTCAAACTCGTATTTATAATTTCATCTATTTACACCGAGTAATATGAGACTCTAACCCTTTCAAACTCGTGTATAGGTTTTCATAGTTATGCACTGAGTAGTATGGAACTTTAACCCTTTCAAACTTATGTATTAGATCCCGTAGATCTTTACTCATTAATAAAATAATGAGAATTTATCACATAGTACAATTGCCATGAAATAAAATAATTTATACGTACTCTTATTCCTTTGAATTTCTGTAAAAAAAAAATATACCAATCATCATATACTGTCATATGAAAAATTGATTGCTTAATATCCAGATAATATTGTAAATGAGACTTATATGTACTTTGACTAGTAATATCAAACTAGCTTAGCAAGGTTATTCACTTACCTTGATATTTGTCCAAATTTACCTTGTTCCACACTAGAATTTGTGTAGGAAAATTTTCTAGTAAAATATATTACAAGGAAACAAAATCATGAAAATACCGTTGACTGCCGACACTACAGTAACTGCTACAGTAAACTCGAAAATTTTTTCCAAAATTTTTGGTTACTACAGTAAATTCGAGTTTTGCAGAAAATTTCCCAGAAAATTTTATCCTTTGATTCCTCGTTTCAAAACCATAATCTCATCTCTCTTAACCGACCATAACTCAATCCTAACTCAAAAATAACCTCTAAAACAACTAAGATTCATGAATTATCATCAAAATCTCCTCTAATCTTCCATATAAACTTACACTTAAGGAAAATAATGAGATTAAAGCTTACCTTTGATCCTTACAAGGCTTTTGAACCGAACAAATAATCAAAACTCTAAAGATCAAGGAAAAGATTTGAGAAGAAGATGAAGAAATGAGAGAAAATGCCACTCTTCACTTTTGCTTTGCTTCAGACACGGGAATTATGAAGGAAGTAGGAAGTTTTTATTTTATTAAGGGTTTCTAATGGGTTATTGAATAACCCATGGGTATCCATAACCCAACATCCAAACCCATCCAGTCAAATTACAATTAATGGACTAATTGACCATTCTTAAACCACTTTTTCATTAATTTCACCATTCTAAGAATATATCCCACATGGTGCAAATATTCATTCCAATCATTTAACTCAATTTTCATAAATAATATTCAAAGAGAACAATTAAATATAAAAATAAAAAATGACCAAAATAAATAACTAAAGTAACGTTGTAAAATTCTAAAATACTCTCAAGCGAATTATATTCCGAAATTAATGGGTATTACAATAACCGCTATAACGGTGAGCCCTGGAGCTGAAGCTTGTTTTACATTTTTTCTCTGTCAACCACCGCTATAGCGATAGGTCGCGATGCTGCAGTCATTTTAATACCTTCAGAACAATAATTTTAGGTAATTCTGAGTGGAAAACAAAGCAGAGGACGCCGATTTTATTAAAAGAAGAGGAGGAATCCCATTCTGAAGCTCTCCAGGCTCGATTTCCGTCAACGCAACCTCGGATTCATAGAGTTTGCTCATTCTTTTAGTGTTTTCTATAGTTTTAGAGCCATGAGTAGCTAATTTCTTTGTTCTAGGGTTGCTATGAACCTAATATCTGATTAGGAATTGTTTTCTCTCTAACATTATGGTTCCTATACAATTAATATAAAACTGGCCATTTTATGATTTGTTTGTTCCTTTCATTAAACTCGAGAGAGTGAGATGTTAGTAGAACGCTGAGTGGTTAGGGCGAGTGTTTGAACCTTAGGGATTTTACTTGTTAATTAATAGAGATATTAGTTAACCTCGCTTAATCAAATTAGGTTAACGTTTAATCGACTTAAAGTTACATAAGAGATTGTGTTAGAGTTGAGTAGCTTAATTTAAGTTCGGAAGAATCACTTTAAGCCTTTAGAAAGCCTAAGATTAAAGTGTATTATTGTTCAGAAACACAAGTGTTAGAGAGAGTTAGCAATTCTTAGGACGAGAGAGGGAGATTAGTAACTCTAGGCCTTTTATTTGAATTATTTCCATTTGATTTTAGTGTAATTCGATTCTTAATTTTTTAATTAGAGCTATCTTCAATCCAAAATTGGTTTGCCTAAATAATACGTTTAAACTTTTGGAGTACTTAACATGTTAGTCCCTTTGGAGATGATAACCTTTACTCTATCACTTTATTAATTGTGCGACTGGTGCGCTTACAATTTATCTAACAGAATTGTCCTTGTATTTTCACATATTTTTATATAAAAATAAAGTGTATATATATATATATTTCCTTTCAATGACATTGATAAAATTGGAAATATATATATATATACACACACGCACACATTTTTTTTCCATATTATATGTTATTTATACATATAGTATATGACTCCAGATGCTAATGACTAAACTACCCTTAGGTGTTTTGAGGTCAACTTAGATTTTGAACACCAAATTAAACTAGACCATAAAGTTCAATGTGAGGAAATGTCAAATTGTTTGATTTGATGTTGTCAAATCAAATCAAATTATAATCTAATCAGTCAAATAGTTTGATTTAGACAACCAAAACCTATATTTGGGCTTTGTTTTTCTTGTTCAATTTATCTTTTCTTTTATTGAAAGTTTCATATATAATTGTTTAATCAAATAACTCAATCAATCTATAATAACAAAAAAATAAAAAATTAACCAGAAATATATTTGTCCAGTGAAAATAACTCATAAAACCAACAATATCAATTTAATTTTAAAGTCATTAGAGGAGAAATAAAACATATAAATATATAATATGTTGTAGAATATATATATATATATATATATATATATGATTTGGTTTATTTGTTTACCAAATTACAAATGGAACCAAACTACGAGAAAACAACAAATTTAAAACTCAGCAAAACCAAATATCAATTGGTTTTAATCGATTCTAAAGCTACTGTTAAGGCCTCTGTAATATTAATGGCTTGGCATACAGAAGTTTCCTCTTTAATATAATTTAAAATGTAATAATTTTTTAAAATATTTTGAAAATAAAAAAAACTTTGCGAAGTTAAATAACGTTTTACTCTTCTATTTAAATTTCTTTATTAAAATTCATATTTTGTCCCATGAAAGTGGCATATGGCTTAGAAAACAATGAGGAGCAGGCCCTAAGATATATATATATATATATGAATCATAGATTATATATAATAATAGGGTTTATCACATGGAATGAGTGATATTAAGTGAGAAATTTACAGAATTAAAATACTAGTTGGATTAAAAGGAAAAAGGATATAATATAATAGTATAAGGACTTGTAATGTTGTGAATTGCGTGGTAGGAGGATCAGATGGATCTGGAATTCTGGATCATATGGTGTGGGATGTGGGCCCATCATTAATGGCCCACGGTGTTGGCTGGCGTTTGAATCTATTTTCTTCTTCACACTGATTCCAAGTCAACCTTCTTTGTCTTTTTGCGACACCTCAGCATTCCGCAGTACACACTTCAAACTTTTCCCATTTCTATTCTCATGACCATTCCACCATCTAATGTCTATGGTCCACTTTTCTCTGCCTTGTTTTTATCAGTCAATTTTTAAAACTTCAATTCGTTTGTCTGTTTGTTCTATTCTTTAAAAATAATCTCAATATCATGAGAAAGAGAGAGAGAGAGAGAGAGAGAGAGAGAGAGAGAGAGAGAGAGAGAGAGAGAGAGAGAGAGAGAGAGAGAGAGAGAGAAGAAGAAGATTTAGTGGTCACTAAATTTGTTAATGGGAATTTTGATAGCCATGTGCTGTGTGATCTCAATTTCATATGATATAAACCGCCTAAATATTAATACAATTAATGTTGTATTCTTGTTAAGAATTTATCTGAAATGGACTAAGTATGTATGCTTGCCCATTTTAAATGTGCCTTGAAAAGTTTGCTGCTGCCTATGTTTAGCATTGGATTTGGATTCTCTTAGCTGAAAGATAAACATGATATAGTCTTATACGAGGAGATACATAGATATAAACTCAATTGATTGATAGTTCTTACTCAAATATTAGAACTCATTGAGTGGATTTTATGCATTAATTAGTCATCTATTTCTATCCTCATTTCACACTCACTATAAGAAAATCCAGAATTAGAGACGAAATTTAGGGATGGAATTTGTTCCTTTTCCAATTCTATCCCAGAAGTATTCGAAATTCGTAGTTGATCTGCATATGCAATCAGAGAAAAAAAATTTGTGATGGGATATTTCCATCCCTAAAGTTCCATGTCTGAACTCCGTCCCTGATTTGAATATGTGATCAGGGACGGAAACTTCATGTGTGTGGAGTTTTCGTGTCTGATTCTACCCTAATTATTAATTTAATAAATATTTTTAGAAAATTATTAATCAAAGACGAAAATTTGAGACAATACTTCTATTTTTTTTGGAAATTCGTGTTTAAATTCCATCTTTGATTTGAATCTATGATCAAGGACAAATTTTAGAAATGGAACACTCCGTGTCAAATTTCGTCACTGAAAATCAGAATAAAATAATAATATTATTAAAAAAATAATTTGAGATGAATAATTTCGTCTCAGGTTTTTGTTCCTAATCTAGACAACAGAAAAATGATGTCATACTAACTTTAGACATAGAAAGGTTTGTCTCAAAATTATGTGTCCAACTTTTTACTTGCCTTACCACGTCGTTTTGAAACATTGTTAACCTAGCCACCATTGCCCTCATTCCCTACTTTGGTATATCCTCAATTATTGCCTACCACGAGCCCTCATCCGCTATCACCTCCATGCGCCAGCTCTGCAACCATCTCCTCCCCTCTCTCTCTCTCATCTACCTTTCCTCTGTGTTTTTTTCTTACTCTCTAGCTCCGACACACACCACACGTTTCCAATCATATCAGTTGTTGGTTCTTTGCACCTCTTCGAAGGTTTAATGTGCTTTCCTGAATCTCTTCCATTTTTTGTTTTGATTTTTTTTGTTCATTATTAATTTCTATTATTCTGGCAATTTTTTTTTCTTCGAAGCCACTTTTCTGCTGTCTAGTTTTCTTTGTTAATTTCATTCATTGTTAATTATATGGGAGCCTATATGCAATTCCTCATCTGAAAAGGAGCAAAGGCAAGATTAATTGCAGTGATTGCTTCAAGTCTTTAAATTAGTCTCCTCAACTATATTTATGGGAATTACAATATATTTGGAAGAGTTAAATTTTAAGGGCTAAAAGTCCTATTTTGTTGAGTCAATCCAATTGAAAAAAAATTAATTATGTAAATGAGGGAAATTGAAAGAAAATTAATTATATAAATGAGGGAAATTCTGTTTTGAGAAGCTACAAATGAAGGAATTTTTCTGCTACTTCATGACCGAGTGAAATGACTAATTTTTTTTTGGACGACTAGTATAAACTAGCAGAAACAATGTCTAGGCAATTTAAGCCCAATACAAACCAACTAAAAACTAGACAAAATAAAAGCAGGAAAACACAGTGTCTGAGATGCTAAAGGGAGGAAAAAGGGACCACGTGGCTGACTTTGTCTAGCAACAAGCTAAATTGGAGATGATATTAGAGAGGCCACATTATCTTCTCTCTGTCGTGGTCAAGGATTTCTTGCAGAGAGCTCAGAGGGAAGGATGTCCAATGTTGGGTGAGGCCAAATGTAATACCCAAGAAAAAATAAAATATAAATATTTGTTTACAAACTACTGTTACTATTTCAGTATACGGTACTATTCACCTGTATAATACTATTTACGTATACGATACTGTTCATTTATACAATCGAAATGTCAAGTACTAGATGTGGTTTGGTAATAAGAGAAAACTAGAAAGAAGTTTGTAGGAGAAAATGACGTTTTATGTGTAAAAATACCCTCAGGGACTAAATTGAAAGGACTGATTTGAAAAGAAACTTAAAGGTTTAAGGTGAAAGGATAGTTTTCCCTTTAAGTTTTCAATAGTAATAACAGAAAAATTTTCAGCCGTTGCCGCTATTTGCACAGTAACTGCATTATTAGAAATGTCATTTTCGTAAATAGTAAATTGAATATTTTATTAACGTATAGTGTCAAATAGTACCCTTGACTTTTGCTATAAATAGGCCCTTCCATTTCACTTCTAAACTCACACCTTCAACTTCTCTTCTTCTCTCCTTAAGTTTCTCTTATTCCAAAGCTAGGCCTCTGAGATTTTGGGTCTTTCCTTTTTAGCTTAGGTAAGGATACTATGCTCTTTCTATGTCTTTCAAATTTTAGAAGTTATTTTCTTAAGTATGCTCTGTGGTTGCGGCCTTGGCTGATCTTCCACATCAGAAAAACTGTCCTTAGCTGTTTATATGTTATTTTGATTCTCTGATTACCGAAATAGAATGTAAACTGTGAAGAATACATGTCTAGGAAAGTTCTGGCTAAGGAAAGACCTGGTTTTTAAGTGTGTCCAGTGTGACCCTCCACTCTTTCCTGGGAACTTACCTGGTGTACTCTTTTACAGATTGTATTCTCTATTTCTGGTATAAATAGTAACCGTACGTATGAATAGTAACCGTATGAATAGTGACCGTACGTATGAATAGTAACTGTATATATGAACAGTAACCGTACGTATGAACAGTATCTGTACGAAAACAATCCTAACGTATTTTCTCTAATCTTTCATGAAAATCTCCGTAGCAGAATACTGAAATTCATCTGTGTACTCTTATCTGTAACGACTTAGAGAAGCGATATTCGTACGGAATCCAGGTGAGTGAAACGACCCCGTTTTAATAGAGTTTTAGCATTACTGGTGATAAAAAGTATGTCGTAGGACACTCCCAAGATTCATAGGGGGAAATTGGATTCAGAATGACGAATCTAAATGAGATAATTAATCCATAAGTATGGATAAAATGAAATAAATATCTTATGATGATGTGAAATTTGAATGTTTTCAAAAATGGATTAATTGTTATCTTGATATGTGGTTTATAAATCCATAATATAGTTATATACTATACCTGTTATATGAATGAATATTATATTGAGCTTCTGATTATGATATGAAATGCTATTGATTGTGATTGAGCGGGACAGTACCCCCTCTCACGGCAAGGCAGAAAACCCGGTTGACAGGGTGTCTTGACCAATGAGTGTGAAGACAACGATTCCCTCAGTAGGGATATAGCCCGGATTGGTGATAAATCCGTGAGGCGCCCTAGCTAAGAGGATGAGGTTGTGCGTCATGGCGAAAATATACATAATTGGTGAGCCGGCCTGTGTGCGCTCTCCGGGATATATTGCCATTGACGAGTACTAGTAACGTTTGTTGAATTGGATGAATTTTTATCTTGTATGTAAGAGGATGATGTTGTGCGTCATGGCGGAAATATACATAATTGGTGAGCCGGCCTGTGTGCGCTCTCCGGGATATATTGCCATTGACGAGTACTAGTAACGTTTGTTGAATTGGATAAATTTTTATCTTCTGTCTATTGGTTGAGTATGAGCCTTTGGATATGCTTGCATGACTGGTAATGTATTTGAATTTTATTAATGCGAGGCCGATTCGCTCATTGAGTTTA
Source organism: Biancaea sappan (assembly GCA_037074585.1). Classification (NCBI taxonomy): domain Eukaryota; kingdom Viridiplantae; phylum Streptophyta; class Magnoliopsida; order Fabales; family Fabaceae; genus Biancaea; species Biancaea sappan. The sequence continues at coordinate 31,014,111 of CM073492.1, read as the reverse complement.
AAAGCTCACATTGTTTGTACAACCTTTTTGTTCAGATCAGGTTGCCATCGAAGAATATCTGCTAGAGGAGTATATCACTTTGGACCTTCCCGTTATCGGGTAGACCTCTCTTCTGTTATAGATTATGTTGCTCTGTAATCATCTAGGACATCTAGTTCAGGGGTTCGACATTTGGCTTGTATGTCAGTATAATAATGTATTTTAAATTGATAATATATTATTACATGCAAATCATCTCTATGATTTTCAGATAAGAAAATTTGATATATTTATCGGAAGGCTTACAGTGATGAGAGATTCATCATTGTGCCGGTCATGTGCCCAGAAAACGGGTCGTGACACCAAAAGTCTTGCAGAGGTGGGCAATTTTGTCAGTTACCTTGTTAGCTTCTCTTGTGCACCAGAAGTATACCACAATTTTGAAATTCTTTTTCAAGTCATTGATTGCTTGCATGATGGGAGAAATTTGCCAGTAGGTTGCTTTACCTTTACAAATATCCACAAGATCTTTGTTATCATATTCGAAAATTATGTGTTTGATTCCCAGATTTGCTGCAAGTAAGTGAGCTTCTTTTAGTGCAAGGGCTTCAGCGTGTAGAGGAGAGACCGCTGGGAGGATTCTTGCTGGACTTGATCTGGTTATTCCTTGATCATCTCTCATAATGATTTTAATTGCACAAATCTTTCTGATTTCGTCAAAACTGGCATATGTGTTTCCTTTAAGCAGACCTTCTGGAGGGGGGAGCCATGGGTTCTTATACTTTACGAAGGTTGCTTTGGAGTCTTGAACATTGGGCTGGCGTTTCTTGGTGAGTACAGAGAAATTTCATTTGCTATCTTAATTGTTGTTGTCAATGTATCTTTAGGCTAAGGGTCTTGATCATCGAAGATTTTTGCATTTCTTCCTTTTCAGATATACCAGCAAATTGTGAAGAGATATGCAACATTTTGATCGAAGCTGTCCATATTTGATGAGAGTAGGTTGAGTCTATCTTGAAGCCAGAGATCGAATCTAGTAATGGTCAGACTTATAGGATTCCATTGAAGTAGAGATCCAAACCAAATGGGTCTTGTCCAGGAGCAGATGAGTAGTAAGTGCTCTACATCCTCAACTCCATTGCATATTGGACATATGTGGTTAACTGCCATTTTCCTGCTGTGAAGGTTATGTCTTATTGGTATGCCATTTTTACATATTTTCCAAATAAAATTTTTTATTTTTGGGCTAACTTTGGCATTCCATATATGTTTCCAGAGGTTGGAATCTACTGTTGTAGATATAGAATAGTTGTTCGTATTTAGGGTCTATCTCCTATTTCTTTCCGCATGATATCCTGACTTTACTTCATAATTTCCACTCTTTGTAAAAGGCCAAATGAGTTTATCAAATTCTCCCTCAGGGAGAAGAGGAGTAGCAATAATTTTTGCAACAATAGAGTTTAGAATTTTCCTTACATCCCAAAATCTTTATCATTGGCATATGAGTGTGCTTACTGTGGCCTCCTCTTCTATCTGGTTTTGTGAGTGTGGAATGGTCTCCTTTTCTGTCCAATTATCTCTGAAGATTTTTACGCTGTTTCTGTCCTTTATTTGCCAGAAACCATGCTTGAGAATGAGATCTCTATCTTCCAAGCTGCTTTCCCAGGCCCATGAACAACCTATTTTCTTTTTAGCTTCCCAGAAGCTATCTTCAGCATAGTATTTTCCTTTTATAATTTGTGCCCAAAGTGCAGTGTGATTGTCAGCTAGTCTCCATGCTTGTTTAGCTAGGAGAGCTTGGTTCATAATGTTAAAATCTTTAAAGCCCATACAACCACTTTTTTTGCTCTGTGTCATATTGTTCTAGTTAATCCAGTGAATACCCTTTTCTTTGTTGAAGCTTGCCCAACAGAATCTGGCAAGTTGCATAGTGATCTTCTTGCAGAGAGATTTAGGATACTTTAAAATTGATATAGAATAGGCCGGGATGGCTTGAAGGACAGCTTTAATCAAAGTTTCCTTTCCAGCTTGACTAAGTAATTTTTCTCTCCAACCTTTGGTTTTGGTAATAACCCTTTCTGCTATTTCCTTCAACATTTATAGTTTAGATCTACCCCAGTTAGCTGTTAAACCAAGGTATTTTCCAGGCTTTTCCCATTCTACAATGCCTAGAATGTTAGAGATTTCATGTCTGATGTGATGAAGGCAATTTTTATTGAAGATAATCCCGAACTTATGTAAATTTATTTTTTGCCCTGATTATGCAAATTTATTTTTTGCCTTGATGCTTTAGAGTAGGTATTTAATACTTCAATAATCCCATAAGCAACTTGGCAAGTTACTTTTATGAAAAGCATTGAGTCATTCGCGAAAAAGAGGTGGTTGAACTGGGGGGACTGTTTTGAGAGAAAAATCTCTAAGATAATGCTGTTAGATAGCCCATTTGTAAGGAAAGAAGATAGTGCCTCTGCTACGATTATGAAGAGATAGGGTGAGAGAGGGTCACCTTGCCTTACTCTCCCTTGAGGAATAATCTCATCACTGATATGCCCATTGATCTTGAGTTTGTAGGAAATAGTATTAAGAGACTTCATGATTAGCTTAACCCATTTAGCACTGAACCCAAGTTTGAGTAGAGTTTTCTCCAAAAAGGACTATCTTACTTTGTCAAAAGCCTTGCCAATGTCTAACTTGATAGCCATGTGATAATTTGCCTTCTTGCTTTTTTTCTTGAGAGTATGAAAGGCTTCATGTACAATTAGACGGTTATCTTGAATTTTTCAACCTTCCACGAAAGCGCTTTGATTTATGGCTATGATTTTATTCATTAACGATTTCATTCTTAAGACCATGATTCTAGTGATTATCTTTATTAAATAATTGCAACAACTGATTGGCCTATAATGCCCAACTTCCTCCAGGTTTAGAATTTTTGGAATAAGAGTGATGTGAGTTTCATTGATGTTGCATGGTAGTGTTCCATCATTGAAAAAGTCTCTTACCATATTAGTTATGGCTCTGGCTACTGTGTTCCATGTCTTTTGAAAGAATAATCCATTTAAACCATTTGGGCCAGGGGCTTTAGTAGCTCCAAGAGAGAATACAACTTTTTTGACTTCATGAACTTGAATCTCCTGAAGTAGGTAAGTGTTGTCCTGTTCAGTAATCACAGAGGAGATGTGCTTTAAAGCATTGTCTTCTTCTTCTCCTGTGTTGCCTTTGAATAATTCTTCATAAGAGTCTTTAAAGATTGACATAATAGCACCATTATCTTCTATCCATCTCTCGTTTTTGTCATTTATTTTATGGATGGTGTTAGAAGCTCTTCTCTGCATAGTTGAGGCATGGAAATATTTTAAGTTTCTGTCACCCCATTGGAGCCAATTTATTTTTGATCTTGTGCCCCAATACCTTTCCTTTTGCTTCCATAAGTCTTTGACTTCTTTTTTCACTTTAAATCTTCTCCCATATTTTCTTGAAAAGATGGGAGTCTATGAAGCTTCCCAAGTTCCTTCTTTAGTTTCTTGATCTTGAAATCAGCTTTCTTGAAATTTTTCTTGCTCCAATCTTCTAGGTTAGACTTTACATTGCATAGTTTGTTTGTGATGCTTTCGTCACCTTGTCTCTAGCTTTGTTCAATAACTGTATTAAAGTCTTCATATTCTGCCCAGTAAGGTTCAAATTTAAAGTTAGTCTTCATATTCTGCCCAGTAAGGTTCAAATTTAAAGTTCTTTTTCTTTGAAGATTTGGGGGAGAGGCATAAATAATGAAAGGGCTATGATCAGAAGTGATTGGGACCAGTGCTGTTACTATGGCATAAGGAAACATCTTCCTCCACTCCTAATTCACAATGCATCTGTCAAGCTTCTCTTGGACAGTACCAATAAATTTGTTACTGCACTAAGTGAATTTGCTTCCTTTTTGGGGTAACTCTTCCATATTTTTGTTTGAGAGAAAGTCTTTGAAATCACTGATTTTGAATGAGTTTTAAAACTCACATAAGAAATGTAGTGGGCTAATAATGCTTTTGAGTTAAAATATATGCAGTGTCTAATTTGAAACGCTATGGGATGGTTCTAAAATTATGTTGTTTAGTCAGTTGGTCATTCTAATTTTGTGCGTCAAATATATTGGTTAATAATAATTTGAAATTGAAGGTATATATATATATATTCAAGCTTCGGGTCTCTTCCTACCTACTTTTCTTTAAGGTCAGTCCTCTTTAATTTGCTACTTTTTTCTTTGCTTTTAGGTGCATTTTTTATGTCTAAATCTTTTCAATTGTGCAGTGCTTCCAAATTTGTTGTCCTATCATGAGGGACTTTCAAATTGGTCCCCTTCGGGCTAATCTTTCTTTCCTTGTTATCGTTATAAATTGTCTTTAGAAACTTCCAAATTGATTCTTACAATGTTGTATGTTTATATACCTTCAATTTTTATTTTGTCTGTTTTTATGTTGACAAGATTTTCATGTGAGATTTAATGTACTTGATACAATCTTTTTAACTTAGTGGTGTTAAATTTGACTATTTTAGCTTTCACATGCAAGTAATGTGAGATCTTTGGAAAAAATAGTTAACAAATTAGAGGTTATATTACATAAAATTAAAAACTTAAAGGTGTCTAATTTGGAGAGATCATTAAAGCATTTGTCGGGTAGTTTTTCTAATTCAAAGACTTGAGGTTTACTGTATTGAAATTAAATGTAATATTCTAAAAGCTGTAAGTTGACAAAGGGACTTTGATGAAGAAACAATATACTCTCCTCTTTTATACTTTCAAAACATGTAATTATTTCCTTGCCTCGAAGTGTCATGCTACAACTGGGGGACGGTTCCAAAAGAACCGAAGGATTTAAAGTTCCAAGAGTGGGCGGTAAGTTTTGATTTTAATAACAATTGTATTTTTGGCTTAGCTAGAGATATTGATTTGCATTTACTTTGTGCAGAGACACAACCAATGTTTACCAGAACACAACGCCCAAATAAAGAAAAGCTGGAACAAGAAAGGCAATGAGATTCTACACCAAACGGTGGGCCGAGTTCATGCTAAATGCTACTCCCATCTGAGGCCTGCTTGAATTATCGAGGAGATCATGCAAGAACTAATATAGGCATAGGATCGAGAGGACTACAAGGACAGGTGTTTGTAGGCACGGGCAAACAAAGCATCCACTGTTGGTTGCACATTACACACCGGAGGTAGCATTCCTGCCTTCGAGCATCTGTGCCGAATGGTAAGATTTGTTGTATTCTTCTTGTACCTTTAATTCTTCTTGTACATATATAATATTCACTATAATATGCAGGAGAGTCAATCTAGGAGGAGACCTTGCTTGTTGGACTTGTTCATGTAAACATGAAGAAGGACACAAGAGACTAGGTTGAGACACGGTTAGCCAAAGTCTATGTAAGTATCGTAAAATTTTATTCTTTTTCTTGAACAAATATTATTTGATTCTTGGATTGCTTAATAGTAATTATTATTTGGATGTATCTATTTAACAGGCATAGTACATTAGACTTCGGTCATCTCAGGCATCTGCGACCACCGGGGGGTGACAGAGACGAGGTAGACGATACATAGCTATGGTTGCAGGAAGTTAGGGGGGAGAACAGGAAGGGGCACATATTTTGGGACAAAATCTGAGGCGCGTCAGATTGGTTCATCTATTCAGACATTTATCCCCCCTGCAGGCCTCCATCCTAACTTCAAACAAGAGCTACATTGCCGCATGGAATATGTTATGAAGGAGCTCAGGAATAAGAGGGAGTTGATCTAGACTCAGGCGTTTCGATCAAGGGTATGCAGGATATAATGGACCACTTCATTAGATACGTCCATGGACCTCTTGGTGATAGTGTGACTGTAGACGATGATGAGACCCAACCCCTGATCACCCCTTAGATTAGTTCATTTATGTAAACATTTTTCAGTTGATTTTTAGAGACAGTTACATATTGTACTAATGTGTTGGACACATTTGAAAATTTATTTTATTACAATGTAATAATGAATCTTCTTCATTTATATTATGAATCTTCTTGTAAATTGATTGCAATTTGGATGCAATTTGATGTTTTTGCAAGTCTAATATCTAGTTTGGCAAAATATTGTAATATATATATATATATATATATATATATATATATATATATATATATATATATATATATATATATATATATATCTCAGCATATTAGAGACAGAATCAGAGACAAAAAAATTGAGGAAGAATCAAGGACGGAATATTTTGTCCTTGATTTGAGACGAAATCAAGGACGAAAATTTTGAGACGAATTCACAAGAATTAATTTTGATACAGAAATTTATTTTTGAGACGGAATAATTTCGTCCCTACCTTTGGGATAGAATTTGTCTCTATCTCAAATACTTTGCAACGGAAAAATCAAAGACCATTCTATCTCTGACCAATCAAAAACGGGTTTTTCATGAATTAGAGACAATGTTTTCCATCTTTGATTCTGGATTTTCTTGTAGTAACTTTCATATTAGCTCCTTACATAAAACTATATTCAAATTTGATTTAGCTCCAATCTATTTTAATTTTTATGGTCAAAGATATTGGCGGGTTTGGCTTAACTTCTAGAGGAATAAAAGTTAACTATCTTAAAAATTAAAAAAAATAACTTATTTTTTAGTGGGGATAGAAAATAACAAAACTTTTTGTAGAAGTCAAAATAGAAGTATGAAATTATATTTTTTCAAAGATAGAATATCCTCAATCAAAGTCATAATGTACCAAAATTACCTGTAACCCTTTTTTACCTATACTCTCTTAAACATATGTTCTTTTAAGTAATTGGTATTGAATAGTTTAAAGCACTTTAACCAACACAAACAATGCCTATTACAAAGCTTTCTAAGAAACTACAATTTAAAAAAGTAATTTTCAAATAAAATCTATAGTAATCCTAAATGAACTATACACTCCCAACAAGATTAAGACATTGGTTTTTTTGAATAAGGATTAGCTCATGTGTGCAGGGAGCTTCTGGAAGTCGTTAGAATTTGATCTAACAGTTCTTATTTATCTAATTTTTTCTCTCCTTTTTTTAAAAAAAATTTACAAATATTAACTGATTCAATAATGATTGTAAATACAATAATAAGTATAAAATGATAATTGTAAAAAAGGAAAAACAGTATAAAAATGATGGAAGAATGGGAGATCCGATGGCTTCTGAAAATTCTTTGCACGCATGAGCCAATCCTTGTTTGATTTTTTTGGCCCAATATGTTATGTCTGAACATTTTATTCTTCAATGATATTTGGGCCAATGGGTCGAATAAAAAAAATTACTGTTTGGGCCTAAACCTTGTTGGATCCTCTGACCGTTACTTCCGTTCCTGACTTGGTTTTCATAGTATTCATCACATCTAAGGTTATTTTCAGGGACCACATTTATTGCAATAATTATCTGATTCTAATTCTTATAGTAAAGAAATCTGCGTTTCTTCTTTGGATTTGCCTGTCTTTCTGTGTTTTAGACCCCCCATTTTGTAATTTGATTTCCCAGGAATTTCGGTACGTATTTGTATTTAAGATACAAATTCAATTACGTTAATTTATTCCAACGTTATCATTAAGAATTATAGATTTGAGATTTCTAACTAATACTCTGCCAGAAATTGAAACAATTTTAGTGAGACACTTGTGTTGGAATCCAAAAGAGGTCCAAAGTATGTTGTGAAGTTCTCTTCTTCAGGCAATTGTTCTGGGCTCCATATGGGTAATGCAAGTTGGTGAATGATTGGCCAAATTGCCTCTCAGAATCTGTGTTGATTGACAAGAATCATATTTTGACTAATGAAGCTCATAACTTTACTTTGGAGCTTGGAAGACCACTTCCCCACAGAACAACTAATTATTGCTTTGTCTTAATGTTATCTCCAATATGATTGATTACAGACAGAGAAATGCTACAATTAATTCAATCACGCAGCCATGGTATTAATCTCAAACATTCAGCACAGGAACAACTTGAGTACATGCTAACAAGCAGATTAGGGTAATTGATTAAATGGTTAAAAGGAGTTAGGAAAAGAACATGTTCTGTATTAGCATTTGAAGTGGTATCATCTCTGGGGGATGCGATGCCATGCCAGCGACATGACTAACTCTGTTTGACTCATCCACCGAATCTCTCGCTTTATATTAAGCTTCTGATTTAACACACTTTCTCTGTTCCAGCCACTAACAAAGAGAACATTACAGTGGAAATCCATTGTGGGAGGCATCTAAATGCTCCACACTCATCAAAAGCAATTAATGCGTTTGTAACTGTAAAGAATGTAATTCTTGGAATTATTGGTTTCACAGTGAGATCATGATCATGATATGTCTGCTTTTAGTTTGACTTGTTGGATCATGCTTTTGTACTCATTCATTGATTCCCTTGGGCCACTCAAGGCTTTCATTTGAAAGTCCGTCCCTCACAGGCCTGCCAATACTCATTTTGAACCCAAAACAAATATGTATAGGGGTCCAATGTCAATGAAGTTATTTAAAAACGGAAAAAAGTTCAATTATAATTTTGGTGCCCATAATTTTATTAAAATTATAAATTAATCTCTATATTTTATTTTTATGTAAAATGGTTTCTATAGTTTTTTCATTCATGTAAATTAATTCATACGTTTAGTATGGTTAACTTTGCTATGAAAATAGTCTTATGTTACAATTGATATATATATCGGTAAATATATCAGTATGTCCAATTATTATTTTTTCCATAATTTTTAGTAGCCATGTTAGTAAAGTTCTTATTTTACCCTTAATTCTCATATTGACACTAGGTCAGAAATTTGAAAATTAAGGAAAAAATAAGAATTTTGTTGTCATGACAGTAGTGTTGTATAAAAATTAATGACTGTACATGTAGACATGTTGATAAATATCTACATCAACTATCATGTAGGATTATTTTAACATCAAAATTAACTATACTGATAACAGAGACAAACTTTTATAAACAAAAAAATTATAAATATCATTTTACATAAAAATAAAATATAGAGATTAATTTACAATTTTAATAAAATTATAGCTATTAAAATTATCACAGTTTGACTTTTCTAAGTTCATTCACCACGTTTTTGCGGAAGATAACTATGATATTGTATGTTAAGTGACGGCATTATCATGACATGAAAATTGCATAATTAATTGAAGCAACTCGTTTGTGCTTATCCAAAGTCATTATCCCCTCCAAGAATTAACTATGTTGAACTTTGTACTTTCCTGTATATGTCAGTCAAAGAACTTTTGGTATATACTAAAAAGGGTACGTCAAGTTTTTTAATATAAAAATAATTATAGTAATTTTTATTATATTTTTAAAATAATAAAAATTTATATATATATATACCTTTTCAATGTAAAGGGAGTTGGAATCCTAATTTCTAACTCACAATATTCCAATTTCATATCACTTGAGCAATAAGTTTGGTGGTCTTTATATGTACATTTTAAACTTTGTTAAATATTATATTTTTTTTGTTTTAATTTATTTATTAATTAGCATAGAGAGGGAGGGGGTTTAGAATGGCTATTTTATGTTAATTAATAATTAAATCGATGATATTGAAGAGAATAGTTTACATAATTGGCACCTTGGAGATGTATATTAGATTGAAAAGGCTGTCTTCAAGGAATTACGCCTTCGATGAGGGAATAACCAAAGTGTGCTTGGACTTTTTTAAGGCTGTTGACCTTATTAGTCTAAGCAATTAATGACCAAACCCAAAAATACGATATGAGTGCTTACCAGTGGAGTTTGAACATGTAATTAAGTCCAATTCTATTATTTTATTTTTTAAAAATATATTTCTTATATGAACGAAAATCTTTTAAAGCCAAAATGTGCATTAATTAGGTAGATAAGACTAAGTCCGTAGAATTTGAACTAAATACTTAACCTAAGAAGTATACTTCTTTAGCCACTAAGCTAGTTCTTGAAATTGCATAATTCTAGTTTAATTATTCATTTTTAATTTAAAAGTAAAATGACACCGGATCTTTCTTGAAGAAGCTACGTGAGTGATCTTTTATTTATTGATTATATCCTATCTTAATAGTAGTTTCTACTTTTGCAATAATAATCACAACAACTATCTCACATAGATACTTTTCATGTTTCCCATTGTATGGTTGCAACTCCATCTCGTTGACATCTTCATTTTTGAAATTATCATAATTAGTAAAAGTTCACTTAGAAACTATTTTGGGTAATAGTAGTTTTCCTTCGTTAAACTTTATTCTTCTCTCTTCCTTCATCTAAAACGTTAATTTGGTAGGGAAACGCTGTCAAGGCTTTTGAAAGTTTAAAATTTTCAATCATTAAATTACTTTATTAACACAATTAATAATTAGAGGTTCAAACTATGTATAGTATATGAATACTGAGTGATTTTAGTAATTCGACACTTATTTTTTTACATAAAAACCTCATGTTAAGTTTTGTGAATAAAAAAATTAGTGTTAGCAAAACTTTAGACAATTATTTGATTCAATTTAAATCAGATTAATCAAAATAAGTTTCCAAATACTGAAAGCCCTAAAAAAAAAACTATGTATATAGTACTCTCTTGTTTATATTATATATATATATATACGACAAGAGTATTATCCAATATTTGTTGCATGAATTCCACCCTTACATATGTTAATTTATAGAGAAATATATTCTCAGTAAACGCCAAAAAAGAAATTAGTTTTCCATTTTGTGGAGAAGCATTGATTCAACTTTCTTGCATGAACAAAATGTAAATTATAATCACCACACCTGCTATCAATCAAAATATAATGGTAAATTTCCCAAATAAAAACTTTATGACATCAACCCATCTATCCCATCTTCAAAACTTACAAAAATAATATACAACCCTCAAAGATATATTCTAGAATCCTAAGCTATCTTAGAACTCAAACGGTTCTATATTGCATTGCAGGGTATAAACTATAAACTATAAACCTATGCTAAAGTAAAATTCCTTCTTTCTTTACACTACCATGCATTCAACAAATTGCGAGAGACCCAGTCTCCCTCCCTTGAACGTACATCTCGTTCAAGCCACAAAGTCTGGCAACAATTGTGCAGCAAACCTCTTGGGGTTTTGCAGGTTGATGTTCTCAAACGCAGTGGAAGAGTGAGGATTGGAAGTGCTTATGCCACCAAACTCAGTCGGCTGAATGCTCTGGTTTGGAAGAAACGTCTGGTGGGTGGCTGCTGATAAGGAGTCACAGTGAGGAAGACCAAGAGTGAGAGAAACCCCATTACCTGAGAACCTTGGCGTGAATTGCTCTGCCTCAAACCTATCGATTTCTGCAATTGGGTATTGCCCAAATCCCCCTATGAAGTTCGTCTGATTCCCGATGAAGGAGTATCCGTCCCTGTTCTCTGCTTCTTCTGGTTTCATATTTGGGGACTGCAGAATCTCCAGGTTTCTTGGTTTCTTGGGACTTGCCTGTGTGATCCCGTCGAGTTCTGATGACCCCATGAAGCTGAAGCCTGATTGGTTTCTCACATTTGCTCCAACCGGTGATGATGTTGATGGTGTAGATATTGATACTGTTGGAGTGTTCTGGTTTGTGGGAACGTCTTGTTTGAAACTGAAGCTTTTGGGTTCAGTGGCATTGGCTTTCTCTCGTGGGGCTGTTGACTTCATCGTGGGATCTTCACTGCTCTTGCTTGATTTCTCTTCCCCCCCATTCTGTTCATGCTCCTTCATCTCCTCCATGTACATTTCTTCCACCATTGGCTTCCATAGCCGAACCCGAGCGTTTATAAACCAATTCGACACCTGCAATAATATTCCAAAGTCCAAACCTAGTTAACAACATTGTCCAAACCCAGCGTTTATTTGTCTTTTTCCTAAAACAAATATTCTTCCTCAATTTCGACTCAAAAGACCATCAATTTCAATTTCAGGCGGAAATCCATTTCCAGCCCATAATTAAGAAAAAGAATTGCTCAAAACAACTAACGCTCGTGCCTACCTGACTCCTGGTGAGCCCTGTTTGTTTTGCAAGCATGTGTTTGTCTGAATCCTTGGGATAGCTGAAGCCAAAGTGGATAATATCAAAATATTATATAAAATTATGAGAAAAGCTAGAATGTTTGCTGGGTGAAACAAAAAGTCGAGAAGACTTACGGGTGGAGGAAGTGCTCAAAGAGCCAAGCACGAAGAACAGAGACGGATCTCTCGGGCAATCCTCTCTGGGGTCTCCAAGCATTGTGCTGGATCATTCCCAACTGTTGCAGAGCTCGCTGTTGCCGTAAATGATGGTCCACAAATTTAAGCCTCGAACCTTCCATTTTCCCTCCGAAGCAATCTTCCTCTCCTAGGCTTTTATTCGCAGCTCGAATTTGCGTCGTTATTGCATCTTTCAAACACCGAAACTGCTTCGAGATCGTTTGTAATGCTAACGCTGTGTATGTTCTCGCCGACCCTATTCCCGCAGCTTGTTCAAACGACGAACTCACTATCTGCATCTGATGGTGGTACTGTCGGTACCTTTGCTCCACCTTCAATTCCGATCTACCATTATAAATCATAACTTTGATATATTACGACATAAAAAAAAATCTTAACTTTTCTACATACCTCGTCAAGCATGCTGATTAACTTGGCCTTCTTCATCTGAATTTCTTGTCTTTCGGCGGTTGAAAGCTCGGGGGTAGGTTTGACGCTTCCCTCGCCGCCGGTGGAGGCATCTCCGGTGCTGGCGGCTGCAGTGAATGACTCTCCGATCACCTTTGTGCTCTGTCCACTACCTTTCTTTGCCATTTCGTTTTTAATCCCATCGTTCACATTCACGACCTCGTCTAGCAGTTCCTGTGCTGCCTTCAAGTACTTGGAGCCGAGAAGCACACTCTGAATCCCCGAGACGCCATTGGTTACCCCAGAAACTGAAGATGACGACCCACCTGACACGCGCACCTCATCCCCTGACATACCACTCGCTTGACCATGCGATGGTACGTCACGCTCGATTCGAAAAGACCCCATCCCTGCTTGCTGAGAGGAGAGGCTCAAAGACAGGCCTTGGCTGGCGCGTGGGGTATCACGCGCCGCCGCGTTGTGGTCAACTGAGTTCCAAAGGTTGTACTGCATGCGAGGGACAAATCCATGCAAAGTGGAGATGTCGTGGTGGGCGGGGTCCTGGGAGGCGGGCAGAGGGATGCCGACGAATTGCTGGGGGTGAGAGGGCGGCGCGTGGGGGAGGGGTTGGGGAGAGAGCGAGTGGTTGGGAGGGAGAGAGGGGGCAGAATTGAGGAAGACGAGGTTGCCGGGATGCGTTGGCTGTGGCGGCGGCGTGTCGGAGTACTGGATGTAGCCTGGGTTCATGAGAACTAGAGTTTGGAGTCCATCGGGCGCTTGAATTTCTGAATTTCCATGGAAGTACGTCGCCATCGCGTTAGGCTATAATATATTTCTGTTCGCTTGTTACTTCACTGAAAATAGACCACGTTAGTTAGCGCTTCAAATTTCATATACCCACCTACAATTATATATATATATATATATATATATTTTATGTAAGACCATGTATACACTACCTTTCCCCCCTTGTGAATCAATCCATTAAACAAATCTGGAGAATTGTGGCTAATCAATTTGACTGAGACCTGTACCAGAAAGAAAAATTCTCTTTAACGGAGTCGTTGTTTTCAAAAACAGTGAAGAAGAAGAAATATGAATCCCCAAAGCATGTGCAAATCGAATTGGTGTCTAAGCTAGAAATTGGAGAAAAGGGAGAAATCGGAAGAGGAGGGAAGATGATGGGTTTTATAGAGAATTAGGGTGAGAGGAGGGAAGAGATTGAGAGAGCGGTAGAGAGAGAGAGAGAGAGAGAGGAAAAGGAGAGGGATTGATTTATCTATATGAGGTAATGATATGGTAGTACCTGGTGTGATGGAGATTAGAGGACGCACGTGCTTCATCATCATCTCTGAACTGCAAGGCCAACGAGAATTTCAATTACAATGACCCCAAACCTCTTGAGACATGGATTTTTCGAAAGAGAGAGACGCACCCATATATAGAGACTCACCCACTAGAGCAATCTACAGTTATGGCTAACATACATCAAAGCAGAAAAAGAAATAGATGGATCATCGAAGCCGACCATATCAGCCTCTGTGTGTGTGTGTGTGTGTGTGTGTGTGTGTGTGTGTGTGTGTGTGTAAACTATGAATATATATGATCTATCTGTGTTTGGGATTGTATGAGTGGCTTCACTTACAAAGAGGAAAGCTCTCTGTCAGACTCAAATCTCTGCAACTCCACCCCCAACTGAAAAGGGGAAAAAAGGAGTTAAGACAGAGATGGGGTTAAAAAGACTCGAGAGAAAGATACCCCTCTTTATTTACCCCATTATCCACACATTTACACCTAAAAATTAAAACTTTTTTTATTATTTCAAACTGGGTTTGAAAAATAAAAAAGAATTTTATATGTACATATCAACTCCTATTTCTGTGGCTTTCATTTTTGGGAGGAGAAATACCTGCGAACAGATCAAAACAGGGGAACTTCTACTGATTTGACCCTCTCTTTTCAAAATCATTTGATGCAGCCAAGCACTCCTGGTGAGAAATTAATAACTTTTGAGAGGAGAGAGAGAGAGAGAGAGAGAGAGAGAGAGAGATGGGTCTGTGCTAAGAAAGCTAGTATTAAAAAAAGGAAAATTATAAAGAAAAATGGGATGAAGGTGTCAGAAGATCCAAACAGCAGAAAAACAAGGAAACGTCTTCTTCTACAAAAGTCTTAAATTAATTATTAAAATAAAATAAAGAGAAGGAAAAGATAAAGAAGGAAGGAAGGGGAGGGGATGGATGATGAAGCCAAGGAGCAGAAGCAGGGTGGAGGGATCTCATTGCTCTTTTCTCCATTAAATATCTGCTTGTCGTTTTCACAATTTCCATGTTTTTCTTTTCAACTTTATTTCCCTATTTTTTGTGGTTGGATGCCTGAGTTTGAAGATAAAGCAATTAAATTGCCAGAACCAACTACCGTATAACACCTACTTTAATGCTTTCCCAGCTGATATAGTGATACATAATATATTCTAGCAAAAAAAATTAATTTTAACGTATATATATATATATATATTAAAAATATTTCGTCGTAATGAAATTTTACCTAGAGTCCTGTATCAAGTGTACAAATTTCAAAAAGCAATAAGGGAAAAGCAAGGGAGTCCCAGTATTTATCTTTGAATCATGAGCCTCTAAATATGTGGGTCCCACCTTGGCTCCATGCATCAGACCAACCAGGCAGTGGATCAACATCAATAAGAGCTACATCTAGAAATTCTCCTTAAATTATACCACATATTAACCTAAAATAAATAAAGAATAAAATTCTTCATTTTCAAAATCCTCTCCAGTTTTTTTTTTAAATCGATGATCTTTGATGAAACCCAAGGGATCACTTAATGGAATAACCAGAAGAGAAGCTCAACAATTGCTTTTCTTCTTCTTAGAAAAAATTAAATTAAGTAATTGACAAAGAAAGAAAACGAACGACCCAATAAATAATTAGTAATAACTCTTTAAAGAGTGAGGTAATCCCATCATTTGCTAGGAAGATGCACAGAATACCTATTAATTAATATATCATATACATTATTCAGAACTACCGTAGCAGCTATTAAAAGTAGTCCATCGCCATCAGTAATTAACTATATTTGTGTAAGAATGAGCAGTGAGAAATTAAGCCATGTGATGTTAATAGGTCTGACATTATGGAATATTTGGGAACAATTGATTCACGTATGATCCATCAATGTATATATATATATATATATATCTGTGTATGTATATGTATACAGAAAGCAAAGCAGTTGTAGTGGTGCTGCTGATATACACTATATAGAGGGAGGTTACTATATATGAAAGGCCTTTTTGTAATGAAGGCCATCATTCTCGTAGAGATCAATGTCAATAGTATTTATTATTACATTCACGCATGCATTCATTTCTTTTCTTTGCTTTCATGAAAACTGATCTCTTTGGAACTTTTTGTAGACATAAACAGCTCGGTTTTCACAGGTAGCTGCTAGTAAAAGCACTTTGGATCTACCACCGACACATGTAAAAACGAGAGAAAAAGAGAGTGTTCCATTACTTGTTATCAGTGTTCGAATGTCAGAAGAAAGCATGTTGCTCAGTGTGTACTTGAATGTACAAATGATCAAAGAGTTGCATGTGGATGGATATATATGAACCTTTCATTCTTTTTTCTGATCTCCTTTTTCATTAAACACAAAAGGTCGCCTTATTTTATTGTCATGAAAGATTTCTTCAAGTTGACGCATTTTCTCAATATATATATATATATATATATATATATATATAAAATGAAAAAAGAGTATAATTATTTGGATTGGAGTTGAATAAATTTAAATTTGAATTAACTTGATTTTTTAATTAGATTTTAATTAAAAGAAGATTAAAAAAAATTGTTTCAAGCAAAGGCTTTTGAGAAAGAAATTGTAGTTTGAGAACTGATATGAATGTCAAACAAAATTGTTGTTTTTGTGTTTAAAATTACGTTTAAAAATCTGAATTAACTTTCAAAAAAAATCTAAACACCAAACAAAACACACCCAAAATTGAACGATGGAAAATATTAATTAATTCCACTTAAAACGTTTGACATAAATATCTGGAACGCATGTATAGTAATATGTTTCTTAATTATAATGAACCTTCACCGTATCACATGTTCTTTTTTCATCTTTATTTTCTTAAGAAAAGAAGGCTCCACCAAAAAGGAAAGAAAAAAGAGAAGAGGAGGGCAGCTCAAGAATATTTTTCTTACATTTAAAGGCAGAGATAAACGTGTGTGTGATATATGTTTGCGCGCAAAGTTTTATGTGTGTGTATATATATTTATATATATGATCAATCCAATATGAGAATTATGCAAACAAATTAAAAGAAACTCAAAAAGAAAAAGTTAAAATTCCCACTTTGGATTTAGCAAGGACCTACTCTTTATAATTGAATGCATGCCCCGAAGTATACGAACTTTGAGAAAGTAGCACATTATGGAATCCTAGAATCTAAGGTGGAGGTTATCATCATGATGGTGACACGGAATTCAATCACTCTTGATGTTCTTTATACAAAGCATTACTTGAGAAGCTCCACAAATATATTGCTTAAAAAATTTCCTAAATGCTCGAGTTATTATCAACTCATTGAATATTTAACCCCAGGTTTATATATAATTAACAATCAGTGACCCCCAATAAGAAGCAAATTAAACTTGTACATGCCCGTACTAGGTTGATTTTGAACTTAAACTATAAGTGGCACACATCACATCACAGTAATCCCAAAGGGTCTGTGCCACATCTTATATATATATGCTACTTTATATTCATATGTGAGTGTGTGTGTATATATATATATATATATAAATGAAAGGGGATTTTATAAGTGGGCATGGTCCCTAGTGTTGCTGTTGTGCGTGATCCATCTATTTCAATATTACTGTCATGGAAGCTCTTTGCCTTGGTGATGCCTGTCTCATGCTTTTCTTATATTTTAATTTCTTTTCCGAAGATAATGACTCGAAAAGAAGAGAACAGTGGGGAAAGGTGGGAGATTTCTTACTTAAACAATTCCATGTAGTTAGCGTGTGTCAAAAGAGGCCAAGAAAAGGATTGCGCGGAGAAAGTGGGCATGTGGAAATAGCAACAAGTACAAAAACACACAAGTCATATATATATACATACCAATCATCACACCCAAAACCCAATCTTCATATCTCTGCCATAAAATGCAGAAACAATATCACCACAAACTTAATGTGTTAATTTAATTATTTAATCTTTTGAAATGCAAGTTCAAATTTAAATTCTTGGCAATATGTTTGTAGGTGAGAATGTTATGATAGAGGGGGTGGACCCAGTGTGTGAATGGATACAAAAGAGGATGTTTCTTGACGCCCACTTGGTGATTCTTTTTTTCTTGGAGGGAATACCCACCCAAAGACGCAACTAATATTATTGGGTTAGGGTGAGGAGTAAGAAGAGCGAAGACCAAATAGTAAAAGAGTCCTAATTAACATTGCCACAAAAGTGACGGGTCCACCATGTACCTACTTCATCACTACCTTGCTGCCTCTTCTTTCTTCCACATCCACATCCACATGTATGTACATATGCCTACCTACATGGATACGCAACATATTTTAATTGCACCCCACCCCCCCCCCCCCCTCTCCTCCTCTTAAAAAATTTTAAAAAATGAATTAATAATGTTTATATATGAAGTGGAAGATCGACGTTTCTGAATATGTTTGTATAGATATGTTTTTATGAAGTTCCTGAAGGGATTTTAAAGCAGGCAGCTTTTCTGCCTCCTAACTTCTGCCAACCTCTGCTTTTGTTTCTGCTTTGCGGTTACTTTGGTTTCATCTTGGTCACTTCAATTTTCCTGCAGATGTATATTTGTCAAGTTCATTGAATTACATGTGCATGATTCATATATATATATATATATATATATTAAAACTAGTATGCCCACCTTCTTTACCTAATGTCCTTTGCATAATAATTTTATCTTTTTTCTCATTCAATTGTCATTTCCCGCCCTCATCGTGTATGATTTTTTTAAAAAAATGAAAGAAAGGACAAAGATGGGCTACAATAACTAATTATGTTTTGGGACATTTATCAATGAGTCTATTTATTTAGGTTTCATAGGGTCAATAATTCTACATTATATAAAATAATAATCATATATGCTAGCTAGCTACTAATTAATCTAATTCTATTCATATATGGAATGCTATAATTTTAATAATTTAAATAAGTTTAATTTGATTCAATTAAAATCTTAATTTATGAATTATATAATTTTGTTTATTTTGAATTGTTTAGATAGTAGGTATTTATATATTATAAGAACTCTACAACTATATATAAATAAGACTACTCTAGGTTAATATTTTGCTCCCTCTTTTTCCTTTTGATATATATATATATATATATATATATATATATATATATATATATATTCATATTGAGCCTTGAGTTCAAAGAATTTTTTAGTGAGTTTCTCTTTTGGTTTTAGAGCCCGTTTATACTCGCTTTTTTGTCTACTTTCACTAATTAAATCTACTATCATAATCATCATCAACCACAAAAGATTATCTGACATTATTGATAAATTAATATGTTTTAGTGTTCCTTCGCGTTGCACACCTATACTGTATCATTTTTCATCTTGTTTAATTCCTCATGTTTCCACTTTGTCGTGTGAAAATTAAATAAATATACGGCTTTGGTGATTGGTCGGGAATAATTTTGGTCAGAAAATAGAAAGAAACATTGTAGTACTTGTTATTTGAAAATTAATTAGCCTCATTCATATATATGATAAAACAAGACTGCAACATCGAAATTAAAGAGCCATAAAACTCGAGTAATTAATACATATAGTGTAACTGAGAGAGACATTTCAATGATTGACCATTGAACATATCGGAAAAATATGGGAGCTAGCTAAGCAGTGATTTTTATAATTAACTCCCATTCTATAGGGCAAACATCCATGGATTCAAAACAAAAAAAAAATGTTGTCACTTTGTGTGAAACTGTGAAAAAACAGGTATGTCGTATTATTTGCTAGTTATTTGAATGTGGACTAAATTGAGGCCAAGCATTAGATGTTGTTTGAATAGGATTAATTTAATTTGAATTGGATTGAGTTGCAAAAATATAAAAAAATTTCAACGTTGATTTGACTAAAAGTTAAAAATCTTGTTTAAAAAAAAAACAAGTGATATAAACCATTTAAACCAACGTATACTTTTAGTGCTTAAGTCCCGATTTCAATGCAAGAAAAAAAAAAAAGGCTATAAAATAGAGTTGTAAATAAGCATCTCAAGTTTCTGACTTGACCAGACATATTGTAACCAAACCCTGACTGAAACAAGGCTATAAATAACTGTGTTGAATCTTTGATAATAATACTGACTGAAGCATGGAAGAAAGAAGGCAAAGAAATTAACATAGACAGCTTCCGCTTATCTTGGGTATCATAAAGAGCATGTCATCATGCATGCATGTGCTTTAATCTGCCCTAAAATAACATCACATATATGCTTTCATGCTACTTGTTCCCTCCATATCAGTCCTCTCTTTTGCACCAAATAGCTATGCCATGGTCCTCCTTACTAAAGACATGCTTACTCCATGCACACTTTTTTTATTCTTTTCAATTTTATTAAAGATAAAGAAAAAAAAAAGCCGATACTTGGTCTAGTCTGTTTTGGAAATTAACATGGCTTTCAATAATTAGACAGGCGTGCTTCTGTTCTTTCTTTACTCAGCTTTATGTTCTTATTCGCTTTGTTTTTTCTTTTTTTGTTTCATTTCTAGAAGATTTCTTTAAATAAAAAAAAAATGTGGCTAGTTCTTCAGACGTATTAGAGCCTAGATTCAATCTGAAATAGACAAATTCATGAAGGAAAGGATAATCATTTGAAATTATTGACAGTGGACGGTCATAAAACAAGTTGATCTCAGAATTACGTACTAATTAACTCTAGAAGCAGGCTTAATTTAGTAATTAAAACGAGTTAATCAAGACAAGATTTGCTTAATTTCTTACATCCATGGATAATGCAAAAGAACTGAATAACATACTCCGAAATTGAAACTTTTTTTGCTCTAACTTCTAATAACATTATATTAATGTTGAAATTGAGTGTGATTCTTTGAAAGTTGTGAATTTGATTAAATATGAAAACTTCTCTACACACAAGTATGGTATGATTATTGGTGACAACATATAGGCTCTTTTTACGAAGTCACAATTAAGATTAGACATATTTCAAAAGACGATAATTATTGTATTGATGTTCTTGCCAAGATATATATAATGCTCGAGGGTTGTCTCAACTCTACCTTTGGGAAGACTTTTCTATGCCCCTTCTTGGGCTTCTTTTAACTAATTATACCTCTGTATTGTTTGTTAGGCTTTACGCTTGCTTGTTTTGCGTTTCTTCAGTTTTTTTGCTATAAAAAAAATTAAAAAAATCGATTAACCTCTTATCACGTACATTTTTCTATAATGAGCCGATGGCTATTCTTTAAATGCACTTTTTTTTTTCCATTTTAATAATTAACATATTTGCCCCGTCCTATCATTTCCTTTTAAATAATATGATATACAGCATATTAATTTGAAGACTATAAAAAAAAACTTAAAACTCATTATCTTTGGAAGCTACGCTCTCTACTATTGAATCTCCTTAAAATTTTTTACATTTATAACCAACATGGATCAGGTTATTTTATCAAAATATAACATTCTTCCAAAATTAATTTTTTACATTTATAAAAATTCAAACTCAAAATTAAAAACAAAACTGTCCAATTATTAAACTAACCAAAATTGATATACTGTTACACTATATTGAACAAGAAACAGTAAGGTTAGGCGAGGAAGGGGTGGAGGGCCCTGCATCTTGAACCCACGTGCCAACCCCTTTGCCCACTAAACCACTTTCCTTGAATTCTTGGCCTTGCTTTGGGACCCCCTTTTTTTTTAAAAAAACAAAAAGATATAAAACCTATTTGGTAAAGAGTTGAGAGTTGGGAGTTACGTTAAAAAGGTTGTCCCCACTCCAACTGTACACGCGTCAACTCGACGGACCTGTCTCTCTCTACCCTCTCCGGGAGATTCGCTTGATGGTATTTTTTATTGTGGTGGGGGTCCCACCATCCAATCAAAACCCAGGACTCCGTTTAATTAAGGCGTGTAATGCCACGAATATGGGGTCCCACGTGTGAAACAAAAGTCAAGAAAGCAACCAATCACAAAGAGAGACGGGTCTCCCGGCAACCGCCTTTTTCTTTAAATGCGGATATATCTATGAGCTTGTCCTTGTCGGCTTCCATTATTTAACACGTGTCTTTCCCGTATTGCCCCTCCCCGAACTCCCCCCCCCCTTCCCACCTGCTTTTTTATTTTTTTCAATTTTTTTATTTCAGCACTTTTCCAAATTATTGTACCCCTCAATATAGTTCATTTTGAAGGGAAACAAATTTTTTTTTAAAAAAAAATTTAGTTGGTTTAGTGTAGAGACGGCGACGGTGTTTGATCGGCTTGAATCTGGAAGGCTAATTAACGGTTGTGATGTGTGGAGGGTATTTGGCTTCCCGAATGAGGCCACGTAGGCGACGTTGTTTGGGATCGCGTGTGTGGATAGATTGGAAAGTGACGTAAGACGTACGCAACTATTAAAGACGACAAAAACCCAAAGAATTGTCTTAGATTTTCAACTGTGCAGCTTTGGAAATGTTCGTGAAATTAAATTTTACGTTGTGCCAATTCCACACCAACCCCCGGCGCGCGTTTGAAAAAAAAAGAAAACAGAAGTTAGCTAGAATTATTTTTGAATATGATTATTTTTAAAAATTAATTTATAATTTATATTTGAAAATAACTATGAGGACAAGTGACTTTTGAAAATAAATTTTATTTAAATATTGATTAGTAAAATTATTTTTAAATATATAATTATTAGAAATGATATGAATTTTATATGAGTTTATTTTATTTATTTTTATTATTTAATTTAACTCATTTAAATATTATATAAAATAATTTTCTATTAAAATATGAATAAAATTATTAATGAATTCTTTAATATCACACAAAAAATATTTCTCCAATATTTCGGTGAAATAATAGAGAATGTGCAATTAATTTACTTTAAAAATTGATTACTAAATGACACATTTTATTTTTGAGAGATTACAATTAGTTTTTCAAAAATTTCTCAATTTATGTTTAATTTTTTTTATAAAATTTGATGTAAATTAAATTAAACTAATGACATGATATAATAGAATATTTATATGATTGTTTAATTTTAAGAGCATATTATAGTTTGGATAATAATTTATTTAATTATTTTTATACCATCAAAATGATAATACTTTCAAGGACTATAGATTATGGAGGGGAGACGAATTCCTTGCTGTTCTGATCTTGTTTGGCCAGTAAAAAACTATTTGATCAAGTGGAATTCACGTGAATTTTATTTGTTGACCTCGATCGGACGTCTTATTTGTTCCAATAAGGTGTTGGGCAAGACTGGAAATCTGGTCACCCATAGAGGAGTCGAATATTTTGATTTTTTTTTCTATTCGTTTGTACCAAAATAAAAAAGAAAAAGAAAAGATTATGTGGAGCCTGTGGGGAGATCACGTGAGCGTCTTGGCGTTGCAAATATCACCTGTCAATAATTTCAAAACTTTCAAATTTAATAAAAAAATTTTTAAAGCACCGGTGGCAATATTTTTTGAGCTGTGGCTAGTGGGCCTAAATAGACAGGAGAGGTCTTTTTAAATTTAGTTACACATCTTTCAGGTTTATCTTTTTAAATATTATTTTGCAATAAGCTAGAATCATTTAATGATATCGAAATTTCATTATTAATTAATTCATAAGATATGATCTTTTTATTATATGTTTTTCAGTTTAAAAAGATTTCGTTATTTCAAATAAGAAAATTACTGTTTAAAAAAATTGAGTAGAGTTGGGGTGTGTTTGGTAAGGTCAAAAAAAGAGTTTATAATGTATTTAACTGTCTTATAAATTTGTTATAAGTGTTTGATAAACGAGTTTATTTCAATAATTTATAATATATATGTATATATATATAATTATTTTAAATAAAAAATAAAAAAATAATATGTTTATTTATATTATTTTAAGATTATAAAATATATATGCTTTTATATCATTTTATATTTTTTACCTATTTCAACCGCTTCTTTTATCAAACACTTCTAATTCAATAAGGTACTTTATAAGCTTTTAAGTTTCAACTATTAGTTATAAGTTAAAAATTAACTTATAAACTTTCATTTAGCTTTTAAGTTTTTAACTAGCTTATAAACTAATTTTACCAAATACTCTTAATTGATCTAAACGAAAAACTAATGAGTCTAGTTTAGTATAGGTAAGCAGATCTACACCTACGCATTTTGCGTAAGACAACCTTCTTACGCGGCTGTAATGATATTTTTGTTAATTTTTTAACGTTTTTACAATAAAAAATGCATAAATATAAATTTTTTGTATGAATAATTTTTTTTTTACAGTTTAGGGTTTAAATAAAGAATGTAAATTTTTTGCATGAATAAATTTTTTTTTGGTTTAGAGTTAGAATTTAGGATTGGGAGTTTAGGTTTTAGAATTTATAGTTTAGGGTTTAGGGTCATAATTTTTTTTATTACATTTTTTCATACAAAAAATTTACATTATTTATTCATACATTTTTTTGTTGCAAAAACATTAAAAAAAATTAACAAAAACATCATAGTTTACCGTATAGCATAGGAGCCCTCTCGATGAGCGTAGGAACGTATCCGGACCTTTGGTTTAGTCCCTAGAATAGATCTGAACATAAATCATCAAAAAATTAACTAAACTAGTATAATTGGCTAGTGAACGGTTGACTCGTTCCATGATATATTATTCTTCTATACATTTCATAGTTCTTAATATGCTATTTTATGTTCGAGTATTATTCAGATATTATTTTGCACTTATTTGTTATTTATTATATTTATATATTATTTAAATTAAGTGTTACTATTCATTGTATATAATAATATTAAATAAAATATATAGATCTTTATAAGTTTGTTACGTCTAAGTATAAAAAATATTTAATTATTATTTATTATATTAAATATATATATAATTCAAAAATATATATTTAATTAATATTGGTTTAATCACTGTTGATCCATCCTTAAATTAATATTTTCACTAATCCAATGACCCATTCGATTTTTCAAATATTGGGAAAATCTAAGACTAAACTTCTAGTTTATGCATTATTCAAATCCTATTAGTAAATTATGGCGCTATGTTTTTGTTTTAAACCACTTGATGAAAATAAATCCAAATAGACACTTGTGTATTTTAATTTTAAGAAAAAAACTTGGGACGTTGAGAGATTGAGTGAGTCAAACAGTTAATGACGAAGACAATTGGTTCCCAGTTCTCAAGACAAGACCGGAGGGAGTAAGCCACTTCCCCTTCGGATATATCTCTCTTGTAACAAGAGAATTTTATTAGTATATTTTAAAGCATGTTAGAACAAAAAATTAAATTATGAGATTTAATTATTTATTGTAATATATACATTGAAATACACTAATAAAGTTATCCTCCTTTCTGTGCAATATTATAAAGGAATATTGGCAATTTCCTTTTGAAAACGTGATCATCAAACACAAATCATTTTCAACACACTATCATTGTCGGTTATCCGTTTTGGATAATTTTATCTCAATGAAGGGCACCCTATGCCCCTGTGAATGTATGTGTGTGTGTGTATATAATACCCCCATCATCATCATCACAAATCCACGTATCAACTTTTAGTTTAACACTTTTTTTTTAACCAAAGGGAAAAGGACAAGCTCACTATAGAGCACATGATTCATGGTCTCGGGTATTTAAGCCATGGGGCTAACCGGACAAAATGTGAACGATGTGATGGACCACCATGCATTATACATTTATACAATTTATTCTAGTGTGTGTCTTGTGGGTGTTGAGGGCGAGACCACCAGCCAGCGAAGCTGTAACCACGAAAACCAGAGTTTATTTGATGGGTTTGTCTCTTGGTCCTCTTTTCTTCCTCCTTTGGAGACCATTCTGTTGGTTAAAATAATATTAGTATCTAAAAATTTATTAGTTTCTAATTAATTTGATTTAAATCATATCCAACTACATAAATGTAAAATTCTTTCTAGTACTAATTTTCTTCATTTTTTTTGGTCAAAAATTTTCTTCATTCATAAAGTTAGAATTGAAGACTTAACTTCAAAAAAAAAAAAACAGTGTTGAGTCACTCAAAAGAAAGTGCACTAGGATGACGCTAGGTACTACCAACTACAACTATCTTTCATGTCTTGTCTCTTTGAAGTTTCAACACTTCCTAACCTAATCCTCCATTTCTTAATTTAGTTGGAATATTATATTACATTACATTATATTGTTGGAACGGTAATTCATGTGCAGAAATTCAAGTGGTGTTACCCTATATTCATAGACGACTTGGTGTATTTCAATAGTAGTGGAAGGGGTTTCTTTAATGGGTCGTATTCTGTGTTCTACAACTACTATTGTAGGCTATGTATTTGCTAAACCAGATAGATATACCTTATCTTTTTGAGTTAATGACACTAAAAAATATAAATTATTGATCATGGGCTTCTCACTCATTCTGCATTTAATGGCACATGAGGCTCAAAATTTGTCCCAGTCTAAGCCAAATTCTAGTTCAATGAAACTAGTTTGTTTGGCATGACTTTAGAATAGGCATGATTATTATGTAACCTAAATTAAACATGTTAGGATGTGAGCAATGCAGAACAAGAACAAAGTTAACAAACATTGTTGAGAGAATGAGTGGTCGCTCGGAACAAAGTGCTAAGGCAGATAAAGTTGACTTATTAGGGAGACAAAAGAAGAAAGTTAAGGATAGCGTACAAGGGTTTGACCCCCGGAACGAGAGCCCTTGTGAAGTATAACATATATTATGATAGATAGCAAGCCTTTGACTGAAGGAGAGGAAACTAAAAGATCCTACAAACAAATGCTGCTTGGAAAGGATGAACACTCAAAGGATGAGCTGGAGGACTCTGATGACGATTGGTCAGGGTCAGAGGGTATAGTGAGGAGTTAAACTCGAATGGTAGTGAGGAGGAAGTATCCAAGTCAGAGTAGCTAGGGATCAATGAGAATAACTTGGAATGTGAGGTGGTGGAAGATCAGAGTGGTTCTCACACCAATCATGAATTCATTTTGTCAGAAAAAATTAAAAACATGATTAAGAAGTCGTGGAAAGATACTCATTATGAAGCTCTTAGGGAATGAGAATGACTTGAAATGTGAGGTGGTGGAAAACCATAGTGGTTCTCACTCCAATCTGGAATTCATCATTTTCTCAAAAATAATTGAGAAAATGATTTAGAGTGTCACACCCCAAAAATGAGTCATGTGACCGGCACGGAGTGAGACCTACCTCACAACTGTAAGCCTAAGCCATCACAAGAATTTAATTACCGAAAATAAATACATTTCCATTTTTATGAAATATTACGCGAAAGCCAAAACAGATTAAATTTATAATATTATAGATATAACAGTTTACAAAAGAATGTCTATGTTTCTAAGCTTTCCTTCTTCCATCACAACAAAGTCAAGGAAATATTTAAAACATAGTTTAACCAACTTTATATGGTAAGAAATACAATTCATCACAAAATATCAAACCAAAACCCTAGGAGTCCTACTAACTACAAAGCGGTCCACCTCCCAAAATAACAAAAGAATCTCCAACCAACAAGAACGATATAGTGATGTGAGACCTCTGTTAAGTGCTAGATTTAGTACTATTTGGTGCTGAATCTTTGATCCATTTTGTAATACCCATGAAAAATAAAATATAAATATTTGTTTACAAACTATTGTTACTATTTCAGTATACGGTACTGTTCACCTATATAATACTATTTACGTATACGATACTGTTCACTTATACAATTGAAATATCAAGTACTAGATGTGGTTTGGTCATAAGAGAAAACTAGAAAGAAGTTCGTGGGAGAAAATGACGTTTTATATGTAAAAATACCCTCAGGGACTAAATTGAAAGGACTGAATTGAAAAGAAACTTAAAGGTTTAAAGTGAAAGGATAGTTTTACTTTTAAGTTTTCAATAGTAATAAAAGAAAAATTTTCAAACGCGTAAGGTGCAGAGTAAATTGCATTATTAGAAATGTCATTTTTATGAATAGTAAATTGAATATTTTATTAATGTATAGTATCAAATAGTACCTTTGACTTTTGCTATAAATAGGCCCTTCCATTTCACTTCTAAACTCACACCTTCAACTTCTCTTCTTCTCTCCTTAAGTTTCTCTTGCTCCGACGCTAGGCCTCTGAGATTTTGGGCCTTTCCTTTTTGTTTAGGTAAGGATACTATGCCCTTTCTATGTCTTTCAAATTTTAGAAGTTATTTTCTTAAGTATGCTCTGTGGTTGTGGCTTTGGCTGATCTTTCACATCAGAAAAACTGTCTTTAGCTGCTTACATATTATTTTGATTCTCTGATTACCGAAATAGGATGTAAACTGTGAAGAATACATGTCTAGGAAAGTTCTGGCTAATGAAAGACCTGGTTTTTAATTGTATCCATTGTGACCCTCCACTCTTTCCTGGGAACTTATCTGGTGTACTCTTTTACAGATTTTATTCTCTATTTCTGGTATAAACAGTCTCCGTATGTATGAATAGTAACCGTACGTATGAATAGTGACCGTACGTATGAATAGTAACCGTATGTATGAACAGTATCTGTATGAAAACAATCCTAACTTGTTTTCTCTAATCTTTCATGAAAATCTCCGTAGCGGAATACTGAAATTCATCTGTGTACTCTTGTCCGTAGCGACTTAGAGAAGTGATACTCGTACGGAATCCAGGTGAGTGGAACGATCCCGTTTTAATAGAGTTTTAGCATTACTGGTGATAAAAAGTATGTCGTAGGACACTCCCAAGATTCATAGGGGGAAATTGGATTCAGAATGACGAATCTAATGAGATAATTAATCCATAAGTATGGGTAAAATGAAATAAGTATCTTATGATGATGTGAAGTTTGAATGTTTTCAAAAACGGATTAATTGTTATCTTGATTTGTGGTTTATAAATCTATAATATAGTTATATACTATACCTGTTATATGGATGAATATTATATTGTGCTTCTAATTATGATATGAAATACTGTACTATTGATTGTGATTGAGCGGGACAGTACCCCCTCTCACGGCAAGGCGGAAAACCCGATTGAAAGGGTGTCTTGACCAATGAGTGTGGAGACAACGATTCCCTCAGTAGGGATATAGCCCGGATTGGTGATAAATCCGTGAAGCGTCCTAGCTAAGAGGATGAGGTTGTGCGTCATGGCAGAAATATACAGAATTGGTGAGTTGGCCATTGTGCGCTCTCCGTGATATATTGCCATTGATGAGTACTAGTAACGTTTGTTGAATTGGTTGTGCATCATGGCGGAAATATACAGAATTGGTGAGCTGGCCTGTGTGCGCTCTCCGGGATATATTGCCATTGACGAGTACTAGTAACGTTTGTTGAATTGGATGAATTTTTATCTTCTTGTATGTAATTTCTAACTATGTCTATTGGTTGAATATGAGCTTTCTGGTATGCTTGCATGACTGGTAATGTATTTGAATTTTATTAATGCGAGGCCGATTCGCTCACGGAGTTTAAAAGCTCACACTCTCTGTACAACCTTTTTGTTCAGATCAGGTTGCCGATGAAGAATATCCGCTAGAAGAGTAGATCACTTTGAACCCTCCCGCTATCGGGTAGGCCCCTTTATTGTTGTAGATTATGTTGCTCTGTAATCATCTAGGACATCTAGGTCAGGAGTTTGGTATTTGGCTTGTATTTCAGTACAATAATGCATTTTATGTTGAGGATCTATTGTTATATGCAAATAATCTCTATGAATTTCAAATAAGAAAATTTGATATATTTTCTTCAGGAATGGTTATTTTGATAATATAGAGATAATGACTAATAATTTAACTCATGGGTAGAATTTATCGAAAAGCTTACAGTGATGGGATATTCATCATTGTGCCGGTCATGTGCCCAGAAAACGGGTCGTGACACATTTTATCGCCTACTTGTGGTTGCTTGTATGTCTTTTCCGTTGTTTTTGATTGATTTAGTTTAGTTTAGGATTTTTTTTTTAGAGTTTAGTCTTCTTCATGTGATTCCTTGACTAAGAATGTCGCTAATCATCATTTTATTCTCTCTAACGTAGGGCGAGCTGGACGAAGCTGAAGCGAACGACCGAACTGATTCCAGCTGCTGTGAGGGAATTTCTGCATACCACCGCTATAGCGGTGATCCCTGGAGCTAAACATTGCTGGAAGTTGGTTCTGTCCATTACCGCTATAGCGGTATATCCTCACCGCTATAGCGCCATTCCCTGGAGCTAAAGAAGCAGAAGGCCCACTCTCTGTCTACCACCGCTATAGCGGTGAGCCCTGCACCAAATTTTGCTGGAGAATTCTTTACTGTCTTATACCGCTATAGCGGTACGTCGCGATACTGGACTGGTTTAAAAGGCTTCAGATGAATTTTTTAGGGCATTCCTGAGTTGGAGACTGAAGAGAGGCGCCGACTACTGCTAGAGGAGAAGGAGGAATCCATCCTTGGAGCCATTCAAGCCTGAATTCTGTCAACCCAACCCCGGATTCATGAAGTTTATTCATTCTTCTTCTGTTTTCTGTATTTTTAGAGCCATGAGTGGCTAAATTTTCTGTTCTGGGGTTCCTATGAACCTACTTTCATACTAGGAATTGTGTTTTCTTCAAAACTTGTGATTATTGTCAATTTATGCATACCTATCATTCATATTTCCTGAACTTGTTATAAATTTGGCCATTTTATGATCTGTATGTTGCCTCCATTGAACTTGGGAGAGGGAGATGGTGGTAGAACACTGAATGATTAGGGCGAGTGATAGAACCTAAGGGTTTTACTTGTTAATTAATAGGAATATTAATTAACCTCGTTTAATCAGATTAGGTTGACATTAATTCGACTCAATTTACATAAGGGATTGTGTAGAGTTGGGTAGCTTAATCTAGATTCGGGAGAACTACTTTAAGCCATTAGAAAACCTGAGATTATTGAGCATAATTGACTTGAATCACAAGTGTTAGGGAGAATTAGCAATTTCTAAGACGTAAGAGGGGGATTAGTAACCCTAGGCTTTCATTTTTTGTCAATTTCATCAGTCTTTGCATTGTTTACTGTCATTAAAAGAAAATTTATAAAAATTTACTGTCATAGTTCACTTCAATTGTCAGTTCTTCATTAGAGCTATCTTCAATCCAATTGCTTCGTCTAAATAATTCGGTTAAATTTATTGGGTACTTAGTCACTTAGTTCTCGTGGGAACGATACTTTTACTCTTAATTCACTATATTACTTGAGCGATTGGTACACTTGCCAAATCGACCAACAACCTCGCTACTCCTCGTATGAAGGCTCATCAGCTATAACTACAACAAAATTTGCAAGAGACACGCACAAAGAGTGAGTAATTAACTTAGTGAGATATAGCACTATAGAAATAACTTACCATGTGCCTCTTGCAGTGAGATAGGTCCTAATATCCAATCCCATCCTCCAATATAACTATCACCACAAGGGTCACACAATCAAGCAAGCATATAATAAAGTAAAGTTCAGAACTCACACTCATCTCATTGACATGCACAACCATGAGTAATTTATTATTCCAATACAAGCCTTATTAAGGCAAAGAGGCCACCAAGGCCAACTCACACTTGGGTGGTATGGGGTCTTCCCATAAATGTCACACCAAGTATGATCAAGTTATGGTTTATCTTCGTCTATCCTTCACTTAGACGGCATCCTCAAGGGTTAAGGGATTTTATATCCCAAAAGTATATGGGTCCACCTTCGAAGAACCCTTACTCTTGCCTTCTCATCCCAAGCAAGAGTGGAAAGTAAATTCCTCCACAATAGAGTCATTCAGCATATATTTAAGTTACATAGGGTAACATTCACAAGCAAGTAATTCAATTAATCACCACGACAATTATCCTTGCCATGATATAACAATAAAAGTAATATAGAGTTCACCACTATACCAAGTACTAATCGTCACACATGGGAATACATTTTTGTACGATATCATCTTAAATCAATTCATGAAAATTACAAGAGTTACAAGGACTATAATTAAATGTTACTCTAACCATAAATGAATTTCAACATCAAATGAATTTGAGTAGTGGTAATCCCTCACTTGAGGTTTAGAGTAATACAACAGAATAGTAAAAACTTGGCACAAGCGTACAAGAATTTGATAACAGCACCTAAAGGCAAGATGGCAAGTCTTAAGTTACGGATCACATAGAAATTCCCCAACCATAGGTGCCTTTAGTCCCCATGGTGGCGCCATACCCCAAACTCTTGGGTACCCCTTCAAAAGTTGGCGACTAGGCGCCAACCATCTCCTTCTTCCCACCCTTCTTATCCTGGTGGGCACCTGGGCACCTATTTCTGTACTCAACCAACAACCTTCGAAAATCAAGCTTTCTCAGCACAAAATATCCCCTAGCATCCCAAAGATTCCATGATCATTATAAAGTGGTATTTGGATCTTGTTGATGATTTGGCAAGTGTACCAGTATCACAAGTAATACAGTGATAAATGAGTAAAAGTATCATTCTCACAAGTATTGAGGTGCCAAGTACTCGCGAAGCTAAAGTAAAAGACTATCTAGACGGTTCGTTTAATTAAAGAAAAGCATAAAGCAAACTAAACAAAAGCATAATTCTAAAACCTAAACAAATTAAACTAATACTATAAACTAAGATCTAAGACTAAATTAATTCTAATAACAAACACCTAGGGTTGATGGGATTGACTTTACTTAACTCTTAATTTGACTAATTCATAGATAAATTAATCTTTGAGTTGCTAAAGAATTGTTCACTCCAATTATAAATCCTTTTTATGTTGGTTAAGTTTTCAAAATTATTTGAACTTAATTCCTTGGAGAAACAAAACCTACCTGTCACGTCCCAAAATCTGAGCACGTGACCGGCACGAAAAGTGAATTTCATTTCACCTCCATAAGCCTATCTTTCTCTTAAGCATCATACCATTCTTTTAAATACAATTAATCTAAATTACATAATTTAAGAACTAAAATAAGAGAATTATTCATCTTTTCACAAAAGATAAGAAAAATACGGTTAAACCGAATTCTCTATACACACTACAGTTATTCACATTACATCACTGAATGAACCTACCCGATTACAGAGATTTCTAGATTTATACAACTTAGAATAAGAACTAAATATTATACCTTTATCCTGAACAAATAAAAAGGTAATCATGGGCTAAGGATCCATAATTCCTTGTATAGATATTTACCTTCAGCTATCAACTCTGTAAAAAAATGTTAATAAGAGGGGTATGAGCAAACCACGTGCCCAGTTAGCAGACAACACAACACTATCACAAAAAAAATATCATGCATCATAATGATAACATGCAGCAATCATACGTAATCAATCATACTATAATATAATATAATTTATAATACTTCACAACAATATCCAAGTAAATCAAATACATTTCAACATAATTCAAATAATTCACAACAGCAAACAGTGAAATCAATTTCATACATTTCCCATACCACCCTTATCGCTCCATTTATATTCTCCACCCTTATAGCTTCACATAGATTTCTCCATGGGGTGCACCACCATGCCTTTCCTTTCTAGTCAAACACAATCACAATCACATCTAAGAGCATTCTCAATCATAATCATGAGCCACATACACAACTCAGTCATTTACAACTCAAGTCATAACATAATCAATATGGTTCCAGCAACATAGCATGTATACAACATAACCCATAATATAGAACAATTATTCAATAATAACATACTTCAACTATCCGCATATGAATGAACTCAATAATCAGAGTATGATACATTTCAACTCAGTTCACATGCCATTCAAAATCCATCATATAACCTCCATTCATGAGAAAATAAGAAAATATAATTATATACATCACCAGGCACGTTCCACAATTATTTATGTCTCATCGTCCCACATCATCCTCTTCAAACTTGGATATACAACATATTTTCACTATGATGCAAAAAGTCAATAACAAAGATATTTAATCATAGCAAGTATTAACCCACTCACCTAGATTTCATGCTCTCAGCACTCCTACCTTGCGCCTTGACCATTCCTATTGTAACCAGATAAAAACCATCAGGGCTACGAAATAGAGAAATTTCCTACAATTATTCCTGACCTTTACTTACTTCTTAAATCATAACTCCTAACTGATAATGAATATCCAGATGAAACTTATACCATTGGAAACTAGACTCAAAGAACTTTTCAACGATATAAATTTCACTCAAAATGGAGTCCGGATGAAAGAGTTATGAACATTTAAAACTGATGCTATAGTAACGGTTAACGGTCAACGCAGCTACAGTATCGTTGACTAAGTCAATGATACAATAACGTTGATCGAGTCAATGCTACAGTAACTGTAATACCCGTAAAAAAAAAATCTGTCTGCTTATATTTTATGTAAATTTTATTATCTTGGTTGTGTATGATATTGAAAATATGAATTTTCACTTATAAATTGAATAAATTGTGAGATATAATGAATGGTACGATATGGAATTTATCCCATTAAGTAAAATACAATTCAAAAGTGGAATCTAGAATGTATACTGGTAAGTGAAACTGGTAGATGAAATAGTATAGGAGAATGGTAGATGAAAACTGGTAAGTGAAACTAGTAGATGAAATAGTATAGGAGAATGGTAGATGAAAACTGGTAAGTGAAACTGGTAGATGAAATAGTATAGGAGAATGGTAGATGGAATAGTAGCAAATAGTACCATAGCTTCTCCTATAAATAGGTCCTTTCATTTCACTTCTAAACTCACACCTTCAGATTTTATTCTCTCCTCTCCTCTAATTCTTCTGATTCTGGTGTTAAGATTCTGAGTCCTCCTTTATAGCTTGGATTTGAGGTGAGGGAATATTCTACTATACTCTTTTAAATTCTTGCAATAATTTAGAGGTTAAATTCTTAGTATGCTCTGTGGTTGCGGCCTTAGCCGATCCTCCACATCAGAAAGGAATTATCCTCAATTACTTAAAATTATTTCTGATTGTCGCATATATAAATAGTATCGTACTGTACATATGTCGTATTTATGAATAGTATCATACGTACATATGAACAGTGACATAAATAAAGTTAAACTGATCAGAGAGAAGTTGTTAACTGCTCAGAGTAGACAGAAGTCTTATGCGGATAACCGACGACGTGACCTTGAATTTGCAATAGGTGATATGGTTTTCTTACGAATCTCACCTATGAAGGGAGTAATGAGATTCGGGAAGAAAGGCAAGCTTAGTCCGAGGTATGTTGGCCCATATGAGGCTGTAGACAGAGTGGGTAATGTGGCATATCGCCTAGACCTACCTTCCAACCTAGAGGGAGTTCATCCAATATTTCATGTGTCCATGCTACGGAAGTATCTTCCTGATCCTTCTCATGTCATTCAACCCCAAGAAGTTCATTTTGATGAAACTCTCACCTACGAAGAGGTACCAGTAGCTATCCTTGATAGAAAAGTCAAGAAATTGCGTACCAAAGAAATTCCTACTGTCAAGGTTCTTTGGAGAAATCATTCTCGCGAGGAAGCTACGTGGGAGGCAGAAGATGAAATGTGGAAAAACTATCCACATTTATTTGAAACTTGAGGTAAGATTTTAATTCGGAGGACCGAATTCTTTTAAGGGGGGTAGAATGTAATACCCGTTAATTTCAGAATATAATTCGCTTAAGAGTATTTTAGAATTCTACAACGTTACTTTAGTTATTTATTTTGGTCATTTTTAATTTTCATATTTAATTGTTCTTTTTGAATATTATTTATGAAAATTGAGTTAAATGACTGGACTAAATATTTGCACAATGAGGGATATATTCTAAGAATGGTGAAATTCATGGAAAAGTGGTTTCAGAATGGTCAATTAATCAATTTATTGTAAATTGACTTGATGGGTTTGGATGTTGGGTTATGGATACCCATGGGTTATTGAATAACCCATTAGAAATATTTAATATAAAGTTTCAATAGTAACCCTCATTTTTTTCACTCAGCCGAAGGAAGCAGAAAAGATTTCTCTCTCAGTTCTTCATTTTCTTCTCAAATCCTTTCCTTGATCTTCAGAAGTTCGATTATTTGTTCGGTTCAAAAGCTTTGTAAGGATCAAAGGTAAGCTTTAATCCGATTATTTTCCTTAAATTTCAGTTTATGTAGAAGATCAGAGGAGGTTTTGTTCTTGAAGATTTTGATGATAATTCATGAATCTCAGTTGTTTTAGAAGTTATATTTGAGTTATAATCGGTTAAAAGAGTTGAAATTCTGGTTTTGAAACAAGAAAGGGAAAGGATGAAATTGTTAGAAATTTCTGCAAAAACCGAGTTACTGTAGCAACCAGGGATTTCGAAACAAAATCTGGAAAATTTTCTTCGGGTTACTGTAGCAGTACTGTAGTGTCGGCTGTCAACGGTACTGTAGCAGTCAACGTTACTGTAGCGAACCGACACTGTAGCAAACCGTACTGTAGCAACCCATTACTGTAGCAGTCAGAAAATTTTACGTATTTTCGTGATTTTGTTTCCTTTCTTATGATTCCTTGTAATATATTTTACTAGGAAATTTTCCTACACAAATTCTAGTGTGGAACAAGGTAAACTTGGACAAACATCAAGGTGAGTGAATAACCTTGCTCAGCTAATTTGATATTACTAGTCAAAGTACAATATAAGTCCCATTTACAATATTATTTGGATAATAAGCAATTAATTTTTCATATGGGAGTATATGATGATCAATAGAAATAAGAGTATGTAGAAATTATTTATTTCATGACAATTGTACTATGTGATGAATTCTCACTATCTTATTAATGAGTAAAGATCTACGGGATCTAATACACGAGTGTGAAAGGGTTAAAGTCCCATACTACTCAGTGTATATCTAAGCAATCTTATACACGAGTTTGAAAGGGTTAAAGTCCCATACTACTCAGTGCATATCTATGAAACCTATACACGAGTTGAAAGGGTTAAAGTCCCATACTACTCGGCGTATACCTATGAGATCTTATTCACGAGTTTGAAAGGGTTAGAGTCCCATACTACTCGATGTATAAGACAATTAATTATATGAGTAAATGTGGTATTTGTACTTTTGATATTTTATATAGTACAGTTATTTACTTACTGAGTTTTTAAATAAACTCACACTCCCTATGATTTTTTTTTTCAGATACAGAAAATAAAGAACAAGAGTATCCGTTTGAAGATTAGAAGCCCCTTGGGACTATTCTGTATTTCTGTCTGGTGGGACACCAGTACTTATTAACGTGGATATTAGAAACGCTCTGTACTTTCTATAGGTCTCCTAGGCTTGCGATGAGATAGAAATATCAGACTATGTATGTCTATATTTGCTTATCAGATGAATATAATTCTGTAGTGTGGAATGAATGATTAAGGTTGAATATAAAACCTTACAGAATATATGTATATAACGTATGTTTGAGAATTATATCAAATGAGTAGTATCTTTTCACATACTCAATTTTTGGGATGTGACAAATTTGGTATCAGAGGAAAGGTTTTATAGGTCCCCTATAGAGTACAGAGCAAAGTGATCTTTGTGGGCCCTTCCCTATTGTCATGAGCCGCGGCATGACCATAGGATTAGGTTCCATAAAAGACCTTGTAGAGTATAATGTCATTTTATAGATAACTTCTCAGTGGGGCTAGTAAGTGATATTTTGTTTATGTCTGAAAATTGTTTGTTATGTGTGTAGATCTGTGACAGATCAATGTCAGAAGGATCTTCTAATAATAATGAGCATATGGGTCCAAGGAGGGCCATAAATCCACCAGTACATGTGCAAGATGATCCTAACCGTGGTGATAGTTTACATGCTCAAAGTACTGAGGGTGCAACTAGTGAGCAAGCAAGGAGAGTCGAACCTGATGCTCACGTTGGCAATGCAACTATTGCACATGTGATTAATTTGATGAATGAACGATTTGACCGATTTGAGGCTGAAATGAGAGGTCGAGCTGCACAAGCTAACCTGCCAGTGGATCCTTCTATTGTTGAAGCTGAAAATGTACCACCAGTTCCGTTAGCGGGAGGAGTTAATGTAAGAGAGGTAAGAATGTCTGAATTCCAGAAAATGAGGCCTCCTACTTTTTCAGGGGAAGATCCCAAAGAGGACCCACAATGTT
The DNA here is from genome assembly GCA_037074585.1 of Biancaea sappan. NCBI lineage: Eukaryota > Viridiplantae > Streptophyta > Magnoliopsida > Fabales > Fabaceae > Biancaea > Biancaea sappan. The sequence goes on along the minus strand of CM073492.1, from coordinate 30,976,083 downwards.
TCCTTGAAGATTGTGAAGCAATCTGTGATGCTATAGGGTGTTCTCCTACTCAAAAGGTAGAATTCACTTCCTTTCAGTTAAAAGGTAGGGCTGGTAAATGGTGGAGGAACTGGAAGAAAGCTAGAATTCAAGGCGCACCGCCAGTTATGTGGACAGAATTTTACAGATTGGTTATGGATGAATTTCTTCCGGCAAGTGAACGATCATCCAGGGCCAGAGATTTTCTGTATCTACGACAGGGAACCATGACTGTTGATGAATATTCAGCTCAGTTTGTTAAATTATCTGAATATGCCCCTGAAATCATTCCTTCTGAAAGGAAGAAAATAGAAAAGTTTGTGGAAGGGCTTCGTGATGCCTTATATGATCAAGTGGGTTCCAATATGAACGATTACTCTTCGTACTCAGAGGCTGTTGATGTGGCCCGAAGAATGGAAAAGAGGTCAAAGAATAAAGAAGAATATTGTCAAAAGAAGAAAGCTAGATATAGAAGATCTTTTGATCAAGGGGAAGACTCAGGGACTTTGAAACCCTTTACTGCGTCACAAAATGCTCCAGCCACTCCTACTAAGTCAACTTATTCTACAGCCAGTGTGGCTAAGCCTCGTTCAGAGAGCAGGGGTGGTTTTAGCTCTTCTAGTAGAGGAGGTACTCAAGGTAGAAGGGAAAAACCTCAATGTCCTGAATGTGGAAAGTTTCACTTCGGAGAATGCAGGTTAAACACTGTTGGTACAGGCTGTTTTTACTGTGGACAAAAAGGACATTTTATAAGGGAGTGCCCTTAGCTCATGACAAGACCAGGTCAAGGGTCTACTTTGCCACCTCGACCACAATCTATTACTCAAACACCAACCCCTTCAACAGGGGGTAGTATGGGAAGAGGTTCTGGAAGAGGCCAAGGTGACCGTGGAAAACAAGCTGCTGGCAGAGGAAATGCAAGAGTATATGCTCTAACCCGACAGGATGCTCAAACATCCAATGCTGTAGTTACAGGTATATTATCTGTTAATACTTTTGCTGCACGTATCTTGTTTGACCCTGGTTCTACTCACTCATATGTGTCGCCCTATTTGCCAAGAGATTTGCAATTGATTCGATTATTCTTAAAGAACCATTCTTGGTTTCCACACCGATGAGAGAGACTTTGATGGTTAAAACATGTTATCATTCTTGTAAAATAATCGTTGGAGGCATGGAAACTGAGATAGATCTTATGGTTCTCAATATGTTAGATTTTGATGTGATTCTAGGGATGGACTGGCTATCTTCTTGTCATGCTACTATAAATTGTCGTGACAAAGTTATTTCCTTTAATATACCGGGGAGGAGTAATTTTGTGTTTCAAGGAGATCGAAGTGATGTACCTTGCAACATGATATCTATGTTAAGTGCCCAGCGTATGTTGCGAAAGGGATGTCAGGGATTTCTAGCTTTTATCAAAGATTTAGAAAAGAAAGAACAGAAGTTAGAAGACATTCATGTGGTTAATGAATTCCCAGATGTGTTCTCAGAAGATTTACCTGGATTACCGCCAGAAAGAGATATTGAGTTCAGTATTGATTTGGTCCCAGACACACGACCAATTTCTATTCCACCTTATCGTATGGCTCCTATTGAGCTAAAAGAACTCAAAGAACAATTGGAAGATTTGTTGAACAAAGGGTTCATTCGCCCAAGTTTTTCACCTTGGGGTGCTCCTGTTCTTTTTGTGAAAAAGAAAGATGGTTCTATGAGATTATGTATAGATTATCGTCAACTGAATAAAGTCACAGTGAAGAATAAGTATCCTTTACCAAGGATAGATGATTTGTTTGATCAGCTTCAAGGAGCAAAATACTTCTCAAAGATTGATCTAAGGTCTGGATATCATCAGTTACGAATTAAGAGTGATGATATACCTAAGACTGCTTTTCGTACACGGTATGGACATTATGAGTTTCTTGTGATGTCTTTTGGGTTAACAAATGCACCAGCAGCATTTATGGATTTAATGAACAGAGTGTTTAAATCCTTCCTTGATAAGTTTGTAATTGTATTTATTGATGATATTTTGGTGTATTCAAAGAGTCATGAAGAACATACTGAACATTTGAGAATAGTGCTTCAGACTTTGAGAGAGCATCAGTTGTACGCAAAGCTCTTAAAATGTGAATTCTGGATGAGTCATGTAACATTTTTGGGACATGTTATTTCCCAAGAAGGTATTCATGTAGATCCAAGTAAAATTGAAGCAGTTAAACAGTGGCCTAGACCAACAACTGTGTCTGAAGTACGTAGTTTTCTTGGCTTAGCAGGGTATTACCGTCGCTTTGTCAAAGATTTCTCTAAGACGGCTCTCCCATTAAATAAGTTAACCCGAAAGAATGTTAAATACATTTGGGATGATTTATGTGAACAAAGTTTCACCCAATTGAAAGAGTGTTTAACTTCTGCACCAGTCTTAACCCTACCATTAGGACCAGGGGGTTACTCTGTATTCTGTGATGCCTCAAAGATAGGCTTAGGGTGTGTGTTGATGCAACATGGTAAAGTCATAGCTTATGGCTCACGTCAGCTTAAAAAGCATGAATTGAATTACCCCACTCATGATTTGGAAATGGCAGCTGTAGTGTTTGCCCTAAAGATTTGGAGACATTACTTGTATGGGGAGACTTGTCAAATTTTTACAGATCACAAAAGCCTTAAGTACATTTTTGAGCAGAGAGATCTCAATCTAAGGCAACGAAGGTGGATGGAACTTCTGAAAGATTATGATTGTACCATCCTTTACCATCCAGGTAAAGCAAATGTAGTGGCTGATGCTCTAAGTCGAAAGTCTATGGGAAGTTTAGCTCACATTGCCACTATAAGGAGGTCTCTAATACATGAACTACAAGAATTGGAAGCTGATGGAGTATTCTTCGAGATCACTGAGTCAGGTACATTTCTGGCTCATTTAACAGTTAGATCATCCCTTGTAGAAAAAGTAAAAGTAACTTTAGAAAATGACATTGATATGGTCAAAATAAGAGATAAGGCAAGGCAAGGTCTAGCACCAAGTTTCTTGGTAGATGAAGAAGGAGTCTTATGGTTTAATGGGAGACTCTGTGTCCCCAACATTGAATCTTTGAAACATGAAATCTTAATGGAAGCTCATGGTTCGCCCTACGTTGTACATCCTGGTGCTGTGAAAATGTATCAGGACTTGAAACAAGTTTACTGGTGGGAGGGCATGAAGCGAGACGTGACTGACTTTGTAGCTCGATGTTTGACTTGTCAGTAAGTTAAAGCTGAACATCGACGACCATCTGGATTGATGCAAAAACTAGATATTCCCGAATGGAAGTGGGAAAGGATCACTATGGATTTTGTAGTAGGTTTACCTCGGTCAACAAAAGGAAATGATTCAATATGGGTCATAGTGGATCGACTTACTAAGTCAGCACATTTTCTTCCTGTTCATACCACTTTCAGTGTAGCAAAACTTGCTCAACTTTATGTTAAAGAAATAGTGAAACTTCATGGTGTACCAATATCCATTATATCAGACCGAGGACCTCAGTTTACTTCTCGGTTCTGGAAAGTCTTTCAAGAGGCTTTGGGTACCAAAGTGAATCTTAGCACAGCATTCCATCCTCAGACTGATGGACAGTCCGAAAGGACAATTCAGACTTTAGAGGATATGCTAAGAGCTTGTGTGATGGATTTCAGTGGAAGTTGGGAAGATCATTTATCTCTTATTGAATTTGCTTATAACAACAGTTACCAAGCCAGTATTCAGATGGCACCTTTTGAGGCTTTGTATGGGAGACGGTGTCGATCTCCTATAGGTTGGTTTGAACTTGGTGAAACCAAAATATTTAGACCTGAGATGATACAGGAAGATATAAATAAAGTTAAACTGATCAGAGAGAAGTTGTTAACTGCTCAGAGTAGACAGAAGTCTTATGCGGATAACCGACGACGTGACCTTGAATTTGCAATAGGTGATATGGTTTTCTTACGAATCTCACCTATGAAGGGAGTAATGAGATTCGGGAAGAAAGGCAAGCTTAGTCCGAGGTATGTTGGCCCATATGAGGCTGTAGACAGAGTGGGTAATGTGGCATATCGCCTAGACCTACCTTCCAACCTAGAGGGAGTTCATCCAATATTTCATGTGTCCATGCTACGGAAGTATCTTCCTGATCCTTCTCATGTCATTCAACCCCAAGAAGTTCATTTTGATGAAACTCTCACCTACGAAGAGGTACCAGTAGCTATCCTTGATAGAAAAGTCAAGAAATTGCGTACCAAAGAAATTCCTACTGTCAAGGTTCTTTGGAGAAATCATTCTCGCGAGGAAGCTACGTGGGAGGCAGAAGATGAAATGTGGAAAAACTATCCACATTTATTTGAAACTTGAGGTAAGATTTTAATTCGGAGGACCGAATTCTTTTAAGGGGGGTAGAATGTAATACCCGTTAATTTCAGAATATAATTCGCTTAAGAGTATTTTAGAATTCTACAACGTTACTTTAGTTATTTATTTTGGTCATTTTTAATTTTCATATTTAATTGTTCTTTTTGAATATTATTTATGAAAATTGAGTTAAATGACTGGACTAAATATTTGCACAATGAGGGATATATTCTAAGAATGGTGAAATTCATGGAAAAGTGGTTTCAGAATGGTCAATTAATCAATTTATTGTAAATTGACTTGATGGGTTTGGATGTTGGGTTATGGATACCCATGGGTTATTGAATAACCCATTAGAAATATTTAATATAAAGTTTCAATAGTAACCCTCATTTTTTTCACTCAGCCGAAGGAAGCAGAAAAGATTTCTCTCTCAGTTCTTCATTTTCTTCTCAAATCCTTTCCTTGATCTTCAGAAGTTCGATTATTTGTTCGGTTCAAAAGCTTTGTAAGGATCAAAGGTAAGCTTTAATCCGATTATTTTCCTTAAATTTCAGTTTATGTAGAAGATCAGAGGAGGTTTTGTTCTTGAAGATTTTGATGATAATTCATGAATCTCAGTTGTTTTAGAAGTTATATTTGAGTTATAATCGGTTAAAAGAGTTGAAATTCTGGTTTTGAAACAAGAAAGGGAAATGATGAAATTGTTAGAAATTTCTGCAAAAACCGAGTTACTGTAGCAACCAGGGATTTCGAAACAAAATCTGGAAAATTTTCTTCGGGTTACTGTAGCAGTACTGTAGTGTCGGCTGTCAACGGTACTGTAGCAGTCAACGTTACTGTAGCGAACCGACACTGTAGCAAACCGTACTGTAGCAAACCGTACTGTAGCAACACATTACTGTAGCAGTCAGAAAATTTTACGTATTTTCGTGATTTTGTTTCCTTTCTTATGATTCCTTGTAATATATTTTACTAGGAAATTTTCCTACACAAATTCTAGTGTGGAACAAGGTAAACTTGGACAAACATCAAGGTGAGTGAATAACCTTGCTCAGCTAATTTGATATTACTAGTCAAAGTACAATATAAGTCCCATTTACAATATTATTTGGATAATAAGCAATTAATTTTTCATATGGGAGTATATGATGATCAATAGAAATAAGAGTATGTAGAAATTATTTATTTCATGACAATTGTACTATGTGATGAATTGTCACTATCTTATTAATGAGTAAAGATCTACGGGATCTAATACACGAGTGTGAAAGGGTTAAAGTCTCATACTACTCGGTGTATATCTAAGCAATCTTATACACGAGTTTGAAAGGGTTAAAGTCCCATACTACTCAGTGCATATCTATGAAACCTATACACGAGTTGAAAGGGTTAAAGTCCCATACTACTCGGCGTATACCTATGAGATCTTATTCACGAGTTTGAAAGGGTTAGAGTCCCATACTACTCGATGTATAAGACAATTAATTATATGAGTAAATGTGGTATTTGTACTTTTGATATTTTATATAGTACAGTTATTTACTTACTGAGTTTTTAAATAAACTCACACTCCCTATGATTTTTTTTTTCAGATACAGAAAATAAAGAACAAGAGTATCCGTTTGAAGATTAGAAGCCCCTTGGGACTATTCTGTATTTCTGTCTGGTGGGACACCAGTACTTATTAACGTGGATATTAGAAACGCTCTGTACTTTCTATAGGTCTCCTAGGCTTGCGATGAGATAGAAATATCAGACTATGTATGTCTATATTTGCTTATCAGATGAATATAATTCTGTAGTGTGGAATGAATGATTAAGGTTGAATGTAAAACCTTACAGAATATATGTATATAACGTATGTTTGAGAATTATATCAAATGAGTAGTATCTTTTCACATGCTCAATTTTTGGGATGTGACAAGGGGAAACTCTAGTAGTCAGATCTGGATATCGTTCTTGTAAGGTAACTGTTAAGGACATGGAAACGGAGGTAGATCTCATGCTTCTTAGTATGACAGACTTCGATATAATTTTAGGCATGGACTGGTTATCCTCATGCCATGCTACATTGAATTGTCATGACAAAACTATTTCATTTAGTATACTGGGTAGAAATAATTTCATATTTCAGGGAGACCACAGCAAGGTTCCCTGTAATATAATATCTATGATAACCGCCCGACGTATGTTACGAAAAGGTTGTCATGGATTTCTGGCCTTTGTCAAAGATACCGACAAGGAGGAACGAAATCTTGAACAAATACCAGTGGTTAGTGAATTCCCGGATGTATTTCTGGAAAATCTACCTGGTTTACCACCAGAAAGGGATATTGAATTTAATATTGAATTGGTTCCGGGCACTCGACCGATTTCAATCCCTCCTTACCGTATGGCACCCGCAGAGTTGAAACAGCTTAAAGAGCAATTACAAGACCTGCTGGATAAGGGGTTTATTCGCCCAAGTTTTTCACCTTGGGGTGCCCCAGTACTCTTTGTAAGAAAGAAAGATGGCTCTTTAAGACTGTGCATAGATTATCGATAGTTAAACAAAGTCACGGTAAAGAATAAATATCCTTTACCAAGAATTGATGACTTGTTTGACCAACTTCAGGGGGCACAATACTTCTCAAAGATAGATTTGAGATCTGGATACCATCAACTAAGGATTAAAGAGGAAGACATACCCAAGACTGCCTTCCGAACACGATACGGGCATTATGAATTTCTCGTAATGTCATTTGGGTTGACTAATGCGCCAGCAGCATTTATGGATCTTATGAACCGCGTGTTCAAACCTTTCCTTGATAGATTTGTGATTGTCTTCATTGATGACATTCTAGTTTATTCTAAAAGTATTGAGGATCATGCAGAACATTTGAGAATAGTACTTCAGACTTTGAGGTTACGTCAATTATATGCTAAGTTCTCAAAATGTGAATTTTGGATGAGCCAAGTAACATTTTTAGGGCATGTAATCTCCCAAGAAGGTATTCATGTAGATCCAAGTAAAATCGAGGCAGTAAAGCAGTGGCCTAGACCAACAACTGTATCTGAAGTTCAGAGTTTCCTTGGCTTAGCGGGGTATTACCGTCGATTTGTCAAGAATTTCTCCAAATTGGCTCTTCCACTGACTAAGTTAACTAGGAAGAATACTAAGTATGTTTGGGATGACGCTTGTGAGCAGAGTTTCTCTGAATTGAAGAAGTGCCTAACTTCAGCACCGGTACTTGTTCTACCATCAGGATCAGGGGGTTATACTGTATATTGTGACGCTTCGAAGGTAGGATTAGGATGTGTATTAATGCAACACGGTAGGGTCATTGCTCATGGTTCTCGATAGCTTAAGAAGCATGAACTCAACTACCCTACTCATGATCTAGAAATGGCAGCTGTAGTATTTGCTCTGAAGATTTGGAGGCATTACTTGTATGGGGAGACATGTGAGATCTTCACGGATCATAAGAGTCTTAAATATATATTTGATCAAAAAGATCTCAACTTAAGGCAACGGAGATGGATGGAACTCCTAAAGGACTATGACTGTACCATTCTCTACCATCCAGGAAAGGCAAATGTGGTAGCGGATGCCCTCAATCGGAAGTCAATGGGAAGTCTAGCTCACATTACCACAGTAAGAAGGTCTTTGATTCAGGAATTACAAGAGTTGGAGGCTAGTGGGGTATTCTTTGAGATTACTAAGTCAGATGCTTTCTTGGCTCACTTGACAGCTAAATCCTCCCTTGTAGAAAGGGTGAAGACAACATTAGAGAATGATGCTGAAATGGTTAAAACTAGAGACAAGGCGAAGGGAGGTTTAATACCGGGTTTTCAAGTAAACGCGGAAGGTGTATTATGGTTTAACGGAAGATTGTGTATTCCGAACATTGCACCCTTGAAGCGGGAGATTTTACAAGAGGCTCATGGTGCACCATATGTTGTTCATCCTGGTGCCAACCAAATGTATCAAGACTTGAAACAAGTTTATTGGTGGGAGGGCATGAAGCGAGATGTGACTGACTTTGTCGCTCGATGCTTGACATGTCAGCAAGTCAAATCTGAACATCAGAGACCACCTGGGTTGATGCAGAGACTTGAGATTCCTGAGTGGAAATGGGAACGGATTACTATGGACTTTGTGGTGGGTTTGCCCCGATCTTCGAATGGGTACGACTCTATATGGGTCATTGTGGATCGACTTACTAAGTCGGCACATTTCCTTCCTGTTCATACCACCTACAGTGTAGCAAAACTTAGTCGACTATATATAAAGGAGATAGTGAAGTTTCATGGCGTACCAGTATCCATCATATCAGATCGAGGACCCCAGTTCACCTCTTGATTCTGGAGAACTTTCATAAAGCTCTGGGTACTAGAGTGGATTTGAGCACAGCTTTTCATCCTCAAACTGATGGTCAGTCTGAGAGGACTATTCAGACCTTAGAAGATATGCTAAGAGCATGCGTGATGGATTTTGGTGGAAGATGGGAAGACCACTTGTCACTTATTGAATTTGCTTATAACAATAGTTATCAAGCTAGCATTAAAATGGCTCCTTTTGAGGCATTATATGGGAGGCGATGTCGATCTCTTATTGGTTGGTTTGAACTAAGTGAACCTAAAATGGTGGGACCCGAGATGATACAGGAGGCTGTGGATAAAATTAAACTGATCAGGGAGAGGTTATTAGCCGCTCAGAGTAGGCAAAAGTCCTATGCAGACAACCGACGACGTGACTTAGAGTTTTCTGTTGGTGATATGGTTTTCTTACGAATCTCACCGATAAAAGGAGTAATGAGATTCGGAAAGAAAGGGAAGCTCAGCCCAAGATATATTGGTCCTTATGAGATTATGGAAAGAGTGGGTAACGTGGCTTATCGCCTAGCCTTACCCTCGAACCTAGAGGGAGTACACCCAGTATTTCATATATCGATGCTACGTAAGTATCTTCCTGACCCCTCTCATGTCATTCAGCCACAAGACGTACGGTTTGATGAGACTCTTGCTTATGAAGAGGTGCCAGTAGCTATCCTCGATAGGCATGTCAAGAAACTTCGCACCAAGGAAATTCCCATTGTTAAAGTTATGTGGAGGAATCATACTCACGAGGAAGCCACATGGGAAACAGAAGAGGAAATGTGGACAAAGTATCCATACCTCTTCGAATCATAAAGTAAGTTTTCGAATTCGGGGGACCGAATTCTTTTTAAGGGGGGTAGAATGTAATACCCGTAAAAAAAAAATCTGTCTGCTTATATTTTATGTAAATTTTATTATCTTGGTTGTGTATGATATTGAAAATATGAATTTTCACTTATAAATTGAATAAATTGTGAGATATAATGAATGGTACGATATGAAATTTATCCCATTAAGTAAAATACAATTCAAAAGTGGAATCTAGAATGTATACTGGTAAGTGAAACTGGTAGATGAAATAGTATAGGAGAATGGTAGATGAAAACTGGTAAGTGAAACTGGTAGATGAAATAGTATAGGAGAATGGTAGATGAAAACTGGTAAGTGAAACTGGTAGATGAAATAGTATAAGAGAATGGTAGATGGAATAGTAGCAAATAGTACCATAGCTTCTCCTATAAATAGGTCCTTCCATTTCACTTCTAAACTCACACCTTCAGATTCTATTCTCTCCTCTCCTCTAATTCTTCTGATTCTGGTGTTAAGATTATGAGTCCTCCTTTATAGCTTGGATTCGAGGTGAGGGAATATTCTACTATACTCTTTTAAATTCTTGCAATAATTTAGAGGTTAAATTCTTAGTATGCTCTGTGGTTGCGGCCTTAGCCGATCCTCCACATCAGAAAGGAATTATCCTCAGTTACTTGAAATTATTTCTGATTGTCGCATATATAAATAGTATCGTACCGTACATATGTCGTATTTATGAATAGTATCATATGTATATATGAACAGTGACATATTCATGAATAGTATCGTACTGTATTTGTGAATAGTATTATACCGTACTTATGAACAGTATCGTATTTATGAATAGTATCATACGTACATATGAACAGTGACATAATTCATGAATAGTATTGTACCGTATTTGCGAATAGTATTATACCGTACTTATGAATAGTATCGTATTTATGAATAGTATCATACCGTACATATGAACAATATCATACATACATATGAACAGTGACATATTCGTGAATAGTATCGTACCATATTTGTGAATGGTATTGTACGTACATGTGAACAATGCCATATTTATGAAGAGTGTCATATACTATATATGTGAACAACATCACATACATGGGTAGTATTGTGTGTAAAGTTGAATTATTGTTATGCTTATGATTGACGGAGAATGTTACGGGGACGGGTCCCTGTGTGGGAGTAAAAAGGGAGGAGCAGGAGATAATAAGGGTGGCAAATCATGTTAAATAAAAATTTGTTCCAATACAAAGAGTATTGAGAATATAGGGGTGAAATAAGGGAAGCAATTATGAAAGCAGAAATAAGGGAGGATGCGGCAGGGGCCGCGGGACAATGACCACCTTATGTGGATTGGACCCGAAAAATGTCTGGGAATTTAATTTGGAACTATATGATATGTTCTGTGATTTTATATGATTTTTTTTTATGTTAATGTGATAGAATAATATATTTCCTCACTGAGTAAAATATACTCATGCCATTCCTCCCCTCACAGATTTTCAAAAAGAAGTAGAGGCACAACCAGCTAATCGTTCGAGTCCTCAGCCCCATTGATCGGGGTAAATATTTGTTATTATGTAAAACTTTATCAAAAGTATTCTAGTAGTAGCTCTGTAATTTGGGTAGGTAAATCTTGGACGAATAATGTTTGTTGAGAATATTTTTTAATGAATAAATAGATATATTTGAAATATTTATTGTACTCTCTTTCATGAGATATCATTCTTATATATATCAAATTGGTATGGAATTTGGCTTACGGTGGTGAGGTAAAAGCTCATCTATCGTGCCGGTCACGTGCGTAAGTTGGAGGCGTAACAGTAACGTTGACCGGGTCAATGTTACAATAACGTTGACCGAGTCAATGCTACAGTAACGAGAAAATCTGGAAAAATTTTCTCAGTGAACAGTATTTTCTGGAAAATTTCCAAAATGAACAGTGCCGTTTTTCGTGTTCTTCATCCAAAAATCCTAAAATCACATCTAAAACAACATTTCTTTTGATTTCTTCCATGGGTTTTCATCCTTAATGTGTAAGGAGTGTTTTAACACCAAAATCTCAAATTTTTAGCAATAATCCAAGCTCTAATCTCAAATTTTGATTAAGAACCCTAACTTTCTTCAAATTTCCTAATTCTTGAATTTCTCCTAATTTTTTTCGAATTTCTTGTTCCACAATTGTTATCCAACATGTAGAAATATTTTAAACTAATATCTTTACTTAAATTCATCCATAGAAATAATATACAAAGATTTCCCAAAATGATAACTTAGGATTTATTCTTGTAAGAGGAGGAAGGAAAAAAAAAGAAGAACATCTACCTACCAATCTTCCTAACTTCCAAGGCTTCCTTCCTTAAGCATTTGGCATGTATAGAGGTGAAGAAGAGAATTTGGGAGTCCTTGGCCGAGAGCTACGGGGGGAAGATAGAAACATGAATAAGAGAGAATGATGAATGTTTAAGTGTGTATGTGTGGGCTCCACTCATTTTCTTTTCAATTTAGTCCCTTTGGCAACCATCTTACCTAGGACTTGCAAGGGAATTGAAAAAGCTTGATTATACTTAGGGCACCCAATAGACTCCCACAAAATACACCTCATCACATCCCATTTTTTATTAAAATTCCAAAATCCCGTATTTGTTCACTTTAATCCCTCTCGATGTCTCAAATACCACTTTAACCTCAAATCCATCATGTTTTCGATATCGGACTCATAATTCATTCTCATAAGCTTTATTCTTCCTCTCAGGTTCCTATTTGGTCATTTCTCAAAAGTACTCCATATTTTCTTTTCTTTTCACTTTAGTCCTTGAAAATTTGTAAAAATTTTCCAAATTAAAATTTTGAAATTTCTATTCCCAAATTTCCCTTACTAATTCAAAAATAACATTTTCTACGTAATTAAATTTTTCAATAAACTTCAAAATAGATTTTAAGTATTCATAAAAATTATTGGGGTATTACACTACCTAACTCAAAGGATTGTCTAACTCCTTAGTCCAATCATTCAAATAGGTGATTAAGATTAAGAACTCATAAAAACCACATAAATAAGATTGTCTATCTCTAGATTAATCAAATTTACGGTAGAAGTTACAAGGTCAGCTTCATATCAAGTTATCCCTAGCATAAATACAAAATTCAAATCTCATTGAATGATAGCTAATCATTCAAGAGGCATTAAAATCAGTAAAATTCACTCCAACAAAATACAAAATGCAATTTAAAATGAATCATTCAATAACAAATCTTCATAAGAAATCAAATTATATCAATCACCAAACCTTTCACTTCTCATAGGTTTCATTATTATTCTCTCACTCTCGTTCTTGCTGATTGTACATGCTAATCTAGGGCACAAATATTCTCAGAATGATTTTTCCAAATCTCAACAAAGATAAAAACCTAATATTCCATAATTCTTTATGTGAAAATCAAGTTAAATTAATGAATAAACCCTAATTTGACTATATGATGCTAATATCTATATTCCTATGACATTAACAAATCAATCTCCTCACTTTTAAGGTTCAAAAACTCATACTACTCATCTCTTAGGTCTAGTTTTTACTCCCTTTCCCAAGTTCAATAAAAACACCATAACAATCCAAAAATTGGCCAAATTAAATGAAAGCATTAAGATTAGAATGAATAAACATGCATTAATCACTTATTGATTACAAGAGTTTGAGAATTTACATGAATCCAAATCCAAAATTGGGTTTATAAGAACCCTAGAATTGAAAACTAAATGCTAAAATAGTAAAAACAAAAATAGCAATAGAAAACATGGAGTTTATGGAGGAAATTGAGAGATGAGAGGAAGAAAGACACCTAAAACCAAGAGGGAAGACATCCCCCTGGCCTTTGAAGATCCTGCCGCAGCTCTTCTACACTTTCTCCAGCCAAAAACTAACCTAAAATCCCGATGAAGCCTATTTATATGCTGAGAACACGTGACAATAAAATGATCCATCGCTTAGGCAATGGCTTCATCACTTAAGCAATGAGATCGGGATAGAAAGGCGTCAAAAACATATTCCCATCGCTTAGGTGATAGGACTGTCGCTTCAGCGAAGAGTCTGGCAGAGAGTATTAATTTAGGTGTCTCCATCGCTTAGACGATGAGTCTCCAGAAATCAGCAAAAACACAAAATTTCTTCATTTTGTTGACAGCATCTTGGTTCTATTTTTTTTGGCTTTTGATTTCCCAAGCTTGTTCATCTACTTGGTTCTATTTGGATCTGCCACAAAAAATACAAATTAGCAAAAGATTACTAATTTAAAGTTCAAATCATGCTATTTGTATCAGAATTTGCAAATCAAGGTTATGAACACAATTTGAAGCAATTTACACATTAAGTCTCCAAATTGGTCTAAATTGTAATGAAAATGCAGTGATTTCACCCAGAAATACTATGGAAAAGTATAAATATTGGAGGTTTATCAGTGGGGCATCTTAGAACCAAGTTCAAGCTCTCATTGAATTCATATACAAATTATGTTATCCTAAATTACAAAGTTTCAACACTTTTCAGCATGCTTAATCAATTTATGCCAGCAACAACCCTCCCTTACCCTCTTAAATGCAATCCTAACCACCAAATACCATTATGAGATATTAAAATGTTGGAGAATCATCATCGAGGTCATTGGAAAGCACAACTCAGCCCCAAAGTTCAAAAAAAAACCTAATTTCTACTCTAGAGTTTTGGGTCATGCGAAAATGGGAGGAGATGAGGAAGAAAATAGTGCACTTACTTCGAATTCCCTCAAGCTAGACTCGCAAGGAGAGTCCCTCTTCCTACTTTACACATTCACCCAGCACAAGGAAGGGGAGTATGGCAAGCGAGATAAGAAATTTTGGAGTGGAGGGCATACACACATTAAGCATAAGGCTAAAAGGGGACGAGAGTAACAAGGAATGTGGGGTCCACTAGGTTGCTTCTTCTCTCTCCCTTTCCTTTTTAAATCTTCTTTTAAACTTCCTTTAGTGTCACTTCCCATTCTATATTTCTCACACTTCGAAAATTTTACTAAGTGACACATTAATACACCATTTACCAAAACATAGAATTTATAGCTTAATTAATAATTCAATTCTCCATTCCTTTCTCATAAGTTCTACGCAATCACTCAAATTTCCATAATTTGCATAACTACCACAGTATTCAAGAAATCCATACATACCAAGCCAAAATAATTATGAAAAATATTTTAAAGAGGAAAAAAATCACGGGTATTACATAGAGGCTGTGGAAAGATACTCTCATTGTGAAGCTTTTAGGGAAGAAGATTGGATTTAAAGCCCATGAGTCAAGACTGCACCAGATGTGGACAAGGAAGGGATTACTGACCATTATTGACATGGATAATGATTTTTCTTTGTCAAGTTCATCAACAAAGATGATTTCCAACTTTGCTTTGAATGGAGGTCCTTGGATGATTTTTGGCTATTATCTTACTGTGAGAAAATGGTGCCCTAACTTCGACTCATTCTCTGCTATAGTGGACAAAGTTATGGCTAAGATTAGGTTCCCCAGAATCCTAATTGAATATTACAACGCCAAGGTCTTGAGAATGATGGGAAATAGAGTTGGAAGAACAGTGAAGGTTGATCTAACTACAGAGATGCAAACAAGAGGGAAGTATACTGGGCATTGTGTTAAGGTGGAGCTAAGCAAACTACTTCTGTCCAAATTCATATTGAAGGGGAGACAATACAAGATTGAAATGAAGGTCTATATCTTTTATATTTTTCCTTTGGAAAATTTGGCCATTATTTAGATGGGTGTCCTCAAAAGTGAAAAAAATAATGAAAATTGGGGGAGGATGATGGGGGAGAATCCTTTGTTGGAAATAATGGAGAAAAAAGGAGTGTTGTCGAAGGTGAGACTTTGTATGGGCCATGGATGGTGGTGTAAAAATTAAGCAAAAGATGTGTAGGTAAGGACAAAACGATACGAGCCCTAAGAAGAAAGTTCCTAAAAGCAAGGAGAAATAACACTAGGTTTCAGGGTCGAGGTATAACTCTCTTCTAGGACTTAACGAGTTGGAGGAAATAGAATTTGGTAAGGTTTAGGCTTACGAATCTTAGAAAGATTCTCCTTAGATTCTGTACCAGTCGCATGCTCCAGTTTTGAGTCGTGACAGATACCCCAAAGACCCAACTAGAATAACCAAGGGATTTATATATAATTACTTATTGGCTAGCACATCGAGGAAGAGATTGAAGGCTATGAAGGACAACACAAAACTTCTAACTGAGTGGGAACCTCCACAAAAAGTTGGACCAAAATTAGCAGTGATTAGAACTATCAAAATGGGTTTGACAAAATGGGTTAGCTCATCCCAACCCTACAAATAGGATGATGAGAGCTAATAATTTAATAGTCCATTTTGAAGAACGATTTTTAGTCCAACCCATTAAAGCTAATGGAGTTTAGGTGGGTTGGAGTGGGACGACCGCCCTTGTAAACTTTTTATTTATTATTTATTTATTATATTTTAAATTTTAGTCTATTTTTTTAGAAGTTTAATTCTATTTCTTGAGTTTCATAGTTTCAATACCTAATTTTTTTTCATCCAAAATAATTAAAATTACATTTTAAAAAAGAAAAATGGCCTATTTTTAGGTATAATATATATTTTTAGAAGTTTAATTTAATTTTTTGAAATTTGATTATTCTAATATCTAATTTCTGTCATTAAAATAACTAAAAGTACATTTTTAAATAAAAATAGGCCCATGACCCATGATAGCTTAAGATGGACTATAATTTTTTTAGCCATAAATTATATAAAATCCAATCTGATCCTATCCAACTCATACTCACCATTGTCTCTACAGGTTTGGGACTGGGTGGGCCAGGCCAACCTATTTGATAGGACTAGCAGTTACTACAAGAAAATTGACTTTCAGTGACGACTTTTTGGTGGCGACTTTTAAAGTCGCCACCAAAAGTCGACTTTTGGTGGCGACTAAATAAGTCGCCACTAAAAGTTGAGTTTCGGTGGCGACTCTTATAGTCGCCACTAAAAGTCGACTTTTGGTGGCGACTATAGTCGCCACCAAGAGTTTTTTAAAAAAATAAATAAATAAACTCAAATTTTTTTTAAAAAAAATAAAAAATTAGACTTTTGGTGGCGACTATAGTCGCCACCAAAAGTCTTTTTTAAAAAAAATAAAAAAAGTCATATTTTTAAAATAAAATAAAAAATTAGACTTTTGGTGGCGACTATAGTCGCCACCAAAAGTATTTTTTAAAATAAAATAAAAAAAAGTCAGATTTTTTAAAATAAAATAAAAAATTAGACTTTTGGTAGTCGCCACCAAAAGTATTTTTTAAAATAAAATAAAAAAAGTCAGATTTTTTAAAATAAAATAAAAAATTAGACTTTTGGTGGCGACTATAGTCGCCACCAAAAGTATTTTTAAAAAAAATAAAAAAAAAGTCAGATTTTTTAAAATAAAATAAAAAAAAGTCAGATTTTTTAAAATAAAATAAAAAATTAGACTTTTGGTGGCGACTCCAAAAGTCTTTTTTTAAAAAAAATAAAAAAAATGTCAAATTTTTTAAAATAAAATAAAAAATTAGACTTTTGGTGGCGACTATAGTCGCCACCAAAAGTATTTTTTAAAATAAAATAAAAAAAAGTCAGATTTTTTAAAATAAAATAAAAAATTAGACTTTTGGTGGCGACTATAGTCGCCACCAAAAGTATTTTTAAAAAAAAAATAAAAAAAAGTCAGATTTTTTAAAATAAAATAAAAAAAAGTCAGATTTTTTAAAATAAAATAAAAAATTAGACTTATAGTCGCCACCAAAAGTCTTTTTTTAAAAAAAATAAAAAAAACGTCAGATTTTTTAAAATAAAATAAAAAATTAGACTTTTGGTGGCGACTATAGTCGCCACCAAAAGTCGAATTTTTTAAAAAAAATAAAAAAAGTCATTTTTTTACTTAAAAAATTTAATTTTTTTTATTTTTCTTAATTTTATTTAAAATAAATTTAATTTTTTAATTTTTTAAATTTTTTAATTTTTTTTAAAAAATTAGATTATCAGTGACGACTGAAGTCTATTTTTTTAAGTGAAATCGTTTTTTTTTTTATGAAATTAGTTGAAGTTGGACTTTTGTGGTGACTCCAATAGTAATAATATATTTACTTTTTGTTAAGTTTAATATTATTTTATTTTTGTTTTATAATATTTTTGACCTAAAATATTTTTAACAGATTATATATATAGATATATATAATATTTTGCACTTACATAACACAAATGAAGCAGTGACAGAATGGCAAGACACACATGCCTGCAAGCAAGGGACCCAGATTCGAATCTCAGGTATGCACATTTTTGGTTTAATTTCAAATAAACTTGAATATTGCACACACAAAAATCGAGTCAGCTCGGGATAGCGAGTTATTGGATCGGCCAAGACCCGCACGAGTCGAATGGATCTCGGGTCGACCTTCCGGGCCAATCCGGATCTAAAAAGATGACGAGTGACTTTTGGTGGCGACTAAAAGTCGCCACCAAAGGTAGTTTTTGATGACACCAAAAATTATTTTTTTCACGAATTTTTTTTTTTGTAATAAAAATGACTTTTGGTGGCAACTAAAGTCGCCACTAAAGGTAACTTTTGGTGGCGACTTTGAAAGTCGCCACCAAAAGAATTAGCCACGGACTTACGCCAACAACTTTAGTCGCCACCAAAGACTTTTAGTGGCGACTTTTAGACTTTTTGGTGGCGACTTTCTTTTTTTTTTTTGTAGTGAGTGATGGTGCAATGTGTAGGAGTAGAGGGAGAGCTAGCTGCAATAGAGTTTGCTATGACAAAATAGGAAGATGAAAAAGGACCGATGAAAGCTGAGAGTGGGGTATCCTCGAGAGTATGAAGTAGGCTTGGAATTAGGTCTCATACATGTGGTTTTTGAATTGGATGCATGACTTGTTAGCATTATTTTAATATATATATATATATATATATATATATATTATTAATAGTTTAACACTGACAATTATATGTGTGGACTGACATATTAAATATTATATATATTTACATATTTTTGGGACATATAGATTGAATGCTATCTTTAATTAGGTCCATGATAAGATCTTCATAAGTTTTGTGTTAATTATTAGAGGGACCTATTTGATATATTTTATTTTTGGTGTAGGGTGTTAGTGAAAATAATTTTATGTGTAAATATCTGACCTTAAATAATAATAGTGATGTGATGTTATTATAAAATGAGTCAACTTATGATATGAACAAGGTAGTGGTTCCTCAAGTTATATGAGATGGTTGAATTTTTGGAGAAGACAAATGTGTTATTTTCTGTCAGTCCAAAAATTTAATGAGAGAGCCACTCATATCATCCTAAAAAAGCCCACCTGTTTTGATTATGTGTTCGGGTTACGATGAATCAATGTATGTTTTTGTTACTTTATTATTATGTATTCTTATTGTTTGTCAAATATTGACAAATGGTACGATTATAATTAGAGTATTTTTACATTTGAGTCTTTCATAATTCTAGGTTGTTTGATTTTAGTTTATACAAAATTTCCTTTCATGACTTGTCATAAATAGAATGGTAGAGACCAACAACCAAGACAACCAGTTGAATCCAATCATCCTTATGATAAAGCTGTGGGCCAGGAAAGATTGGCAAGTTAGGTTGAAGGCCATTCTGCGGGAAGGTAATGGTTGCGCTTATAAGCTTGCCAAGTGGTGTCTGAAAAACTTTTCAGATAGTGAAGCCCTGGAGGAGATTCCTAAGGCCATTGAAACATGTTATACCTTGATGATCTAAGGAACTGCTTGTCAGCTTCGAGCTTGCAGTGTTTTCCTTTGTTTCCATTCTGTGTTTTCTGGGTCCTTGCCCCCCACCTTACCAAAAAAAAATTAATAATAAAAATAAAAACTAACTTGTTTGGTCAGAGATTATAAGGTTTTTTTTTTGTTTAAATTATTTTTTCTTAAGTATTTAGATTAAGAAATGAAATCTTTTGTCAAGCTCTTAAAAAAAAAAACGAAAGTGATAATAGATGTAATTTTTTTTTTGTAAGGGAAGCAATTAGAAATCAAATTAGAGCTTTTCTTAGAAAATAAAGGCAGCAAATTAGAAGATTAATTTTGAAAAAACAAAATACACTTGCTCAAAATCATTTTTACCAACTAACTTCTTTTTTAACCTAACCTCCTCGCTTTTACTCAAATATACGCATTTTTTTTAGTAATTTGAAACTAGAAAGAAATTAAAAAAATATTTATCAAACACAATAATTAATGTTCAACACCAGATAATCTTATTAAATACAACCGACTTCTTTTTTGCAGTGCTTTTTGTAAAATTTCATTTTTAAAATAAACAGAAATATACAACTTTAAACAAACCGTAGATAAAAGTCCAGTTCAATCTGCCATGGAAAATTAGAGCCAACCATGTTCAACGTTGTAATGATTTGTTGTGAGGGATTTTTATCCATATAGAATGTGCAACTTGCTAGCTAGCTAATGATTTTAGAAGACAAGGAAATAAAATAAAGGGGAGGCAGGGAAGGTAATTATCAACTTAAGTAAATTTCAAAATGGTAATAATTACGTAATTATGAATAATAGTAATGGCATAATAAGGTAGTTGATTCTATCAACAAACATCACATAATAGCTTCTAATGAAGCAATTATATTAGCTCGAGGCTTGATTAGTAGTTGAAAGATTCCTTTTCAACATTGTATTCCTTGCTCCTCAGCCTTTCCCCATTAGGTTATACCCACCAAACAGCGGGCCATGTGTCAATAAAATTCCAAGCATCAGCTGAAATATTGGATTATTATTAAGGTAAATAATATTAATGTAATCTGCTTGTAGATTTAATTAAATTACACTTAGTACCTATTTAATTTTAAATATTACATTCGACTCTCTTTTAATTTATTTTTATCATTAAAAAATAATTTATTGCACAACATATGTTCCTTCCAGTAATAAAATTATTTAATAATTTTTACTGTCATGTTAAAATTAAAATCGCAGTTTCACATTAGATATTAATATTAATTTAATTACATTTATTATCATGATTTAAAAATAAAACTACAATCCATGTGGTGTAGGAAATTATTTTTTTTAATTTCCCCCAAGTATTTTTCATTGAAAGTAATCCAGCATAAAATACTGTCAAACACTAAATGTATATACTTCTTCTAACAAATATTCAAACTATGGTTCGCCACTTTGTGAGGGACCAATACCTTCTGTTAGAACTAACTCTTGTTAGTTTGTATGAAATTAATTTGTTTTAGTTTTTCACAAATATCTTTCACTGGAAACAAATTTGTTCAAAGAATTATCGAACACTAAATATGAATACCTTTATCAATAGGAATTTAAATATGGATTTGACACCTTTTGATAGACTGGTCCTTTCTATTAGATCTAACTCTCACAAGTTAGTCTCTAATTGACCCTTCTTTATCTATTTTGTCATTCCTCTTTGTAAAGATAATATAAGGACATGCTTTTTTAGGCTTATAACAGTGGCATTTCTGAAGGAATCCCACAAACCCCATCATTTGGAGAAGGCCTATATATCACTTGGAAAATTAGACTTCGTTAACAAAAAAAGAAAAAAAAAGAAAAAAGAAATTAAGAAGGACCTGCCTAACTATTCTAGATCCCATATACTTTATGCTGTGCGTTTGTTTCCACATTATCCCAGTATTTAATTGATATGGAAGACAGAGACATGTATCATAGATTGCCAAGTCATGAAGGGATTAGATTGAGACGTTGAATATGTTATCCTACGTAACAACTTAGGAAGATTAAAATGTTTTCTTAATGAAAAGATAGATAGCACTATCATCAATTTTTTTAATGTGTATATTTATGTTATTATTGAATATTATAGGGTAGTAACTAGTAAGCAGTCCGTGATAGATAGTTGAGTAACATATTTATATACTTTATGTGAGGGGATTATAGAAAACAGATCTCCGAACATTACGAAACTAATAAACTAATTGAAAGGCCTCTGAATCTCACTGAAATTGTAATGGAAACAAGCGGCTCATACGGTACCACCTTTATAGGCGAATTGTGATATAGCTAAAATTATATTGAAGTTTCTCTTTTGCTTTTCCCTCTATATAAGTTGCTATCATTTGTCCTAACCCCAACACCCCCCCCCCCTCCCAAACACACAATAAAAATTGTTTATATGCCTGATGATGCAAAATATTTGATAGCAATGGCTCTCTAATGGGCAGCTCCAAAAGTCTTAGAAAGGAGCTTGCAAACAATGCGTATACAAGAGAGGATTTCCTATTCATACATCGGATAATTTAGTCAAGGGTGAAGGACGCAGAGAGAAAGTTGAGTGAGACTCTGTATTTGGTCCAGCTCAATAAAACTATTTATAGATGTGATGTCTAGGTAAGATAGCCTTAGGTGTAAAATATTGTAATGACCAGTTAACTATATATGACAAAAAGATTGGCCATTGCCTTTTAGTTGAGGGGTTGATCTTCTTGTTAGAAGGAGATGCTAAGTGGTATTTGAAATATCCTCTCTAGCGAATGGTTGAACTCGTTAAGTTAGACTATTTGTTTGAAATATGGGGCTACAGGCGAATTATGATTTATCTATTTTTAATTCAATTATACCAAAATATATTGAATAAGTATCTAAAGAGTTAGGGAAGTTGATGAAATTGGAGGTTATTAGATCAATTTTAGGGAAGGAAGGTATATCGTGTGTGTGGGTGTGTTTGAACTTTTGATGGATGGGGAAGCTAAGGGGTTTGGCACAGAAGCAATACAAAAGAAGAGGCATTTTGTATAAAAGAAGTGGTTGGGCCAAGGAGTCAACTTGGTGAACTGAAACAATAATGAAGGGTAGATATATATGGGTCCTCCATTGCTGCTTTTGTGTATTCCATCTGTGTTGTTGTTGTTCAATCATAAGATTCCTATATGCATATATCTGAATAGTGGTATCCTACATGTCTCTCACACAATTACCACATACACTTGTTACTTTCCCCTTTTGCTTTAGACCTTCCAAAATCAAAGAATTGTGGGTATTCCAACCCCATCTAGGCTTCCTCATTCATAGCATGCAGTACTTTTCCTCTTGGTTCATTTAGGTGTTTTAGGATCAAAAGCAAAAGCCGAGGCACTTGTGAGTGTGGACCAGACCACTACTACTTTCGGATCCATAGCCACAAAATCCCCCCCAAGGCCTTGTTACGTATATCAGCTTTTGGGCTGCTTTTCGGAGATAGGGATAGTCTTTGGAACTTGACGTGTATAATAAATACACTCCATCCATTAACATACGGCCATTTTCACCGTCCTATAAAAAGAGACACCAAAGTAGGGGCTTGTGTCTTGAAATCTGTTCTGATTTTTGAAGTGATCCGATATATAAACACATATATATAATTCGAGGGCACAAGCTTGAGTCCCTTTCATTTATGCTTTAGGAAGGCATATAAAGACCATATATGATGGAAAATCATGTCATTAGTGTCTCTTTCTCTTTATTACAATCATTGCGTTACGTCCTGCATCTATGCTCACCAATCACTCTCAAGCTCAAAGAAGAAAGTACCAAATCCAGAGATTAGTCCAGTCCTATAAATTAAGGCTAGCTGCCTTTTACTATTTATGCTCTTTTTTTTAGGGGAAAAAACAACTTTTGTTTCTGTCACCAAATCCTGAAGCGTAAATTATAAATCTTGTCTTTGAAAGATTGTAATGGTCTTGGTCTTAATTTAATTTTTTTTAAAA
Source organism: Biancaea sappan (assembly GCA_037074585.1). Classification (NCBI taxonomy): domain Eukaryota; kingdom Viridiplantae; phylum Streptophyta; class Magnoliopsida; order Fabales; family Fabaceae; genus Biancaea; species Biancaea sappan. The sequence goes on along the minus strand of CM073492.1, from coordinate 30,952,700 downwards.
AAAATTTAGCAACAAAAATTTGAAATTTGACAATAATAGTTTTTTGAGTTTTATCAACAAAAATGATCAAACTAAGATAAACTTAATATTTTTGGGACTAAATTGAAACACTTAATTTTTTAAGGACAAAATTAAAATAATTATATTTGTTAAAAGAACTAAATCAGTAATTTACACAATCATGAGTATATAACTGGTGGGCTCATGGGCCCCTAGTTTTGGAAACTTGAGAACTAATGCTATATTTTGCGTTTTCGTCTGGCTGGTATAAAGATGGGCTTCGTCGGCACCCAAACACAGCCATCAACTTATTGGATCAGTGTCGTGGCTAGGCCCAATACAGCCCGTGAAAAAGAAAGTCAGCCTCATTTTTCTTTGCTCAAAGAAGAAGTTAGGTTCCGTTTTTATAAGAAAACATATTTTTGCGAAAAAAATTATTTCCCTGGAAAAAAAGTACTAATAACAAAAATAAAACATAATTTATAACACAAAAATTCTCATTAGGTTAAAATATATTTTTAATCTCTATATATAGTTTCACACAATTTGTAATTAGGTCTCTACAATTTATTTTCATATAAATTAGTCTTTAAATTTTGAAAATATTTGTAAAAAAAAAAAAATTCCTACCATCAAATTCTGTACCGTTAAGTTCAAGCTCATGTAACAAACACAACAATGAAATGGACTGATATGACACGTTAGTCAGCAAATTCAACCCCCATATATATATATATATATGAAAAAAGAGTGGGGCCTCTGATATATAAATGATTAGGCTTTTTTTTTTCCTGAAGATATTAAGTTGCTTTGGAAAATAAGAAATGATTATGTTTTCATTTTTGGTGCAAATTGGGAGAATGACCCTCGGCATGTAGTTATATTAACGTGATGAAGGAGTGTCTATAGCATACTGAGAATGGTAAAAAAGATGGTGAATGGGGGATTAACAAGGAGTAAGGAACGAGAGAAGAGAGAGATTGGAAAAAAAAAAAAAAGAGAGAGAAACGGCTTGCCTTTGACTTCACTATTTTGATTTGAATTTGTTGACATAAGGTGCTAACTCAATTATTTAATGTGCCATGTCATTTCACATTTTTAATTGTTTGTCACATAAGCTTGAACTTAATGGTAAGTTAACAGAATCAACAGTAGGAACCTTTTCCAAATGAATTCAAAATACAACGACCATTTTACACAAATAAAATGTAAGGACCAAAGTTAAATTTAGTGAAATTATATAGATTAAAATTATATTTTAGCAAAACAAATATAAATAACGTTATTCACTATAAAAAAAATTTGAAATCAAAGACGAAATTTTTTGTCTATGATTTAAGAGAATTTCATCTATGATATTTCAAAGACAAAATTAGAGATAGATTTCTTTTCATCTATAACCTTGACATTCTTAATTTTTGAGACATCTTAAATTTTTGTCTTAAAAAAATAAATCTGTCTCAAATAAATTTTGAGTATTTGAGATTGATAAATTTTCGTTCTTAACTTGAGACAAAAATTTTGTTTCTGATCTGTTTCTATCCAGAGACGAAAATTTCTGTCTCAGATTTGAAAAAGAGTATTCTTTCTCTGATTTTGTTTCAATTAGAGACGAATTGTTTCGTCTCAAAATTCGTCTCTGATTTGAAATGGATTTGGAAACAAAATATTTCATCTCAAATCATAGACAAATTTTGACAAAATATTCTGTCTCAAATTAAAGACGAATTTTGAAATAATAAAATCCATCTTTGATTAGGAACGAATAAATTTATCCCTAATTCTGTCTCTAATTTTTCAGCATATTTATTTCATATATTTAAATTTTGTTTTAATATTGATTTAGAACCTGTGAATAAAAAAATTTAGTAGTTCAACAATCTAATCCAGTAATTATTAAGAAACATGTATGAAAAAGAAGTTTTATATTAAAAATAAAACTATTTAATCAGCTGCTGTTGCGTTCTATAGTGAGAAACTTTCATGGTGAGTCTGAGTCACTTGTTTAATTAGTGATAACAATTAATAGTCGCTCGTGCATGTTAAAAATGACAACGATCCATTAAGATTTCATAGAAGTGCAGCAGTGCATGTACTACAAAACCATGTCGATCTCAGAAAGTAATGCATTTCAGGAGAAATTAAAAAAACGACAGAATTTAATGATATTATGCTAAGCACTATCAAGAAATGATTTAAAAATACAACAACACTCAGAAAGTTGGGTGATGACGTGGAAGGATTAAACAAGGATTAAGGCATATATGGAGGCATCAAATCTTGAATCAGAAAGTTGCTTGACAATTCCACAATGGCAGGCCATATATATAGGGTTTGCTAATAATCCACGTTTGATGTCTGCTTTAATTTTTTGTTTTGTTTTCTCCCATTATAAAATTTGGTTAATGGAAGTAGCATTTCGCCATTACCTCACCTATTTGTCCTTTCAACTGATAAATCCCCATAAAGTCTGACACTAATTTTATTTTGTGATACAAGCTGTAAAGCTCCAATGCTACTGCCACGGCACAAAGCACAAGAGATAAAAATATTAGTTCACACACACCAAAAAAAAAACATCATACATATAGCATAAATATATTTTCACAATCATCATTTTTATATAATTATTTAAGGGGCGCATAAATTCTTCTATCTTTTAGATAAGATGCACTTCGATTAATTAATGAATATCTGTTAATCTATAAGGGACCGGCCACTAACAAAATTTGAATATCCGAAACACTTTGGTTAATACAACTCGAAATTATCAGCAATTGAACTAATTTTTATTAGCTTTATAATTAATTATTAATTATTTTAGAAAAAATGAATGGCATGTATAGCATTTCAATTTTTGTATTTCTAATAAGATACCATAATATACATAGAATTTTATTCGGCTAGTTTGGAATTTGTAATAAAATTGATATAATCACTCCATGACCATGTCACCTACTAGGGTGTGTTCAGCTGGTTAGGCTAGTTTGGGTTAGAGGGTATTTTTCAACTTGAAACAAAACACAAAATGATGAGTTGGTTTAGTTCCTAACCATTTATGGAACCCAAATTGAACCAAACTCGACAACTAATGGGTTGGCTGGTGTGGGTTCGCGGGTTCTAACTTCTATTTTTTTCTTTTTAAATTCCCAGTAATAGAATGATTTGCAATAGAATCCCCTTCTCTTCGACTAGACCCGATGGCCGGTGTTGTAGATAGAAATTAAAAGAGAATGAACGAAGAAGATGAAGGACGATTGAGAAAGATAGAGCAGATGAATGGCATGGGAACAGGCACGGCTGAGCGGCTAGTACTCAACAATCAGCAACACAAATAGGCAAAGACCGATGACAATTCAGAATTTGAGAAGGAGAAGCCCTAGGATTTTCGAATGGGACTAAACGCCGAAGTTAGTTGCAAGTATCGGTAAATGTTTTTTCTTTTATGAAAAAATGAATGGCTCTCGTTTGTGATTTGGTTTGGTTCAATTTTAAGGAATTGAATTTTCTTCAATCTACTAACCAAACCAAACGATGGTCATTCAATTTGAGTGGGCTTCTATCCACTTCAAATCAAACCAAAACAATTAAGGGGGTCAGATTGGGTTTGTTGAGTTAACTCGAACCAATAAACATGCCTTATCAACCATTACTACACTAGTAATTTATTTATATAGTAAATTAATCTTTTGAGAAATTTCAAATTATGTTACTAGTTCCTTTATTTTTAAAAAAATACAAATTATACTTTTAAAATTAAAAAGGATTAGATTTTCTGATCTTCCTTGCAATAATAAATAGGTCACAATTGAACTTATTTTGACCAAAATAGTTTTATGGTTCCTTATATAATATAATAAGTATTAAAAATGCATTTTCCAAATACAAAATATATAGTCACAATTTTAAATTTGAAATAAATTACATTTGTAAATTTTAAAACAAAAATAAACAATATTTAAATAAAAGATTAAGAAATACATGTTTTACTAAGCTATATTTTTATGAGTAAATTAACAATTTAGTCTTCAAATTTTCACCATCCTAACAATTTAGTCCCTGAAAAACTAACCCTACAAGAGTTGGTCCTCGAATTTGTCAAAATCATTTGTTGTAAGTCCTTTTGTTAGCCTCTCATTAACACCTATCCAAGACACATTGACATGGCTCACTAAAACAAGGAAAAATATTGGCGATTATATTCAAACATGTCTATGGTGGTGGTTTGAGGAACTGCTACTAAATCATTTGCCACAAATAATTAAGTGGTAGTTGCTACTAATCGCATGAATAATAGCCACTAAAAATATATTGTGGACTTGTGGTGGTTAAAATGGTAGTTACAACCACCACTAAACATGTACTAGAAAAATTAAGTAGCAATTTGTTTTTTAATTTATTGGCGTTTCACATTTGAACCCCACTAAATATTAGTGGTGGTTGATAACAACCGCCACTAAGTAAAAGAAAGTGGCGGTTTATAGGAAACCGCCACTAAATTGTTGACATATATAGTGGCAGTTTGTTTTTAACCGACATTGTATGTTGATTTATTAGCAATTTAAATCACCACTAAATTGACCAATAATTATTTTAGTGGCTGTTCTAATCGCCATAAATTTTTAGAAACTATATGGTAACAATTCTTTTTTTCCATATTCCCTTTGAACATTCTAAAAAGATGTATATTGTTCATAGCAGTATTCCCAATAGCAATTTTTATAAAATATGCTAAACTTGCTAATAATTTTTATAAAAAGATACTAAATCAAGTCTCAATACCCACTTAACCCTAGCAAAGAAGTCATAAGTATACATAAAGAAATACTACGTCTTGTCCAAATACTAAGTTAACTCTCCACAAGAAGTCCTAATACTTGTTTCAATTAATATATCAAAAAAATTTTATGTTGTGTCATTGTTGTAATACCCAAGAAAAATAAAATATAAATATTTGTTTACAAACTATTGTTACTATTTCAGTATACGGTACTATTTACCAATATAATACTATTTATGTATATGATATTGTTCATTTATACAATCGAAATGTCAAGTACTATATGTGATTTGGTCATAAGAGAAAACTAGAAAGAAGTTCGTGGGAGAAAATGACGTTTTATGTGTAAAAATACCCTCAGGGACTAAAGTGAAAGGACTGAATTGAAAAGAAGCTTAAATGTTTAAGGTGAAAGGATAGTTTTAAGGTGAGGTGCACAGTAACTGCATTATTAGAAATGTCATTTTCATAAATAGTAAATTGAATATTTTATTACCGTATAGTATTAAATAGTACCCTTGACTTTTCCTATAAATAGGCGCTTTCATTTCACTTATAAACTCACACCTTCAACTTCTCTTCTTCTCTCCTTAAGTTTCTCTTACTTCAATGGTAGGCCTCTGAGATTTTGGGCCTTTCCTTTTCAGCTTAGGTAAGGATACTATGCCCTTTCTATGTCTTTCAAATTTTAGAAGTTATTTTCTTAAGTATGCTCTGTGGTTGCGGCCTTGGCTGATCTTCCACATCAGAAAAACTGTCCTTAGCTGTTTATATGTTATTTTGATTCTCTGATTACCGAAATAGAATGTAAACTGTGAAGAATACATGTCTAGGAAAGTTCTGGCTAAGGAAAGACCTGGTTTTTAAGTGTGTCCAGTGTGACCCTCCACTCTTTCCTGGGAACTTACCTGATGTACTCTTTTACAGATTGTATTCTCTATTTCTGGTATGAATAGTAACTATACGTATGAATAGTAACCGTACGAATAGTAACTGTATATATAAATAGTGACCGTACATATGAATAGTGACTGTATATATGAACAGTAATTGTATATATGAACAGTAACCGTACGTATGAACAGTATCTGTATGAAAACAATCCTAACGTATTTTCTCTAATCTTTCATGAAAATCTCCGTAGCAGAACACCAAAATTCACCGGATCACTCTTGTCTGTAATGACTTAGAAAAGCGATGTTCGTACGGAATCCAGGTGAGTGAAACGACCCCGTTTTAATAGAGTTTTAGCATTACTGGTAATAAAAAGTATGTCGTAGGACACTCCCAAGATTCATAGGGGGAAATTGGATTCAGAATGACGAATCTAAATGAGATAATTAATCCATAAGTATGGATAAAATGAAATAAGTATCTTATGATGATGTGAAGTTTGAATGTTTTCAAAAATGGATTAATTGTTATCTTGATATATGGTTTATAAATCTATAATATAGTTATATACTATACATGTTATATGGATGAATATTATATTGAGCTTCTGATTATGATATGAAATGCTATTGATTGTGATTGAGCGGGACAGTACCCCCTCTCACGGCAAGGCGAAAGACCCGGTTGATAGGGTGTCTTGACCAATGAGTGTGGAGACAACGATTCCCTCAGTAGGGATATAGCCCGGATTGGTGATAAATCCGTGAGGCGCCCTAGTTAAGAGGATGAGGTTGTGCGTCATGGCGGAAATATACAGAATTGGTGAGCTGGCCTATGTGCGCTCTCCGGGATATATTGCCATTGATGAGTACTAGTAACGTTTGTTGAATTGGTTGTGCATCATGGCGGAAATATACAGAATTGGTGAGCTGGCCTGTGTGCGCTCTCCGGAATATAGTCATTGATGGGTACTAGTAACGTTTGTTGAATTGGATGAATTTTATCTTCTTGTATGTAATTTCTAACTATGTTTATTGGTTGAGTATGAGCCTTCGGATATGCTTGCATGACTGGTAATGTATTTGAATTTTATTAACGCGAAGCCGATTCGCTCACGGAGCTTAAAAGCTCACACTCTCTGTACAACCTTTTTATTCAGATCAGGTTACCGATGAAGAATATCCGCTAGAAGAGTAGATCACTTTGGACATTCCCGCTATCGGGTAGGCCCTTCTATTGTTGTAGATTATGTTGCTCTGTAATCGTCTAGGACATCTTGGTCAGGAGTTTAGCATTTGGCTTGTATGTCAGCATAATAATATATTTTATATTGAGAATCTATTATTATGTGCAAATCGTCTCTATGAATTTCAAATAAGAAAATTTGATATATTTTCTTCAGGAATGGTTATTTTGATAATATAGAGATAATGACTAAACTCATGGGTAGAATTTATCGAAAGGCTTACAGTGATGGGATATTCATCATTGTGCCGGTCATGTGACCAGAAAACGGGTCGTGACAAAGTTGGTATCAGAGCAATGGTTATTAGGTCTCCTAGTGATTACAGAGCAAGGTAACCTTAGTAGTACCTCCTCTATTGTTGTGAACCCGGGCACAACTATAGAGAGACGGCTCTACTGAACGTCCTGTAGGATGTTTCCATTTCCTTTCCCTCCGAGACTTATCTCTTCTTAGAAATTATGTTGTCAGGTTTAATTTTAGATAGATGTGGCTACACTTTTGAACTTAGTAAAGGAAAGGTTATTACTTGTTTTGATTCCGTTGCTATCGGATCAAAATTTTATATGGTGAATTTTATAAGCTGAATTCATGATTGATTTTGTGTAGCTATATTATTTTAGGGTACCAGCCAATAAAAGAAACCACTTGCATTAAAAAAAAATTGAAGGATTACATTGCAACAAAAAAAAAGGAAAGAGAAGTTTACTCATGCATGAGTAATCTAAAAGCGAGGTGGTCTTGGATTAGGAGGGTTGTATTGTATCATCACCCCTCGACTATTCCTTGGAGAAAGAGACATAGCAATGTCGCGGAGGGTGAAAGTAATGGTTGGAACCCAAGAGGGGGGTGAATTGGGTTTTATAAATTTTTCACAAGAATTAATTGGAAGTTAAAATGATTTTCTATAAAAGTACAATGCTTAGGATAATAAATACAATACAGAAAATCAATGTGCTGTCAAGATAAATAATTATAAAGATCAAGGAATTAAAGAATAGATATCAATATGCACAAATTAAAGAGTAAGGGATAGAGAAAGCAAACTCAGAGATTTATACTGGTTCGGCTAATCCAAGCCTACATCCAGTCCTCAAGAGACCACTTGAGTATTTTCACTATAATTGCAAGTTTAATCCGGGTACTTGCAAACCACTACAACCACGCAAATTCGATCCGGGTATTTGCGAAACCACAATGAAGAATTTATGAATCAGGGCTCTTCCTCAACCCAAAGCAAGTTCTTCCAACACCGGTACTTGCGATCCTCAACTCAGAATAATATATGTGTTGATCAAAATCAACAATACAAAGAAACTCTCTCTAAAGAGTAGATGAAAACAAATGAAGCTCTAATAACTCTAATGATAGAGAATATGCAAGATTTGGCTCAAGAATGCTTTTCTTTCTCTCAAAAATGATAGAAGAAGTTAATATCACATTGTAGGACTTTGTTCTTACTCAAAATCGTGTATCTAAGGTCATATATATAAGATTTTACAAAACTAGCCGTTACAGCACTTATAGTGCAGTCCAGATTTTGAGCTTTCTTTAAAAATTCATAACTCCCTCATTTGAACTCCTTTTTAAACAAATAATATACCGTTGGAAAGCTCTTGGAGTCTAGTTTCAAATGATCGAAGTTTTACTCAAAAATTATTTTTCTTTTAAAAGATATAATCAAAATACTGACTATAGGTCAGAACAGAATAATCAACTTTCAGTTTTTTAAACTATATTTTAAATAGTCATATATTTCTCATTTGGACTCCGTTTTCAATAAATAATATACCTTTGGAAAGATCTTTGAGTCTACTATCAAATGAGATTAAGATACTTGAAAAAAAAAATTTTCGTTTATGAGATATGATATAAAGAGTGACCAAAGGTCAAAAACTAACTTTTGTAAAATTTCATATCTCACTATCTTTTTGTTCAAAATAATTGAGCCAATGTATGCAAATCTAAATCATTGAGTTGCACAAGTATACTAGCCTATATAAAATATACCTAATGTAAACACATAGGCTATCTTGATGCATCCAAGCTTCCAAGACTTCAAATCTTCTAATTCTTTATTTCTTGGAGCTTCATCCTTGCATGTTGTTTTTCTTGAGTGAAGAATGATATTGCTTTTCCTTGTTCTTCAATACAATGCTCACTATTCTTGTTTTGAACCAACCTATAAAATATATCTTACTTGCAAACCCAATGGTTAGTTTAATAGCATGATTCAATATATGCAACATACATATTAAATAACATAATCATGCTTAAGTACTTGTAGCATGTATATGATAATTAACCTTTATATATATCAATGCTACAATTCAAATACATTTGTCATCATCAAAACTTATGCCATGAAGCCTTAGGGTCAACAATCTCCCCCTTTTTGATGATGACAAATCACCACAGAAAAATATGTATTACAAGATAATGAATGCAATGTTATAACCATATACACATATTTTTCTATTGTTTCTTCTCCCCCTATTTGACATCAACAAAAAGGTGTAAGTAACACAATATATGGAAGTTAAAGCACATACCTTATTTAAGTCAGGATGTCAGAAGATGTCAATATAGTATGGGGTAAGGATACATCAAAACTTATCATTGATTTCATTGACATGTAAAAAGAAAATTTTAGAAAAATTTTTTTCATGTCAAATGAAATGAGCCAAAAGATAAAACTTGAAAGAGTTTTAGGCTCCCCCTCAAACCTTGCATAATTTGAAAAAGAATAATGAATAATGAATATCCAATTTTTCAAGATATATTCTTTTTCAAAAAAAATACATTCAAGTGAGACAAAGCTCCCCCTGAATTTCATAACATTTTTCCTTTGAAAAAGATTGTCCAAATCATTATAAAGGAAATTCAGTTTTTGATTGCAGAATTTTGAAGTAAGATTTTTGAAGAAATTTCTGCAATATTTTCATTGAAAATGATTTCTGCTTGTTTATGAAGAGGTATTTTTAGTAAATAGCAGAAAAATTAAACTCTTTGAAAAAAAAAATCATTTGCTGTCATATGATAGAAATATTTACAGCACACAGCAGAAGTATGATATATGGATTAGTAAAGCATGATATAAACAAGAATATTAATCATAATCCATAAATCGAATAATAATATTTTTCAAGATTTCTGAAAAACAATTTCTGCATATATGCATAAAATTATTTCAACATATAGCAAAAGTGATTTAAAATAAGGATACTCAAATCCTTTTCTTTTCAAAACAGATAATGCTTCAATATGGCAAAGCAATTTCAGCATTATGGAAGCAATTCAAGAGATTCACGATATTTTTCTAAAACATTTTGCTTCGAAGGAATTTAGAAACGTTTCATCTAAGGAAGCAATATATATGGATTAGTGTAATAAGATATATTCAAGCATATAGTTCATAATCCATATATGAAACATCAATATTTTTCATCCCTTTTGTTATCTACAACAAAAGAGATCTTTAAAATCTTTTCTTTTTCAAAAAGAATGTTGCTTCATATGATAAAACATATTAACATAACAGAAGCATTTTTAAAGTCCTTTTTCAAAACAAATTTGCTTCATAAAGGATAAGATAAATTTCAGCACAAAGGAAGCAATTTATATACCCATTCAAAATGAATTTATATATGTATCTTGAGGATGAGTACATGTAAAAATTTTGACAGCTCATTTTGTATGAGTGCATGTAGAATCATGAAATATTATTCTTAGCCATAGCATTCGCTCATGATGCATGAATTGCATACACAACATATGTTCTTAGATACATGTGATCATAGCATGATGCAATCAATCATGTATATTATACTGAAAGCTCTCAAGAACAACACAACGAAGCAGAAAAATACGGTTCTGAATATCACCATTTTATTAATCCTTAAAATTTCTAATCAAAACAAATTAAATCAGCCGCAAATCCACCGAAAATTGACTTTCGTGGTTTTGCCATTAATGTGACGCGTTATCGGTGTGCATGCGTACCCTAGACTTCTGGCTTCCAGCTTGCAAAATCCATAGGATGAGCGTGTAGGGGTGCGGCGAAGAGATATCTTCGTTGGCTCTAAGTCATAATTTTCTATCTATAAAGACTGCCCCAGAGTTCTCAATTACCACACCACAAAGAGTATTCATCTCTGAGCCTATAACTTTCTGACATTCCTCTCTCTTCATACTCCTACAAAAATTTCTGAATTTTTTAAACCATGGCAGCAAGAAAGTTCATTGATCTCACAGTAGAGGCAAGGGAGGAAGAGCTCGACTTAAACTTGAGTCTAGGCAAGGACAAAGGCAAAAGACCTTTGGAGGAATCTCAAGAGAACCGAAAGAAGAAGATGAAGATCGAAGAGGCTGAGGAGATTAGTACAGGCCATACGTCAGAAGACAAAATTGCTTGTCTGGAGCAGGAGGTGAAAAAACTCAAGAAGATGATAAAGGACCAGGAGAAGTTAGCTAAACGCAACAATGCGGCACTAACTTCAAGAATAGATAGGTTCTTCTATTGGTCTACCCAATGCTTCTGCAATCAACAACAAAGAAGTGTTGATTGTATGAATAGGATTTACACTACCCTCCGTGACATTGCTCAGTCTCTTGCTCCGAGGAATGGCCGAGGGGTGATGATTCAATACAACTCACCTAATCCGAGACCACCTTGCCTGTAGATTGCTCATCCATGAGCAAACCTTCCCTTTTTTTTTAATGCAATGTAATCCTTCGGTTTGTTTTTTTTTTATTTTAATGCAAGTGGTTTCTTTCAGATGACGGTACTTAAAAAAAAATTATAATAATAAAGAAAGATAAAGAAAATCAGCCGCACAAATTTTGTACAATAGAAGGATATATATATTTTGAAAAATATATATCTATTTTAAAGATAGAAAGAATTTTTTGACATGGATATATATATCATCATTTCAAAGCAAAAACAAGTTACATACTTACTCAAGATAAAACATATTATAATCAGAGTATGTAGTAATATAATTGAGGTAATATGGATTAATAAGATATAATCAGATATAAACTATAATCCATAAACAATGGTTCATAAGTTACAGCTTATGTAAAAGAGATGATATGTATAATGCTCAAACCATGATGTATTAAAAAAAATAATTTAAGTATTTAACATATTTTTATATGTCATGATGTGATCAAGTATGTAAGATGTCAGAAAACAATATGTCATTGCAATGAAAGTAAATTTGCCAGAAATTCAATTGAGATCAAGGAGTATCATTCAATTAAATAATGAAGAAGTAAAGGATAGAGATACTCATCAATTTTGACAAACTTTTGTTACTTCTTGAAGTTCCTCTTCAAGATTTTGATATCCTTGTTTTGCTCAATGCTCTTCTTTTGATCCTGTCTACTTGCAATTTTAATGATCTTAATTGATTGATTATTTGCAAGATCTATCAAGCATTGGTTCAATGTAGGCTTCGTTGGTCGACTACTGATAGGAGCGTTGGTTGACCAACCAACTTCAAAACTATAAATCTTACTGATTTCGGAGAGCAGAGGAAAGAATGTGCTTTAGAGGATAATTTTGAGGATTAACTCCTGCAAAACACTTTTGGTGGAGCACTTTGATGTTCAAATAAATCTCGAGCACTAGGAGCAACATTATGTTCAAGATATGCCATATTAATAAAAGTGCTATGCTTCCATGAAATGCAATTTTGCAATAAATTTGATTTCATTGAAAATATTTAAATAAGATTACAGCAAGGATAAATACTATGGGTAGGAGTAATCTTATTGTTGTGAAGACAAGAAAAATGCGTGTAATGGAAGCAAGTTTTCATGATGCGGTAAAAAGGATAGTTTGAGCAAAATTTGGAAGAAAGATTTTAGCTCAAAACAAAATTTGAATCTATAAGCTGCACACCTAACAATTGTTTTCAGATATAGCATGCATGAGTATCAAGGATAGATGTAATGCATATTAGAGAACAGACAAAAGCATTAGAGAGCAGTAAACATATCAGTCAAATTTCTTACAATGCATTCCAGCTTATATGTTTACTTATCCATTGCCTCCTTTTGATGCAAGAGAGTGGAGTTTGAATGATGTAGCCATTGAAAAGTTATTTCCGCTCCTTGCTTCGAGGCAAATCTGCAAATTAATCCTTTGTCTTTGATACCCAAATTTTTTTGGGTTTGCCTGGGTCATGAGGTCCTTTTTGAACCCATTTCATTTTTACTCCATGAACAAGATTTTTCTTATAAAAACAGGAGTAAGACTTGTGTCCTTTCAGTCCACAATAAAAACAAGTGCAAGGTGGACTTTTGGACATTTTTGTAGGAACAAAGTAGTTTTCGAAATATTTCTGATTTGACTTGTTAAGAACAAAACCAATTTTGTTAAAGCTACTACTTTGTTTCTCAACAGAAGAGTTTTGAATTTCTCTACCTTGAGAAAGTTTTTTAAGTGTGTTTTTAAGATCCTCATTCTCCTTTTTCAAGGAATCACACTTGGTGCAAAAGCAATTTTTGTTGGTAGAGATATTTGCCTTTAAAATCAAATTCTCTTCTTGCAAAGTTCTGTTTTGATTTTCAAAAACAAAATTCTCTTCCTTGGAAATAGAAAATTCGTTTTTCAATGTTTCCAACTCATTTTCAAGAGAAGAGTTTTTCTGTTTTGAAATATTTAGTTTCTTTGCAAGCATAAGAGATTCTTCATGTAAATCATCAAAGGCATCTTGTAATTCTTCAAAAGAGTAGTCAAATGAATTTACCTTATCTTTATCTCTGGCCACAAGACAAGTGTTGGCTTCTTCATTTGTGTTCTCCTCATCGGAATTGCTATTTCCCCAAATGGAAGATAGGTAAGCTTTCTTTGATGATTCAGTTTTTGGTTGTGGTTTCTCTTTTTCTCCTTTTTCTTTTTCTTCTATCTCCTTGGTGATTTGAGATTTTCCTGTAAGTTCAACACCAAGAGCTTGCAATTGATTAAGCACAAGTCGTATCTCATTAATGGTTTCACAATTTTTCATTTGAGCGATATCAAGTTCATTAATGAGATTTCTAGACTTTAATTCCATTGCAACAAGATCTTCCTCATATGCAACTTCTAAAGTTTCCCACATTTCCTTAGCAGTTGCACAATTGGAAATTCTAAAAAATTCATCTTGACTCAATGCACAAGAAATAATCAATTTTGCCTTAGCATTGATTTGCACTAAACTTCTTTCAGCATCATTCCATTCACTCTTGGGTTTTGGAATGTATTTTCCTTGTTCTTCCTTGACAGGCATATAAAAACCATTTTCTATAATTTCCCAGAGTTTATGGTCTACTGAAATTAAAAAAATTTTCATTTCATACTTCCAATATTGAAAATGATTAGCATAAAAAATTGGAGATTCTGTGAAAGAACAATTTTCAGACATAAACCACTCACTAGATCCAACCATATTTACTCTTAGACGGTTAAGTCTTAAATCAAGAGCCCAAGCTCTGATACCAATTGAAAGTAATGGTTGGAACCCAAGAGGGGGGTGAATTAGGTTTTATAAATTTTTCACAAGAATTAATTGGAAGTTAAAATGATTTTCTATAAAAGTACAATGCTTAGGATAATAAATACAATACAGAAAATCAATGTGCTGTCAAGATAAATAATTATAAAGATCAAGGAATTAAAGAATAGATATCAATATGCACAAATTAAAGAGTAAGGGATAGAGAAAGCAAACTCAGAGATTTATACTGGTTCGGCTAATCCAAGCCTACATCCAGTCCTCAAGAGACCACTTGAGTATTTTCACTATAATTGCAAGTTTAATCCGGGTACTTGCAAACCACTACAACCACGCAAATTCGATCCGGGTATTTGCGAAACCACAATGAAGAATTTATGAATCAGGGCTCCTCCTCAACCCAAAGCAAGTTCTTCCAACACCGGTACTTGCGAACCTCAACTCAGAATAATATATGTGTTGATCAAAATCAACAATACAAAGAAACTCTCTCTAAAGAGTAGATGAAAACAAATGAAGCTCTAATAACTCTAATGATAGAGAATATGCAAGATTTGGCTCAAGAATGCTTTTCTTTCTCTCAAAAATGATAGAAGAAGTTAATATCACATTGTAGGACTTTGTTCTTACTCAAAATCGTGTATCTAAGGTCATATATATAAGATTTTACAAAACTAGCCGTTACAGCACTTATAGTGCAGTCCAGATTTTGAGCTTTCTTTAAAAATTCATAACTCCCTCATTTGAACTCCGTTTTAAACAAATAATATACCGTTGGAAAGCTCTTGGAGTCTAGTTTCAAATGAGCGAAGTTTTACTCAAAAATTAGTTTTCTTTTAAAAGATATAATCAAAATACTGACTATAGGTCAGAACAGAATAATCAACTTTCAGTTTTTCAAACTATATTTTAAATAGTCATATATTTCTCATTTGGACTCCGTTTTCAATAAATAATATACCTTTGGAAAGCTCTTTGAGTCTACTATCAAATGAGATTAAGATACTTGAAAAAATGATTTTTCGTTTATGAGATATGATATAAAGAGTGACCAAAGGTCAAAAACTAACTTTTGTAAAATTTCATATCTCACTATCTTTTTGTTCAAAATAATTGAGCCAATGTATGCAAATCTAAATCATTGAGTTGCACAAGTATACTAGCCTATATAAAATATACCTAATGTAAACACATAGGCTATCTTGATGCATCCAAGCTTCCAAGACTTCAAATCTTCTAATTCTTTATTTCTTGGAGCTTCATCCTTGCATGTTGTTTTTCTTGAGTGAAGAATGATATTGCTTTTCCTTGTTCTTCAATACAATACTCACTATTCTTGTTTTGAACCAACCTATAAAATATATCTTACTTGCAAACCCAATGGTTAGTTTAATAGCATGATTCAATATATGCAACATACATATTAAATAACATAATCATGCTTAAGTACTTGTAGCATGTATATGATAATTAACCTTTATATATATCAATGCTACAATTCAAATACATTTGTCATCATCAAAACTTATGCCATGAAGCCTTAGGGTCAACAGAGGGTAGTGTAAATTCCATTCATACAATCAACACTTCTTTGCTGTTGATTGCGGAAGCACTGGGTGGACCAATAGAAGAACCTATCTATTCTCGAAGTCATTGCCGTGTTATTGCGTTTGGTTAACTTCTCCAGATCTTCTATCATCTTCTTGAGGTTTTTCACCTCCTGCTCTAAACAGGCGATTTTGTCCTCTGAGCTATGGCCTGTGCTAATCTCCTCGGCTTCCTCAATCTTCTTCATCTTCTTCTCCTTTTGATTCTCTTGAGGTCCCTCGAGAGGTCTTTTGCCCTTGTCCCTGCATAAACTTAAGTTTAAGTCAAGTTTTTCTTCCTTAGCCTCTACTGTGAGATCAATGTACTTCCTTGAGGCCATGATTTGGAAAAATTTAGAAATTTTTGTAAGAGTATGAAGCGAGAGGAATACTGGGGGATTGTAGGCTCAGAGATTATTACTCTTTGTGGTGTGGTAACTGAAAACGCTGAGAAGGTTTTTATAGAGAAAAATTTGGACTAAGAGACAAAGAAGATATCTCTTCACCGCACCCCTACACGATCAACCTATGAATTTCTACAAGCTGGAAGCCAGAAGTCTAGGGTAGGCGTGCACACTAACAATGCGTTGCATTAATGCTAAAACCATGAAAGTCAGTATTCGGTGGATTTGCGGCCGATTTTACTTGGTTTTCCCATTTCTCCCGTTCACATTTTCTGAAATTTAAAGAAGTTGATAATATAGCCATTAAAGATTGCCTTGGATGCTTTTATGATAAACTGAAATGCATTTCTCTGTTTTATTGTATTGTTCTTGAGAGCCTTCAGTTGAGTATGATATACATAACTGATTGAATCATGTTGTAATTACATGTATGTATGTTATTCATGCATAATGAGTGAAGGCTACGATCAAGGAGAATATGTGATGATCCTACATATACTCATAGAGATGTGAAATCAAAATGACATGGATAGAATGAAATGTGTAGAGGATAATACATCTTCATGGTTACACATACTTACATATAATGCTCTCGTGGGCAAATGAAAGGCAGTGATTTCCTTACATCATGATAATGCTTAAGGCATGCGACCGTAAGCAGTTAACTTTGTTTTAAAATATATATATTTACATATATATTATGTGTAAGTCTAGAGTAAAGACACCGATTAGAATCTAAGATACGGCCAATATGAGGCTACCTAATCATAGAGGGACATCGTGATATGGGATTACAGGATAAAACAAGTTTAGAGGGAGAAAATCTCAGACTGAAGAGCGTAGTTAGTAAAAATTTTGAGAAAGGTCAAGATTAGCCGAAAATTTTTTTCAAGAAATCTTTGACTTATGTTAATTGCATTTACTATTTATCTGCATGTCCGACATTAATTGCTGGCATTGCGACGTATGTGATCTGTAAACCTTATAGCGAGCGGCGTATAGGTTGTAGTGGCTTTAGCTCCAGGGGCTTCGGGTTGTCTATAAATCTTGTACGCCCATTACCCCACTCATCACACCAAGCGAACTTCTTTCATTACATACCTATTTCTCAATCTCCATTCCTTTCTCATTCGAAGTTATTTCTGAGATCCCTAGAGTAATGGCCGATAATAAGTCTTTCAACTTGAATTTTGAGACTGGCAATGTAGAGCTTGATTTAAATCTAAGTCTCGAAAACAACAAAGGGAAGAGACCTGTAGACAAGTCACCAGAAATTAAGAAGAGAAAGAGAGATGTAATAGAGTTGGAGGAGGACAGTACTGCAACATCCTCAGAAAATAAGCTTGCATTCCTGGAGCGTAAGATCGAAAATCTGGAGCGTAAGATAGAGAGCCTGGAATACAAGACAGAGGACCAGAAGCGACTAATAAATCGTCTCTTTGAAAACTAAGAGAAACTGATAAACCGTCGTTTCGGGGAACTAGCTAATCGAGTTGATAGACATTCAATGTTTGCAACTCAAAATTTTCGTGACCAACAAGCAAGGTGTATTGACTGTATGAACGGAGTGACTTATGCTCTTCGCCAAATTTCTCAGGCGCTTCCTCCAGAAACTCTTTCTAGGCTACAATGATTAGCTTCCTCCTTAAGGTCTGAAGCACCTTCCTCTTCTAGACCTGGAGCACCTTTTACATTTCAAAAGCCTCCTCGTCCTTAATTTATTCTTTCTTTTGTTTGTATCTAAAGCTATATTTGGTCTAAGCTTCATGTATTAAAATTATCTATGTACTAGAAATAAAATTTAAGTTAGTATTTAGATCTTCTTTGTTGAAGTGATTCCTTTTACTGAAAGAACTTGAGGAATGAGAAGATGTTGGACTTATATTTCGTACTTGATTATGAAAATTCTAAAGTAGAGTATGGTAATATCCTTTTGACTGAGAAGAGTTACTAAAATGATATTTCATTGCATTTCTGAGCTATGGAGGAGTGCTAAATAAGTATTTTATGAACCTATACATAGAGAACTATGGGTTTGCCCTAATCATTGAAGGGATACGACTCTATATGAGTCATTGAGGTGAGAGAAATTTCCATATATATAATTATGCATGAGCAGTATGTTATTTACTTAACACATTTTCTGGGATTGTTCTCCCTAGAGATTTATGTAATAATTTTATGTGATTTTTCCTTTTATATGACGCATTCAGCTGAGAGTATCGCCTTAAGGTAGAATGATCCCCTTCGGGCAAGAATATTGCCTATGGCCAAAATGATGCCTTCGGGTAGGGTACTTGTATTCATAAAAGTTATAAGCTATGTGTATGGTAGCTTGTGTTCTGATATTCAGTATGAACTAGAAAGACCACGTGCCACTCTTGAAGACGACATCTATTTGAGGTTTACATAAAGACAAAGTTCGTCTCTGATTAGGTGGTTTAAGTTTGGTAAAGGTTATGAGGATGAGACACTTTATGGTACAAAAGATTGTGGAAAAAAATCAAACTGATGGGGAAGAGAATGTTTACCGTTTAGAAAATGAAAAAAGTCCTATGCAAATTATTGATAATACGGTATAGAGTTCACAGTCGATAGTATAGTGTTCTTGTAATTCTTACCAAGGATGTGAAGAGGTTTGGAAAGAAAGAGATACAAAGGATGAGATATAGACGAAGTAATCACACTTATTTCAGTCTTGAGATGAGTTTTGAATTCGGGAGACCGAATTCTCTTAAGGGGGTGATAATGTAATACCCAAGAAAAAAAAATATAAATATTTGTTTACAAACTATTGTTACTATTTCAGTATATAGTACTATTTACCCGTATAATACTATTTACGTATACGATACTGTTCATTTATACAATCGAAATGTCAAGTACTAGATGTGGTTTGGTCATAAGAGAAAACTAGAAAGAAGTTCGTGGGAGAAAATGACGTTTTATGTGTAAAAATACCCTCAAGGACTAAAGTGAAAGGACTGAATTGAAAAGAAAATTAAAGGTTTAAGGTGAAATGATAGTTTTCCTTTTAAGTTTTCAATAGTAATAACAGAAAAATTTTCCATCGTACGCGTGAGGTGCACAGTAACTGCATTATTAGAAATGTCATTTTCATGAATAGTAAATTAAATATTTTATTAGCGCATAATATCAAATAGTACCATTGACTTTTCCTATAAATAGGCGCTTTCATTTCACTTCTAAACTCACACATTCAACTTCTCTTCTTCTCTCCTTAAGTTTCTCTTACTTCAATGCTAGGCCTCTGAGATTTTGGGCCTTTCATTTTCAGCTTAGGTAAGGATACTACGCCCTTTCACATCAGAAAAACTGTCCTTAGCTGTTTATATGTTATTTTGATTCTCTGATTACCGAAATAGAATGTAAACTATGAATAATACATGTCTAGGAAAGTTCTGGCTAAGGAAAGACCTGGTTTTTAAGTGTGTCCAGTGTGACCCTCCACTCTTTCCTGGGAACTTACCTGATGTACTCTTTTACAGATTGTATTCTCTATTTCTGGTATGAATAGTAACCGTACGTATAAATAGTAACCGTACATATGAATAGTAACTGTACGAATAGTAACCGTATGTATAAATAGTGACCGTACTGTATGAATAGTGACTGTATGAATAGTAACCGTATATGAACAGTAACCGTACGTATGAACAGTATCTATACGAAAACAATCCTAACGTATTTTCTCTAATCTTTCATGAAAATCTCCGTAGCAGAACACCAAAATTCACCTGAGCACTCTTGTCTGTAATGACTTAGAGAAGTGATGTTCGTACGGAATCCAGGTTAGTGAAACGACCCCGTTTTAATAGAGTTTTAGCATTACTGGTGACAAAAAGTATGTCGTAGGACACTCCCAAGATTCATAGGGGGAAATTGGATTCAAAATGACGAATGTAAATGAGATAATTAATCCATAAGTATGGATAAAATGAAATAAGTATCTTATGATGATGTGAAGTTTGAATGTTTTCAAAAATGGATTAATTGTTATCTTGATATGTGGTTTATAAATCTATAATATAGTTATATACTATACCTGTTATATGGATGAATATTATATTGAGCTTCTGATTATGATATGAAATGCTATTGATTGTGATTGAGCGGGACTATCACATCCCAAAAATTGAACATGTGAAAAGATACTACTCATTAGATAAAATTCTCAAACATACGTTATTTACATATATTCTGTAAGGTTTTACATTCAACCTTAATCATTCATTCCACACTACAGAATTATATTCATCTGATAAGCAAATATAGACATACATAGTCTGATATTTCTATCTCATCGCAAGCCTAGGAGACCTATAGAAAGTACAGAGCGTTTCTAGTATCCACATTAATAAGTACTGGTATCCCACCAGACAGAAATAGAGAATAATCCCAAGGGGTTTCTAATCTTCAAACGGATACTCTTGTTCTTTGTTTTCTGTATCTGAAAAAAAAATAATCATAGGGAGTGTGAGTTTATTTAAAAACTTAGTAAGTAAATAACTGTACTATATAAAATATCAAAAGTACAAATACCACATTTACTCATATAATTAATTGTCTTATACATCGAGTAGTATGGGACTCTAACTCTTTCAAACTCATGAATAAGATTTTATAGATATACACTGAGTAGTATGGGACTCTAACCCTTTCAAACTCGTGAATAAGATCTCATAGGTATACACCGAGTAGTATGGGACTTTAACCCTTTCAACTCGTGTATAGATTTCATAGATATGCACTGAGTAGTATGGGACTTTAACCCTTTCAAACTCGTGTATAAGATTTCTTAGATATACACCGAGTAGTATGGGACTTTAACCCTTTCACACTCGTGTATTAGATCCCGTAGATCTTTACTCATTAATAAGATAGTGAGAATTCATCACATAGTACAATTGTCATGAAATAAATAATTTCTACATACTCTTATTTCTACTGATCATCATATACTCCCATATGAAAAATTAATTGCTTATTATCCAAATAATATTGTAAATGGGACTTATATTGTACTTTGACTAGTAATATCAAATTAGCTGAGCAAGGTTATTCACTCACCTTGATGTTTGTCCAAGTTTACCTTGTTCCACACTAGAATTTGTGTAGAAAAATTTCCTAGTAAAATATATTACAAGGAAACATAAGAAAGGAAACAAAATCACGAAAATACGTAAAATTTTCTGATTGCTACAGTAACGGTTTGCTACATTAACGGTTCGCTACAGTGCCGGTTTGCTACATTAACGGTTCGCTACAGTGCCGGTTTGCTACAGTACCGTTGACTGCCGACACTACAGTAACTGCTACAGTATCCCGAAGAAAATTTTCCAGATTTTTTTCTGAAATTTCTGGTCGCTACAGTAACTCGAAGAAAAATTCCAGATTTCCAGTTGCTACAGTACTTCGAATTTTGCAGAAAATCTTTCAAAAAATTCATCCTTTCCTTTCTTTTGATTCAAAACCAGAATCTCAACTCTTTTAACCGATTATAACTCAAATATAACTTCTAAAACAACTGAGATTCACGAATTATCATCAAAATCTTCAAAAACAAAACCTCCTCTAATCTTCCATATAAACTTAGATTTAAGGAAAATAACGAGATTAAAGCTTACCTTTGATCCTTACAAAGCTTTTGAACTGAACAAATAATCGAACTTCTGAAGATCAAAGAAAGGATTTGAGAAGAAAATGAAGAACTGAGAGAGAAAATGAAGTTACTGTTCCTTTTGCTTCGCTTCAGAATCGAATTATGAGAAGTTACTATTGAAGTTTTATATTAAATATTTCTAATGGGTTATTGAATAACCCATGGGTATCCATAACCCAACATCCAAACTCATCTAGTCAATTTACAATAAATGGATTAATTGACCATTCTTAAACCACTTTTCCATGAATTTCACCATTCTTAGAATATATCCCACGTGGTGCAAATATTCAGTCCAGTCATTTAACTCAATTTTCATAAATAATATTCAAAGAGAACAATTAAATATGAAAATTAAAAATGACCAAAATAAATAACTAAAGTAACGTTGTAGAATTCTAAAATACTCTTAAGTGAATTATATTCCGAAATTAACGGGTATTACAGGGACAGTACCCCCTCTCACGGCAAGGCGGAAAACCCGGTTGACAGGGTGTCTTGACCAATGAGTGTGGAGACAACGATTCCATCATTGTGCCGGTCATGTGCCCAGAAAACGGGTCGTGACAATTGTCATCATCTTATCCATTGTCGTCATCATTATGATTGTCTTGATTACAAGAAAATTGAGAGTTCTTTGCTTATCCAAAACTATCTCCACTCGCTTGATCAAAATGTTGCGTTATATAATACAAAATTTGTAATCAATTGAGAAATATAAGATTCAAAATTTGCTAATGCAATTATATTTTTTACCCTTCATTGCAATCCAACAAGTTTAGGAGAAGCTGACCATCGAGACTTTATAGGATAAACTTTGTCATTTCTCTATCTCTTATGTCTCTTCCCTCCATTTTAGCTTGTAGTCTTGCAACCTTAGCTTCTAACTCTTCAATAGAATGACCGAAAGATAAGAATTGACCTAAGGAATATAATGAAAGGTACGGCTAAAAACCTGAGTAGGGCAAGGTCCAAATCCCAGGCCATGTACTCGTTCTGGATATGCTCTTGGCTTCTTAAAGCCATTGGCAACGAGTCCTAGGATAGAATTCCACTAGATGCAGTTCCTTGCAACTCAATCATGGAAATTGTTTCCTACACAACACATGTGGAAAAACATATAATCATCAAAACATAATTTGAATAAATCAAACCACTTTCGAAGAATCGAAATATATCTCTATTATACAAACTAAAACATATGTTGACAACTTACACTTATTACTCTTGCCTCATTGCACATAAATGTGCTGTCTTTTTTCTTATGCGTCATAGTCCTTAGTTCTGTTTTACTAATTGGGTCACCATGTTCAGCAACCTACAAAATTATAAAACAATTTAAGTATTTATCAAACAATATTAATTTCTTTTTTCAAATGTGACTTTACCATCTTGGCCCCTCTCTGAGCCAAACTCTTTGATCCACTAGTATGATTAATTGTTTTTGTTTTTGCCTATTAGCCTGCTTGTTCTTCTCTGCTTTTTTTTCTGACATTTGGATGAATAATGTTAGTAAAATATTGGAAAATTTTATTCTAATATTTGAAAGTGTCATTACTTAATAGCCTGAGTTGTGTCTCGTCTCAACATAAGTTGCTCAATGCTCCCTCATAACACCCCGTGTTATATATGCTTTTATTTCTTTCTTGAACCTAATTCCATTGTTCTGTGCCTTATAGCGTTCTAACCGCCCATTCTTCAAAGCATTTCTAATTTTGTTTAAAATATATTGCTTCTTTTGGTTGGTGTTGACAATAAACTTAGGCTGAAAAAAATATTAATAACCATAAAATATATGATATTAAAGAAATTATAAATTAATAATTAATAACTATTACTTGAACAATATTCCTCATTAATGTTTCTTTAGAGCATCTCCGGTGATAGATCTTAAAGAGTTCTTAAATTCAAGAACTGGTTCTTATTTTGATTCATCACTGGAGTTCGCCACACTGGCTGCCACACGTAAGAACGGTTTTTAGATAAGAATAGGTTATTATATAAAAAGTAATAATAAAATAATCAACCAACAATAAATATTAATGGAAAGTAATAAAATACTAAAGTAGTGGAGAGTTAATTGTGAAATTCTTTTGTGAGTTTTTAAAATGTTCACCATTAGAGTAGAGAGTTGCTTAAAGCAGTATGGAGTTGCTTAAGTTGATTTAGCATTGTAGGATCCACAATAAGAGCTCAAGTGAGATTCACCACTGAAGATGTTTTTATAGTTAATTGGAACATTCTTCCAATTTGGATAACTAAAGGGCAATGCAATATAGTTTCTCCCCACAGAACTAATGAATGAGGCCAAGAGCCTTGCTCCTTCCCCATTCAATTGGACATGCTCATTCCATTGTGCCTCGAGGGAAGAACCCAAAGTTCATGTAATTGTAATCTTTCAATTCACACAAAATTGTTATCATCTACACAAATTGAAATTAATTAGCTCACGTAATATTAACATTGAAAATTATTATGACTTACCAATAGTTTCGACCATCCAATAACAGTTATGATGAGCACGTTGTGTAGATTGTTTAAGCTATCAGTGTTCCTCATTATTGCCAAGTTGTGGTGATGAAGTTTCAAGAACTGGTTGGGTGTTAAGTGGAACAATTGGCACTAGGCTCCTAAGTTGTGCATCACATATAACCAGAGGACTTGGTCGCAGACTACCACTGGTAGATGCTTCCCTCTACCTATGGGGCATGATATGCTCTTCTTCTTAAATATCCTCTTCATTTTTAAAGATCATGAGTAACATAAACATAAGTATGTATTAGAAAAAAAATTAACTAAGAAAACAAAATTATTAAGAAAGCATAAACAAGACAAGCTGAAGAAATACTTATAAAAAGTTAAGTAGGTCTCTCTCCATCTTCATTGTCACTAATTTTCCTTGCGATTAGTTTATTTGTATCACCATTAGGAAACAATGACTATAATTCTTGTGGCCGATATGATTTATTCTCGTATATGAGCACTTCTTCATCATCACTCATATCATACAAATCTATAGGTTTCAAATGTACAGTTATTTTCCAACTTTTATTCGACTCATCATCGACATAATAAATCAATTAAGCTTTTGAAACTTGTATATATGACTCATCATATTCACGATCACTAGTATGGATCAATTGTGAAAAGTTTATTGATGTGAAGCCTAAATTATCAACAACAATTGTAACATCCCGTATTTTTATTTCCTTAAAAATAATAATACTTCTTCTCTAAATCAGTTTATCAAATAAATTTTTTTCAAATAATTATGAATTTCATTATTCATAAATTTTACTATTTATGTGAATAGTAACCGTACAGAAAAACTGACAGGATAATTTTCATTAATTATGTCTGAGTTTGAATATATACAAAAAATAATTTACATAATTTTTGATATTCTCTTTACATCTTTGAATCATGAATTACTACAAAATATATTCTACACTTCAATCTCATCATTAATATCATCAAAGCCTTCTCTTTTGCTATTTTTCCTGATCTAATTCTCAACTTCTCAACTTCTTAAACTTCTTTGCTCATTTTTGCTGTGTTTTTAGTCCTCTCTCTCTCTCTCTAATTTTCGTCTCTTCCTCTCTCTTGTTTTCTCCTTCTTTTTTCTTTTACCGTGCACTCACATATCACACTCATATATACAACTGCAAAGTGTCATTATCTTTGTCCTTTTTTTTCACATGTACATACCTAACTTTGTCATCTTTTCTTCCTCTTTTTCTTTCATCCGTCCATTTCTCTTATATATGTCATATTTTGTTTCTTTTGGTTAAAAATAATAAAAAGATCTCAAATCTTTTTATTCTATTCAATTAGGTCCCTAATCAATAATAAAATTCTATTTATGTCTCAAAAAAATTTCTTAATAACTATTTTATCCTTATTTACTTGCTCATTTATTTATTTAGCCTGATTTTTCTAAGATAATTAAATTTGGGATATTACATTTCTCCCCCCTTAAAATGAATTTTGTCCCCAAAATTCAAGTTAGTACATATATACACATATGTAAATTGCAACCATGATGTGCATAAAAATATCACAAGTACAAATACCGTACTTACTAACATAGTCAATCTATCATTCATTTTACACAACTGTAGTATTATATTTGTTTGAGTTTGCTTATAATTTTTTGGATGATCAAACCCTCAATCACTTTACATTTATGTCGTATATTTACATATGATTTCTTGGGTGATCAAACCCTCAATCACTTTGCATTTGTGCCGTAGATTTACACCGAGTGACTTGAAAATTTAACCCTCAAACTCTTTATGTATAAATGTGCCATTGATACTTACATCGAACGACCTAAGAATTTAACCCTCAAACTCTTTGTGTATAAATGTGCCGTAGATATTTGTAATGAGTGACTTGGGAATTTAACCCTCAAATTCTTTATGCATAAATATGCCATAGATACTTGCACTGAGTGACTTGAGAATTTGACCCTCAAACTCTTTGTGCATATATAACAGTAGATACTTGTATTCTCTTGAATTTCTATCATCAATTATAGCAATCATCATATATTATCAACTAGAAGGTTGATTGTTTAACATTTCAATAATATTATAAATGAGATTTATATTGTACTTTGTCTAATGATATCAAATTAGTTTAGCAAGGTTATTCACTTACCTTGACTTTTGCCTAATTTTACCTTGAACCATCCTCGAAAATGTGTAAGATAATATAAAGTGTATCACAAAAGCATCCAAGGCAATTTCATTTTTTTTAGTTCTAATTTTATTTTCTTATAGAATTTAATTTCTATTATGAAACATATCTTCACTTGTTTCATAATACATCATAATCATACATACTCTCTTCTAACTCAAATTCTCTCTACAGAATTAAGAGTTATTACATAAACATAGATATGTTTATACTAATAATATATATAATCATAAATATGACATGGAATAAGAATTTCATATCATTTTTGTAAAATTTCATCTTCAAGAATACTTTTAGAGAGAGAACAAACACATGGATAATTCATATGATCATAGGAAATATAAACTTTATTTATAATTCAATGTACACTTCATTAGGTACTTAATTTTATAGAGATAAATATCTCTAATATGTTTATCTAGATTATCACACTTAAAGTAAATTCTAATTCAACTTCGGCATGCCTTTCTTTTTTATGAATTTAGGCTATAATGATTTCTTATATGTAAAATATATTGGCCAGACATACATTACAAATAAGACTCCATTATTTTCTTTATTCATCAAAAGATATCCAGTATGCCTTTATTTATCTTTAATCAATTCTCTATATGACTTACTTTTACTCAGATATTCTTCTAAATCTCACTTAATCATAACAAACATTCACAGCAACTCAAATACAAACATCATAAAAATAATACTTTTAACAAATCAAATAATTACATATAAGTATTTTCCTTTCCATAAGATAGCAAGACCTTTTCCTCTGATACCATTTTGTGATATTCCGCATTTTTATTTCCTTAAAAATAATAATACTTCTTCTCTAAATCGGTATACCAAAAAAATTTCAAATAAATTCCTTTCAAATAATTATGAATTTCATTATTCATGAATTTTACTATTTATGTGAATAGTAATCATACGAAAAAACTGACAGGATAATTTTCATTAATTATGTCTGAGTTTGAATATATACAAAAAAAATAATTTACATAATTTTTCATATTCTCTTTATATCTTTAAATCATGAACTACCACAAAATATATTTTTACATTTCAATCTCATCATTAATATCATCAAAGCCTTTCCTTTTGTCATTTTTCCTGATTTGATTCTCAACTTCTCAACTTCTTAAACTTCTTTGTTCCTCTTTGCTCTGTGATTTTAGTCATCTCTCTCTAATTTTTGTCTCTTCCTCTCTCTCTCTCTTCCTCTCTCTTTTCTCTTTCTCTCTCTCTTGTTTTCTCCTTCTTTTTTCTTTTCCACTGTGCACTCATATATCACACTCATATATACAATTCCAAAGTGTCATTATCTTCCTCCTTTTTTTTACATGTACATACCTAACTTTGTCATCTTTTCTTCCTCTTTTTCTCTCATTCATCCATTTCTCTTATATGTGTCATATTTTATTTCTTTTGGTTAAAAATAATAAAAAGACCTCAAATCTTTTTATTTTATTCAATTAGGTCCCTAATCAATGATAAAATTCTATTTATATCTCTCAAAAATTTCTTAATAACTATTTTATCCTTATTTACTTGCTCATTTATTTATTTAGCCTGATTTTTCTAAGATAATTAAATTTGGGATATTACAATCTCCTAGAATTAGTTGTATTTTCCCAACTACACTTAAATAAAGTAACCATAATTCTTCCATGATAATTTAACTCGATTATATCACCACTTTGCCATAATAAGGAACAACTCCAAATTACATGCAATCATTATTGCTACTTGCATAACTTGTAGTTCCAAATGTATCAAACACTCCACTATTATGGGTCTTCAACCTTTTATCCCGTTCTACAACTCAAAATTTAAATTTGTTAATATTATAAGTTTTAAATCGTCTTACTTTATCAAGAGGGTATTGTACAAAAAACTGAAGATCAATTGAATGGAATCTAATGTATTTCATAATCTAAAATACGAATACATACATCATAGTTAGATAAAAGGAAATCTCTCACACACACACACACACACACACACACACACACACAGAAAGAGATAAAAATATACTTACGCATTGAGAGAACTATCCAACAAATTCACAATGGACCTTCATGTCTTTCTTAGCAAAGGCAACGTTCAACTTTTTAATTGTCTCCTAGTAATCTTTGTAAACTCCCTATACCCAATCAGTAAAACATTAAAAAGACCGCATGTTTTACAATATTAATATCAACAAATCAAATATTCTACTCATCGAAAAAAATGATTAACTTCTTTACAATTTGTTAGAACATATCGATGAGCTTGCAATTTCTCTGTTAGAGACAATGTATATCATTCAAAACCTCCCACTGATTTTCCAATTGGAGGAGAAAATGTATCAACCCCTAACAATCCAACATCCAGATGATCATCAACATGTCTTGACCAATTGAATATTATCTCAACTCCATCAAGATATATTGAATAAAAGGTTAAAACTTCTTGATCCATGTAACCTTCTATTGTTGAAACTCTCTAGTTGAATCCTATTTCATACATAAGACTTTAATCCCAAAGTACCTACGTAAGATCAAGTTAAAATATTGTAATTGATCTGAGAATTAAATCAAGAAATTGAAAACTAACTTATAGAAAATTAATTATTTACATCTCTATAGAGTGCATCCATCGATATTGGACTGACCTTCTAATTTTAGCTTCATCAACCAAATGAATAATTAGATGTACCATGACCGTGAAAGATGAAGGTGGGAACAATATCTCGATGTTACAAAATGTCTACACAATTCTATTTTGGAGCTTGTTGAGTTTATCAACATTTAATACTTTACTACACAATTGTCTAAAGAACGAACATAAGTCATCAATGACTATAGAAACTTGTTTTGGAAGTAGATATTACTCCATGAGAATGTGAGAATGATGACTTTTGCATCCTCCAAGTTTTTGTTACCTTAAATCAACACATCTTGAATAACCATAGGGAATAGAATATTTTTCAATGTCTTGAGAAACATCTTTTTTCTGCATTTGTCATGGTAAAAACTGTTGGAGGATATATTATCTTCCACCTTCATCAAGCCAAAGATTAGATCTAATACTCATTTCCTGTAAATCCTTCCGTGCATTTAGATGATCCTTTGAATTTTCGGGCTCATTTAACAATGTAAAAATAATATTGTCACAAACATTTTTTTAATATGCATCACATTCAAATTGTGAAGTATTAAATTATTCATCCAATAAGAAAGTTTAAATAATATGCTCTTCTTATGCCATTGTTGAGGGCCCAAATTGGCATCACTAGAAATGGAAGAAAGAATAATTTAGCCTTATTCATATTGTATTTTGAGTTTTATTTTTTTAATTAAATCAAGATAGTCTCAAATTTTATGTACGCCCTGTGATAAGAATTATTCAAAGAGTAAATTATTATTTTGGTTTTTAAAATATGCTGGCTTTAATTACTTCTATTTTCGAAAAATAATTTTAAATTAGTCTAAATCTTTTACAAAAATACGGAAATTTAGTTATATGTATGCTGCAAGTTTTGTCACTTTATTAGGAGTTGTCACAAATCAATTTTTTCCCCGACATAAAATGTTTGTAACTAACGTGCATAATAATTAGCGACTACGTGATTAGGGGAAAAAATGATGACATTGAGGTTTTGATTTTGATATGAAAACAATTATTACTTTTCCGAGTGTACACTTGTCAAAATGTGAACTTTATTTTAGCAAGTATATCGAGTTGGGTTATTAACCATCAACATCAGCCACTAATATTTCATACCGATAAAATTTGGTCTGTGCAAACAAATTTATTAATATCAAAATAACAAATTAAGAAGTCATGATCATATTAATTGTTTTTCTTAAAAATTAAGACTGATTTGACAATGATTATTTTTCAAATTCTACAATAACCGATGTAGAGATATGTTTTGAGAAACAAACTGAATGATTAATTTACTATTTCTAGAATGTTAAATCACAACATGGACTTCAAATAAATTCAAACATTTAATTTGCTGCGTCTATTTAATTAATATAATTTTGCACTTATTTTTGTGAAAAAAATAAGGAGTATTTTCCTTATTTTATTAGAAGTCTTTAGGATAACCATCTCACACTCTATAAGTTTTGTTACCTTTCTTTTTGGAAATGATGGAATACACAAATTATTTTTTCTCTCTCTTTATTCTACGTATTTCAGCTTTTATGATTTAGAATTAGAACTCATCATCACACACTGACTCACTTATTCGTCATAGCTAACCAATTAAGAGGAATTGTAAAAGCCATAGTTTTATAATTTTACCTGTACAAGTTAATTATAAAACAAAAAAAGACAAGACGATGGGGGTATTAATGGGTCAGGTTAGTTTGAATTGATTAATTTTTTTAATCTAAACCAATCAAATGATAGTAGGTTGAATTGGGTTGTATTTCAAAAATATTTTTATTTAAATCAAATCAATCTAGAACACGTAGTTTCAGTTGGTTTAGCAAATTAGCCTTTTTTTTAATAATGAAAAAATTATTACATTATTAACATTTTTAAATTGTTAAAAATTAATTTAATATATGAGAGCCCAATTTAAAACTTGAATTGTCTTTATAATTTAATGAAACTCCAAGTCTACTGTTCAACTTAACATAGGCGTCGTATTAAAAAGAAAAATGATTAATCGCCAAGTTGAGTTGTGTGGTTGAAAATCTCTTAACCTTGCAATTCAAACCATTAATGACAAGCAAGCCTCTCTCTCTCTTTTTTTTTTTTTTCTGTGGGTGTGAGAGAGAGAGGATATGGTTTATTTTGTACACATTTTAAGCAAGTTCGTTCATAACCAATTGGTCTAATTAAAGCATACGCATTCAATTGAACTTATTGGACCCCAAAAGGTTGGCGTAGGTGGATAATCAAAACTGAAGTTTAATTTCAATATTTTATGTCTACCACTATATATAAAGTACGTGTCCATGGCGTTGTGGATATGAATATACAATATAATCAAGTCTTACATTTTCCATGCCTGAAAAGGAGTCTTTAACATTAAGCATATCAGTGACAAAAGGAAGGTATAGTGAAAGCATATGATTGAGTCATATTCTACTCGTTAGTGATTGCTGACTCAATACCTGCTTAACTTAAACCATTACATCAGATATATTAATTAACCAACTCAATAGTTGGACGGAAAAGTGATTATCCCTAGTTCGCTTAATATATAATTGAATCTTAATTTCTTATCTTAATAACTATTTCAAGCTCACAAGTAAAGAAGATAATCCACGTGGATTAATTGTAGAGGGTCATTATCAACAACTTAATAACTTGTTCTGCTTATATTCCACTAGCTAAACTCATCTTTTTGCTGGTTCATTTGTCCCATCATCTTCCTCGTTTTATTTTATTTTATATATTTTTTAATTATTTTGTTAGTTATGACAAAATTCAACGAAGTTACATTTGAAAGAGAAACAGGGGAACCGAAATACTGAAGTAATCAGGTTGAGTTTGGTAAAGTTTTTCAAATGGTGTTTTGAAAGCTAAAATAGGAGTGGGTAATCTGTTGATAAGCAAGGTGGCAGTGTAGAAGGCTTCATCCCAAAACTGTAAAGGTAAGGATGCAGTAGCTAGAAGAGTAAAACTAGTTTCAACTATATTTCTAATTTTTCTTTCAGCTGTACCATTTTGTTCTGGTGTATGAGGGCAGCTTTTATGATGAAGGATACCTTGGCTTTGTAAATACTTGGATATAGGTTGGAACTCTCCTCCACCATCAGATTGCACAATCTTAATTTTGGTGTTAAACTGAAGTTCTACCATGCTTTTGAATTTTAGAAAAATATCAAAGGCGTCAGATTTAGATTTGAGAAAATAGATCTATGTATACCTACTAAATGAATCTACAGAGTACATGAAGTATGAGAAACCATTGAAAGACTTAATAGAGGACGGACCCAGAGATCTGTATGAACTATTTCAAGGGGAGAAGAACCAATAGTATGAGATTTAGAAAAGGGAATTTTGTGGCTTTTTCCATAACAGCAGGATTTACAAAAACCAAGACTGCTCTTATGATCATATTGCAAATTATTTGAATGTAATTGTTGGGTTTGACTTGAATTTTATGGGTAACCCGGTTTGTAACCCGACCCACGACCCATGACCCATTTGTCTCTATATATATGAGTGTGAGGGAATTCATTGTAAGAGTGGTTGATGTAATTTCTCTCTGTATAGCCTCCTTCAGAAAATAATACAGATATTCTCTCTGTCCGTGGACGTAGGTCGCATTGACCGAACCACGTAATTTCTTTGTGTGTTATTCTCTATCCTTCTCCTTGATTAATTGCCTTTCAGTAACCTAACAAGTGGTATCAGAGCCTCGGTTCATTTTTGGTTCGTTGGTTACTGTAGCACGTCCGAAAATTTTCAGATCTGGCTCCAAAATTTTAGATCTTGCCTCGATTTAGTTGTTCTAGAGCATAGAAGACCATTCTCTGCATCTTTGGTGCGTTGAAGAACGTCGGAGACCAATTTTTGGTGGTAAGAAAATTTTCAGATCTAGTTTTAAATCTCAGATCTAGCTTGATTCGCTTATTTTTTGGGAAAAAGAGACCGTTTATTGCATTTCTAGTGCATTGGAGATCGTTTTTCAGTTGTTTCGGTGAGTTTTTACGGTTGCGAGTACTGTTCATCGCCGGAATATTCATCGGAAGTACTGTTCATTGCCGGAATCTTCATCGGAAGCACTGTTCATCGTCTTCTACTGCGAGGCACTGTAGCACGGTCAACGGTCAACGGTACTATTTGGTCAAAGTTACTGTTTGGTCAAAGTTGCTGTTTGGTCAAAGCTGTTGTTTGGTCAAAGCTGCTGTTTGGTTAAAGCTGCTGTTTGGTCAAAAATTGTTGTTTGGTCAAAGCTGCTGTTTGGTCATTGTTGTTGTTTGGACCAAGTTTTCTGTTGCGATCGTTATTGTTTCCTCGACACAGTTCCGGTAAGTTTATGTTTAATTCAGAAAAGAATTCTGAATTTCTGTGTGAATTTACTGGATTGTGCTGGATTGAATTTCTGGTTTACTGCTGTGAATTTTGTTGGACTGTTGTGTTGAATTTCTGTTAGTGAAGTTCTGGTCAGTTTGCAAGGTTCTGAACAGTTTTGTGAAATTCAATTTCTGATTGCGAAATTTGCTAGTAATTTATCTGCTGTTATTTGAGAAGATGTCGACTCATAAATTCGATATTGAGAAGTTCAATGGATCGAATGATTTCACTTTGTGGAAGGTAAAAATGAGGGCACTTCTGGTTCAGCAGGGATGTGCAGTGGCATTAGAAGGAGAAAGTAGTCTACCTAACACGTTGAAAGAAGAGGAGAAGAAGGAAATTTTGGCAAAGGCTCATAGTGCATTACTATTGAGTCTGACAGATGAGGTGTTGAGAGAAGTAGTTGATGAATCAACTGCTGCAGGTTTGTGGAAGAAATTGGATGATAAATACCAGAAAAAGTCTCTCACAAACCGGTTATATCAGAAGCAGCGTTTGTATACCCTGCGGATGACAGAAAATATGCAGGTAAAAGATCATCTTGATAATTTTAACCGAATTATCCTGGATTTACAGGGTGTTGGGGTTAAGATAGATGATGAAGATCAGGCTATTATTCTTTTGTGTTCTCTACCAAATTCATATGAGAACTTTGTTGACACTATGTTGTATGGTAGAGATAGTATCTCTGTTAATGATGTCAAAGATGCTTTGCAGTCTAAAGAGCTGAAGAGAAGAGTCTCTAGTTCTAATGAGGATGGTGCAGAAGCAGGTTTGTATGTTGGCAGAGGCAGAGACACTAAAAGGGATGATGGAAAAAGAAGCAAGTCACGGTCTCAGTCGAGGAACAAAGGAGGACCTCGATGTTATCACTGTAAACAGAAAGGGCACATCAGGAAGAATTGTCCACAGAGGAAGAAGGGAAATGACGAGAAGGAACCGAATACCAGTGGTAGTGCTTCGGTGGTGCAAGATAGTTCTGATGGAGAAGAAGACATTGATGTTCTTACAGTCAGCACCTCTGGTTCTGCAAATACTTGGATCTTGGACACAGGTGCATCTTATCATATGACTTTCTCACGTGAACTGTTTACTTCTTTCAAGGAGTGGAATGGTGTTGTGAGGTTGGGTGATGATGAGCAGCTCAGTGTTAAGGGCAGTGGTTCTGTGCAGATTCAGATGTATGATGGAATAGTCAGGACGCTTGATGCTTGGTATGTTCCTGGTCTACGGAAGAACTTGATTTCTCTTGGTACTCTAGACAAACAAGGGTACAAGTACTCTGGAGAGAATGGACAGTTGAGAATTTCCAAAGGTGCTCTGGTTATAATGAAGGGTAAATTGCATCATGGCATTTACTTTCTGATTGGTAATTCTATGATGGGGACAGTGGCTGTATCTAAATCTTTAGGGAATGATGATGATTGTACAGAGTTGTGGCATTGCCGATTGGGACACATGAGTGAGAAAGGGCTATCAATTCTAAGTAAACAAGGATTGTTAGAAGGAGCAGAAACTGGGAAACTGAAATTCTGTGAAGTTTGTGTTATGGGTAAACAACGCAGAGTTAAGTTCAGTTCTGGGAAGCATACTTCTACGGATGTTCTGTAATATGTTCACTCAGACTTATGGGGTCCTTCTCCAGTTGAATCTCAGGGCAAATGCAAGTACTTTGTTACTTTCATTGATGACTACTCTAGAAGGGTTTGGGTATATTTTCTGAAATCCAAAGATGAAGTGTTTGGAAAGTTCAAGGAGTGGAAGACCATGGTTGAGAAACGGACTGGAAAACAGGTCAAAACACTCAGAACTGATAATGGGTTGGAGTTCTGTAACGCTCAATTTGATGAGTTTTGCAGGAAAGAAGGTATAGTGAGGCATCGCACTGTACGTCATACACCACAGCAAAATGGAGTTGCAGAACGTATGAATCAAACACTGTTGCAGCGTGCGAGATGCATGCGATTAAACGCTGGCTTGCCAAAACAATTCTGGGCTGAAGCAGTTAACACTGCTTGTTATCTGGTGAATAGATCGCCATCTACTGCAATTGATTTTAAGACTCCTCAAGAGGTATGGTCCGGTAAACCTTCTGATTATTCTGGCCTGCGTATATTTGGTTGTCCTGCTTATGCTCATGTGAATGATGGTAAACTAGAGCCTATGGCAATGAAATGCATATTTCTAGGGTATGCACATGGAGTTAAAGGGTACAGACTGTGGTGTACTGAAAAGGATAGAACTCCAAAATTTATTATTAGCAGAGATGTAACTTTTGATGAGTCTGCTATGTTTGGTCAGAAGGAGGAGCTTGGTAGTCATGCAGGTAATAATGATCAAGGTGCCAACCAGAAGGTGGAAATTGAAGTTCAAACTTCAAAAAGGGTTATAACAGACCCTGTACAGCAGCCCAGGGAAGAAGAAGAATCACAACCTATAGCAACAAGGAGGGAAAGGAGGGAAATCAGAAAACCTATAAGGTATGCAGATTGTGTTGATATAGTTGATATTAATTCAGTTGCTTATGCCTTGGCAGTAGGTGAAAGCATTGATTCTGATGACCCGAGATCATATAAAGAAGCAGTTGAGAGTAGAGAAGCATCAAAATGGCTGGTTGCAATGAATGAAGAGATGCAATCTCTTGAGAAGAATGAAACATGGGATCTTGTACCGTTACCAAAGGGAGTGAAACCGGTAGGATGCAAATGGGTCTTCAAAAAGAAAGAAGGTATTCCTGGAGTTGAACCAGCAAGGTTCAAAGCACGACTCGTGGCAAAGGGTTTTTCACAAAAGGAGGGAATTGATTATCATGAAGTTTTCTCCCCGGTTGTGAAGCATAAAACCATTCGTGTCCTTTTGTCCATGGTAAGTGTTTTTGACTTGGAGTTGGAACAATTGGATGTGAAAACTGCTTTCTTACATGGAAATTTAGAGGAGCAGATCTATATGTCACAGCCAGAAGGATTTCTTGATTTTGGGAAGAAAGATCATGTATGTTTGCTGAAAAAGTCCTTGTATGGTTTGAAGCAGTCTCCTAGACAGTGGTACAAGAAATTTGATGCATTCATGACTTCCCATGGTTTTCTGCGTAATCAGTTTGATAACTGTGTCTACTCTAAGAAACTTGCAGATGATTCTTATATTTATTTGTTGCTATATGTTGATGATATGTTGATTGCTGCAAAGAACAAGGTTGAAATTGATAGTTTGAAAGCCTTGTTGAGCAGTGAGTTTGAGATGAAGGATTTGGGTGCAGCCAAGAAGATATTGGGCATGGAGATTTGGAGAGATAGAAGTGCAGGTTTACTGTATGTATCTCAACAGAAATACATAGAAAAATTGTTACAGTCTTTCCAAATGAATAATTCTAAGCCGGTTAGTACTCCGTTGGCGGCACATTTTAAACTTGATGCTAGTACAATACCTACTACAGCTGAGGAAAAAGGGTACATGAGTTCAGTGCCCTACTGTAATGCTGTTGGAAGCTTGATGTATGCAATGGTGTGTACTAGGCCTGATCTGGCTCATGCAGTCAGTGTGGTAAGCAGGTTTATGAGTAATCCTGGGAGAGCTCACTGGAGTGCAGTTAAATGGATTATGCGGTACCTGAAAGGTACGAGTAATATTTGCTTGGTTTATGGTGCTGATAAATCTGATAGTGGCTTGGTTGGCTATACAGATTCAGATTATGCTGGAGATCTTTTGAGGAGGAGATCCTTAACATGCTATGTCTTGACTCTAAATGGATGTGCTGTCAGTTGGAAGGCAACACTTCAATCTACAGTTGCCTTGTCTACCACTGAAGCAGAATACATGTCATTGGCAGAAGGAGTTAAGGAAGGTATGTGGTTACATGGTTTGATTGATAGTCTGGGGTTAAATATTCAGAGACCTATCATTTATTGTGATAGTCAGAGTGCATTAAGTTTGGCCAAGAATCCAGTCTACCATGAGAGGTCTAAGCATATTGATATCAGATTGAATTTTATTCGAGATGTGATAGAAGACAAGAAATTATCCATCGAGAAGATAGCCACAGCAGATAATCCAGCAGATATGTTGACAAAGGCTCTACCTTCAGAGAAGTTCAAGCATAGCTTGGACTTGGTGAATGTTCGCATTCCATAAAGCCCTACAGGGCTTGAATGACAGAGATGAATTTGTATTTAGTTCTAGTGATTTGAGAGAATTCAAGTCAAGGAGGGAAATTGTTGGGTTTGACTTGAATTTTATGGGTAACCCGGTTTGTAACCCGACCCACGACCCATGACCCATTTGTCTCTATATATATGAGTGTGAGGGAATTCATTGTAAGAGTGGTTGATGTAATTTCTCTCTGTATAGCCTCCTTCAGAAAATAATACAGATATTCTCTCTGTCCGTGGACGTAGGTCGCATTGACCGAACCACGTAATTTCTTTGTGTGTTATTCTCTATCCTTCTCCTTGATTAATTGCCTTTCAGTAACCTAACAGTAATATACTTTGCAGAATTTTGCTATGTGGGTGGCCAAGCCTATTGTGCCACAGATTTATAGAAAATGGAATACTACTGACATTACACTGAAATGAACTACAAGACTGATTATTCTGATTGCTACAGAGATTTGAAATGCTGATATTTGAAACACTATTTGGAGAGGAGTACGAGTTCAAATGAGCAAGCTGAACTCTGTCAAAGACATAAAGTCCATCAACACGAACTTTTCCTTGTAATAAAATTTGTTTAGTAGCCTGGCATTTTACAAAGCAAGTATTAGAATGAAATTCAAAGAAAACTTTGTTGTCTTTTGTAAATTGAGACACACTCAGCAAATTTTTAGAGATATTTGGCACATGAAGAATATTAAACAAGGACAATTTGGTTGATGAATGAAAGGGAGACTGAATAAAGGCATGCCCAATGTGTTGTATAGGAATTCATAACATGGGTTGTAGCACCTGAGTCTGGAAACCAAGGTAGATTGGTATCGCTGATGATTTCTGCATTTTGGTTCACTGCTGCTAGTTGCACTGAATGCTTCTGATTTTGGTTCCCTGAGGTCTGGTCATACCGAAAGAAACATACAAAGGCTAAATGACCCACTTTGCTACAAATTTGACAAGCAACTTGTGGTTTCCTAGAATTAGTTCTAGTAGATCCTCCAACATAATTTCCAACAAATCCTCTTCTTCCTCTGCCTCTGTATTGACTGTTATTCCTCCATCTATTGCTAAAACTGAAGTTTTGATTACGACTAGCAAAGTGCTGATTCCTATTCACTTGACTATTATTATACCCATAATTGAATGGTTGACTCCTGAACGACGTATTCACAAGATTCGTAGAAAGATTTGTTTCACCGTTATTCTTTTTTATTCTTGTTTCTTGTGCCAATAAGAGTGATTCAATTTCTCCCACCGTAAATGGATCTGACCTAGTCGAGACTGAAGTAATGAACGCATTGTACTTAGTTGGAAGTCCATCAAGGATTGACTCAACATGTTCACCATTGTTAATACTGTATCCGACTGCGATTAGAGAATCCACTGTAGATTTTATCTTTAAGAGGTATTCACTCATCTTTGAATTACCTTTCTTTGTATTCCTGAGTTGAAGTTTAAGCTGCCATATCTTGGCTCTTGTATGGCACACAAAGTGTTCTTGTATTCTTTCCTACACTTGTCTTGCCTATCGACATCCAACTACTCGGGTTAGCATGGATTCACTCATTGACGAGAGAAGCCAAGAAAGAAGCAGTTGATCTTGCTGCTCCCACTCCATAAAACTGTCACTTACTCTTCTTGTTATTTGATCTTCCTCCGTCTCAAATCTTGACAGCTTATCTCCTGTAATGAACTTCTGTAACTTGTGTCCCTTGATCACTACTGAGACTTGTTGTTCCCACAGCAAGAAGTTCTCATCTCCAAGCTTGATTGATAAGGCATGCGAAAAAGAAACTATAGAGTTTCTTTGTGAAGAAGAAACTAGATTGTTCACATTCGAAGAAGCTCTCTATTCATTGACATTCTCCATTTCGGATGGTGGCTCTGATACCATGAAAGAGAAACAGGGGAATCGGAATACTGAAGTAAACACTCATTATTAATCTTGAACTTGTACAACACTTATTTATAAACGACAAGGCTAACAAAGACTAATCAACAATATTAACTAATTTCTAACTGACAGTATACACCGAACTAGATACTCTAACAACATTTACTTGAATTAAACGAATCAAAGGTGTAGATTGTTTAGAGTTGTTAAGTGGGTCGCATGGTGTTCACTGATCCTTTTCATCTGCAGGATGTGAAACATAGCTTTTTTAAAATTAAGTAGCTATGTTCGTTACTATTTCAGTATTTCTGAATGATGAGTCTAACATGCTTGCATTTCTTGGGCTCACAAATACGTGGACTTGGCATGGCAATATATATACACATACACATGTATGTATGCCCCGTCTGAGAAATAATTCGTCAAATTTAAGTTATGTACTAATTATATATTAGTTTGGGGCTATGCTCTGTAAGCATTAATTAACTTTAGACTAGGTTAGCGGAAATATGGCAGTTCTATCTTGGCATGAATTTTGGTGTTATGTACATTTAATGAGATCGAATGGCAGTAAGCAGCTAATCGAGCTTATCCGTGCACATCGAAGCAATTGTTTTAAATAAGTATATATATATATATAATAAATGTAATCACTAATCACATGCAAGTAAGCTATGAACTTGAAGTCAGCTTATAAAGTGGCTGCTGATTGACCCTATATCTTTGTAGGCGCTAGGGCTACGCTACTGCTTATTTTTCCACATATACCCTTTTGTATTCTTCCTTCCTTTGGCTTTGACGAACAAGTTTTAACTTGTAAAATCGTTGACTTATGCTTAGCTTCAACTTTTCACTTTCTGATGAGCCAAATTAATTAAAAAATTCAAATTGCACGTACGTTACGTATGGCATTTGAGTCTAAATTCTGGGCTTCTGTCGTTAATGGATAGTTAACCTATTAAGCAAGACTACTTCAACATAAGTATCACACACACACACACACATTTGTTCTTTTAAGAAAAAATTGACTTCGACATACATTGGATGGATGATAAGTGTACCCACAAATTTTAATTTTAAGCCTTAAAAAAGTAGGTATTACTCTCAACAATTATTTTTAAAAACTATCACAAACTTTGGTATCATATATATTATTGTGGTTGACTTAATTTACTATATGAATTTTAAGATTAGATTAAGAAATTCATATTACTAACTTTATTTGGTTATGTCTTACAGAAGATTTATTATCTATTTTATTATTGTATAAAATATCTCATATGTTTTGAGATTTCTTTATTTTTGAGTAAATTATACTTACCTTTTCTGCAAAATTTTAAAATTATACTCTATTTAATTTTAAAATATATACTTCCTCTTTGTAACTAAAAGAAAGTGTTACATTTTTAGTCCAATTTTACATTTTTCACAATCTAGAGGTTTGTGATAGCTAGTCTTTTTTTTTTTAATGTTTGATAATATAATACTACATGTTTTTTTTACCTAAAATACCCTTCATTTACCTAAATACATATTGGCTACTTTATTTATAAGAAAAAATATATTATTTGCAATAATGTTTTTAGATTATTTGTGATAACTTTTTTCTTTATTAATCATTCTTATATGTTTGTACTTCAATTAGGTTAACTAATGAAATTTTAGTTAAAAAAATGTAACGTTAATTAGATTATCAAATATTTAAACAAACTCTAATGAATCTCTGGTCTGGACATGAAAATTTTAAAATTGGACCAAAACTACATATAACGCATCTTATAGTTATAAGAAGGAAAATGTATATTTTAAAAATAGAAAAAAGGAGAGTTTGAAAATAATTACTCTTATTTATTTAATGTATATCACCATATTTATGTTTTATATATGCATTCTTGTTCCTCTATTTTCAAAAATGTACAATTCATTATCGGTAACTATAAAATATATTGTACTTTGGTTTAATTTTATATTTTTTGTTTAAAGAAATTTTTACAATATGTTTTTTTTTGTGACATTCAATAACCTAATTTACATATCTTTTGTCTAAAATATTTTCTATTAACTTAAGAACATCAAATTTTTTATATATTTTGATATATATTTTCTTGAAATTAATCCATAATAAGATGTTATATATAAGTCAATTTTCTTGTGAAAAAAATCCACATGTACTTATGTTATTAGATGGTATTTTAATTCAGTCTAAAAAATATGTGATATTACGATATCAAACAAAAAAAAGGACTATAACGAATTTCATTAAATAAAAAATATAAAATCAAACTCAAATGTAGTGATTTTATAATTATAGAGAAAAGAAGTATATATTTTTAATATAAATAAAGAAGGCAGTATAATTTTGAATTTAAGTAGAAAAGTATATATATATATATTTTTTTTTTTGAAAGGGAGAAAAGTATAATTTACACTTAAATAAATTAGAAAAAAAAATATATTTTACCCCATGAAATTTACTCTATGTGCAAAAAACTCCTATGAAGTTTAAAACTAAGCAAAAGACTCCTATGAACATTTATACTG
This sequence comes from Biancaea sappan, assembly GCA_037074585.1. Taxonomy (NCBI): domain Eukaryota; kingdom Viridiplantae; phylum Streptophyta; class Magnoliopsida; order Fabales; family Fabaceae; genus Biancaea; species Biancaea sappan. The sequence goes on along the minus strand of CM073492.1, from coordinate 30,910,298 downwards.
TGCCAAAAAATTCATACTGTTTAGTTGACCATTAGTCAACTGATGGTCGATGTTAACATGGACATTGAAGCACCATATCAACCTTTTTTAAACTCTCATGCTATACGTCAATCTTATTCCCCTTAATCACCGTATCCAATAGAATTGCGACACATAACATATGCTTAAATATTGAAGAAAAATTAAAGCACAGCATGCACAAAAGATGATTCGAACTTTGGCTTGCATAGAAGAGAGAAGAGCTCTTCATCATCTAGCCACAAATGCACATTCAACATATATATATATATATAAATATAGAAACTTCTGTTATTATATTTTAAATTTAAAACAATATACACTAATCATTATATCTTATAAAACAATAACAAATATTATAATAACAGAATATGCTATTGTTTTATATAACTCATTTTATATTACATAAAAATTTAAAATTTTAATAACAAATCTTATAATATAAATATAATTATTATTTATACTTAATAAAAATTAAATTTATGTAAAAAATAATTATAAAATTATAATGTGCATATTAAAATTATTTTTTGATATAAGATTTGATATTATAATTGTTTAATAATAATAATTAAATTTCAATATAATTTAAAATGATTTGATATTATAATATAATTTTAATATAATATAAAATTATAATTTAATATAATTTAAAGTTATAATTTAATATAATTTAAAATTATAATATCAAATCTTATATTAAATTATATTAAAATTTTATATTATAATATCAAATCATTTTAAATTATATTAAAATTAAATTATTATTAAAAAATTATAATATCAAATATTATATTAAAAAATAATTTTAAAATCCATATTATATTTTTATCATTATTTTTTAATATAATTTTAATTTTTATTAAGTATAAATAATAATTAAATTTATATTATAAGATTTGTTATTATTTTATAAGATATAATAATGGGTGTATATTGTTTTGAATTTTAAATTCAATAACAAAAATTCTTACATATATATATATATATTAAATGTGCATCGTTGGTTAGATAGTAGAGAGTTTTTTCTTCTTCTATGCAAGTTCAAGTTCAAATCTTGTTGTATATGCTTTGCTTTAATTTTCCTTCAATGCTAAGCATATGTTACGTATTATAATTCTATTTGATATGGTGATTGAAGAGAGGAGGGCTGACGTGGTGCATGAGTGTTTAAAAAAGACTGACATAGTGCTTCAATATTAATATTAACATTAACCGTCAGTTAACTAATAATCAATTAAATGAGAAAAGTTTTTTTGTACAATATAAAAAATTATATGAATCTTTTATTTAATTTTAAACTTTATGAAGATTTTCCAGACGCACTTCACCCAATAGCGGTTCTAATAAAACACAATCAAGGCAAAGCATAAGTTGTGTAGCAAAATATGACCTCTCCAACAAAACCAAATATATATTAAGGTGCGGTACAGCGCTCTGCATCGCTATAAGGAGCATTCATGAGTCATGACACTGAGTATAACTAAAGTTACGTTATAGTGCGTGGGAATCACTTGTCCTACATATAATAAAAGAATTACTGCCATTAATTTACCCTGGCTATGTTTATATAATTTTTTGAACCATTCCTAGTACTCTCTCTCTCACTCTCTCTCTCTCTCTCTCTCTCTCTCTCTCTCTCTCTATATATATATATATAAGCCAGGGATATTTAGTAGTGGGATGAGTTCTTAAAACTCTAAACATTAAGAGTCATGGGCTTCTGTAACTATATTAATTAAATTAATCATTAGCCCTGCTCAACACAACAGCAGCAACTCATGAAAATCTGGTTAAAAAAATAAATAAATTAAAAGAATTGTGAGAGGCTGCACCAAATGACCAAACTTTTTGGGCTATAAATATCCGAAACTTCCCCTCACATCAACCATCTCCATCATCAACTCTCTCTCCTTCAAAGTTAAATAGGTAGCTTCTCTCTGGTTAACTTCTTAGCCTTAGACAAATGGAGTCAGCAGCAGCACAAGTAAAGGTGGAGGGTGGAGGGTGGAGCCTCCGCCGTGGGTTGAAGGCGTGCAAGTCCAAGTTTGTGAGCTTTGCAAGGAGCATCAACAAGACTGGAAAAGACGATCCCAGGCGAGTCACTCACTCGCTCAAGGTGGGAATAGCTCTCACGCTCGTCTCCTTGTTGTATTACTGGAGGCCTCTCTACGACGGCTTCGGTGTCGCCGGAATGTGGGCTGTTCTCACCGTCGTTGTAGTCTTTGAGTTCACCGTAGGTAAGTTGGCATACAAGACAGACACCTACAGAAAAGAAAAAGGGGGTATATTATACTTATACCATTGAATAAATAACACTTAATTAGCGTTCCTCTAATTTTAAATATTAGAGTTCTTTCATCTCTAATTTATTTTTGTCATTAAAATTAGTTTTTTTCCACAACATGTATTTTCCAGTAATAATATTAGTTATTGACATATTTAAAATAAAACAACAGTTCCATTAATATATTAAAAATTAAATTACAACCTCATGTTACATAGAAAGTTAATTAATTTGACAAAAAGTAAATTAAAGAAGTTTGTGTAGCACATATCAAATTCAAAATGAAAGATTCAAAAGTAATGTTTAAAAATAAAAGAGTACTAAATGCAATTTAATCAAACCTTCTTAAAAAAAAAGTGATACAGTACGAAGAATGTGAACTTTTTGCAGCTGAAACTCTTATTAGTCTAATCGATATATTTTTACAATTCTTAACATATGATCAAATTACCCAAAGCTTTATAATTAACACAACTTTTTTACTATATTGAGACTAGATCCTCTTACTCAAAACGAGCCTGGTCCTTATTAATACATTATATGAAGTTAAATTTTGTGCTTTTTCTTGCTGTCCAGGTGCAACCCTCAGCAAAGGCTTAAATAGAGGAGTCGCTACATTATTAGCTGGTGCTTTAGGATTTGGAAGTCAACACTTGGCTAATGTATTCGGAGAAAAAGGAGCACCTATTATCCTGGGAATCCTTGTTTTCATTCTAGGTAAATAGAAAACACAAATTAATTAATTAAAGAAATTAAAACAAATGTGTTAAACTTTGCAGGGCTTGAGTGTTTCATTTATGCATATATATAATAAATGTGTTTTTGCGATTGCAGCGGTAGGATCTACATTTTCGAGGTTTTTCCCGAAGATAAAGGCAAGATATGATTATGGGGTGGTGATATTTATATTGACATTCAGTCTAGTCACAGTGTCAGGGTACAGAGTAGAGAAACTCTTCGAGCTTGCCCACCAAAGACTCTCCACCATTATAATTGGTGGAGCAACCTGCATGGTCATCTCTTTGTTCGTTTGTCCTGTTTGGGCTGGCGAAGATCTTCACAAACTCATCGCTTCCAACATTGAAAAGCTAGCCAATTACATCGAAGGTAAAACATATGTATAAAACTTGTTGAAATAAATTTCATTTTGTTGCATTATTCTATATATATACGTTGTGTTGTAGCGGACGTTTGTAATTGAAGTCTTCAAGTCACTAATTTATATACAGGATTTGAGGGTGAATACTTTCAGTGCTCGGAGGAAAAAGAAAAAAATGAAAAGTCGAAACTGGAAGGATATAAGAGTGTTCTGAATTCCAAAGCAAGTGAGGAGTCCCTGGTGAGCATTAATTAAAAAGTGTGTCTCTTCTCGAGACTTTATATATATTCAACACTTTCAAAATCCATCAGTACTCATGTTACATATAAATTCTACAATGAATACGTACAGGCAAATTTAGCAAGGTGGGAACCAGGACATGGCCGATTTCGCCTTCGTCACCCTTGGAAACAATACCTCAAGATCGGAGCACTAGCTCGGGAATGTGCCTATAAAATGGAAGCCCTTAACTCCTACCTTAGCCCTGAAATCCAAGTAAACCCTTCATCATTTAATTTAGGGACTATCTTAAACTATACCTTAAGTATAATTTAGTCTCCAAATTTTGGAATATAACACTTATACCCCTTGAACTATCACAAAAGGTTTTAAAAAACTCACATTTGTTAAAACTAATGTCTAAAATTTCATGTGATTTTCAGAGAAAATTAGAAAAAATAATAAAAACGTAATGCATCACGTAATAAATTTAGTAACTGGAGTACAGGGAACAAAATGTTCTGTTTTAAAGTTTAAAAACTAAATTTTAATTAGGCATTAATACATAGTTTTTAGCCTACAATCATTAACATGCATACGTGGATTTTGGTGATTACAGTGTTCACTAGAGTTAAAGAGCAAAGTTGAAGAACCATGCACAAAGATGACTTGTGCATGCCGTAACGCATTAAGAGTATTGTCTTCCTCCATCAAAACAATGAGAGAGCCGTGTGAAGCGAAACCCCACATTGAGAACTGCGAAAAGGCAATTAAAGACCTCAAAACGGCACTCGAAACTGCTTCCTTACAAGACATGGAGCTCTTGGCTGTAGTCCCAGTGGTTACAGTGGCATCCATACTTGTACAAATCACCATGACAGTGGAGAGAATCTATGAAGCTGTCTCTGAGCTCTCTAACTTAGCTCATTTCAAGAAAGTGGAGCCCAAGGTGTCGCCGGAGAAGCCACATCTTCTTCATCGAGGGATTGTAAATCCTGTCGTGGATGGTGATGTTGGTGGGGATGATCATGTTGAAATTATCGTTCAGGACTTGAACACAGACTCACCAGAGAATAAGAAATCTAATGGAGCCCAAAAGGGTGCTTCTTGTCAATAGATATGCATGTTAGTGTTCTTTTAATTTTGTTGATTAATTACTAACTGGAGAGAGAGACTTGTAATTGTTATGTAGTCAACAATTTTTCCCTGTTTGAGTATATATGACTAATTATAATGGTCTCTAACCTCATCTTACAATCTCATTTTAGCCTTGTAATAAGGGATGTTAAGGGAAAGAAGCATTTTCATATTCTTTCCCTAGTTATTGTATTATTGTATCACTTGTGTGTTCTCTGTTTGTAATGACTATTTCTCTCTGTTAGTGTCATTTAAAAGTGTTGGAAAAACTAAGTGAAAACTTCTCGCCCACATTTGGTGTTTTTCCTTTCCGGAATGGATCGTCTAAATTTGTGACAAAAAAAAAAAGAGTTTATTTTGTAATTACAAGAATCGTTTATTTTGTTTTAATTTCATATTTCATAATGGATGATTCAGATTAAAAGAAAAAAATTAAAAAATATATCAAACAAATCAATCTGAATTCTGTTATAAAATTTTGAAAAAAAAAAAACAGGTAGCTTAAATCATTAAATAGATTCTCATTTTATTACAACAACCAATTTCCCTTTCTTTCACATCTTCTATGCATCATAATAAGGCCGAAAAGAAAGTGTGCCATCTTGCTTCTCTGAGTGCTTCAAAGCTGAAACTAGCTAGGGCTCGAAATCAGTTAATACATGCGGGGTCCTTATATATTATATGTACGTGACATGACCAAAAACAATTTAACTGAAAATATTCAAAAAAAATTGCGTATTAAAGAAAAGGTTAAACGAGAAGAAGACGATAAAAAAAAGTGACTTATAAGAGGATCCACTAAGAACGTACGGTATCGATTTAAGGCTTGGAGTATATATATTACTTTGTGTTTGTGGGGTTTGACTAATCAGCAACAAATAAGGTATTGCTAACCTCACCCTGGAAAGATGCTTTGCCAAATATTTGGTACCACGAACTAAAATGATATTTCTTTTTTCGGGGCGATAAGTAAATAGCATAACTTTTTTTTTTAAATAAATCTGAAGTATTTTTGACTTGGGTGGAAGTCGAATGTTGCGAACCCTTCCTCTAAATATGATATTATACAGTCAATACGTATGATCTTTTTTTTATGATAAAATATACGTATGAGATTAAAATACTATATTTTAGTGTTGGTTCATAGCATATGTACATACTAACGATACCATATATATTGGAGTTACCACCCACCGCGTCAACTCAACTTCTTCTTGGTTGATTTAAGTTGTTAATTTTTAATATTAATTATTTAGATTTTAAGATTTTTATTTTATAAAAAATTTTAAAAAAATTAAAAGATTCATATTTCATCGTGAATCATTGATGTCCAAGAACAACGATTCAAATATTAAGAGAATTCTTTAAAAAATATTTTAAAATTTAAATTGTTGATTTTGAAATATCAACATCCTAGATTGACCAAATAATATGTAGAAAAGCACTGCATAACATGATTACGTATATCGTATTCCAGAGATCTCAGTTTTTTTGTACAATTTTCGGACACTATTTAAAATACATTACCTTCGAGATCTTCGGAAAATACTTACTCTAAAATATCAAGCAATAATGATCACACGCGTCTTCTTCTTGAGTAAAACATATTACTGAAACATAGCTCAGCCATTGGAAGAACACATGCTTTATATATATTCCACAATAAGCAAGGAAGGTAGGCCACTGAATTTACCAAACTTTTAAACAGATTTAATTAATTAAAGCGGAGTCAGAATCATCATCCACATCTTCTGAATCCGTGAAAATTGTTAATAAATTTTCAAACTCGAACCTGAACCTATTTTTCAATTTCTCTCATATTCAAATTCAAATGAATTAATTTTACATGCACGATCATAGAGTATATATATGTATGGATACTTATTATTATTACTGGGTACAAAGGATACTTATTATTGTTTGTCCTTAATACATGTGATCACTTATCAATACTTTGTTAAAGAATGAATAAAATTAAAAAATTTTATAATACTATAATGAGCTCAAAATGATTTATTTTTACATATAAACGTAGGTACGTGGACTCATTCTAGTGAGCATGCCTTCATTCACGGACGACAGGAGCTCAGACATTAACAATTGATCCTGCCTTGTCCAAATTCACATATTCTTCATTGACTTTTCCTGCAACTTCATCTTCATTTTATGCAAACTTTGGAGGAACTCCACTGTTGTCTTCGACAAATCTGACCAACTCATTGTTGTGAATATTATTGTATTTCAAAAAGAATAAAACTTGTAGTCCCATATTATTTAGAATAAAAGAAGAATGGATTTTTTTATATATTAATGTATTGTAATTAAAGTTAAGAGAAAGGTGGATTCACATGCCCAATTCACTAGGTTACAATTTGTGTTTCTTTTGCTATTTTGATAGGTAAATTCTATCTTATAATTAGGGCCTCTTTAATTCTAGGATAATTTTTGTATTGAAATTTTATTTGATATTACAAATTATTCCTTAAAAACAGTATTCTTTTATGAAATATTTACAACGCTCATGTCCTGAAGCTTTAATACTGATATCATGAAATAGATCAAGCCCATATGACTAAACAAAAATGAAATGCAGAGAATGATTTGATTACATTATAATAAGCTTAAGTGTACATGTATATATACACACATGTGAATGACTCACTCAACTACTGCTAAGTGCTAACAAATAGAATCAATTACACAACAGAATGCTGAACAAAATGCTAACTGTAGATGTAAACAGGTCTTACAATATATTGATTTGAAGATACCAATATTCTTTTGAGAGAAATATGGTTTTGAAACATGGTAGACACCAGCCACATAGAGCTAATATAAACTCTTTGGCTGATGTATTTTACCACTTACTCATTGGGGGAAAAAATGGGAAAATAAATGGTGGCGCTTAGTGGGCAAGTATACTTTTGTGTTCTGTCTTTCAATAAAACTGAAAAGCCGTGCCTTGCTACAATCCCATAGCTCAAAAGATGATATCAGTGAATATTTTAAGAAAAAGGAATTCTCAGGTGCATCGTGCATGGAATCGGAAGTATCTACAAAAGATGCTCACTGTTAGTTTCCTCAACATTCTTTTGGCTGCCTGCAAAAAGGCCAAAATGGGCCTTCAAATTTAACTAGAAAATCTCCCCGGCCTTTTACTCTTAATTTAGGATTAATCAGCAACTGTGCATATTTTAGTATACAAGCCTAAAACAAATGTAATGATTATATTGTTTTTGTGTTACATTACATCATCAGCAATATTGGATAGAAACCTCATGTTCATTTTGTTTCTTTTCTTTTTCATTCCAATTGATTTGCATGCACTAAACATTTTATTTTTCCGCTCAGTGGATGAATGACACTTCTGAGTGCCTTTAACCACATATATATATATATATATATATTTGATCTTCCTATCAAATTTTATAATTCTCTAATTTATAGCTCAGAAGATGGATACACTGTTAATGGCCCAGATGCACAGAAGGAAGTATGGGCTTAATTATCAGATTAATTCCAAGCAGCAACTGGAAGATTCCAGTATCATCCCACTGTGAAACCCATATTTAATTTCCATCTTCAGGCTTTTACTTAGTTAATTAAAGGGATTACCCCTTACCATACTTGCTCAATGGGAATCACATGCATGATTCAACAACTTGTACGTTGAAAAATGGCTAATATACATACACTTAATACTGCACGAGCACGCACGCAAGAAAAAGTTGGGTGGAAGAGAAAGCAGTATGGCATGTAGTTTCTACATCAGCAAAAATGTACTGACATTATTATAGAAAATTACAACTTGACGTAGAGAATATTATAGGTCAAACTTGACCAAATTTATTTTTATACTTCTGCTGTTTAAAAAGTTCTGCATAACTTGACCCCCTGAAAAAGAAAGTGCAAAGTTCTGTTTCTGTCGCTTCTCTGCTTTTTACTTTGTTGTTTCTCTTCTTTGCACTTTACTTTGAATAAAGCAGACACTCACAATTCTAATGCGTTATTAGTTGTCTAATTAAATAGATTTTGTTCACAGGAAAGGACTAAGCAGTCATATTTAGAGGAACTTTTTCAGGTTATTTGATTGTAATTATGATGCTAATAAAAATTACAACTGGACTGATTATATTTTGATTTCTATAATCGATTCTTTTTTTTTTTGTTCTAAGTCCCAGAAGAGAGCTCCCGCTATACATTTGAATGACTTCTTTATTTAACATTTTGCTATGCAAAATCCTCTTTAAATATTTAACATTCGTTATAAGAATTTTTATTGCATGATATGATGCTTTATTTTTATCCAGAGAATAAAACTATATTTTGATCACATACCAAAATTTCACGCAAGAATAGCAACCCAAGACTTTGATTAAAAACTTCTATTCTTGAAGACAGTAAATTTTAAACAGACACACCCTGTTTAATCTCCGAATAAAAATAAAGCATCATATCATTGGATAAAAATTCTTATCGTTGATCTATATTCATAAGAGTTTCGACAGAATTTTACATTAATTGTCGAGAGCTTAACACGACCCTATGAAACATAGACAGAGTGTATCCAGTAAAAATTTTATTTAAATGGCTGAAAGGACTAGTGTGTACTAGGACTGCTTTCTAGCAAGTCTGGTGCTTAGTGTTTAAAATGATCAAACATCGTGCACATTCAAATTCCTCTACACAAGTTATAACTTCCTATACCATCGTTGACATTTCTCTCAGCATACAATTTAGACATTAAGCACAAAATTACATGAAGGTAGCCACTTCATCCTTCTTGGGCATGTGGCATCCTCTTGGTTATCATCAATTATTACAACGTATATGTCTTTTTTATGTCAAACCAATACATATCTACGGCATTTTACTCTAATGTTACATGGGGGAAAAACTAACATTTGACATTCTAGATGTGTTTCAATAATAAGCTGCATTATTAGGAAAACATAAACTTTGGAGTGAACACATAAACGCTCCTAATAACAACCAAAAACTATTATACAAAGTTGATACTACAATTCAACCTAGCAAATCTATTTACTATAGTGCTGATTATCGTGATCAAGTGTCCCAGAAATTGCTGCACCAACTAGTCAACTATTCACCAGCCATAGATAGGGTTTTCTACCTGTGGAGGCAAGAGATGAAGGTCTTCAGAGTGCTGCTTATCATAGTGACGAGTCCCAGGTATTGCTCCAGTACATTGTCTCAGGAATTCATTCCCAGTGAGACAATAGTGAGCAAATGCTAAGCCTCCATCTACTAGTTCCGTCAAACTAGGCATTGACGCAGCCCTTGCAACAAGCTTTCTATTATCTGTACTTGAATTTGCACCATCCTTTTCTTTGTTCAAGACTCTGTCAAGATCAGAATATTCCATAAATCGTTGAGTAGCAGCTTCCCACGAAAGTTGATATCTTTGCTCAAGTGTAAGAGGATGAGGTTCATTTTCTAATGCTTCTTTAACTTTTGCCACAAAATCTTCAGATGTCTTGTAAGTCAAACAGTTGGGGAATGACATGAAAAACTCATTTGACGGATGATCAGCACAAACTACAAATTTTCCCATGGCAAGCGCCTCAGCTGTAGCTGTGCATAGCACATCACTGATACTGGGATTTATAAAGACTTTGTACCTTCAGGAAAGGAGAAAAATTGTGTCAAAAGGAGAACCAAATTTTTTTTTTAAAAAAAAAAGCAAGATTATTGCTGGTATATAGGAAATTGGAATGTGCATGAGCCTGTGCCACGCAGGAGAAAGTTTGTATATAAATGTATGGAAGGTGCATAAGCAGTTGTAATTGCAGGTTCCTTTACACGATATTAACTCTATGAAGACAGGGAAAGGATAAGTCAATTCCATGTTTCAGTAGATGTAACTAAAAACAGTTATTTCCCAAAACTTAGATATGGTTATGATAATGCAGGGGAGGGGCCCTTTCCAGTGAATATATCTTAATTCAAAAAAGAAGTTCATTCTAATTTATCCTTACCCATGAAGAGAATCATCTGCATGGTCTCTTCCTTTCTGAAAGTTGAGATTTACATCCAACCTCCTAGCTGCACTCTGAACTTCATGAGCATCCTCTCCATTTCCAAATACATCCAACTTGAAGCCATCAAGGTCACTCTTATGATTTGCTAATAAATCTATCAATTCCTTATAACCCTTTGCCCATACCATCTTTCCCAAGAAATATGCCCCTTTTGTAAAAGCTTTCTGCCCAAGCTCTGTCTCTGCAGCAACCTTCTCTCCAATTTTCAAGAACTTAGGATTCACACCGTGAACATTGCAAATCACAGACTTGGGTAAATCCTGAGTGGCAGCTGAAAGACGAAGGACCTGGATAAAGGTCATAAATTATTTAGTTCCTTTTGTCCAGTTTATTTCAGTTACAATCAACTCCACAATAAATTTATAAATAAAAAACCTCAAAACTATTTTTTAATTCTCTCACAAGTTAATGCCAATTTACATACCCTGTGGCAGTATGCTCTTGTCACCCAGCTGTTGATGTGTTTCACAAGGAATGCTTGGAGGGCCCCATTTTTCTCCCTCTTAATGTATTCTAAGTAATTTGTGTGGACAACACCAACAACATAGTTGAATTTGTCCGTCCAACGCTTGCCATGGTGGTACCAGTTCAAATGTTCTGGTTCTTCTAGTATAGCAATGTCAGCTTCCTTAGATGGTATAAATTGAGATGTATCTCCTGCAGGTATGATACTTCGTCTTTCTTTTGAAAACTAAACACAAGGAGGACAAATACTTAAAAATTTTCCATAAGTTATTATAAAAGATAGCATATTCCTAACTTCATTTAATAATTACCTTCCCCGGATAAAAGGAAACTTTAAAGTCTGCCTTAAAACCAATCCTTTCCTCTAGCCAGTTACGTATATAAAGTTCCTGCTCTTCTGGTGAACTGAAAGTGAGATTGCCAGGATAAACTAGTTCTTGATCTGATTTACAAAGCCAAGGAACCAACAGAGTAACTTTCTGCTTTGCAGATTGAGATAAATATGCAGCTCGAAATAGTGGGTTCACAGCTGTTCCTGTCATCCAAGGAAGACTAGCAGTTGTAACTATTGCAACATGTCTTTCATTGCCTGATGGATCATGCTTTGCATGGTCTGTCCAGGGCCCACCAGCATACCTGTGCCCCGTGCTTTGAAGGACACTCGCTATTCGCAAATCTAATTCATCATTAATGTTTCCATTCCCAAGAACAGAAGATTTTTCCCCTGATAGGGACTGTAGAAAAAGCTGGTTTTTGCATTTGCTATACAAGTTTTCCACTATCTTGTCACATATTTCTGCAATCACATTGAACAATCTATCAAATTTTGAAAAAGGATAAAGTGAACTGTGCACTGTATAAAGGAAACAGGACAACATCTCTGACCAATACAGAGTAAAGGAATACAACTTCCACTGAACATGTATAAAGCAAGACAAATAATTCTCCAGTAAATCCTGTACCTCTTCTGACTCCAAGTTGATCCAAAAATGGCTCAGACCGCCTAACAAAATAGGCCAAAAGTTCAGGCACATCCAATGGTGGTACTTCCTGCAACAGATGTTAAAAGGAAAATATTAATCGTGGTACTTGATGTAAACTAGAGGCCCAAGTGCAGAACATACAACAATCAATATACAGGAAAGCTAATGATGCATGTGGAAGAATGATATCCTACAACATCCAACAATTTAAATAGAATCGCTGAGCTCCCATCTCTTTAGCATAATTAAAATGCATATTATCCAATCATCTCCCAGCAAATTTTTTTGAAGTTCATGTCAAAATATAAGTCCACAAAAATGACATACCAAATAGAATATTATGTCCATTAACATAAATAGAAACTGTTTGATGCACTATAAAACAAAATCTCAAATGATCAAGTCTATCAAGGCTTTAGGATACAAGGGCAGGCAAATCCATTTTAATGTTTAATAACATTGTATCCCTCGTTCCCTCAGTATAGTATTGTCACAATGTACGCTGATCTAATTAAGGAATGTTGAAGCCTTTCATTGACATGAATTTTTGTTTCATTACATAAAAAAAAATGTATAATATTTGACCGGGCATGTCTCTAACACCAAGAGAAACTCAACAAAATTGACACAAACCTTTGACTCTTGAGGCTCCATGCGCATTGATTTCTGCAAGAAATGAAGATATCAAATATTAGAACATAAATACTAACAAAATAATAACTACTAAATATGAAGTTTAATAGTAGTTAGCCACATGCCTGAGCTCAGCACTTAATTCATTAAAAAAATGTAGACTCCGATATAGAACATAAAAGAAAGTAATTATATCTTTGGTTTCAATTTGAATTGGGATTTGGGAACAATTTAATAGGCCCAACACTCAAAACAATGTCAAAGGTAATTGCTAATGACCAGTCATTGTATTGTACACATGAGCTTAGTTGCAGGACTAGGCCACAAGTCACCACCAAAAATAACTCGAGGTATCAATCCAAAAGAGCATGCAGGGAGGCTAGGACACCAAGCACAATCAGGTTGATGTACAATTACCAATTAGGTTCCTTAATGCCTGATTAAATCATGTCTGGTCTTCATACAAAATGAACTTTTTAAGTCAACGTTCCCTAGACTCAACTTACAACTCCATGCAAATATATGTCTGAATGAAATTTTATGGTTACAAATAACAATTTCATGCAATTTACAACTCCACGAGCATCTTGTTCAATAAAAACATCCATGGGGGAAATTTCTTCATTCCTATAAAGAAATAACTGGAATGAAACTAAAATCAAGAATAGACAGTCCAGGTTCTATTGTTCTTTTTGACCCCTTCTTTTGCCCCTAAAAGTGGCACTTGCCAGGATAGTATCAAGTTATCTATAACAAGATAGCAACTAATATGCAATTCAAGCTCAAAGTACACAATGAAACACTGAACCGTTACCACTGAACCACACCATTTAAACTATGCTCAGGAAAAAAAAAAAAAAAAGAGAAGAATTAAAGCATGAAGGAACATACCAAGCTTGATTTTAGTTTCTCCACAAATTCGCCATTCTTAAATCCATCAAAAATCTCTACGGAAGAACTCCGTTTCTCAAACTCTTTCAACCTTGTCTTCAAGGCTCGAATTGGCTCCCAATCCCTAGTTGTCTGCCCTTCCCCATCCGCTTCACCCTCTCCTTTCCACTCCCCCCAGAACTCCCTAAAGCTCAATCTCCTAGCACTCTTACCCCTATCAAAATCAAGAATTTCATCCATATCCTCGACCTCTGACACAATTGCTTTCTTTATCGCCGATAAGTCGATCCGAATCCTCGACCTGGGCCGCCACTTCTCGAGAACCTTCTTACTGAAATCGGGCGACGAATAAGCTCGCCGAATTTCAGACAGCTTGGGCTGCAATTTCTTGACAAAATCAATCTCGGCCTGCCGCGGAGAGCGGATGGCTGGAACCGAGAAGGGGGTAGCCGAATTGAAGAAGTTCTCCAGCTCACGGTCGAAAGAGGTAGCGAGGTTCTTGAAGGAGTTGGCTCGGTCCCGCATCAATCGGAGATCGGCATCAGCAGAGTCTCGAACCTCCCGCCAACCCTTGGAGATGAAAGAGAAAGCATCAGAAGAGGAGGCCGGTTGGCTCTGGGTGGCCATGGCGAGACCCAAACTGCGAGAGTAGGAACCAAGCAAAGAGTTTTTCGTGCTTCGTGTAGAATTGAGATTTCAGAAGTCCTGAAACAACGGAGGAAATCGTTGGGAATGCTAGCGACGCTAATGCTACAAGAAGAAGCTGAAAGAACCCATCACCGAGCGACTATCAACGGTTCACAAGTTGGGACGTGGAATGGACTATTCTATTCGGAATCTCAAAAGTTCTGGAACGTGGCTGTACACGTGTTAGTCCACGTAGGAAGACGACGATATTTGACGAGTGACGTGGACCACATCTCCTTAGGTCCTGATGTGGCGGCGTTCTATTGGGCGGGGAAGGTTCGCGCTAAAGGGTGTACATATTGCTGAGGAGCGAATATGCTTTGGTGTATATTCTTTTTTTTTTTTTTGAAAAGTTTGGTGTATATTATTTGAAAAGGTCAGGCGTGTGGTGGAGCTGCGCTCGGAGGCTCAAGTTTGTGAATCATATTTTTCTCTTTAGCAATACCCCTTCAAAGAATTCAACTTTATTATTAGATAAGATCGCGATTCACGGAGAATTTGCAATCAAGCTTTCTAGCAAATCAAATCATTTTAAGATTTGTGTATAATAATAAGAATTGTTTTATATAAATTTTCAAGTAATTTGACAATTCCATAGCTTTCATTCAAATTTCAAGATACCAAAGTTTCTATAATTCTGTTCGAAATTACTTTATATAAATTATTTTGGCTCTTCTTAAATCATATTAGTAGCGTGATATGATAGGTAAGTTTGTTTGTACAATAGTTGAGTTTGATTTTTTTTTATTTTTTTCATTATATTATATTTTTTATAATAAAAGCATTACACGTGAAACAAAATTTAAAAAGTAGAAATAAATTATTTGCTTATAAATTGTAAGTATGATTACAAATTTTTTTAATATTGATTAATTTAATAATAAACATGTAAATAATTTTACATAATTTTTTCTTTCATAATATATCTTGCTCTTCTAAATCTACCATTTTTACAATCTAGATCATCTGTTAATATTTCGAAGGCACGAGATAGCATTTTATGTGTAAATAAAATAAATAGTAAAGATTGAAAGAATATTTAAATAAATAAATAAAGACAAAGATTCTAAATCGCAAAATTAGTTTAACAGATAATCTAAATTACAAACTGTAATCCCCTTTTCATATAGACAGTCCAATTCCAAATATTTCAATCTAATATAAGTTTTTTTTTTTAATTCTATGGTACCAACAATCATTCAAATATTTTACAAACTATTAAATACTGGGTTATTGGAATTTTTGTTGTATGTGAAGGTTTGTAAATCCCATATTGAGTCTTCTGTTACCAAATTTTATTAAGCACCGTCTAACAATAAGGACCAATCAGGGATAAGTAGGTAGAAGCAAAATATGCATGACAATGGCCGACGAAGAATAACCAACCAAGTTTCTCGTAGTCCCTCGGCTAGTGATTTAACTCTTGAATTTTGGGGACTCATTTGAAACCGATGACGATATTTGGTGGACCAATCAAATCCAATTTCTCTGACAAGAAAGCTCCACGTGAATACAATATGGATGAGTGGTTTGATGCCCCCCCCCCCCCCTCCTCAAATCCCTCTGTGGAGGGCTGCCAATCTGAACCCACCCTTCTTTGTCCCATTGTGTCTATCTTCTTGTATCCCTTCTGCAATTCCTCACTACGTATCAACATTTTGTGTCTTGTTTGTGGAGACTAAGGATAAAAGAAATTAAAATAATGGTACTTCTCTTTTTTTTTTGGTCTGCTAGACAAACTGGCTAAAAAGACGAAGCAGGCTATACAAGCCCAATACAAGCCGGCAATGGACCAGGCTGAAGAAGTAACAATACAAAATCAATGCCTGCACGCTGGAAGGAAAAAACATGTACTAGGCAACACACCCAGCAGAGCACCAGGGGAAAAAACACGAAAGACGCAGGAAGCATCAGGGGAGAGCAGAAATTGACTCTATCCTTTCTAAGCTTTTCGTGGAGTGAAAGGGGAGGAAGATGGATCCAGTAGCGAGGAAGGTTGAAAGTCCTGAACAGATTGGCAATTTCGTCTGCCACTCCGTTGGCTTCTCTGCAGCACCAGTTGTAAATCACAGATTCCAAGTGCTTTCTCAGGTCAGAGATTTCATAAAATCAAGGCCGAGATTAGCCAATGGTCCTTCTCAGAGCAGGAAAAAATAGTTAATCAAACCAAAATGGGCTTATGGTATGATTCAAACGTAAGACCATGTAAAGCCCATTATCAAGGGCGAGGCAACAGGGCCAAAACCCACAATTGCTTTCTCTTGCGAATTAGGAAATTGAATTCACAAGAACAGACAACCTGTTAACAATTTCGACTACTTCACCTAAGAGAAACCCTTGGAATTTCACTAAACGAATGTGTTTCTCGGAAAATAGTTATCACAAAATAATACTATACACTATAATCTGATAATTGGATTCACTGTAGGGGAAAAAGAAAGAAATTCTACACAGTTCACTATCTAAATAATTTCTTCAGATGCCGGCAAAGAATACAACTGTTACACTCTGTCAACTCAGACATATAAGTCAAGAAACATAGCTGAAACCACCTTGCAGAAGTGAAGTCAGTACTTCGATCCTTACTACAGCCTAAACAAGCAAAACTGCATTTATACAACCGTCATTCTCTGGGTTATTTGTCACCTGGGCATATTTACCTACATTTATCAAAAAGGCATAACCAACACATAATTAGTTGAATTGTCAGTTGGGTAAAAAATAACAAGACAGAGATAACACAGATCATCTTACCCCATACAACTTTCCCCGCAGGGGTGACCAGACCAAGCTCACTGACATTCACCTGAAATTCAAAGTAACCAGAGAAATAAGTAACACTGCTATTCTCACAACCTGTAATATTCCATTGCCTAGCTAAAGCAGGTCACCAAATAAAAATGGGAAGTTGGGATACAATGAAGCAGCTTAATACCATAGGGGCTTCCTATTTTAGAGAAGGAAAAGAACCCTGGTAGAACAGGAGATTTACCTCAATGATAGTTCCCTTGGTCATGACACCAAGAGAGGTGTACATAGGACCATTAGGATTTTTCTTTACTCCAATTATCTCCAGATTGAAGGTACATTTTAGTTCTGGATGAGTTACATGAGCTTTAGTGAACCGCAATCCTGTAGGACGAATGAACCGCTCATATTTTGGAGGTTTCCTGGTAAAACCAGGCCCAACAAATGTAGCTTTTGTGACCATCCTCTTCCATTGCTTGGCTGCAAAATGGGGGGTCATGATTTGTCAGATCATTCGAGTATGTGAAAAGGATCATCACACATCCTGTCTAATATAGGCACATAACATTGGTTATAGTTCTTAAAATGAAACTATCCAAAGAACAAATATCATAAAATACATTCAACAACAAGAAAACCCTTGGCTTAAGAATTAGCAATTTAAATGAGCCACAGCCAAATGGAAAAAAATTTAAAAAAAAAAAAAAATTCAGGCTCCTCAGCCAATTCATGTAAAATGATAGAGGTCATTAGGCTCTGTCCATGATCTAGCTAAAGAAGAGCAAAAACTAGGATTTGTTAACAACAAACATAATTTGCAGATCCCTCTTCAATCTTAATCTACAGCTGTGAATGTTTTCCTGAAAAACCTTTTGGTAAAAGAAAAGGAAATCAAGGTGTCCAAGGTATTGCCATTTTACTTCCAATATCATGCAGAAGCAAAAGGATTCTGGTGCGGAGGATTCCTCAAAGAGAGAAACCACAGAACATACATCCCACTGCTCGTCCATGATTCTAAGTACCACTCTCTTCCAAGGAAAAGTTAAGACCTAGAATGTCATGGAATTGTTCAAACTTTCTTGACCTGTTTTTCCTTCAACTTCTTCATCCTCATCTTACATAAAAGACTATACCTCTACAAAACTTGATTGCATCGATGACACCTCATGCTTATCTCAAGAAAGCAAAATACCAGTTCCTAGCATTCATCAAGTGCAAGAAACCAGAAAGAAAAGAGTACTTCATCTACTTTATTCAATCAATACTTGATTCCTGCTAATGAAAAAGAGCATATTTTTCCTCTTGGGAGTTTCCAAGGGAATTCATACCTCAATAGAAGGAGGCTAAGCAGACTCACATCCACTTTAGAGCAATCAGAGTTGCTATTATGTTTCAATAAACAAAAGACCTTTCAGCCGCATCCAGAATTGCAACTTAACACTGGGTGCAACAAGTACCAACATCACAACATGCATGCCTAGGTGCTGTCAGATACACCTTAAATGCTGAAAGCATCTTTACCAATCATCCAAACTTCAGTATTGCTCTACACAACCCAACTCTAACTTCTGCCCTCAAAATACAAGTCCATAGCCAAAAAGTTCCAATGAACATACTGTTGCTGCCACCCTCCATGCTCAAATTACTTATGGAAATCAACTATTTATCCACATTCATCGATATCCTCACAGTCAAAAGAGGAATAAAAATTTGACTTTCATCTCATGGGACATCATTTTCTAATAGAGATGGATATGATATGACTACTTTTTCCAATATGCTTAATTCTAATAGGAAAACCAAGTCAAATTGGCAAACTACTTTTCCCCGTGGAAATTAGATCTTAAACATATCAATGGAAAAGAGTTTTTTTTTTTTTTCTAGTAGATCTCCTCTTGAGGCCTACAGAATTCAGTCCTTACCAACATTTCCCACCAGTGTACATGATTGTCCCCGCAGACACACTAAGCAACAATCTCGCTCTAGTACAAAGCCAAGGGCTCACTGGAAATTTTTTGGCCAATCATCCATCCACATTACCCCTATCTCACCGTCTATTTAATTGAGCATCCTTATCTAATACCTCCTGTTCAAGAATCTTGTTAGACTATGCACCTTCGCATGTCTCTTCAGTGTCAACTTCATCCAAGCTTTTCTTTAGTGCAAATTAGAAGAAAAGTTGGAGGACAGAGACAAGTATCCGTGATACCTACAAAAATTATTATTTCATTTCAAATCACTTGATGGATGGATTAGTTAATTACCAGTTCTCCATTTCCATTTACTGGTTTGCTTTCATTCAGATTGGGACATAGTTCCAGATCCCCTTCATTACAATGCAGACATGGCTCTTGAGAGGAATTTTCTCATAGAAACTTGGGCATCGTATGATCTCTGGCATAAGTCCACAGACAAATGGCTGCTTACAATAGATCAAGATCACCTTCCTAATGACTTTTGGGTTCCATCAACTTGGCTCAACTATGATTCATTACTCTTCCCTAAAGAACTTTCTGAATAGGCCAATATCGCAACAGGCAGCTGCTGACTCATTAGTATATATCCTCATGAACATAGTACTGGTTCAGGCAAATATGGCTCTATTAGTTTCAAATCAAACAGTGCATAAGCAAAAGACCAATGGTAGTACTGTGTAGTATGTCATAATGTACTACCATGACATAATGTAACATTAAAAGCTTCTTTGGGAGACTGCCTCTATAAACCATGTAATTCAATGAACTGAGGTAGAATTCCTCATCTTTCCCATTTTAGTCTCTCCTTTGATTATACTCACTCTCTCCCTCTTCTCCAATCTTCACCTGTAGTTGTGAATGTTTTCCAGAGAATCCTTCTCAAAAAAGAAAGGTCTTTTCGTTTTTCCCTTCCCTTTGACCTCTCACCTTAATAACTCCATATTTAGTCTTTTTGTATTCCCCTTTATGTCCTTTGATCTCTGACCTTAATAACTCCATATTTATATAGTCTAGTACCCCGAAATAACTTTTTATACCAATTTATCATTTGCAGCAACTCATATCGCATGCTTAAAAGTTAGAAACTTAAGCCAGTTCTGGACAAATAGACCACAAAGTGCTCAATAAGACATATATATTACTTACTCTTTCTTTTACCGGATCTGACCACTTTGAACATCTCATCTTCAGCCACAGGACGTACCTGAACCAAAAAGTAAGCATGCATTTAGTAATTAGTCACAACTAAAGACCCCCACCCCCATGACACACACAGACACATTACTAACACACTAGGTTGGAAGCTAAATATAAATTAGAGATAACATTTGACATCATCAGAGCAAAAGATTGAATGTAATCCCACCTTAGGTAGAGGAACATCCCATTTCCCAGCCTTTTCCTTCCTTTTTTGCTTAATGGTGTTGCTGAGAACCTTAAAAAAAAAGAATTGTCAGTTCACTAACACACAGAAATCTGATCTATCTTTCACTACTGCATGTGTCAAGTGAGTCATACTTTTGCTCTGGTGGTATTCTCACGATCAAGAAGATATGCTGGAACAGCTCCATCGTGAACATCATCATCAACCTTGCGCCTGGATGTTGACTCTTCATGCATGGCCAAACTGTTGATACACCATGGTGAGTTTGTTATCTCTTAAGAATTTGAAAATCTTGGGAAAGAAAAACTAAATCAGAGTAAAAAAACTAATCTCAACATTAATAAAACAAACAAATAAATCAAGCCAACATTAGTTTGGTATCCATAGTTGCATACAAATATTGCATATCATCTATGAAAACGCAACAACTGTCTCTGGTGTCAGGACCCATATGATAAGTATACTTAAAACTCACCCGTCATTTAAGAAACATGCAACAAGTATAATTTAAATTTAAAAAGCACAGTTATACATTGACTGACACATCATTCCAATGAGTTTGGCATCATATTTGAAACCAATTTAAGAAGACAAGAATTACAAATGAAAAACAATTTAAAAGTGAAAACTCACGTCTTCTTCATCTGAGCTTTTTCGGCATAATTTTTCTTGGCAATCATCTTACCCTTAATACCCAGAGTCTGTTCCACTCAAATTAACAAAAGGCAGTAAGAATATTGAAAATACAACTAAAGCTGGTTAAAACACAAGCAATTGAAATCTTAACAGGAAAAAAATATAAGAGTCTGACCTTCTGGGCAATGGCAGAGCGCTTATGAACTTCACGAGCCTCCTTCTTGCGCTTACGCTCGAAGTGGTCAAGACGATAGCCATGACGCTTTCTGTGAAGTTCTATGTAATCACCTTGCGGCTACAATACAAAGAGAAAAGAAAGAAAATAGGAACAGCAAAGACTATAATCAGTATATACATGAGATATTCAAGCTGTAAAGGGTTCACATTGAAGTTGAAGAGCGAACCATGGTGACGGCGGCAAACTCTTCAGATCACACTGGAAGACGGTAATGCGGCTCCGCCTGGTCGATGTGCATAAAACCTTTTTTTTTCTTTTTTAAAAAACAAGGGAAAACCCTTTTTTTAAACCCTCAAGGACTAAACCGGAAGGTGGTCGATGTTCTGGGCTTTTTTATGTGGGAGCCCAATGACAAAGGTTGGGCTCATAATTTGCTCTTTGGTATTTGGATCTGAGCTTGGGTGGGACTGATTGTGTATTCCGGCCCTATTAATAAACACCTAGCATCTTTGTGCCACTTTTTCATAATTCTAGGCCATTTTATGCTTTTGGTGGGCTTATACCTCCGTTGGTCTGTGTTACGCTTGTCCAAAAACAAAAAGGTAAGATAGGAGATTATTTCATGTAACCATCTTGTATAAACTAAATTACCCCTAGTTATATACAACAAGCTAGGATTCCTGGTCATCTATATATATATATATATATACACATATAGGTATAATTTATAGACTAAAATATTTATCTGAGCATCCATTCAAGTTGGAGCTTCATTGAAGTATTAATTACAATTGGTAGCCAAAAATATTGAAATTAATTAAAGGATTTCTGCGCATGTATGAAGAGATAGATTTTTTTTTTGTGGGTGAGATATTGATAACGTGACCTTTTTTAAAAAAAATTCACCGGCATTGGAAAATTTAGTAAATTTGACTAATCTAGTTTAAATTATAAAGATATAAAACTTATTTAACATTAATTTTTTTATTCATAAAATTTATATTCAAAATATTACTTAATAACAGTAAGTGTTGAATTAGTTGTTCCAATCAACTACTATAGTTTTGTAAGTTTAATATTGAGAAAGTGCCCCTACCGCGATTGAGAAGAGGCATTTCCGTAAGAAGGAGATAAGTATGAGTGTTTATAGGGCTAGATTCAATTCGGGTTTAAGCCCTAAATTAAACTAAATTAAGATTTTTAATTTTGTAAAATTATAGATTTATTCGATTTTAATCTTTATGTAATTTGGTTTGATTTTTTGTTCTATGATTTAGTTCAATTTTAAACGGTTTTTTTTTTTTTGCAATACATAATATTATAAACAAACATACACTTGTTTTTAAAGTCAATATATCAAATATTAAAATAAAAATTAGTCAAATATTGATTTTTAATATTATGAACAAGTCAGTAATATAATTTTCTTAATTGTTCAAACAGAAACAATTAAGACATAGATTCAAATTTTGAGTGCAAAAGTTGTAAAATAATAAAATAATTAACAAAAATATGAGATTCATTAATTTATTTACAAAAGAAAGTTGGTAAATATAATATTTTATTAATATAATTTTAGTTCAGTTCAGTTCAATTTTAACTGAACTAAATCAAATTAAATTGATAATCAAGCTGTTTAAAATTTATATTTTAAAAATTAATTTAAAATTTTTTAATTTATTTATTTCTTATTAGTTTGACTTGGCGTAACTAATTTAGTTTGATTTTAAACATGACGAAACGAAGCCTAGACCCACAAAGAGAAAGGACTAAAACTAGGAAGTATCGCAGTCATGTACTTATGTGTTTGGGAGCTTTGAGAGACAGCCTAGCCTGGTTTGGTTATTGGATCATGCATATTGGCATGAAAGGTATGCAACAGCAAGTCCCCAATCATCTCTGTACATATCACACATTTTATGTCCTCAATAATTGCTAATCCACCCTCACTCACATTACAGCCGGGACCCAATGTTAACCCGCCATTTTACAGGACATTGCCATCTCATCTTGTTCCCTTTCTCCAGTTACAGTGCGGTTGGAACTTGCTTTTGGCAGTTGCACTTAGTTGCCCACATCATGCTCAGTGTACAGAAATGGGGTCTATTGATTATGGATAAAACTGAACCCTTGCTAAGCTTACCAAATTGGGTGCGTGCTCATTGACGGCAAGTAATTTCACTCCTCCCATCTACACCTGTTTCGTAAATCGTAATGATACCCTCAACCTCAACCTCAACCTCATGCCCCATTTTCGAAAACCTTTTAGTTAAAGTGGAACTGATACTTTCGGCGTCCTCCTTGCATCATTCACTACACACGAGTTTATTAGGATTAGGGAGCGTGATTTAGGATCTGGTGGGGCCGATGGGGACAAAATTAACCACTAATAAAGGTGCGGTGTTAGCGTGTCCTAGTTTTAAGGTTGTGTAATTATATATAGTGGGTGCTTATAAGTCCCGTTCGCGTATCGTTTGCTTTTGAATTCAACTTTGATTAAATTAATGGGCTAACTAGAATAAATAGATCCAGTATCAGATTTTCATGCCAAAACAACAAACTCGGTCATTAACCCAAGCACCACGAAACCCATATATAACTAACGGAAAACATCTACCGAAACTATGACTGTATATATATATATATATATGTATACATGGTGCGTGATATTCTCTTGGATTCTATAATTTCATTTAATTTTTAATTTAATCTAAATAGTTTAAAATTTTTTAATTGAATCCTTCTAATTTTATGCATTTTTCATTTAGTTCATATCCAATAAACTTCGATCAATGTTTCATTAAATGTTATTAATACAGCCAACTATATGTATGTTCACTAATCAAATATGCATAACTAATATTACAAAAACAATGAGTAAAATTAAATAATTAAGTGAAATTAATTCACTAATACAACTTATATTGAGTAATTTAGAAGAATTAACTTAAATTATGTATATTTATATTGTCAGTATATTATTTGGTTCTCTAATCACAATTATATGATTTATAAAAATAATTATATTTTTTTAATTCAACATCACCTTAATAGAAAACTTTATAATAAAAATATAAAAAAAATAATATTTAAGTGTATTGGATAGTTTAATCTATAGGCGTATATACATGATTCCAGAATAGTGGCGGGCAAGTGGCTAACCCACCCATTACATAATGCGTTTCTTCTAAGCCTTTTTTGGGAGATCGCAATCTACCAGATATCATATGAATATGTTATATATTTCATCCCCCAAAGTTAAATTTAGAAAAATTGATTTAAAAGAAAATGCATGAGAATTGAGAAGAGAAGGGATGGCCTGCAACTTTTTGACTCTTTGAACCCAAACAAAAAGCACAGCACAAGACATGGGTCCCATTGTCCCAACATTGTCTCTGCGCTGCGCCTCCCTCCAAGTCCAACTTTGCACCGCCAACCCACACCAACTTTATAATTATTAGATAAAAGTATTATATTTATTTTTAAAATTTTAACTTTTTATTTTATTTTATGTCAATTTATACCATATTTATTTTTTATTATTCATTTTGCTCCTTCAATTGTTTAGAATGACGTTGGACAATTTTGTCATTCTAAACAAAATATTTGACATAAGATGTGCTTAATTAACTAAATAAGTTGGTATTGACGTGTGTAATAAAAATAGTCACATTAACATTAGTTGTTAACAATTTAGACAATATTGAATCTATAGATAAAATTGAAACTAATTAAAAATATGTAGGATAAAATTCATACAAAATAAATTTTGAAAACAAAATTAAACATTGCATTGAAGTTTAGGAATGAACATCATACTTTTATCTTTTTATATTTTTTCTTTAAACCAACAAATTTAAAAATTTACTAGACCTTTTGGGTCATACCATTAAAAATGTAAAATTCTAGTAATATTAAATTATTTCTATTTACGTGACTTAAATTTAAAACCTTAACATCATTATAATTACTACTCCACGCCACCTCTCATGCTTAAACAACGGAATTTGTTAAATTGTAGTAAAATAATAATGGTTATGGATGAGAGGCCCACCGATTTTGGTATTTTTGTTGAAGGCTAATCATTGTTTCAATACGTCCAACGCAACTGCATATGGTTTCTGAAGACGTTCATCATGCACTCATGCTAATTAACTCTTTTTTTTTTTAATGTTTTCAGTCAAGTATTACTATATATGGTTTAACATTTATTTTTCCTTTTTTAATTTGTGTGGTTGCTAAAAGTTGACGTGAAATTCTGATGCATGCACAGAATTGTAGGTGGTGAACCCAATTTCTACGTCGCCAGAGAAACTTCTTAAATTAAGTAGGGCAATTTCCATTATGGAAATGAATTGAGTATGACATTCTATCCAAATGCTGTAACGCACATTAAATACACAAACTACTGAATTAATTAAAGAAGAGATCCACATTAAGATTCGTTCAACTTGATCTTTGATTTATTTTTCTCCCACTCAATTAGCGAACCTTTTTTTATTATTTTTGAATAATTTTCATGACACCCAATTACTTATTTTAGTCATGCTTTAGGATGTCCCATTTCAACCTATTAAACAAACAGCTGGATGGCAATAATTTTTGTTGCTCGAACTGTGGAAATGACAACTGTAAGACTGTCAAGTCATAACATGTTAAATTTTGCATATGTTCCCTTCTATCATGAATGATATAACAAATCTGAAATAATCTCTCGACATTAAATATATATTCCCAAGTACTTTAATCAGGCCATTAGCTGGGTGCAACATTATACCCTTCTCTTCTTTAGGAATTTGATACCTTTTCTAGCGGACGTTTTGCGATACTTCATGATGGATATCTTACAAGATAAAAATGGGAATCACCTCCACTAGTTTTCCATGTTGCTCTTTAGAATCTATGCGCCAGTAGATGTTAAAGTCTAGATGAAAAAATTGGTTCAATTCTATTTGGTATTTTATTATTTTAAACATTGGATTGAATCATGGAATATATATTGTAAAAGATTTTCAGTTAATTTATTTTTTCACACAATATGTTATTATAATTTTATTTTTAATATAATAATATAAATAATTAAATTAACATTTTACATATTTCATAAAAATTTAATTTTATTGAAATTTTGCAATTATAATAAATGTCCAACAAATTTAGTGGAATTAAAAAAAGATTTAGTATAATATAATCAAATTCAAAAATAAAATTACTTTAATTTACTATAAAGTTTGTTGAGTCTCATTCCAACTGGCATGATTTCTTTTTCTTTCAAGAAAGTAGACGTTGTTAGGTTAAGACTTACGCATATTTAAATACTTTTGATAAAAGATGATCGAATGGGGATTTCACTGAAAGAAACGGAAATCCAACGCAAATGATGGTAATTTTCTTTTTTGGTATAATGAAGAGGAAATGAAGGAAAAGACAAGAAAAAGCTAATGCCAAAGAAAGGTGTAATAAAAAAATCATAACGATAAATTTAAATAAGGGTCTTTTCACAAACATAGGTCGCTAAAATTATTAAGCGGCGTAAAAATACTTTACATCTCTGATATAGTGTAAATTATTGTCTTAGATTAAACACCTATTAAAGTGACAATTTATTTTCAATGATTTGCCTGGAAAATCAAACTTCAGTTCTTCTGGCATTCCATTATAGGCTCTTGTCACTTCCAATGTTTGATAAATGAATGACAGATGATTGGACGAATTAATGAATCGTAATGATTATTATTATTATTATTATTATTATTATTATTATTATTATTATTATTATTATTATTATTAAACAAGTCAACCCAATTAAGTAATTTGGTGATTACGGTAGCTATATGGGAAATTATCAAGTAAGCAAGTGAAGGCCGCAAAGGCAAGGTTGAACCCCTTTAAGGGTTCCAAATCAAAGTATTATACACATAATAGCCAATTAATTAATATCCACTCTCCTAACAACAAATTTCTAATTACTTGTGATATTTTAATTGGAACGTCTTCTATATATACATTGTCCCATTCCTCTTGACAATTCCGTACCAGACAAAATAAGTTCAAGCTAAGCTTTCATCATAGCTGGAATACATGATATGAGCATTAACATTAATCTCTTCAACCATGTCTTGAACTTTCTTGTCTTACTCTGCGTACACTGAACTTCCTGCTCGCAAACATCAATTTTGGGCCGATATAACCATGTTGTTGACCAATTAACTAACGCTAAAGAAAAATGTGTCACGTGGCGTTATAAAATAGTTTTATTTATTATATCTGACTTGGTTCTTGGGGATTTTTTTTTATAAGTAAAAGTAACATTCAAACTCTTAAAATTTGATGCAGGTTTCAATTATAATTTATAATTTTATTAAATATTAATTATAACTAATATTTTTTAATTAATTTTAATTATATTTTTAAATTTAACGCTGTTAAAATATTTAATAATATATATTAATGTGATATATCATCTTACACACATCAATAGTTAATTATTTACATATTTCATATACTAACTTAAAATAATTAAAATAACCATGTAAGTTCTCTAAAATCATTTCTTTTTATCATTAATGAACATTTATTAGATATATTTAGTTATTTTAAATTAATATTTGATGTGATACGTTTAAGGTTAATGATTTGATGTTGACATATATAAGATAAAATGTTACATTAGTATTTGTTGTTAAATATTTTAATGGCATTAGACTCAATGACATAATCAAAATTAATTAAAATATATATGAATTATAATTGTTACAAAATAAAATTATGGATTACAATTAAAACATGAGTCAAAGTTGATAGACATAAATAATATTTTTACCTTTTTAATATTTATCTTCAAGACAAATTATGACATGTTAATTTGAACAGCTTGTTGATATTAAGTCAATTTGCCTTATGAAACAGTGGGATACCGTCTGAAATTATAAAAAGAATATAGCATAGAAATAAATTAGTAGTTTTTATTCAATAGTGATAATATTTTTATAACGGGTATGGGGTTCATAAATAATTCTAAGAACGCCTTTCAATGTGATGTTAGGCAGTGCCGAAAAATGTATCCTCCAAATGAGATATTCCAATTTGACTTTTGACTTTGACTTTTAAGGCATTGAACGATGCGCGCCATTTCGCATAATATTGCATAAAAACTATTATATTATTTTCTTGACTTTATAATTATTTTTTTTATCATTGAAATGTTTAAACTTAAATATATAAATATTTATAGTTTTATAGATTTTCAATTTAATCATTTTTATTAAAATAATTTTAAGTATTTTATTAAATTTTATCAACGTGGAAATTTAAACAGATTTACTTAAATTATATATATTTAAAATGTGAAAATATTATATGATTGGTTGTGTTAATAAAATTTAATAAAATATTAATAAAAATTTAATGATAATGACTAAATTATTTTTTAATTATAAAAAATTATTATAAAATTTTAAATTATGAGAACCCAATTAAACATTACGCAAAAATTCTATTTTTAGAATCAAACAAGATCAATCACTTTAACTAGTTGGATCGAAAATCAAACTCTCGCTCTGGAATGTGTCAAGAATTAGTAACCATTTGAACTAGCATTAACAGTCGAGTTGGCCCGTTTATAAATGAGTTTGGAATATAATACTTAAATCTGTCCATACTTGGCCAACGGGCTCATAGGCCAAATATTTTATTTTGTTTTATTTTTTTAAATTTTTGCTTAAATACAAATAAATATGACTTTTAATGTGCCTAACCTATAATTTACTTAATTAAGGATATATTTCTTTACTTAATTAAAAATAAATTATGTATATATTGTATTTGATTTTGTTTACAAATTATAAATAAGTAAATCTAATTACAAATAAATAGATATATAAATATTTATATTTATCTATCATATATTTAAATTATAAAAAAAAAATGGGTCGACTTGTGGACATCCCTTTGTTTCTAAATGGGTCTTAAGTTATTAAATCCAAATTTAACTTAAGTTGACTTGCGAGTCAAATTATTTTGGTAGTGTTAATTCGAATCAATCAATCTAAGTGTACGGCCCAAATTCTTCAAATAAACTTAAATTATTGAATTCATACTTACCCACAAAACGAGCTGACCTGGCCGTGCGTCACGATTTCTTTTTGGCAGGGCTAATTCGATCCAAGTTAACAACCGGGTTTGACTGTCCAATTGTTGTGAAAATCGGTTGAAAGTTGAACTGACTTACTTCATCATCCCTTAACTGCAAAATTGCATAAACCAAGGTGCGAACCTACATGCAAGGAGGCAATGAGAGAAGCGTCCCACCATCAAGCCACACAATGACACAAGCAAATAGTTATATGCAACGTTTTATATATAATATGTCGATCCTTTACCAAACCTATATTCATTACTCGAATTGCATCTTTTTCGCCCAATCCAAACTCTCATACTCTGGCAAAATAGAAATATAAATTCTCTCTTCCTTTATTTGATCATTTTCAAGCAAACAACGCTGTGGGCTGTAGGGAAATTACAGTTTTTTTTTAAATGTAAAATATGTTACTGATTATTGTGAAATATTTTGAAATAATAAGTAAAAAGAAGAATATTAACAGAAAATGTTACAATGCTCTATTAAATTAAACATAGCAATCAAATACTTAAAATTTTTTTTGTAATTTTATTCCTATAATTTATTAGAATAAATATTGAATTATAAATATGTAACATATTTAAAAATAATATGTAACATATTTAAAAATAATATCTAACATATTTAAAAATATTTTTTATAATATTTTAATTCATTTATTTCAACCATGGTCCATTGTTTAATTATTTAATTATGAATCACTCATTTCTTTAATTTAATGATCGGTATAATTTTTAAAACATTAGATAAAATTATAAAGCATAAAAAAAATCTAATAAAAAACATTTGAAGGTCAAATGCGTCATTTTAGAATTGATTGTAGTTATAAAAAAAAAAAGTGGCATTGTGATCCCTGGAAATGGAAGATTATGACCCAAATGGCGGAATTGTCGGGTCGCTTTCTCTTATGAACTTGTATATGTGTTATAATATTAATATCAATAAACTGTTCGGTCATAAGCCGTGACAACCAATTAATTTTAAAAAATAATAATGTACAGGCGTTTTAGTCAAACATGTTATCTTCTTAAGTGAAGATCGTATCAGATTAGTCTACCCTTATCTTCCGGTACCCTCGTGCAGTACAGTTTGATCTAATTATTTCATCTTCTCTTAAGCCTCTCATATTTCAAAATGACCTAAAAATAAATTAAAGTGATTATTAAAGGAAAAAAAGGAAATATATATATATATATATATATATATATATATATATATATATATATATATATAACTTAGAGAAGGGTTTTAAATTCAAATATTGTGAATGAAGAAAATCAATATTTGAAATTTTTGATTTTTGTGATTTAATTCAACTCAAATTGAAACCTAGTAACTTTTTAAGTATTGGAGAGGCTCTAAGAAATAAATAGATAAATAAACAAACTTCACTCTCAAAATATTCATTGATAATATTAATATAACATATGAATCAACCTTATTTTTAAAATTCTCGTTTCCTTAGTAGTTCACATCTGTTTTTTTTTATTATTATAATTAATTCTTCTGATTAAGAACGGTGTCAAATAATTTAACAGGCATCTGCATATAAAATATCGCAGACACATGTGTATACAATGACCAAAGTCCAAACACGATAAATAAATGAAAGAAACAAGACAAAACCAGTGGTTTGAAATTATTCGCGCCCAGGTACAAAGGGTCAAATTCAATATGCACATGGCATTAACCACGTGATGACACCGTCAAAGGATAAATTAATTTTCAACTATTCTTCTGGACAAAGATTAAGGGGTTGTTTGGTATCCAAAAAAGAGTAAGAATAGAGAAGAAATAGGAAAATAAAAAAGAAGAGATAATGGAAAAATGAGAAGAAAAAAAAACTTGTTTGATATGCAATGGAAAAAAAAAAGAAAATAAGATTATTATATTTTTTTAAAAATAATAGAAAATAAATATAAAAATAATTTACTATTTTACCCTTAACAACCCAATAGCCTCAGCAGGACCGATCGATCGACTGTCAGTGTCTAGCAGGGCCGGTCGACCTGTTGCCGGGAGCCGGTCGACCAACTGCAGGACTGCCAGGCGTCTGGCAGTCGCTGGTTGGGCAACTGCCATGGCTGCTATGCGCCTGTCAGGCACCTGGTGGCCTTTGGTCGACCGACGACTAGCGCGATGAGTGGCACACAATTTAAAAGCTCCAACGGCAACTTAGTATAACGTGGACAAATAAAGAATTTTACTTTACTTTCCATCAAAATAACTGATTTTCCATCTAAAATGCGATAGAAGTTGTCACGACCCATTTTCTGGGCACATGACCGGCACAATGATGAATATCTCATCATTGTAAGCCTTTCGATAAATTCTACCCATGAGTTTAGTCATTATCTCTATATTATCAAAATAACCATTCCTGAAAAAAATATATCAAATTTTCTTTATTTGAAATTCATAGAGATGATTTGCACATAATAATAGATCCTCAACATAAAATACATTATTATGCTGACATACAAACCAAATGCCAAACCCCTGACCTAGATGTCCTAGACGATTACAGAGCAACATAATCTATAACAAAAGAGGGGTCTACCCGACAACGGGAAGGTCCAAAGTGATCTACTCCTCTAGCAGATATTCTTCGATGGCAACCTGATCTGAACAAAAAGGTTGTACAAACAGTGTGAGCTTTTAAACTCAATGAGCGAATCGGCCTCGCGTTAATAAAATTCAAATACATTACCAGTCATGCAAGTATATCCGAAGGCTCATACTCAACCAATAGACAGAAGATAAAAATTCATCCAATTCAACAAACGTTACTAGTACTCGTCAATGGCAATATATCCCAGAGAGCGCACACAGGCCGGCTCACTAATTATGTATATTTCCGCCATGACGCACAACCTCATCCTCTTAGCTAGGGCGCCTCACGGATTTATCACCAATCCGGGCTATATCCCTACTGAGGGAATCGTTGTCTCCACACTCATTGGTCAAGACACCCTGTCAACCGGGTTTTCCGCCTTGCCGTGAGAGGGGGTACTGTCCCGCTCAATCACAATCAATAGCATTTCATATCATAATCAGAAGCTTAATATAATATTCATCCATATAACAGGTATAGTATATAACTATATTATAGCTTTATAAACCACAATTCAAGAGATTCAATCTTCACATCATCATGAGATACTTACTTTTTCTTATCCATACTTCTGGATTAATTATCTCATTATATTCGCCATTCTGAATCCAATTTCCCCCTATGAATCTTGGGAGTGTCCTACGACATACTTTTTATCACCAGTAATGCTAAAACTTTATTAAAACGGGGTCGTTTCACTCACCTGGATTCCGTACGAGCATCGCTTCTCTAAGTCATTACAGACAAGAGTTCTCAGGTGAATTTCGGTGTTCTGCTACGGAGATTTTCATGAAAGATTAGAGAAAATACGTCAGGATTGTTTTCGTATAGATACTGTTCATACGTACGGTTACTGTTCATATATACGGTTACTATTCATACGGTCATTATTCATACGTACGGTCACTATTCATATGTACGATCACTATTCATACGTATGGTTACTATTTATACCAGAAATAGAGAATACAATCTGTAAAAGAGTACACCAGGTAAGTTCCCAGGAAAGAGTGGAGGGTCACACTGGACACACTTAAAAATCAGGTCTTTCCTTAGCCAGAACTTTCCTAGACATGTATTCTTCACAGTTTACATTCTATTTCGGTAATCAGATAATCAAAATAACATATAAACAGCTAAGGACAGTTTTTCTGATGTGGAAGATCAGCCAAAACCGCAACCACAGAGCATACTTAAGAAATTAACTTCTAAAATTTGAAAGACATAGAAAGGGCATAGTATCCTTACCTAAGCTGAAAAGGAAATGCCCAAAATCTCATAAGCCTAACATTGGAGTAAGAGAAACTTAAGGAGAGAAGAAGAGAAGTTGAAGGTGTGAGTTTAGAAGTGAAATGGAAGGACCTATTTATAGCAAAAGTCAAGGGTACTATTTGACACTATACACTAATAAAATATTCAATTTACTATTCATGAAAATGACATTTCTAATAATGTAGTTACTGTGCAAATAGCGGCAACGGCCGACAATTTTTCTGTTATTACTATTGAAAACTTAAAGGGAAAACTATCCTTTCACCTTAAACCTTTAAGTTTCTTTTCAAATCAGTCCTTTCAATTTAGTCCCTGAGGGTATTTTTACACATAAAACGTCATTTTCTCTTACAAACTTCTTTCTAGTTTTCTCTTATGACCAAACCACATCTAATACTTGACATTTCGATTGTATAAATGAACAGTATCGTATACGTAAATAGTATTATACGGGTGAATAGTACTGTATACTGAAATAGTAACAGTAGTTTGTAAACAAATATTTATATTTATTTTTCATGAGTATTACAAAAGTCAAAAAGTTAATTTTGAAGGAAGAAATATTTTCCGCTTCCATTTACAGTAATAAAAAGCGTCTTTTCTTTCTGGCATCCGATCACCTACTAAACCCCCCCCCCCCCCCCCCCTAAGACTTGAAAACCACGGAAAAGAAAAAAAGGAAGGCGTCTGCCATACTTCGGTTGAAATTAGAGAACCAAACACACGGAAGCATTTATACAGTCCGAGCAGTGACAAAAATAAAGCAGTAAACTTATAATTTGTATCAAAAAATTTGTAGGCACGTTATATTGATATATATATATATATATATGTCTATATATTCGTGTTCAAATTTCAAACTTAAAATATATCTCTATATATATAGCTTCTTCCTTCCACAGATAATCCGAGTATTACTTGTGTGAAAATGCATGTGGATTTGGAGTTCGGACGAATGCATGCACGGTTGTTCAAAGTAAGAACTACATGTGACAATGTGACTCTAATAAATTGACAGATAATGAATACAAATTATCTATACGATATGATCATCTTGCTATATATACGAGTAAGTGTAGAAATTTGACAAACTACTAAATATTCAGTGCATTTGAACTGTTGGTCTGTTGCGATTTTTTAATTCAATTTATTTTGATTTAAATTAGTTATTATTTAATATGCAAACAAATATCCAGATTCAAATGTGTTAGTATGACCCGAGTCTTAATTTAAGTGGCATTTTTTTTTAAACATAACTTTTAAGGAGTTTGGTGACTAAAGGTTCAATTCCTCTCGTCTCTTCTTCACTCTTTTTTTTTTTTGAGTTGTGCATACTTTGTAAAAAAAAAATGTTAATATGAAAAAAAAATTATTCTTTGAACTCAACAAGATTGGAAAAGTTTATTCTTATATGCTGGCACGTAATAGGCTAATAGTCTCCAAATTATATTAATTTCTTTTTAAGTTTTGACTATTCTCTTAATTCAAATACTATACTCTCTTAATATTTAAATACATATTATTATTCAATTTACTTTTTTGCTAAATAAATTAACTTTTTTCACAATATACGTAAGACTAAAATTTTATTCAGATTATAATGATAAAAGCAATTAAATGAGTTTATGTGAAACGCTAACATTATTATATAAGAGAAAAAGTGTGTTTTAGTCTTTGGATTAATTATTTAGTTCATATATAATGTCTTATATATTAAGGCAAATTATGTTTAGTCTTATTAGTGATTTGGTTGCTTTACTCTCATGTGAATGAGAGATCAGGATCAATTATAGATATTTAGAAGCTCTAATTTTTTGTTAATCATAATTTTTTTTATTTAGCTACGATTAAAGATTAATCGTGATGAACAAAAAATTAATACATCCAAATACTTATAATTAATCCATTTTCGTGTATGAGAGGTCCCTCTTAGAAAATGATAGGCCATATGTGAAACTAAAAATTTATGTAAAGTCAAGTATTTTAATTACTTTTTAAAAATGACAATTTAAAGTTACTTTGGAAATATAAAAGTTCTACCTTTGCCTTAATTTCTACTACGCAAATCGTAAAAATTGTACCTTTGATTCTGTATTTTGGGTGAACATTATTTTTAAACATACTAAATTGTTGCTTTTGCAATATAGTATAAGCACATGGACTAAATAGTATTGTTTTTATTTTTCCCTCTTCATGAACTATTTTAAATTTCATTTAAATCTTTCATCGAGTACATATTAACAACTTATAATCTTTTAAGATTACTTTGAATTTTATTTAAATCTTTGAATGATTAAATAATTAATATTATTTTTAAAATTTTTAGGGACTACTTAATTTGTATTTCATTAGATCTTTCAAGGACTATATATAGTATTATCTTTTTTACACATGTTAAAACAAGTCAGTATTCAATCGCAAAATAATGTATCATGTTAAGACTAAACTGTTGATTGTTAATATCTTTCAAAAACTGAATAATGTTTTATGATATCCTTAAAACAAAATAGTTAATTTATAAATATTTTTTTTTCATGGCTAGAAATAATTTTTTCTCTTATTTTAATATGATAATAAAATTATTATATAATTCTAATTTTAATAACAAAAAATATATTAAAAAGCAAAAATATACTTCATATTCATAATATTTAGCACTGGGAAAACGGGCCGCCCGGCCCTGTCCGTAACGGGCTAGGCCAAAACGGGCTTGGATTCTTATATCCAAGCACACCCATGTTAGCCCGCGGGCTAAGCTTTTTTTTTTTTAAATTTTTAATAATATAATATAAAATTAATTTAGTTAATGTTTTTGGGTAAAAATAAAAAATATATTAAGTAGAAAACAAAAAAAATAAGTTAATATATTCCAAAATTATATGTTTTCTAAAATTTTAGAATTTCTCCATTTCAAAATTGTATGTTAACTCATCCAAATCAATTATTTATGATAAATTTCAAAATGAATTGATGAGTTAAACAATTTAAACAAAAAAAATAAGTTAAGAATGGATGGATAAATTCTAAAATTGTAGGATAAATAAAAAATTTTAGGATAAATTCTAAAATTGTATAATATAAAACTATGAATTTATTGTAAATTTTTTTTTATAAAATACGGGCCGGCCCGTGGGGCCCACGGGCTAAACGGGCCAATTTTCTAATCTCCAAGCCCGCCCATATGCGAACGGGCCGGTCTTGGCCCGCGGGCCAAAGCCCGTTTTACCAGTGTTACTAATATTTATACTGATTTTCATTGATGCCCTTAAAGTTTGTTTTGGTCAAATATATCTTACATGTTTCAGTTTTTTGTCAAATATGTATTTTTTTTAACATTGTCAAATTAGTTAATAGAAAATGTTGACTGGGTTGCCTCGTGGCAAAAAAATCTACCACGTCAATTGTCACATGTACTCATAACCTAAAATTACAAAATACCTCTAATAATAATTAAAACACATGACAAGTGCTTTTTGTAATTTTAGGTTATGAATACACGTGGTAAATAACATGACAGATATTTTTGTCACTTAATAGCCCAATCAGTGTTTTCCGTTAACTAATTTGATAGTGTTAAAAAAAAGTCATATTTGACAAAAATTAAAATATGTAAGATATATTTGACTAAAAATATATTTCAAGAGTATAAATAAAAATTAGTGTAAATATTAGAAACATAAAATATATTTTTGTCTATATTAAAAGAAAACCAAGTGTAATTCTCAAAATAAGAGGAATGTCAATTGCAATTTAACCAAAAACGAAGGCAAGAAAATGTAATTTACTTTTTATTCTATTATGTTGGAAATACTTTTTTTTATTACTTTATTGTAACGAACCTTTTATATTTCCAATTTAAGAAGATGTGTTATTGGTGATCTGTACAATACACCAGACCCCAGCAGCCCGAGCCGACTGGATTTCTGGAACCACTCCTTCCCCCTCCTTCCTCTGATGCTTTTATTCTCGCTCTCGCCCAAACCCATCGAAGCCACACTCCCAAACCAGATCTCCTTCACGCTGACGAAACAGATCACACACACCCTCGGATTCTTCTCATGCTCACACTCGAACTGATTTCTGTAGGAAGAGAGAATATCCCCTCAACACGCACACACCGGGAAGAAAACAGAACACAGCAAACACTGACCAGAGGAGATTTCTTTGGAGGGAGAGATGAAGGAAATCAGACAGAGACGAAATAATCTCTCTATATTTCGAAAGCGCTGAAGATTTGGAAGAAAATCTCTGGTCACACCCAAGAGAGGCGTTGAAGATCGAGAAGAGCAGAGAGAGAAAGAGGCAATCAAGATAAACGAAGACAAGAAGAAAAACAGAGAAGCATTACCGCTCCTTCGTTTTTTATATTTGTTCTTTTCGGGAGGTGAAGTTTCTAATCTCGTCCTTCCTCTATCTTCAATTCCTTGAAGCTATAGTATAAGTTGTTGAGGTAGGTTGAAGGCATGGGGTTTTAGTTATAAAATTGCTCACTGAAAGTGCTGATCAGATGAACTTCTCTTCAGATATTATTGGGTTGGCTTTCCATTTTTGTGGATTGTTGCTTTAGCTCTATTTTTCGGTTCAGTAGATCAGTTTGTGCAATAAGCTAATTAGTAGTTTGCTATGAACTAATAAATTGATTGTTTATTTTAATAAACCTATTTTTTTAAATATTTTGTTGTTATTTTGAAGATATCAACGAGATAGTACTATCTTTTTCTTTTAATAAAAATTTAATATTAATTATTTTTTATAATTTATATTAATATATTAATTATAAAACTAATAATTAAAAGATTTCAAAAGTGTATATGTATTAATTTAATTCTTAAGACAAGAGAATAGTGTGAAGTTATTTATTATTTAAATTTTATAATTATTAATATAAAGCGAAATTGTAAATTTAAAGAACTTTTATTATTTCATTTAATTTTTGAAAATACAAAAATATTTGATTTTTCTTTAGAAGATAAATCAAACAAAAATTGACACAAGCAAAGATAATCACGGTGATGAAGTTATATTTTTGGTAACAAGATTAGGTTCCTGTTTCGCTGTTTGCCCTCATCTATCTTCTTGCGCCAGCAGGGAAAGGATGCTGATTTTTTTTTTTTTAAATAACCTGCGAATCTTTTGATGCACATCGAACGGCGAGTAAGCGGTCTTGTTCGACTAATAGGACTGAATCCAAAGGCATATTTTAAGGTGCTAATTATAAACTGAGAATTAGTAAAACAGCATCGGGGTAAGTCCACGGTAAGAAAAGCAAACGAAGAGTATCTCCGTAGTTTCTAGGGTGTCCACGGATCAAAAAATGATAACGTCTCAGTACAGTATTGGGACGGTTTCCCGAATAAGGACGAGGCGTACAGCCAAATGAGAGTTTCCCAAATCTCAAGGAATAAACATTACCTCACCCTTGGTTTCCGTTTCAGCTAAAAAAAGTTGATTGCATTCTACATTTCTATTTAGAGATCCTAATTTGTTTCCATCTCGTCACTTCTGAAACCTGCGATTTCTTCTTGTATTTTCTTGTCAGATTTTATGCGATGGTTTGGTTGAATGAAGCATTTTGTCAAGCACTTGGGATTCAGGGTTTCCGATGAAACTGGCTGCAGCCGCCATGGACGAGCGTCTTCTGAAGCTTGTTTCCGTACTCATTCTCTCACTTGCTGTAGTCACTTTTGGTGTCACAGACCCAAATGACGTTAAGATTCTTAACCAATTCAGAAAAGGCCTGGACAATCCGGAGCTTTTGCCGTGGCCTGTAGATGGCGGAGACCCATGTGGGAATCCTCCTTGGAAGTACATCTTCTGCAATGGAAACAGAGTTTCCCAGATTCAGACGAAGAACTTGAACTTGAGTGGTCCCCTGCCTCAGAATTTCAACCAGCTCCACATGCTCGAAAGATTAGGCCTTCAGAACAATAAACTGAACGGGCCTTTACCGTCTTTCAGTGGGTTAGCCAAGTTGCAACAAGCATTCTTGGATTACAATGACTTCGATTCCATTCCGGCTGATTTCTTTGACGGACTTGTGAGTCTGGAAGTTTTGGCATTGGATTATAATAATCTGAATGCCAGTACTGGGTGGCAATTCCCTCCTCAGTTGCAAGATTCGTCGCAATTAACCAATCTTTCCTGTATGAATTGCAATTTGGCTGGTCCATTGCCGAGTTTTCTGGGGAATTTGTCATCTCTGACCGTCTTGAAACTTTCAGGCAACAATTTAACTGGTGAAATTCCGGCAACTTTTAACAGCACAAATTTGCAGGTTCTATGGTTGAACAATCCGCAGGGTGACGGTCTCACAGGTCCTATTGATGTGGTGGCAACCATGACTTCACTCACGAGTCTGTGGCTTCACGGGAATAAGTTCACAGGGACCATTCCTAAGAACATTGGGGATTTAACTTCTCTCAAGGATCTCAATCTCAATGGTAACCAGCTCGTTGGCCTAGTTCCAGATGCTTTGGGTAAAATGAAATTGGACAGTCTGGATTTGAACAATAACCATCTAATGGGTCCAATTCCGAATTTCGCAGCTGCCAAAGTCACTTATGATTCAAATCCTTTTTGTCAATCCAAACCAGGGGTTCCTTGCTCCTTTGAAGTTATGGCACTCCTGGAATTTTTGGATGGTTTGAAGTATCCTTTAGTTCTTGTTAATTCGTGGTCTACTAATGACCCGTGTAATGGGCCATGGTTGGGACTAAAGTGTGATGCCACTGGAAAAGTGTCTATGATTAATTTGCCCAAATTCAATCTCAATGGTACTCTAAGTCCCTCAGTTGCAAATTTGGGTTCTCTTGTTGAGATCAGATTGGGAGGCAACCATTTGAGTGGTCAAATACCCAGTAATTGGACTAGCTTGAATTCTCTGACATTGTTGGATATCACTGACAATAACATTTCCCCTCCTCTGCCACATTTT
Organism: Biancaea sappan; assembly: GCA_037074585.1. Classification (NCBI taxonomy): domain Eukaryota; kingdom Viridiplantae; phylum Streptophyta; class Magnoliopsida; order Fabales; family Fabaceae; genus Biancaea; species Biancaea sappan. The sequence continues at coordinate 30,869,935 of CM073492.1, read as the reverse complement.
AGTAGCAAGTTAAAAGTTGTGACTGATGGGAACTCTCTATTAAATGGTAATGCAGAATCCCCTTCATCAGGGAACAGTCCATCATCTGGGAATTCCAAACCTTCACACGATACTCCATCATCCCCATCAACACGCACAAGTCCCAATTCCAACAGCACTTCTAGATCAAAAAATTCCAACAGAAAAATTTTATTTGCAATCGTAGCCCCTGTTGTAGGTGTTGCAGCTGCCGCTTCTCTGCTCATTCCCCTAATATATTGTTACAAGAGGAAAAAGGATAGCTTCCAGGCTCCAACTTCACTAGTAATCCACCCTAGAGATCCATCTGATTCAGACAATACGGTAAAGATTGCTGTTGCTAACAATACCTATGGAAGCATGTCCACTTTAACAAGGAGTGGGTCAGGAAGTAGAAACAGCAGTGGGATTGGGGAGTCTCATGTCATTGAAGCTGGAAATCTTGTGATATCAGTTCAAGTTCTTCGTAATGTGACGAAGAATTTTGCCCCAGAGAATGAGCTTGGCCGTGGCGGATTTGGGGTCGTATACAAGGGAGAATTGGATGATGGGACTAAAATAGCTGTAAAAAGGATGGAAGCTGCTATGATTAGTAATAAAGCTTTGAATGAATTCCAGTCTGAAATTGCTGTTCTATCAAAGGTTAGACACCGTCATCTAGTGTCTCTCCTGGGATACTCCATTGAAGGTAATGAGAGAATTCTAGTTTATGAGTACATGTCACAAGGGGCTCTCAGTCAGCATCTTTTCCATTGGAAGACCTTTAAATTGGAGCCCCTTTCTTGGAAGAGGAGGCTCAATATTGCCTTGGATGTTGCTAGAGGAATGGAGTATCTGCATAGTCTAGCTCACCAGAGCTTCATTCACAGAGATCTTAAGCCTTCTAATATTTTGCTTGGGGATGATTTTAGGGCAAAAGTCTCAGATTTCGGATTAGTAAAACTTGCTCCTGATGGTGAAAAATCTGTAGAAACCCGCCTTGCTGGGACCTTTGGATATTTGGCCCCGGAATATGCAGGTGACTATTTTTTAAAAATTCTTAAGATTACATATACTCCCGAAAGCATATATGGTTTCTAAAAGTTTCTTAGCTTTCTGTGAGGTGGGATTTCCTAGCGGAGCATTCTAGCAGAATGGATAGCCATTGAACTCATATTCGCCATATTGAGATTGAATTGGAATTGAGGCAAATGAAATAGCTAATTAAGATGGAATAAACTTTAATTTACTTTTATCATCTTTTAGAGTATGTTTCATGTGCAGTATAAGTGTTAAATGTGAAAAATATATGGCTGCTCTTCCAGAGCTAACTCATTAAATCAGTTGATTAATTTTTATAAACATTTTTAGGCAGTCTGATTAATACTGATATCTATTTATATGTGTGATTAACACTGATATCTATTTATATGTTTAGGCATTTAGACATTATACTAATTCTAGCTTTCATTTTCTGAAATGCTTCAGTGACAGGAAAAATCACAACAAAAGTAGATGTCTTTAGTTTTGGGGTTGTGCTAATGGAGCTGTTGACTGGGTTGATGGCACTTGATGAGGATAGACCTGAGGAAAGCCAATATTTGGTGGCATGGTTCTGGCATATAAAATCTGATGAGGAGAAATTTATGGCTGCTATTGATCCATCCCTTGACAAAAAGGAAGAAATTTTTGAAAGCATATCTGTTGTTGCGGAGCTAGCTGGGCACTGCACTGCAAGAGAACCTAACCAACGACCAGATATGGGCCATGCAGTGAATGTCCTGGCCCCTCTTGTTGAAAAATGGAAACCCTTTGATGACGACACCGAGGAGTATTCTGGTATTGATTATAGCCTTCCCCTCAATCAGATGGTGAAGGGCTGGCAAGAGGCAGAAGGAAAGGATTTGAGCTATATGGACCTGGAAGACAGTAAGGGTAGCATCCCAGCAAGGCCTACTGGATTTGCAGATTCTTTTACTTCTGCTGATGGTCGCTAAAACAAGCGGTTTGTTCCTTTTTTCTTTTCTTTCTTTCTAGTACGTAGTTGTAGATAGCATGCTTTTCTATGTGTCTAAAATTGCCACGTCAATTGTCTAGTACCAGTGGGTTTAAAGGTCGATTTCAACTGGAGATTTCTTATGCTTTAGAAATCTCTCTTGTATGCTTTGTACGTTTAACTACGAGATGCTTAAGTGTTCATGCTTGTAGATAGCCTGCCATGATCAATGAGTGTTTACCATTTGTTCATTCATTAACGCTTTTTGTTCCTTTGTCATGTGAAGTGGTTTGGGTAAGATGGAGATTCTCATGTGTTGGTGATTGAAATAAGGCCCACAAGTTTTGGCTTCTGAAAGTGGTTGTTACCAAAATTCGGAAAATTTCCCGATACTCTTTCACCATTACTGGCTTCTTTTTTAATGCATCAGTTAGGCTCTGAGCTTCAGGTTTTCACTGTTTTGTTTAGCTAAACTGGTTTCTCTATGAAACCTTGGGAATAACAATGCCTTATCCTGTACGATCAATTACGCAACAAAATTTTGAGATATTGTTTGCTGAGGGGTTCAATTTCGGCTCTTTCATTCAATAGGATTTCATTTGAGATTATTTCGTTCATGAAACATCAGTTTTGGCCTGCAATGTCTCATTCTAAGTCCTGCAGATTCTCCAATTTGCTGATCCAATTGATTTGGCCATGAGATAATGTCAGGTTACTTTTGGTTTGAAATGTTCTCAACGCAGGCAGAAAGGGAATAAATGAATATTCGATTTATGAAGACATGAAGAAAATCGTAAATAAAGTACCTATTTTTTGGAGAGGCATATTGTGGGGAGTGAGTTAGTAGGGCATTAAGAGAAGTAGACCCCAAATTGAAGCCATCCAGCTATTTCGTTGGGAGTTGATGATTACTGACTAAACATCACATGGCGTCACTGGGATATTCACGGTTCTGTGAGATGTGAAAGCCACTATCAAATCATTATTTAGCGCATGGCAAACCAACCCACATGCTCTGAATCAGCATGTGTTGGCATCTGTGATTCGTTTTCATTATTCGGTCCATAAGGCACGAACCTCAATCCATGTAATTGCCAATTGGCAACAACCTCTATAAATCAGCCACATGCCAATTTCAGACACAGCTCCCACAATCTTTGGCACGTTCCCTAATGGTATCAAACTGGTAACGTCACTCTGATTAAATTGGTATATTCCTCCATTATCAATTTATTAAGGACTTCACTTATCATTTTGTTTCTTTAATTTTGTTTCGTCTTTTACATTCATTTGTTAACTTCATTTTATTTTAATTTGATCTTTTAATTTGAAGCTTACTTTGATCCTATAATTTTATTTTATTTTAATTTAATCTTTTAACTTTATCTTAAGTTTCACTTTGGCCCTTAATTTTGTTGTTACATTTTAGTCCCCTTAACTATGATTTTCTTCCCGTCAAATTTATTATGTTCCAATATGATCCTATAACTTAATAAAATTAAGAGACTAAAGTTAAACCTAAAGTTATAGACCAAATTGAAATATAAGATATAGTTAAGGAACCAAATTGGAATAAAATAAAATTAAGGGATCAAAGTAAAACTTGAAGTAAAGTTAAATTATCAAATTAAAATAAAATTAAATTGAGAAATGAAAAGAAAATCTAAAACAAAATTAAGGGAAGTAATGATATCTTAGCCATTACAATTTATTCTCTTCCCTGTCAAACTTAATGTAAAAAAATCTTGATCGATAAAGAGTACCGTCTTTTGCTTTTTGGGATCAACTGAAAAGAATTAAAAAAAAAATTCATATGATGTCCTGGAATAAATTATGTCAACTCAAAGAAATTTGAAATTCCAGATCTCAAGGCATGACATAATACTACTGACGGAAAATTATTAAAAAAAAATGTAATTTACATCATGTTATCTGTGTAAAATTTTTTTATCAATTCTAGAACTTAACAAATAACTCTCACAAACTTTTATCTTGTGTGATCTAACTCTTTTATTAGAAAAATTATTAATTTAATTAACGATTAATATTGATGGAAATTAAATGACGTGGCTCAAAATATACATGCCAACAAATGATATAGTAAAAATAATGTCATGTCAAAATTAACTGATCTGTGGAACCAAACCTGACTCACTCTTTTTCTCTATCCGACCGATTCTGAGAGCCAGGATGATTGTTGCTCTGCGTTGCCATTCGACTGCTTCTGCATCATGTGGAGTGAGAGAGAAGACTCAAGGCAGATTCTTTTGGTTTTGAACTTCCAAGTTTCATTCAGATCTTCTCCTAGTGGCATCGTCGCCCTCACTCCTTTTTCCCCTAAAATGCCATCATAGTTTTGTTCTTCCTTCATTGTCCAACCCATCCCTCACCCTCACCCTCACAGTCACAATCTTGCTGGTCTCCTCTTGGATAGGACAACATATGCACAACTCCCCATCGCTCTATTACTGTCCAACGCGCACACACACCAACACCTCTATTATGGTTCGAAGTTCACAGGGAAGACTTCCCCTTCCTCTCTGGTTTTGCTGGTCACGAGAAAAACCACACACGCCTAGTCTTTTCCACATATGGATCAATGTGACATGGCATTTTTTTGTCATATTATCTGCTGACATGTATATTTTGAACTGACATGGCGATCATTTAATCCTAGTCAACAGTGGCGGAGCCACGTTGAAGTCAGGGGGTGCAGCTGCACCCCCTGAAATTTAAAAAGTGCCATGAAAATTTTTTTTTTTTTCATTTTGCCCCCCCTCCTTATTTTTTTTTGAACCCCCTTAATATTTTTTGAACCTCTTCAGTGACTCAATCCCACTCTGCTGCTCACAGTCACAAGACCCCCACTCTCTAGAATCACAAATTTTTTTCTTGAAGATGGTTAATTTCTCATTTCATTGTTAGGGACCTCTTTGTAAAAGTTTGAAATTTAGAGTTTTTGTACATAGGTCTAGTTCTATTAAATTGGTTAATTGATTATGTAATTAGAATCATGAGTAACATATTTATAAAGTCAATTTCATGAAATTTTTTCTTGATGATAGTTAATTTCTCATTTCTTTGTAGGGACCTCTTTGTAAAAGTTTAAAATTTGGAGGTTTTGTATGTAAGCCTAATTCTATCACATTGGTTGATTGATTATACAATTAGAATCATGAGTAACATATTTGTGAATTCAATTTCATGAAATTTTTTCTTGATAATGGTTAATTTATCATTCTATTATTAGGGACCTCTTTGTAAAAACTTGAAATTTGAAGTTTTTGTACATAAGTCTAATTCTATCAAATTGATTGATTGATTATACAATTATGATCATGAGTAATATATTTGTAAAGTCAATTTTATGAAATTTTTTTATAATGGTTAATTTATCATTCCATTATTAAGGACCTTTTTGTAAAAGTTTGAAATTTGTAATTTTTGTACGTAGATCTAATTATATCAAATTAGTTGATTGATTATATAATTAAGATTCAAAAGAAGAACACTTTTTTTGTAATGAAAATATTTTTTAAGAGGATTACTATCAAATGAGCAATAAATTAAAATTAATTTAGAAAATTACTATCAGATCCAAAAAAAAAAAAGAATGAAAATTTTGCCCCCCCTAACCCAGGGGTCTTGGATACGCCACTGCTAGTCAACATTAATCGTTAATCAAACTAACAATTATTTTAACAGAATAGATAAAATGTAAGAAATGAAAAGTTCATCAGAATTATTTATTAAATTTTAAAATTTATGAAAGTTTTCTACACATTAATAAAATTTTATGGGAATAAAGTGCATTATTAAGTTTTGAGAAGCAAATATGCGAGTGCGGCGCCTCTGTAGTGTGCGTACCAACTACACTATATAGTTGGCGCGTACACTGTCCGATTGATGGAAATCATGTGTTCCGTGTCGGCGTCATTATAGTGAAAATTTGAGGACTCAAAATGCACCTTTTAGATTAAGTGAAATGTTGCGTTCCGCGTCCCTTCCTCGACTTAAAATCCTGGCCATCCAAGCTCACGTCCCCATGTGGTATCTTTCTACTCGGCCAGCCTTTCTTCTTGCTATAGCAGATGTGGGAATGATGGAAAATTGTACATTTTCGTGAAAGTGCAGTACATTTTCGTGAGCTGAAATATATGTGTTTCTGTGTTGGTTGCTAAGTGAGTATTTAGCAGGGACTCTTAGGATATAAGAGTGAGTGTAGCTTCATTCCTTGCCATCTTAGTGATGAACCCGAGAGAGAAACATTGAGTGCAGCAAAATCGTGAGTGCCTTCCCTGTTTTTTGCAGAAAATATGAGAAAGAGAATGAGAGAAACTGTGAGCATTTTTTTGCTATAGAGAACCAAAGAAGAAGCAACTGGTGTGTGCCCTTTTTTTGCAGCAAGAACCCGTGAATTTCCTTGAGTAATTAGTGCAGACTGAGAGCCACAAAGTTTCTCTATTTTTTGCACCAAAAACAGAGCAAAATCGAGAGCTAAACAAGTGAACTTCACACCTAGTTTTCTAACACAAATCATACACAGAAAAGGATTGTTGGCCGAGAGATTCACATGCCACTTTCCTTCTTTTTGCATTTCCATATTCACTCTTTCTTTTTCTTTTTCCCATTTCCGGCACCTTCCTTTATCAGTGTCCTCATCCTCTTGCCTTCAAAATGGAAGGCACACATCTGCTATAGCAAGAAGAAAGGCTGGCCGAGAAGAAAGATACCACATGAGCACATGAGCTTGGATGACCAGGATTTCAAGTTGAGGGAGGGACATGGAGCGCAACGTTTCACTTAGTTGACAAGGTGTGTTTTGAGTCTTCAAATTTGCACTATAACAACACCACGTTGAGGGATGCGGAACGCACGATCTCTTTCAATTGGACGGTGTACATGCCAACTACAGAGTGTAGTTGGCACGCACACTGCAGAGGCGCCGCACTCCAAATATGCCAGGTCTAAATGGCTAATTTGGATGATATTTTAAAATGTCTTAAATGCACCACCCTTTTATAATATATTTCGCTCTACTCATTTAAATTTCCCCAAATTGCACTGGATTCCCCTGGTCTGGTAGTTCTATTAGCTTGGAAGGATCTACTCCATATCCCTTTAATTTAAACCATGCGTGCAAGATTCGACAAAAGTAAGTAATCTTATTAATCATTAATTCATGTGATTTGGATGCTTTGTCTTCACTAGATACGGACCTATTAAGGAAATTATTCAATGGTCTGCGTCAAAAGAAAGAACTGATAAGTTAATTTGGTAAAGATCTATTACGTATATATAACATAAAAGATGATTGTCACTTGTTACGGGATAGTGATCCATGTAACAATTCAAATCTTCTTGATTGAGTTTCCATTTAGAAAATGAAGATCATATTATTGCCTAACAGCTGGATCACACAGACTATGTCCCTTGTTCTTGGAGGAACTACAAGAATAAGCAGAGGAAGGTCTCTGTTGCTACATGATTTCATGAAGTTTTTGGCAGGAAAGATTCTTGAAACTGAACTGCTAGTTTTAGAAGGTTTCGTGGTCTTTTGTCCTTTTTGGTTGGGAATGTTGTTCCTTCTTGCTGAATTGAGATAATAATAAGCCCCATCATGGTCAAGGAAAGTACTATATGGAAGGGTGTTCAAATTATCAACCATAAATTTCAGCATATTTCTTTCTGTATACTGATGGGGTTATAAATATTTTAGGTGATGACATGAAGATTGTGATAATTTAGGGAGTAAAAAATGTTGTGTTTTAAATTGTCTGTATAAAAATTATTATTATGTTACAATTATGAGGATTGCATGTAATTGTTTTTAAAAAAATCTAAAAAACTATTTTTTTAAAATTTTGTTGCAGAGGGATTGAACTTGTAAGTGGATATTTAAAACAAAATGTTCCAAATAGGGGCAAGAATAGGACGAATTTGGTTGGTTTGTTCCACTAATCATCCTAATGGTTAATTAGAGTGAGAAAAATATCATTCCAAATCGATTAATTCATTTTTGTTAAGTAAAAAAGTTATCGATTCAAAATTTCAAATGAATCGACTTTGAATAATCAAATTGAGTTGAGACAATATTTTACAAACATATAAATAATATATGTAATTTAAAACTTTAAACTAAATTAAATTGGCTAAACATTTTTACATAAAATTTCATCAGCATAACTTTTCATAAATTTCACCATCATAAATCCACCAACCTGCCCTAATCCAACCAAAATAATACTCTTTTTTTAAACAAAAAATTCGGCCATGTTTTAATAAATTAAAAGGTTATGCACTTGCTTAATTCCAAACAGTCTGGACAATGAACAATAATTACAGCAGTACTCTAACATCACTTCTTTCCGATTGAACTTCATCACCTACCACAATTAATTCTACTCTTTCACTGAAATAAGTAATCTACAGTATCGATACCTTATTGTTAGTGGGATATTACTCCAGAGAGCTCAAGCTCTCTGGAGCTCAACTGTTCAATGGCCCATTGAGATGTGTGTTAATCTTTTTCTTTTATTATCTGATTACTAATGACAAAAAAAATTTGTGATGTGGGAGGCCGAGTTTTAAAGAGCTCAACCTCTCCACATCCTTTCCCTTGTTAGTGGAAAAAAGGTAGCCATCGCTACAGCTTCAAATAAGGGGTAAGCCTTTCACCGTCACCATCAGAACCACATTTCTATTCACAGCACCACGTCTTCAACTATCAGTATCAACTTCAATCCAGTGATTCACTGTTAGAACCTGAAATGCATTAGATAAACATTCGAGTAAATCCATAAAAAGCAATAACATAGTGGAGACGTTGGTTACTCAGGTATTACATTTTTTTTATATACTGATATATTGGACACTGTAGTGTAGTATTAAGGCATAAGGTAACATGATATCTAAAATTCTCAGGTCTACTAAAATTTAAAGATGAGATCCCTGTAATTTTTAGGTGATAAAGTATATGTTTGACAGCATGTGGTGTTTACGCAGACCACGGTTCAAGAGGCTTAAACCACGTTTACATTGAAACTGGGATGTTTGGCAGTCTGCTTTCCAGCCACGTTTTACTCTGCAACCACGTTTTAATGTAGGCTGAATAATTCATTTTCGCTTGTACCCTTTCTACCCTCTCTTGGTCCTCACTCTTACTTTCTTTGGTTCATTCAACTTTGCTCTGTATCTCTCTTCCCGCTCTCCCTGCTCATATGAAGTAAGTGTATTAACCCCCCCTCTCTCTCTCTCTCTCGTGGTTCATAACTTCAGTATTTTTATTATGTAATCATTTTTGAAGATTCTGAATTTTAATTTATGTTGAAGTTGATTCCCATTTGATATCTGTCTCTCTCTCTCTCTCGTGGTTCATATTGGTGTTTGATGCTTTTTTGCCAGAGAAAGCAATGAAAAAATATTGGTCCCTCTAACTTCAGTATTCTTATTATATAATCATTTTTGAAGATTTTGAATCTTAATTTATGTTGAAATTGATTCCCATTTGATATGTACATATATATATATATATAGATTGTTCTCTCTCTGGTTCATATTGGTGTTTGATGCTTTTTTGCCAGAGAAAGCAATGAAAAATATTGGTCCCTCTAACTTCAGTATTCTTATTTGATATTTACATATAATGTAATCATTTTTTAAGATTCTGAATTTTAATTTATGTTGAAGTTGATTCCCATCTGACATATACATATATATATATATATATATATATATATATATATATAGATTGTGATTTTGATTAGGATATATAGTTGGTCCCCCTAACTTCAGTATTCGGATCTCTCTCTCTCTCTCTCTCTTAACTCTGTTTTTAACTTTAATACTCTATTTTTGGCACCAAAAACAGAGGCTACAGAGGCTGTTATAATGGGATTTTTTTCACTGTTGCTGATGCTATGGGATTACCTTCTCCCAAGGATATTTTTGTTAGTTTTAATTTTGGGCTCTAGCTTCGCTTGGAATACCCAGAGTAATTTTTAACTTTAATATTCAATGAAAGCTTAATAAAGACGAGTCATTTGTTTTCAATCTCTCTCTCTCTACTTGCTCGATGAAGACGACGAAAGTTTGTTGGACAATTAGCTTTTATTGAATATTAAAGTTAAAAAAGTTAATAATTTAGTAATTGTTTATTAATAAAAAAAGTCAACAAAAACCACAGTAAATAAATTAAAAAATTTGGACGAGTCAATTTTCACAAAAAAACAAAATATATTTTCAACTAGATATTCAAATAAAATAACAAAAGAATTTATATTAAACAAAGAATAAAATAAAAAATTTTACTAGAGACCTAAAAGAATAAATAAAAAAGTTTTGGGTAAATAGTATAATTAAAACAAAACTGATTTAAATTATTAATTTATTTTATTTTAAATAATGAATAATTCGTTTTCTTTGAATTATTAATTTATTTTTTTAAAATTTAATTATAATGAATACTTAATTATTTTTGTTTAAAACTTAATTATTAATAAAAATTAATCAATAATTTATTTGTAATTAAAAATTTATTAACACTTTAATTATAATTATTATTAAAACTTTAACTATAAAACTCAAATTATACATCTAAAATATCATGGTGTATCAAAAAATAAAATATAAAATTTGTTTTTTCTAATAATTATATATTTCAAACTACGTTTGTACACCAACATTCAAACATCATGTCCTACATTAAACTACATTCATTTGCTCCAAACTACGTTTGCATAAATCTCTACTAAACATAAATCACGTTCATTCAAACTTAAATTTTCTCCAACTACGTTTAATCAAAATTAGTTTACCCCACCCACATTTGCCCACCAAACTACTAAATACAACCAAAATAGTATAAGATGGTGACATTTTGTGCCTCTTGATATCTTGGCTGCCACAAAGGTGTGAATACCGATATATCAAACAAACATCTAAAATAACCAACATGAAGATGACAAAATATGAAAATGAAAGGGATCCAATTACCTAGATAATTCTTCCATTCACAACTCTACATAATTATACAAGGGAATCCATCTACCTAAAACTTTTCCCGTCAAATTTAGATGAAGCTATCTAACCTTTGTGTAACTTGTGAGTGCAATAATTGCTTAGGTAGCATTATCCTAAGATAAAAATACTACCATATGTAGCATAATAATGCTTCATTCACTGACAACTTCTCAATAACATTTGACCGATATTTTCTATGAAACAAGAAGCTCATCATGTCCTCTGCTTTAATACTTCTCAGATTTTGTTTTGTGACACTAACCAGTAAGAAGTATCGGTCCCAAACTTCCCAGCAACAAGAGAATAACATTTTAAGGAATCATGTCAAGAAAGAAGATGCTGCCACTCTAATGATCTTGCACAAGCAGCAGTGTATTGATCAAATTGTAAACTTGCTCCTTGTGGTTTTAGATGTACTGGGGTGCTGGGCTTACCAACATTCACTAGCAGATAAAGTCACACTTCCTCAGAACAGCAGCCAACATGATAAGCCTGAGTAATATCTGAGTTCTGGTCCTTTGAGATGAGGGATGACAAAATTTTTGAAAAGGAAAACTGCCAGTAGGGACGGTGGACTGGAGGTAACAGTAAAGTTGATTGTTTATCCATAGCAAGTAGCCGTGAACACTTACTGCAGAACCAAGTAAGTTTCATAATTCTGTTAACTGATATAGAAATCAAAGGATTTGGTAACTGTGATACAAACCTGCAAGATCTTGTAAATAGAGTCTGATAGCTGCAAATCCAGTGCTACAACAAAAAAGCCAGGAAGGTAAGAAAACCTCATTCATGTAGGAAAAGCTACTGACCAAAATAAGCAACATGGTAAAGACATTGTAAAAGAAAGATAATTTAAGTACCAATAAGCAATACAAGGATGTTTCAGGTTGGTTTCCAAGGAAATATGGTAGAGCTGTAGCTGCATAATCCTGCAGCAGGAGAACAGATAAACTATAACCAGAGACTCCACTAGAATTACTTGACTATGAAGTTGGCAACAAAAATCATTACCGTGATATGTCTATACACATGATAAATCGAATGACCCCTTGCATGCACATAACTTCCACCCTGTTGAAGATTGTGAACAGTTAAATGACAACCATAAAATATTAGAACATATGGATGTAACTTTCATGTCATTTATTTATATAGACTTTCTCATAAGCCAGATGCATGACAAGAGGCTGAAGAATTGAAAAACTTTCTGATGGAGTTAAACAGAAACTGTTACAACTTTTGCGATGGCCATGAGTCCATAGTGAAACCGTGTTGGTTATTATGAAAACGATCCAAGAAGTGAGGCTGTGAGGGTTTTAATAAGTCGGGAGGCTCTTGTAGACAACCTTGGTCTCAATCTGAATGTGAAGTACTGCAATAATTGAATTTGGTATGGGGTTTATTCTAGCTTGATTAACTACAACAAAGGTGTTATTTTCAAATCAAGGCAGCGGTCAGCCATCTTACTCCTATAGCATTCTAGTTTCTGCCTTAATCTTTAAAATATGGCCATTAATGAAGTACATTAAGAATATGAGGAAGAACAACTTCGCAATTTACCTTCCATAAGAAAAACAAGGCAGTTGATTATCTCCCACATATGTAATAATAATGGCTTCATGAGTGGGAAATCAAATATTTTTAAAATATAGCATGGAGCATTGATAGGGGGATGAAGAACTCATTGTCATCTAAAAAGGTTGAATCATGTAAAGCAGCCAAACAAACAGCTCATACCATACAATAAACATTCTTAAAAGAAAAAAGTAATAAGGACAAATGTCATAATAATGTTTTCAAGTATACCTCATCAGGAGAAAAGAAAGCTATAGCATCAGGATCTATGGAGCCAGCAGGGTGCAACGATACAACAGCTCTGAAGACAGAAGGAAATAGCAGCTCTATTACAGCAACTTTGTCTGCTCCAACAGCTCCAAATGATCCTGGCCTTAGTTTATTTGAACCGTGAAAACTATGTTCTACAGTACTCTCATTTGTTGAAGAGGACAGTGAAGAAGATCTCTTCAACCAGTCCAGGCGTTCAAAAGTTAAAATTTCCAAATTTGGCACTTCCTTTTCCAAACGTTTTAGAACATCTGGTAATGCTCTAAGATTACTAATTTCATCCTTATAATCCATTGTAATTTCTTCAGAACCACAATGTTTCTTTGAAGCTGTTTCATTATTTTGAAGTCCATCATCAAGATGAGGGAAGAATCGCCTTTTCTGATCAGTGAAGGCCTTGAGAGCCAACCTGAAATCATTCAGAAGCCTAAGTGAACAATCAGTGTTGCATGAATCAGTGCCCAAGAGCCTTAACTCAAGTGGCACCTCCCCTAGACATAAGCTCTAGGGGATCTTGATGGTTGGGGGTTTGATCTCTCCCACGCCCCTTTTGTAACCAACAAAAATGTTGCATGAATCAGTGGCACTGGAAGCATTGTTTATTGAATTGCCTTGATAAAAAATGGAGCATCAAAAGGTTACCATGGAAACTGTGTTATATGGCTAATAATTTAGACTTAGTCAATGCTAGATTTTGAAACTGAAATCTTATATAAATGAACTGTAGTGAAAAGTAAGACAAAACAATCATAGCCTTGCTTGCTTCTACCATAAACTAACATACTCAAATTTAGAGTATTGTATTACTACACAGCTTAGGTATCAGGCAGCTGTTCTGGCTTCATCACTTGGCTGATGCTCACGGCATGTATACCTGTCTCCCATTGTGGCCATAATAAAATTTGAAGACCCAAGATATTCACTTAAATATGCCACAGATCTTCAGACGCTTTCCACTAGACAAAGGTCCCCGGCATTGCAGTCCCACACCACATTCACATTCAAATTTATTCATTTAACTTTACTCCTTGTTTGCAAACCGTGCTACTAACAATTTACCTTTTTATGAGAAAAAAATAATAAAACACGCTACTACGATATGATAATTAAATATCTTTCATAATTAAGAAACAGTTTGGCAGTTAGTAACCAATAAATGCTGAAAGGGATTTTTGAAATTCAGGCAGCGCTGATAGAGAATCAATTGCAATCAAACGAACCTAGTCCTGTCAACTGCGGATGCACCAGCTTGTCCTGCAAGCTGTCGTTTCCAAGCATATGCAACCACAGCGCCGTCCGGACAAACCAAAGGCATATGCAGACCCCAAGAATTACTTCGCGATCGAAGTGATTCATTAAGAACCCCAGAATCTTCTAGCTGCCTTCCTAGCAACCCAAAATCACATAAAGATGCATAAGCACAAATTGTCGATAAAGGCAGACAACGTTAAAGCAACACTAAAAAGTATGAACCCTAATCTTGAAAGCAAGGAAACGAAGATCAACAAAATTGATCCCTAAACAAAACTTAGTATCCAAATGGCAGAAAAGGGGTACCAAGGGAACTAAGGTCTTGAAGATGCTGACGCATAGAAGCATCTTCTTTGCGGAACAACTGCAACGGCTTGGTGCTTTGATGAGGCTGTGCGGCGATGAAGAGAGCTTCAAGAAGACGGTCGGCCCCAATTCTGATATCTGCTATGATTCGGGCAGCTTGGCCCAGCCTATCCATTGCTAGCGCCACCTGCTTCGGCGGAGCCTCCTCCGAGGGACTTCCGGATGAAGGAGCAGTGGAGGTTGGAACAACCGCCGACGTCGCCGGCTGAGAGTGTTGCATTTGCGTAGTTTGCCTGGGAGCGATCTCACAATCTCAGCTGCAGGGGTGGGAGTTGATTTCGATTTGATTGCTGATGTCGGGTCCGGATGGCGTTATTCGAATGCTCCGATTTATGACTACAGTGCTCGGCCCGTAAATTTTTTTTAACATAAAATATCAAAATATTTTATCATATTTAAAAAATCAATTATTATATTTTAAAAGTAAATATGAAAATAATAAATTTAAAATATTATTTTAGATATATTTAAAAAAATTTATTTAATTTATCTTATGATATATATTTGAAAACATTTATAAAAATAACTTATATAAAATTTATTTTTATTAATTTTTTAATTAAAATAATTTATATATAAGTATTTAAATAAATTATTTATTTATATAGGACTTTAATATATTTTTTTCTCCTCCAAAGAATTACCTCACTTATTTTTTTCAAAAAAAAAATTGGTGAGTCTATCCGACAAAGTTAAAAAATTAGGACTTGTTTGGTTTGAGCATTTCCTGTTTTCATTTTCACTGAAAATAAAAAATAAACTTAAAAATACGTTTGATTATGTTAACTGAAAACGTTTTCTTGAAAATATTTCTTAAAATAAACCTAAATCTAAAAATATAAAAAAAATATTTTCAATATTTCAGTAAATATATTTCAACAAATAAAGATTGAAAATAAAAACAAACCAAACACAAAACCCGTGTTTTTTTTTGGCTTCCCGCTAATCCGAGAGCTGCCAAACGAACCCTTTCAGAAGCTTTACTATACGCCCGCCGCTTCTTCGTCTCCAGCATCCAGAAATCAAAAGGGTCTCCTTCTCTTCAATCACAGTCAGAGATACTTCCTTCATCTCTTTCTATCACCAACTGTGACGAAGACTGATGAGAACTAGAAAGGCTTAGGCTATATTCAATTGCTATGTACATATTTGTTTCCTCTGTGTAAACTGTTTTAGAGCCTCTTTTAATTGATCCTTTTGGGTATTTTCAGGGCATAATTGACTGGAAAATATGACTCGTTCTAAAGCACCCTCAAAGAAAAAGCATGGCGTGGACTTCAAGGTTACACATTAGCACAATTTTTTCTTCCAAGTATACCTGCATATGTCACTGTATCTGTAAGTATTAAAATTCTTTGAACGCTTATTTGAGAATTTTCAGAAAATAAGGCGAAAGATAGGGAGGAAACTGCCACCACCTAAGAATGCTACAAATACTGAAATTAAATCCAAAGGTACTACATTCTTTTAACTGCGCATTTTGTCTAGGTTTCATCATTGACATGGTTGTTTACTGGTTTCATAACCTATTCAATCTTAAATATGTTCTTTTACTTCGAAGTATGAAATCTTCCTTTTTAGTTCTTCAAATTCTACGGACTTTAAGTGAACTGGTTCTGTGAGCAAAAGTATACTGAATGACTTTAAATATGCTCTTTTACTTTGAAGACTGAAATCTTCTTTTTTTGGTTCTTCAAATTCTAAATGACTTCACATGAACTGGTTCTATGAGCAAAAGTATACTAACACATTACTGGCAGCAATTGTTTTACCGGAGCAGAGCTTGGCATCAGAGAAGGCAGGTCTAGCAGTAAACAGGAAAGGTTTAACTTTAAAAGAACTCCTTCAGCAAACTTCACATCACAACCCAAAAGTTCGTAGAGGTATATCTTTTTTATTATGTCATGTCATTAAGATAATTGCCTCTTAATGTAGACAACGTTACTAATTCTCAGCAAAACAAATAGCATATGTTTGAAACCAAGAAGATGTTAAAAAAACTGATATCAAATATTTATTTGCAATAAACTAAGTTGAACAGAAGTTTTCAACTCAATAGAGGTTATTTTAGTGGGATACGAAACCCAGTGATTTCCATAGGTAACTTTAAAAAACATATATTTCCTCTAGAGCAGGCCACAATTGGATATAGAAATTTGGAAAATGATGATAGATATTCCAGGTAGAGGGGTTTTCTTAACATTTAGTAAATATTATTGCAGTATTAATCATTTAAAAATCTGTGAAAGTAAATTGTGAGTTAATACCTTTTTTGGGGATATTAGAAAATTTACTCAAATAACTCACAATGATTGCTGCATGTGCGCAAATTCCCAACATACTTTTATGCTTTTTGAACTGCTGTGATGTTATATCTTATTTCTTATCTTTTCTTATTTTAATTGAGCTATTGAAGCATTCTACTTTTCATTTATATAATGTGATCCTCAATGCTAATTTAATCTATTCCTTCCCCCCCCCCCCTCCAAAAAAAAAAAAAAATGAAGGTGCATTGGCGGGTATTAAGGACTTGTTCATCAAATATCCAATGGAATTGAAGTCACACAAGTATGCTGTTGTTGAAAAACTTCGTGAGCGCATTGATGATGATGTTAAAGTGGTTCGAGATTCATTGTATGATCTCTTTAAGCTAGTGATTTTGCCTGGCTGTAAAGAGGTATTTTCTATTTGATCTCCTTTGCCAATTTTTCTTTCTCATTGAAATTGAAGCATGATAACTGTTTATAAGAATAAAATATTTTAACCTTGTATATGTATTGAAAAACGGTGGAAAGGCAATTATTTTGTCTGTCAAAACATCTTAAAACAAGATATCTTAAAGAGTGATGTGCATCTCATGTACTTATTTGGATTAGTCTCTTTCGCTGTTCTCATTAGTTTTGGTTCTACGGCTTTAATTTTTCTTTTTTTTAACCTTGATTCATCTTTTAATCATTATATCTAATGCTATGGTACAATAATTCATTTTTGCAATTGATTTATTGTATCTATGATGTTTGTTTCTTATTATATTTTTGTAGGATAATCAAGAGCTGGTTATTTCTCTGTTGATGGCCTACATTTTTAATGCAATGACACATTTAGCAATTGACATTCGGCTCAAAGCTTTTGAATTCTTGGACCTTGTTCTTCAGTTTTTTCCGTCTTCCTTATCTTCATATGCCGAAAAGGTGGAATCATCTGTCCATGTTGTGTCTTTCTATAAAAGATACATTGTACTCTTTTTTAATTTTTGAGAAGGGAATGTAGAGATCATTGACTCTACTGTATCTGCAGTGAGCTCCTTTCATTTTGCTGATGCTCTTGTAGTCAAATATTGATTTCTGCATCCATCTATTCGTTTCATTAGGGACCTTTTTATTTTTTAGTGTATTGACATCGCTTATGTCATTAAACATTTTCATGAAAGAGCTTTGTGTGTTAGAATCATTTGCTCCCCTCACATATTGCCAAGAAAAAGAATAAAGAAGTTGATGCATGAAATTCCTCATTTTGAAGAAAGCTTAAAATTGATTCCAGGGCCTCTTTTATTATCTTCTTTTCAGTTTTCAAC
The DNA here is from genome assembly GCA_037074585.1 of Biancaea sappan. Classification (NCBI taxonomy): domain Eukaryota; kingdom Viridiplantae; phylum Streptophyta; class Magnoliopsida; order Fabales; family Fabaceae; genus Biancaea; species Biancaea sappan. Next base: position 30,851,885 of record CM073492.1, on the reverse strand, counting down.
ATTTGTGGTGGAGGAGAGGAAGTGGAATTTTATTGAAGTTTTATTTGAACATGGATTTCTGTATCAAATTTGGACATTTGAAGTAGCTTTGTTGGGGCTTTACATTCACTGTTTTATTGGTTGTGTGATAACAGATTTTCCAGAATTATGAGGATATTCTGAGGAAGAACCAGTACTATTTACAGGACAAAGGTAAACTAAAGGTTGCACTTGTTGGGTTGGTTCACTGCTTGTCACTCTTGCCATGGAATAAAGGAGAAACTGATTTGCATGATAAGGTATTTTGTTTTTTATTGATATTGAACTTGTCGGTTGATTTCTAAGTTTTGATATTTATATGTGCAAAAACTAAACACTTTTGGAATTTTAACTACCTGTTATTGCAGTTTTTCAATTTATATTTATGAAAGCTCTAATGTATATATGAAACACTGTATTTGTTTATTATCATAACTACAAGTTAGACCCGTTAGGCAATTTTATGCTTATCTTACCTGGATCCAGAACTCCCAACTTTCTTATAAAAGTTTTTTGGGGACATTCTAGAGAAAATATGTTTTGGCACAGTACATAGTACTGCTGGAACAATACATAAAATTTGTGTGGCAAATTCTATTGTACTCTTAGTTTTTAAGACCATAGCAGGTATCTGTTCTCTACAACATCTAGAATTACTTGCTTGGTTTTTCCCATGATGATTTTTATTGGTTTTTCTTATTTATCAGCTACTTTCAACTTTGCCATTTTGTTTCCAATTTCAATAGAATGATGCTGGACATATGGTGTTGCATGCTTTTGAGGCTGATACCCCTGCTGGTTCTGCTGGTACGTCAAAACACATACAGAAACAGATAATTAATTCACTGATGTCGTGCGTGTATGAATAATATCTAGTATTTAAAGTTTTTTCTGATCTTATATTCCTTATTCTTTTTCTTCATTTGAGACATTAATGATTTGACTGTTCTGCTGTATGCTTTATCTGTTTGTAGGTTTTTCTCGTATCATAAAGAAACTGAAGGATCTAGTACCAGTATTACTAAATAGTTTCCAGGAGTTTATTCCTCTAGTTCGAGCTACACCAAATCTTGATGGGAAGTCCTCTGCTTGTATGCTTTCAATACTTCATGGCCTAGATCTTATAATCAGGTCCTTTGTTTATTGGACTGATAAGAGGGAGTCAGAGTCCCTGAGTTTTCATGGTGATCCTGGTTTGACAATATGGGATGACACTATCTCTTCTGTAATGTTGAAGAAACTATTTTATTTGTTTCCTCTGAATCCAGTGCAGAACCATTCAGAAAAGGTATTTATTTGGTGGGTTTATTTACTAAACCTTTCTGTAGGGAGGGGAACAAATGATGTACTGTAGCATATAGGAATCCGAGGATAGAATAGAACAATTCAGAATGACTGGTTATTCCTTTTTATAGTAATTTGACTTCATTTCATCAATTGTGGTTTTTTGCTTAGTTAGTTATTTAGTTATTCAGGATAACATGTTGGTCTGCTACAAGGTCGCCCTATGTAGGCATTTTGTGTTTCTTTCAAAATTCAATTGGCTTCCCTTTCTGGCTGCCCAACGTTTTCTTCTGGTATTGATTGAATGGGGTATTCTGTATGTATTGAAGAAAATGAATAGTTTTTAAATGAGATAGGCATTCCCATTAGACTACATTTACTTTGTTTGAAGCTTTTTGTTATACAATGCATCAATGATTTATATGGTGAATGAATAATTTCACAAGTGCAATTTAAGAATTTGCTTGCTTCCTTAGGGTTGATTATTAATTGTGGAACTTCCAAATAGGCTTCTCTTTCTTCTAGGCCTTCTCAACTGAGGTTTTAGTTTTAAACTAAATGTTAACTACCCCTCAAGCAATTTCTTGAGTGGTAAACCCAATTGTATTGTATTTTTCCCTGAACAGAGTAAAAAGGTGTTACATAAATCACAGGATGACTTATTTGTTTGGCAATAGATACTGATTCATCCTTACAAAACATCCATATTTGCACAAGCTTATTTACTGAAGTGGCATGCTATCTTATCCTTCAAATTTAACATGGTAACCTTTTGAATTGACATCAATCTGATTTAGTGTTACAACTTGTGAGAATAGAAGATAATTTGGAGTAGTAAGGACAAAGAATAGGAAGGACTAGAAAATTTTCACCATATTAATCCCATAATTCAAATTAGATCATTAGTGGCCAGCTTAGTTAATACACTTACAATTCAAGAAGGAAATGTGACCCTTGACAAGGCATGCCTTGTGTTCCAACTGGTCTTATATGTGTAATATGTATTGATTTCAAATAAGAAGCTTCAAAATTGAATTAGTACCAGATGGCAATCCTGTAAATTGACTACTAATTGGATCTTGAATGATGCATTTGTGTGAGTTCATCTTGATTTAGGTGTTTGTATTGAATACTGGGATGTCAACATTGGCATCTGTGCTATGGCCATTTTTATGTAAAAATAAACAATGGTGGCATCTTTGTTTTGTGTTGTTTCTCCCTGTGTAAAGAGTGGGGTTAGGACTAAAATATTGTTGTTCTGGTTTATACCCTCCATGGAACTAATACCTTTCTCTTATGCTTTGCAGGAATTTGGTAGATACCTTGAATTGAATATGGTCACCACGAAAATATTTTTTCTACTAAATGAACGGATCAGTCTTCCTCTTGATTTGTTGCCCAAGTTTCTAGAATTTCTGGAAAATGCACTGCTTGGGAAGGTTTGATACATGCACTAATAAGTTTTGAAGTTTGAACTATTGAGTTAGTTTGAATTTGAATGTGATTGTCATTCTTCATCCAAATTTGATTGGGGTTGTTAGTGTGCAGGTTTGTAACACTGCACAATCAGCTAAGCCTGTATGGGAAAGGCATTTATTTCAACTCCTTCTGTTTATTCCAAAAATTGTTTCACATGGAACAAGCTCCTGGACGTCTCGTCTTCTTCGGGTTCGACATATGATTTTAAGGATTCTGAATAATGATTATTTAGTTTTGGAAGCCATTAATTGGATTATCTTATTCACTTCATTAATGCAGGCTTTTACCCAGACATTCAGGGAAAGCAAGCCTGGTTCCTTACTGAAATTGGCCTGTATTTCTGCAATTGAGGATATGCTAACTCCTGTGAGTTTGGCTTCATTATTATCCCATATAATTACTTTAAGTTCAAGACTTATGGATAATCCAATGAAAACAATTTTACCTCTCTGCCAATTTAATGCGTTTTCTCTTATGGTGCAAATTATAGATCCAAAGTAAGCTTTGTTTGGATACAAGCAATCCAGAAAATCTAGAATTTCAAGATGCTTTAATTGTGTGGATAGGAGAGCTCCCTTTGTTGCTGATTCAGGTTGGAGATAAACACCCAGACTGCTCACAGGTAATTATTAAAGCAGGACTTCGTTTGAAGTTTTTAATTATTTGTGATTGTAAATCTTCAGTTTAGTATCTCCTTGCCCTTTAAATGTTCAATGTTTATTCAGGCTGTGCTACGTCTTCAACTTCACATTGGACAATGTGCTTTGTTGAACTCACCACTCGTCTACATATATGACAACATGCAATACTCATTGCAGGAGTTTTACTGTACATGTCAAGGAGGTAAACAAAATACCATTGTCCTTAATTATTCCCTATCCCCTTATCACATTGATATGCTCTTTTTCCCTAGCCTCTTATTACATTGCCTTGTCATCTTGCAGGAAATATGTGTTATGGTCCTTTTATCAGGCTTCCTAGAGAAGCACAAGAGCTCTCTTTGTGTTGCCTTTACTATTTCTCTCATTTGGACTCACATTTCTTAAAGACGATAGCTTTTTGCTGCCTATGTATGTCTTTCGTCTTTGGTTAAAATTTTTGCAGTATATTTTACCTGTTATCATGAGTTTAGAAATTAGAATTTCTAAATTTTCACACATATTATTCTCTTGATGTTGTAGTGTTGTGCAGCAATATTTATTAAGTCAAATGCTCTGAATTTTCATTGATTTGTTCTCTCATTTGCTTACAAAAAGTGATTGCAAGTTATTTAAGTGCTTATATTTTTTCAAATAAATAGTAAGAAAAAATTTCCATGAATACTTTAAATCTGGTATATAGTTTTTCTTATACAAAATAACTTTAAAATCCCTGGCTGCTCTCTTATTAAAAAAAAGAAATGAATACATTTCTCTAACTAGATTATTTGTGGAATAACATTAAAGAAACATGGTTATATCTCTAAATATAGACATTAAAATATGATTTTATATAGTTTTTCTTATACAAAATAACTTTAAAATCCCTGGCTGCTCTCTTATTAAAAAAAAGAAATGAATACATTTCTCTAACTAGATTATTTATGGAATAACATTAAAGAAATATGGTTATATCTCTAAATATAGACATTAAAATATGATTTTCAAATATTTGAAATGAAGAATTTTGATGTGATATACAAGAGCTTTTTTAAATGTTTGCAATAAAAATTTAATTTGAGAGTAACCCCAAATTATTTGGGACAGTTTCCAAAAATAAGGATGCCATGTAAAGTACTGAATAATTAGTAAATTGATGTAGCAAAAAGAATAATTTATTAGTACATTGATAAGTTAAAATGGTTGAGTATACTTTTTTGCAGCAATTAGGCCCACCATTAGCGTTTTAGTGTAGAATGTCACCAGTGTCATTAATGAAGGATCTTTATGAATCTAAAATGCCATACAAGGTGTTTATGGCTCAACGAATGCATTTCATTTTGTTCTGTAGGTCCTGATCTAGACCCCCATGTGTTATTCCGGACAATAGAGATTCTCCATTCAGCGTACAGAGATGGACATGTTAAAATTGCAGATCACTTGAGCTTCTTCATCACCTTACTCTCACGGTTTAAAGTTTCTCCTGGTAGGTTACACATACTTACTTGGCCAGCTTGTTTGAGCTTATAATTGCTGAATAGCATCCATTTTTTAGCATTTGCTTGTCTTGTAAAACATTCTGCATGTCTAGATACTTATACCCCTGCAATTTATTCCGCACACCCATGAAATGCTGCTTCTTTGTAATTACTAGGTAGTAATAACTTTGATATAGCATGCTTTACACGTTCCTGAGCTTGTAAAATCACTGAGAATGAAGAAAAAGTTCTTTGTCACTGGTCGTGTATGTATAGCTTGCTAGGTAGGTAATACTTCACTACTGGAGTATGGTTTAGTTTAGTCATTTGGGATGGTTGAATTAGGCAATAGCCGCATTTCAGTTTTATTAAACATACCTTTGTAGTCATCAGATATCACAAAAATTATTCTGGAGGTTCATTGAATTTTGCAGGAATAGTTTCTCCAGTTTTAGAGAGTGGCCCGATCTTCAGAACTTTCAAGTCAATCACTAATGTTCTGTGCTCATACCTGGTACAGATGGGCGATAATTCTCTTGTTCTACAAATAATAGAAAAAGTAATACTTGATGAGCTAGTAAGTTGACTCAATTATTTCCCATTGATTTTTTTTTTAAAAAAGAAATTAACTAACCTATTTGTTGAGCTTTCTTTTGCATCAAATTCTCTTTATTGACTGAAGAACTTATTTTCCTTTTCTACTTTTCTGATGCTTTGGCCCATTCGGAGATGTTTTCGAATCAGGAGCTCTCATACTTGTATTTTGTGTTACAGCTGCTAAAGCCTCATCTGGATAACAGTTGTGCTCTCCTGAGGATGCTTGTAACAGTGGATGTTAAGCCTACAAGACTTTCTGAGAAAAATATTGTCACTCTGGGATGTTATCTTTCAGATTATCTGATGGATGCTGTGCAAGTGAGTATATTGTTTAAAATGTGACAGTATGCTATGTTGTGAGTAAACCATTTCATGTGTCTCACTTTCTTCTTTTGGATGTTGCTAATTATGTCTCACATTGAAATTTAAAATTTTTAATTACCCAGTTTTATTTTTTCTCCCTTATTTATTTTGAACGTCAAAAATGAGATCTTTGACTAGTATGGTTAATGACTTAGTATGATAACATATTATAAGTATGATAACATATTATACAAAATGAACTTCCTTTAAATGTGCATCCTTTTGGAAAATTTTTGAAGAGTCTCCTTAAAATCAACAGAGTCAAATGAGACATGTAACTGAGCACTTTCTGTCTAACCTTACAGATATATATATATATTTTTTGGATTACTGCACTTTGTCATTCATGGTTATTGGAATTATCTAACAACTAAATTATAGATCACAGTTAAGACCAAAGTGACAATTCATTTGAGAAAATGGCAACTTGACTCCCTTCTATGTGGGTGCTTAAGGCATATGCTCAGTGTGAATTGAGAGGCAAGGGAAAACTTAAATTATGCATGATGTTGCTATTTTATATGGGAGCGAATGTTGGGCGATGAAAGGACAACAAGAGCATAAAATTGGAGTAGCGGAGATGAGGATGTTGCGTTGGATGTGTGGTCATACAAGAAGAGATATGATTCGTAATAATCGTATACGAGGGAGAATTGGAGTGGCACCTATTGAGGAAAAAATGACTGAAAACCGTTTAAGGTGGTTTGGACATGTTCAAAGAAGACTATTAGAAGCGCCAGTAAGGAGAGTTGAGCAGATGGTTTAGAGCCCTGTGAAAAAAGGTCGAGGAAGACCAAGAAGGACACTTAAAGAGGTTATTGAGAGGGATCTTCTGGTAAATGAAATCCCTAAAGAGTTAATCATTGATAGAGCTCAATGGCGTCGGACGATCCATGTAGCCGACCCCACCTAGTGGGATAAGGCTGTTGTTGTTGTTGTTGCTTAAAGTCAAATTAGTTGTAGTTTTATAAATCCTAATTCTAACCTATATTAGTCTATGTGGGTGCTTAAGGCATATGCTCAGTGTGAATTGAGAGGTAAGGGAAAACTCAAATTATGCATGATGCTGCTATTTAAAAAGAATGCTTAAAGTCAAATTAGTTGTAGTTTTGCTAGATAAACCCTAAATCAAACCTATATTAGATCTTCTGTAATATACTATAATCTTTTTTTTCAATCTCATTTAATTTTGTACGTCTGTCCAATGCTTGGGTATGCATGTCCGTCCTTAAGTTTTATCCTCAGTTACTCTCTCATTTTTTCTAAGATTCTCCTACAATTCTGTCACTCTTCTGCATCTGGATGTTTTAGTCTCTGTTATATCAAATAGTTGCTTAAATCATTTCTCGGAAGTCAATCCTTTCATATATTTCATTTGAATACATTCTATTGTCAGTTCTGCTTACCGTATAATTTCCCATGGCCCAGCATTCCATGTAATAAAGTATGAAGAGCTATATAAAACTTACCTTGGAGGGGAATTTTAGCAAAAATGAAGACTCATCCTGTTATGTCCATTTCTAGAAAATTATTCTCAATGATAGATCCCAATTGTGCTTTTTTTTGGATTATAAGTTAGTAATCTAATTTATTGTAGCCCCCTCCCCTCCACCCTATTTATTTGGATATGGTGTTCTTTTAAGCCTATGAATCTTAATTTTTGTTGAGTTTAATTATCTTTGTTGCGTTAATTGATTATAAATTTAACTGCCCTACAGTGCATTCCAGAAAATGATGATGAGCACACTCTCTTCAATCGATCATCAAGTACTCTGCATTATTATTTGTTACCTTGTTATTTCTTGTTTGATCGGTGCCACAAGCTTATGAATCTTGTGTTGAAGAGCTTGGGAGCAGCTATAAGAGATTGTAGTTTTTCCACAATGTCTGACATTTGTACTCAGTCTAGAAAGTCTCGCTCCAGTAGGGTAAATGCTGTTGCTTCTCTACTTCTGTTGATGCACAGGGATCCTAAATTGCGACAGATAATGTCTTTATTCAGGACAGATATTGATAACATTCTACAAGAAGTGCTTTCTTTGCAGGTTCGTTTGTTCTTGATGTTTAATATTGTTGATTGCTACTTTGGAACATATTATTCTTTAACATCAATTATCTGTGAATAATTCCTTATCAGAAAAGGGTACAACTGGTATTTTATAGAAGTTGACAAAACTAAGAATTTAGAGCTGTCAGATATTCATGCTTTTGGGAGGTACATGTAAATGAAGGCTTAAGAAACCTCCCAGGCATCTTGGATATACGCATATCATCCTAGATGCCTTGATGAAGATGATGGTGCAATAACACCTCATGAATAGATATTAGAACTTATGCTTGTCTTTTCGTTATGCTAATGTTCTTAACTTAAAAATATATGATAATTGGGTCTTTTCTTTGCTCATTTTCTTTGTTTTGGTGCAGTCATCAGAAAATATCAATATGGGTATTGAAGAAATGCATCAAATTCGTTGCTCATTTGATCGACTGAAAATTTTAACAAGCTCATTATCCCAAGAGAGAGCAACAGTCTAGAAAGGTGTTTTGGAGCAAAGTGACAAATTTGTCCACGTGAGTTTTCAAGCCCAGACCACTGTCATATTTAAATCCAGTTTGGCTAGCGCACCATTAATCTTGAGACTTCTCACTGACCCTTGCTTTTTCTCAGAAGCCTGTTTAAGCTATCTTTGCCGCTGCATAATGATACTTGCACTGTTGAATCAATATATTCATTTTTATTTATTTATTTCTAAAACCCTTCTTTTGTTGTAAACTGTCTTGCTGATTGTTTTTGTGCAGTATAATATTTCTGCTGGATCTTTTTTCTTATTGTTTAAAGTTTGCAGTGAACCCATCAGACATATTATATTAATTATGATCTGCTAATATTAATTAAATAGAATGTCATGAGGTCCCTAATTTGTCTGTATTAGTAGTAAAGCTATTAATTGGGTAGTTCTGATCCTTTGACCTAATCTTTACAGAAATGGTCGGCATGCAACCATGGTTAAATCTGCAGAAGGATGATTTGGGCTGAAGTTTGTGAGACAATGTTATTGGCTTCATTATATGAACATGTAACTTACTGAAGTTTCTTCTTCAGTCCTTCCCTCTTAAATGGTAGACTTGCTGACTTTTATTATTGGTTCAACTTAACAGGGAATACGGGACGAGAACCGTTAGGATAATGCATTTATCGTGACCTTTGTGGGTGGAAATGACATCTTGGCTGACCATCCCTGGTAAAGCAAGATGATATGCAACAATTTGTGCATTACTAGTTTATGAATCACGGAAGTAGCATTGTCGTCTTTAATTAGTAACTTTCTTTCCGAAGTCTGTTGAGCAATTTTGAGGTAAACTAGCAGGAAATTGGTTTCATGGTGAAGAAATGTAATTTTTGTCTCCAATTCTACACTAGTATCAATGGCCTATTCCTCAATGGAATGATTAATGTTGTTCGAGTTTCCACCTTCTCTTGTTAATTTAACTATGTTATTATAAAAAGTAAATATTTCTTTCATTAATTTCTAGATATTAATTAAAAAATTGTTTTGTCCATCGAACAGTCGTTTGCGCACTTCCTGAATTTTTGAATACGTATATTATGACTAACGGGCATTTTTGAAAGGATTGCTAAGAATTTGGAAGTTTAAGGGGGCTCAAAACTTTAAAATTACGGTGCTAACATAAACAATTATTAGATTTCAAAGAGGTCAATAAATTATCAAAGATGCTGAAGAAAAGCTAATTGGCCTATCTTCGACCATGACGAATTAGCCATCTCAGAGGTAAACCGTCAAGATTCTGCCGCTAGGGTACCTGCGTTCTCCAACTTTGCTCTGTTAGGGTTCTTGCGCAAAGAGAAAGCTGCCGCTAAGAAGGTAGCAGCCCTCCACTCTTTTTCCGCCTCTTCTTTTATTATTTCTTTTTTGTATTTTTTTTTCTCTCTCTTTGTAAGAACTTTTTCTCTTTTTAAATAGAATAATTCTCCTATTAATTTTAAATTTTTTTTTTACTCTTCTTAAAAGAGGTTTTATCTTTGAACAATCCCTCCAGATTCTTAAACTCCCCCGGCGCCATCTTCATATTCACCATCGACATTCCTTCCTCCCCGATGATGACTTTCGTTAGGTTGATTGAATATTGTATGTATAAGGAAGATTTGTTTTGATGATCTCATTCTAGAAAAGAGTGGATAAGATAGGTGTGTTGTCTTTATATTTTAATCTTATTAGTGAAAAATAATGTTGTGTAGATTCGGATCTTGTTTTTAAGGTATGTTGCCCTAAATTTTGTTTTTTCTCCTCACATAAGTTCAGACATGATTTGTAATAGTTTATCTTTATGTTTTGTAAAATCTTATACATCCCTAATTTAGTATCATATTAATGAAAAATATTTTCATTGTGTAAAAAAAAAAAAAGTAAAACATCTATTCCTATCTACGTACCTACAAAGATGTTTAAATCCAAGCTTTTAAGGCCCCTACGACATTCGAAACTGTCTTAATATCCGTGTCAGTAGTTTATCGGAATCCGTTCGATTGCTGGGAAAGATGGAGGAAGTACAGGAACATTCGAGGTATATAACGTGAGGAACTTTATTTTCAATTTTCGAACAAGGCCAATCCATCGATAGAAGAGCTGTTTCACTGAATGATTGTCAGATGGAAGGATGACCTTGTGTGGTAATCTTTGGTGATGAAAAGTATGAAACATTCACTACTGTCTGCGGCATTAGAGCCATCTGGGGCACTCCAACGCATTGCCAGCCAATTGCTTGATGCCATGAGGTAATTCAATCGACTTTTTTTTTCCCCTGCTCTTAAACAGTCTCTTCTAATGTATAGTTGACCAAGTTATATGGTCGTTCATATTGGAAGCTAAAATCATGTGACCCAACTTACCACTTTGGTTGGTATATCATAATTCCTAAGGCTGGTGATCCCTTTATAAACTTCTATCCAAATTCATTATTATTTTAGAAAGTTATAAAACATTATACCCCTGCCTGATTGAGTGATATACATTGTTTTTCCGAAAGAGCCAAAATCAAGTAACGGGGTAAAAGAAATTTGCTAAATTCTTTAGCCGGAAAGGCATTAGCCTCTAGGTTCTTCTGATTCTGAGAGTTGTGCAAATAAGGTTAGAGTAAGTAAATCGTTATGTGAATATTCATAAAAAAGAAAAAGCTCATCATGACTAGTAAATTTAAATCAAAGAAGCAACTTGGTCCGAAGAGGTTAAACTATATTAGCAATTCACTAGATTGATCAAAAATCAATCGGGTAGGTGGAGATCGGGGTCATATGCATATTAGTATAGTTAGTGTAAATGAAACGATGTAACTACCGGATTCATATCAACCTTTCTAGCCCGTTTTCCAAAATAATGATTCTAATTGTTTTCTAATTAATCGACTCAAGTTGGCTGTAATTCTTAAATTTTCTTGAGTAAATTTTTATGAATTTTGTGAATTTTTATGGCATTTAATCCTCCTCTTGCTTTATAAATTATGCTTGAACTTGTATTTTAACTTGTACCAAAGGAGTATATGTATGTCTAATAAAAAAATTTGATCGCGGGGTGTTTTGATGCTACCTACTACTACTACTAATAATAATAATTGTACACACAATCAATAGGAGAAGAGATTCTTACTTTTGAGCATTCTTATCTTTCTTTACTTTTAAATAGGAGTTATCAAATTGCGCAGAATGGACGACATTCAGTTTAATAGTTTTATTAATATTGAGATGCCGTCTATTCTGTACAATCTAACAGCTTCTGTTTAAAAGTAGAGAAAGACATAATTTTTAAAAGTAGAGAATTCTTTTCCAGTCAATAGACTTTTATTCATAAATTTTAGATTTTGAGATGTAGATGTCTTTAAATTAATTTTGTTGTTGGCATTGAAATCATGGACATGGTGATTGTTGGGAACATAGGTTCACAAGTAAGATCCCAAACCCAAAAATGGCGATGAAGTTCAAGAACAAGACGAAACAAAATGACCTTGGTCATATACAAATTAACCCAATTGTGTGAGTAATTCAGCAAAGATACAAACTTATAGGAAAATGTAGATAAAATGCCTGCAACTTGTTCTAGATTTCCTGAGTCTTGACATAAATGATATATCTCTTGAATATAAATATTGCAGATTTTTTATGCATTTGGGTTCAATTTTCCAATCTCACCTTTTCCTTGCTATAAGAAATTTTCCTATGTAACTGCCGGAATTTTTCATATCTCTTTTGTTTATTTTAATACATATGTTGAAATAAAGAGTTAAATTCTAAATGATTTAGATCTAATAGAACCTTCTTGTTAAAGAGGATCCGCGTTCTCCTCTGTAAAGCTCATGTCTTTTTTTTCTTTATTATTATTATTGTTGTTATTATCATTACTATTATTTATCACAAATTGGGGTAAGGATAGCAACTCTTGCCCCATTTTTGTTTCTAATTCCTCTTATGAGAGAAAGATCTTATGATAAGTCATCTTAATTCTTTATGCGAATGCAGAAATTCAGAGAAATTTGCAAACGTTAGAAAACTATTATAAAAAAAATAAATAAATTTAGATAAAATTAAGAATAAAAGTAGATATTGATTAAGGAACAATAATGATTTAATTATTTGTATGTTAATTTGGAAAAGAATTAATCTTTCATCAGATCAAATAAGAAGATATCTTTAGAAAAATTGGTTATATAAAAGATAATAAAATGTGGATTATTAAATATTATAATTTAAAAAAAAAGTTGTAGAAACATATTAAGTAAATTTTTCGCAAGCACAAGACGATAATGACGTGTTTCTCAAAGTTCGTCACGATAAGCAAGGGTTTTAAAATCTTATTGGAGCTGAATGTGAGAAACAAGGAAAAAGGAGCTTCTAATTATAGAGTTCCACTGCCTTCTAGATTTTTTTTAATCTTTTAATCTACATAAATAGAGAAGAAAATTACAAATAGGACATTTTAATTACTATATGTACATATAAATCTTTAGGGCACTAATGTAATTTACAAGGATGGAGATTGTAATCTCTGCTTTTGCGCTCTACTTTTGCGAAGTCTCCATTCTCATTCCCAAAATAGTTTGGGTGAAATATTATGTCAAATATAAATTGCCAAGTAAAATGATTCCTAAATTCCTTTGCCCATCCCCAATACTGGACGCATTGATAAAAGTACAAAATTAGGAGTTCATTTTTTTCAAAATTCTTTAATAATACAAATTTCATCTCATTTAATCTCTCCTCCTTTCCAATTCACTCGAGAACCACATTTATTTCATCATTCTTCTCTCTTTACTTAACCATTTCATTAGTCTCAAATTCTCTATATGTGGATAAGGCTACAAAGAACTCAAATTTTTGAGATATTATATTTATTCAGTTTAATTTTGACAAAATATATTTATCTTATCATTCTTCTCCTTCTAATTAACTATTTTATTATTATTATAATTTTTAAATAGATACCAACGAAATTGAGTTTAGCAAAAATGTTTTGTAATATTTGTGACTTTGCGCGAGTATTTGGAGTATTGACTTCTTGTGTGTGCACATATGTATATGTGGTGTTTTGAGATTTAGACCGGTCTTATATGTTGACTTAAGACTTGACGACTCAGAACCTAGACCAATTCAAATTAAGTTTTTAAATTGATTTGTCGTCGATTTGGTTAAGATCTAGTAAACTCGGCCAAGTTTCGGTTCATTTGGTCGGTTCTTGATCAACTTGGTTAGAGAGAGAGATCGATCTGTGATGATGAAGACTCAGAGACTGATCGGCCAATAGCTTGCGTTGTCAAAGAATCAAAAGAAGAAGAAGAAGAAGAAGAAGAAGAAAAAGAAGAAGAAGGATGAAAAAGACTCCTGGAAATGTTCATATCTAAACGACAATAAAGACGACTGTGTGAAGTTGTAAAAGATTTCGTTCGGGGATGAGAGGGATATTCAGGAACAGAGAGAGATGGAACTTTGAAGCCTGACGGAAACAATTGTGACTCTGAGAGAGACTATTGTGAGAGGAAATCTGGAGTGGAGCATATGGCAGATCAAGCTCATTGGTTGAGAATATGGCAGTGATTTTAATTTTAGCTGCAAACTTGCACATGGCCCCCCATCTCTCATATTCACCTATGAAGCTGTTACACTACACGTGTATGGGGATCCTACTTTCCTCCATTTTTTACTTTTAGTGTAGATATTGATTTTAAAATTTGCATCTTTATTCAAATGTTATACTGCAAAAATCTCTGGCATAGTTTAGTTTTGTATCATGTCAATCCATTTTCGGAATTCCCAATTCCCATAATCAGATTCTCACATATTTTGTAATTATTTTAAATATTTTCATATTTTTTGTCACGTCCCAAAATCTGAGCACGTGACCGGCACGGAAAGTGAATTTCATTTCACCTCCGTAAGCCTATCTTTCTCTTAATTATCATACAATTCTGTTTCATGCAACCAAACCGAATTCTCTATACATACTACAATCATTCACATTACATCACTGAATGAACCTACCCGATTACAGAGATTTCTAGACTTATACAACTTAGAATAAGACTTAACTATTATACCTTTATCCTGAACAAATGAAAAGGTAATCATGGACTAAGGATCCATAATTCCTTGTTCCGATATTTACCTTCAGCTGTCAACTCTGAAAAAAAATATCAATAAGAGGGGTATGAGCAAACCACGTGCCCAGTGAGTAGATAACACAACACTATGACAAAAAAAAAATATCATACATCATAATGATAACATGCAGCAATCATACGTAAATTGATCATCATATGATATGATATTATTCGTAGTACTTCACGATAATATCCAAATAAATCAAATACATTTCAACATAATTCAAAAGTTCACAACAACAATCGGTGAAATCAATTTCACACAAATTTTCCGTACCAACCGGGTCGTCCAGAATACCTCTGGATCGTTGCCCGCGGCCCCCGTCGCATCCACTCTTATCGCTCCATTTATAATCTCCACCCTTATAACTTCACATAAATTTCTCCATGGGGTGCACCACCATGCCTTTCCTTTCCAGTCAAACACAATCACAATCATATATAAAAACATGCTCAATCATAATCTTGAGCCACATACACAACTCAGTCATTTACAATTCAAGCCACAACATAATCAATGTGGTTCCAGCAACATAGCATGTATACAACATAACCCATAATATAGAACAATTATTCAACTCAGTTCACATGCCATTCACAATCCATTATATAACCTCCATTCATGGGAAAATAAGAAAATATAATTATGTACATTACCAGACACGTTCCACAATTGTTTATGCCTCATCGTTCCACATCATCCTCTTCAAACTTGGATATACAACATATTTTCACTATGATGCAAAAAGTCAATAACAGATATTTAATCATAGCAAGTATTAACCCACTCATCTGGATTTCACGCTCTCGGCACTCCCACTTTACACCTTGACCATTCCTATTAAACTTATACCATTAGAAACTAGACTCAAAGAGCTTTCCAACGATATAAAGTTTGCCCAAAACGGAGTCCGGATGAAAAAGTTATGGCCGATTGAAAATGAGCTAAGGTTTTCCGGCACACCTGGCGCCTGGGCGCCACCCATGCCCGGCGCCTAGGCGCCCCACGTGGCGCCTGGGCGCCATGCCTTTCTCTTCCCCACATGTCCTTGGGGCCTAGGCGCCACACATGGCGCCTGGGCGCCACGATCGCGACCCTTCGCGACTTTCTCTCGGTTTTGGCCCGAATCTGGCCAAATCTTCACCGTTTTTCATGATTTCTTCCATGGGATCTCACCCTTAATGTCTAAGGAGCATTTAGACACCAAAATCACCAATTTTAATCGAGAAACGAAGCTGGAATCTCGATTTTTCCTCAAACACTCTTAAAACTAAAAAATAGGAAAAAGCTTAAGAAATAGAAATTTCTACCTCGATTCCTTGCTTTCCCTACGTTGCTTGGCTCCTAGAGGCTCACCCCGTAGCCCGAGATCCGCCCTTCAAAGCCCGGTTGTAGAGTTGGAGTGTAGAGAGAGAAATTAGAGAGAAGGAAGAGAGAAAGAGAGGAGAGAAAGTGAAGAGAGAGAGAGGAAAGGAGAAAAATGAATAAAAAAATAGGTGAGGCCACCTATATACTCGCCCGGGGTGAAATTATCACTTGCTCTGCAATTGACCCTCAGTCAAGACTAGCAAAAGCAAATTCATAAAATCTCAACTCAGGTGTTTCTAAATCCTAGGTGCCCCACATATTTCCTTATTTCACTTTAGTCCCTCTCAATGTCTCAAACTTCACTTTAACCTCAAATTCATCATCCTTTCGGTACCGGACTCATAATTCATTCCCATAAGCTCTATTCTTCTTCTCGGGTTCCTACTTGGTCATTTCTCAAAAGTCCTCTATACTTTCTTTTCTTTTCACTTTAGTCCTTGAGAATCTGTAAAAATTTCCTCAATTAAAAATTAAAATTTCTATTCCCACATTTTCTTCACTAATTCAAAAAGCAAATTTTCCACGTAATTAAATTTTTCACTAAACTTCAAATTAGACTTTAAATATTCATATAAATTCTTGGGATATTACATTCTTCCCCCCTTAAAAGAATTCGGTCCTCCGAATTCAAAACTTACCTCAAGATTGAAACAAATGCAGATATTTTGTCTATATCTCATTCTCTCTCTTAGAATTTTCACAATCAAGTACAAAATATAACAAGTTCAACATATTTTTATTTCTCAAGTTTCTTCAGTAAAAGAATTGCCTCAACAACAAAAAAATCAAATACGAAAATTTTTATTTCTAATACATAAGTTACAGGCAACAAGCTGAACTTGATTTACAAAACAGATAATTTTAATACGTAAACATTAGATCAAACAGCAGCTTTCGGTACAAACAAAAGAAAGGATAAATTAAGAACGAGGAGGCTTTTGAAATGCAGAAAGTGCTCCAGGTCTAGAAGAAGAAGGTGCTTCAGACCTTAAGGAGGAAGTTAATCGTTGCAGCTTAGAAAGAGTTTCGGGAGGAAACGTCTGGGAAATTTGGCGAAGTGCAGAAGTCACTCCATTTATACATTCAATACATCTCGCTTGTTGGTCACGAAAATTTTGAGTTGCAAACATCGAATGTCTATCAACTCTATTCGCCAATTCCCTAAAATGACGGTTCAAAAGCTTCTCCTGTTCTGTAAAGAGACGATTTATCGATCTCCCCTGTTCCTCAAAGTGGCGGTTTATCAATCTTTCCAAGTCCTCCATCTTTTGTCTCATAAGCGCAAGCTCATTATTAGAAGATGTTGCTGTGCTAACATCCTCTAACTCTACTACATCCCTTTTTCTTTTCTTAGCCTCTGGTGACTCTTCCATAGATCTCTTATTCTTATAATTCTCCAGGCTAAGATTTAGATCTAGCTCTACCTTGCCAGCCTCAAAGTTTAAATTGAAAGATTTATTGCCGGCCATATCTTTCTGAGCTATAAAGGTTGTACAGAAGGAGAAGTTTGATGCTAGAAAGCTTATAGATATAAACTCTTAGTGTAGTGAGCAGCGTAATGGGGCATCCATTATATATAGACGAAATTTAGGGCTACAAAACCTTTACATCATACTCTAAAGATGACCTACAGACCTTATCCGACGCAATGCCAACGGTCTCAGATAAGCATGCCAGAAAATAACAAAATATAATCTAATACAAAAGATTTTCTCAAAAATTTCGGCTAACTTTTGACTATTTCTCAAATTATTAAACTAATCGCCGCTTCAATTTATGGCTTCTTAACTCTGTATTTGTCTTATCCAATAATTCTAAATCGAGACATTACTCCATGAACGGGTAGCTTCATACTAGCCTTATCTAGGTTTCTAATCCTTGGCTTTGCCCTAAGCTTACACATTTTCAAACATACATATTAAAATAAAAACTTCTCACATCTACACACCAAGCGTTCCATAAAGTGAGAAAAATTTTACCTTTCACTTGCCTCTACGAGCATATAAGTATATATGTATAAACATGGAGATACATCATTATCTATATATTTTCATCTATTCAAGTCCTTTTAAATTTCAGACTTCTTATTCTCTGAATATATGTAGAATCACTACATATTATTACTGGCCATAACAAATAGCCTTCACTCTCTATACATGAATAACATACATACATATCATATGTATTTAGATACATATAATCACAGTATAATTCAATCAATCATGCATATTATACTCAACTGAAGGCTTTCAAGAACAATACAAGAAAGCATAGAAATATATTTTAGTTTATCATAAAAACATCCAAGGCAATCTTTAATGGCTACATTGTCGACTTCTTTCAATTTCAGAAAATGCCAACGAGAGAAATGGAAAAACCAAGTGTAAATCGGCTGCAAATCCACCGAATATTGACTTTCGTGGTTTTGCCATTAATGCGACGCGTTGTTGGTGTGCATGCCTACCCTAGACTTCTAGCTTCCAGCTTGCAGAAATCCATAGGTTAAGCGTATAGGGTGCGGCGAAGAGATATCTTCTTTGTCTCTGAGTTCAAATTTTTCCTCTATAAGAACTATCCCAACGTTCTCAGTTACCACACCACAAAGAGTAATCATCTCTGAGCCTACAACTTCTCAGTATTCCTCTCTTCTCATACTCTGACATAAATTTCTAAATTTTTCAAATCATGGCCACAAGGAAGTACATTGATCTCACAGTGGATGCCAGGAGAGAAGAGCTCGACTTAAACTTAAGTATGGGCAAAGACAAGGGCAAAAGACCTTTTGAGGGGTCTCCAGAAAAGCAGAAGGAGAAGAAAATGAAGAAGATCGAGGAAGCTGAGGAGACTAGCACGGGCCATACCTCGGAGGACAAAATCGCCTGTCTAGAGCAGGAGGTCAAAAATCTGAAAAAGATGATAGAAAACCTAGAGAAGTTAACTAAACGCAATCATGCAGAAATGACTTCAAGAATAGACAGGTTCTTCTATTGGTCTACCCAGTGCTTCTGCAATCAACAACAAAGAAGTGTTGATTGTATGAATGGGATTTACACTACCCTCCGCGATATTGCTCTGTCTCTCGCTCCAAGGAATGGTCGAGGGGTGATGATACAGTACAACCCTCCTAATCCGAGACCACCTCGCTTTTAGATTACTCATGCATGAGTAATTATTTTTTTTTTTGCAATGTAATCCTTCTGCTTTTAATGCCAGTGGTTTCTTTTATGAGATGGTACTCCAAAAATAGTAATAATAAAATTAAGAAAGATAAAAGAAATCAGTCACACAAAATCAATCATGAATTTAACATATAAAGCCCCATACATACAATTTGATCCGACAGCAACAGAATCAAAACAAATAATAACCTTTCCCTTACCGAGTTCAAAAGTATAGCCATAACTCTCTAAAACTAAAACTAAAAACATAATTCATAAGAAAAGACAAGTCTTGGAGGAAAAGGAAATGAAAACATCCTACAGGACCTTCAATGGAGCCATCTCTCTATAGTCGTGCCCGGGTTCACCACGATAGAGGAGATCCCACTAAGGTTACCTTACTCTGTAATCGGTAGGAGACCTAATCCCAAAGCTCTGATACCAACTTGTCACGTCCCAAAATCTGAGCACGTGACCGGCACGGAAAGTGAATTTCATTTCACCTCCGTAAGCCTATCTTTCTCTTAATCATCATACAATTCTGTTTCATGCAACCAAACCGAATTCTCTATACATACTACAATCATTCACATTACATCACCGAATGAACCTACCCGATTACAGAGATTTCTAGACTTATACAACTTAGAATAAGACTTAACTATTATACCTTTATCCTGAACAAATGAAAAGGTAATCATGGACTAAGGATCCATAATTCCTTGTTCCGATATTTACCTTCAGCTGTCAACTCTGAAAAAAAATATCAATAAGAGGGGTATGAGCAAACCACGTGCCCAGTGAGTAGATAACACAACACTATGATAAAAAAAAAATATCATACATCATAATGATAACATGCAGCAATCATACGTAAATTGATCATCATATGATATGATATTATTCGTAGTACTTCACGACAATATCCAAATAAATCAAATACATTTCAACATAATTCAAAAGTTCACAACAACAATCGGTGAAATCAATTTCACACAAATTTTCCGTACCAACCGGGTCGTCCAGAATACCTCTGGATCGTTGCCCGCGACCCCCACCGCATCCACTCTTATCGCTCCATTTATAATCTCCACCCTTATAACTTCACATAAATTTCTCCATGGGGTGCACCACCATGCCTTTCCTTTCCAGTCAAACACAATCACAATCATATATAAAAACATGCTCAATCATAATCTTGAGCCACATACACAACTCAGTCATTTACAATTCAAGCCACAACATAATCAATGTGGTTCCAGCAACATAGCATGTATACAACATAACCCATAATATAGAATAATTATTCAACTCAGTTCACATGCCATTCACAATCCATTATATAACCTCCATTCATGGGAAAATAAGAAAATATAATTATATACATTACCAGACACGTTTCACAATTGTTTATGCCTCATCGTTCCACATCATCCTCTTCAAATTTGGATATACAACATATTTTCACTATGATGCAAAAAGTCAATAACAGATATTTAATCATAGCAAGTATTAACCCACTCACCTGGATTTCACGCTCTCGGCACTCCCACTTTGCACCTTGACCATTCCTATTAAACTTATACCATTGGAAACTAGACTCAAAGAGCTTTCTAACGATATAAAGTTTGCCCAAAACGGAGTCCGGATGAAGAAGTTATGGCCGATTGAAAATGAGCTAAGGTTTTCCGGCACACCTGGCGCCTGGGCGCCACCCATGCCCGGCGCCTAGGCGCCCCACGTGGCGCCTGGGCGCCATGCCTTTCTCTTCCCCACATGTCCTTGGCGCCTAGGCGCCACACATGGCGCCTGGGCGCCACGATCGCGACCCTTCACGACTTTCTCTCGGTTTTGGCCCGAATCTGGCCAAATCTTCACCGTTTTTCATGATTTCTTCCATGGGATCTCACCCTTAATGTCTAAGGAGCATTTACACACCAAAATCACCAATTTTAATCGAGAAACGAAGCCGGAATCTCGATTTTTCCTCAAACACTCTTAAAACTAAAAAATAGGGAAAAGCTTAAGAAATAGAAATTTCTACCTCGATTCCTTGCTTTCCCTACGTTGCTTGGCTCCTAGAGGCTCACCCCGTAGCCCGAGATCCGCCCTTCAAAGCCCGGTTGTAGAGTTGGAGTGTAGAGAGAGAAATTAGAGAGAAGGAAGAGAGAAAGAGAGGAGAGAAAGTGAAGAGAGAGAGAGGAAAGGAGAAAAATGAATAAAAAAATAGGTGAGGCCACCTATATACTCGCCCGGGGTGAAATTATCACTTGCTCTGCAATTGACCCTCAGTCAAGACTAGCAAAAGCAAATTCATAAAATCTCAACTCAGGTGTTTCTAAATCCTAGGTGCCCCACATATTTCCTTATTTCACTTTAGTCCCTCTCAATGTCTCAAACTTCACTTTAACCTCAAATTCATCATCCTTTCGGTACCGGACTCATAATTCATTCCCATAAGCTCTATTCTTCTTCTCGGGTTCCTACTTGGTCATTTCTCAAAAGTCCTCTATACTTTCTTTTCTTTTCACTTTAGTCCTTGAGAATCTGTAAAAATTTCCTCAATTAAAAATTAAAATTTCTATTCCCACATTTTCTTCACTAATTCAAAAAGCAAATTTTTCACGTAATTAAATTTTTCACTAAACTTCAAATTAGACTTTAAATATTCATATAAATTCTTGGGATATTACATTTTTAATCATATATTTTATTTTTTAAATATTATTGGTTTAATTGCAGTTTGATCATAATCTGACTATTGACTCTTGAACAAGTGTCTCTATCGATTCAATAACCGATCTGATTTTTTGATTATTACTTTAATGTATGAATTATTATATTTGAATGATATTACTTTTGACTTTATGCTTGAATTGTTATGACTTTAAATTGTAAAATTTACATATACATTATTTATTTTATTAAGATATATAAGTATATTTATATTTTTTATTTTTTTAATTTATTTACCTGAGTTATCAATTGACCTAATGACCTAATAGTTAAATCGATGACCCAATAATTCAAAAGCCAGCTTAAGATAATGACCGCATTCATTCTAAAAATATTGGTGTGGATTGTAGTAATGATGCGTGAAGACATTATTTGATGGTGGAATATTAGAAATGAATGTGCATTGATGGTTTGCCATCATGTGATACTTATGGTTGTGCAGTTGTGCATATAGGTCATTGTGAGGGAATAAATTGTGCGATTGGCATATTATAGTGAAATATGGTAAAAATAGGCAGATGGATGTGTGGGTGAGTTGTTGGTATGTATGTGGCTCAGTGGCTCTTCAACGATTCAATATATTTAGATATAAGAGGTTGCATTAGAGTTATATTCAAGATTTTTATATTTTAATACTTATCATAATTTTTTAATTTTATTCTATTCAAATAAGTCAATTTTTTGTACGATATAAAACAATAATTTTATTTTTAATAGAACATTAAAATTAGTTAAATTGAAACATGTGCTACGATTTTATTCTTAATATAACAAAAAATAAATTAAAGAAGAGTGGAGTATAATTTTTAAAATAAGAAGAATATCAAATATAATTTAGCCAAATATTAAAGGAAATACTTTATTAAATTATAGCTGATATCTTTCTTATTTCAAAAAACTTCATTAATAATTTATAATTTTATATTGTGCAGTTGACTTATGTGACATGCCTCTACAATAATTTACTCTTTTATAAAACATACAAACATAAATCCGAAAATTAACAATTTTAAGTTGTATCAAGTGGTGCTCTAAAATCACAGCTCTGCAAGACTGGTAATTCCTAGCATTGTTAGGAAATTTTTCAGTAGCTATGATCTCCATCCTCAGTGACATACGTTGAAGGATAATTCTAATAACTACTGTTTGATCTAATCTAATTAAGTGGAAGTTGAAGCCAATGAAACAAATTCAATGGGGCAATCTCTAGCAAGTTAATGCCATACCTTTAATTTCTGTATTTCACATCAACTGATTACAAATAGTATCTAAATCACCATGAAAGCATACACATACTTTTCCCATCTAGTGATGGCGACATTCTAGCATTTCAAAATCAACACCTCTGCTAATCATACATTCTGAAAGTTACAACATCATTCAACTTGTTTTAATTAAAAGTAAATTGGTATGGTATTAATTCATATTTTTGAAATTCTTATTTGGAAAGTGTTTTTTTTTAACAAAGTATTATAGTAAAAAGCAAGTAAAATATATTTTGGTTCAAATAAAAGTTTAAGGACACAATTAGGATATCAAGATCTAGACCTTAATTGTAGGATTTTGAGTCCCTGCACATACTACTTGCTGCTGTGCTACTATACTAATCCAACAATATGTCAAAATGTTTTATATATAGAACCAATATGTTTATTTATATTATTATTTAGTGTAAAACAATTTTAAACAATACAAAATTTGAAAAAAGATTAACAATAAATGGTACAATAATTAGAAACAACTATCAATTGTTTAAATTATTTTTTAATATTTTTATCATTCAAATTTTTTAATTTAATTGTTTATAAACCAAATGCTTAAAAATGATATAAAGGAGGAAGCATTAAACAAATTGGTCGATTTTTTACACAAGTGTCATACTTTTTTGTTGTTTTTAGATGTATTATATGGTTGAACTCTTTTTTATTTTTACTATATATGTAATATATAATATGTTTTTATGAGTAAATGCTTGATATTTTTGTAATTGTAACACCTATATATATTTATGAAATTTTACAGGATTTTACGATTCTCAATTTGATCTTTCTTATAAATTTTTTAATTTTATATAAAATTTCGATCTTGATAATTTTATGAGAACAAACATAATTTGATATTTAGATACAAACATCTCAAACTCGAAATTAAATTTGTCATAGTAATAATAGTTTGATTTCTGAAGATGTCACTCTAAGAAAACTTTTTTTTTTTTATGCTTAATAAGTCTGAAAGAAATTAGTGTTTCATCCTAATCTTGGCAAAATCAAAGAAAGTTAAAAATGCTGCAAACAGATGTAACAAATTAACGTAATGTACAAACACTAATTTAATTAGAATCTATATTTTACTCTGCTCTTATTTCTAGGGTTTATTAAGTTATAAATTGGAATGACGCGGCTAATTATGAATCGGAGGCAGAATTGTTAAGGTATTCGGAAAATTTAATGAGACAATTTGGAGCATTTTTTCACGAAATCTTCGATTCCGTGGTGATGACGACAGAATGAATTAAGACGAATGAGGGGTGTGGGATTAATAAGTGCGTGTTCACCGAAACAGTGTGTTGGGTTTTGGAATATTATGAGAAGGTCTTTCCAGATAAAAGGCGAGCCTATAACATAACACTCGTTTTGTGATTTGCTTGATCCCCAAGTCACGGTACTTACACGTCATCACCCCCTTTGGTTTCCCGATACTACAGCCTTGCAATTCTTTTTACATTTATACCCCTCACCGCCTAACTTTATTTACCAAACCACTCCTTAAACCTCCACACATTCTCTTGCGGCAATTTATATAAACCCTTTTGCCCTGTTCATATCCCCCCTGGCCCCCCATGTGGTTTCTGCCTTCCCTCTTCTTCCGGCGCTGATTCATCTCGCACAATACAATGGTGGAGGGCGGCGGAGGCCCCGGCGTACCCTTCTCCGTCGTCTATTTTGACGGCGAGACCACGATCAACGTCGGCGACGTGACTGTGAACTCGGCTTTGAATTTCAAGAATTTCCAGACGGATCTCAGCCAAAAGATTGGCGTCTCTCCGCACCAGTTATCCGTGTATCTCGCTACCCGGGAGAGCGGCAGAAAAATCCCTATCACAGGCAAGGTCAATTTCGCCGCCCTAGCCCGCGAGAAAGGCGGCTTCTTCTTCGTCAAGCGATCCAGACGGTCCAGGAGGCATAAAGCGCACAAAGAATTCCGAACCGATGAGCGCTATTCGTCGAACAAAGCGGTGCAACCGAACAAGAAGAACCCTCCGGCGAATGTGATGCTTCTAAGGCGAAACGCGGCTTTCGACAACAACGATCCTCCCTTCCCAGCGTTCCAAACTCCGATTCTTGATCGCATCGAGTACGGAAGGCGGATGAGGAATTTACAGATCGAGAGGGAGCGGTACCGGGTGAATATGGGAATCAACGGTCTGTGCCTGGAAAGCGATTCGAATGGCGGTGACAAGAGAAAAGCGAATGGCGGTGAATTGGTGTGCGAATTGTGTTCGATTGCGAATGGAACAGGAAAAGACGTGGGTTTCCATTGGTGTGTGCGTGATGCCGTGACTCAAGGATTCAGGTCGCCGGCGGGTCCGATTGCCCGACCCATGAGGAGCTCCGGTTAGAGGGAGAGAGAGTGATTGGGTATGAGATGGTCTAGGATAAAGTATAAGAGAGGAAACGGAAACGTTATAGCACATAGGTTTTGGGATTAATTAATGATGTAGTTAGGTGGTAATAGACGAAAGGTACATAGTCGATGGAGCCCCAAAACGTTTTGTTACTATTGGGTTTGTTTTGTGAGCTTTTGAGGGTGAAAAGCCATAGGAGGCATATGGGCTGCTTTCAATGGCATTGTTACGTTGCATCTTTTAAAACAAGAATGAGACTGCAACGTCAATATTGAATGATTTCAACATTTGTAGGCCCTTTTAACTTTATGAATGGTTTTATGGGGCCATCTAATAATTCTCTTTTTTCTTTTTTTTTTCGTTTTAATTATATTTCAAGCATGGCCTATTGTTTTCTTTTATGATGCTTTCCATTTTTTTCCCTTGTTCTTGCGGGTAACCATAAATTATTCATGGTTATAAAAGATACTAATAAACATGTCTTTCTGTGTCATAATTGATTATTCGACAATCGAATTTCCCATTATTGACATTTCATGCCTTAGTGCATCCTTTATGAAATATATCTTTTGGTTCACTTTTTGTTTAAAGCTTATGTTTTGGTTCTCTATTTTCAATCCGTCTAATTTTGAGAATGTCCCAAAAATTTTTGGGTTTTGATTTATTAGTAAAAGTATGGGGCCAAAGACAAACTACGAGGCAATCTGCAGGAAAGGAAGAACAAGAGAAATCATCCAAGAGAACTCCAAAAATAAAAGCAAAGCTGTCATGAAGACAAAAAAAAATGCATTTAGTTGAATTGGAAGAAGTTTTATCTAATTAATTCAGTTTTTTTTTATAAAATCAAACTAATTTAATCCTGTTTAGATTGGATTAGATGGTCATCTTTTAAAAACAGTGTTCAATTTTTTAAAAAGTTTAACATTATACTTTTTTTAATTTTATAAATCTCAACAATATAAATAATATTTTTCCAACATAATAATATAAAAATAAATATAATACATAAAATCAAGTCTAACATCATACTATAACTAATATTCAATACCTATCTAAAATTACTCATCATCTACAAATCTAACAAAAAAAGACAAATAAAAAAAGAATTATGTTATATTAAATATATATCTATAAAATATAAAATATTTATGTAATATATTAATATGTGATTAGATGATCGATTTAGATTAAATAACTATTATAATCATCTAATCCATCCAATTATATTATTTTTAGAAAAAATCTATCTAATTAATCTGATTGATTAATTGATTTTGATCAGTTTTAATTAGATCAGATTGCATCAATTCATTTGGGATAAGATTTGGTTGGTATCCAAATCTCGTATTGCGAAAATGTTTTTCCCGCACACCATGCAAGCCCTAGCGTGTCAGATGTTCTTTTCATTATTTTTTTTAAAAAAGTAATTTATGGAGCGGAAAAACATCCAGTCCCAGAAAAAAAAACAAACAAACAATGGTTAATCATTCTTTATGACGAATCTGTCAACAAAGTTTTAAAAAGAAAGCTGTAAACTTTTATACAAGCGTTAATTTAAAGAAAAAATAATTATCACAGTTAAAATTATATAAAATTTTAAAAACAAAATTTAAAATTTGATAATTCACAGTATCAAGCTATAGAAAAACTAACATTATAATAGAGATATCAAATGGGCTATTCTAGCCAGGCTCAAATATTGCAAGGCCCAATTCAATTTGTACTTGTAGAATTTAAAAACAAATTGGATTAAACCTTTAAAAAAGAAAAAAATAAAATTAGAAGTAGTTCTATATAATTTTATTATCAAAGTTTTTAATTAAAATATAATAAATATATGATTATTTGACTAGAAAATAATAAGTGCATAATTTTTCTTTGAAAAAAAAGACCGTGTATCTTATCAAACTCAACATTGTATAATTAAAAATTACACATATTATATTTTAAATAAAAAATATAATGAAAAAATATAAACAATTACATATAAAATTATAATAATCTCAGTTTTTAAAAAACCAATTATGCTAACCCACTTTGAGACTAGAGGGCTATGAAGAGAAGGGCTTTTAGCCCATCCGTGATATGGGCCAGTAAGCTCTTGTCATGCCTAACCTATTTGTCGTGATTGAGTGACTCCAAATCTCCAATGCTGCAGACCCAAAACAAAAAAAACCAAAGAATCTCCCATGGTGACAGCTCGACAATATTTCTTTCTTATTATATTTTAATGATTTTCTCACAAATGCGATAATTAGTAAATGGCAGATGCTTGATATTTTGATTCCTAAATCCATAATTTACTGCAAGCCTAAAATATTTCAAAGTTTGGAGGACTAAAGTTAGACCTCTCTCTCTCTCTCTCTCTCTCTCTCTCTCTCTCTCTCTCTCTCTCTCTCTCTCTCTCTCTCTCTCTCTCTCTCTCTGTATATATATATATATATATTAATATATATACTCTGTGTGTGTATATATAATACTCAGTTCTTTTATTATTTTAATATATATTACAGAATATCTCCTTTTGAAATGGTTGAGTTCATATTTCTAATATAGGATTGAAATTTTATTTATGACAGTAAAAATTGTTAAAAATTAATTTTTTAAAAATACATATTATGTAAAAAAAAATTAATTCAAATAATAGAAAATAAATTGAAAAGAAAGACAAATTTATTTTTTAAGAAAATATTTAGTGCAATTCAATTAATAAAACATAATGTACTTTAGTGTTATATTTAAAAGATTAATTGATTTGTAATAGGAGGGTCCACATGGCTGAGTACTGGACTGTTGGTGCAGATAGAAACATCTTAAGAGTTTAGATTTACTGCCTGTCCTCTCGGTCAAGCAGTGTATCTAGTTTTATACAAATTATTCGATCTTAAATCAGATGATTAAGATTTAAGGATGAGCTCTAAACTCTAAATTCTAATTATAGGAGTTGGATCTCATTTTTAAATCTGGACCATCCAATCCAAAAAATCAAATAATCTATGTGAAGCCAGAGATGCTACCTATCAGGAAAACAGGCAAGAAATCCAAACTCACGTCCGAGAGCCATGAGATTTTTGCTTCCTTCCACATCATGTCGACATCCTCTCTTACTTTGGGCTTCTACGTGCTGATGCTGGCTTCACTTTTTTGTTGTCATCCCACTTTTATTTTATTTTATTTTATTTTTCAGTCCGATACTTTTATTTTTTTAAAATATAATTTATTACTTTTTTATAATCAAATTATTGAATCAGTCCAAAATTAAATTTAAAACAATTAAAATTTATGCCCTTATAATTATCACTTTGTTTTTTTAGTATTTCAAAAATATTAGTCTTATATTATTATGAACTTTTTAATATTGAAATTATCATATATTTACTGTTACTTTAAAAAGTAATTTTTTGATTTATAATCATAAACTATTTGTGCAAAAGATATATTATGAAATAAATAGTCATTATTATTGGGAAAAATAGTTAAAATATTGCTAATGTAATTTTCAAGAGATTAATTTCCTTATATAAAGACATATAGTTGATTGACAATGTTTGAGTTAACTATTAAAAATTTCTAAGAAACATTAATCTCAACAATAAATGGAAAACTGTCAGTTATTTAACATCGAAAGTTTGAAATTCAATAAGTCCCTGTCTTGACCACCTCAAGTTCAAATTCAATAAATCAATGTAAGTATGTATACGTAAAAGATTACTCGAAAAGTTATAATAGTCTCAGTTAGAGCATATATTATCGAGCCTTGACTAAAAATAAAGAGGTGCGTGGTTCTCATATTAAAACAGTTTATATCTTTCAAATTATATGCTTTTAATTAGCCTGCTAATTTATGAATTATTCACAGCCTTGTAATGAGTTAATTATACATTTAAAATGTTTGTAAGGACGTAACTGAAGTGTGCTTATCATGTAAGTATTTTGATAATAGAGGGGAGAAAATTAATTCCCATATAAATTGTTATTATATGAATTGTGCTATGGGACTATGGAATTGTAACAGTGGAAGCAATGAAGTTAAATTTCACCGTCCAGCTTTTAGGCATTTCACTGAATTTCACGATAAAAACCGCTATGTTAGGATGTCAAGCTGCAACAGCTGATTTTGAGGGTTCCTGCAATGCTTCTTTGACCAAACCATATTTAATTATCTTCATTTTGATGTAGCAGGAAATATTATCTTTTTGCATTCTTCATGGAGCTTTTCCATATCAAATGGAAACGCCTATTCTTCAGATTTTAGCTATGTGAATGAAACATTTAACAAAAAAGCCATTCATATGCCTTATTTTACAGCTGATACTGGGTGAACATAGACACAAATCAGGCAGAAAGAATGACTGAAGATGTTAACTGACTAATTCTGATGTTTTGATGGCTATGTGCATAATGTCAGTAAATTAACTGAGATATTGTCGAGATTTTTCTTAATGTTGAAAACAGTTTTAATATTTTAATTTATTTATATTTTAAAAAAATTATATGCAAGTATTTGTTGTAACACATTTGAATTTCAATCTATGACATTATACGCTTATTAACTCTTTTGATATATATAAACTAAAGAGTTAAAACATTAAAGAAATGTTTGGTGAATTTTTTTTAATCGTTTTTATAAGCAGTGGATCAACTAGCGATATGTACCTAGTTAATTTGGGGTTTCCAGAATCCAGACTGAAAGCTATTAATTGCTCTGTGAAGTTTATTTTAATATATATATATATATATATATATATATAATAGTGGAAATTTCACTATGAACGAATTTTTGAATGTAAAAAAGGTATAAAGAAAATGTAACTATAATTTTTCTTTTCCACGGAATTATTGGTAATAGTAGGCAATATATGTTCTTTTTAAACAAAAGAGCGTAAGAAAATGTTTGCAGTATATATATATATATATATATAGTGTAGGAGATCTCTTAAAAGTAAAGGGAAAGCTGCTATACGTAAAAACGAAATTATTACTGCAAGGATACAGGCATTAAATAAATGAAATAAATGGATAATTTATAATTATGTAAATACATATAAAATTAGTAGACAATTTTTGGAATTATAATTAATAAATATGCCATAATTTTTGTTTGGGCCATAGTGTTTTCTTTCCGAGGGTAAAAACTAAAAAGTGTTTCCTTTTTGTTTCTACTCTCGTTTCTTTGCAAGTAGTGACCGCGTAACGGCATTAACTCTGATGTCAAGTGTCTTCTCTCTCTGTCTCTCCTTCTCACTAGTCACCACCCACATAGACACATTCTTCTCCCTCACAGATACCAATACCATTGCCAAACGTTTCTGTGTACTCTGCAAATTCCTATGGCGGACTATGACTATCCCATGCATTTGCCATTGGAGTTATTACTCAATCTTCCCAGAGACTTCGAGCTTTCCACTCTCGTCTACCCCTCCCGACTCATCCCATCCTACTCTCAGGTTCGTTCTTCTGTCCTCTTCATATGATTTTTCGCATATCTAAAGGTAGGTTTTTGAACTCTTTAGAGGTGGATCGTGATTCTCTGGGGTTGATTTTGCAGTCGCAGGATTTCAGAGGAGCTTCTGGGTATCGTTGGATCAATGGCCCGATGATGCCATTTCAAACAGCCATGCCATTGAATTACTATCTTGCACCGATGCCTTCTTCTTACAGTCCTTACGGTGTAGCTTCATATGCATGCTTCCCTCAACGTTATGCCTACCAGTACCATTACCATCAGCCGCCACCACCATCCCAGGTGATGATCCACTCATTTTAAAGCAAGCCTTTTTCTGTTAACCTGTTGATCAGGTGGGTTTA
Organism: Biancaea sappan; assembly: GCA_037074585.1. Classification (NCBI taxonomy): domain Eukaryota; kingdom Viridiplantae; phylum Streptophyta; class Magnoliopsida; order Fabales; family Fabaceae; genus Biancaea; species Biancaea sappan. The sequence goes on along the minus strand of CM073492.1, from coordinate 30,820,668 downwards.
ATTAATTATGAAGCCTTGTGGTTTGATATTCGCAGAGGGTAAGGGATGGGCCTCGGGAAACTCCAGAAGTTAGTGTGCCTCAGATGTACAACACTCGCATCCCTATCAACTGGACAGGTCATCAGGTATATACTGTTTCTTAATTATGTTATATATGAGTCATGTAGTTTTGAAATATTTGATGCAGTTTTTAAATGGAGATACATATGAGCGGCTTGTGGGAATATATCAATTTTGTTGAACTATTGTACTGGGTAGGTTTAATTGATTACGAAGCCTTGTGGTTTGATATTCGCATAGGGGGATGGGCCTCTGCAAAACCCAACAGCAATCGGTGTGCCGCAGATGTACCTTGTGCAGCCAGGTTTCTTCGGGCTAGTGAACCCAGGGACTGGTGCGTATCATCGTCCTTACTTTACTGGAAACAACACTAATGGACCAAGAAGGAGAAGAGGTTTGTTCTTGTGCTATGCTATTGTTTGAGTCCCTTAATGAGTGCTGCATATTATATTTTGGGGCAACTAGGAGAAAAGACTAAATTGAGTTTGTCAAGTTAAACTGTTAAGTGGGCTTAAATCTGATATAATGAATATTGGTGATGGCAGGATCGCGCGGGAGGAGGAGGAACCGAAGGCCGCAACAAAGAATTGAACAAGAGAAGGTACAGAGTAGTTATGCTTCCAGCAGGAGGAATGGTCATGGCAATTCGGCATCAGGGATCTTCGTCCCTACCAGGACTGCGTCAAGATGCACGATTTAGCATGATCATCTCTCGTGTTCCATTCTCCTGTACATATCCTCAATATACAAGTGGCCCCTATATTGTATGTCCTATCCAGATTCCAGACCTCAGATGTAGATCATTAGAACTTTGATTTGTCTGTTGTGTTTTGTCCAGTGGATGCAACGTGAGGATTGTGTCTGTAAACTGTACAGCAATTTGTGTTCTGAATGTATAACTTATAATTTCGAAAGCTGAGTTGCTTTACTAATTTCTTGATTTGTTCATTTGTTTTTGCTGTTGATAATTGTACCTAGCTACTACTTTGACAATTCAAAAAGTAACTATAACTTCTGTTAATACATAAACAATACTAAGAATAGTTAAATTAAATTTGTCTTCAAATATTTTGGTGGAAAATATAGAACTGTAAGTAACTGAGGTATATGATCAGTGCCTTTCCGCCCTGGAGAGCGCTATATATGGTTCCATTTCAGGTAGAGTTGTTAATTCTGTGTGCGTGTGTTTGTGTGTATTTCTCCGTTCAACTTTGGCTCATTGACTGAAACCGAATTCTCTCAGCTTCTGGGCAGCAAGTTGGTGAGAGTGTGTCTGCTTTTATATTTGGCAAAACTAAATGGTTCTAAAAGCCAAAAGAAAGCCAAAAACGAATCAGGAGATTTTACTGCTCTTATCCCTTATCTCCAATACCTTTACTTTCAGTTCTTTCTTTACTGCTAATTCAGGAGGTCTTCCTTTCTGGTCTGTACTGAACTCTCCTTCTTAGTATTATTTTCCTCTTTTCACCAAAAAAAAAGAAGCCAAAAACGAAGACTGGAAATTGTATTTTACCCACTAATATTTGCAGAACAAATGGTTCAAGCTCCGGCCATCAACAACTATTTCCTGCTTTGTTGGTTTCTTTTGTTTCTGTTGGCCCAAAAATTATTAAACAGAAAAAAAAAAAGAAAAAAGAAAAAAAAAACACCACCGCTATTTGGAATCCACAAGTAATCTAGTTCTCTTCTATTTCCATGTGATTTGGTGATAACCTTTCCTCTACCAGTTGAATTTATGGCATCTCTATCAAAACTGAATTATTAATTTAGGATCTGCATTTGTTTACTTATTTTGTTCCAATCCTTTCTACGTACTTTGGTTAAAACCATTACTATTGGATTTTTCCAAAATCAGTTCAGGTTATTCAAATTATAAAGGTGCAAGTTCTCTTAATACTGATATATATATATGTATACATATATATATATATATATATATACATATATATATATATATATATATATATATTACCAAGAGTATCTCTCCACTTAATTAGATGGAAGACTAATCTTTTTCATATTTACTGAATGTAAATGATAAAACTCACTCTATGTCTCTAAAAATTAAACCTTTATCATTCTTTTGAAGTGTTTATTTCTTTTATTTACAAAATATAAACTTGAAACCCTATTTAAAATAAAACAAGTGTCAAACACTTGAGTGTATGAACATTAATAAAAGTTTGCCGAATGTAGGAGATATCCTTGGAGATTAAGAAAAAAATTCCTGTCTACTAGCTGGGTGTGATTAAGCTAGTGACGACTGACGAGGTTGTAGAAATTTAATAAAAAGTAAAGTTTAAAACTTTATTTTGTCATGTATTAAAGAAAACTAGTCTTACACCCCACGCAAGATTTATACTACATTGTGGACTAGATTTTTTAGTCTTTAAAAACGGGAAAAAAATTAGATCTTTAATGTAATAGAAATTCATATACTTTGGATGAGATAATCTAAATTTAGATTATATCCATTCAGTTATATTTTCGTATAAACTCATAAAATTAATTGCCAATTTTGGATAAAAAAACGACAATGCTGAGAGTCCAATCATTTTTGTTAGCACAAAATACCTGAGTTACAAAAATAGTGTTTACCATTTTAATTGGGGTAGCGCAGAAAGGCTATTTATTTGAATTCCTAATCACTGTGTCTCCTGAATGATGTTCCTGGGCTAGTTGTTCACCGTTAGGGTTTGTGATACGATTTGGAGTGTATGTAGAACACATCGTTCCAATTTCACACGGTGTTCTCATCACTTCAAGTCGAAGGCAACAGAATGGACAAAACATACCCTTACAACTTCACCCCCATTTCGTCCCAAGACAACCCCACCACCACCAACAACGTTGTCGACCAGAAATGCCCACACAAGATCCTCCACCTCGACCACGACGAAGAACACCCTGACGACTGCGAGGACGAATGCTGTGGAAGCACCTACGCCGTCGTCCTCTTCGCATTCATCATCTTCTGCATCATGTTCGCCCCAAACCATAGCTTAAACCCCATCGCCAATTTAACCCCACCAAAATTCATCCTCAATTCTCTTGAAATCCCCAATTTCCAGATCAAAGACGGCGAGCTGTCTGCCACGTGGGACGTTGATTTGACCCTCTCCAACACCGGCGAGAATTCCACCCTCCTCAATTTCCTCTTCTTCGAGGCGTTCCTGGTGTACAAGCAAAACGTACCATTGGCCATAAGGGCTCCGACGGATGACGAGACCGGGGTTCCGGTGATGTTCACGGTGGATCAAAACGAGAACAAGACGATGAATCTGAAATTTAAGACGACGGGGTGGGAGAGAGAGCAGCCGATTGTGGACGACAGTGTGCTGCAGGAGATCGCTAAGGACAGGGAGCGAGGAAGCGTGAAGTTTGGGTTGAAGATAATGGCGAAGGCGGAGTTTAATATTAATTACATGATGATAATGCCGGCGGCGGTGTACCCTCAGTGCAACGATTTGGAGGTGAAGTTCGGAGGAGGGAATGGCGGCGGCGGCGGCAGCGACGCGGCGGTTTGGGTGAACGGCCAGCCCATGGAATGCTCAGGTGCTGTGCAGTGGGGATTTGAATAGGACAATGATTGCTAGAATTCATTTTTTAGTCTCTTTGATTTTCTCCTTTCAGATGGGAGGAAAGTTGATATTAAAAATTGAATTAAAAAAAGAGGCTATTCAATCCTCTATATCTAGTATCTACTGCTTCTTTTTGTTCATTTATTTATTTATTTTTCAAGATCAAGACTATTAATTCTTTCTTCTAACAGGATAGAAGAAAGATAGAAGAATAATTTTTTTGGAGTTTAGAGGTAAAAGGAAGAACCTTTTGGTGAAGCAATGTTGAAATAGTTATTACTATTACAATTAACTAATTTTAAGTATAACTAGTGGTTTGAGGTGCATAAAAGTACATGTTAATTTTAAATTTATTTTTAAATAGATAATTTTTACTATATTTAAAAACAATGAAAAGGAAGAGTTAGGAATTTATCAAGCTATTTGCAAAATTTTCACTCTTCCAAACATTATAATATCTCTTTTTTACTATATTTATCAATGTTTTTCAAAATTATATTTTAGCATACATATATATATATATATATATATATAATTAAAATACATATGAAAATGAAAGAATGAGAAGTTAGTTAAATCTTCATTACTTTTTTTATTATTTTAAAAATACAATAAAAGCTACTGCAATTTAAATTAATTAAAATATATGTAAGCGTGGAAGAATGATAAGTTAAATAATTTTTCACTGCATTTTTCTATTATTTTAAAAATATAACAAAAGATAATTTATTTTGATATTAAAAAATTATCAAAAAATTTAAAAAAATTCAAGCAATTAGTATTAGCATATGATTTTAGAGATCATTAACTAGAAAACTCTAATTTGAAAGCTTGAAGTCATTAAATAATGCGACTGTAAAGTTTAATTACACCACTTACTTTGGCTGGATAAAAAATGAAAAGATATAATAATAACTTCTTCATCTCTTTTGTAGAATCTTTTGATCATTAAGATCTGCAATTTGGTAGATCTTCATAAAGTAAAATAAAAAATGGAGCACTAATGTGTGGAATTAATTAATGTGCATTAGGTTTGTTAGATCTGCAATTGTACAAGTGCAGAACATGTAGTACATTAATATGTATTCAGAAAATCAGATCAAGTATTGTTGATTAAAATTCTCTTGCACTGGATTCTGTTTGGTGGTATTAGAGCTTCGAAGTTCTTCAATGGAGAATTCCAATTCAGCCACCTTTGGATGCACCCACAAACCTCCAAAAAGCAAGCGTAGTTACTTTCAATCATTTAATTCCCATACAGTTTGATCACAAAATTGGGCAAATCAAGAGTATATAGAAGCCATTCTTCTAGCTGGACTTCATTGCTATAGCATCGGTGAAATAGAATCCTTATCATTGGCTCAACAAACACGAATTAGAAAACACACAGAGATCAATGCTACTAAATATCTGCACATAATATCGGTAATTTGACAGCAAGACAAGCTCCGTTTAGAAAACAGTAAAAGAACTCAACGCAGTACTATAATTCTTCTTGATTTGGTTATTGGGGGAATTCTTCTTCGTGAACTAGTGTATGAACCTAGGTGATGTCCTGATTCAGATGCTGTAAATGATGTTACTTTATTTTATTTTATTTTCAAAGATATTCTTCTGTTCAATAAGATAAAAAAACTAATTCCTTTTAAATTTATTGAATACAACAAATTAGAAATTTTCCAAATAATATTTTAAAAAATGAAATTATTGTCATTTTTAAAATTCAAACCATGCATCACTGCAATTGTAATATGCTAATTTCGAACAACTTCCCAAAAAAAAAAAGGAAGATGTTTATTAGGTCATTCATCTATTCGATCTCTTTTCAATTCTTCAGTCTCTTTATATTAAACAACCTGCTGATCATATACACTCTCATTATCCTTCACTCATTATTATGGGCTATCGTTATCAATTTTTGTCATTTTAAAATCGAGGATACAAATTTTCTATTTAACTTTCACGCGTCGCATATTATTTCTTTTTTTCCTTTCTTGCTTTGCTTTTTTGAGATTATTAATATCATTCGATTTTTAAAACTTATGAACATAAAATGAAAAACAAATAATTGAAGCAAATGTAACCTGCCCACTAATTACTAAACCATTGAGTGTAGGGAGTAATCATGTATATATAGAAATTAGCTTAATTAACTAGAGCACAAAACACCAAAATGGTCTAAACCTGACTATTAATAATAATCTTCTAATTAATCTCTAATTCCCTCTTGGAAGGAAGACAAATGGACTGTTTGGTTCAATGGAGATGAGAAGAGGGAAGGAATTTTAATGGAAGGGAGGGGGAAATAAACCTTTTTTTATTTTGTTTGCAAGGAGAGAAGAAGAAAAATAAAACAAAAGGATTATTATAGCCCTTCGATTATAAGACCAACAGAACATGATAAATTTATTATCACTTGTATTCAAATAAGTTAGCTTATTTGTTATGATGGTATAACATTTTAGCAGTCTTAAAGAGAGGCGATAGAGGGTTTGAGCTATTGAATTCAGCTATAGCTCGGAGACAATTAGTTTTTAAAATTTTATTGTTAGAAGAAAAAAAAAGATAGTTAAGCAAAATTTACCTAACTTATTAATTTACTCAGTTTATTTTTAATATGATTTTTTAATTATCCTTTATTATTTAGTTATACATATAATATATTATTTACGTATAATAATAATAATAATAATAATAACTTTTATATAGTCCAAATATGTTATATAAATATGTTAACAATATATTATTTAAAAAGTAAAATAAAATAAGTTAGAGGACAATCTTAGTATTAAAAAAAATTGTTGAGAACATTTATATCTTTTATATTATTATAATTTTCCTTCCCTCTAAATTCTCTCACTTTTATGAGTAAAGAAAATGAGAGAGATTGAAGAATTTTTCATCTCTATTTTTTCTTTTAATCTCCTCTAACTAATTTAAACAAACAAAATCAATTTAAAAAATAATTCTCCATCACTTCCTTTCCCCTCTATTCCCCACCAACCAAACAGTACTTAAATTAAGCAACGCAACTATATATCGCGTTGGAAATTAATTAATTACTAGCTATTACATTCTCAAACAACTTTTAACCTATATTTAGTAAACACAAAATCTACCACATTAATCGTTGCAATGACAGTCCCATACTAATTTTTACTTCCACAACGAATTATCTCTAGGCATTCGGACTGCACGAATGCTCAAACCATTATGTATTTACCAGAGATCCTCAGACACAATACCAAAAATAAACTAATGGAGACGTGGATATGTAAACCATCAAGATATACAACCCCTCTTCCTTTTCTCTCTGCACATTCGTCAACCTTATTTACCTCGCGCATTCATCTTTAGCAATATGTCTTCATCACAGAATCATCAGAAAGGCAACATTTATTCATCGTTGCCTCAATCCGAATCAGATCCTTCTCATGATGACGTTCAAGATCATCCTTTGGCGACCGTTCTTGTCGAAACGACACGGCTTACTACCTCCGACGACAACGATTCTTCAGATCACGAAACGGGGGTTTATGAGAAACGCGACGTTCAGCCCCAAAATGTGACAGACCGCGACTTCAAGTTTTCAGCTTTGCCTCAATCGGAACCCGAGCATGACCATCCTAGTCATCAAAATCGAGATCGGGATCGAGATCATCATCTACCCTTGTCTATTTCGGTGGAATCCACAAGACCCAGCGCCGACTATGACTCCGACGACGCGCTCGACCACGTCAGCACCGGGAACACGGAAATGGTTCAAGACCTGATCGGATTAACCATATTGCTAATGCTAATCCTGTCGCCGCTGTACAGACGCATGGGTTCGCCCTCAGAGGATCCCATCCCCCCAGTCTTCACCCTGAACTCCATGTACATTTCGAACTTCACCACGTCCAACGGCTCGCTCACAGCGACGTGGGACGCCAAGGTGACAGTGACAAACGTGAACGTGTCGTGCATCTATTTCAGATCGACGGACTTCACCATATTCTACAAACAGAACCCGGAGGACGCAGTGGCGGTGGCGTCGCTGTACCCGTTCTACTTGGACGGGGGGGAGGCGTTGAAGCTGCACTTGAAGTTCAGGGCGGGGCGGGGCCCGTGGGACGAGGGGCAGCCGTGGGTGGAGAAGTGGCTGATAGAGCAGATGGGGGAGGACAAGAGGAAGGAGGAGGCTCTGACGTTTGGGATGCAGATGAATGTGGAGGCCATTTACTACGGTGACACGTGGGTCTCTGACGTGGACATGAGTCCGCATTGTGAGGGGCTGAAGATGCAGTTCGCGCCCAATCAGGGCTCGGGGAGGTTGACACACCCTAATAGGAACTTCTCGGTTCCTATAGGATGGAAGCCCTTCACTTTGTTTTGAGTGTGTGAATCTTATCCTTTGGGAAACAATTGAAGAACAGAGAATAGGAATTTCAGATGTAATGCATTTGAATTAATCCTTCACCACTATGTATAGTGCCAAGCTGCGTTAAGAGGCCCCAAACTTATTTTCCCTGCACCGCTGTAGATTGTACTTTCTAACAAATATTTATTCACAGGGAAAAGTTAGGGGTAGGTTGAGCTTTTCAACACTCAGTTTTTTTCATTTATTAATACGTATTGAAATGTGTGTTGATTAAGTTTTTTTTTAATCAGAGTGAATCTCGAGAACATATTTGAGGTGAAGAGGTCAAGCGCTGAGGAGTTTGACCTCTCTATATTATTTCCTTTTTTCATAAAATATTTTAAAGAAGACGTCATTTTTAATGTTCAAAAATGCTAAATGCTTGAATTATTTAGTTTATAATTTTTTTAATTTTTTTAAAAATTAAATGTTTTAATTTAATTTTTAAAATCTTATATTTGTTTTAATTTTATTTTATTTTTGTTATTGAGACTTTTAATAACAAAAAATTAAAATTTAATAATAATAATATTATTATTATTATTTAGTAACAAAAAATAAATTAAAATAAATATAATTTTTTTAAATTGATGGATTTGATTTTTTTTAATGGATTAAATTGCGACAAGATATCTTTCAGTCATCTACGGCGGTGAAGATTGTAATTGTGTCTCAGTTTTAACTAAGTGCTGCTGCGCTCTGACTGCCTTGACATAATAATATCATAACATATATCATAACTGTGTAATATAATTACTAATAAATGGATCATAAATTCATAATGAAGTCATGGAATGTGTAATTCGAATATATGCTGTCTGGAATTAATCAGCTACATTTTTGCACATAAAGGCAAAATGATATGTATTACATGTTAAGTGATTAGGTGTTAATAGTTGAGCAAGTAAGCATTAGCAACTCCTTGTTCCCTCGTGTACAATATGTGTGTATATATACACTAGAACTTTATTCTCATCGTTCAAAGGTGTCTTTATTTTTTTTTTTTAATTTAGTTCTTCATAAATTTTTATTCTGAATTTAATTTATCACATATTTAAATGTTCTTATTTTATTTCTCATAAATTCAAAAGTTGTCAATTATAGTTTTTTTTAAATTTTTATTCTCAATTTGGTCTATTATAGATGTTTATTCTTAATTTGGTCCCTCTCAAGTTGAAAAACTGACTCAACAGTTAGAGGGACCAAATTAAAAATATTTAACTTTGTAAAGAACTAAATTAAAAAAAAATCTATAAGAGACCAAAATAAAGTTTGATTGCCGGTGTGTATCAAGTTAATGATCTATAAGAAATCTTAAAAAAGAATTGAAGTTTCAGAATTCACCTTGGATTTTAAAGTATATATGACATGTAAGAGTTGACCTGACAAAGTATATATGGCATGTAAGAGTTGACCTGTATAATTGCATGTTTGCATTTAATAAATTAGTTCCCTTGTTTATCTTGGTTATTGGAGACATTATATTCATTCAGCTTAAATGGGCATGATGAAAACACCTGGAAATGAAAAGCATTCCACTGGACCGTGAAGAAGAATCATATGCGGGTCCCAACCCAAACATGTATCTTGACCATTGATGACAAATAAAATAAAGGAGAAGAATATATATTCAGGGGCATCTCTGGCTCTGAGGATGGAGAGTTAGTAGCTGATAAACTCAACGAGCCCAATGAGTCTGACATGATAGACATGGCCGTTTGTTCGCTATGTTCTTGAATAGTTAAGGCAATTACATGTTCATATGCAGCATGTCTAACAATTAACTTACATAATTTTCTGTTTGAGGGAGGAAGGGGGGAGATACTAAGTCATAAAATTTAGAATGTTAGCGAAATTTTGCAGGAATTCACAGACACTCACGCCATAATTGTTTGTCAAAAAATTTTCTTACATTTTTTGATAAAGTCTAAATCTTGTGGAGATCTTAAAGAAATAGTAAATACGAAATGGAGACTCAGACTATACTCTTCATTCTTCGAATCTTCTAATAAAAGGTTATTCATCTTCAAAATAATCAAGCTGGCAAGAAAAATAGGTTTATATATAAATAAATAAATTTTTTAAATATTAACTTTTTATTGTATTTTTTATATTGTAATTTTAGAAATCCAAAATGTTAACTTGGTGAAGGTTTTTTTAAAAAGGTCCGAAAATAGAAAAGCTTTTATTAACTATAATTTTTTTTTCCGGCTTGTGGCCATATCTCATAAACTAGATTGAATTAAACATGCACCCAGAATGTAGATGGATAGGTAGCAAGTTCCTCGTCTATTTTTACATATCCTCCCTCTCCATTCTATTCTCAATTTTGCGTGCTGTGATTCCACCCTTAAAACGCCCTCTCTCCGTATCCCTGTAATTCTTCTTGCCTCTCTCTCTCGAAAATCTTGGGAGAGAGAGAAATAGAGAGAGACAGAAGCCAGAAATCATCCGCCATGGCCTCATCCAGTGAAGGTCCAGCACCCCCAAAGGAAAAGTCAGGGTTGACGGTGGAGATACCGGGCACACCATCATGCCCGCCGCCATCATCTCCTGCGTCCAATTCCAAATCCCCCTGCCCGCCGCCACTTGTGGCTGCCCAGTCCCCTCTCCCCCCGCTTGGGCCCGGCCGCATGATGTTTTACCCGCCGCACATGGGCTACCCACTGGGCCCACAAGCTAATTACCCCCAGCCCAACCCAGCTTTCGCCAATGCTAATGGAGTCGGGGGCCCATACCCGCTTTACCCGTCCGTGCCCCTCGGCATGTACAACCCACACGCCTACCAGTTCAGCTCCCGCAGGCCCAGCTGCATTCGGGTGTTCGTAATGGTCGTATTAGTCCTCACTTTGGGGTTCTTCGTGTTGAGTTACGTAATGTCCGCGACCGCTGTTCAATACCAGGAGCTCTATTACACCGTCAACTCCTTCACCGTCTCCAATATCAGCGCCACAAATTCCATGTTGAGAAGCATCTGGAACGCTAAGATCAGCGTGAGGAACCCCAGCCTCCTCACCAGAGTTTCCGTCAGGAATTTCACGGCAACCGTTATGTACCGAAGCACGGCGTTAAAACGGAGTCGCGGAGAGTCGTTCGGCGTGGGAATTAACAACAAGGAAGAATTGGACTTGAAAACGGAGTTGGACGCTTTGGACCAGGCACAGCCCCAAAACGCGTCGTTTAATGGGGCTGTGGAACAGCTGACCAAGGACAAAGCCTCTAGTGGGTGGGTCACGTTCTCGTTGACGTTGAGCGGGCAAGCCCACTACGACAGTTTTCCCAGATTCTTAACGGATCACATACTAGCCGAGTGCAACGATTTGAAGGTTCAGTTTAAGGACGACCAGGGCTCCTTCAGTGACGAAGGCAAGCCTGTGGAATGCAACATCATTCCAAGTACTACATGATCGATATATATTCCCTGTTCATAAACGTCTCTCTTTCTTTCTTTTTAACCTTTGTTATTTAGATTAACTTATTAATACTTCTTCATGGTTCATCTGACAATGAATCCCGATTCATTTGATGTAGCATGGTAATTAATGATGCGACACATCAGATGGCTAACTGATGTTGACCAAGAGTTAGGAAATGTATTATTAGTCTCTGAAAAATATTTATGCTAACTTTTTAGTCTTTTGAGAGATGTTAAATTCAATTTATTAGTACTTTTGTCAACAAGTTTATTATCTCTTAAATGTTTATTTAACATATCATGTTAGCTGTTGACGTGTCACGTTAAAAGTCAATTGCATGTTGACCAAGTCCTAACATATGTGGTTAAAGAAAATGAAGATAATCAAATACCAATTCTATATATATATATAATAGTAATACGGAGGACATTGTTTGAGTGGGCAAGAAATAGAAATATTGAAATTTTTGTGTAATATATCGATTGTCATTGTTGATCCATGTTTCTATATAGGTTAAAGTATTCTTTTCATCACTTAATTTTTAATTTAGTTTCCATAGTTTGAAAATTTGTAATTGAATCCTCATATATAGTTTCACAAATTTTTAACTTAGCCCATACTATTAAGCTTTCATCAATATTTTCATTAAATGTTGATAATGTAATTAACCATATGCATATTAACACTATATATAAATGTACATGGTTTATGCTAATAAAAAGAAAAAAAATGTAAATGATTAAGTGATATTAACTCATATGTGCATAACATTTTATGCAATATATGTGAAATAGTTTGGATTAATTAGCTTAAGTTATGTATATTTAGAAAGTTAAGATGGCATATAATTAGTCTTGTAGCAAAAATTTAATAAAACATAACAATATTTTAATAATAGGGATTAAAATAAAAAATTATAAAACTATAGGGACTCAGTTATAAATTTTTAAATTATAGGGACTAAATTTAAAATTGAGTAAAATTATGAGGACCAAAACTATAATGTAGCCTTCAATATATTACATTATAGATATTAACAGTTGCGTATCCAAGTTTGTACAAAAAAAAAAGTTGTGTATCCAAGTGATAGTGTACTTTAGGTGTGTAAAGAATTAGGATTATTTTGTAAATATAATTGTTATATGCAAGATTTGTAATCAATTTTTTTTTTATTTTCTATTTAGTACACCTTAGCATTATAGTTTCATGGACTTGAATTAAGTGGACTTTATTCTTGTCGGTAAGAGTAATCTTGTCCCAATCCAAATATCGAAGTAATTTGTGCAATTTGTTAGGAATTGTTAGATGTCTGGGAGGGAGTAAATTGAATGTTCATTTAAAGTTTTATAGAGCTCATTAGATGACATATACAGATTTATGAGGGATTAACGAGTTGGCGTTTAAGATCTTTCAATTACGTACTAAATAGTATATTATGAAATTTTAGGAATTAATAGTTAAATTAAATATTTTTTAAAGATTAAAAAAATATTTTTCCTAACTCTGTTAAATCTAGTTATTAATTAGCATGTAATGTCAAAAAAATCATTAAAGAATAATAAAATTTATTAACAAGAAACTAACAAATTGATATTTTATATTTTCAATAATTAAATAATTGAGTCATGTCATGTATATTTTATGTAATACCTGTAAATGTTTCTCCATGTATGTGACAATGAAATTGTATGTGTGAAAGTGAAATAGACAAATTTTGTTTAAAAGAACCAAATTGAAATAAATAAAAAGTTAATAGTAAATTATAAAAATTTCAAATTTGTGGGTGTTACGATGGTTCATGATGCTTTTTGATAACCTTGCAACTATGTAATGCATGTGTGTGCAAGATGAGGAAATTTCATTTTGGTCGCTCACCTCCATCTAAACCCTTCCTTTTAAAAACTTCCATTTTACACTCTCACACTTTCTTTCTCTTCCTCCCAACCCTTAATCATAGCAACTTCAACCTTCCACACATTTTGGCAACTCTTTATTTCCAATGGATCTTCTCTCCCTTGAAGACATCAATTGATGTAGGAGACACCTTCTATTCCCCTCTCTTCTTTCTTTTTCGCATTTCTTCACTCCATAGAGTACAAAGTATGGAATTTGCTAGTTCTTGCATGGGGTATGGAATGAAAGGTATCTCCTAAGTCATCCTAAGTTGGGTTTAGTCTAGATAATGGCAAATTTGAGGATTTGTAGCTAAAGATTGAATCAAAACTTGAAAACCCTAACTTGTATGAAATTGGGATTTTTGGGTGTCTAAGATCAATTGAGAAATTTTGGCTTAATGTTGATATTAATTGGTGTTTATTCATGAACTTTGTGGTTGTTAGAAGTGTTTATGAGGTATTGAGTCTGTATTAATGAGGTTTGGTAAGTGGGAGTGAGGTTGGAGTGAAAGGGAAGAGAATTTCAAGCATAGACCTTAGTTCTAGCCAACCCTAGAGCTATGCTCTCGTTGGTGCTAGCGCCCTCGGAGCCAAGGTGGTCGAGAGGCCACCCAAGAGGGGGCTAGGCGTCACAGACGCCAAGCATTGCACCTTTCCCAAAACCTTATTTCCTCACATTTTTATGTTATGCCTTCCATAGGCCCTTGGGAGACATCCAACCATCATATTTTAACATTGTAAGATAGATAAATTTGCTTAGTTCAAAATCAAGTGAGTGACATAGTCACGCTCTATGTAGAACTACCCTCTTTGAATATTTGCTTAAAGATCTCCTGATAATTTGATACTCAATTGTAAGTATATTGTAAAAATTCAATGTGTAAATGTGAAGGTTATGCTCATATGTGATACTTTCTCTTCCCTTGCATAATGTCTATATACTCATATGTAAATATGTGTGTGTAATACCTAAACCGGTATGTAACCTGTGAAAGGAGCTTATTTTTTGCGAGTGTGAAGATTTTAGTGTGTGCCTACATGTAACTTGGGATGTTGTTAAAAACCTGAAATGTAAGTCTGAAAATGAAGCAATTTCAAAATAAACCCTTGGTGAAGGACAAAACTAAAATAAGGAGAAATTATGTGACTGAGTTAAAAATGTGAAATGGAGCTATTTATATGAACTATAAACCATGTGGTATGTGGCGACTTGAGTTTGATGGGTGGTCTTGCATGTGATTAAATTGTTTTTGCAAGAGTTTCCAATTTGCCCTTGAGCCCTTAAATGTCGAAAGATGGTTAGAAGAGCAAGAAGATAATTTGCCCTTGAATTTGAATCTCCTTGGGAGTCTACTGAATTGTTTTATATCTTGATTGTGTTAAATGGCTGAGAGGAATTTGGAGATTGAGGCTGATAATGGTTGAGGTATCAAGCATTTTTTAAAGTGTATGTAGAAAAAAATTGAGGATTTTTGAGTTATTGTGAGGAACAATTGACATGATCTTGTTTTTCCTTGAGATTGGGGTGATTTCTGGGAGTTTTAAAAAGTATTTAATTGATTCAAAGCATTTGAATGGATCTTGGGAGGTTTGGCAATGATTTGGAACCTAAGAGAGTGTCAAGGTGTAGAACAAATGGAAGCCCTCCATCAGTAGCTTCCTTAAGCATGCAAATGAATGCTTAGGTACACATATAACAAAGAGTCATCTCTATCTGCATGCCTAGGCACGCACTAGAAGAGAGACACTTCTCTCTGCATGCCTAAGCATGCTGGAATCCCTCTCTCTTTGCCTTGTAAATTATTTTTATGATCTTTTGCATTATCCTTTCATAAGAAACACTTCTTATTCACATCCTTCACATCAAGTGTGCTAATTTGAGGAGGATAAAAGTAGCTTGGACCTCAAGTGAGTAGTTAACCTATTATGATCTTTTTCATTAATTATGGAGAAATTTAAGCATCCTCATACATATGAGTTAACATGAGCTGGGAGAATCCACACATAAAATTAATTGTGTGTGTGAATATGATATTACACCTGAACTACAAGTAATATATCATATAAGAGATGAATTGAGGATAACATACTGACGAGGGGACTGAAATTCTATTGTATTTAAATGATTACTTGATTGATCATTTATCATGCATGGGTGCATGAGTTGGCTCATATTATTGCATAATCACAATTGTTATGAATACATGCATACATAAATGGAGGAGAGTGGAGTCCCATTACAATGCACTATAGTGATGGCCTATAATATGCAATGATTTGTATGGGAGAGAAATTGGAATAAAGGGTGAAGTAGAGATAACTCATTGCTTATAGGAGAGGAGTTCTTTGCAATGTATTTTCATGATTGTTCGGTTGAGCATCTAACTCCCTTGATTATGTGCATTGTCATATAGTTGTTGCATTTCATGATTATATGGTTACTAAGACATTATGTGTTGGCTTATGATTGTTGTTATGTAATGAATGTGATTGTAATTGTGCATGTGATTATGTTTGAGAAGGGAAAGGGGGATTATAGGGCGATACACCTCATGGGAAAATTAAAGGCAAGAGGCATAGAGACTAAATGTATTGAGAGAAGAAACCCATTAATGGAGCACCCCCACCCAGTGGGAAGGCCATCCGACAATACCGAAAGACCAGTATTGGCTAAGTGCTGGCAAATTATATAGAGAGGATGATTTTAGCTTTTTGCCAAAGGAGGGAGACCATGGGCTTTACACCCGGGTCTTGACCTTCAAGTGTCACAACCCCAAATCGGGATCTGTGACCGGCAATGACACGTGGAGGCTACCTGTGGATGTAAGCTTGACTCGCAAATTCGACCTCCATTTCTTAACGTAGCTAATTTCAATATTGAAGAAACTACCAAATGTAATACCGAGTATGCAAAATTATTTAACTCCCATATGGGTAAAAGAGTCATCACATAACATAAAATTTAGTAAATGTGCCAATTCCCATCACAACATACAGTATGGGATATACGAAAACCACGAGCAAACAAGAAAACATCACTCCTAGTTATCCTTATTGGACTACAGACCAACCACTATGAAATTTTTTGAGTGTGACTCCAAATAAAGAAACACCAACCCAAGAGTCAAGAAGGGTTAAGAGTACACGAACCTTCGCTACTCCTCAGGCGGACGTTCCTCAACGTTCAAGGGCTCTAAAACATGGAAATGACATGAGATAAATCTCAGTGAATATAGCCACATACAGACAACAATAATAAAACAAATTGGAGTGTGAAGCATCCATGTCTCCCAGCCCGAAAGATTTTAATCTCCTTGCTCGTAGGCAATCTGGGCTCCCTGTCCTCAAACATTTAATCTCCTTGCCCAGAGGCAAATAATTTCCATGCCTGCAGGCATTTAATCTCCTTACCCAAAGGCAAGAATGTGCAAACCTGTAGGCAATTATATTTCCCGCGGGTAAGACCCACTAATCTCCCTTGTAATGAATTTAAACCACACAGCGTTTCAAAAGTCACAAATACAAGAATCAGCATAGACTCATGAATCACTTGTCAATTCATCGAGATTAAGCAGTTTAATTAAATTATACACACCTTAAAAATTTCTCCTTATCTCCTTTCCATGTTTCTTTCCATTATGATATTCATATATCAACAACTAAACACATAGTGAAATCTTACACTAGAGTAGGTTAACCACTCACCTGAATTCGACAATAAATGCTCGAAAATGTAATCTCGATCAATCTCTTAGGAACCACCTAGGAAGTCACACGAAAGCATAACGTTTAACTTCCAAGACAATCCAGCCCCCCATTATGACATTTCTATCTCTTTTTAATTTATTTAACTCTTTAGCCAACAACCTTTCCTTTATTAACTTAGGTCCTTGACTATTTTAAAATTTTCCCTTTATCACCTGAATGATATAAGTCACGTATAGCTCTTCCTAGGTCTATATATCACAAATATAATTCCTTCTATAATTATGTCAACTCCTATAAATTTTTGAGTTTATTCAGTTTAGTCCCTAACATGACCCTGGGCTTGTATAATTCTCCTCTTTATCTTTTTCATGATCTAAGAACGCATTTAGGTTTCTCTAGATCCATAGGTCACAAATATAATTTTTAGATCTCGCTTTTATTGAAGAACATTTGCTCGAGAAGTGACGTTCGGAGTTTCCCAACCCTTTTTGCCATCGAGGTTGGAATCTTTTTGGAGTTTATCTTTTGGATTGGAGTTATCTGTATGACATAATAACATTATTCTCTTGTATTGCGTTATGTATCCCTTACTTGAATATTTTCCGATATGGATATACAAGAGATTTATATTGAGAATTTGTGAAGTTTGAATCAAATGAATTATTTATGGCATTATTGTTTTTCACATATTGGAGTAAATATGCTCATATTTATCTGTGATATATGCATGCTTAGGGGTATTAGAAGGTAGGAGTGCAGACTTACGGCTAAAGGTTGTCTATGCCATGCCAGTCACGCACCATTTTGGGGTGGTGATAGTGTACACACACACACACACACATATATGCATAAGTGGGTTTCCCTTGTTGCTTGAAATAAAGGAATTGATTGGTAATCATGACAACTTGGTTACATGTGATGTAAAATTAGTTGGCTTCCTATTTGTGATTGGCATATCGATTTGTCTTGTTGTTTGGACATGTAAGTGACTCTAATGGATGAAGGCATGGGTTTGAGTCCCATGGCGTGGAGTAATAAGAGAGATTATACATGTATACACATGGTAATTATTTATGGGTAGCGATAAGGAGGAATCTATATAAGTGGAGTAATAAAGGGAGGATGCGGTCAAGGCCGCGAGGCAACGAACACGATAACATGGATGAGACTGAAAATGTTTGAGAAACCTGTTCTTGTAATTGTGTGATTTGTGTATGAATCATTTAGCTTCCTTTTATGTTATCTTGTGAAAATTCTAACTGTAGTTCTTATTAGAGTAGATTTTCCTCCTCACAGAGTTATATACTCACATCTCTCTTTCCCTTTTCAGATCTTTAAGTTGAAGAAATTCTACCTGCTGAGTAAAGGAGTGGATCTTATCTTGTGCC
This sequence comes from Biancaea sappan, assembly GCA_037074585.1. Classification (NCBI taxonomy): domain Eukaryota; kingdom Viridiplantae; phylum Streptophyta; class Magnoliopsida; order Fabales; family Fabaceae; genus Biancaea; species Biancaea sappan. Next base: position 30,802,221 of record CM073492.1, on the reverse strand, counting down.
CATAATCTTGTTCTAGGGGGTGTTGATGTAATTTCCTTATACTTTTGAAACTCAAAAAGTGTACTATAATCAAGTAGGATATTGTAGGGGATGTTGTTGTGATGTATCGATAACCTTTGGTTTGGTTATGCCTTTTGTATTTTTGAAACCTAATTTGTGTATATTCTAGTGACTCATAATTGATTTAGTGATAGAATGTTCATAAAGCTAGGGATTGTTGTATATACATTATTACCCTTACATGAATGGAAATTACACTTGTTTTGGAAAAGAAGAAATATTTTATTGAAAACTCACTTTCTTTTCATGGTGGATGTGATGTGATTTCCGGAGGGAAAACACTTGATCGATTTTCTGGATAGGTTGAAAGAAACAAACAAATGAAACCAAATCACGCAATTGATAAGCCAAAGGGCGCCACAACTAAGAGAAATGGGTTGATCTCGCCACACTCAAGAAAGAAGAACGTGAGTGATAAGAAATCTAGTTGCTCTCGCCACTAACACAAGTTAGATAAGAGAAAGAACTCAAGAATCCTCTTGAAAGCAAAATGCCAATATCTCATATATGATTCAAAGATGGTTTACAACAAATGGCAAGGACCCTTTTTATAGAGGGTCTCCAAAACAAAAAGACAAAAGACTCCAACTAATGCATTAAATGCATCAACTAAAAGTCAAGTAGTGTAGGCTAAATGTCAAAGACAATAAATGCATAGGTAGCTAAATGTCAAAGACAATAAATGTATAGGTATTGACTACAACTATATTCAACAAATGCAACTATCCCACATGCAATCTTTTTCACACTTCTTCCACTTTCAACAAAGTGGTTAAGCCCAATTCAAGCCCTTTAGTCCTTAAACGAGTTAGAGGCCCAATTGAAGTGTTCTCCCTTTCTTGGGCTGCAATTAGTCCAAGCTCTTTAACCCTTAAACGAGTTAGAGGCCCAATTGAAGTGTTCTCCTTTTCTTGGGCTGCAATGGGATTATCCTTGATTACATCATCCTCCCCTGGTTGAAATGGATTTGTCCTCAAATCCAAGTCCTCTTTATCTTTTAAGTACGGGGAAAGATCCCTCACATTGAAAGTAGTAGAAACAGCATAGTCTTCAGGCAAATCAATTTTGTATGCATTATCATTTACCTTGTCTATGATACGGAAAGGACCATCTGCCCTTGGCATTAATTTGGACTTCCTTTGGTTTGAAAATCTTTCTTTTCGAAGATGAACCCACACTAACTCTCCAGGACTGAATTGAACAAATTTTCTTCTTTTGTTGGCAGTCTTCTCATAGATGGAGTTCTTCTTCTCAATTTGCTGTTTAATGTTTTCATGTAACTTCTTTATCATGTCAGCCTTCATTTTTCCATCTATGCATTCTCGAGCTTCAAGTGGTAATGGTACTAAATCAAGTGGGCTCAATGGACTAAATCCATAAACTACTTCAAAAGGAGAGTGTTTAGTAGTACCATGTACACTTCTATTGTAAGCAAATTCAGCATAGGCCAAGCATTCATCCCAACTTTTCAAGTTTTTGCCAATGATAGTTCTTAGCAAAGTAGAAAGCGTTCGGTTCACCACTTCAGTTTGCCCATCAGTTTGTGGGTGACAAGCAGTACTAAAGAGTAACTTTGTTCCCAGCTTTCTCCATAAAGTCTTCCAAAAGTAGCTAAGAAATTTGGCATCACGATCTGACACGATACTCTTTGGAATGCCATGAAGTCTCACAATTTCTTTGAAAAATAAATTGGCGATGTGCACAGCATTGTCGGTCTTATGGCATGGAATAAAATGAGACATTTTTAAAAAACGATCAACAACAACCATGACCGAATCTTTACCTCTTTGTGTCCTTGGTAAGCCTAGCACGAAATCCATACTAACATCAGTCCAAGGTTGATCTGGAACAGGTAGAGGTGTATAAAGTCCATGGGCTGCTTCCTTGCTCTTGGCTTTTTTGCAAACAATACACCTTTCAATCACATGATGCACATCTCTAATCATGTTAGGCCAATAAAAATGCTCTTTCAGCATCTCCAATGTCTTGGTTTCACCGAAATGCCCAGCCAATCCTCCTCCGTGAGCTTCTCGTGTAAGTAATTCCCTTATAGAACAGTTTGGAATTACAAGTCTCCCCAAGCGAAATAAAAAACCTTCAGATCTATAAAATCCCTTATATGCCATTTTCTCACAAGCGAGATAAATAGAAGCAAGTGTCGAATCTTCCATATAATGGTCTTTAAGAGATTCAAATCCCAACAATTTAGCATTCATCATGGAAATTAAAGCATATCTCCTTGATAAGGTATCTGCAACAATGTTGGTTTCTCCCTTCTTATACTTCAACACATAAGGAAAAGCTTCAAGAAATTCCACCCACTTTGCATGTCTTCTATTCAGCTTGCTCTGACCTTTCAAGTGTTTGAGTGATTCATGGTCTGTGTGAATTACAAATTCTTTTGGTAACAAGTAGTGCTGCCATGTCTCAATAGCTCTAATTAAAGAGTAGAACTCCTTATCATAGGTAGAGTAGTTAAGACTGGCTCCATTCAACTTCTCACTAAAATAAGCTATAGGACGCTTTTCTTGAAGAAGTACAGCTCCAATTCCCACTCCACTAGCATCACATTCAATCTCAAAAGTCTTAGAAAAATTAGGCAAAGCCAATATGGGTGCATTGCACAATTTTTCTTTGACAAGCTCAAAACTTCGTTGGGCTGCATCACTCCATTTGAACTCCTTTCCTCCCTTAATACATTCAGTTATGGGTGCTAAGATGGTGCTGAAATCCCTTACAAATCTTCTATAGAAAGATGCAAGCCCATGAAAACTTCTTACTTCAGATATGGTTCTTGGAACGGGCCATTCTTTGATAGCTTTCACCTTTTCTTCATCAACTCCCACTCCTTGCTGAGATACTACAAAGCCAAGAAAAATCACATGGTCTTGACAAAAGTAGCATTTTTTTAGATTAGCATAGAGTTTCTCCTTTCGCAACACTTCCAAGACTTCCTTCAAATGTTGCACATGCTCCTCATAACTTTGACTATAGATCAAAATATCATCGAAATATACCACAACGAATTTTCCAATGAAAGATCTAAGCACATGATTCATCAATCGCATAAATGTGCTAGGGGCATTAGATAGTCCAAATGGCATTACCATCCATTCGTAAAGTCCATGCTTTGTCTTGAAGGCTGTCTTCCATTCGTCTCCCTCTTTCATTCGGATTTGGTGATAGCCACTCTTCAAGTCAATTTTTGAAAACACCTTGGAACCATTCAGCTCATCCAACATGTCATCCAATCTTGGAATTGGGTAGCGGTATTTGATGGTGATCTTATTTATAGCACGGCTGTCCACACACATTCTCATAGAGCCATCCTTTTTAGGGACTAATAATGTAGGCACAGAACAAGGGCTCATGGATTCCCTTACATAACCCTTTTCAATCAACTCATCAACTTGTCTTTTTAGCTCCTTAGCCTCCTCTGGATTCATTCTATATGCTGGCTTATTTGGTAAGGCAGCACCAGGCACCAAATCAATTTGATGCTCAATTCCTCTTAAGGGTGGCAATCCCTTAGGTAGCTCGTTCGGAAAGACATCCGCAAATTCTTCTATCAACTCCCTCACAAGCTTAGGAAGCTTTTCTGCAAGTTCTGGATTTAGCTCCTTGAGAATTAGCAATAATACAAAGTTTTCCCTTTTTATTGCCTTCTTTAACTCATTCTTAGAAGCAAAACAACTAGGCTTCTTCTCCTCGATTACATCCTCCTTCGGCTGTACTTGTATTGGCTTTAAGGGTGCCAACACAATCTTCTTTCCATCCTTCTCGAAAGCGTAGGTGTTTTTGAAGGCATCATGTAGTGCTCTTCTATCAAATTGCCAGGGCCTCCCAAGTAGAAGATGACTAGCATCCATAGGGACTATGTCACACAATACCTCATCTTTGTAATTCTTCCCTATAGAGAAAGGTACCTTTACTTGTTTGGTGACCTTCATCTCGCCATGATTATTTAGCCATTGCAGCTTATATGGACGGGAATGATTGATAATAGGTAGCTTCAATTTTCCAACCAAGGTGGTTGAAGCAACGTTAGTGCAGCTCCCACTATCAATTATCACGTTACAAACTTTGCCTCTGATAGTGCACCTTGTTTGAAAAATATTCTCCCTCTGTTCTTCTTCTACCTTGGCTTGGATATTCAAGGCACGTCTAATAACTAAGGCAGCACCTTCATCAGCATACTCAACAACTTCTTCTTCGTCAAAATATTCTTCCTCTTCACATTCCTCCACAATATCTTCATCTTCACTCTCTATTTCCCCTTGTTTCTCCTTCAAGATCATCACTCTTCTATTAGGACATTCGGATGCTATATGGCCATGACCTAAGCACTTGAAGCACTTAATGTCTCGGCTTCTTTTAGAGGGCTGGTTGTCTTCTCTCTTATCCTTCCCCTTAGAACTTTCAGATTTGTTCGGCTCTTTCTTCCATATCTCCTTATTACTCCCTTTGGTAGTGTTTGAGGTTTGGGAAAGTGTTTGGAAAGGTTTACTTCCCAATAGTTTAGACACTCCATTGTTTCTTCCATAAACTCTCTTTTTCTGTCTCTCCACCTTAATTGCCAATTTAATTACATCTTCTAAGAAGACATAATTCTGCAACTCTACTAAGTCAGCAACTTCTTTGTTCAAACCACCAAGAAATCGAGCTATGGTTTGCTCTTGGGGTTCATTCAGCTCGCACCGAATCATCAAAGTTTCAAATTCTTTGACATAATCTTCAACACACATGCCTCCTTGCCTCAAGCTTTGAAGCTTAAAATAAAGCTCTTGCTTGTAGTAATCAGGTACAAAACGCCTCTGCATGAGCCTTTTCATCAATCTCCAATTTCGAACTTCCTCCTCTCCATCTCTTCTTCGTTGATTCTTCAAATTTTCCCACCATAGATTTGCATAATCAGTGAATTCAAGGGCTGCAAGCCGGCATTTGGTAGCTTCTGAATATTCTTGATATTCAAAAATCTTCTCTACTCGTTGCACCCACTCCAAGTATTCTTCAGGAGAACTTGTTCCCTTAAATGGAGGAATCTTCATTTTGATGTTGGCATCACGCTCCCTCTGCTGCCTTCTTTGCCTAGATTGTTCACCTTCTTCAGCTTCAGATTCTTCTCCATGGTGTTCAACATAAGCTCCTCTTCTTGGTTGTTGTTGTTGTAGCTCCATAAATCTAGCCATTTGAGTGGTTAGTTGAGCTATTTGTTCCATCATTTCTTCTTGACCTCTTTGTAGGCCAACAATTTGAGCTTGTTGTAGGCTAAGCCCAAAAGGAACTTCAGAACTATTTTCTCCTGTCATAGTGATTTGTAATTTGTTGGTTTGAGTTTGGTGAAGGGTAGGTTCACTCTCTAAGTGTTTACACTCGGATTAACAATGAACAGTAGCGTTGAACAATGAACAGTAACGATGAATTTTTTTTTAAATAAAAAAGCTGTAATAAAATAGAACAACACAAGAATAGAAATAAAGATAAAGATGAACAGACCAGAAAATTAGCCTTCCATGTAGGTGGCAGATTACAAAATAAGGAAAACTAAGCTTTCCATATAGGTGGCAGAATACAAAATAAGAAAAACTAAGCCTTCCATGTAGGTGGCAAAACACAGAATAAAATGCAATAAAATTAAGCTTTCCACGAAGGGGCAAAACACAAAACAAATAATAGAACCTCAATTGAAGTGGCTCTGATACCAATATGATGTGATTTCCGGAGGGAAAACACTTGATCGATTTTCTGGATAGGTTGAAAGAAACAAACAAATGAAACCAAATCACCCAATTGATAAGCCAAAGGGCGCCACAACTAAGAGAAATGGGTTGATCTCGCCACACTCAAGAAAGAAGAACGTGAGTGATAAGAAATCTAGTTGCTCTCGCCACTAACACAAGTTAGATAAGAGAAAGAACTCAAGAATCCTCTTGAAAGCAAAATGTCAATATCTCATATATGATTCAAAGATGGTTTACAACAAATGGCAAGGACCCTTTTTATAGAGGGTCTCCAAAACAAAAAGACAAAAGACTCCAACTAATGCATTAAATGCATCAACTAAAAGTCAAGTAGTGTAGGCTAAATGTCAAAGACAATAAATGCATAGGTAGCTAAATGTCAAAGACAATAAATGTATAGGTATTGACTACAACTGTAATACCCGTTAATTTCAGAATATAATTCGCTTAAGAGTATTTTAGAATTCTACAACGTTACTTTAGTTATTTATTTTGGTCATTTTTAATTTTCATATTTAATTGTTCTCTTTGAATATTATCTATGAAAATTGAGTTAAATGACTGGACTAAATATTTGCACAATGAGGGATATATTCTAAGAATGGTGAAATTCATGAAAAAGTGGTTTTAGAATGGTCAATTAATCCATTTATTGTAAATTGACTGGATGGGTTTGGATGTTGGGTTATGGATACCCATGGGTTATTGAATAACCCATTAGAAATATTTAATATAAAGTTTCAATAGTAACCCTCATTTTTTTCACTCAGCCGAAGGAAGCAGAAAAGATTTCTCTCTCAGTTCTTCATTTTCTTCTCAAATCCTTTCCTTGATCTTCAGAGTTTCGATTATTTGTTCGGTTCAAAAGCTTTGTAAGGATCAAAGGTAAGCTTTAATCCGATTATTTTCCTTAAATTTCAGTTTATGTAGAAGATCAGAGGAGGTTTTGTTTTGAAGATTTTGATGATAATTCATGAATCTCAGTTGTTTTAGAAGTTATATTTGAGTTATAATCGGTTAAAAGAGTTGAAATTCTGGTTTTGAAACAAGAAGGGAAAGGATGAATTTGTTAGAAATTTCTGCAAAAACTTCTGCAAAAACCGAGTTACTGTAGCGACCAGGGATTTCGAAACAAAATCTGGAAAATTTTCTTCGGTTACTGTAGCAGTACTGTAGTGTCGGCAGTCAACGGTACTGTAGCAGTCAACGTTACTGTAGCGAACCGTTACTGTAGCAAACCGTACTGTAGCAACCCGTTACTGTAGCAGTCAGAAAATTTTACGTATTTTCGTGATTTTGTTTCCTTTCTTATGATTCCTTGTAATATATTTTACTAGAAAATTTTCCTACACAAATTCTAGTGTGGAACAAGGTAAACTTGGACAAACATCAAGGTGAGTGAATAACCTTGCTCAGCTAATTTGATATTACTAGTCAAAGTACAATATAAGTCCCATTTACAATATTATTTGGATAATAAGCAATTAATTTTTCATATGGGAGTATATGATGATCAGTAGAAATAAGAGTATGAAGAAATTATTTATTTCATGACAATTGTACTATGTGATGAATTCTCACTATTTTATTAATGAGTAAAGATCTACGGGATCTAATACACGAGTGTGAAAGGGTTAAAGTCCCATACTACTCGGTGTATATCTAAGAAATCTTATACACGAGTTGGAAAGGGTTAAAGTCCCATACTACTCAGTGCATATCTATGAAATCTATACACGAGTTGAAAGGGTTAAAGTCCCATACTACTCGGTGTATACCGATGAGATCTTATTCACGAGTTTGAAAGGGTTAGAGTCCCATACTACTCGGTGTATACCTATGAAATCTTATTCATGAGTTTGAAAGGGTTAGAGTCCCATACTACTCGATGTATAAGACAATTAATTATATGAGTAAATGTGGTATTTGTACTTTTGATATTTTATATAGTACAGTTATTTACTTACTGAGTTTTTAAATAAACTCACACTCCCTATGATTATTTTTCAGATACAGAAAACAAAGAAGAAGAGTATCCGTTGGAAGATTAGAAGCCCCTTGGGATTACACTCTATTTCTGTCTGGTGGGATACCAGTACTTATTAATGTGGACACTAGAAACGCTCTGTATTTTCTATAGGTCTCCTAGGCTTGCGATGAGATAGAAATATCAGACTATGTATGTCTATATTTGCTTATCAGATGAATATAATTCTGTAGTGTGGAATGAATGATTAAGGTTGAATGTAAAACCTTACAGAATATATGTATATAACGTATGTTTGAGAATTATATCAAATGAGTAGTATCTTTTCACATGCTCAATTTTTGGGATGTGACAAATTTGGTATCAGAGGAAAGGTTTTATAGGTCCCCTATAGAGTACAGAGCAAAGTGATCTTTGTGGGCCCTTCCCTATTGTCATGAGCCGCGGCATGACCATAGGATTAGGTTCCATAAAAGACCTTGTAGAGTATAACGTCATTTTATAGATAATTTTCAGCGGGGCTAGTAAGTGATATTTTGTGTATGTTTGAAAATTGTTCGTTATGTGTGTAGATCTGTGACAGATCAATGTCAGAAGGATCTTCTAATAATAATGAGCATATGGGTCCAAGGAGGGCCATAAATCCACCAGTACATGTGCAAGATGATCTTAACCGTGGTGATAGTTTACATGCTTAAAGTACTGAGGGCGCAACTAGTGAGCAAGCAAGGAGAGTCGAACCTGATGCTCACGTTGGCAATATAACTATTGCACATGTGATTAATTTGATGAATGAACGATTTGACCGATTTGAGGCTGAAATGAGAGGTCGAGCTGCACAAGCTAACCTACCAGTGGATCCTCCTATTGTTGAAGCTGAAATTGTACCACCAGCTCAGTTAGCTGGAGGAGATAACGTAAGGGAGGTAAGAATGTCTGAATTCCAGAAAATGAGGCCTCCTACTTTTTCAGGGGAAGATCCCAAAGAGGACCCATAATGTTTTCTTGAAGATTGTGAAGCAATCTGTGATGCTATAGGGTGTTCTCCTACTCAAAAGGTAGAATTCACTTCTTTTCAGTTAAAGGGTAGGGCTGGTAAATGGTGGAAGAACTGGAAGAAAGCTAGAATTCAAGGCACACCGCCAGTTATGTGGACGGAGTTTTACAGATTGGTTATGGAAAGGAGGTCAAAGAATAAAGAAGAATATCGACAAAAGAAGAAAGCTAGATATAGGAGATCTTTTGATCAAAGGGAAGACTCAGGGACTTTGAAACCCTTTACTGCATCACAACTTGCTCCAGCCACTCCTACTAAGTCATTGTATTCTACAGCCAGTGTGGCTAAGCCTCGTTCAAAGAGCAGGGGTGGTTTTAGTTCTTCTAGTAGAGGAGGTACTCAAGCTAGAAGGAAGAAACCTCAGTGTCCTGAATGTGGAAAGTTTCACTTCGGAGAATGCAGGTTAAACACTGTTGGTACAGGTTGTTTTAACTGTGGACAAAAAGGATATTTTGTAAGGGAGTGCCTTCAGCTCATGACAGGACCAGGTCAAGGGTCTACTTTGCCACCTCGACCACAATCTATTTCTGTTTCTATTACTCAAACACCAACCCCTTCAACAGGGGGTAGTATGGGAAGAGGTTCTGGAAGAGGCCAAGGTGACCGTGGAAAACAAGCTGCTGGCAGAGGAAATGCAAGAGTATATGCTCTAACCCGACAGGATGCTCAAACATCCAATGCTGTAGTTACAGGTATATTATCTGTTAATACTTTTGCTGCACGTATTTTGTTTGACCCCGGTTCTACTCACTCATATGTGTCGCCCCTATTTGCCAAGAGATTTGCATTTGATTCGATTATTCTTAAAGAACCATTCTTGGTTTCCACACCGATGAGAGAGACTTTGATGGTTAAAACATGTTATCGTTCTTGTAAAATAATCGTTGGAGGCATGGAAACTGAGATAGATCTTATGGTTCTCAATATGTTAGATTTTGATGTGATTCTAGGGATGGACTGGCTATCTTCTTGTCATGCTACTATAAATTGTCGTGACAAAGTAATTTCCTTTAATATACCGGGGAGGAGTAATTTTGTGTTTCAAGGAGATCGAAGTGATGTACCTTGCAACATGATATCTATGTTAAGTGCCCAGCGTATGTTGCGAAAGGGATGTCAGGGATTTCTAGCTTTTATCAAAGATTTAGAAAAGAAAGAACAGAAGTTAGAAGACATTCATGTGGTTAATGAATTTCCAGATGTGTTCCCAGAAGATTTACCTGGATTACCGCCAGAAAGAGATATTGAGTTCAGTATTGATTTGGTCCCAGACACAAGACCAATTTCTATTCCACCTTATCGTATGGCTCCTGTTGAGCTAAAAGAACTCAAAGAACAATTGGAAGATTTGTTGAACAAAGGGTTCATCCGCCCAAGTTTTTCACCTTGGGGTGCTCCTGTTCTTTTTGTGAAAAAGAAAGATGGTTCTATGAGATTATGTATAAATTATCGTCAACTGAACAAAGTCACAGTGAAGAATAAGTATCCTTTACCAAGGATAGATGATTTGTTTGATCAGCTTCAAGGAGCAAAATACTTCTCAAAGATTGATCTAAGGTCTGGATATCATCAGTTACGAATTAAGAGTGATGATATACCTAAGACTGCTTTTCGTACACGGTATGGACATTATGAGTTTCTTGTGATGTCTTTTGGGTTGACAAATGCACCAGCAGCATTTATGGATTTAATGAACAGAGTGTTTAAATCCTTCCTTGATAAGTTTGTAATTGTATTTATTGATGATATTTTGGTGTATTCAAAGAGTCATGAAGAACATACTGAACATTTGAGAATAGTGCTTCAGACTTTGAGAGAGCATCAGTTGTACGCAAAGCTCTCAAAATGTGAATTCTGGATGAGTCATGTAACATTTTTAGGACATGTTATTTCCCAAGAAGGTATTCATGTAGATCCAAGTAAAATTGAAGCAGTTAAATAGTGGCTTAGACCAACAACTGTGTCTGAAGTACGTAGTTTTCTTGGCTTAGCAGGGTATTACCGTCGCTTTGTCAAAGATTTCTCTAAGACGGCTCTCCCATTAAATAAGTTAACTCGAAAGAATGTTAAATACATTTGGGATGATTTATGTGAACAAAGTTTCGCCCAATTGAAAGAGTGTTTAACTTCTGCACCAGTCTTAACCCTACCATCAGGACTAGGGGGTTACTCTGTATTTTGTGATGCCTCAAAGATAGGCTTAGGGTGTGTGTTGATGCAACATGGTAAAGTCATAGCTTATGGCTCACGTCAGCTTAAAAAGCATGAATTGAATTACCCCACTCATGATTTGGAAATGGCAGCTGTAGTGTTTGCCCTAAAGATATGGAGACATTACTTGTATGGGGAGACTTGTAAAATTTTTACAGATCACAAAAGCCTTAAGTACATTTTTGAGCAGAGAGATCTCAATCTAAGGCAACGAAGGTAGATGGAACTTCTGAAAGATTATGATTGTACCATCCTTTACCATCCAGGTAAAGCAAATGTAGTGGCTGATGCTCTAAGTCGAAAGTCTATGGGAAGTTTAGCTCACATTGCCACTATAAGGAGATCTCTAATACATGAACTACAAGAATTAGAAGCTGATGGAGTATTCTTTGAGATCACTGAGTCAGGTACATTTCTGGCTCATTTAACAGTTAGATCATCCCTTGTTGAAAAAGTAAAAGCAACTTTAGAAAATGACATTGATATGGTCAAAATAAGAGATAAGGCAAGGCAAGGTCTAGCACCAAGTTTCTTGGTAGATGAAGAAGGAGTCTTATGGTTTAATGGGAGACTCTGTGTCCCCAACATTGAATCTTTGAAACATGAAATCTTAATGGAAGCTCATGGTTCACCCTACGTTGTACATCCTGGTGCTGTGAAAATGTATCAGGACTTGAAACAAGTTTACTGGTGGGAGGGCATGAAGCGAGACGTGACTGACTTTGTAGCTCGATGTTTGACTTATCAGCAAGTTAAAGCTGAACATCGACGACCACCTGGATTGATGCAAAAACTAGATATTCCCGAATGGAAGTGGGAAAGGATCACTATGGATTTTGTAGTAGGTTTACCTCGGTCAACAAAAGGAAATGATTCAATATGGGTCATAGTGGATCGACTTACTAAGTCAGCACATTTTCTTCCTGTTCATACCACTTTCAGTGTAGCAAAACTTGCTCGACTTTATGTTAAAGAAATAGTGAAACTTCATGGTGTACCAATATCCATTATATCAGATCGAGGACCTCAGTTTACTTCTCGGTTCTGGAAAGTCTTTCAAGAGGCTTTGGGTACCAAAGTGAATCTTAGCACAGCATTCCATCCTCAGACTGATGGACAGTCCGAAAGGACAATTCAGACTTTAGAGGATATGCTAAGAGCTTGTGTGATGGATTTCAGTGGAAGTTGGGAAGATCATTTGTCTCTTATTGAATTTGCTTATAACAACAGTTACCAAGCCAGTATTCAGATGGCACCTTTTGAGGCTTTATATGGGAGACGGTGTCGATCTCCTATAGGTTGGTTTGAACTTAGTGAAACTAAAATATTTGGACCTGAGATGATTCAGGAAGATATAAATAAAGTTAAACTGATCAGAGAAAAGTTGTTAACTGCTCAGAGTAGACAGAAGTCTTATGCGGACAACCGACGACGTGACCTTGAATTTGCAATAGGTGATATAGTTTTCTTACGAATCTCACCTATGAAGGGAGTAATGAGATTCAGGAAGAAAGGCAAGCTTAGTCCGAGGTATGTTGGCCCATATGAGGTTGTAGACAGAGTGGGTAATGTGGCATATCGCCTAGACCTACCTTCCAACCTAGAGGGAGTTCATCCAATATTTCATGCGTCCATGCTACGAAAGTATCTTCCTGATCCTTCTCATGTCATTCAACCCCAAGAAGTTTATTTTGATGAAACTCTCACATACGAAGAGGTACCAGTAGCTATCCTTGATAGAAAAGTCAAGAAATTGCGTACCAAAGAAATTCCTACTGTCAAGGTTCTTTGGAGAAATCATTCTCGCGAGGAAGCTACGTGGGAGGCAGAAGATGAGATGTGGAAAAACTATCCACATTTATTTGAAACTTGAGGTAAGATTTTAATTCGGAGGACCGAATTCTTTTAAGGGGGGTAGAATGTAATACCCGTTAATTTCAGAATATAATTCGCTTAAGAGTATTTTAGAATTCTACAACGTTACTTTAGTTATTTATTTTGGTCATTTTTAATTTTCATATTTAATTGTTCTCTTTGAATATTATCTATGAAAATTGAGTTAAATGACTGGACTAAATATTTGCACAATGAGGGATATATTCTAAGAATGGTGAAATTCATGGAAAAGTGGTTTTAGAATGGTCAATTAATCCATTTATTGTAAATTGACTGGATGGGTTTGGATGTTGGGTTATGGATACCCATGGGTTATTGAATAACCCATTAGAAATATTTAATATAAAGTTTCAATAGTAACCCTCATTTTTTTCACTCAGCCGAAGGAAGCAGAAAAGATTTCTCTCTCAGTTCTTCATTTTCTTCTCAAATCCTTTTGTCACATCCCAAAACTTACATGTGATATAAACATAAAATACCTAGGGTGTACCTCCGTGGTACCCCATAATCTCTGTGAACATTCTTAATATCCATAATTATGTGAATCATAAATATTCCAAGAAAGATATTTTGTATACATATTCAGAAAATGTTCAACTTTCAAACACTATACAGTACTATACAACCTCCCAAGCCTAGGTGACCTACTAGATTACAGAGCGTTTCCTAATCCTTACCAATTGTTTACCAGACAAAAGTGGAGTATATCCTTAAAGGCTATAAATTCTTCTCCTCAACCACTGTATCTGAAAAGATAATCATGGAGAGTGTGAGTTTATCATAACTCAGTGAGTAAACAACTGTACATGAAAATATCATAAGCACAAACACCACATTTACTAATACAATCAATCTATCATTTATTTTAAATAATTATAGTATTATATGCCATAAATACTTGCACTGAGTGACTTGGGAATTTAACCCTCAAACTCTTTGTGCATAGGTTTTCACATTTATACACCGAGTAGTATGGGACTCTAACCCTTTCAAACTCGTGCATAGATTTTCACATTTATACACTGAGTGATATGGGACTCTAACCCCTTTCAAACTCGTGTATTGATTTTCACAGTTATAAACCGAGTAGTATGGGACTCTAACCCTTTCAAACTCGTGCATAGGTTTTCACATTTATACACCGAGTAGTATGGGACTCTAACCCTTTCAAACTCGTGTATTAGATCTCGTAGATCTTTTGCTCATCAATAAAATAGTGAGAATTTATCACAATATAATTACTATGAAATAAATGAGTTTACACATATTTTTATTCCCTTGAATGTCTATCATCAACCATAACAATCATCATATATTATCAACAGCGAGATTGATTATTTCTCACTTCAATAATGTTATAAACAAGACTTGTATTGTACCTTATCTAATAAGATCACATTAGTTTAGTAAGGTTATTCACTTACAAAATGTTCCAATTTATTCAAGGAACAATCACATCTAGTTCTTTAGTCAACTAGAGAAATCAATTCTCAAAGGTAATAAAATACCTTCCAATGATATTATACTTTTTCTCAACCTGAACACACACTGATAATCTTCTCAATTTCACAAATAACGCAAATGGGATTTATATTGTGCTTTGACTAATTTATTAAATTAATTTTGCAAGGTTGCCTACTCACCTGGATTCCACGCTCTCGGCGCTCCCACCTTGCGCCCCAATCATCCCTATTGTAACCAGGTAAAAACCATTAGGGTTACAAAATAGAGAAATTTCCTATCACTACTCTCGACCTTTACTCACATCTTAAGTCATAACTCCTAACCGGTAATGAATTTCTAAATGACACTTACACCATTGGAAACTAGACTCAAAGAGCTTTTCAACGATATTAAAAAAAAACTGATGCTACAGTAATAGTCAACGGTCAACGCAGCTACAGTAACGTTGACCGAGTCAATGCTACAGTAACGTTGACCGAGTCAACGCTACAGTAACGAGAAAATCTGGAAAAATTTTCTCGGTGAACAGTAATTTCTGGGGAAAATTTTCGATGTTCTTCGTGTTCTTCATCCAAAAATCCTAAAATCATATCTAAAACAACATTTCTTTTGATTTCTTCCATGGGTTTTCATCCTTAATGTCTAAGGAGTGTTTTAACACCAAAACCCCCAATTTCTACCAACAATCCAAGCTCAAATCTCAAATTTTCATCAAGAACACTAACTTTTTCAAATATCCAAATTCTACGAAATTTCTTGTTCTAATAACATCATAAACCACCTAAGAATGTTTTACATTAACATCCACACTTAAATTCATCCATTAAAACTCAAAATCTTAATTTTCTTCCATAGGTCCGAAAATGGAGAAAAAGAGAAATAGAGTAGATAAAACTTACCTCTTTACCTCTAGAACTCCTGAGAATCGGAAGTATGGTTAGAAAATACAAGATCGCCGGATAAAAATTTGAGAAATGATTGAAGAAGGGAAGATGGAAATGAACGAAACATGAAGCCTCGGGAGGAAGAAGGAGAAGAAAAACTAATAATTGTATGTGTGGGCCCCACTAATTTCTTTTTCGATAAAATCGCTCATAGCCACCTTAGCTTATAAGATTTGTTCACTTTAATCCCTCTCGATGTCTCAAATACCACTTTAACCTCGAATCCATCATCTTTTCGGTACCGGACTCATAATTCATTCTCATAAGCTTTATTCTTCCTCTCAGGTTTCTATTTGATCATTTCTCAAAAGTCCTCTATACTTTCTTTTCTTTTCACTTTAGTCCTTGAGAATTTGTAAAATTTCCTAAATTAAAAATTAAAATTTCTATTCTCAGATTTTCTTCACTAATTCAAAAAGCACATTTTCACGTAATTAAATTTTTCACTAAATTTCAAATTAGACTTTAAATATTCATATAAATTCTTGAGATATTACATTCTTCCCCCCTTAATAGAATTCGGTCCTCCGAATTCAAAACTTAACTCAAGATTGAAACAAATGCAGATATTTTGTCCAAATTTCGTTCTCTCTTTTAGAATTTTCACAATCAAGTACAAAATATAACAAGTTCAACATATTTTTATTTCTCAAGTTTCTTCAGTACAAGAATTGCCTTATTTCTAGTACATAAGTTACAGGCAACAAACTGAACTTGATTTACAAAACAGATAATCTTAATATGCGAAGCTCAGATCAAATATTAGCTTAAGGTATAAATAAAAGAAAGAATAAATTAAGGACGAGGAGGTTTTTGAAATGCAGAAAGTGCTCCAGGTCTAGAAGAGGAAGGTGCTTCAGATCTTAAGGAGGAAGCTAATCGTTGCAGCCTAGAAAGAGTTTCTGGAGGAAACGTTTGGGAAATTTGGTGAAGTGCAGAGGTCACTCCATTCATACAGTCAATACACCTCGCTTGTTGGTCACGAAAATTTTGAGTTGCAAACATTGAATGTCTATCAACTCTATTCGCCAATTCCCTAAAATGACGATTCAAGAGCTTCTCTTGTTCTACAAAGAGACGATTTATCAATCTTCCCTGGTCCTCAAAGTGGCGGTTTATCAACCTTTCCAAGTCCTCCATCTTTTTTCTCATAAGCGCAAGCTCATCATTTGAAGATGTTGCTGTGCTAACATCCTCTAGCTCTACTACATCCCTTTTTCTTTTCTTAGCTTCTGATGACTCTTCCATGAATCTCTTATTCTTATAGTTCTCCAGACTAAGATTTAGATCCAGCTCTACCTTGCCAGCCTCAAAGTTTAAATTGAAAGATTTATTGCCGGCCATATTTTTCTGAGCAATAAAGGTTGTATGGAATGAGAGGTTTGATGCTAGAAAGCTTATAAGTAATGAACTCTTAGTGTAATGAGTGGCATAATGGGGCATCCATTATTTATAGACGAAATTTAGGGCTACCAAAACCCTTACATCACACTCTAAAGATGGCCTCCAGACCTTATCCGTCGCAATGCCAACGGTCTATAATAAGCATGCCAGAAAATAACAACATATAATCAAATACAAAAGATTTCCTCAAAAATTTCGGCTAACTTTTGACTCTTGCTCAAATTATTAAACTAATCGCCGCTTCAATTTATGACTTCCTAACTCTGTATTTGTCTTATCCAATAATTCTAAATCGAGATATTACTCCATGAACGGGTAGTTTCATATTAACCTTATCTAGGTTTCTAATCCGTGGCTTTGCCCTAAGCTTACACATTTTCAAACATACATATTAAAATAAAAAAAAACTTCTCACATTTACACATATCAAGTGTTACCATAAAGTGAGAAATTTTTTTTTTTTTTACCTTTCTCTTGCCTCTACGAGCATATATGTATGTATGTATCAACATAGAGATACATCATTATCTATATATTTTCATCTATTCAAGTCCTTTTTAAATTTCAGACTTCTCATTCTCTGAATGTATGTAGAATCATTACATATTATTCCTGGCCATAACAAATAGCCTTCACTCTCAATGCATGGATAACATACATACATGGCATATGTATTTAAATACATATAATCACAATATAATTCAATCAATCATGTATATTATACTCAACTGAAGGCTTTCAAGAACAATACAAGAAAGCAGAGAAATACATTTTAGTTCATCATAAAAGCATCCAAGGCAATCTTTAATGGCTACGCTGTCGGCTTCTTAGAATTTCAGAAAATGCCAACAAGAGATATGAAAAATAAACAAGTATAAATCGGCCGCAAATCCACCGAATATTGACTTACGTGGTTTTGCCATTAATGTGACACACTGTTGACACGCATGCCTATCCTAGGCTTCTGGCTTCCAGCTTGCAGAAATCCATAGGTTGAGCGTGTAGGAGTGCGGCGAAGAGATATCTTCTTTGGCTCTAAGTCTAAATTTTTCTCTATAAAAACTGCCCCGGAGTTCTCAGTTACTACACCACAAAGAGTAATCATCTCTGAGCCTACAATTTCCCAGCATTCCTCTCTCGTCATACTCCTGCAAAAACTTCTAAATTTTCTAAACCATGGCCACCAGGAAGTACATTGATCTCACAGTGGAGGCCAAGGAAGAAGAGCTCGACTTAAACTTAAGTCTGGGCAAAGACAAGGGCAAGAGACCTTTTGAGGGGTCTCAAGAGGATCAAAAGGAGAAGAAGATAAAAATTGAGGAAGTTGAGGAGATTAGCACTGGCCACACGTCAGAAAACAAAATCGCTTGTCTAGAGAAGGAGGTGAAAAATCTGAAGAAGATGATAGAAGACCTGGAGAAGTTAACTAAACGCAATAATGCGGCAATGACTTCAAGAATAGACAGGTTCTTCTATTGGTCTACCCAATGCTTCTGCAATCAACAACAAAGAAGTGTTGATTGTATGAATGGGATTTACACTACCCTCCGTGACATTGCTCAGTCTCTTGTTCCAAGAAATGGTCGAGGGGTGATGATACAATACAACCCTCCTAATCCGAGACCACCTCGCTTTTAGATTACTCATGCATGAGTAATTTCCCCTTTTTTTTTTTGCAATGTAATCCTTCCGCTTTTAATGCCAATAGTTTCTTTTACTAGATGGTACTCTAAATAATAATAATAATAATAAAATGAAGAAAGATAAAAGAAATTAGCCACACAAAATCAATAACAAATTCAGCTTATAAGCCAATCACATAAAAAATTTTAATGACCCTATAAGCTGACACAGAGACAAACAGAAGCTCTATACAAGTCTCGTTGTCTTTCCCCTTATCATACGGGAGTAGATGAAGGCTTACCGTATAGATCAATTGAACTCGATATTATGCCCTCGAATTGTCATGAATTCTTACTTAAGAGCCTCGATTCGCAAGCTTTCCTTAAACTAACACTCTGAGGCACAAACTACCATAAGAATATCTTTCTAGACCATTCCAATCATACATCACGTTTAACAATTATGAATGTTCATACGCCAACAGCCTACCTTTAACATGCTCTAATTGTTCCAATGTTACAAAACTTCTACATTGTATATATATATATTTTTTTTTTTTGAAACACTTCTATCACATAGTACCATCATGCCAATCCCTAACTAAACAAGTGCAACTTTGGCGAGTCGCCCCTAGAGAAGACTTATAACGTACCTCAATATCTCTTATGCTAGGTTCCATTTTACCGTAGTATCTCCCTTAGAGAAAAACTACCTAGCCCACATCTATTTTCTCAACCAAGCTTTTATCAAGGAACATATTATTTAGGACTTACATCCTCTTCCATAAATTACATCTGTCTGGCATCTATCAAAATCAAATCTTGATCTGCCTCACAAGAGTTCTTTCCCATTCTTGCATTAGTAATCTGCGCTATATTCTTTGTGAAAATCTTTCTTGAACTCTAGCCCATGCCTCATAATCAACTTTACCCCATCTAATACATCACTCTTGGCCCAGCCCTCAAGCCATATTCTAGCAATTACTGATCCTCAGCTTTAAGAGTACACTACAGAGTTATGTTCCCAATTTCTCAAAAAGAAAAATTTCATACAGAGATCACCTTTTCCATCGGTATAAAGATCATACCTCCAACAAGTTTCAAAGTTCCACATATAAAATCAATTATCTCATATTGTAACAAAATTATCTCTAACTAACTCCATCGAAGGGTAAGTTATGACAAGAACACTCAACTTTACAAGGTCTTTTATGGAACCTAATCCCATGGTCATGCCGCGGTTCATGACAATGGAAAAGGACCCACAAAGAACACTTTGCTCTGTAATCTATAGGGGACCTAAAACCACCTCTGATACCAATTTGTCACATCCCAAAACTTACATGTGATATAAACATAAAATACCTAGGGTGTACCTCCGTGGTACCCCATAATCTCTGTGAACATTCTTAATATCCATAATTATGTGAATCATAAATATTCCAAGAAAGATATTTTGTATACATATTCAGAAAATGTTCAACTTTCAAACACTATACAGTACTATACAACCTCCCAAGCCTAGGTGACCTACTAGATTACAGAGCGTTTCCTAATCCTTACCAATTGTTTACCAGACAAAAGTGGAGTATATCCTTAAAGGCTATAAATTCTTCTCCTCAACCACTGTATCTGAAAAGATAATCATGGAGAGTGTGAGTTTATCATAACTCAGTGAGTAAACAACTGTACATGAAAATATCATAAGCACAAACACCACATTTACTAATACAATCAATCTATCATTTATTTTAAATAATTATAGTATTATATGCCATAAATACTTGCACTGAGTGACTTGGGAATTTAACCCTCAAACTCTTTGTGCATAGGTTTTCACATTTATACACCGAGTAGTATGGGACTCTAACCCTTTCAAACTCGTGCATAGATTTTCACATTTATACACTGAGTGATATGGGACTCTAACCCCTTTCAAACTCGTGTATTGATTTTCACAGTTATAAACCGAGTAGTATGGGACTCTAACCCTTTCAAACTCGTGCATAGGTTTTCACATTTATACACCGAGTAGTATGGGACTCTAACCCTTTCAAACTCGTGTATTAGATCTCGTAGATCTTTTGCTCATCAATAAAATAGTGAGAATTTATCACAATATAATTACTATGAAATAAATGAGTTTACACATATTTTTATTCCCTTGAATGTCTATCATCAACCATAACAATCATCATATATTATCAACAGCGAGATTGATTATTTCTCACTTCAATAATGTTATAAACAAGACTTGTATTGTACCTTATCTAATAAGATCACATTAGTTTAGTAAGGTTATTCACTTACAAAATGTTCCAATTTATTCAAGGAACAATCACATCTAGTTCTTTAGTCAACTAGAGAAATCAATTCTCAAAGGTAATAAAATACCTTCCAATGATATTATACTTTTTCTCAACCTGAACACACACTGATAATCTTCTCAATTTCACAAATAACGCAAATGGGATTTATATTGTGCTTTGACTAATTTATTAAATTAATTTTGCAAGGTTGCCTACTCACCTGGATTCCACGCTCTCGGCGCTCCCACCTTGCGCCCCAATCATCCCTATTGTAACCAGGTAAAAACCATTAGGGTTACAAAATAGAGAAATTTCCTATCACTACTCTCGACCTTTACTCACATCTTAAGTCATAACTCCTAACCGGTAATGAATTTCTAAATGACACTTACACCATTGGAAACTAGACTCAAAGAGCTTTTCAACGATATTAAAAAAAAACTGATGCTACAGTAATAGTCAACGGTCAACGCAGCTACAGTAACGTTGACCGAGTCAATGCTACAGTAACGTTGACCGAGTCAACGCTACAGTAACGAGAAAATCTGGAAAAATTTTCTCGGTGAACAGTAATTTCTGGGGAAAATTTTCGATGTTCTTCGTGTTCTTCATCCAAAAATCCTAAAATCATATCTAAAACAACATTTCTTTTGATTTCTTCCATGGGTTTTCATCCTTAATGTCTAAGGAGTGTTTTAACACCAAAACCCCCAATTTCTACCAACAATCCAAGCTCAAATCTCAAATTTTCATCAAGAACACTAACTTTTTCAAATATCCAAATTCTACGAAATTTCTTGTTCTAATAACATCATAAACCACCTAAGAATGTTTTACATTAACATCCACACTTAAATTCATCCATTAAAACTCAAAATCTTAATTTTCTTCCATAGGTCCGAAAATGGAGAAAAAGAGAAATAGAGTAGATAAAACTTACCTCTTTACCTCTAGAACTCCTGAGAATCGGAAGTATGGTTAGAAAATACAAGATCGCCGGATAAAAATTTGAGAAATGATTGAAGAAGGGAAGATGGAAATGAACGAAACATGAAGCCTCGGGAGGAAGAAGGAGAAGAAAAACTAATAATTGTATGTGTGGGCCCCACTAATTTCTTTTTCGATAAAATCGCTCATAGCCACCTTAGCTTATAAGATTTGTTCACTTTAATCCCTCTCGATGTCTCAAATACCACTTTAACCTCGAATCCATCATCTTTTCGGTACCGGACTCATAATTCATTCTCATAAGCTTTATTCTTCCTCTCAGGTTTCTATTTGATCATTTCTCAAAAGTCCTCTATACTTTCTTTTCTTTTCACTTTAGTCCTTGAGAATTTGTAAAATTTCCTAAATTAAAAATTAAAATTTCTATTCTCAGATTTTCTTCACTAATTCAAAAAGCACATTTTCACGTAATTAAATTTTTCACTAAATTTCAAATTAGACTTTAAATATTCATATAAATTCTTGAGATATTACACCTTTCCTTGATCTTCAGAGTTTCGATTATTTGTTCGGTTCAAAAGCTTTGTAAGGATCAAAGGTAAGCTTTAATCCGATTATTTTCCTTAAATTTCAGTTTATGTAGAAGATCAGAGGAGGTTTTGTTTTGAAGATTTTGATGATAATTCATGAATCTCAGTTGTTTTAGAAGTTATATTTGAGTTATAATCGGTTAAAAGAGTTGAAATTCTGGTTTTGAAACAAGAAGGGAAAGGATGAATTTGTTAGAAATTTCTGCAAAAACTTCTGCAAAAACCGAGTTACTGTAGCGACCAGGGATTTCGAAACAAAATCTGGAAAATTTTCTTCGGTTACTGTAGCAGTACTGTAGTGTCGGCAGTCAACGGTACTGTAGCAGTCAACGTTACTGTAGCGAACCGGCACTGTAGCGAACCGTTACTGTAGCAAACCGTACTGTAGCAACCCGTTACTGTAGCAGTCAGAAAATTTTACGTATTTTCGTGATTTTGTTTCCTTTCTTATGATTCCTTGTAATATATTTTACTAGGAAATTTTCCTACACAAATTCTAGTGTGGAACAAGGTAAACTTGGACAAACATCAAGGTGAGTGAATAACCTTGCTCAGCTAATTTGATATTACTAGTCAAAGTACAATATAAGTCCCATTTACAATATTATTTGGATAATAAGCAATTAATTTTTCATATGGGAGTATATGATGATCAGTAGAAATAAGAGTATGAAGAAATTATTTATTTCATGACAATTGTACTATGTGATGAATTCTCACTATTTTATTAATGAGTAAAGATCTACGGGATCTAATACACGAGTGTGAAAGGGTTAAAGTCCCATACTACTCGGTGTATATCTAAGAAATCTTATACACGAGTTGGAAAGGGTTAAAGTCCCATACTACTCAGTGCATATCTATGAAATCTATACACGAGTTGAAAGGGTTAAAGTCCCATACTACTCGGTGTATACCGATGAGATCTTATTCACGAGTTTGAAAGGGTTAAAGTCCCATACTACTCGGTGTATACCTATGAAATCTTATTCATGAGTTTGAAAGGGTTAGAGTCCCATACTACTCGATGTATAAGACAATTAATTATATGAGTAAATGTGGTATTTGTACTTTTGATATTTTATATAGTACAGTTATTTACTTACTGAGTTTTTAAATAAACTCACACTCCCTATGATTATTTTTCAGATACAGAAAACAAAGAAGAAGAGTATCCGTTGGAAGATTAGAAGCCCCTTGGGATTACACTCTATTTCTGTCTGGTGGGATACCAGTACTTATTAATGTGGACACTAGAAACGCTCTGTACTTTCTATAGGTCTCCTAGGCTTGCGATGAGATAGAAATATCAGACTATGTATGTCTATATTTGCTTATCAGATGAATATAATTCTGTAG
This sequence comes from Biancaea sappan, assembly GCA_037074585.1. NCBI lineage: Eukaryota > Viridiplantae > Streptophyta > Magnoliopsida > Fabales > Fabaceae > Biancaea > Biancaea sappan. The sequence goes on along the minus strand of CM073492.1, from coordinate 30,778,629 downwards.
TGTGGAATGAATGATTAAGGTTGAATGTAAAACCTTACAGAATATATGTATATAACGTATGTTTGAGAATTATATCAAATGAGTAGTATCTTTTCACATGCTCAATTTTTGGGATGTGACAACAACTATATTCAACAAATGCAACTATCCCACATGCAATCTTTTTCACACTTCTTCCACTTTCAACAAAGTGGTTAAGCCCAATTCAAGCCCTTTAGTCCTTAAACGAGTTAGAGGCCCAATTGAAGTGTTCTCCCTTTCTTGGGCTGCAATTAGTCCAAGCTCTTTAACCCTTAAACGAGTTAGAGGCCCAATTGAAGTGTTCTCCTTTTCTTGGGCTGCAATGGGATTATCCTTGATTACATCAGGATGCCATTTATATATGTAGACGTGCACGTGTTCATGTTACTCTGTTTCTTAAACTGTGTTTGAGGCGTGAGTGCCTGAGGTTGCTAGGCTTACACCTTACGATAGTAAAGATAACTTACTCACTTATGCTGGTTACGTACACGAGCATGAAACATGACATTTTAGTTACAAATATACTTTTCCTCCTAATTACTTGTATCTCAACCTATCTTGTCTTTTTTCTCGCAAAAGGGACATGTTAATTTAAACTGATAAAGACATATAGTACACTTTATCTTATCTGAAAAGCCAAGAACGGTATAAAAACATGTTAGTTTGTAGCTTGATATACAGCTATGTGGTTCCTTCCATGTTTCTTATTCAATTCAAATCTCTGCTTTAATTCTTCTAGTGACAATTAATTTTACTTGTATTTCTTTTTTCCAATTTTAGCATCAATAAAAATTCAAACTCCCATAATTCAATCCTAAAATTACAATATCATTTTGTTTTTGGCCCTTGATATTTTGTTTTTGCCAGAGCACACAAGCTCGTTGGTGATTAATTTCTTATATGTACTTGTATTTCTTTGGGGCCGTTTGGTAGGCTCAAGGAAGCCGGAAAGGAAAGCACCTTTCCGTTACTGTGTATTTTTTCCATTGTTTGGTATGGCACGTTGTAGAAGTTGGAAACGGAAGATGACATTCCCTCTTCCTTCAAAATCCTGATATTTGTTTCCATCGCTTCATCGATGGAAAACCGGTCATGGAAAGAGAAAAGGAAGGGAAATGTCAAATTTGTCCACGCTCTTCGCGTTCCAGTCCTCCGCATCTTCTATTTCACCCTTTCATTTTCGACTATCTCGCACTCGCACACACATTTATATAATAAATTAAAATAGTATCACCCGTAATATCCTTCTGCGTGTATACGCAAGCACGCTTCGGCATCGCAATATCCTTCTGCGTGCATACGCAAGCACGCTTCGCCGCAATATCTTTATGCGTGCAAGCACGCTTCAGCTTTGCCCGCAAGTTTTGAATTTTGAATTGTTTATAGTCACAATAATGGCACCCAACAAACAAGATCCAACCTTTCTTGAGTCAAGCGATCGGCCTGCTGTGTAATAGGCCGGTCGACTGTCTTGCAGTAACCGTCGACCGGCCTCCTACCAGGCACCGGCAGTTGGTCGACCGGCTATGTTGAGGCTAAGGGAAAAATAGTAAATTACTTTTATATTTATTTTTCATTATTTTTAAAAAATATATAATAATTTTATTTTCTTTCTTTCTTTTCCATTGCATATTAAACAAGTTTTTTTTCCTTTTCCTCCTCCTTTTTCCATTCTCTTTTCCTTTTCCTTTCCATTTTCCTATTTCCTTTCTATTCCAACCCTTTTTTGGATACCAAACGGCCCCAAAGTACAATGAAAAAGAAAAAGAAAAAGACTGTTGTTTAACAAACAATGTAGAAGTAAATTCGACAAAAGTCAACAACTTTAGGGGCTTCCTACAAATATAAGTGTGTCATATCACAAGTATCTATCTTGGATTTAGATCTTCTGCAATATTGTAAAGATGTAATACTTTTAGCAACAGAAAAAATTATTGTTAAAAAATATATTGTATTCTACAATACTAAAAGCATTAGATCCAGGTTCATCTATTTTAACCAAGATGTCAACACAATTATTTGCTTCTCTAAGAGCATGTCCAATAGTAATTTTGGATTTCTCTAAAATGATGTGAATGATGTCTTTTACGATAACATCAAATTTATGCGTGGAAGAATTACTAATTTTAATTAAATTCATGGCCTCAAATGAGTACGTTTCAAGTTCAATTAAAAAAATAAAAAAATAAAACTATATATAAGTATTGTTCATAAATTATTAATAAATTGAAAACCGCAAAAGAAAATATCAAAGTTAAAGAAATTAATTATATTCAACAAAAAAATCAGGGTCTCAATATTTGCGGAAGAATATATGTATGTTTAGTTTACCAATATGTAACACATTTCTTTAAAATCTTGCAATATTTATTAGTAGGATATATAGTCATGATTAATTTTTTCTTTGCCATATGAATTCAATTTCTAGGGTTATAAGTTATAACAGAATTGATCTTTAAATGTATTTTTGCTAACGTAGTTTGGGAGACTTTTGTTTTTGTCCCAAAATTCACATAATCCTTTTACTTGATCTTAGCTAAAAGATCGACAAAGGTATAGTAGTTTTACTAATAATATAGTGATGCCATATATTATTTATTTTAATATATAATTGGTTATGGATAATAAAAATATATTAATGTTTCAATAAAACAAAATGTAAATTGTAGTATAAGAAAATGTTTATATCAAAGAATAATAAAAAAGTATATTTGTTTTATTATTTTTCACTTTTAAAATAAATTTATATAAATTATTATAAAAAAATAAATGTAAAAAATTAGTATTATGCAACGTCTCTTGTTCTCCTTCAGCATCGTCACCCCGGGCCGGGTTCCGAGTCGCCTCGGCCTCCGTCTCGTCACTCAACGCCACTGGCGCAGAGTTAACCGCCGGACGGGAAATCATCTTCATCATGAGAGACACTAACTACAAATTTCCATCTCTCACGACACCTTTGGTGCTAAGGTTTGGTGAGGTGAGGATCAAGGGCTCGCCTGGATTCGCCCCTGCCCTTCGTGGAAGGAAATTAGGAGTGATACTTGGGGAATACGTGGATAATGGCGTGTGGTTGAGGACATTGTGGACGAACGGGCCCACGGATCCGTTAAATATGAGGTCACAGCATCAGCTTGGGTTAGGTTTAAGTCTGGGATGTTGAGCTCCAGGAAGCATCTTTCGAGGGTTTATTGCGACCCAGTAACATCAGGTTTTTTTCTTAAAAAGGATGCTGGCACCTTAATGGGTCCTGCCAGGTCGTGCTTGGTTTAATCAGTGAGTATTGCACAGAAGCATGTTGGTGGACTACATAGTTCATCCTTCTAAAATTAATCTGAACAGATAAATAAATTCATATATTATTCTCTATCCTTTGGATTGTTAATATTGTGTCTTTGCATTTTGTGGCATCTGCAGCTTACGTTAAATTTCTGCCCCTTGCATATAATGTTAACGTGGATGGATAATTTACATGGCTAAATCAGGTAGGCTGTTTCCATGGGCGAATTGAGTTCATCAGGGACTTGTGGGAATTTTATGAACCATTAAATACTCACTCGTCTTGTTGCTGCTTTGGCAATCATAGTAAGCAGCTTTTGACTATTATTAGATTAAATTGTGTTTACTGTCTAATGTTTGATAGATTGGAACGCTTTTGGATTATCTTCCCTCCTTATCTCCATACTGTTACAGAGAGGGGATTCCCTTCTTCAGTTTGTGATCGGAAAAGTTAATGTGTCAAATTGAGATCCATTCATTGTATATTTGTGTTTTGATTGCTCAGAAGTGTCACAACAAGTTTATTACATTTTGGACAGGAACCCAAATATGATGTGTCACTAGAAATGAGTATTCATTTATTTTATAATTTTTGTACTGAATAATCTAAACTTTTATAAAAGGCAGATCCATCAGATTTTGCATATCAAGTAAAGAATGACAGTGAAGGAATTGCTGTTGCGTTTAGTCTGCTTTTTAGGCCTTCAACTACAACAAATTATTGTAACAATAATATGTAGTGCTAAGCTTTTTCAGTGGGAAACATTTTCTCAGGAAAAGATGACCTCTTGGCTCTTGCATAGTTTTTTAATTGGTTGATTTTCTCTTGGAACCCTTAAAATGTTGAATAGCATTAATAATTTATTTTATTAGAACAGCAGCATGAGCTATATGTATTAATGAGCTTTAATTTCTTTTCATTTTAGTCATTTGATTATGATTTGTTTGCTTCATCAGAGGATTTGGAAAACAAACTGAAGAAAATTTTGCATTTTACTATTAGAGCCAGAGGATAATAATTATTTTCTATTTCAGTCAATTGTTTGGCAATTTGGCACTTAGTTTGCTAATAGACTTTCAATTTGTGAGTGCCAATCTAATTGTTATAATTGCATTGTTCTCTCATTTTAAATTGGCAGCTGATGTCTCATGCCACCTGCACCATGTCCCAAGTTCATGCCAGTGTTTTGTAGGTTCTAGCTTTTTGCTTTTAACGATGCTGGTAGGTTAATGTTCTTAAAATTGATGACATGCTGATTTGGTTAGAGTCCCTTATACTAAAGAGTAACTTGTTCACTTTTCTGTCTCATTTATTGTTTCCTGCAATATTAATTAGAGTCTAGCTCTAGCATGTTTAAAAATCTCTAAATGAGCAAAGGTTGAACTGTAATGATGGCTTATTTAAAACTGCTAAGTCTTGTTTCTTCAATTTCAGGGATCTTCTTCTTGGATTTATATGAATATCTGAGAAAGTGAACTTTCTTTCCATGCTGGATCTGTATGATTTGATCAATTGGATTATTGGTTGTAGAAACTCAAAAAGGAGTTGATGCTATTATTGCAAACATTTTATGTGCTCAACTTGGATAAAGTGACTGAACTCACTGACTCGCTCGAGTCTAACCCTCCTTGGCTGAGTTATGATACATATGGTCATTTAGGTGTGATTAAGAGAGCATATCAGTGGCCAGGTTGCCAGTGTTATGGTCCTCAATCAAGATCTGAAGATTAGGGATGTAAAACAGAATAAGGAATACATGCCCTAGTTAATAGTAGTGTACGTTAAAGATTTTCGCTGAAACTAATGGGCTTTTGTCTTTAAACTGTTTTTTCTTCTTATCAATATATAGTGATTCTTGGCTTCAATAACTTCACCACATGAAGTTATTGTGTGGTTTCACATTTCTTTTTCTTGTAGAGGAACTAACTGCTCACTTTTTTTCTTTTTTTGCAAATTTGATTTGGAAAAAAAAAGTTGGGGTATTCTTGGAAAGAGAAATTCCCATTCATAATGTATTCAAGCATTAGCTGCTTTCAATAAAATTGTTTTCTTCTGCCATAAACTTGGTACTTCCATTGTTTATGGTCATATTGAAGTGAGGTTCTCTAATCTATGTGGGTTACAACTAACAGGACTGCCAAGCCAATTAGTTCATTTATTATCATTGTGGTCTCTAATGTATTTAATGGGGTGGTGACATTGTAATAGGATAACAAGTGGTAAGGTTATGCTCATCTTGGATATAATGTTGATGATATCTGAGCGGTATGTATAGTATGTGAGGAAGCAGTGCTTTACTTCCTCTATAGACAATTTTGTAATTTTTTCTGTGCATTAGAAATAAACTACTCTCGCTAGTTTGAGATAAAATCAACCTTGAGCCATTAAGATTTTTTCTTTTTCTATTTATTTGTTTGGTTCCGAAAAACCATGTGACTATATGGATCTATCACTAAAAAAGAACATATGGCATCCATCTTATGGAAATTTCGGACTTTGCCAGGTGAATTATGAATAGGTGGATGCTCTATTATATATTTCCAAAAATTAACGATATTATATGTTTAGTTAGGTTAATTACTATATACTATGAAACACAAACTTTTCAAAGGAGATGGCTTCGTGTCCCATTCTCGTATTAGACATGGAATGTGACAGTATAAACTGCATATAGACACTTGTATTCTTTCGAATCACTCTGTATATTTCAGTGTCCATGCTTCTTAGGTATTTACCATATTCGGCTAGAAAATTCAGTTTGTGACTGAACGGCTCTGTAATAAGGGTTACTATTCTCTTCCAATGGAAACAAATCTTATTGTACGACCAACTTGTGGCCTGGTGCCTTGAACAAGTGGCACCATAATATAATTTGGGCAGGCAGTGAATCCTCAAGCACTTGTTATGTTTTACGTTGGGAAGGGAGTTTTTTTCAAGTCTCAAGAGCTTAAAAGGCCTAGTTGATTGTATAGATCTTCAATGACATCTACTATCTAGAACCATTGTTTGTGATATTCTTGAAAATTTAGAGATGAAGTTGTTAATGTCTATCTTAGTGGGCTAGCTGCAAAAATAACGAAGGACATGGCCCTTTTGTGAGAAACTGCATTTGCTTAGTTTATACACTTTTAAAATGCCAGGCTAAGCTATCCTTCAGTGTCTTGATATTGATGTCTTGTGAATGAAAGAAGGGTAGATGTGGTGTAGCTGGCTAGGGAATGATAATGCAGGAAGTTTGCTTGCATTATCCTTGAATCTATTAATAGAACAGCGAATCAAAAAGTTGTGTTGTGGCAATCTTGAAAATTGTATCTGTTTTCTTCTTCTTTTTCCCCCTATAGCTTGGTATGTTTTCATCTGAAGAATAGAAAGGCTCATGTATCCACTGGATATGTTCTCCAGGGCTACTTGGAAATGGAAAATCTTTGCCTGTTATTTTCAGCTTTCTAAAACTAAAAACTTTAACAAACCCTTTATTTATTGGTTTTCTTCGCTACAAGCGATAAGATTTTGTCAACATGTCTCTCGGAAGTGCTTCAAGGTATCAATCTTGGAAGATGATGTTGGAAGGGAAGATAAAACAACCTAATCCAGGAAAAAGCAAAAGGACTAAGGTAATTGGGATTGTCTCATATGATTCATACAGAAAAATTGACAGTATTCCAATTTCCACAGTCTGCATATTTTCCTAATGATAATGAGGCATAGATTGACTTAAATCATCCGAGTGTTGTTCCAGCTGGTAGTACTCCACCTGATGCAATAGCCCTCTCCTGTGATCAACCTTCCTTTTATTTATTTTGTTTTTAGTGACAAGGGTTCTGTATGGATTCTAGCCTACTTTTCTGCCTCTGCTCCTCCACTAGCCTGATGCTCCAAAGAGGAGATCACAAACTCCACTCGGCCCTAACAGGAGAGATCAGATTGGGTTTGAAGCCTGATGCAATCATACTGGGTGCAGGATTTAGATCTGTGAGAAGTGGTTGAAGCAAACAATGCCATTTCCAATTTCTCTTGCACTTTCACATGAAGAGGATTTGATGAATCAGACACGTCGTGTTAATACTTGTTGCGCGTAATGGCACGTGCTATGACTCTTTCTCAAAATGGGCGCTATGGGATCTTTTAAGTGTTGAGTTGAGCACCCCAATATGCAAAAGCACTACTTTTGAGGCACAAGAATTGCTTGCAAATGAATATACCTCGTGTATTTCTTTGTTTCACAGGAATTTTGTTTTGTAAGTATTATTCTGTTGTTGAAGCCAGAGATCAGTACCGGATCAAATGATTGACAATACTATTATTAAGATTGTTCATTTCTCTATCGTAGTTTTGTAATTAGTGAAGGGAAGACAGCCATCGTGCTGATGATGTTAGGTTTAGTAGGTAGAGTTGTTCTACTTTAAACCTTATATAGTGCTTTTTAGTTTTGCAATCGCAGCCATCATCCTAATGATGTTAAATTGTAATTTACATTTACCAATTATTTTTTAAAAGAAGTTAGCAGATTGAAAGAAACATCCTACAAAATTATTGTGTGTGTGTGTGTTTTTTTTCTCTTTTTTTTTTTAAATTTTATTACATTATTACGCGTTTATCAGAAATTGTTATTATACAAGGAATTCTATTATTTTGTTTGAAACCAAACACATTTCGTATTTGTCTGGCTTCACTGCTTTAGTAGGTCAAGATGCTCTGAGATTGCTTATGCAGCATGTAAAATTTTGTGAAATAAAAAATAAATGATGTATTAAAATAAAGAAAATAAAAATGAAAAGAAATCCCCTCCCCTTTCTCCCGTTATCCACAACTTGTTTCTTCTCACCTTCCTCAGCTTGGAGTTTTCTGCCACTGGGAATTTTCCAATCCGTTACCAGCCCTTGAATCCTTTTCTTTTCTTTTTTTTTTTTCTACTTTTTCATTTTTGTCTCTTTTTTACTGTGGAATCATTTGCCAAGGAAACTAAAATGCATAAAGAATCTCACAATCCTTTACCTTAAAAGAAATAAGTATACAAAAAGAAAAGAAAAAGAAAACCCCTTAGTTGTTTCCATAGCCGTCATCATTACGGCATTTGATTCTCTACCCCCGTACTTGTTTGCAGTAATTTCCTCGCGTTCAAGGGGTAAAAAATTATAAATAAGCTTTTGTGAAGATAAATTATGATACTTTAACCAAAAAAAAAAAAAGGTACGCATTGACATTTAGAATGAAATGGGTATTTTTGTCATTTGAATTATAAAGTTAAATGGTTATAGAAAGTAAAAACTAGAGTTGTCAAAGTGAGCCAGCTGACCCGTTCGGGCTGGCCCACTGGCTGGTTGAAGAAAAGTGGACCAGACCAACTCGGTTCATTTTTGAAAACGGGCTGAATTTTGAGGACGCGACTCACTTTTTGAGGGTTGGCGGGATAAACAGGCCAGTCCACCAGCCTATTTTTTTATACTTTTAAATTTTTTTTATTTTTTAATCAATCCAAGCCAATTAAATTATTTAAGGATAATACAACTAATTTAAAAACATCAAAATTTTTACAATACAAAATAATTTATCAATATTCTCTAAGATGTAATATTAAAAAGAAGAAAAATTGAAGGCTCATACATCATTAATCATTCAATACTCATAATTTAATTAATATTGTTATACAAATACATACACATTTATGTAATGACATCATATATACATATATAATAAAGTAAAAAAAAAAGTTAGACGGGCCAACCCGTGGGTTAGGCGAATTGGCCCACCTAACCGCGAGTTAGGTGGGTTGAGCCTAAAAAGTCTGATAAAAAATGGGCTTAAATTTCAAAAATTCAATCCACCTAAAAAATGAGCTAAACGAGTTCAAGTTGGGCCCATTTTGACAGTTCAAGTAAAAACTAATGAAAAGTTGTACTTTCCAGGAAATTGCAGAAAATGAAAGGGTAGGCGAACTAATTGGATGGCAAAACAAGGGAGTTTGGTTAAGCATAGGGAAGTATTAATGGTGGTTCAAAGTAGATCCCGTGGGGACCTTCAAAAGTTCAAACCATCACCTAAGAAGAGTACAAACCTTGCGATAAGAATCTTCCTCAATGTGAGTGCAAGTGCATGAACCCACCACCCTCTTAGCCCTTAGCCCCCGCCTACGCCACAAGCTAATGCGTACAAATTAATTACAATACGAAGTTTTTTTTGTGTGTGCTGTATGTCAAATGGGCTCCACCCTAGTTTAACTCTTATACGTTAGTAGTGAATATAAATTAGATTAAATTAAATTTTATAATGACTTATCCCAATTTATTATAGATTATGAGTTTATTTATATTATTCAAAAAATATAATTTTAGTTATTTTAATGTTAAAAATTAAATATTAAAACAATCAAATTTTAAAAAATTAAATTAAACTTCTGTAAAAAATATATTAAACTTTAAATTAGGTATATTTTTTTAAAATATAATTTTAATTATTTTAAATGATAAAAATTAAATATTAAAACTATGAAATTTTAAAAAATTAAATTAAATTTAAAAAAAAATTAAAACTTAAAATATAAAAAATAAAAAAAATAAAAAACCCACAAAGACTAACCCATTCTAACTTACCTCAATGGCTTATAGGAGCCAGGCTAAAAATTGAGATGGATCAACCAATTGAAACAAGCACATTCTGACAGCTAAACTTGTATGATTCTAATTTTGTTGAAGATTCTCCAAGGGTCTAAATGATTACTTGATTAGTGGGAAAAAGGTGAACACAAAGGTTGATTGTTATTGGTTATATTATTATTGGCACAAACGAATAGGCGATGCTTATCACTATCTCAAATAATGCGTTGTGATAGTGAAACCATGTCATATCAATTTCCCTTGTTTTGTTTTTATTAATTTTTTTTTCGTTGGCCTTTTTGTTTCCACCGTTGAGAGAAATTCAAGTGGTGCTTATTTTTAAGTGGTGATCAATCATCATCATCTTCTTCAATATTCTACAGCCACCAGATTTTTTGTTGCCTCTTGGCTGGGTTTCGTTGGATTTGCCATTGTCGGTACTCCTAATTTTGAAGATAGGAAACCAAAATTTCAGGCTTATGCTAAGAGAATTGTGAGTCGCAACGAGACCCCACTTTGAAACTTGGAAGATCCTTAAGCCCCTTTTTAAATATATATTTCAATTTTTCTAATAACCCTTCTCCAATGCCGTCTTTTTGTAATTACCACGCAGGCTGTTACTTACGTTTGAATATAGATTTTGAAAATTTCGACCAAAGAATAAGTGAGAAAAAGAGCCGTTGAGACGGAGAGAGAGAGAGTCGGTGAAGTGTCAACAAATGAAAGCAATGTAAGAAATGTATGCACCCCATATTTCATTTATGGTCAATTCACTTTTGGATCAATTTCTTTGTGTAATTAAGACTTTGCATATCCCTTTTGCTTAATTTCCTTTTCACTCCAGATCTTGATTGGACAATGGATCTAGTGAAGTGAGCTAGGCTCCTTTAAAATATAAAGCCAAACTTCAAATCCCCAATAAAAGAAAAGTTTCTTGTATTTAATGTTTAACAGTATTTCAAATATTATTGTTTCTAGTGAAAAATGTGTGAAAAATAACAAATATATATATATATATATAAATTCTAAATAAATAAAAAGAAGGTATTCTTCATGTGGGCCGGAAAATTTTTTTGGAGCTCATTTCTTGATAATGTAAAGATGCAATCATGTACTTCCATTACTGTTTGATTGAAAGCATTAACTACGTAAATTTTTCATTCCTTTTTTCTGTTCCTTCTGAAATTCCAAATAAGTGTCATTTTTGTGGACATTTTGGAACGGTCTGAACACTTTCTGCCTTAATTATCGTCCAAAAAAGATTGTTCTCAATGATATACATAATAAGCTTTTGGGATGTGCCCAACAATAATAGAGTTCTACTCATGTGGTAGTGATTTATTATGTGGATGTGAAAGTATATATGATATATTGGTGACACTAATTATCTGTGTTGGTCCCAACAGTTGCTGTCGAGTTTGGAATAACGGATGATCCATAATTGATTATTAGTGTGACAGTCTTAGAGTTTTGTTCCATGTACCTCACCATAGCAGAGATCCTATTAATTCTAGAACTGTACAAAATAAATTTGGAAACAATAAAACTTGCTAATGTCTGATAATTTCTTAAACACTTTTTATAATATCTATCAATAGAAAAGATTCACAAGCAATTTACACTCGCTCAAAATAGAACACTTGAACTAACTCAAAAATGCTTTTAACTTTTCCATTGGAGGAAAAGCACTAATAAGTATATACATACAAGGGATGGAGAGAGATTCATTGATTCTTTTCCATTTTTTGATATATTCTCCTCCTTTTTTCTTTTATTTAAACCATTAATATTTAAAAATTCACTGAATTTTGACTAATCTCACTTAAACTAAATCAAATCATAAATATATAAATATCTTTTAATATTAATTTTTTTATTTACAAAACTCAGTCAGAATTCTTTTTGAGACAAAAAAAAACATGAAAATGAAGGTGGGTATGGCTGAGCTGGAAGCTTCTCTGTCATGATAAGGGGGGGCCCAGCATTTGCACTTAACGTGTCGTTAACTCCTTCTCTTCCCACTTAATGCTGATGAAAGCCATTCATATCACTCATCGAATGAACTTTTTCTATTTTTCATTTTGGGAAAAAAAAAAATTCTGAAAGCACGGCCGATTGAAAGGCAAAGGCAGCCATAATTGAGAGAAAGTTGTTAATTTTTTCTTAATAATTTGATCCAAGACCACGCACATGAAAGCTGATTCATTATTCAAGACTTCCCAGTTTTGCCATTTTGTCTCTTTCTGCTTACCAGAAATTTGAAAGCAGGACTTTGTTGACTTGGTTGGCAAGCTAATTAACCATGTATATATTGAATATCAAGCTTCATCAGATTCTTTGATTTGCAAGGTATCATACATAGTATCTCATTGTTTAACAGGTTGGCGTAGAATATACATTGTTTCCCAGACTCTTCTATGAACGTTATTAGTCTCTCTCTCTCTCTCTCTCTCTCTCTCTCTCTCTCTCTTACACACACACACACGCACACACGCACTCACAGAGTACCACATACTTTTCGGACATGTCAGTTATAACTTGAATTATTTTAAATTTACGATGGCATATAAAGTAATTATTTAATATCTCAGTCACACCGAGCAGGATTCTGAAATTACGAGATTAATTAATGGTGAATGAAACGCCATGTAATTAACGAAAATGGTTTGCGAAGAGACTTTTATGTGCTAAGAGATAAATTAAGAGTCGTTAAATTAATTTAATTTAATAATTCTTAGTCATCTAATATTTTTTAATTTTTTTAAAAATAAAAATTTAACAAATACAAATGATTTAATAATAATTATAAGTATAATAATAAATATAAAATAATAATTATAATTTTTTTAAATATTAAAAAAATATTAAATAATCAAGTACCGTTAGATCTAATGCTTCCTGTGCATAAAAGGCTATGCCAAGCCATTTCCGTAATTAACAAGTTACGAGCACTGTAGTTAGTTAAAAAGTGCAAAGCTGGGGAGTTAGAAAAATAGCACATCGGATAAGCTTTTTCGTGTTGTATATATACGTGTGGTGGGAAACGGGAGATTAGATGAAGTAATTACAGTTATAGATTTATCGTAGTCAGTAGTCTTAAGTAACTAAACACTAATTGGAATTTATTATGTTTGTTTCACTACATTTAAATAAAACTAGTGTTATGATCCGTGCGATACACGGATTAATACAAATATCACAATTTTTATTTATCAAATGAATAAAAATAATTAAAAAAATATATAAAAGAATACATGTACAAAAATAATAAGACATATAAGATGATTCATTAGATACAAATGCCTTGAATATTGAATATGAATTACGTCAAATAAAAAAAATATTACATAAATTAATTTAGATAAATATATTAATTAATGATAAAAATGAGTTAAAATAAAAGTTATTAACCTAATAAGTCTGCGATAATCAAAATACTTGTATTCCTTTGATTGTTTCTTCTCCTATTTCTATAAATATATATTTGGATTAGCAATAATGATAACAATTATAGGTTTGTTGAAATTTCAAACATAACTTACATATCCACAAAATTTTAAAACAATGAAAAGAAGATAATCAAGGGAAATATACATCACATCCCAATTTTAAAATTTAATACTTTAAATCTTAAATTAGCATTCAATCAATCCACACACATGTAATCTCAGCATTGCTTGAAGTTTCTCTTCATAGGGAGGGCTTTACGCTTTGCTCACAGTAAGCTTAAAAGGGATTATTCATTAATTTTATTAGATGAGAAAACCAAGAAAAAATTAATTTAAAAATAGTCAAATTATATTGTTCAAACATAAGTAACTACCTCAATAGCATTATTTTTTTCTTTGAGCCTTTGATCTTTTTCATAACCTGCTTTCCTCAAGAAAATATAGTGACAAAAACAACAAAGCAAAATAGGAATTAGAAAATCAGAACAATGCAAAAATGAAATACAACAGACATGAATAAAAAACCAAAAGACCAAAAAGAAACATAAACGAACTAAAAACACGAAACACAACAACAGAAAATGAATACAGAAATGAAAAAAGTAAAAAAAAAAAAAGAAGAAGCAAAGAACGAAAGAGAAGCAGAAAATCAAAAATTACAATCGAATGAATAGTAATCACGAATGTAAACAGTATGTGAACTGTATAGACCAGAAAAAATAAATGAAAAAAAATTGAGCTATGATACAAAATAATGTGAAAGAAACATTACTTTAAACCTTTGATGATAAGTCGTCATTGTTGTCCTTCATCTATATAAAGGAAGAAGAAGCAAAATCAAAGAGAAAAAAGAAAGAAAATTGTGTGAGAAAAAGAGATATGCAAATATAGATGAGATATTCGAAAGAAATATATAAATATCTACATTGATTTTAAATTTTAAAATTTTAATTTTGAAAAATGAAAAAACTTCTAAATTGGCCAATAATGATAATCAATTTTTAAAAATCTCTCTATAAAGATAGGAGATTGGCCATTGATGATGGTGCAATAAAGAAGTCTAATATGCTTGTATAAAAAAAAGAAAAATAAGTGATAATTCATTATTATAGTTTGATTTAATGGAAGTAATTTTAAGTTTTATTATAATTATATAAGGAGAGAAATAAATAATATGAACATTTGTATGTTAGTTTTTATATAACAATTAATTATTTGATTATTAGTATATAATAAATGTTAATTTATCAAATAACAACATATTATATTTCAATTGAAATGTTTACATAATTTATCAATTATATAGCAATTATAACAATTACATACTAATTATATAACAATTATATCAATTATAAATTAATTATATAGCAATTATAGCAATTACATAATAATATAGCTTAATTTTTTTAAATTTATTTGATGTGATGTGATTAAATTACCAAATTTATTCATTTAAATTTATTCTATTATAATAATTTAATGACATATCAATAATTAATGCCTTAGAGTGAAATTGTTTTAGTCTATTATATATAGATTAAAATAGTTCTCAATTTAAATGTTATAAATAAAAAATTATCATAGTAATAATTTTACTTTTTATAATCTAAGTTAGCTCAAATTAAATTAGTTGGAGGTAAATATAAAAAAAAAAAAATTCAGCCAACACCATTCATTACACACACACATACATATACATATAATTTTATACTACACGTCTACAAATAAGTAGCATTTGATCTTATCATATCTTTTCCATACAACAGTTTCTTTTATATAAACACCAAAACACCCACAAACGCTTCCATCCTACGGCATCTCCCTTTCCTCACAATAATACCACTCCTTCCTTCCCTCTCCAATCTCCATCCTACCTTTCTCCTACTCCATCACTTCATCATCATCACCAAAACTTCATCCTGACCTCCGGCCGCCGTCACCATGTCGGAAAAAGCGTGTGACCACCACAAGAACAGGAGGAGAAAGATATTCCGGCGAATCTTCTGGGGCATAATCATCTTCCTCTTCATAGTCCTCGTCACCGTTCTCATAATCTGGGCCATCCTCCGCCCCTCCAAGCCCACCTTCATCCTCCAAGACGTCACCGTCTACGCCTTCAACGCCACCGTCCCCAACCTCCTCACCTCCAACTTCCAAGTGACCCTCGCCTCCCGCAATCCCAACGACAACATCGGAGTCTACTACGACCGCCTAGACGCCTACGTCACCTACCAGAACCAGCAGGTCACCTACCGTACCTCCATCCCCCCCTCGTACCAGGGCCACAACGAAGTCGACGTATGGTCGCCTTTCGTATTCGGTACAAATGTACCCGTAGCTCCCTATAACTTCGTATCTCTCAGTCAGGATCAGTCTAACGGTAACGTCCTCGTCATCGTCAAGATTGACGGACGCGTGAGGTGGAAAGTCGGAGCCTTTATCTCTGGGCGTTACCATCTGTACGTGCGGTGCCCCGCGTTTATTACTTTCGGGTCCCGGAGTAACGGAGTTGCCGTAGCCGGTAACGCCGTTAAGTATCAGGTGGTCCAGAAATGCTCTGTGAGTGTGTGAAGATGGGTGAGGCCAAACCCCCGAAGTCAACGCCATTCGGTAACAACACTTGATTATACTGCGTTGCTCCTAATAATTTACTATATTTTACAATTATCTTTTCTTTTAAAAAATTTTTGTATACTTATTTTCAATTCTCTATTGTTCCGTCGGTATTTGATTACGGGGTCGTTAGATATACGGACGACTTGCGGTCTTTGAAATTGTACATTTTGCTATTCAATAAAATGCACTTTAGAGGAAATGTGAAATGAAATGAATAGACAGATATAGCAAAATTACAATTTGTAACAAAGTGATCCATTGAGTTAAAAGTTTTAGTAAACGTTATTTGTTTCAGCTGGATAATAAATGAGTGTATGAGGAAGCATCCGGTGTCATTTTCTTATATATTCCTTCTCTGTATATCTATAGGTGATTCATGTTTTGGCTTGTTCTTCAATCGCCCCGTTGGCTCTGTTCTGTTTTATTTATTTATTTATTTGCTTCATTAAATGATGGGTATATATATTCGTAGAAGTTCATAACGTGTGCAGCCTGTTTTCTTTGTACGTATTTAAAGAGAAAATAATATCAAATCTTTTGAGGTATTGCATTGGACCACATCTTATGGATTTCCCATTCCGTAGAATATACCTGCTGGGAAGTTAAAAGTATCATATTCCAATTGGATATGATTGCTTTATACCAAAAGCCCAGAAGTAAAAGTAATGGAATATGATGAAAAGGTTGCAGTGCGGGATGTGGTATTAAAGGAATTAAGAATTGGGGAGGGCTTAACAGGAACCAAACTTTGGGTAAATAAATATATAAAGGAGGAAGTTTTAATTAATGAGGATCAATTATCGAGGGGTTGTGGGGTGTGTATACATGAAATTAGAGAGGGAATGTGGGTATGTTGTTGCACATGAAGTGACGGTGGTGGTGGTGGTGGTGGTGGTCCATTTCAATCCACCCACCGAACAAATAAATAATTAAAATGGTTGGGAATTAAGAAATATAGAGAGAAAGTTTGATTATGACTACAAATGAAAGCTTCCCTAATCAATTTTTATAAAAAAGAAAAAGAAAGAATTGAGTGAACGTTGACCCAACACATGGGTTCGCGTATGTGGAGGAGGGTGGTTGAAGCAAACTATCAGATCATGATATATGAAGCGGCAGTGTGAAGGGAGGAAATTAGGAAATGCTTGGTTGTGCAAAACAAACAGGAGACACGCACGTGATCACATGCCGCTTTGATGAATGATGACCACCTTCTCCATGCCATCGCCATTTCAGCCTTTACTCTCTCCGCCTACGTAGCTTCCTTGCTTCTCATAACGCCACACTCTATAAACAACTCACATGAATGCTCTTGCCAATTCCCTCTCACCTTACCTCAATTTACTAAACTCTCCCTCCCTTTTCCCCCTATTTTACAACAATGCCACACAACATTATTTTAGTTCAGCCCCCGTTCCTACTTCCTATCCACGTGCTCGTGTGTTTTGGACACCATAAACATTACATAAAACGAAGGACAAAACCCAATACACTAAAGTGAGCCCAAATCACGACTCTCCAAGCCACAACAACGCACTAAAAATGTAAAACACACTTCATCCCAAAAAAGAAAAAACCTAAACACAAATCCATTTCTTTATCCTCATCTGAAGCAAAACTCTCATGCACGCGGAAGCTTTATTACTGTTTTGAACATTGGATTGAATTGATCGGTTCATCTGGTTAAAAAATTAATGAATCACTTATATGATTGGTTTAATTAATCTTGTGAACTTGTCTCTCAAAAAAAGTGAAGTTTGACAGTTCAATAATTGAACCAATTTTAATTTTTTTTAAATTTTTTGTACATTTTATGAGTACTAATTAATGTGTTAATTCTATGTATAGGTATTATTTATATATTATTTTGTAACTAATTTTAAATTTTGTTCCACATTTATATATAACTACAATTGATTTTAAACAAGTGTATCTACCTGTTTAATACCCATTCGTTAACGAGGTTGAGTTTTATTTCTCCAAGATTTTATAAATGTAATTTAAATGAATTTTGAAATATGTTAAGTACTTGTGGAGAAAAAAGAGTTTTCAAATAAGAAAACATGGGCCTTGAAAGAATGGACTTTCAGTGTTTAAGATAAAGGGATTGTTTTGCACTTTTGCCCACCATTAGTTTGAGAGAAATGGGCCTTGTTCCGCTAATATTCTTGGCCCAAAACTAAAACTGATTAACCATGGGTTATTTTGGTTTTTACGGGTCTTTGCTAATTGATTTATTGGAGTGAAATGGATTATTCATATGATTAATTCATCAATTTTTTAATTTTGACTAACCAATTTAATCTGGTTCTCTAAACAATATTTTTATCTTTCTCCTAATCCATTAGGTGGTGTAGCTAGAAAGGATCTATCTCCTTTGAGCCCATAAAAACCAATTAATTTAGGGAAGTAAGTTGTGAGAGACGTGAGAGAACAATTTCAAAATTAAAACATGCATTTTATACTTATGATAGGGTCATAGGGATAACTATAAGGATGGTTGCGTGAAGTTGCAGAGATGAGACCTAATCATCCATTGATGGACATGGACCAGGCTCCCGCACAGAACGAGTCCGCGGATGGTTGCTCGTAATTGAAATCAGTAGTCAAATCCATCCGCTGTATATTTTTTTAATGCCCACGTTAACTGAATTGAACAATTCCCAACTATGTCCTACACACGCCTTACTCAACCGCGTCGTATTATCTATATAGATACCCACTCTGCCATGCACACCATCACATCCTCCATTATTCATATTCATTCTCATTTTCGTTTCTTCATTCCCCTCCTTCCATAACTTACTAGCCATGGCTGACAAGTCCCACCGTGCTAGCCGTTGCTGCTGCTGCCTCTTCAGCGTCCTTTGGAAGCTTCTCGTGGCAATTGTCGTCATTGTGGGCCTCGCCGTCCTCATCTTCTGGCTCGTCGTCCAACCTCGCTCCTTCAAGTTCTACGTCTCTGAAGCCACTCTTACCCAATTCGACTACACCAACAACATCCTCCGATATGATCTCGCCCTCAACTTCACCGCCCGGAACCCCAACAAGAAGCTCAGCATCTACTACGACAAGGTCGAAGGCAGGGCCTTCTACCAGGGCCAGAGGTTCGACGTTGCCGACGTCATCACTTTCAAAAACTCCTTCAGGCAGTACACCAAGAGAACGGATCGCATGAGCGGCGTCTTCTCCGGGCAGCAGGTGATCGGGCTTGGTGCGGAAGAGGTGGTTCAGTACAATGAGGACACTAAAGCAGGGGCTTATGTGATTGACGTGAAGCTCTACTTCAGAATTAGGTTCAGGCTGGGGGATGTCATTAGCGGAGACTACAAACCCAAGGTCAAATGTGAACTCAAGGTTCCTTTGAGTGCTAATGGAACAACCACCACCGGCAAGTTTGAGTCTACTAAGTGCGATGTCGATTTCTGAGGCTCTGCGTCACCCCCTGCTTAATTTCGAAGCCACAACGTTTCTCTTGATTTCTTTTCTTCTTTAATATTATTTTCTGGGGTTGCAATTTTAATTAATCTTGTATGATTATTTTATTCTTTGGGGATGGGTGCCGTATGTGTCCGCTAGTATATAGCGTTTCTTGTACTGAATAATACATTGGTGTTATGTTATATATAGTCTTTCAATTATATAACTTTCCATTAATTGTTTCAACAAAATCGGTGTAAGTTTACAAGCTCGTCCCATTAGTACATTCTCAAGTTGAGATATAAGGAAAAAATATTAATCAAGCTTTAATGATGACTTCTTAATAGAGAGAGCGGATAAATAATATATAGCAAGAAAGAGTAGAAACCAAAGAAAGGGAGTTTGAACTTAATAACAAAAGCAGTGAACATTCAAATATTTGCTATTGATAATAGAAAGCAGAATTAGCAAACAATGTGTACCATTTCTAATTTATTATCAAAATCATATCCTTCATCTTCTGTTTTATTTGGGTTTCTAATCTTCTTCATTGTTCGTCTTCTTCGACGATGTTGCAACTAACAATTTATACCTTTAATATTTGGTACAATGTACAGTCATTTAAAATGTAATATTTTTAAATAATTAAGTGGGCTATCAGGTAGCTATGCAAATATATCAAATATAAAATTTTAATTTTTAATAATTAATTAACCATATATTTAAAATTATCTTATTTTCTTAAAAATAAATTATTAGCTGAAATTTTAGTAATATAAAATGAAGTATCCAAAATTAGATATTGTTCGGATATTTATTTAAAGTAATCCACATATTAATTAAGAATGCATTAAGAAAGACTCATGTTAAAAAATTTAATTAGCATTTAATAATTTTTAATTACTTCTAGCTTGAATTTAATTGGCATTTAATCCACATTCTGGTTTGTCGTGTAAGTTCAACAGAGCCACTCAATTTCTCCACCACTTCGTCCACTGATATTTTATCTTCTATTCCTCACAACCTTCACACACACACACGTGGCAATATTCAACAATATCATTAAATAAATTTTGAGATTATCAAATTGTAAATAAAAATATAATTAAAATAAAAATTTTTGAAATGTATAATCTGATGGTGAATCTCACTATTGAAAAGTAAAGTTCTTCATGGAATTAATTAGTTGTCTAGTTTAAATTTCTAGCAATTTAAACTAATACCCAAATTAAATAATGATATACAGAATTAAAATCTTAATGCGATGTCATTTCTTAGAGGGGATATTTGATGATGTAAATATTTTAAATTTGTTGCAAGGACTTATTTGTCTAAACAATTCAATCCTACAGATGCCGCAGCAATCATCTGGAATATTTAATCTTTGGGGTAAATATTAGAAAAGAAAGTTCAGATTTTCACAATTGGTTTCAGTGTGATTCCAATAGGATGGTAAAATCTCAGGATATATATATTGGGAGGGAAATGCTTCAATAAGAATTCAAAGATCAATTTAGCATGAAAGTGATTTAAAAAAAATGAAAATAAAAATGAAAAGAGCTTTATCTTAGAAAAGAAAAATAAGCGAGAAGATCAGCAAAACAATTGTGTTTTTCCTCTGCAAATTAATCTCTTGAACCTTCAATCTTTCTAGTTTTGAGACTTACAAGAAAGAAAATTTTTGGAGTTTCTCTTTAATTAGACGTCTCTCTCTCTTCTTTCAGAGTATCCTCCCTCTTTTCTCCATCCCTTAGACATTAGTGAAGTCATTATTGGATCAAACAATCGATTAGAAATAGTTTTTCACACAATTTTCACATATTAATTTTGTCATTTTGGTAACTGATAATAAGATTGGTGGCTTTCTTAGAGATCTAGTGTGTTTATTGGAAAGTGTAGCCCCCCTCCCCCCCCCCCCCCCCCTTACTCTTGGACTTGATTTGTGGTTATTTTGAAGGAATCAAGGGCCTCTCATAACAAGTAAGTGATTTCCTTCATTTCTATGAAACATTCATGAGAAATAAAGATAATCTATTTGATTAATTTTCATTTTTGGTTGATTTGCATCCATTGCATAATCAAAAAAGTTTTCTTGATATTTTTCAAAGTCAAAAACTCTCTTTTTCTTTCACTTGGCTCCATTCTTTAGACCATCCAGCAAACCATAGCACTTGTACTGGCATACCTCACCATTTTTTTCCCTCTCAAGCTTCATTTTGGCTTCTTTTGGTTATGTCGAAACAAGTGAAGCCTTAAATGTGTGCATATGTGTATATATTTACAACATTGTTCTTAATATATTCACAGCAAGTGAAGCCTTGAATTTTTGTGTGTGTGTGTGTGTGTGTGTATATTCACAGCATTGTTCTGTACGATTGGTAATCTAGAAATGCACTATTTGTAGTTAAATGATATGTTAAATGGCCACGATATTCACAACAGAAAAAGTTCCAAAACAAAACCGAATAAAAGAAATTTCAAACAAAAGCAAAAATATCTACAGGAGCTCTTGAGATAAATCTGAAAAGAGAGCAAATTTAAAATCCGAAAACAACAGGGGAACGGAAAACAAAATAACAGGAAATACAAGAAAATGGAAGATCGAAATTCACATAGTCCAGGATGCAGCGATTCTGGGGAACCCATTGAAGAAGAAACCCTGGAATTTTGATCTCTGAATTGAAATCGTTGAAGGCATGTTTACCAGCCTCTCCACTATTCGCCGTAGCTCCCATTGAAGAATTAGGTCATGTTACTTGAAGCAATCTTCCTTTCCGTCCGTTATAGGCGAATTAGCCCATTACTTTGTTTACTTCACCAACCATGAGCCCAACCAATGTTCCTAACGCTCATTTAGTTGATTGAGATATATGTGGGCCTTTCATAACGCTTTATAAAATTATAAACTAATGCATTAGCATCATGTGCAAATCATCCTTCTAACCCCAAAACAAAAAGGATTAATAAGTACAATTTCAAATTCGATGATGAGTCTTAGCTGGAAATTTTAGAACGCGAACGCTCTAAAACTTATCCCATTTATAGTTTTGTTTGAAGTTATAAAAAAAAAACTTGATTTAAGATTTATTTGTTTATTTTCATTTCAAATTATGTTAAGGTCTTGAGGTCAAAAAATTATTTTAGCTAGAAAAGAAAAGTGAAGTTTAAAAATGAAAACATAATTATTATTTGACTGTTTGATGAAATTAACACCCACTGATGATAGGGATGAGGATCATTGCGTGAAATTGCAGAGATGAGACCCTCCCATATAGAGCGCGTCCGCAGAATTTTCTTCGTATGGATGTTTCCTCGTAATTGAACTCAGTGGTCAATTCTATACGCTGTATACTTTTTGAATTCCGACGTTGACTGAATTGAACAGACCCCAACTATGTAACACTCACATCTTAATCGCGTCGTCGTTTCATCCATATCTCCAAGACTATATATACACCCACTCTTCCAATCTCATCCACTCCTCCGCGTCCTCTCTTTATATCTCTTAATTCGACCTTCTCATTACTCATTCCCTTCATTCCATAACTGACTAGCCATGGCTGAGAAGTCCCACCGTGCAAGCCGCTGCTGCTGCTGCCTCTTCAGCGTCCTCTGGAAGCTGCTCGTGGCAATCATTGTCATCGTGGGTCTGGCCATCCTCATCTTCTGGCTTGTCGTTCAGCCTCGCTCCTTCAAGTTCTACGTCTCTGAAGCCTCTCTCACCCAATTCGACTACGCCAACAGCACCCTCCGATACGACCTCGTCCTCAACTTCACCGCCCGCAACCCCAACAAGAAGCTCAGCATCTACTACGACAAGGCCGAAGGCAGGGCCTTCTACCAGGGCCAGAGGTTCGACGTCGCCGACGTCATCACTTTCAGGAACTCTTTCCGGCAGTACACCAAGAGCACGGATCGCATGAGCGGCGTCTTCTCCGGGCAGCAGGTGATGGTGCTTGGTGCGGAAGACGCGGCTCAGTACAATGAAGACACTAAAGCAGGGGCTTATGAGATTGACGTGAAGCTCTACTTCAGGATTAGGTACAGGCTAGGGGATCTCATTGGTGGACACTTGAATCCCAAGGTCAAATGTGAACTCAAGGTTCCTTTGAGTGCTAATGGAACAACCACCGCCGGCAGGTTTAAGCCTACTAAGTGCGATGTCGATTTCTAAGGCTCTGCATCACCCCCTACTTGACCAGCTTCTACTCTGTTCTATACTTCTCTGAATTTTTTTAATTTTTATATTATTTTGTGGTTGCAATCTTCGTATTTGTGATCCTTGTATGATTATTTTATTCTTTGGGCATGCATGAGCGCCATATGTGTCCGCTAGTATATAGCGTTTTTTGGTACTTAATAATACATTGGTGTTAATGTTATACAGTCTTTCAAGCTTTAATGACAACCTCTTAATGAATTAATGTTTTTGAACGCAATATACATTAATTAAAAAATCTATAGAATTTATTACCAGTGAAAAATATTGTACCTTATATGGTATTGTAAAATTTTAGGTGCGAAGTATTCAATAAATTAAATATAGGCGTGATATAAACGTGGAAAAAACGTAGGGGTTGGAAGGAAGAAGAATAAGGATGAGTGAAATTCTTGGGAAGTTTCCATGAAATAAGCTTAAGATAATAATTAAGGATACATCCGCGCATAAGACTCTACTCTCCCACGCACAAAAGCAGCCCCGTATTTTAAGTTTCAGCTCACTCCCACCGTCCCACGCGCCTTCCTCCGTCAACCCGGAATCCTTTGCCTTGTACATTAGTAATTAGTATTCAATATTCTTTATTGTTTAGTAAATAAATTTTGTTAGGCTTTGCCTTTCAAAAATTTTATTAAGCTATTATAAATTTATTTTACATATAAATTTTGAATACCAAGCCAACAAAAAGAAGGATATATAGGGGAAAAAAAGAACTAGTTTGTCTCCATCGACATTAAGTTATAATATTGTTATATTGTTATTTAATTTCACAGCCATTCAAATAACTATTGGCTTGATTTTCTTTATTCTTTAATTTTTTATGATCTTATTAAAATAATAAAAAGATATTCATTTGTATTTTATCTTTTCTTTTTATATTATTATTTTATTTTATATGAGAATTAACTGATATATATATATAGGACAGATCAATGACCATGAAGTCAACTAAATTATAAATGATTAGGATTGAAGTTCATCATCTTCCATATATTGGCATACACAAGTTATTAATTAACTCCTTCAGTAAAATTAACAAGTTAATTAAAAAGCAAAAATCTTACCTAACATAACTTACAATGACACTTCTGTTTATCAACTAAACTGAGATGGACCCATAAACCAACCGCGTGCTATTCCACGCGCTTCTCCAATTTCTCCTCTCCCCACTATATAGCCCCCACCTGGTACCTTTTCTCTCCCACCTTTCTCCACGGTCTCTTCCCTATCGCTTTTTCCATCTCCGTGTGTGTTCATATCAGTCAATCATGGCTTCGAAACAACCCCAACTGAACGGCGCCTACTACGGCCCCTCCGTCCCCCCACCCAAGTCCTACCACCGCCCAGGGCGTAGCTACGACTACGACTGTTGCTGCTGCTGCTGCCTCTTCTCCTTCATCTTCAAACTCCTCCTCACCATCGTCATCCTCCTCGGCATCGCCGTCTTCGTCTTCTGGCTCGTCGTCCGTCCTAACGTCGTCAAATTCCACGTCACCGACGCTTCCCTCACCCGGTTCAACTATTCCAACACCACCCTCTCTTACAACCTCGCCCTCAACATCTCCATCCGCAACCCCAACCGAAAGATCGGCATCTACTTTGACAACATCGAAGCCAGAGCACTGTACCAGGATGCCAGGTTCGATTCTCAGCTTTTGACCCCATTCTATCAGGGACACAAGACTACGGTGGTTTTGAGTCCTGTCTTCGCGGGTCAACGCATCGTGGTCCTTTCTTCCCAACAGAGTGCTGAGTTGACCAGGGACAAGAGCTCTAGGGTTTACAATATTGATGTGAATCTGTATGTCAAGATAAGGTTCAAGTTGGGAGCTTTGAGGACATTCAAGTTCAAGCCCAAGGTCAAATGTGGCTTGAAGGTTCCTCTTAGAACCAATGGAACGACGTCGTCAGATGATGGGTTCGAGACCACCAGGTGCGACCTCGATTACTGATTACTGATGGACACTGCGCTCCCCTGCTGTATACGGTTACACGACGTCGTTGTATTCGTTTCACTTCGTATTCTCTATTTTTTTTTTTTGGGATTTATGATATGAACTTCATGATATGTATCCATTGATTGGACATGGTCATGGTCGACAGAGGCTGATTTATGTATTATATTGTTTTTATGGCTGTTTATTATATAGGTGTATCCGTGTATGCTGCGGTTCCATTGGGCGGATTTTTGTTGTTGTTATTATTTTTGTCTGACTTGTTGATGAATAAATCAAGGGGGATTTTTTTTTCCTTCTTTGTTTATTAGTTTATTGCATTTCGGGGTTTGGTTGTGATTGTGAATAATGAATATATCAATTGACTTTGTGGTTGTGGAAGATGGTTGGTTGTGAAATTGGAAAAGAATAAGGAAATTAATGGCAAAAGAAGAATTTAATGGCTTAAGCAAATAAATGTATTGGTCAGGGAGTAGTTAACATCCTAGTTTGAGTGGGGCAATGTGATTGTAACATAAAGAGATTATATTAATAGAGACACGAGGTGTGCCTTTGAATATTTGCGATGGCAATTGACATTAACCAACTTATTTTTGCATAAAAATAATTAAATTCTAAAAGCAAATTCGATTGAAGATGAAGCTCAACTCTCACACGGCAAGCAAGACTAAATATATATAAGCGACACTAAATCAAATCCCTTTTATTTTGCTTACATATACATGTCTGGATTTTATTCAGTTGTGATTAACTAGTTTAAGGCAGTAATTACTAATTAGTCACTATTCAAAGTTTTTTTTTTGGTGAACAATCATCCGATGTCCGATGACCAAATTATAAGTGTCAATTAATTTGAATTCGAGTTGAGTACAACTACAATAAGTGACAAAACTCTTTCTATCAAATTTTAATATAATTGTATTTTTAAAAACCTGAATTCAAAACTTCTTATCAATTTACTTACATTTTTTATGATAGTCACTGTGGCAAACCTTACAATGAGAATAATGTGCAATTAAAAATGATATTATATATTTAAAGACGAGCGGAATCTATTGCAGTCTAGTCTCTAGAAGAGCTGACATGAAACAGGAAAAATCAGAAGAAAAAAAAAAAAGACACGAAGCCAATCAATTCCGGATAACAAAATGTACTGATATCATTATATTAAAAAAGGGACAAGTCATTTGTTACTGGTAAAGGGCTGGAAGAGTGAAATTATACAATCAAGCGACGTATGTCTAGAGTCTTGAGAGGTAATTCTCATCAGAAATTAACCGTACTATGAACAAACAGAGGCATAAATATGAAAATATAATAAATAGGGCCCCACATTTATTTATTAATTCGAAATATAAAACGGTACTTAAATTGTTATATATATAAAATAACACTTTCATTTAATAATTAAGTTTTTTAGAATAAATTTTCTTTATAGTTTAAGTCATATAAATCAATATTTAAATAATCAATTACAATGTCAGTTATAATTGTGCTGGGGTATAGTTAGTAACGTCAGCATTGCGACAAAATCAACCAAAATGGGCAGTGAAGTTACGAAACATAGTGAAAATATTTAAGACGTTGTCCCGAATCGTAGGACAGTATATTTCAGGTTACAACTAATAACGGTGAACCACCGATAATGTTTGATGATTTCCACACGAAAGGGTGATGAAAGTGACGACAATGATCAACAAAAAGGAGTTGTATGAAGACGTTAAATACCCAATGGCCTCTCAATGTGGGACCAATCTCACTTATCTTGGCTGTACCAAACTCGACACTCTGTGTTCTGCTTCTTAATTTTAATTTGGGTTGATTCATTTGTTTTTTTCTTGTCTCATTAATGTGAGATAAATGTCATTTCATTCCAATTTAAAAAACGAGATTTTCTACTCTATAGTAGAGAAAAAAATGATAGTGACAAATGAAATAGGACTATTCATAAACCCTACTTGTTTATTGTTATATTCAAAGCATGACTCAGCATTCAGCAAGGCCATCTAGGTTTTGTACAAAAGTCAGAACGTTATAAGGGCAAATTAAATATTGAAGAATATTTTAGTTAATGGGCCAAAAAAAAAGTATATCTTAGTTAGAACTTGAATACTAAAACTTTAAATGTAAATACCTTTTACCCTAGAATGTGTGTGTGTATATAAGCTTATATCAGTTAAATTAACATTTAAAAATTACATAATTTTCAAAAAATTAAGTTAAAATTATCAAGGGAAGAAAATTTAATGGAGGTAAAGTATTATGTGATAAATTATGTAATTTATCGATACTAATTTTAATTGGTATGTGATATTTTTACTTTTTATGATAAGTAATTAAAATCTTTATCTTAAAGTTTGGAGAATAAATTTGTAATTAGACCATAATTAAAGAGAATCAGGTACAATTTCTCCAAAATCTAAGGTCTGTTTAATTTTTGATAATATTTTTTATTTTCATTTTTAATTTTAATTTTTTAAAATACTAAAAATATACTTTTGATATTTTTAAATTTAGACCTATTTTAATATGTGTTTTTAAAAATATTTTTATTAAATTTAATTAAACGTATTTTTAAACTTATTTTTTATTTTTAATAAAAATAAAAACCAAAAAATACCTAAACCAAACAAATTTTAATCTTTGTAAGTTTGTGGTGCAAACCACAAGCCGTCTCGGTGTGCAAAATATAAGTTGTCATGCCGATGGCATTTTTTTCTGTTGTTTCTTTTTATCTTCCTTTTTTTTTTTCTCGAAAAAAAAAAAGGGTGGATACCATCTTTCTACGTCTAGCTTTCTGTGATCTACAATTTTTTGGGTCCAATGTGAAATTGATTGATCTTTGGAAAAATAAAACAGTAGACAGGCTGGGTTTGATCATATGAAATCGGACCTACCAAATGTATTGGGCTATGTATTATTGTATCTGGAGATACAATATGACTTCAATTGCGCTATATTGACTTAGACATGCTTCTGAGCCCAACCTAGAAACTAAGGTATGTATCTCCATTTCGATCGTGGGCTTCATTTATAGAATCCCCGTTTATGTCACCATTTGCTGACACAACAAAATCCCAGAAAGACGAGAGCATCACCAAATTTGATCTCCACCTTCACCTCCTTCTTCAGGCTAGGCACGTCGGAGTCTCCTTCCAGTCGATGTTGGTGTGGGTAAATGTCAACATTTGGGAAGGGAAACTGGAAAAGGAGCTTACTTGTATTAAAAATCTGATGTGGCTTGCTGACATGTCCAAACAGAACCACATTATCTATTATATATGTATGCACATTTTATCTGAAGTTAACTATTATTTAACGGCTCGCAATGATCATTTTTAAAAGTCTGTGAAATTATGAAAATCAATTTACATCAAAATGAATTACAACAACTTATTTACAATTTTAATGAAATTATAAGAATCAAAATTATAATTTAAACATTATTAAAATACACACGATAAGAGTGTTCCAATTATTATTGGAATGTCTCATTATAATTATGACTTAAATAATACTATAATTAAAAATAGGCCTTAATTGCTCGAAATCTAATCAAGGGCTATTTGACAAGTTTAAGGACCAAGAATCCAAGTTGATTGGAAACTATATATGTGTACGAAAATTTTTAGGATCTGTTTTGGAATACTTCTAAAGGCATCCCTCGATCGAGATGCTCTTCAAGGTACCCATGACTTTTAAAAGCAGTAGAAGTGTCATATATAGAAAACAAATGTCACCAAATATAAATTTTGGCCGTTATACCGTAGAAAAACATTAAAAAAAAATCACAACAATGTCAAACAGAGCCTTGATCATGTCAAAATTATATACGTATGAAGTTGCAAGTCTATATCATTCTTGTATGATGAAAAAGAATAGTGACGTGCGTTGTTAGAGTTATTTTTTCATAATTTAATTTCATCCATTTGTTAGCTAATTTCCCATCATATAATTAAGGCATAACAAAAGGGGGAAAAAAATAAAGAAAAGAAAGAACAAAAGAATATGAGAATACTTCTTCACTCTGTTTAAAGAGATAGCTTGGTGGTATATATTGATATTAATAGTTGAACAACACAATAGAAGCTCTTTCTCATTCCCAGAAATATTGTACAATGTACAGATATGAAGGCTTAAGGAAAACGACTGATCAACAATCATCAAAAGCAGAAATATTCGCGTTCGAGATCGAATATCGCAGAACATTCTTTGATATATTAAGAATTGGTGTGTTGTAACCCCACCACACCACATAAGCACGTTCTTTATTGACCAGAAGCTCTTTACACATCTGTTCAGAGACCACTTGCCCATATATACCAACATGCATGCATGCATGGTAATGGTAGTGGTGGTACCTTGACTCCCCCACATGTACATCACTCACTCTATAACTGCGCCTAAAACAGCAGCACATGAATGATGAAAGTACCTCGGATCCCTCAATCTCATCACTTTCAAATGATAAATCTCCCTTTAAAGCATCCCAATGAAGACAAGGAATCAGAATATCCGCGCGTCGAGAAGTTGACGCTAGCTAGTTTTAATTCCCTAACTCAGATCTCAAATCTACCTACATATATTGCACTTGCAAGGGAAGGGACTTTGGATCCAAGACGTCCCTTACTTTCATGCAGAACTCAGCCCTTAAAAAGAAAGAAAAGAGCAAGGGTAATGGACACTGGGACAGTGACCTTAACCAAAAGAACAAATATATCTCCCCTTTTCTTAAAGTCTGCGAAGGCCTCTAATGTGTGTGGAAACTTTGTCTCCATCCTGAGTTGTTGTGTTCTGTATAGTTACCGGTAGCCCTTTTCTTTTGCAAGGTCTTAAGTTTGTCTTTAGAGATAGGACTGTATTAATTTGGCTTTCTCGAAAAACAGTGCATTCTTTATTGTCATACTTTTTATCACTTATAACAGAACGCACTTGCTTGGCTTAAGAGCTGCACTTTCAAAATACAGAATACATTCAATGAATATTTTGTCTCATTTTTGTATTAGTTTTAAGTTCATTCCTTCTCTTTTTTGCCAACTTTTAAGTTAAACTTTCATATCTAACAATCGATTGCTCAATTTAGAGATCTGCCACTGATTCTTGATTAAGTTGAACTGTTGAAGTAATTATTAATAAGGAATAAGAATAAAACTTGTGAGAGACGACAAGTCTTGATTCTATATTATTGTATATATTTTATTTTTTACATACATTTTTCCAAGTTGCTATTGTTTTCTTTTTTCGGTGAAGTCCAAGTTGCTATTGTTATTTATGTGAAATATGAATATAATGCGTGTATGACGTAGCAAGGAATTTTAGAATAAGTTTGTTTTATCCTCCTATATATTTTTTTGAAGTGTATGATTCGAAAACAATGTATGACCATAGTCAAAATCAATAAATCAAATCAATATCGTAATCAACCTGCTGCCACTTGCTAAAGTTTTAATTCAACGTCACAAATTAAAGTTAAAAAAGAATATGATAAATTAAGAAGTGGTAAGAGAATTTCAACAAGGGCCACCTCTGTATAATAAAACAAGAAAAGCAGCATATCTTGAGAAAGATGCATAAAAAGTGATTAGGTAATTTCAATATATGGTGCTTAGAAAAGGCTTCCGAAGCAAAGTGAAGCACAATGTGGCTCTTAAAGGTAGCAAAAAAGAAAAAATAAAGAAGGAATGAGAAATATTACGAGTGATTGGCTCCAACAAAGTTAAGGGGGTCATGAGGGTCCAATTGTTTTTAGTTACGATAATGAGTATGTCTCTTATCTTACAAGGCTTATGACTCAAGTTAAGTGTGTTTAGCCCATGAGGTAGGTAGGGCTCCTGGTGACGCACCCCTTCTATTATCGTTCTCCAATACGACAGTGCATTGGGTAGTTTTTCTTAATCTTATGCAACAAGGCCGGCTCCACCAAAAGCAGCACAAATTAACCACCATTTTAATGGGTGGACCCATAATTGGGATCCAATCCCTTTTTAAACTTGAATGAGGGTATTATCACAAACATATCCCTACATGTCTTCTAATCACACCCACACAAAATAATAAATAAAACATCCCCTAATGTTTCTTAAAAAGTAAAATATGTGCAAACTACTAGTGAGATTGCAATAATTAAAAGTGCAAATGGGATCACTTCAATAATTTTATACAATTTATGATAATTATACATATACATTCACACCACTTTTTCTTTCTTAAAACTTTTCATCAAGTCCACTTTGAAATCATACTTGACTATTAAAAGGGTTATTTATTTATTTTTTTTCTCAAAAGTATTTTCAGAGGGGTTGTAGTCATGATATGGATATTTTTTGGGGGGAGACATATTGATGATATGAAATGTCCAGCCTGAATCTGTGACTTGGGGGATTTTGGGCCGAGACCCAATTACTTTTGCAATCTGGTCCCCCGCCCGGGCATTTGGGTCTGACTCAATGTCACGTGATTAGTGGCACGCGCCTCTTGTAGCGACCTTTTCATCCTCTTTCGATGTCACGCTATTCTTTTTTTGGCAGACCCAAAAACAAAACAGCAACCCCGTCTAAAAGGAAGAGGTGAGTCTTAACTTTCAACATTGTTATATATAGTTTTATAATAGTAAAGTAAAATTAAAATTTCATATTAGATAAAATAAGAGGTTTGTAATGATATTTAATTGATATTTTTTAAATTTAAATTAAATTAATATAATATATTAATTAATATTAATATACAAATGATAATATATATACATATATATATATAAAGACTTGAACTTAGACCTTTTTATAGTTAATTAATATTTTTTAATTAATTTATTTGAAATAATGTGTTAATTAAATTTTAAATTCATTTTAAAATTTGAACAGACACGTCTGTTAGAAATTGACAAACATATTTGTTAAAAATTAAATAGACATAATTGTTTATACTCTTTATTAGGGGTGTACATAGGTTAAAAATTTAGACTATTTAGTTTTAATTTTTGAAAAGTTTAATTTAGTTTTAAGCGATTTTGTTTATAATAATTTTTGGTTTTAAATTTTAATGAAATATATATAAATATTAAAAAAAGACTAATTTAATTAAAAGAGAGAGACTAAGTTAATTATAAAATATATAAAAATAATTTTGTTGATGTGAAAATATATAAAATATAATATTATATGTATACAAAATATAATTTTTTTTATATAAACTGAATCAAAGCAAACCAAACCGACAATCGAATCAAATTAATTAAAATTCATATTTTAAAAATCAATTTAGACCTCATTTTTTTAATTTTTGTCAGTTTGGTTCGACTTAGTTAGTTTAGTTTTGAACACAGTTACTCTTTATATATCCTATTAAAATTCTAATGAATGTAACTTAAATATAAAATATCTAAATAAAGATTTTAAAAGGATTTTGTCGTATTCTAAAAAAATTTATCTATAATTTTTTAATACATAAATATAAACTATTTAAAAATAATATCTATCACAACTCAAAACTATTTTATTTTCAATATTTCTAACATACACATCATCAAACAAAAAGGAAGTAATTTAGAAATAAGAAGTGAAAACTGGTTAAGAGATCTTTTTGAACTAAGGATTAGTATATGGCGACACCACCAGAAGCTTAAAAATATTTAAATATACCGTTAATCGTCTAGATTGGCGTCATGATCTGTAATTAGACTTTTTGCTAGCTTTTTTTTTTAATCCATTACATAAATCTATTTCAGTAGAATAATTAATGTCCCTTCGTGGCGTGGATCACTCTGTGAGATTGGCCATTAATTACTTTTACTGTAGTGAAATTAGTTAAATAGTAAGATATGTCGGCAGCAAAATCTTGAGCATCAAATATAAATGCTACTTTCACCGTCATAACATACATAAAAAGAAAACATAGAAAGAAAGAATCGTCAAAAAAGTTACAGCTACAGACAAATCTACATGACTACATTTAAGTTTTTTTTTAATTTTAAAATTTTCATTTCAAAATTGAAACCATGGATAAATTAAGGAGAATAAAATGATGTAAAATGTCTACAAAATTAGATAAAAGATTAATAATTGAAATTGTACAGAAGAAATAATTGGGAGTGAGGTAATAATAATTATAACAATATTCGTCATCAAAATTCAGAGTAAATAATCGACGATAAAAATATTTATTTAGATTTGTCCACACAATGTTAAAAAATAATTAACAACGCATAGATAGATATGTGATTATTAGTTAATTATTTTATTTCTTTTTTCAAAATATATAAATATCTGAGGCATGTTTGGATTGTTGTTTTCTATTTTCATTTTTATTAAAATAAAAAATTAACTGACAATTTTTATATAATTTAAGATAACATATTTTTCTAAAATATACTGAAACATTTTTTTGCATAATGGCTGTCAACATTTTTATAATTTTGTAAAACAGTAAATCTTTTAACTTTATAAATATCATCATTTAATAGTGATCCAATTGATGATAAAAACGTAGATGAAATTGTTTTTAACTTTACATCTCTCTCTCTCTCTCGCGCATATTTTTTAAATATTGAAGGTTACGTTATAAAATTTGAGTACGTAATTAGTATAGAAGGTGAATTTTATCTCACCTCTATAAGCCTATTTTTCTCTTAAGCACAATACTAATCTTTATTTTGATTTTTTTAAAATGTAATTAATTTAAATTACATAATTTAAGAATTAAATAAGAGAATTATTCTTCTTCTCGCAAAAAGATAAGAAAGTATGGTTAAACCGAGTTCTTCATACACGCTACAGTCATACACATTATATCACATAACGAACCTATCCGATTACAGAGCTTTTCTAGATTTATACAACTTAGAATAAGACCTAAATATTATACCTTTACCCTTAACAAACGGGAAGGTAATCTTGGCATGAACGTCATTGGACTAAGAAGTTCTCCATACCTGAAAATAAAAACAGCTTCTACTTGAGAGAATTCTACCACATTCACACATAATATAGGTATATATATATACATGCAGATATACATAATTGATCTAACAGTACAATCATCTAAGTTTTAGTGTACAAGATATTTATCAAGACACACACTTTGAAATCACTTTGCAATTATTAACAAACACATTCAAGATCAAGCCAAATCACATTTCAAACAATTCATACAATTTCAATTTAAGTTCTCAGACATTTTGTGGGTCCTGTCTACATAAAGCGGCTGTTGCCCTTCGGCCCCTACCGCATCCTCCCTTATTTCACCAATGTCCTCAAAGGGACAAATCTGTAGTACAACATTATTTCACCCTGTTCTTATAAGGATGAATATCATATTCAATACCACGTGGCCATAGTGATTTCATTTCACCCTTATTTCATCCTATGGGATCTCATAAACTCCACTTCTATTTCTTTAAAGATCAAACACAACCAAATTACACAAACATAGGTAACTGTATGCATTCCATTTCAGGAAAAGTTCACAATAGTCTCACACTTGTACATTTCAATGCATAACACGAATGCATCAATTTCATGTCACACACACACACACACACACATATATATATATATACATATATGTATATATATATATTTATTTATTTAGAGTACACTTTTAATATATACATAAAATAAGCAAACATGGTAAGGTAGGATCTCTCATGTTGATATTTGTCCAATTTTACTTTGAACCTCCCTCAAAGATGTGTAAGATGATAGAAGATAATTTCCTTTATTCCAATCTAGTCACAACATCTTAAAAGATGTGGAAGATGCATCAAAGAATCTATCCCTATAAGATAATCATGCAAAAATATATCAATGTCACAAAATAGGAAAATTTCCTACTACAATTCTAACCTTTGATTACTTTTCTAGACATAACTCTTAAGTGGTAGGAATTTTCAAATGAAACTTATTTCATTTGAAGATAGACTCGAAAAACTTTCCAACGATACTTTATTTACTAAAAACAGAGTCTGGATGAAAGAGATATAGCCATTTTAATATTGATGTAACAATACTGGTTTGCTACAATATCGATTTGCTACAGTATCTGTTTGCTACAGTAACCCGAATTTGGAAATTTTACGAACGTTACAATACTGCTACAGTAAATCCGCGATTTTCCTCTTAGGTTTTCATGATTTTGAGGTCAAATCATCACATTTCTCTTGATTTCTTCCATGGCTTTTCATCCTTAATGTCTAAGGAGTGTTTTGATATCAAAACCCCCAATTTAAACTAACAATCTAAGCCTCAATTATCAAATTTTCATCAAGAACACTAACTTTCTCAAATATCCGAATTCTATGAATTTCTCCTAGTTTTCTCCAAATTTCTTGTTCCAATAACATCATAAAACATGTAGGAATGTTTTAGATTAACACCCACACTTAAATTCATCCATTAAAACCCAAAATCAACTCAAAATCACACTTTTCTTCCATAGGCAAAACCAAATTCGAAAATGGAAATTGAAGTGGAGAATTGAGTTTATCTTCACTTTTGCAACTCAGATAAACCAAAAAAAAATCAGAAAAGAAGATTTCCGAAGGAATTGATAGAAATAGATGAAGGAGTTGAGAGAATGAAATTTCCTCTTCTTATTTCCCAACAGCCTTCCAACGTGAATAAGAGGAGAAAGAGAAGATTAAGACTTATGTTATGCTAGGTGGGTTAATGGGTGATCCATGGATACCCATGCCCATATACCCAACCCACTTAGTCTAATAAGAAAAATATTCATAATTAATTCTCAAATTAATTAAATTAAGTTCCTCTCTCATAAACTCTATAGTCCACGAAAATACTCCACACATCATAAAAATATTCAGTTTAATCATTTCATCCAAATTACATAAATAATTTCAAAAAATTAATTAAATATAAAAAATTAAATGACTAAATTAAATATACCAAAATAATGCTATAAGGTACCGTAATACTCCAAAATACATAACTCTAAATTTGGCGGATATTACATTGAAAGCTTGCAAACGAAATTTTTATTTTAAGAAATATAAGTATAGTATAAAAATTGATGAAAATATTTTAGCAAACCTAATGTGCTCTCAATGTTATATATATACATGTATCTGAAGTATCTGTTGTCCTCGTGTCATCTCTCATTCCATGCAGCATGTCCACGTTGAATCCATTTGTTAGACTGTAACTAACTATGGACTATAAATGTGGACTGTTATGATGATGTCAAGCCTAGGCTAACAGATGAATGCTAATGTAGACTTGTGATGATGTGAACTGAGCTACGTCGGCATGTATGTTGGCGTGGTGATGATTTGTATGTATGACTCTTGTTTACGTATGTTATCTATCTGATATTGATACATGTTGACTGATGTCTGCTGGGTTGGGCTAGATGTGTGCTTTTCTACTGTTATGCATGTGGGCCGAGATAGTTACTGGGATGATGTTATGTTGAAATGACTGTGAATGGGTATGCATGTTAACTATGGACTGGGGTTATGCGAGCTGGTCTTCTAAGGCGCTAGCGATGATGAGCCTTGTCGAAAGAAAAGAAATTTATTGAAAAAAAATGCATGTTAATTTGTGCTGATGGTGTGTGTTGCATGCTGTGACATGTGAGGTCTATGACATATTATCATGGCAAGACACATGTACCTTCCTCCAACAATAGTCGTCCAACGATAGATCTGGAGGTTATCGACCAAAGTGACCAACTACACAAGGTCTTTATCCAGCAACTGGTTATTATTTTATGGCATTGCTCAAGTCAATTTACTTTGTCCTCTCCAAACAAGTTCATTATTAAAAGCTCTACAGATGATACAAATATATGAGTTGTTGGAAAAAAATAATGTTTTGGTAAGCTTTGGTATTTCAAAAGAAAGTGAAAATGAGACAATTATTTTAATTTCTTTTAAACTTTCGTAACATCTTTTTAATTGCTTTTAATTTCCCTTTAAAACCATGTCTGCTACTGTTACAATTTTGTGCCTATAAAAGGCATGCTTTCCCACTCTTTGGATAAAAAACAACAATATATGCTTTCTCCTTTTTCTCTCCCGCGTCTTCTAGGTTACTTGGTTCTTGCTGTTCTGGTTCCTGTGTGAATACTTAGAAGGGTTTGTTTAATCTTGGAAGGAAGTTTTGCAGATGTTGAATAAATTCCTTTAGGATAGTGTCTTTTGAAACACTACTCAAACTATGTTATTGATGGTAAATTTTACACTACTAAAAGGAACCATCGTGGTGGTCATAACAGAGTGGCAATTAAGCAGTTGTGATTCCTGCCTCTAATCCCAAGACTTAAAAGGCTATTCGCTTATGAGGTCACGACAAAAAGAAATGAGGTGGCACAATGAGATGCTAGCCCATCCGTCAGAAGAACTGGCGTGGAAAATGTTTGACAAAAAACACCCAAGATTCATGGCAGATCCCTGAAATGTAAGGCTTAGCATGTGCTCCAATGGATTCACGCCATTTGGACAGTCTGGAAAAGTTTACTCATGTTGGCTTATCATTATTACTCCTTATAATTTGCCTCTCGGAAGGTGCATGTGATAAGAGGTTATGTTTTTGACATTAATCATTTCAAGGCTTAGCAATCCGAAGGCAAAGATAGATGTCTACTTGTATCCTTCGATTAATGAATTGAAATTGTTGTGGGAGACATGTGTTATGACGTATGATGCATTATTGAAGCAGAATTTTGATATGTGAGCAGTGCTTATGTGGACTGTGAATTATTTCTCTGCTTATGGAATATTGCCTAGTTAGATGACTGCTAAGAAGCTATCTTGCCCCATCTGTATGGAGGAGTCATAGGTATTTACACTGAAATATGGCAGGAAAACTTGTTTTTTTTTATTATCATTGAAGATTTTTTTCACTAGACCATCTATACCGGAGAAACAATAACACCTTCCTCAAAAATAGGGAGGAGAGTTCATTACCTCTGTTGCAGTTAGATGGGTCAGAGGTTTGGAGAAAAGTATGTAACATTCCTATAGTCCCTAAATGCAGTCAAGCAATGACCGTTCCCAGTTTTGGGGTCACATATAATTGGACAAAATGTAGAATCTTTTGAGAATTGCCACACAGGAAGACAAAACTGATACGACACAACTTGGACGTAATGCACATTGAAAAAAATTTCTTCAATAATGTCTTCAACACCATGATGGATGTCAAGGACAGAACGAAGGATAATGCAAAGGCCAGGATGGACATTAGGGAATATTGTTGCCGCAAGGATTTAGAGCTAGTTGAACATGGTGGGAAGCTACTAAAATTGAAGGCACGTTATTCGTTCACCCTAGAGCAGAAACGTGCTGTTTGTCAGTGGGTTTGTGCCTTAGGCTGCTTGATGGGTATGCCTCCAAAATGGCATGACGTGTGGACTTAAGGAAGGAAGGCTTCATGGCTTGAAAAGTCATGATTGCCACATTTTCCTAGAGTAGTTTCTTCCCATCGCATTCATTGATCTTCCAAATGCTATGTGGAGACCTCTAACGGAAATTAATAATTTCTTTAGAGAGATTTGCTCCACCACGTTTGTGCTTGATAAGTTAACGTAGTTGGAGGTAAAATCACCGATAACATTGTGCAAATTGGAGAAGATATTCCTCTTGGCTTCTTTGACTCCATGGAGCACATTCCTTTACACCTCGCATATGAAGCGAAGGTTGGTAGGCCAGTGCAATATCGTTAGATGTAACTGTTCGAGAGGTAAAAAACTATTTAAGTTTTGTTTTTTTTATTTACCTACTTTTCAATTTAATTGAAATTTATGCACTTGAGTTTCAAATTTAACCTAGGTTCCTCCACACCCTAAAGCAAAAAGTTAAAAATAACACTAGGGTAGAAAGATCTATATGTGAGGTACACATAATCAAAGAGATAGCTACATTTTGTTCTCATTATTTTGAGCCTACCATTATCTCCAGAATAATTAGGGTGCCTAGAAATGATGACAAGGGTGAACCCTCTGATTATTGTTCAATCTTCAATTATCTTGGGCATCCCGTAGGTTAATGCAGGCACCAATTCTTAACCAATCAAGAGCTGAAAGCTGTCACTGAGTACATTTTAATGAATTGTGATGAAGTGCAACCTTATCTCGAGTAAGTTCCTAAGCAGTTTCTTTTTTTATCCTAACCTTATTTTGCTGCTATCTTATAAACTGTCTTTACGCCTATAGTTTGTTTGTTGAGAACCTCCAAATGTCTATGACTAACATTACCGATGATGACATCCACAAGTACTCAGAATTTCTTAATCTTACATAATTTCATTCTTTTGATATAATCATGCCACATTTTAATGTTTATATTCTATTGAGCTAATAGGTTGTAGACCCAACCCACGCGGTTGAAGATCTGTTGATCAAAAGTGTGATATCCTAAATTTAATTACCTTAGAAAATAAGGCTAAATAAATAAATGAGTAAGAAAATAAGGATAAAATAGTTATTAAGAAATTTTTGAGAAATATAAATAGAATTTTATCCATTGAGTATGGACCTATTTGTATAGAATAAAAAGATTTGAGAGTTTTTATCATTTTTAACCAAAAGAAAAAAAAAGATAGTGATGTGTGTGAGGTGTGCGGTAGAGAAAGGAAGGAAGTGAGAAAGAAAAGAACGAAAAGAAAGAAAAGAAAGAAAGGGAGACACGTGGGGTAATGAAAAAATAAATGTTAATATATATATATATATATATATATATATATATATATATATATATATGTCTCTGTGTGTGTGTGGGTGTTATGTGAGTCACGGTGGAGAAGGAAGGAAGAAAGAGAAGAAAGAAAGAAAGAGGGGAGAGAGAGAAAGAGAAGAGGGAGAGAAAGAGAAGAAGAAGAGAAGACGATCGGAAACGCAGAGTAAAGAAATAAGTTTAAAAAGTT
This sequence comes from Biancaea sappan, assembly GCA_037074585.1. Classification (NCBI taxonomy): domain Eukaryota; kingdom Viridiplantae; phylum Streptophyta; class Magnoliopsida; order Fabales; family Fabaceae; genus Biancaea; species Biancaea sappan. Next base: position 30,738,203 of record CM073492.1, on the reverse strand, counting down.
GAAAGGTTGAAAATCAGATCAGGTAGTTAGTTTTTCATAAAAGCATGATTATTTATGATTTATAATATCTATGTTCATAATCAATTTTTACAGAATTGTATTTATAAATCTTGTTCTACATAGTGAACAAGAGAAATTTAATTGTTATCAGTGTGATGTTATGCTTTTATGACTGAAATGATCTGTTCATGTATTTACATGTTTTTAATAAAGTGTCTAGCTACTGAGATATTTTATATCTCACTTTTAGAAAATTGATCATTTCAAGAAAAAAAGCAAAAGGGAAGGCTTTGATGATATTAATGATGATCTTGAAGTGTAGAAATATATTTTATGGTAGTTTATGATTCAAATATGTAAAGATAATAACAAATATTATATAAATTATTTTTGTATATATTCAAGCTCAGATATAATTAATGAGAATCTTGTAAATTTTCTGCAAGGTTACTATTCATATAAATAGTAAAATTCATGAATAGTGAAATCTATAATTATTTGAAAGAAAATTATTCAAAAAATTATTTAGTAAACTGATTTAGAAAAAAATTATTATTTTTAAAGGAAATAAAAAATCGGGGTGTTACAAAAAGTATTGCATGAGGCCTAGTGACGCAAGTGAAAGTATAGGCCATATACTTAATCAATGGGTACAATTTCCACATCGAGGAGTGGGACTGTCATAAATCCACCTATAACAGTGGCTTATGCATTAAGGGATTGTACTACAAGGATGTATTATTATGGCACACTCCAAGAGGTGTATGAGTTGCTCTTCACAGGGTCATTATGCCAAAAAGGTTAGTGTTGTTTAAATGTCAGTGGTTTGATCTGACACCTTGTCTAGCACATGAATCGACGGCCAATTTAAAATTGTTGAAGTTCACAAGTCAAGAAGGCTCAAGACATACGACCCATTTGTGTTTGCACAAGCCAAATAGGTATACTACACCTCTTATCCCACATGTCGAAATAAGAATGACTGATTGGTAGTGATCAAGGTTAAGTCTAGGAGGACTATCGATGCACTCGATTCTGAGCCCTTAGTGGATGCATTCCAAGTAGAGGATATGAGTCATATTACACCTATAACGGTCCAAAATGATACTGAACTTCAAGCTTTATTGGATGATGGACATTGTGAAAAGGTTAATAGGGATTTAATTGATCGACCATTCATTATTGACAAGGAAAAATATGAAGAGGGGAAAGATGAGATAGATGAGGGAGAAGGTGAAACAGACTCAGTGAGGAGATTGAAGAAGAGGAGGACGTAGCTGAATAAGACCCCTTTACTTCTATATATTAATTTAAAGGTTTTATTTTGAACTTTGAATTTTGTATTTTAAATGAATGAGCAGTTCCTTTTGTATATAGTTAGCATGTTATTAACAGGGTGGTCAATTGCAGTGATACAAATGTTGTCATGGCAAAGTTTGTCTGACTATTTGCTTGAGTCATCTAGCAATTTTTGCATCGTTTATGATGTCTTCACCTATACTAAGTAAGGGATACAAGACCCTTTCGTTGTTCGTACCCCATATGTGGAAGTTCCATCCACCTATCTTGATTTAATGCATGATGATCCAGTCACTCTAGGTGCTGCCACCTAAACCCCTCTGGCATTGACAGGCAACACTAATGCGAATAATGGGCGTGGTTAGATACGTCTGGATAGCGATTTGTTAGTTATATTTCATTTATTTCTTTGGTTGAATTTTGAAAGCATGTTGATTTCTTATTCTGTGTACACTACCATTTACCATCAAATTACATAATTTTGACCTAGTGGTAAACCCAATTTGAGAGATTGCCTCGATCATAAAGGGAAAATTTGAGGCAACTAGCTACAACATGAAGACGGTTCCAAAAGAACTCAAGGAATTGTGGTTCCAAGAATGGGCAGTATGTATTGTTCTACAATAACACATAATTTTTTGGTTCTGCCTTTCACAACAACCTACTTAGGATGTCTATCATACCTACATGTGCAAATTTTAATTTCTATTATTATTTGCAGGTACAGTACAAGTGGTTGCCTGAACATGAGGATATGATACAAAGAAACTAAACAAAGAAATAAGGCAAGGTTTTGCGTTGAATGATGTGGAATGTTCGTGCTTATTACTATATCTAACCCAAGCCGAAATGAATTAGAAAAGACATTATGCAAGAACAAATTTGAGAGTGGGAAAAGGAGACATACCAACAGAATTACAACAAAGTGCAAATGAACAGGGTGTTCACTGTTGGTGGGACACTACACACAGGGGGCAGCATTCCTACCACGAAACATATACGTCGGATGGTAAGATATTTACTTTTTTTACGCTTTCACATCATCCCTTAAGGTTAAGTAAAACATAACACTACCATGTAGGAATGTCAAACTAGGAGGAGACTTACCTATTGGACCTCTTCATGCGGACCCACAGGAAGAGGGACACCGGAGAATGGGTTGATGCACGATCGGTCGAAGTCTTGGTAAGTATAGTAGCCTTATTATTTTTGTTGTATATATGATATAATTAATCTTAAATCTGTGGTTATATCTGTTTGATAGGTGCAGTACAATATGCTTCAGTCATCTTAGGCATCCACAGGGGGTGAAGGTAATGGCGTTCCTCGATGATATGTAGATTAAGTTGTAGGCGGTTAGGGCAAAGAACAAGAAGGGTTGCATATTTGGGACTGGCTCGGAGGCATTCATATTGCTTCATCGAGTCAGCCATCTGGCACAACATCTTCGGGCTTTCATCCAGACTTCGAGGCAGAGCTACAGCGTCGCATGGTGCCTTTCTCAGAGGAGCTGAAGTTGCTAAGGAAGACCGTCAACAATCAAGCGTTTATTGTTGAAGAGATGCAGGCAATAATGAGTGAGTTCATTAGCGTTACTCGATCTCCTTTTGGTAGCAGTACATCCACCATTGATGAGGATGAGACTCAGTTGCCTAACAAACCCATGGAGTAGATTTCTTTTTCATGAGTTCATTAGTATTTTTTCCATGTATTGTGTTAGATAGTGAACATTTATTTGAATTTATGTACAAAAACTTTTATTTGAATTTCAATCATTGTATTACATTTAAGTTTACACAAGTTCATTAGTATTGGAAGTTTGCTATAAAATTTGTTGGCTTGCTCTTTGAAAACAGGTCTGTTTTAAATGGTTGGTTAGTTGTTGTTAAATGACATGTTTTTTTTTAAAAAGCACTTTAAGGACGAAATATATCGTGTTTGATTTAATATGACAATGTCCGTCTTTAATTTTTGTCCCTTATCTGATAGGGACTCAGGGACGAAATTTTTCATCCCTAATTTGAGACGGCACAATTTGTCTTTGATTCCGTCTTGGTATTGAGAAGAAAGCAGGGATGAAACTATCCATCCCCTATCTCAGACGGACTTAATTCCATCCCTGAAACATCCATCTCTATTTCATCTCTAATGTGGAGACAAAATAGTTTTCTTTCTCGATTTGTTTGCAATGCCCAGTTCAAAGACGGATCAAATTTCGTCTCCTAATTTGTCTCTAATCCATTAGAGATGAAATTTTCCTTCTCTAATTCTGGTTTTTCTTACAGTGAGAGTTGAGAGGTACCATGAATTATTGTATCATTTAGAGTGGATTTTCTATTGTATTAGAAGAATACAATGATGTTAACTGAATCTTTGATTTAGATGAGTCAAATTCACTTGTGGTAAAGCCTTACCTTTAGTGGTGGAATGATATCTTGGAGTGCAACTAATCAAAATTTTAGATTCACTCTAAAATTAGATTTTAGTACTCTAGAGTTGACTGAAAATAATACTAAGTGGTTGAAAACTTTTTAGTAAATCTTTTCATTGGATAAGAGCCTAATGATATCAGTGTCTATGTATTGTAATTGCCAAGTGGTAATAACCATTGTAAAGAATAAAACTTTCAATGGTAAGAACAAAAACTTGTTTTTGAGACACAAAGTAATTAAGCATCTACTAAGAGTATGAACTGTGGTCATGATGTTATTGGTAAGACCTCTAACCTACTATAAGAGTTTGCTAGTTCATAGAAGCTATATACTTCACCATCAACTCTGTGGGTTAAGTTTTATCAGTCTAAGTTTGGTTCATTGTCTAAAAGACATCAAACTCGAAGCATCTATACCTTTGAGTAATTCAAAATTTTGTTTTATTTAAAGTTGCGTTTGGGTAAATAGCTTAATTAAGCACTTATACAATAAACGCTTGTATGATAAGCATTTATATATAAGTTATTTCTACAATTGAAGAACTTATGAGGACAAACTTCACATAAGCTCTGTATAAGTTGTTTCTATAAGCTATCTTGGAAAGCTTACAAAAATAAGCTGAAAATAGCTTATGGGCAATACTATAAGCTATTTCTATAAACTTTCTCAAACACGTGCATAAGTGTTCATGCTATAAGATAAGTCAAGTAAACTCAAAATAAACTCTTCTAAACGCATCCAAAAACTCTTTTGAAATATGTAGGGGATTGTTGGAAAAAATATTGTTTTGGTAAGCCTTGGTATTTCCAAAAAGAGTAAATTGAGACGATTTTTTTTAAAATTTCTTTTAAAATTTCGTAACACCTTTTTAATTGCTTTTAATTGCCCTTTAAAACTAAGTCTGCTACTGTTACAATTTTATGCCTAGAAAAGACATGCTTTCCCACTCTTTTGATAAAAAAACAACAATATATGCTCTTTCCTTTTCTCTCCAACGTTTTTTGGGTTACTTGGTTCTTGCTGTTCTGGTTTCTGAGTGAACACTCAGAATGATCTGTTTAATCATAGGAGGAAGTTTTGCAGAAGTAGAATAAATTTCTTTAGGATAATGTCTTTTGAGACATGATTCTGTGTTGATGACGGTAAATTTTACAACACAAGTCTTCTCTACTTTTCACATGAATTCAATTAAAAGAAAAGAGTCATTCTTCATATTTATTATAGATATATTTAATAATGTAAACTAGCATTTTTGTGTGTATTGATATAATTATTAACAACATTTTTCATATTTTTTGATACTCTTTTATAAAATATTGTCATATTTATATCTGACACATACCATACACTTGTGAGATGTTATACAATACTTTACTGTTAGCATTAACCAAACAGACCTATATATCGCAACTTTAATTCCTAAGTCTTAAAATATACAATTTAGTATGTTGAAGTATTTGAGTTTTTCATTAACATTTTTTAGAAACTAATGAGTAGCAAGTGAAATTTTCAAGGACTAAATCGTATAACGTGTATCTTTGGGGAATTAAATCATATAGTTTTAACCTAAATAGTTGAAATTTAGATTTGAGTAACAAGAAAAAAATATTTTTATTTTATAATAATTTAATAAAAATACAACTCTCATTGAAGTTCAACTTAAAAAAAGAAAAAAATAATTTGAAGTCAGTAAGTGTGAATGTTTGCTGCTGTGGTACCTGCTAAAATGTTGTAAAAATAGCCTTATAAAAGCTTAATATTTCAAAAGAGAAATCTAAAAGTCCCACATTGCTTGGAGCAAGGAGGGGAAGAGAGTTTATATACTAACATGTGTTAGTAGACTAGTAAAGAGCTTGGGAAGAGGTGGGCTCTCGCGCACATAAGCCCACATGGATTCAAGCTACTACAGTGAAAATCGTTCGATTTGCCCCCTGCGCGTGCAATGAAGATGCTACCAAACAGAAGTTCGTCATTCGTCACTTTTACCATTGGGAAATGATGGATGACAAGGACATTAAAGTCCAAATCAATGAATACCACAAGTTGTTGGAGGACCTTCGTGCCGAGAAGATCAACCTGCCTGATGAGTTCGTTGCTGGAATCTTAATTGAGAAGCTGCCTGAAAGCTGGAAAGACTACAAGCAACAACTCAAACATAAGCATAAACAGTTGCCGCTCTCGGAACTAATAAAGCACGTCATCATCGAGGATACCAATAGGAAGGAATCCAAAACGGAAAGTGCTAAAGAAATGACATCAAAAGCTAACATGGTGCAAGGTACATCTAGTCGTAAGAATAAAAGTAAAAACAAGAAAACTGATTACAAACCTAGAGAATCTAACCCCGCCTTTAAGAAAAAAGGTAACTGCTTTGTGTGTGGAAAACAAGGACATCATGCGGCCCAATGCAGAAGGAGACTGAGAAATGACAATCCTCCTAAGTCAAGTGCAAACTTGGTTGATGGAGATGATGTTATAGCTGCGGTCATTTCTGAAGCTCTCCTGATTGCCAATGTGAAAGAATGGGTGGTAGACTCTGGGCCTACCAAGCATATTTGTGCAAACAAAAATTCTTTTACATCCTACACTCCAGTAAAGGATGGAGAAGAACATGTTTATCTGGGTGATTCTAGCACCACTAGTGTAATACCCGTTAATTTCAGAATATAATTCGCTTAAGAGTATTTTAGAATTCTACAACGTTACTTTAGTTATTTATTTTGGTCATTTTTAATTTTCATATTTAATTGTTCTCTTTGAATATTATTTATGAAAATTGAGTTAAATGACTGGACTAAATATTTGCACAATGAGGGATATATTCTAAGAATGGTGAAATTCATGGAAAAGTGATTTCAGAATGGTCAATTAGTCCATTTATTGTAAATTGACTGGATGGGTTTGGATGTTGGATTATGGATACCCATGGGTTATTGAATAACCCATTAGAAATATTTAATATAAAGTTTCAATAGTACCCCTCATTTTTTTCACTCAGCCGAAGGAAGGCAGAAAAGCATTTCTCTCTCAGTTCTTCAGTTTCTTCTCAAATCCTTTCCTTGATCTTCAGAAGTTCGATTATTTGTTTGGTTCAAAAGCTTTGTAAGGATCAAAGGTAAGCTTTAATATGATTATTTTCCTTAAATTTCAGTTTATGTAGAAGATCAGAGGAGGTTTTGTTCTTGAAGATTTTGATGATAATTCATGAATCTCAGTTGTTTTAGAAGTTATATTTGAGTTATAATCGGTTAAAAGAGTTGAAATTCTGGTTTTGAAACAAGAAAGGGAAAGGATGAAATTGTTAGAAATTTCTGCAAAAAAACCGAGTTACTGTAGCGACCAGAAATTTCGAAACAAAATCTGGAAAATTTTCTTCGGGGTACTGTAGCAGTACTGTAGTGTCGGCAGTCAACGGTACTGTAGCAGTCAACGTTGCTGTAGCGAACTGGCACTGTAGCGAACCGAAACTGTAGCAAACCGTACGGTAGCAACCCGTTACTGTAGCAGTCAGAAAATTTTACGTATTTTCGTGATTTTGTTTCCTTTCTTATGATTCCTTGTAATATATTTTAGTAGAAAATTTTCTTACACAAATTCTAGTGTGGAACAAGGTAAACTTGGACAAACATCAAGGTGAGTGAATAACCTTGCTCAGCTAATTTGATATTAATAGTCAAAGTACAATATAAGTCCCATTTACAATATTATTTGGATAATAAACAATTAATTTTTCATATGGGAGTATATGATGATCAATAGAAATAAGAGTATGTAGAAATTATTTATTTCATGACAATTGTACTATGTGATGAATTCTCACTATCTTATTAATGAGTAAAGATCTACGAGATCTAATACACGAGTGTGAAAGGGTTAAAGTCCCATACTACTCGGTGTATATCTAAGAAATCTTATACACGAGTTTGAAAGGGTTAGAGTCCCATACTACTCAGTGCATATCTATGAAATCTATACACGAGTTGAAAGGGTTAAAATCCCATACTACTCGGTGTATACCTATGAGATCTTATTCATGAGTTTGAAAGGGTTAGAGTCCCATACTACTCGATGTATAAGACAATTAATTATATGAGTAAATGTGGTATTTGTACTTTTGATATTTTATATAGTACAGTTATTTACTTACTGAGTTTTAAATAAACTCACACTCCCTATGATTATTTTTTTCAGATACAGAAAATAAAGAACAAGAGTATCCGTTTGAAGATTAGAAGCCCCTTGGGATTATTCTCTATTTCTGTCTGGTGGGACACCAGTACTTATTATTGTGGATATTAGAAACGCTCTGTACTTTCTATAGGTCTGCTAGGCTTGCGATGAGATAGAAATATCAGACTATGTATGTGTATATTTGCTTATCAGATGAATATAATTCTGTAGTGTGGAATGAATGATTAAGGTTGAATGTAAAACCTTACAGAATATATGTATATAACGTATGTTTGAGAATTATATCAAATGAGTAGTATCTTTTCACATGCTCAATTTTTGGGATGTGACAAATTTGGTATCAGAGGAAAGGTTTTATAGGTCCCCTATAGAGTACAGAGCAAAGTGATCTTTGTGGGCCCTTCCCTATTGTCATGAGCCGCGGCATGACCATAGGATTAGGTTCCATAAAAGACCTTGTAGAGTATAACGTCATTTTATAGATAACTTCTCAGTGGGGCTAGTAAGTGATATTTTGTTTATGTCTGAAAATTGTTTGTTATGTGTGTAGATCTGTGACAGATCAATGTCAGAAGGATCTTCTAATAATAATGAGCATATGGGTCCAAGGAGGGCCATAAATCCACCAGTACATGTGCAAGATGATCCTAACCGTGGTGATAGTTTACATGCTCAAAGTACTGAGGGCGCAACTAGTGAGCAAGCAAGAAGAGTCGAACCTGATGCTCACGTCGGTAATGCAACTATTGCACATGTGATTCATTTGATGAATGAACGATTTGACCGATTTGAGGCTGAAATGAGAGGTCGAGCTGCACAAGCTAACCTGCCAGTGGATCCTCCTATTGTTGAAGCTGAAAATGTACCACCAGCTCCGTTAGCGGGAGGAGTTAATGTAAGAGAGGTAAGAATGTCTGAATTCCAGAAAATGAGGCCTCCTACTTTTTCAGGGGAAGATCCCAAAGAGGACCCACAATGTTTCCTTGAAGATTGTTGTCACGTCCCAAAATTTGAGCACGTGACCGGCACGGAAAGTGAATTTCATTTCACCTCCGTAAGCCTATCTTTTTCTTAAAAATCATACAATTCTTTTTCATGCAACCAAAACGAGTTCTTTATACATACTACAATTACTCACATTACATCAGTGAATGAACCTACCCGATTACAGAGATTTCTAGATTTATACAACTTAGAATAAAACTTAACTATTATACCTTTATCCTGAACAAATGAAAAGGTAATCATGGACTAAGGATCCATAATTCCTTGTTCCGATATTTACCTTCAGCTGTCAACTCTGAAAAAAATATCAATAAGAGGGGTATGAGCAAACCACGTGCCCAGTGAGTAGATAACACAACATTATGACAAAAAAATATCATACATCATAATGATAACATGCAGCAATCATACGTAAATCGATCATCATATGATATGATATTATTCGTAGTACTTCACGACAATATCCAAATAAACCAAATACATTTCAACATAATTCAAAAGTTCACAACAACAATCGGTGAAATCAATTTCACACAAATTTCCCGTACCAACCGGGTCGTCCAGAATACCTCTGGATCGTTGCCCGCGGCCCCTGCCGCATCCACCCTTATCGCTCCATTTATAATCTCCACCCTTATAACTTCACATAAATTTCTCCATGGGGTGCACCACCATGCCTTTCCTTTCCAGTCAAACACAATCACAATCATATATAAAAACATCCTCAATCATAATCTTGAGCCACATACACAACTCAGTCATTTACAATTCAAGCCATAACATAATAAATGTGGTTCCAGCAACATAGCATGTATACAACATAACCCATAATATAGAACAATTATTCAACTCAGTTCACATGCCATTCACAATCCATTATATAACCTCCATTCATGGGAAAATAAGAAAATATAATTATATACATTACCAGACACGTTCCACAATTGTTTATGCCTCATCGTTCCACATCATCCTCTTCAAACTTGGATATACAACATATTTCCACTATGATGCAAAAAGTCAATAACAGATATTTAATCATAGCAAGTATTAACCCACTCACCTGGATTTCACGCTCTCGGCACTCCCACTTTGCACCTTGACCATTCCTATTGTAACCAGACAAAAACATTAGGGTTACGAAATAGAGAAATTTCCTACCACTACTCTCGACCTTTACTCACATCTTAAGTCATAACTCCTAATCGGTAATGAATATCTAAATGAAACTTATACCATTGGAAACTAGACTCAAAGAACTTTCCAACGATATAAAGTTTGCCCAAAACGGAGTCCGTATGAAGAAGTTATGGCCGATTGAAAATGAGCTAAGGTTTTCCGACACACCTGGCGCCTGGGCGCCATGCCTTTCTCTTCCCCACATGTCCTTGAGAATTTGTAAAAATTTCCTAAATTAAAAATAAAAATTTCTATTTCCACATTTTCTTCACTAATTCAAAAAGAAAATTTTCCACATAATTAAATTTTTCACTAAACTTCAAATCAGACTTTAAATATTCATAAAAATTCTTGGGATATTACATTCTTCCCCCCTTAAAAGAATTCGGTCCTCCGAATTCAAAAATTACCTCAAGATTGAAGCAAATGCCAATATTTTGTTTATATCTCATTCTCTCTCTTAGAATTTTCACAATCAAGTACAAAATATAACAAGTTCAACATATTTTTATTTCTAATACATAAGTTACAGGCAACAAGCTGAACTTGATTTACAAAACAGATAATTTTAATACTTAAACATTAGATCAAACATCAGCTTTAGGTACAAACAAAAGAAAAGATAAATTAAGAACGAGGAGGCTTTTGAAATGCAGAAGATGCTCCAGGTCTAGAAGAAGAAGGTGCTTCAGACCTTAAGGAGGAAGTTAATCGTTGCAGCCTAGAAAGAGTTTCTGGAGGAAACGTCTGGGAAATTTGGCGAAGTGCAGAAGTCACTCCATTCATACAGTCAATACATCTCGCTTGTTGGTCACGAAAATTTTGAGTTGCAAACATCGAATGTCTATCAACTCTATTCGCCAATTCCCTAAAATGACGGTTCAAAAGCTTCTCTTGTTCTGTAAAGAGACGATTTATCAATCTCCCCTGGTCCTCAAAGTGGCGGTTTATCAGTCTTTCCAAGTCCTCCATCTTTTGTCTCATAAGCGCAAGCTCATTATTAGAAGATGTTGCTGTGCTAACATCCTCTAACTCTACTACATCCCTTTTTCTTTTCTTAGCCTCTGGTGACTCTTCCATGGATCTCTTATTCTTATAATTCTCCAGGCTAAGATTTAGATCCAGCTCTACCTTGCCAGCCTCAAAATTTAAATTGAAAGATTTATTGCCGGTCATATTTTTCTGAGCTATAAAGGTTGTACAGAAGGAGAAGTTTGATGCTAGAAAGCTTATAGATATAAACTTTTAGTGTAGTGAGCAGCGTAATGGGGCATCCATTATATATAGACGAAATTTAGGGCTACAAAACCTTTACATCATACTCTAAAGATGACCTACAGACCTTATCCGACGCAATGCCAACGGTCTCAGATAAGCATGCCAGAAAATAACAAAATATAATCTAATACAAAAGATTTCCTCAAAAATTTCGGCTAACTTTTGACTCTTGCTCAAATTATTAAACTAATCGCCGCTTCAATTTATGGCTTCTTAACTCTGTATTTGTCTTATCCAATAATTCTAAATCGAGATATTACTCCATGAACGGGTAGCTTCATACTAGCCTTATCTAGGTTTCTAATCCGTGGCTTTGCCCTAAGCTTACACATTTTCAAACATACATATTAAAATAAAAACTTCTCACATCTACACATCAAGCGTTCCATAAAGTGAGAGAAAAATTTTACCTTTCACTTGCCTCTACGAGCATATATGTATATATGTATAAACATAGAGATACATCATTATCTATATATATTTTCATCTATTCAAGTTCTTTTAAATTTCAGACTTCTCATTCTCTGAATGTATGTAGAATCATTACATATTATTCCTGGCCATAACAAATAACCTTCACTCTCTATGCATGAATAACATACATACATATCATATGTATTTAGATACATATAATCACAGTATAATTCAATCAATCATGTATATTATACTTAACTGAAGGCTTTCAAGAACAATACAAGAAAGCATAGAAATACATTTTAGTTCATCGTGAAAACATCCAAGACACTCTGTAATGGCTACATTGTCGACTTCCTTCAATTTCAGAAAATGCCAACGAGAGAAATGGAAAAACCAAGTGTAAATCGGCCGCAAATCCACCGAATATTGACTTTCGTGGTTTTGCCATTAATGCGACGCGTTGTTGGTGTGCATGCCTACCCTAGACTCCTAGCTTCCAGCTTGCAGAAATCCATAGGTTAAGCGTATAGGGTGCGGCGAAGAGATATCTTCTTTGTCTCTGAGTTCAAATTTTTCCTCTATAAGAACTATCCCAACGTTCTCAGTTACCACACCACAAAGAGTAATCATCTCTAAGCCTACAACTTCTCAGCATTCCTCTCTTCTCATACTTCGACATAAATTTCTAAATTTTCCAAATCATGGCCACAAGGAAGTACATTGATCTCACAGTGGATGCCAGGAGAGAAGAGCTCGACTTAAACTTAAGTCTGGGCAAAGACAAGGGCAAAAGACCTTTTGAGGGGTCTCCAGAGAAGCAGAAGGAGAAGAAAATGAAGAAGATCGAGGAAGCTGAGGAGACTAGCACGGGCCATACCTCGGAGGACAAAATCGCCTGTCTAGAGCAGGAGGTCAAAAATCTGAAAAAGATGATAGAAAACCTAGAGAAGTTAACTAAACGCAATCATGCAGAAATGACTTCAAGAATAGACAGGTTCTTCTATTGGTCTACCCAGTGCTTCTGCAATCAACAACAAAGAAGTGTTGATTGTATGAATGGGATTTACACTACCCTCCGCGATATTGCTCTGTCTCTCGCTCCAAGGAATGGTCGAGGGGTGATGATACAGTACAACCCTCCTAATCCGAGAGCACCTCGCTTTTAGATTACTCATGCATGAGTAATTGTTTTTTTTTTTTTTTTTTTTTTGCAATGTAATCCTTCTGCTTTTAATGCCAGTGGTTTCTTTTATGGGATGGTACTCCAAAAATAGTAATAATAAAATTAAGAAAGATAAAATAAATCAGTCACACAAAATCAATCATGAATTTAACATATAAAGCCCCATACATACAATTTGATCCGACAGCAACGGAATCAAAACAAATAATAACCTTTCCCTTACCGAGTTCAAAAGTATAGCCATAACTCTCTAAAACTAAAACTAAAAACATAATTCATAAGAAAAGACAAGTCTTGGAGGAAAAGGAAATGAAAACATCCTACAGGACCTTCAGTGGAGCCATCTCTCTATAGTCGTGCCCGGGTTCACCACGATAGAGGAGATCCCACTAAGGTTACCTTACTCTGTAATCGGTAGGAGACCTAATCCCAAAGCTCTGATACCAACTTGTCACGTCCCAAAATTTGAGCACGTGACCGGCACGGAAAGTGAATTTCATTTCACCTCCGTAAGCCTATCTTTTTCTTAAAAATCATACAATTCTTTTTCATGCAACCAAAACGAGTTCTTTATACATACTACAATTACTCACATTACATCAGTGAATGAACCTACCCGATTACAGAGATTTCTAGATTTATACAACTTAGAATAAAACTTAACTATTATACCTTTATCCTGAACAAATGAAAAGGTAATCATGGACTAAGGATCCATAATTCCTTGTTCCGATATTTACCTTCAGCTGTCAACTCTGAAAAAAATATCAATAAGAGGGGTATGAGCAAACCACGTGCCCAGTGAGTAGATAACACAACATTATGACAAAAAAATATCATACATCATAATGATAACATGCAGCAATCATACGTAAATCGATCATCATATGATATGATATTATTCGTAGTACTTCACGACAATATCCAAATAAACCAAATACATTTCAACATAATTCAAAAGTTCACAACAACAATCGGTGAAATCAATTTCACACAAATTTCCCGTACCAACCGGGTCGTCCAGAATACCTCTGGATCGTTGCCCGCGGCCCCTGCCGCATCCACCCTTATCGCTCCATTTATAATCTCCACCCTTATAACTTCACATAAATTTCTCCATGGGGTGCACCACCATGCCTTTCCTTTCCAGTCAAACACAATCACAATCATATATAAAAACATCCTCAATCATAATCTTGAGCCACATACACAACTCAGTCATTTACAATTCAAGCCATAACATAATAAATGTGGTTCCAGCAACATAGCATGTATACAACATAACCCATAATATAGAACAATTATTCAACTCAGTTCACATGCCATTCACAATCCATTATATAACCTCCATTCATGGGAAAATAAGAAAATATAATTATATACATTACCAGACACGTTCCACAATTGTTTATGCCTCATCGTTCCACATCATCCTCTTCAAACTTGGATATACAACATATTTCCACTATGATGCAAAAAGTCAATAACAGATATTTAATCATAGCAAGTATTAACCCACTCACCTGGATTTCACGCTCTCGGCACTCCCACTTTGCACCTTGACCATTCCTATTGTAACCAGACAAAAACATTAGGGTTACGAAATAGAGAAATTTCCTACCACTACTCTCGACCTTTACTCACATCTTAAGTCATAACTCCTAATCGGTAATGAATATCTAAATGAAACTTATACCATTGGAAACTAGACTCAAAGAACTTTCCAACGATATAAAGTTTGCCCAAAACGGAGTCCGTATGAAGAAGTTATGGCCGATTGAAAATGAGCTAAGGTTTTCCGACACACCTGGCGCCTGGGCGCCATGCCTTTCTCTTCCCCACATGTCCTTGAGAATTTGTAAAAATTTCCTAAATTAAAAATAAAAATTTCTATTTCCACATTTTCTTCACTAATTCAAAAAGAAAATTTTCCACATAATTAAATTTTTCACTAAACTTCAAATCAGACTTTAAATATTCATAAAAATTCTTGGGATATTACAATTGTGAAGCAATCTGTGATGCTATAGGGTGTTCTCCTACTCAAAAGGTAGAATTCACTTCCTTTCAGTTAAAAGGTAGGGCTGGTAAATGGTGGAGGAACTGGAAGAAAGCTAGAATTCAAGGCGCACTGCCAGTTATGTGGACAGAATTTTACAGATTGGTTATGGATGAATTTCTTCCGGCAAGTGAACGATCATCCAGGGCCAGAGATTTTCTGTATCTACGGCAGGGAACCATGACTGTTGACGAGTATTCAGCTCAGTTTGTTAAATTATCTGAATATGCCCCTGAAATCATTCCTTCTGAAAGGAAGAAAATAGAAAAGTTTGTGGAAGGGCTTCGTGATGCCTTATATGATCAAGTGGGTTCTAATATGAATGATTACTCTTCGTACTCAGAGGCTGTTGATGTGGCCCGAAGAATGGAAAAGAGGTCAAAGAATAAAGAAGAATATCGTCAAAAGAAGAAAGCTAGATATAGAAGATCTTTTGATCAAGGGGAAGACTCAGGGACTTTGAAACCCTTTACTGCGTCACAAAATGCTCCAGCCACTCCTACTAAGTCAACTTATTCTACAGCCAGTGTGGTTAAGCCTCGTTCAGAGAGCAGGGGTGGTTTTAGCTCTTCTAGTAGAGGAGGTACTCAAGGTAGAAGGGAAAAACCTCAATGTCCTGAATGTGGAAAGTTTCACTTCGGAGAATGCAGGTTAAATACTGTTGGTACAGGCTGTTTTCACTGTGGACAAAAAGGACATTTTATAAGGGAGTGCCCTCAGCTCATGACAAGACCAGGTCAAGGGTCTACTTTGCCACCTCGACCACAATCTATTACTCAAACACCAACCCCTTCAACAAGGGGTAGTATGGGAAGAGGTTCTGGAAGAGGCCAAGGTGACCGTGGAAAATAAGCTGCTGGCAGAGGAAATGCAAGAGTATATGCTCTAACCCGACAGGATGCTCAAACATCCAATGCTGTAGTTACAGGTATATTATCTGTTAATACTTTTGCTGCACGTATTTTGTTTGACCCCGGTTCTACTCACTCATATGTGTCGCCCCTATTTGCCAAGAGATTTGCATTTGATTCGATTACTCTTAAAGAACCATTCTTGGTTTCCACACCGATGAGAGAGACTTTGATGGTTAAAACATGTTATCGTTCTTGTAAAATAATCGTTGGAGGCACGGAAACTGAGATAGATCTTATGATTCTCAATATGTTAGATTTTGATGTGATTTTAGGGATGGACTGGCTATCTTCTTGTCATGCTACTATAAATTGTCGTGACAAAGTTATTTCCTTTAATATGCCGGGGAGGAGTAATTTTGTGTTTCAAGGAGATCGAGGTGATGTACCTTGCAACATGATATCTATGTTAAGTGCCCAGCGTATGTTGTGAAAGGGATGTCAGGGATTTCTAGCTTTTATCAAAGATTTAGAAAAGAAAGAACAGAAGTTAGAAGACATTCATGTGGTTAATGAATTCCCAGATGTGTTCCCAGAAGATTTACCTGGATTACCGCCAGAAAGAGATATTGAGTTTAATATTGATTTGGTCCCAGACACAAGACCAATTTCTATTCCACCTTATCGTATGGCTCCTGTTGAGCTAAAAGAACTCAAAGAACAATTGGAAGATTTGTTAAACAAAGGGTTCATTTGCCCAAGTTTTTCACCTTGGGGTGCTCCTGTTCTTTTTGTGAAAAAGAAAGATGGTTCTATGAGATTATGTATAGATTATCGTCAGCTGAATAAAGTCACAGTGAAGAATAAGTATCCTTTACCAAGGATAGATGATTTGTTTGATCAGCTTCAAGGAGCAAAATACTTCTCAAAGATTGATCTAAGGTCTGGATATCATCAGTTACGAATTAAGAGTGATGATATACCTAAGACTGCTTTTCGTACACGGTATGGACATTATGAGTTTCTTGTGATGTCTTTTGGGTTGACAAATGCACCAGCAGCATTTATGGATTTAATGAACAGAGTGTTCAAATCATTCCTTGATAAGTTTGTAATTGTATTTATTGATGATATTTTGGTGTATTCAAAGAGTCATGAAGAACATACTGAACATTTGAGAATAGTGCTTCAGACTTTGAGAGAGCATCAGTTGTACGCAAAGCTCTCAAAATGTGAATTCTGGATGAGTCATGTAACATTTTTGGGACATGTTATTTCCCAAGAAGGTATTCATGTAGATCCAAGTAAAATTGAAGCAGTAAAACAATGGCCTCGACCAACAACTGTGTCTGAAGTACGTAGTTTTCTTGGCTTAGCAGGGTATTACCGTCGCTTTGTCAAAGATTTCTCTAAGACAGCTCTCCCATTAAATAAGTTAACCCGAAAGAATGTTAAATACATTTGGGATGATTCATATGAGCAAAGTTTCACCCAATTGAAAGAGTGTTTAACTTCTGCACCAGTCTTAATCCTACCATCAGGACCAGGGGGTTACTCTGTATTCTGTGATGCCTCAAAGATAGGCTTAGGATGTGTGTTGATGCAACATGGTAAAGTCATAGCTTATGGCTCACGTCAGCTTAAAAAGCATGAATTGAATTACCCCACTCATGATTTGGAAATGGCAGCTGTAGTGTTTGCCCTAAAGATTTGGAGACATTACTTGTATGGGGAGACTTGTCAAATTTTTACAGATCACAAAAGCCTTAAGTACATTTTTGAGCAGAGAGATCTCAATCTAAGGCAACGAAGGTGGATGGAACTTCTGAAAGATTATGATTGTACCATCCTTTACCATCCAGGTAAAGTAAATGTAGTGGCTGATGCTCTAAGTCGAAAGTCTATGGGAAGTTTAGCTCACATTGCCACTATAAGGAGGTCTCTAATACATGAACTACAAGAATTGGAAGCTGATGGAGTATTCTTCGAGATCACTGAGTCAGGTACATTTCTGGCTCATTTAACAGTTAGATCATCTCTTGTTGAAAAAGTAAAAGTAAATTTAGAAAATGACATTGATATGGTCAAAATTAGAGATAAGGCAAGGCAAGGTCTAGCACCAAGTTTCTTGGTAGATGAAGAAGGAGTCTTATGGTTTAATGGAAGACTCTGTGTCCCCAACATTGAATCTTTGAAACATGAAATCTTAATGGAAGCTCATGGTTCGCCCTACGTTGTACATCCTGGTGCTGTGAAAATGTATCAGGACTTGAAACAAGTTTACTGGTGGGAGGGCATGAAGCGAGACGTGACTGACTTTGTAGCTCGATGTTTGACTTGTCAGCAAGTTAAAGCTGAACATCGACGACCATCTGGATTGATGCAAAAACTAGATATTCCCAAATGGAAGTGGGAAAGGATCACTATGGATTTTGTAGTAGGTTTACCTCGGTCAACAAAAGGAAATGACTCAATATGGGTCATAGTGGATCGACTTACTAAGTCAGCACATTTTCTTCCTGTTCATACCACTTTCAGTGTAGCAAAACTTGCTCGAATTTATGTTAAAGAAATAGTGAAACTTCATGGTGTACCAATATCCATTATATCAGATCGAGGACCTCAGTTTACTTCTCGGTTCTAGAAAGTCTTTCAAGAGGCTTTGGGTACCAAAGTGAATCTTAGCACAGCATTCCATCCTCAGACTGATGGACAGTCCGAAAGGACAATTCAGACTTTA
Organism: Biancaea sappan; assembly: GCA_037074585.1. NCBI lineage: Eukaryota > Viridiplantae > Streptophyta > Magnoliopsida > Fabales > Fabaceae > Biancaea > Biancaea sappan. The sequence continues at coordinate 30,719,569 of CM073492.1, read as the reverse complement.
GAGGATATGCTAAGAGCTTGTGTGATGGATTTCAGTGGAAGTTGGGAAGATTATTTGTCTCTTATTGAATTTGCTTATAACAACAGTTACCAAGCCAGTATTCAGATGGCACCTTTTGAGGCATTATATGGGAGACGGTGTCGATCTCCTATAGGTTGGTTTGAACTTGGTGAAACCAAAATATTTGGACCTGAGATGATACATGAAGATATAAATAAAGTTAAACTGATCAGAGAGAAGTTGTTAACTGCTCAGAGTAGACAGAAGTCTTATGCGGACAACCGACGACGTGACCTTGAATTTGCAATAGGTGATATGGTTTTCTTACGAATCTCACCTATGAAAGGAGTAATGAGATTCGGGAAGAAAGGCAAGCTTAGTCCGAGGTATGTTGGCCCATATGAGGTTGTAGACAGAGTGGGTAATGTGGCATATCGCCTAGACCTACCTTCCAACCTAGAGGGAGTTCATCCAATATTTCATGTGTCCATGCTACGGAAGTATCTTCCTGATCCTTCTCATGTCATTCAACCCCAAGAAGTTCATTTTGATGAAACTCTCACCTACGAAGAGGTACCAGTAGCTATCCTTGATAGAAAAGTCAAAAAATTGCGTACCAAAGAAATTCCTATTGTCAAGGTTCTTTGGAGAAATCATTCTCGCGAGGAAGCTACGTGGGAAGCAGAAGATGAGATGTGGAAAAACTATCCACATTTATTTGAAACTTGAGGTAAGATTTTAATTCGGAGGACCAAATTCTTTTAAGGGGGGTAGAATGTAATACCCGTTAATTTCAGAATATAATTCGCTTAAGAGTATTTTAGAATTCTACAACGTTACTTTAGTTATTTATTTTGGTCATTTTTAATTTTCATATTTAATTGTTCTCTTTGAATATTATTTATGAAAATTGAGTTAAATGACTGGACTAAATATTTGCACAATGAGGGATATATTCTAAGAATGGTGAAATTCATGGAAAAGTGGTTTCAGAATGGTCAATTAGTCCATTTATTGTAAATTGACTGGATGGGTTTGGATGTTGGATTATGGATACCCATGGGTTATTGAATAACCCATTAGAAATATTTAATATAAAGTTTCAATAGTACCCCTCATTTTTTTCACTCAGCCGAAGGAAGGCAGAAAAGCATTTCTCTCTCAGTTCTTCAGTTTCTTCTCAAATCCTTTCCTTGATCTTCAGAAGTTCGATTATTTGTTTGGTTCAAAAGCTTTGTAAGGATCAAAGGTAAGCTTTAATCTGATTATTTTCCTTAAATTTCAGTTTATGTAGAAGATCAGAGGAGGTTTTGTTCTTGAAGATTTTGATGAAAATTCATGAATCTCAGTTGTTTTAGAAGTTATATTTGAGTTATAATCGGTTAAAAGAGTTGAAATTCTGGTTTTCAAACAAGAAAGGGAAAGGATGAAATTGTTAGAAATTTCTGCAAAAAAACCGAGTTACTGTAGCGACCAGAAATTTCGAAACAAAATCTAGAAAATTTTCTTCGGGTTACTGTAGCAGTACTGTAGTGTCGACAGTCAACGGTACTGTAGCAGTCAACGTACTGTAGTGAACCAGCACTGTAGCAAACCGAAACTGTAGCAAACTGTTACTGTAGCAAACCGTACTGTAGCAGTCAGAAAATTTTACGTATTTTCGTGATTTTGTTTCCTTTCTTATGATTCCTTGTAATATATTTTACTAGAAAATTTTCCTACACAAATTCTAGTGTGGAACAAGGTAAACTTGGACAAACATCAAGGTGAGTGAATAACCTTGCTCAGCTAATTTGATATTACTAGTCAAAGTACAATATAAGTCCCATTTACAATATTATTTGGATAATAAGCAATTAATTTTTCATATGGGAGTATATGATGATCAATAGAAATAAGAGTATGTAGAAATTATTTATTTCATGACAATTGTACTATGTGATGAATTCTCACTATCTTATTAATGAGTAAAGATCTACGGGATCTAATACACGAGTGTGAAAGGGTTAAAGTCCCATACTACTCGGTGTATATCTAAGAAATCTTATACACGAGTTTGAAAGGGTTAGAGTCCCATACTACTCAGTGCATATCTATGAAATCTATACACGAGTTGAAAGGGTTAAAATCCCATACTACTCGGTGTATACCTATGAGATCTTATTCATGAGTTTGAAAGGGTTAGAGTCCCATACTACTCGATGTATAAGACAATTAATTATATGAGTAAATGTGGTATTTGTACTTTTGATATTTTATATAGTACAGTTATTTACTTACTGAGTTTTAAATAAACTCACACTCCCTATGATTATTTTTTTCAGATACAGAAAATAAAGAACAAGAGTATCCGTTTGAAGATTAGAAGCCCCTTGGGATTATTCTCTATTTCTGTCTGGTGGGACACCAGTACTTATTATTGTGGATATTAGAAAAGCTCTGTACTTTCTATAGGTCTGCTAGGCTTGCGATGAGATAGAAATATCAGACTATGTATGTGTATATTTGCTTATCAGATGAATATAATTCTGTAGTGTGGAATGAATGATTAAGGTTGAATGTAAAACCTTACAGAATATATGTATATAACGTATGTTTGAGAATTATATCAAATGAGTAGTATCTTTTCACATGCTCAATTTTTGGGATGTGACAACTAGTGTCCTTGGGAAAGGAAAGGTTCTTCTCAAACTCACATCAGGCAAAACATTGGCATTAAATGATGTTCTACATGTGCCTAATATTAGAGCTAACTTAATTTCTGTAGCTCTATTAGGAAAAGCAGGGGTTAAAGTGTCATTTGAATCTGATAAGATCATAATGACAAATAACAATGTTTTTGTGGGTAAAGGCTATTGTAATCAAGGACTTTTTGTACTAAATGTTGCTAATGAAAAAGGTGAATCTTCTGCTTACTTGATTGATTCTGTTGAAATATGGCATGCTAGACTAGGACATGTTAGTGTTTCATATATTAAGAAAATGCTTAAAACCAATCTAATTTGTGGTTTTAATAACATGAACATGGATAAATGTGAAACATGTGTTAAATCAAAGTTAGCTAGGAAACCTTTTCATAGTATACATAGAGAAACAGAATTGCTAAGTCTTATTCATACAGACCTAAGAGACTTAAAACAAACTATGACTAGAGGAGGTAAAAAGTATTATGTGACCTTTATAGATGACTTCTCTAGATACAGTAAAGTATATCTTCTTGAGAGTAAAGATGAAGCCTTTAGTTCTTTCCTAGTTTATAAAGCAGAAGTTGAAAATCAGTTAAATAGAAGGATAAAAAGAATTAGATCTGATAGGGGAGGAGAATATATAATCTTTAATGATTATTGTGAAAAAGAAGGAATAATTCACGAGGTTACTCCTCCCTATTCACCTGAGTCTAACGGAGTAGCAGAAAGGAAAAACCGAACTTTAAAAGAAATGATGAATGCTATGCTTGTTAGTTCGTCTGCACCTGAAAACTTATGGGGAGAGGCTTTACTGTCTGCTTGTCATATACAAAATAGGATTCCCTATAAACAGACTAGTAAGACACCTTATGAGTTGTGGAAATGCTATAAGCCTAATTTAAAGTATATGAAAGTATGGGAGTGTCTAGTAAAAGTCATGTTGCCTGATCCTAAGAAAAGGAAGTTAGGATCTAAGACATCTGATTGCATGTTTATAGGATATGCTGAACATAGCTCTGCATATAGATTTCTTGTTTTGAAAAGTGATGTGCTTGATTGTGATACTATAGTTGAAACAAAAAATGCTGAATTTTTTGAACATGTTTTTCCTTTGAAAAATGTGAATGCTTCTAGTACATCAATGCAAAACAATGAAAGAGAATTAGAAATTGAAAATTTAAATCCATATGAGAATGTCCATGAGGATTTAAGAAGAAGCAAACAACAAAGGAAAACAACTTCTTTTGGAGATGATTTTTATACATATGCTGTTGATGATGAACCTAGAACCTTTTCTGAGGCTGTTGCATCTCCTGATGCAAAATTGTGGAAAGAAGCAATTAAAATTGAAATAGATTCAATTCTAAAAAATAAAACTTGGGAATTAGTGGATTTACCAAAAGGAGCAAAAACTATTGGCTGCAAATGGATTTTTAAAAAGAAATATAACCCTGATGGGTCAGTTGATAAATTCAAAGCTAGATTAGTAGCTAAAGGTTTTACTCAAAAATAAAACATTGACTATTTTGACACTTTTGCTCCTGTCACTAGAATATCATCTATAAGAGTTTTAATTGCTTTAGCCTCAGTATATAAGCTCTATGTTCATCAAATGAATGTTAAAACAACATTTTTAAATGGTGATTTAGAAGAAGAAATTTACATGGAGCATCCTGAAGGTTGTATTCTTCCAGGTAAAGAGAGAAAAGTTTGCAAACTTCTTAAATCGTTATATGGATTAAAACAAGCACCCAAACAATGGCATGAAAAATTAAATCATAAATTGATTTGTGATGGCTTTACTCTTGTTGAAGTAGATAAATGTGTGTATACAAAAAGAGTTGATGCTGATTGTGTAGTTATCAGTCTGTATGTGGATGACATGCTAATCTTTGGTTCAAGCATGGATATAATATATAAGACAAAAGACTTTCTTACATCAACTTTTGATATGAAGGACTTGGGTGAAGCAAGTGTGATTTTGGGAGTCCAAATCATAAGGAAAGGTGATAATATTATACTATCACAGGAACACTATGTTCAAAAGTTACTCAAAAGGTTTGGTCATTTTGATGACAAACCAGTGTTATCTCCTTATGATTCTAGTACTCAACTGAAGAAAAACTTGGGTGAGCCTATTGCTCAATCAAAGTATGCACAGATCATTGGGAGTCTGTTGCATCTGATGAACTTCACTCGTCCTGACATAGCATATGCTGTGTATAGATTGAGCAGATATACACACAATCCCAATGAAGACCATTAGGGTGCTCTTGTGAGACTTATGAGATATTTGAAGGGTACCATGAGTTACGGTATCGAGTATAGTGGATTTCCTGCTGTATTAGAAGGATACAGTGATGCTAACTGGATCTTTGATTCAGATGAGACAAAATCCACTAGTGGATATGTGTTCACCCTTGGTGGTGGAGCAGTGTCATGGAGGTCAGCTAAACAAACTCTTATAGCTAGATCAACCATGGAATCAGAGTTTATAGCTCTGGAGTTGGCTGGTAGTGAAGTTGAGTGGTTAAGAAACTTCTTGGCATGCATACCTTTAGGTATGAAACCAGCACCGTCTGTGTCTTTGCATTGTGATTGTCAAGCGGCAATAGCCATTACAAATAATAAAATTTATAATGGTAAGAGTAGACACATTCATTTGAGATACGATGTGGTTAAGCAATTGCTAAAGGATGGAGTTATATCGATCGATTTTGTAAGGTCAGAAGTAAACCTGGCCGATCCTTTGACCAAACCCCTGGGTAGAAGTGTAATTAATAAGACATCGAGGGGAATTGGACTTAAGCCAACAAGAAATTAACAGCGGCGGGAACCCAACCTTTGTGATTGGAGATCCCATGAAGGAGGTTCATATGGGTAATAACAAGTCGCTTGTTAATTCTGCTAGCACTATATTCTCAGTCAATTTCCTATGGTGTTAAGTGTGAAAGTGCTAGAATGCATTGACTTGTGGGTTGAGCGTAAGCTCTTTATGATATTCATAGCCCTACATTAAGGGTGTTGTATTCATTGCAGATACACTTGATGAAGTCACCTATGTGAGTGTGGAGTGGGGCCGCTCCTATGAGATAGTGACGAAATCTCTAGAGCACTCATGAATTCCAGGCACGCGCACGGCCGAAATAACGCGCACAGCGGCGTTAATAGCAGAAATGTGGGGGGTGAGATGCGACTCTTAAGGTCACTATCTTACGACTAAGAGTATGTTGGTTTATATAAGCTATATGCTTCACTGACTGCTCTGTGAGATAAATTTTATCGGTCTAGATCTGGTTCATAGTCTAAAAAGAGACACTGAATTAATGCGTCTACACCCATATACGTAACCCAAAAGTTTTAAATATCTTTTTGAAATATGTGGGGGATTGTTGTAAAAATAGCCTTAAAAATGCTTAATATTTCAAAAGAGAAATCTAAAAGTTCCACATTGCTTGGAGCAAGGAGGGAAAGAGAGTTTATATACTAACATGTGTTAGTAGACTAGTAAAGAGCTTGGGAAGAGGTGGGCTCTCGCGCACATAAGTCCACATGGATTCAAGCTACTGCAGTGCAAATCGTCCGATTTGCCTCCCTGCGCGTGCAATGAATCGGACCGGTTTAGTTTTTCTCTGGAGAAATGATTTTTTAACTTAATTTATTTTAGCTTACCTGAGCAGAGGCGAATTTTACACTTATACAAATTAATTGGATTAATGTCAGAAAATTAAGGGCTGGCGGTTTTATGTTCTTTATTTTAAATATATTTAAAATATTTAAAAACTCCCTATTAAATTTTCGAAACTGCCCATTAATTTCTGAAACTGTCCATTAATTCTCATAACCGAATTTTAATTTTATTAAACATTTTTGTCTGCCTCAGCGACTATAAAAGGAGGGTTCCTCCCCCTCATTTGACACACCAACTCAGAAAGCATTCTGATCCTCTCTTCTCTCCCTCTTTCACTTTTTGGGTTATGTCTCTTATTTTCTGCTGTTATGTGGCCTGAGAATATTTTCTCAGAGGAATCTGTTTAATCCTGAAGGGAGTTCTGTACACGCAGTACTCTTGTTGTGGTCGCGGAATAATTTCTTTAAGGACAGTGTCTACTGCAAAGACACGACTCAGATTTTCCCCCTGCTGGTTGCCAGATTTTATCCAACATAAAATTGAATAATATCAACTACTTCTCTATAGGAGTAGTTATTTGTTATACTTAAATAGTTAAATTGCCATATGTTTAGGGGACAAGGTTTTCTTTGTTTATTATAGTTTTGGCTTCCTTTTAACTATTTCAAACATATGGACATTGATCAGATGTTGCTTTTAACTAATAACTTTATTATCTATTTCAAACAATTCTGGAATGTTACCATTTAGCAGATACGCAGTTTATCTAATTGTTGCGACAGCATAATAAAATTAAAGTAAGATTTGATTATGTGGTTTTGGAGAACAACTAGTTTCTTACTAATTACTCGCACCTTCCTCTATAAACACATTTAACGACTCACATTTTTAATATATTCATTATCATCAGCAGGGCTAGGGTCGTGTATGCAAAGGGAATAATGTAAGCATTTCTAAATTCCATATGGACTGTTTTTTTCTTTTATTGGCATAGTTCTGACCAGTAGAATTATTCCAAATTAAACAAAATAGCTTTCTAATATGCTTATTAAGTTCTTCAAAGATTTATAATAAGGAGAAATATTAGATTTATTTTTTTAAAGCAATGACCCCTAAATGCGATCCATATGCATTTTTCTTTGAGTGGCAATCCGAAACCAAATTGGCATATATATATATATATATATATATATATATATATCCTTATCACTTTAAGCTACGTACCAGGCACCTTTCTTTGTTATTTTGTGTTGTTAATAAGTTGCGTCTAAATCCACACCAAAAAAATAGAAAATAAAAAATAAAAAATAAAATAGCTAAGATGGGCAATGAACCATCTAAATTGTCCGAAAAGATGCATATGTGGAAGTAACCCCTGTAAGTAATTATGGGTTAAGTATCGAGCACAAAAAAGAGAAGAGCTTTGTTGTAAAAGGGACTACCACTTTCCACGATTATTAGATTTATTAAATTTTATTCCCCTTTCCTTTTTTCCTTCTTTTGTAGTATTTTAAGTATATATCTATTGGGTGCCAACTTTGTCTTCCTGCTTTTAAGGGAAAATAGATTCCATTCCATTGTAGTGTCGTACCCCTCTATTGTGTCTGTGTGTGTATATATATATATCACACAATAAAATAACAATACGATTGGTCAGTATAGTTTTTTTTATTGGAATTACCAATATTTAAAAATATATTGAACTTTGTTAATTTTTCTGTCAACAAGACTTAAACTTAAAATTTTATTTAAAAAAAAATATCAAACTACTTAAATTAACCAACCTTTTAGTGCAGACTGTAAAGTATAGTTATTATATTTATGTATGAAGAATTTGTTTTTTAAAAAAAGAATTCAAATATTACTCTCATTATTGAGAGTTCAAGGGAAACGAAGAAAATAAGAAATGAAAGAAACAAGAATTGTCCCTATGAAAAAAAAAGTAATATTATTAACTTGTTTGCTCTAAAAAGATTGCAGTTTTTTATTTTTAAATGAATAAGTATCTCAATTTAGTCTCTGAAATATTATATTTATTTTAATTTATTTTTTAGCTAAATTACAAAATCTACTATTACTAAATTTTAAAATTTTTGCTACCAAAAATTATTTGACAAACTAAGAAACTAAATTAAGACATGTACAAAATTTTATGAATTAAATTAAAACACATGATTTTTAGAAATTAAATAAAAAAATTTATATTTTCAAAACCAAATTCAGTAACTTACTCAGAGAAAAAAAAATTTAAGGGATATTTAATAAGTGGCAATTCTTACACTACAAAAATAATTGACTTTCAATGGCGATTTTTTTGTGACGGCTTTTTCAGTCGCCACTGAAAGTCTTATTTTTGGCGGTGACTCGCTACTAAAAGTCAGATTTTTAGTGATGACTCTCATAGTCGCCATTAAAGGTCAATTTTTTTTTAATTAACATAAGTTAGACTTTTGGTGGAATCGCCACCAAAAGTCAGACTTTAAGTGGTGACGATTAAATTTTTTTTAAATTAATATAAGTCAGACTTTTTGTGGCGACTTTCATAGTCATTACCAAAGGTATTTTTTTTTTTAAAAAAAAACATAAATCGCACATTTGATGACGACTCTCATAGTTACCACTAAAAGTCAAAATTTCAGTGACGACTCCATAGTCGTCACCAAAGATCATTTTTTTCTTAAATTAATATAAGTCAGACTTTTGGTGGCGACTTTCATACTCACCACCAAATGTTGATTTTTTTTTAAATTAATATAAGTCAAACTTTTGGTAGTGACTCCCATAGTCACCACCAAAAGTCTAACTTTTAGTAGCGACTCCCAAAGTTGCCACCAAAGAAATTTTTTTTTCTTTAAATTAACATAAGTTGGACCTTTAGTAGTGACTTTCATAGTCGTCACCAAAAATCTAATTTTCAATAGCGACTATGAAAATCGCCACCAAAGGTCAATTTTTTTTTTAAATTAACATAAGTCGGTCTTTTAGTGGCGATGATGATTATGGTAGTCGTCACCAAATGTCAATTTTTTTTTAAATTAACATTAGTCGGATCTTTGATGACGATTCTCATAGTCGTCACTAAAAGTTAGACTAGTGTCAACTTCTAAAGTCATTATCAAAAGTCAATTTTAAAAGATTATATATATATACATATATATAATTATATAATTATATTTTTTTATCTCTTAATATATTAATAATAATATATTTACTTTTTTGTTAAGTTAGATGTTGTTCTATTTCAGTTTTGTGAGGTTTTTGGCTTAAAATAATTTTAACAAATTATATATATATATATATATATAATAGTTTGCCCTTATATAGCACAAATAAAACGATGACAAGATGTCAAGACTCACATGGTTGAAAGCAAAAGACTCAAGTTCGAATCTCATGTATGTATATATTTGGTTTAATTTCAAATAAACTTAAATATTATACAAAAAAATTGAGTCTCTCCAAAACAATAAGTTAGCAAACTGGCTAAGATTCACACAGGTCGAATGGGTCTCAGGTCGATCCATCGGACCAATATCCTCAAGTTTCCAATTTGAATTTTCTGGAAATTGGTTAATTGGGAATTTATTATATCCCTCATTTTGTACTTTTATTTGTTATTTATTCGCTCGATATTTTTTATTTTGTGTTTATTGCTACTACAACTTTTAGTGCAAGTTAACTTTCACAGTACACGAATATTATTCATTTAATTTAAAATAAAGTATAATTAATTAGTCAATAACTTTCTCAGCCATATAGTACATAATCAATATTACATGACTCGTATTGAAGTGGATCATCTTGAATAATTGCTTCCTCTAGATATATATGTGGATGGAGGAAGAATTAGATACGTACTGTTGTGAACTAATTTATGTGTTGCCACATAGCTAGTCAAGCTAACTGCTGAGAAAAAAGCAGAACAAAGTAAGAGAAAAGAAAAATAAATCATAGACAATTTAAAGAGAAAGACAGTCTAAGATGGAGCTTCCAAAAAAAAAAAGAAAGGTGATATGAGAGACAAGTAAAAGGTAGAGCATATAATACGGTTTAGAGAGAGACTGAGAGAGAGCATTCATGGAACCCCACCTTTGCCATCACAGATATATACATTAATTCTTGAAGACCCTATCTTTTTAAAAGCCATATGTAAGCGACAAATTCTCGACTTATGCTTAAGGTTTTAAATAAAGCTGTGAAGATAATAATGATCTCTTAGCGACTCTAAAGTTGCAACATCAATTTTTAAGGTTTAAAGAAAGATGCTTGTCTATCTTTTCTCTTAATACTTTTCTTTTTTGCTTTATAATTATATATTTATTCTGAACCCATATACCGCAACCTTTTCTTGCTTTCCATAGATGAGAATGTTGGTTTACGAAAATCAAAGAAAGTTATTCTTTTGCAAAATGCTATACACACAAAGCATGAAAAGTAGTGCTCTATTGATATATCTTAGTGAAGATTTTACTTTTTCCTTGCGAAGTAGAAAAGTTGTTTCTTCCTTTACACAAACCTTACGTTATGGATCATCGTTTTAACTAATATTTGTGCACTCCAATATTACTGTAAGTACATATTGATTAACGAAAAAACTATTCTAGTCTTTCATTCATTTTGGAGTTTATTGACGTCTATTTTGGTCAAGTAAAAGATTAATAGATAGTTTATTTACAAAAAACATGCACCATTAAAGATATAAAAATTAAATAATAATTCATAAACATTTATCAATGATGTATGTTCGTGCATGATTTTGCGTTTGTTTTTATTGTCCCTCTATGACATTAATTCGTTTACTTGCATCATCACCTAGTTTTCCTCCTAGAATTCTAGTGAATATATATATCGTTGATTAAATTTCTGATATATGATCGGATCGGATTCAGAAATGAGCTATTTAGTGAAACCCCAAAGATTACTGATTTACGTGAATGCAGAATAGCATATAAGTGAGGCTCGTCCCACTCAATTAGTTCATCAGAAAGAACAAAAGAATGAAGGTTAAATTTTAGTGTGAGTATATTTGATGCTATTCGATTAAATAAAACCAGATGGATCGATAAAGCTTGCTTGGTCTGAGACATTTAAATTAAAGCACCAATTTGGAATAAAGGAAAAAGGCATTCGGCATGATTAGCCCCTTGCCCCCTTCACTATTGATGTGTCTTCATTATTACTGCAATTCAGACAGAAGCTGCTGGTAGATTCCTGACTATACTTTACAGCATTTGGATGACAGGCTTAAGAAGTTAATCAATTATCTACGTATTAATTTCCGTCAGTTTCATGACATCATATCATGTTACTGTATAATAAACTGAAACAAAACCATTACTATACGTATATATTTACTGCTTCAATCTTTCTTTTTTTTTTTTGGGGTTTAACAAGAGCAAACAAGAGAGAAAAAAAACTAGCTCCTAATGAGCACAGGGGAGGTGAACTAGTAAGCAAAGGAAGCAAAATCTCCTTGGGGGGATCCCCTAAGCAAAGTTCCTTGACTCAGTTTTATATAAGGAAAAAATTTATATATAATTCTTTATCTTCAATTAAAACACAATAAGTATATAATTTTTAAAAATAACTGTATATATTCTCTTTCAATTTAACATTGCATAATTCATTCTTTTAAAAAAAAAATCGCGTACGTTCCATTTTATTTAAAAAACCTAATGACAAAAATATAACAAACGTCATATAAATTCAGTATTTTACTAAAATGTCGACACATTAGTTGGCTAATTCCCAAGATACGAGATATCCTAAACCAGCCCTAGGAGGTTAATAGGTGGGTCTCCACTTTCAATAACATAGATAGTATATAAATTAAGAATGTATTTGGACTTACATGAAATTAATTTCTTATATGTTTGTCGTAAAACTCTCCATTAAAAATAAATTATATGTAGAAAGTTCTTTAAAAGAATTAATCATGCAATGTTGGATTGTAAAAAACACATAGTTGTACACTAGTAGTGTTTTGATTAAAGAGCCTAATATCAAGGAAGAAAGATATAACAATTACACCAAAGTTTTCACGGTAAAGAATTACATATATATATATATATATATATTACTCTAAAAGAAATTGTGACAACCTAATTCATTTGAATTGTAAATCGTCTACATAGATAATTGATATGATTTCGTCCAATGATGCTTACTAAAGCGTAAACTAGCTAGCTATCTTTTTATGCATGAACTCTTACTCTCTTTTAACTTTTGAGGCAACAAATGTCTCTAGTTATCCCAACTTGGAAGCATCCTATATAAGCTAGTTTGTTTTTCTTTTCATCCTATATACTGATTTGATTCATACCGAGTAAACCATAAGTGGTAGGCCCCAAGCTCCACATAGAAAAGCTCAGATATTATAAAGTAAAGGAGTTATTGTTTTCTGTGTAAGGAAGGTGATAACGCGTATCATGATGAGAGTTGGAGACCTAAGTTCACATTTGATGACAAATAAATTAGTTGTAAACTAATGCAATGAACAATCATGAAGTGATAATTGCCAACCCGTGTAGTAGACTTCGTGAGTAAGCTTCTATTAGTTCAGTCTCGAATGAATCACAGCAAAATGAAGTTCTATCTTTCTTTATTAAATGATATAAGATATTGTATTTACCAAAAGAAACTAGTACACATAAAGTTTAAATATTTTGGAAGTTTACGTAGGGTTGACAAATTAAATGTTGTGTCCCAAATTTTTAGCTGGGTTCATGACAAAGGCATAGAAAATAATGTAACTGGCGAACTATGTTGTTAAGAAAATCAATTAATTAATGTACACATTTTAGTTATAAAACATCTAATATAAAAGTGGATTCCCTCCTATGACATAAGAGACTCATATTCTAACGTAGACCGTTGGATGCATTATATCTAATGGTATATGTTTTTATTACATTTTTGTGATTTTTTTAAAAAAATTTCTCTAATAGTTTAATCTTGGTCAACGAACATTAAATTGATCAAAGTCCAATACAATTTTAAAAATTAAAAAACATAGAAAATAGAAAGAAAAAAATAAACCGTTAGATACATATCCAACGGTAAATATTAGAGTAAGAGCCTTATATACTTTTTAAGCATAGAAAAGAATATGCTTCCATGCATATATGAGGGAGGAAATTAATGCCAACATAGTATAGTAGAAATTAAGTGAAAAACAGACAAATGAATTTCTGACAACGGGATTTGTTTAAACAATTTTAGGGGCTAAGTGATGCTATGAAAAATATACAAAAATAAGATGGAAACTCCCCAAGTTCCATAATAGGGATATCATAATTATACTAATTGTTAATATACAGTGTAGTTCTACATAATTAATTAATTTGAACTTTTAAAGTGTGCGCAATTTAATTTCACCCTCCAGCCCTAGGAAATCCAAAGAGTACACGATGAACAAAGTAAATTGGAAAAGCTCAAGAATAGCCAAAAAAAAAAAGTCTGAAAATTTTTTGGCCTCATAATTCCTGAATCTTGAAGATTATACGTCTATCAACGGATTCAAGAAGGCCCTTGTCATCCAGTGAGGGATCCTTTTCGCAGACATCACCAATGGAGATATTCAAATCCAAAGACACACAGGGGCCTGTGTCCTCCAGACAAGTAATTTCATCCTTCTCTTCTTCGCATAATTTTTGCTTCCCTGAAGGAGAACAAGCTCTTGACCTCGAACTAAAACTTTCGCAGCTCAGAATGATGATAGCATCACTCAGCCTAACTTCTTCTCCATTCGAGTCCGTTAATCTTCCTCTTTCAATAGCCTTTTTGAATCCCAATTGAGAGCAGTAATCTGCTTGCTCTATGTCTTCAACTAGAAACACACTATGAGGATTACTAGAAACTGCGTCAGCAAATCTCTCAATGTAACTGCAACTTTGATCGTCTCTTGATCTCTTGTTCCTGCAATCCTCTGTTGAATCCGCTCTTGTTGAAGAAAAACTACTCAGGGCTAGCGAGACAAGACTCCTATTGGACCCAAAAACGATCCTAGCTAGTTCTCTAGCTATTTTCTCTTTAGCTTCAATGTCAACTCCTTGGAATAACAACCACGTTTCTTCTTTCACTTCACCACTGTTTATGATCTTACCTTTTCTTCTTAACATGCCTGACCGGCATTGTAAAATTGTACTAACGATTTCTGGTATTATGTCTTTCTGCCACGGCACTTTTTTCTCCAGAGCATTGCATAGGGTTATGCGGTTCTGTGAATTGAACTCCTTGAACTTGCTTATGTACTCCGTTTCCATGACATCACTGGAAGAGGTGGAGTTAGGTTTGGAGCTAGGATTTGATTTTGTGTCCTTGTGCTCTGGGATGTACATTCTCAGTGTTGGCTCATTGGGCTTGTTAGTGTTACTAGTACTACTTACAGAAATCCAGAAATCAGGGTGCTGTTGCTGGTCATATGAGAAACCTGGATTTGATGAAGGTGATATGGAGGAGAATGTGGGCTGGTTTTGGACTGGACTGCACATAGAGTTCCACTTTTTGCAAAGGTCTCCTACTGGGACACAGTTCTGTTAGAGAAGGAAAAAGTTAAATTTTATGATCAATATATAAATGATTATATTATACATATATTCAAGTGTAAATTTCGGGTGGGAATTTCACTTATACATGTGATGTTATATATGATATATATGTTCATTTCAAAAGTTTGAGCCGTGATACTGACCTGATCATTGGAGGTGACTACTCCTTTACTCTCATTTTTGTACTGTTGGAGCCATGCAGGAAGGGTTGAAGTGGCGGAGTCGCTACTATTACAAGTACTACTTGGCAAGCTTCGAACTTGGGCGTCAATCTTGGAGGAAGCTTCACCCAAGCATTCTGATTGTTTCTCCTCCTCCCTTCCTTGGGTAAATAGCCAGCTAGTTCCATTGCCAGCTTTCTTGTTCGTGGACTGATTTTGTGGATCACTGAAGAAAGTGTGAAATTCAATTGATGATAAGATTACCATTTTCAGTGAATTCTTAGTAACAATAAGATGGACGGGAAAAATAATAAGAAAGGACAAATTGATTGAAGTAATGAAGTTGTGTTCAAAATTACTGGGGGGAAAAAAAACAAAAGAAGAAACTTCTTTCCTTGTTTCGTCTGATCAGTGACCAAACAGGACTGTAATGGCTGACACGTTAACTCACTCGGTACATGCATTTTTAACCAAAGTTCTTTTGCTATTGTTTCCCCTTCACAGAAACAGAAACAAAGGGGAAAGAGAAAACCATTTTTTCCCATTCCGCCTAACCCAACTTTAAAAGACAATTTCTCTTTCTCTTTTCCCCATTTTTCTGCTTTAATCTGGAGGAGGAATAATCTTGAAAATAGAAATTGAAACACGAAGTAAAGCCATAGCACAATTAAATGTATCATGTACTTATCGAGTATCAATAACCGCTTTACCTGTCGGCGATGAGACTGAGTCGCAAGCTTCCCGCAGGGATCGTAAAAGGATGAAGACCCCAAACAGTCTCCAGCGAGGGACAGCCATTTTTGCATCTCATGTAAGTCTGAAAAGTGGCAATTCCCATCACCCAAAATCTTCCATTACTGTGTTGAGCTCCAGTTACAAGCTTGCCAATCTGCATGATCATGTGCTCCACGGGACAGTAATACCCTCTCTCTTGCTCTTCGGAACGAGCCCTATAATCAAACACCCACTTCACATCTCCTACATACAAAACCAACCCTTTTCCATTAGGACAACTTCTCGCGAGGCTTTTAAGCTCCTCAATCTTCTTCTCAACCTCCACTCTAGACGCATGCCCGAAAGCAGAAAGAGAAAGCGATATGAACTTGAAACCTCTCATACCCTCATCCACATCTCTTCTTTCAACTTTCTCCATCACTCCTCTAACCACACCCTCGAGACTACTCGCACACTCTCCCACAATCACACTGTTCCTCATTCTCTCATTCAGATAATCCACCACACTCGTCACATCCTCATCTTTAACCGAATCCGACACCAACGTTCTTTTCCCCGCGTTATTCGGGGTTAAATTAATACTATTGTTGTTGTTATTATTATTATTTTCCTTGGACTTCCCGTTCGGTGAGGAGGTATTATTCTGGGAACACATTTCCAAAGAGACAGTTTGTTCCACATTACTTTTCACCTGTGTGCTAGAGAATCCAGCCTCCCTCATGACTCGGCTAACACTAGGATCGTCAAGGATCGAAATTATGAGCTGCTCCAACTCTATCTTCACGGCTAGCAGAGGCTGCTGCTGATTCTCGATGGAGCCTCGGCGCTGGTGAGCCTGGGCCCTCTTGAAGGCGGCGACGAGGGCGTTGGAGATGGAGGGACAGTGGGCTGATGGGCCCAGCATGGGACTGGACGAATTGGAGGCGGGTAAGCGGTTGAGGGCGACGTTGAAACAGAGCTCCAAGGCCTTACACTGGAGAGGATGAGAGTGGGACTGGAGGCAGGCGGCACGGAGGAGGCCGTTGGAGGCAGCAAGCATGGTGTTCGCCACGTGGAGGGGTGTGACCTGGGCGTGGCCGCGACGCTTCGCGAGGGTCACGGCTTGCTTCACTACGGTGGCGGCCTCGGTGGTTAGGCCTTGTTGGAGGGCACAGCTTCCTGTTCTCATGGCTGGAGAGTGAGAAGGAGCTACCAGAAATGAGGGAGATCAAGCAAGTAGTGGAGAGTGCATTAACTGGTCTATAGTGGAATCTGAGTGAGGGAGTTTATGGTATGGGGTTTAGGGTAAGGGATGATGTAGAGGAGAGAGGAGTACTTGAGAGGGTGAGCGAGGAATTGAAGGGGTTCGTGATGTGTATATGGAGGTAGGTAAGTTGGGTTTTAAGAGGAACTTGTTTATGTGTGGCTAGCTAGTGTCTATTATGAAGTGATTCATTAGTAAATCCATGAAACTTGTTTGTCTTGTACCTTGTCTACACCGGAGCGAGCGAGCGAGCGAGCGAGAGAGAGAGAGAGAGAGAGAGAGAGAGAGAGAGGTTTGTGAAACTTATGGGGGTGTGCTTTTCTTGAGGAGGAGGTCCAAAGTCGATTTGGTTGTAGGAAGTGGAATGCATGTGCTGACAAGCAAGGAAAATGCACCAGTATCAAAGGGGACGCAACTTTGCTATATCTGTCTCTTTCCCTCTCTCAATTACTCATTCACCAAATTTCATAAAAAAGTTACGGAATTGGTGAGTGGGGCACTTTCTCTTTTTACATATATGTTATTAGTTTTTATTTTTTTGTTGCATGGAGGAGAAAAATTAAGTCACGCAAGGTACTAATCTTGAATTCAACGCTTCCACAGTCCGTTTTAAGTATCCAACTCCTTGGTGTGGTCATCTTCCAGTAGTATACTATTGCAATCAAACTCGATTAAGGAACTGTAATATTAAATTCCATATCGTTTGAGTGGTCGTTTCATCCAAATGGCATGGAGTCAATAATCACACGGATCTGTTAAAGTAACTTTAAAATGTAGACTTTAATTTGCTGTAGGATCATAATTAATACTGATTTTCCTCCGGAAATTGAAGGCCAGAACCAGAAGCTTCAGAAAAATAATGGATGAGGCTCGTATAAGAGAAGTAGAGTGAGAGAGAGAGAGAGGAATGAAGAAACATCTTTTTCACGGTGTGCCAAAAACCGAGGACCTGAAAAGAGAATGGGGAGTGAAGAAGGAATCGGGAACTGTGTACGATTTTCTTCCGGACCCAAAGACAAGGGAATAAAGCGTCGCCCTTTGCCTTCCTTATTTTTATAGAAAACTCGAATATAAAACTAACTTATGGACGCCTTTCTAAGCATCATACTGCATGGGGATTAAGACCAACATTCCCTTCCCATTCCCAGTATCCCACCCTCTCTCTCTTTATCCCCCCTTCATTTATTACATAAAGTTACCAGTTTTTTTGACCCTAATAATTCATCCAAAAGCAAAATAAAAATAAAAATAAAAAAAGTAAAAATCAACCATGATCCACAAGGAACGCTATTAGTATAAATTAGTTACAGTTAGTTCCCGTCACTCTCACGAACGAGTTGATTTGTTTCTTAATATATTATATGCCAGCCTGCTTTGGTAAATTGGTCAACAATCCAACACCGAAGAATTTTGAACAATCTTATGATTTATTTTTTCTGATCAAATTTTTAACATAATAATCCTTAACTTCAATTCTCAAAATTAAAGTAATCATTTTCACATAAATGTAGGGGAAAAAGGGATTTTTTTTTCGAATGGATGACTCTAACTCCTGATGCTCATCCTTACTTTTTAAGGTAGCTTTGATTTATGTGTGTGTGTGTGTGTGAGAGAGAGAGAGAAAGAGAGAGAGAGAGAGATTAATTTGCTTTAATTGATTAGCTTGATTGATTATGTCATTGCTGCAACATTGTTTTACCATTGACCAATTTGCATTGTTCAATTTTTGAAGAGTTTGCGAAATTTTTGGTCATATGATCGATCTTGCGTGTAAATAGCCACCAGATATCCTAGGTGGTTACCACTCGCCATTCT
This sequence comes from Biancaea sappan, assembly GCA_037074585.1. Taxonomy (NCBI): domain Eukaryota; kingdom Viridiplantae; phylum Streptophyta; class Magnoliopsida; order Fabales; family Fabaceae; genus Biancaea; species Biancaea sappan. The sequence goes on along the minus strand of CM073492.1, from coordinate 30,700,748 downwards.
TCATTATAGGATTATAAAAGGAAAGAATATATTGGAGAAATTGAAATTTTCTGCACGTGCGGTCCTGTTCAAATTTCCTCGTTTCAAGCTTGATCATTGATTCTGTTTCTCACTTGATTGACTTTAATTTCCTGAGCTGCATTTTATTATTACTGTAGAGTAGATTGTTAGAGATTAAGGACCACTCACCACTATGTAAAGCCCTAGTTGGCTCCTTGTTTACAAACATATGTCATAAATCAAATCCTACCAGTATTACAAAAATATTTGTATTACAAAAATATTTGTTTAACAAATTAAATGTTATATATATATATATATCGAACCACAAAAACAAAAGGTTAATGTATCTATGAAATTTTCTGGCTACCATGAAATGGTGGAATATTTAATAAAACGTCTATTAGTTATACATTTGATTCTTAATTTATGGTCCACTTGAGCGCGCCAGTGAGATTTTAGTGTGTAGGTATCTTAGATAATTGTGTCCATTTTAGATTCTGTGTGTGGAATAGCTTCAACTGTTGAAGAAAGGCTTTGCATAGAAAGCAGAGCAGGCAATAGCACCACTTAGTGCTGCCCTTACATCTAGGCGTTCACGAAAAAGAAAGGCTTATAAATTACATAAAGAAATGGGGAGCATATTTTCGAACACAGGCATCGCTTCCACTTTTATTCTTCAATCATCTTCCACTTTTGCTTGTTTTATACAATGACCCATGACCTATCATTAATGTGTGCTTCGGTCTCAGTTCTAATTTCAGTCTCTGCATCTGCATGTCATTTCGGAAGAAAAGCAGGCAACCCCCCCAAAATACGCTGAGCAGCAAGCAGCATTAGAAGAATGGAAAGATGGAATGATCCAACAATCATAGAAAGAAAGTGATCAGTCGTATAATGAGTAACTCAATCATAGAAATATATAGCGGAAGCCACTCAAATTATATGTACATTCTCACACTATAATTAACTCCATTGGCTGCATTTGTACTAATTAATCAGCAATCAGCAATGTATAAACTATAGTTATAATTAGATGAATGTACTAATACAAGATGGTTAAATTGGTTCGACACTTATTTTTTTTTAAAATAAAATTTTGAATTCGAATCTTATGAATAAAAAAATAAAGATTACGAATACTTTATACTTTTTTGATGATTTGGTCCAACTTGACTTGAATTAAATTAATCAGAAGTCAATAAATTTTCATATACGTAACAATTTTCACTCAAAAAATTAGGTGAAGGTGAAAGAGGATGTCCAATTTGTATGCATAGCACGTGAGTGGCACAGAGAGCAAAAGATGAGTGTGTCCTACATAAACATGTAATCCAAAACTCGCAACTATTTATTCCTTGTGGGTCGGCGAGGATGATAACGTAGGCTTCCAGTCAAAAAGTCTCTTCTCTCTTTGTTTGGCCTAAAAAGACTTACAAAGAGCACCAAATTATTTGAACACAAAGCACTCTGCTATGCTACAAAAGCAGTGTTTGAATGAAAGAGAGGAATATATACACTTACTTACAACACACCCTAACTCATCGCTTCTCTCTCCCACTCCAATAACGGTTAACTTTGTTAGAAAAAAAAATGACAATAATAGAGGATACATAACTGTTTTAAAAATACAAAAATTGGAAAAAAAAAAAGAAGAAGCCATGTTAACTGTTGAGGGATATAATCTTTTGTTAAGGCCATGAGAGACTTGTAAGGAAAGTGAAAGTGATCGAGGACGACTATCTTTTTCTCTTTTGCTTTCAAAACTGTCTTGAATTTCCGGCAAATGCATTTCATTAGAGCTCTAATATTAATATATGCTCATCTTTTGGCTAAAGTAAAGAGAGCTGTATCATAAAAGCAATATTAAAAGTAAAATATGGCATTATCTACTCAAAAGGGCCGCTCATTTTATGCTTTTGAGTGTTCAAATAAGCATCTTTGGCCTCTACGTGGCCATGTGGCTGAAAGCAATATCCAACAGAGGCAAATGAAACAGAGGGGAAGGAAAGAGAGCGAGAAAGGAAAAAAGATTAGTTAATAGTATTGGGCAGGATGGCCAGCTTTAAACTTTAAAGGCTAGAATGGTATGAAAAAGTTACCCTAATTTTGACATGACAGCCTTGTTCATGTAAAGGCGATGGAATTACGTTCCCCTTTTCGCAAAAGTTTCTCATTATATATATTATGCTTCATATCTTCAGTGCACTAAATAACCTTGCGTTTTATTTATAACTTAAAAAGAAAGCATCATGAAGAATATATATCATTACTCTTAATTAGCTTATGTTCTTGTGCATGCATAACTGCACAATTGATGAGGCAATTCCATCATTTGATGCCTATATATTGGATTTTTGGGAGTTTATGAGTCGTTCCAGAAAGCCCTATTCTAATGGAGAGTTTAATTAATATGGCTATCATATGCACGCCTGGCTATTTTGTGTTACAGAAATTAAAATTCTTTACCCAATTGAGAATGACAATTAAATATTCCTACATTCCTTAGTTATAACTAATTTGTTATTGAATAAGTAAATTGATTTCTAATTCATAGGTGAAAGTAAATAAATCATAAAACATTGATGGAACTAATATATATTAGTTAATTCAAGTGGTTTAACACTTATTTCTTTTAAAGCTAGATTTTGAATTCAAATCTTTTAAATAAAAAAATTAATACTAAAAAATATTTATATCTTTGTGATTCTATATCGAACCAAATTAATCAAAACTTAATTAATTTTTGAATACTTGTTGTTCTAAATCAAAAACTTTGACAAAGCAAGCACTAACAAATTATTAAAACCTCAAACATCATATCTTAACTCTATCTTAAGTAGAAAAAATGATGGAGCATTCAACAGAAACACCACCATAAACCTAGCAGCAACCCTCAATCCCTAATCCACCAAAAATCTTGATCAATCCACCCAAAACTTTGGCCCATCAACCATTAGCACCTCACCTTATCAACCAAACTACCAAACCCCCACAAACCCTACCTCTTAATCTTAGCAATCACAAAATATAAACGCCAAAAGCTATAGAGAAGCCTTCTACCCTAAATTCCCCTAAGGAAAAATCTCGAAGAACAAATAAAGCAGATCTGGTGCTTCTAAGCAATCAATCAGCAATAGAGCTGCCACAAATCTAGTTCAAAGGAGATTCTCCCACCATCATTGTCCCAACATTATTTATGACAAAACTAGCACAAAGATGGGAATGAGCCCTAATCCTCAAAATAGCATAGAGCACACAAGAATCAAAGCACCTGAAAACGAGACTTCTGAACCTATGGAAGATCAAAGGAAGTGTGGAAATCAAGGAAGCAAGACACAATTACTACATCATCTATGACCTACTTAAGCAAGACAGAACCAAGATCATTACTGCACCACCTTGGAAAATAGGTCAAAACCTACTCCTTATAAGAACTTAGATCGTAAATTTCCTGGTTGAAAAGGAAGCAACGAGGAGAATAACATTAGTGCATGGGTGACCATAAAATATCTACCCATCAAATACTGTTAGGTTATTGTAAGGCAATAAATCAAAGAGAAAGATTGAGAAGAACACACAAAGAAATTACGTGGTTCGGTCAATGTGACCTACGTCCACGGACAGAGAGAATATCTGTATTATTTCTGATAGAGGCTATACAGAGAGAAATTACATCAACCACTTACTAATGAATTCCATTACACACATATATATAGAGGAAATAATGGGTTATGGGTCATGGGTCGTGGGTCGGGTTACAAACCGGGTCACCCACAAAATTCAAGTTAAACCAAACAATTTTCCTCCTTGACTTGAATTCTCTCAAATCACCAGAACTAAGTATAAATTCATCTCTGTCAGTCAAGCCCTGTAGGGCTTCATGGAATGCGACCATTCACCAAGTCCAAGCTATGCTTGAACTTCTCTGAAGGTAGAGCCTTTGTCAACATATCTGCTTGGTTATCTGCTGTGGCTATCTTCTCGATGGATAATTTCTTGTCTTCTATCACATCTCGAATAAAATTCAATCTGATATCAATATGCTTCGACCTCTCATGGTAGACTGGATTCTTGGCCAAACTTAATGCACTCTGACTATCACAATAAATGATAGGTCTCTGAATATTTAACCCCAGACTATCAATCAAACTATGTAACCACATACCTTCCTTAACTCCTTCTGCCAATGACATGTATTCTGCTTCAGTGGTAGACAAGGCAACTGTAGATTGAAGTGTTGCCTTCCAACTGACAGCACATCCATTCAGAGTCAAGACATAGCATGTTAAGGATCTCCTCCTCAAAAGATCTCCAGCATAATCTGAATCCGTATAGCCAACCAAGCCACTATCAGATTTATCAGCACCATAAACCAAGCAAATATTACTCGTACCTTTCAGATACCGCATAATCCATTTAACTGCACTTCAGTGAGCTCTCCCAGGATTACTCATAAACCTGCTTACCACACTGACTGCATAAGCTAGATCAGGCCTAGTACACACCATTGCATATATCAAGCTTCCAACAGCATTACAGTAGGGCACTGAACTCATGTACCCTTTTTCCTCAGCTGTAGTAGGTATTGTACTAGCATCAAGTTTAAAATGTGCCGCCAACGGAGTACTAACCAGCTTAGAATTATTCATTTGGAAAGACTGCAACAATTTTTCTATGTATTTCTGTTGAGATACATACAGTAAACCTGCACTTCTATCTCTCCAAATCTCCATGCCCAGTATCTTCTTGGCTGCACCCAAATCCTTCATCTCAAACTCACTGCTCAACAAGGCTTTCAAACTATCAATTTCAACCTTGTTCTTTGCAGCGATTAACATATCATGAACATATAGCAACAAATAAATATAAGAATTATCTGCAAGTTTCTTAGAGTAGACACAGTTATCAAACTGATTACGTAGAAAACCATGAGAAGTCATAAATGCATCAAATTTCTTGTACCACTGTCTAGGAGACTGCTTCAAACTATACAAGGACTTTTTCAGCAAACATACATGATCTTTCTTCCCATAATCAAGAAATCCTTCTGGCTGTGACATATAGATCTGCTCCTCTAAATTTCCATGTAAGAAAGTAGTTTTCACATCCAGTTGTTCCAACTCCAAGTCAAAAACACTTACCATGGACAAAAGGACACGAATGGTTTTATGCTTCATAATAGGGGAGAAAACTTCATGATAATCAATTCCCTCATTTTGTGAAAAACCCTTGGCCACGAGTCGTGCTTTGAACCTTGCTGGTTCAACTCTAGGAATACCTTCTTTCTTCTTGAAGACCCATTTGCATCCTACCGGTTTCACTCCCTTTGGTAACGGTACAAGATCCCATGTTTCGTTCTTCTCAAGAGATTGCATCTCTTCATTCATTGTAACCAGCCATTCTGATGCTTCTCTACTCTCAACTGCTTCTTTATATGATCTCGGGTCATCAGAATCAATGCTTTCACCTACTGCCAAGGCATAAGCAACTGAATTAATATCAACTATATCAACACAATCTACATACCTTATAGGTTTTCTGATTTCCCTCCTTTCCCTCCTTGTTGCTATAGGTTGTGATTCTTCTTCTTCCCTGGGCTGCTGTACAGGGTCTGTTATAACACTTTTTAAAGTTTGAACTTCAATTTCCACCTTCTGGTTGGCACCTTGATCATTATTACCTGCATGACTACCAAACTCCTCCTTCTGACCAAACATAGCAGACTCATCAAAAGTTACATCTCTGCTAGTAATAAATTTTAGAGTTCTATCCTTTTCAGTACACCACAGTCTGTACCCTTTAACTCCAGGTGCATAAGCTCTAGTTTACCATCATTCACATGAGCATAAGCAGGACAACCAAATATATGCAGGCCAGAATAATCAAAAGGTTTACCGGACCATACCTCTTGAGGAGTCTTAAAATCAATTGCAGTAGATGGCGATCTATTCACCAGATAACAAGCAGTGTTAACTGCTTCAGCCCAAAATTATTTTGGCAAGCCAGCGTTTAATCGCATGCATCTTGCACGCTGCAACAGTGTTTGATTCATATGTTCTGCAACTCCATTTTGCTGTGGTGTATGACATACAGTGCAATGCCTCACTATATCTTCTTTCTTACAAAATTCATCAAATGGAGAGTTACAGAACTCCAACCCATTATCAGTTCTGAGTGTTTTGACCTGTTTTCCAGTCCGTTTCTCAACCATGGTCTTCCACTCCTTGAACTTCCCAAACACTTCATCTTTGGATTTCAGAAAATATACCCAAACCCTTCTAGAGTAGTCATCAATAAAAGTAACAAAGTACTTGCATTTGCCCTGAGATTCAACTGGAGAAGGACCCCACAAGTCTGAGTAAACATATTGCAGAACATCCGTAGAAGTATGCTTCCCAGAACTGAACTTAACTCTGCGTTGTTTACCTATAACACAAACTTCACAGAATTTTAGCTTCCTAGTTTCTGCCCCTTCTAACAATCCTTGTTTACTTAGAATTGACAGCCCTTTCTCACTCATGTGTCTCAATCGACAATGCCACAACTCTGTACAATCATCATTCTTCCCTAAAGATTTAGATACAGCCACTGTCCCTATCACTAAACTACTAATTAGAAAGAAAATGCCATGCTGCAATTTACCCTTCATTATAACCAGAGCACCTTTGGAAATTCTCAACTGTCTATTCTCTCCGGAGTACTTGTACCCTTGTTTGTCTAGAGTACCAAGAGAAATCAAGTTCTTCCGTAGACTAGGAACATACCAAGCATCAAGCGTCCTGACTATTCTATCATACATCTGAATCTGCACAGAACCACTGTCCTTAACACTAAGCTGCTCATCATCACCCAATCTCACAACACCATTCCACTCCTTAAAAGAAGTAAACAACTCACGTGAAAAAGTCATATGATAAGATGCACCTGTGTCTAAGACCCAAGTATTTGCAGAACCAGAGGTGCTGACTGTGAGAACATCAATGTCTTCTTCTTCGTCAGAACTATCTTATACCACCGGAGCACTACCACTGGTATTCGGTTCCTTCTCATCATTTCCCTTCTTCCTCTGTGGACAATTCTTCCTGATGTGCCCTTTTTGTTTACAATGATAACATCGAGGCCCTCCTTTGTTCCTCGACTTAGACCGTGACTTGCTTCTTTTTTCATCATCCCTTTTAGTGTCTCTGCCTCTGCCAACATACAAACCTGCTTCTGCACCATCCTCATTAGAACTAGAGACTCTTCTCTTCAGCTCTTTAGACTGCAAAGCATCTTTGACATCATTAACAGAGATACTATCTCTACCATACAACATAGTATCAACAAAGTTCTCATATGAATTTGGTAGGGAACACAAAAGAATGATCGCTTGATCTTCATCATCTATCTTAACCCCAACACCCTGTAAATCCAGGATAATCCGGTTAAAATTATCAAGATGATCTTTTACCTGCATATTTTCTGTCATCCGCAGGGTATACAAATGCTGCTTCTGATATAACCGGTTTGTGAGAGACTTTTTCTGGTATTTATCATCCAATTTCTTCCACAAACTTGCAGCAGTTGATTCATCAACTACTTCTCTCAACACCTAATCGGTCAGACTCAATAGTAATGCACTATGAGCCTTTGCCAAAATTTCCTTCTTCTCCTCTTCCTTCAACGTGTTAAGCAGACTACTTTCTCCTTCTAATGCCTCCGCACATCCCTGCTGAACCAGAAGTGCCCTCATTTTTACCTTCCACAAAGTGAAATCATTCGATCCATTGAACTTCTCAATATCGAATTTATGAGTCGACATCTTCTCAAATAACAGCAGATAAATTACTAGCAAATTTCGCAATCAGAAATTGAATTTCACAAAACTGTTCAAAACCTTGCAAACTGACCAGAACTTCACTAATAGAAATTCAACACAGCAGTCCAACAAAATTCACAGTAGTAAACCAGAAATCCAATCCAGCACAATCCAACACAATCCAGTAAATTCACACAGAAATTCAGAATTCTTTTCTGAATTAAACATAAACTCACTGGAACCCTGTCGACGAAACAATAACGATCGCAACAGAAAACTTGGTCCAAACAACAACTATGACCAAACAGCAGCTTTGACCAAACAACAGTTTTTGACCAAACATCAACTTTAACCAAACAGCAGCTTTGACCAAACAGCAACTTTGACCAAACAGTAACTTTGACCAAATAGTACCATTGACCGTTGACCGTACTACAATGCCGAGTCACTACAGTTCTGAGTTGCCACAGTATCCGAGTCGCTACAGTACCATTGACCGTTGACTGCTACAGTACTTGCCGTAGAAGATGATGAACAGTGCTTCCGATGAAGATTCCGAAGATGAACAGTACTTTCGATGAAGATTCCGGCTATGAACAGTACTCGCAACTGTAAAAACTCATCAAAATAACTGAAAAACGATCTCCAATGCACTAGAAATGCAATAAACGGTCTCTTTTTCCCAAAAAACAAGCGAATCAAGCTAGATCTGAGATTTAAAACTAGATCTGAAACTTTTCTTACCACCAAAAATTGGTCTCCGACGTTCTTCAACACACCAAAGATGCAGAGAATGGTCTCCTATGCTCCAAAAGAACTAAATCGAGGCAAGATCTGAAATTTTGGAGCCGAATCTGAAAATTTTCGAACGTGCTACAGTAACCGACGAACCAAAAATGAACCAAGGCTCTGATACCACTTGTTAGGTTATTGTAAGGAAATAAATCAAAGAGAAAGATTGAGAAGAACACACAAAGAAATTACGTGGTTCGGTCAATGTGACCTACGTCCACGGACAGAGAGAATATCTGTATTATTTCTGATAGAGGCTATACAGAGAGAAATTACATCAACCACTTACTAATGAATTCCATTACACACATATATATAGAGGAAATAATGGGTTATGGGTCATGGGTCGTGGGTCGGGTTACAAATCGGGTCACCCACAAAATTCAAGTTAAACCCAACAAATACCATACCTCAGATGTTCTCATTATGTTTGGAAATTTGCTAGGGAATACAATAGCTCTAGACACAAGAAATGCCAAGCAAGCATTTCAGGTAAGGATATGCATAAAGATTGATCTATGTGCGAAGCTGCCTAGCTTCATCATAATTAATCATCACTGTTATCATGTATGTTTTGAGAACCTCCATTCTTTCCTTCCATTCCCGACCCCCGTAAATAGTGTTCACGGGCCATACTTTCAAGAGTTTAGAAAACCAGAAAACCACTCTAACTGTTGAAAATTTTTAAATTTCAACACTATAATACCAGCGCAAGAGAAATGTCAAAAAGGAAAAGAAAATTTAACTCCAAATACAATTAATGCTCTGACTAATTTAGAAACAAGTGATATTGCCTTAATTGAACAGCCCGCTTGAGACCTAAATCAAATCTCTCTTACTCTTAACAAATCATTACAAACTTCTTCTCAATACCGAGTAGCCACCTCTCCTTTATTGCAAATAAATTCGACAGATATTGCTAATTCTAAAATCTTAAATTGTTCTACAAAAAGAATAGTTAATGAATCACAATAATTCATTTAGCTCACAGTAATTCTTTCATTCTTACTGTATAGCTCTCTCACACTGTATTTCTCACTCTTGTACAACACAACATTACAGGTGTCCTTAGATCTGTATTTTGGGGGTTCTCCATAGTACTCCGTTATTGATATTCTTTGTTGTATAGTCTCTCTTGCAAGTGTATATGTAATAGCATTATTCAGTAATACAATAAATCTTCTCTGCATTTATGTACCTCGTTCATTTACTCTGTTTCTTTATCTTGGTATCAAAGCACCAGGTTCTCACGTCCAATAAACATGACTTCATCCACTATTGAAAATTCACCCAACACCCAAATTCAAACCACTAAAGCACCGCTCATTTCCAATCTTTCCCAATTATGCTCAGTCAAGCTAGACAGAAGCAATTTCCTATTACAAGAGTCTAGCATTCTTCCCATTATCAAGGGTCACAAACTTGAGGGATTTATCCTTGGCACCAAACCATGACCTCAGCAACTCATCACTAATGGTGCAGCGATGAAAGTTAATCTAGCGTTTGAAGAATGGAACACTGTGGATCAATTACTCCTTGGGTGCATTTATAACACCCTTGCGATAGAAATTGCCTCACAAGTAATGGAATGCAAGACATCCCAGGAGCTGTGGAAGGCAATAAAGGATTTGGCTGGAGCCCACACATGGTTGAGAATTACTCTACTAAAAGGTAAGCTTCATAGAACCCGTAAAGGAGGTCTAAAATGGCTAAGTATTTGGCTAAAATGAAAAACTTATCTAATAACCTCTTTCTTGTTGGTTGCTCTATTTCAATTGAGGATCTTATAACACAAACGTTAGTTAGTCTAGACAGTGAATATAATGTCATTGTTTTTCAACTCAGTGATAAAGTTAATCTTTCTTGGGTGGATTTGCAATCTGCTCTCCTGACTTTTAAGAGTAGATTGGAACAAATTTGGTTACCAATTCCAAGCCTGGCAATACTAAAAATTCTATGAACCATTCAAACTGGAGAAATCAGAGTAACACTCATTGTGGTGGTAGGCAAAATAAAGGAAAAGGTAGAGGCCGAATGAACAATAATAGACTCGTGTGCCAAGTTTGTGGCAAAACCGGACAACAACAACCCATTGTTACTATATGTATGATCAAAATTACATGAGCACTGTTCCTAACATGACTAATTAATTAGAGTTTTGGTTCTATTAACAGTACAGGGAACCATCTTGCATATATTGCTACCTCAAACACTGTTAATGACCCAAGCTGGTACATGGATAGTGGAACCACCTCTCATATCACCAATGATTTAACAAATTTGGAGAATGCAACAAATTCCTATGGTAAGAAAAATATTGAAGTATAAAATGATGAAAAAATATGTGTTCATAAAACTAGATTATCCTTACTGCCTTGCAAAAACCAAGAGTTAACTTTGAAAGAAGTTTTATATGCACCTCACATTACTAAAAATCTGCTGAGTGTTTCTAAGTTGACCTGTGACAATAATGTATTAATTGAGTTTGATTCTCATGGTTGTTACATTAAGGATAAGGCAACAAGAAGGCTATTGCTGGAGGGACACTTGAAGGATGGATTGTATGAATTTAGAAGACATTCACAGAGTTGTTTTACTTCTTTACACAATGAAGAAGGAAAGCCTACGACTACCACTAATTCTAGTCCTAGCTCTAGTTCTTTTAAAGAAAAATGGCATAGAAAGCTAAGACACCATATGATAGAGTATTAATATGATAGAGTATTAAATAAAGTCCTACAACTATGTAATGTTAAATTGAGCAACAATGAGAATATATTTTGTGAATCTTGTTAGTATGGTAAAATGCACAACCTTCCTTTTAATTTATATCTCTCTTGTGCTGAATCTCCATTATTTCTTGTTCATACTAATGCTGAGGACCCTCTTTAGTCTAGTCTACATCTGGTTTTAAATACTACATACAATTCTTGGATGACCATTCACGACACACTTGGATCTATCTTTTAAAACACAAGGGAGAATTACTCAAAGCATTTATACAGTTTAAAAGCTTAGTAGAAAAATAGTTTGATAAGAAAATAAAGGTGCTACAATCTGATTAAGGTAGAGATTTCAAAAGTTTTACTAATTATCTGCAAAGTGAGGGTATTTTGTTTAGGCAATCATGCCTACATACATATATTCAAAATGGCAGGTAGAGAGAAGGCATAGATAAGTGGTAGAAACTGGTTTAACATTACTAGCTCAGGCTTATATGCCTATTTATTACTAGTGGGAAGCCTTCATGATAGTACTATATCTAATTACTAGACTACCTACTACTTGTCACATCCCAAAAATTGAGCATGTGAAAAGATACTACTCATTTGATAAAATTCTCAAACATACGTTGTTTACATATATTCTGTAAGGTTTTACATTCAACCTTAATCATTCGTTCCACACTACAGAATTATATTCATCTGATAAGCAAATATAGACATACATAGTCTGATATTTCTATCTCATCGCAAGCCTAGGAGACCTATAGAAAGTACAGAGCGTTTCTAGTATCCACATTAATAAGTACTGGTATCCCACCAGACAGAAATAGAGTGTAATCCCAAGGGGCTTCTAATCTTCTAACGGATACTCTTCTTCTTTGTTTTCTGTATCTGAAAAATAATCATATGGAGTGTGAGTTTATTTAAAAACTCAGTAAGTAAATAACTGTACTATATAGAATATCAAAAGTACAAATACCACATTTACTCATTTAATTAATTGTCTTATACATCGAGTAGTATGGGACTCTAACCCTTTCAAACTCATAAATAAGATTTCTTAGATATACAACGAGTAGTATGGGACTCTAACCCTTTCAAACTCGTGAATAAGATCTCATCGGTATACACCGAGTAGTATGGGACTCTAACCCTTTCAACTCGTGTATAAGCTTTCTTAGATATACACCGAGTAGTATGGGACTTTAACCCTTTCAACTCGTGTATGGGTTTCATAGATATGCACTGAGTAGTATGGGACTTTAACCCTTTCAAACTCGTGTATTAGATCCCGTAGATCTTTACTCATTGACAAGATAGTGAGAATTTATCACATAGCACAATTGTCATGAAATAAAATAATTTCTACATACTCTTATTTCTACCGATCATCATATACTCCCATATGAAAATTGATTGCTTATTACCCAAATAATATTGTAAATGGGACTTATATTGTACTTTGACTAGTAATATCAAATTAGCTGAGCAAGGTTATTCACTCACCTTGATGTTTGTCCAAGTTTACCTTGTTCCACACTAGAATTTGTGTAGAAAAATTTCCTAGTAAAATATATTACAAGGAAACATAAGAAAGGAAACAAAATCACGAAAATACGCAAAATTTTCTGACTGCTACAGTAACGGGTTGCTACATTACGGTTTGCTACAGTAACGGTTCGCTACAGTAACGGTTCGCTACAGTGCCGGTTCGCTACAGTACGTTGACTGCTACAGTACCGTTGACTGCCGACACTACAGTACTGCTACAGTACCCGAAGAAAATTTTTCAGAATTTTTCCGAAATCTCTGGTCGCTACAGTAACTCGGTTTTTGTAGAAATTTCTAACAATTTCATTCTTTCCTTTCTTGTTTCAAAACCAGAATTTCAACTCTTTTAACCGATTATAACTCAAATATAACTTCTAAAACAACTGAGATTCATGAATTATCATCAAAATCTTCAAGAACAAAACATCCTCTGATCTTCTACATAAACTGAAATTTAAGGAAAATAATCGGATTAAAGCTTACCTTTGATCCTTACAAAGCTTTTGAACCGAACAAATAATCGAAACTCTGAAGATCAAAGAAAGGATTTGAGAAGAAAATGAAGAACTGAGAGAGAAATGCTTTTCTGCCTTCCTTCGGCTGAGTGAAAAATGAGGGGATACTATTGAAACTTTATATTAAATATTTCTAATGGGTTATTGAATAACCCATGGGTATCCATAACCCAACATCCAAACACATCCAGTCAATTTACAATAAATGGACTAATTGACCATTCTGAAACCACTTTTCCATGAATTTCACCATTCTTAGAATATATCCCACATTGTGCAAATATTTAGTCCAGTCATTTAACTCAATTTTCATAAATAATATTCAAAGAGAACAATTAAATATGAAAATTAAATATGACCAAAATAAATAACTAAAGTAACGTTGTAAAATTCTAAAATACTCTTAAGCGAGTTATATTCCGAAATTAACGGGTATTACATTCTACCCCCTTAAAAGAATTCGGTCATCCGAATTAAAATCTTACCTCAAGTTTCAAATAAATGTGGATAGTTTTTCCACATCTCATCTTCTGCTTCCCACGTAGCTTCCTCGCGAGAATGATTTCTCCAAAGAACCTTGACAGTAGGAATTTCTTTGGTACGCAATTTCTTGACTTTTCTATCAAGGATAGCTACTGGTACCTCTTCGTAGGTGAGAGTTTCATCAAAATGAACTTCTTGGGGTTGAATGACATGAGAAGGATCAGGAAGATACTTCCGTAGCATGGACACATGAAATATTGGATGAACTCCCTCTAGGTCGGAAGGTAGGTCTAGGCGATATGCCACATTACCCACTCTGTCTACAACCTCATATGGGCCAACATACCTCGGACTAAGCTTGCCTTTCTTCCCGAATCTCATTACTCCCTTCATAGGTGAGATTCGTAAGAAAACCATATCACCTATTGCAAATTCAAGGTCACGTCGTCGGTTGTCCGTATAAGACTTCTGTCTACTCTGAGCAGTTAACAACTTCTCTCTGATCAGTTTAACTTTATTTATATCTTCCTGTATCATCTCAGGTCCAAATATTTTGGTTTCACCAAGTTCAAACCAACCTATAGGAGATCGACACCGTCTCCCATATAAAGCCTCAAAAGGTGCCATCTGAATACTGGCTTGGTAACCGTTGTTATAAGCAAATTCAATAAGAGACAAATGATCTTCCCAACTTCCACTGAAATCTATCACACAAGCTCTTAGCATATCCTCTAAAGTCTAAATTGTCCTTTCGGACTGTCCATCTCTGAGGATGGAATGCTGTGCTAAGATTCACTTTGGTACCCAAAGCCTCTTGAAAGACTTTCCAGAACCGAGAAGTAAACTGAGGTCCTCGGTCTGATATAATGGATATTGGTACACCATGAAGTTTCACTATTTCTTTAACATAAAGTCGAGCAAGTTTTGCTACACTGAAAGTGGTATGAACAGGAAGAAAATGTGCTGACTTAGTAAGTCGATCCACTATGACCCATATTGAGTCATTTCCTTTTGTTGACCGAGGTAAACCTACCACAAAATCCATAGTGATCCTTTCCCACTTCCACTCGGGAATATCTAGTTTTTGCATCAAACCAGGTGGTCGTCGATGTTCAGCTTTAACTTGCTGACAAGTCAAACATCGAGCTACAAAGTTAGTCACGTCTCGCTTCATGCCCTCCCACCAGTAAACTTGTTTCAAGTCCTGATACATTTTCACAGCACCAGGATGTACAACGTAGGGCGAACCATGAGCTTCCATTAAGATTTCATGTTTCAAAGATTCAATGTTGGGGACACAGAGTCTCCCATTAAACCATAAGACTCCTTCTTCATCTACCAAGAAACTTGGTGCTAGACCTTGCCTTGCCTTATCTCTGATTTTGACCATATCAATGTCATTTTCTAAAGTTGCTTTTACTTTTTCTACAAGGGATGATCTAACTGTTAAATGAGCCAGAAATGTACCTGACTTAGTGATCTCGAAGAATACTCCATCAGCTTCCAATTCTTGTAGTTCATGTATTAGAGACCTCCTTATAGTGGCAATGTGAGCTAAACTTCCCATAGACTTTCGACTTAGAGCATCAGCCACTACATTTGCTTTACCTGGATGGTAAAGGATGGTACAATCATAATCTTTCAGAAGTTCCATCCACCTTCGTTGCCTTAGATTGAGATCTCTCTGCTAAAAAATGTACTTAAGGCTTTTGTGATCTGTAAAAATTTGACAAGTCTCCCTATACAAGTAATGTCTCCAAATCTTTAGGGCAAACACTACAGCTGCCATTTTCAAATCATGAGTGGGGTAATTCAATTCATGCTTTTTAAGCTGACGTGAGCCATAAGATATGACTTTACCATGTTGCATCAACACACATCCTAAGCCTATCTTTGAGGCATCACAAAATACAAAGTAACCCCCTGGTCCTGATGGTAGGATTAAGACTGGTACAGAAGTTAAACACTCTTTCAATTGGGTGAAACTTTGCTCACATGAATCATCCCAAATATATTTAACATTCTTTCGGGTTAACTTATTTAATGGGAGAGCCATCTTAGAGAAATCTTTGACAAAGCGACGGTAATACCCTGCTAAGCCAAGAAAACTACGTACTTCCGACACAGTTGTTGGTCTAGGCCACTGTTTAACTGCTTCAATTTTACTTGGATCTACATGAATACTTTCTTGGGAAATAACATGTCCCAAAAACGTTACATGACTCATCCAGAATTCACATTTTGAGAGCTTTGCGTACAACTGATGCTCTCTCAAGGTCTGAAGCACTATTCTCAAATGTTCAGTATGTTCTTCATGACTCTTTGAATATACCAAAATATCATCAATAAATACAATTACAAACTTATCAAGGAATGATTTCAACACTCTGTTCATTAAATCCATAAATGCTGCTGGTGCATTTGTCAACCCAAAAGACATCACAAGAAACTCATAATGTCCATACCGTGTACGAAAAGCAGTCTTAGGTATATCATCACTCTTAATTCGTAACTGATGATATCCAGACCTTAGATCAATCTTTGAGAAGTATTTTGCTCCTTGAAGCTGATCAAACAAATCATCTATCCTTGGTAAAGGATACTTATTCTTCACTGTGACTTTATTCAGCTGACGATAATCTATACATAGTCTCATAGAACCATCTTTCTTTTTCACAAAAAGAACAGGAGCACCCCAAGGTGAAAAACTTGGGCGAATGAACCCTTTGTTTAACAAATCTTCCAATTGTTCTTTGAGTTCTTTTAGCTCAACAGGAGCCATACGATAAGGTGGAATAGAAATTGGTCTTGTGTCTGGGACCAAATCAATACTGAACTCAATATCTCTTTCTGGCGGTAATCCAGGTAAATCTTCTGAGAACACATCTGGGAATTCATTAACCACATGTATGTCTTCTAACTTCTGTTCTTTCTTTTCTAAATCTTTGATAAAAGCTAGAAATCCCTGACATCCCTTTCGCAACATACGCCGGGCACTTAACATAGATATCATGTTGCAAGGTACATCACTTCGATCTCCTTGAAACACAAAATTACTCCTCCCCGGCATATTAAAGGAAATAACTTTATCACGACAATTTATAGTAGCATGACAAGAAGATAGCCAATCCATCCCTAGAATCACATCAAAATCTAACATATTGAGAACCATAAGATCTATCTCAGTTTCCATGCCTCCAACGATTATTTTACAAGAATGATAACATGTTTTAACCATCAAAGTCTCTCCCAACGATTATTTTACAAGAATGATAACATGTTTTAACCATCAAAGTCTCTCTCATCGGTGTGGAAACCAAGAATGGTTCTTTAAGAATAATCGAATCAATTGCAAATCTCTTGGCAAATAGGGGTGACACATATGAGTGAGTAGAACCGGGGTCAAACAAAATACGTGCAGCAAAAGTATTAACAGATAATATACCTGTAACTACAGCATTGGATATTTGAGCATCTTATCGGGTTAGAGCATATACTCTTGCATTTCCTCTGCCAGCAGCTTGTTTTCCACGGTCACCTTGGCCTCTTCCAGAACCTCTTCCCATACTACCTCCTATTGAAGGGGTTGGTGTTTGAGTAATGGATTGTGGTCGAGGTGGCAAAGTAGACCCTTGACCTGGTCTTGTCATGAGCTGAGGGCACTCCCTTATAAAATGTCCTTTTTGTCCACAGTTAAAACAACCTGTACCAACAGTGTTTAACCTGCATTCTCCGAAGTGAAACTTTCCACATTCAGGACATTGAGGTTTTTCCCTTCTACCTTGAGTACCTCCTCTACTAGAAGAGCTAAAACCACCCCTGCTCTCTGAACGAGGCTTAGCCACACTGGCTGTAGAATAAGTTGACTTAGTAGGAGTGGCTGGAGCATTTTGTGATGCAGTAAAGGGTTTTAAAGTCCCTGAGTCTTCCCCTTGATCAAAAGATCTTCTATATCTAGCTTTCTTCTTTTGACGATATTCTTCTTTATTCTTTGACCTCTTTTCCATTCTTTGGGCCACATCAACAGCCTCTGAGTACGAAGAGTAATCGTTCATATTAGAACCCACTTGATCATATAAGGCATCACGAAGCCCTTCCACAAACTTTTCTATTTTCTTCATTTCAGAAGGAATGATTTCAGGGGCATATTCAGATAATTTAACAAACTGAGCTGAATATTCATCAACAGTCATGGTTCCCTGTCGTAGATACAAAAAATCCCTGGCCCTAGATGATCGTTCACTTACCGAAAGAAATTCATCCATAACCAATCTGTAAAATTCTGTCCACATAACTGGCGGTGCGCCTTGAATTCTAGCTTTCTTCCAGTTCCTCCACCATTTACCAGCCCTACCTTTTAACTGAAAGGAAGTGAATTCTACCTTTTGAGTAGGAGAACACCCTATAGCATCACAGATTGCTTCACAATCTTCAAGGAAACATTGTGGGTCCTCTTTGGGATCTTCCCCTGAAAAAGTAGGAGGCCTCATTTTCTGGAATTCAGATATTCTTACCTCTCTTACATTAACTCCTCCCGCTAACTGAGCTGGTGGTACAATTTCAGCTTCAACAATAGGAGGATCCACTGGCAGGTTAGCTTGTGCAGCTCGACCTCTCATTTCAGCCTCAAATCAGTCAAATCGTTCATTCATCAAATTAATCACATGTGCAATAGTTGCATTGCCAACGTGAGCATCAGGTTCGACTCTCCTTGCTTGCTCACTAGTTGCGCCCTCAGTACTTTGAGCATGTAAACTATCACCACGGTTATGATTATCTTGCACATGTACTGGTGGATTTATGGCCCTCCTTGGACCCATATGCTCATTATTATTAGAAGATCCTTCTGACATTGATCTGTCACAGATCTACACACATAACAAACAATTTTCAGACATAAACAAAATATCACTTACTAGCCCCACTGAGAAGTTATCTATAAAATGACGTTATACTCTACAAGGTCTTTTATAGAACCTAATCCTATGGTCATGCCGCGGCTCATGACAATAGGAAAGGGCCCACAAAGATCACTTTGCTCTGTACTCTATAGGGGACCTATAAAACCTTTCCTCTGATACCAAATTGTCACATCCCAAAAATTGAGCATGTGAAAAGATACTACTCATTTGATAAAATTCTCAAACATACGTTGTTTACATATATTCTGTAAGGTTTTACATTCAACCTTAATCATTCGTTCCACACTACAGAATTATATTCATCTGATAAGCAAATATAGACATACATAGTCTGATATTTTTATCTCATCGCAAGCCTAGGAGACCTATAGAAAGTACAGAGCGTTTCTAGTATCCACATTAATAAGTACTGGTATCCCACCAGACAGAAATAGAGTGTAATCCCAAGGGGCTTCTAATCTTCTAACGGATACTCTTCTTCTTTGTTTTATGTATCTGAAAAATAATCATAGGGAGTGTGAGTTTATTTAAAAACTCAGTAAGTAAATAACTGTACTATATAGAATATCAAAAGTACAAATACCACATTTACTCATATAATTAATTGTCTTATACATCGAGTAGTATGGGACTCTAACCCTTTCAAACTCATGAATAAGATTTCTTAGATATACAACGAGTAGTATGGGACTCTAACCCTTTCAAACTCGTGAATAAGATCTCATCGGTATACACCGAGTAGTATGGGACTCTAACCCTTTCAACTCGTGTATAAGCTTTCTTAGATATACACCGAGTAGTATGGGACTTTAACCCTTTCAACTCGTGTATGGGTTTCATAGATATGCACTGAGTAGTATGGGACTTTAACCCTTTCAAACTCGTGTATTAGATCCCGTAGATCTTTACTCATTGACAAGATAGTGAGAATTTATCACATAGCACAATTGTCATGAAATAAAATAATTTCTACATACTCTTATTTCTACCGATCATCATATACTCCCATATGAAAATTGATTGCTTATTACCCAAATAATATTGTAAATGGGACTTATATTGTACTTTGACTAGTAATATCAAATTAGCTGAGCAAGGTTATTCACTCACCTTGATGTTTGTCCAAGTTTACCTTGTTCCACACTAGAATTTGTGTAGGAAAATTTCCTAGTAAAATATATTACAAGGAAACATAAGAAAGGAAACAAAATCACGAAAATACGTAAAATTTTCTGATTGCTACAGTAACGGTTCGCTACAGTAACGGTTCGCTACAGTAACGTTGACTGCTACAATCCATTGACTGCCGACACTACAGTACTGCTACAGTACCCGAAGAAAATTTTCCAGAATTTTTCCGAAATCTCTGGTCGCTACAGTAACTCGGTTTTTGCAGAAATTTCTAACAATTTCATTCTTTCCTTTCTTGTTTCAAAACCAGAATTTCAACTCTTTTAACCGATTATAACTCAAATATAACTTCTAAAACAACTGAGATTCATGAATTATCATCAAAATCTTCAAGAACAAAACCTCCTTTGATCTTCTACATAAACTGAAATTTAAGGAAAATAATCGGATTAAAGCTTACCTTTGATCCTTACAAAGCTTTTGAACCGAACAAATAATCGAAACTCTGAAGATCAAGGAAAGGATTTGAGAAGAAAATGAAGAACTGAGAGAGAAATGCTTTTCTGCCTTCCTTCGGCTGAGTGAAAAATGAGGGGATACTATTGAAACTTTATATTAAATATTTCTAATGGGTTATTGAATAACCCATGGGTATCCATAACCCAACATCCAAACACATCCAGTCAATTTACAATAAATGGACTAATTGACCATTCTGAAACCACTTTTCCATGAATTTCACCATTCTTAGAATATATCCCACATTGTGCAAATATTTAGTCCAGTCATTTAACTCAATTTTCATAAATAATATTCAAAGAGAACAATTAAATATGAAAATTAAATATGACCAAAATAAATAACTAAAGTAACGTTGTAAAATTCTAAAATACTCTTAAGCGAGTTATACTCCGAAATTAACGGGTATTACAACTTTGCTTTCAAACTAGTCATCATACTATGAACTTTTTGGAAAAAAATCCTAATTAAAATGATTTAAGAGCCTTTGGGTGTGCATGCTACCCAAACCTAAGGCCATATAACACAGAAATTTAGTTTTCATAGTACTAAATGCGTGTTTTTGGGGTATAGCAGCCAGCACAAAGGCTACAAATGCCTTTCATCCACATGTAGAATTTATGTTTCCCGTCATGTGGTATTCAATGAAAATGACTTCCTTTTCTAAATGGGTTCATTAATACTCACAAGCCTGAAGAAACCATTGTTAATGCTTATCTTCCTAATTTTAGTGCAGAAATACAACAAACTTCTCTGGAGAACTCCTTGGGTGAAAGGCATAAGAATGATAGTAGCTTGAGTTCTGAGTCTGGGAGAGTAATTCCTTCAAATACTGACCACAACAGATAGAATTCACCAGTGGTAACTGATGATAGAATTTTTAAGGAGATCATATTTACATATCAGATTGAAATACTACTTAATCTGCCACCTATTAACTCTGCTGCAACTACTAGTAGATCTACCACCTATTAACTCTGCTGCAACTAAAGATTTTTCCCTGCAAATACTGAAACAAATGCATCAGATGACTACTCGAAGCAAGAGTAGCATTACTAAACCTAAAGCACCCTATGTTGGGACAACATTTCTTCATAAAGGTCATATCAATGGCACTCTGAAGAGTGCTCAACATGATGACTTAAGAGAACCCAGCTCAGTGGAAAAAGCCTTAGCCTTCTTTCACATGAAAAGGGCAATGGAGAAAGAATTTACTATTATAACATAGAATAATACCTAGGTTCCAGTACCCTACAATAACAATCAAAGAATAGTTAATTGTAAATGGGTATTCAAAACAAAATTTAAAGCCAATGGAAAAGTAGAAAGGTTCAAGGCACGATTGATAGCAAAGGGTTTTCAGCAAGACCTGTAGTGAATTTTGGTTGCACCTTTAGTCCAGTGGCCAAAATTACTACAATTTGCCTAATTCTTGCCTTAGTTGTTAGTCTGAATTGGCCTATTAAACAACTTAATATAAATAATGCATTTCTAAATCGTGTTTTGCAAGAAGAGGTGTACATTTAGCAACCTGAAGGATTTGAAAATCCTAAGTAACCTCATCATGTGTACAAGTTGCATAAGGCTATTTACGGACAGAAACAAGCTCATCAAGCTTGGTTTGAATGCTTGAGAAATACCTTAACCACATTGGTTTTTCAAAATGCCAAGGGAGATTCTTCTATATTTATATACAAAACTAAGTCTGCAATTATACTCATCCTGATATATGTGGATGATATCTTGGTCACTGGAAGCAATGCTTCTGAATTATAGAAATTTACAAGTAGACTTAATCAGATTTTCTCTCTCAAAGACCTAGGAAATATACATTATTTCCTTAGGTTTGACATGAGTAGAGATGAATATGGGTTGTTCTTTACACAAAGGAAATATATTCAAGATTTACTGTCAAAATTTAATCTTGAAAGTGCCTTAAGCTCTCCTACTCCCATGGTAGCTGGGAGACAGTTACTGGTAGAAGATGGAGAACCCATGAAGAATCCTACTTCTTATAGACAACTCATTGGAGCATTACAATATGTGACAAATACAAGGCTTGATGTGAATTTTGCTGTGAATAAGGCCAGTAGATTCATGAATAAACCAACACTGGTGCATTGGCAGGCTGCAAAAATGGGTTCTATGCTATCTCAAAAGAACTCAGGATTATGCTCTTCATTTTAAAACCTTATCGAATTTAAACATCACTGGCTACTATGATGCTGATTGGGCTATGTTCCAGGAGGATGGGAGATCTATGGTTGGTTTCTGTGTTTACTTTGATACTTCCTTAGTCTCATATTCTTCCAAAAGGTAGAATGTTGTCTCTAGATCCAACACCAAGTTCGAGTATCGTGCCATCGCTGACTCAGTAGTTGAAATCCTTTGGGTCAAGTCTCTATTGAAAGAGATAAGTTGTCTTGTAACCACAGTCTGTGTAATATGGTCTGATAACCTTAGTGTAGGATCCTTGGCTGCCAACCCAGTGCTATATGGTGCGTATAATTTATAGCACATAAAATATTCCAGCAAGTATACTGGGTCGCAACAAGTAATAAAGTGATAAGTAGAGTATCGTCCCACAGAGATTGAGGTATCAAATAAAATTCAATTAGGCTAAGTGAAATGCTATTAAGACTTATGAAGGAAATTTCAGAAATTACACAAAAAAAGGGGGGTGATGATTGAAACAACGCAATATAAATAACTGAAATT
Source organism: Biancaea sappan (assembly GCA_037074585.1). NCBI lineage: Eukaryota > Viridiplantae > Streptophyta > Magnoliopsida > Fabales > Fabaceae > Biancaea > Biancaea sappan. Next base: position 30,677,590 of record CM073492.1, on the reverse strand, counting down.
TAAATAACTAAACAGAAAATAAAACAGACAAAAGATGTGTAATTGGTCACAAATTCCATGGAATTGTACATCATCATCCTTTCCTTTGAATATTCTTGGCTAATTCTATTATGTAATCTTCAATCTAAAATTCTTAGAAAGTCTTCTAAGACTGAATTATATTAAAATTATAGTTAGGAAGATCTTCACTAATCTATAACTCAAATATAATCCGATCAAGTCCTAATCACATCAATGCCCTGCAATCGCATATGACATGTTATCTCTTGTCCTACTCATTACAAATACGTAGCAATCGCATGCATGTATAAATAACAAGCTTCATAGGACAATAAATAAAATAAAACTTTGGCCGAGAAAATACTCATTGGTCCAAATGAATTAAAGTACAATTTCCATTTCATCAAATGACCGACTACACAAGAAAATGAGATTGATTTCGTTGGTCCAATCCGATTAATTCATAGACAAATTAATCTTTGAATCATTGAAGAACAATTCAATTAAATTACAATCCATTCAATGTTGGCCAATTTTCTAAAATATGATTGAATCCAAAAACTTTGAAATTACAATCTAACTTAACCAAAATAATTGACTAAAATCTTAGATCAACCATTCAATTAAACTATGAAGCTCAAGAAAATTATTCAAGCCACATAAATAAAACTATCTATATCTAGATAATCTAATTTATGGTGGAAATTACAAGGTCAAGCTCAATATCTAGCTAACTCTAGCATAGACATCAAAATCCCAAACTCATTGAAGGTTCATCAAACATTCAAGAGGAAGAATAATCGGTAAAATCCATTCCATTAAATGAAAGTGCATTAAAATCGAAATTGTTCAGCAATAAAACATCATAGAACCAAGCTACATCAATCCTTAAACTTAGAAAATTACATGGAAGAGAAGGAAAAACATGACAGAAAACAGAAAATACAACAGAAAACTAACAAACTATGAAGGAAAATGGAAGAAAAGGAAAGAAAATGGGAGAAGGAGAGCCATTCCCAAGTGAGAAGGCTTCCTTTCCCTCAAACCAAGCTAGAGAGTTGCCTCTATGTTGCTCCCAGCCACTGCTGCCCAAGGAAGACAGAAAAATGGTGCTAGGACCTCACATCTGAAAAATGACTTAGCTTCCTTAATAAATTTCGATTTTTGCAAATATAAAACTGATCTAACACATGCCTAAAGGGATATTCTGCCCTAGATGCCTCCTTGGATGCCTCTTCCATGATATGGCAGCACTTTGACAGCAAAACAGCAGCAAAATTAATATTTCTGTAGCAGCAGAAAAGTATGGCAGCAGCAGAATGGTATGGCAGCAGCAGCAGAATTAATATTTCTGCAGCAGAAAGTGACAAACAGCAGCAGAACAGCAGCAGAATATCATGGCAAAATTAATATTTCAGCCATGCTTTTTTTTTTACCTACGAAAATTAATATTTCTGCCCAAAAATTCTGACTACATGGCATTAAATAAGAGTTCAAGTGGGCCCCACATCCAGCATATCATAGTCAGCATCTACATCACCCAAAAAGTGCCACATTAGCATCCAAATCAGCATCTTTGTCCATGTCAACACTTTTCTCTTCAAAATTTAAATTTGTAGGAATTAAATTGAGCATTTTACAATTCAAGTTCTAAAAATATAAAATTGAGACACATTCAATCCAAAAATAGTTTATACCCAATAAATTCCAAAACATAATAAAATTAGAGAATTGACAAGATTGAAGAGGCAAAAAGGACTAAAATAGGGACTAAAATAAATAGAAAAAGTATGTTATCACTATACTCACGCATGAAACATGTAGAAGTCGATATGTATTTCGTCATGGATAAAATAGCTGCTAAAGAGCTTATGGTCTACTATGTTCTGTCTTTTGAACAAAATGTTGATGTCTCACCAAAGCCTTGTCTTCCAATATATTCGAGTTCGTTAGGGATAAACTTGGTGTTACCAGGCGACCTACAAGTTAAGGGAGCAGTTAATGAATCACAATAATTCACTCACAGTAATTCATTTAGCTCATAGTAATTCTTTCATTCTTACGGTATAGCTCACTCACACTATATTTCTCACTCCTGTACAACACAACATTACAGGTTCCTTAGATTCGTATTTTGGGGATTCTCTGCAATATTCCGTTATTGATATTCTTTGCTGTATAGCCCCTTTGGTAAGTGTATATGTAATAGTACTATTTAGTAATACAATCAGCTTCTCTGCATTTTTGTGCCTTGTTCATTTACTGTTTATTTATCTAGAATAGATGCCCATACAACCTTAATTGCAATGCAATCATCACCACTCTCAAGCCTCATAAACACAACCCCTGCATTAAACAATTACACTCCCATATTAAATGTTGACATTATCGTCACCCCTAACTCACAATCCTAATAGGAAAACAACTAAATTGAAATATATAACGTGAGCCTAGACTTCGTCACCCCCAACTCATGTCAAACAAGCCCAGCTCAATTTTAAATTGTAATATATAACATGGGCCTAGACTTCGCCTCTATAAAAACCTAAAAAAAGAAAATGGCTTGCACTGATTTAAAATTAAAGGAAAAAATAGGTGCAATTCCTTATATTTTTGCTATTAAATTCTCCAATTAAAATAAAATAAATGTATGTGGCTATCCAATGAAAACAGGACAAGTGTGTAGATTTTAAAAAGTGAACATATATTTTTTACGACTTAGCATGACACAATTGAACTATTAAGGAGCTTTTACATATATTCTATATTTAATGGAGAATTAACACCTCCTCTTGAATGGTAATATTTAAAGTTGGAAAAAAAATTATATATATAAAGTACTTGCTCTTGAATAGGAAATGACAATGGGTGGATATCTGATCAATTTTCTATTATCTTTATTTGTATCCACTTGTAATATCCTATATCCAAATCCTATCCAATATCTAGGGAATAAAAAGTTTTTCAAGTATTTGTATTCGAACCCACCTGATATCCAAAAATATTTGAAATACCCAAAATATGCTACAATTAATATTGGACAATGGATATACTAAGTTATTAATGGATACCCACTACCCATATCCAATATCCACTCATTAATATATATATATATATATATATATATTAGCACTGTAAAAACGGGTGGCCTAGACTGGCCCAGCTCATTTTTAAACAAGCCTGGACTTCGAAGTCCAGGCTTGTGGGCCAAGCTATTTAAAAAAAAATTGAAAGGCAAATTATGAAACTGAAATTAGAGGTACTGGGAAGATTTGAAAGGCAAATTTGAAAGCTCAATATGTGATGGTACTAGGAAGTAATTGAATTAGGAATTTATGATATCTTTTGTCTTTTTCTTTGTAAAGGCAAATTATGCTCTATTTTCCAAAAACATACATAAATTTTCACAGTCTTTCATTCAATTATAAAATTACGTTACTGACTATTTCTTAAACCAAAATATGATTAATATATCTCCAAGGATAATATTAATTTCATTAGAAATATAACTTAACAAAAGATATGTGTTCTTAATATTTTATTTTAGTGTTATAACTTAACAAAAAATATTATAAAAATGAAAAAAGAAAAAAGGGCCGGCCCTCGAGCTAGCGCGGGCCAGCCCATTTTTAAACGGGCCAATTATTGGAGGTCCAGGCCTGCCTAAATACGAGCTAGTCGGGTTTGGCCCATGGGCCTAGGCCCGTATTGACAGTGCTAATATATATGTATATATATATAATTCATCAAATTTACAAAAATAACCATAAATTTAAATAAAATAGAGACACAAATAGCATCAGTTTAAATTAAATACAATATATATATATATACACACACATATATATATATATATACACACACATATATATATATATATACACACATATATATATATATATATATATATTATATTGGATGGATATCAGATATTCTATCTCCCTATTCATTTCAAACGGATATAGGATACCTCATGACAGATAGAAAATAGAGTAAGGAAGACAAGAGAAAGGATATGCAAAGAAGGCTCAATCTGCATTACACAGTCCTACAAATCATATACACTTGTAGTGAGAGACTATATAGTAATTAGCTCAGATAACAGAATTGTACAGAGATGCCAATATTTATGGATCTAGTGACAAGTGTAGTGATGTGTTGTACAGGAAAGAATGATTTAATGTATCAAGATGTACAAGAGATAAATGATTTAGTAATAATCTTTAACTGTCCCCTTAAACTTGTGGGTAACTTAGTGACTCCAAGTTTGTCCTTGAAGAATTCAAATTTGCTAGAGGATAAAGCCTTTGTGAGACAATCAGTAATTTGCTTAAACGAAGGGACATAGCAGACAATGAACTCTTTAGTTCCAATTTTTTCTTTAATGAAGTGCAGGTCAACCTCTACCTGCTTCATACAGGAATGATACAAGGATTTACAGCCAAGGAACCAGCACCAAGATTATCAGGCCAAACTATTAGAATTTTGGTAACAAGACAATGTATTTCCTAAAGAAATGACTTAACCTAAAGGAATTCAGTTGCCAAATCTGCAATAGCACGATTCTTTGACTCAGTGTTGGATCTAGAAATCACATTATGCCTTCTAGAAGCCCAAGAAATTAGGGAATTGCCCAGATATATATAGAAACTAGCCACTGATCTTCTATCTTCATGGGACACTGCCCATTCAGCATCACAATACTCTATGATGTTTAAATCTGAGAGAGGCTTAAAATGAAATACAAAGTTTAATGTGCCCTTGAGATACCTCAATATTCTTTTAGCAGCTTGCCAATGAGTTATTGTTGGCTTGTGCATGAACCTACTATGCTTGTTGACAGTGAAGTTGACATCTAGCCTAGTGTTAGTTACATATTGCAAGGCACCCATTAATCTTCTGTACAAAGTGGGATTCTCTATCAATTCACCATCTTCAACTAAGAACTACTTCCTGGCCACTATAGGTGTTGAAGAACTTGATGCATTTGTAAGATTGAACATAGACAATAGATCTTGGATATATTTCTTCTGAGAAATAAACAAGCCAGTGTCATCTCTGCTAACCTTAAAGCCGAGGAAATAATGCAAACTTTCTAAATCTTTGAGAGAGATGATCTAGTTTAACCTTGGAGTAAATTTTTGTAGTTCAATAACATTACTCCCAGGTAATTAAGGTGCTCCTCAGATGCTCAAACCAAGCTTTAGGAGCTTGTTTTAAGCCATAAATGGCCTTCTATAATTTATAGACATGGTGTTGGTGCTTAAGGTCTTTAAACCACTTAGGTTGCCATATTTAAACCTCTTCCTGCAAAACACCATTTAAAAATGCATTATTTATATCCAGTTGGTTGATAAGCCAGTTTGAGTTAATAGCTAATGCAATGCAATGTAGTCATTTTCACAATTGGGCTAAATGTATACCCAAAATTTACTCTAGGATCTTGTTGGAATCCCTTAGCCACCAAGCGTTCTTTGATTCTTTCTACTTCACCATTGACCTTGTATTTTGTTTTGAACACCCATTTACAGTCAACAACCCTTTGATTATCATTGTAAGGTACCAAAACCTAAGTGTTGTTCTTTGTTATTGCTTCAAATTCTTTCTCCATTGCTTCTTTCCAGTGAGAAATCTTCAAACCTTCTTCAATTGAGCTTGGTTCAAGCATGAGAGTTTTCTGTGAAGAGTCTGCTGCATTAACTAGAGAACTGCCAGTGTGATTTTTGTGTAGAGATATAATACCAACATAGGGTGCCTTAACCTTGTTTATACCACTTTTACTTCTAGTGACCATAGGTGTCATGACCCAATTCCGAACCCGTGATCGGTACAGTAGCATGAGTCCGATGCCACCGTAAGCCTACCTAATGTCACTTAATCTAACTCTTTTATTAATTATAGTTATCCCTTAACATAAATCATTCATAATCAAACCAATATTCATATCAACCAAGATCCGATATAGAAAACATCATTATCTCAACATGAAAAATCTTCATCATATATCATATAATCATTATCTTCCCATAACGTTTCCCGTTAGCAATTTCTTCATTAACACTCGAATTTTTCTCAAATCACTTTTTCTGAATTCCTAATTGAATTCCTTCTTTCCCACCATGAATTTGCCTATCTCTCTACTTTATTACATTAACACTAAAATAATATTGAAGAAGGGTTAATCTACTCATTTGGATTCCAACAAGGTCTCTGTTGTTTCCCGAGCCTTACTCTGAATATTTTGTGATTTCGGGACTACAATTTGGTGTTATTTAAATTAAGAGAATAGTGTTAATATCATTGTTTGATTTAAACTTATGAATTTCAAAAAGTAAAACCTAGGCCATACAATTTTTCTTAAAATTCCATGAACATACCTTTTCATTGAGTTTCTCCTTCCCAAAGATGCTTCTTGAAGTTCATGTCCGGGACCAAAGTGTATGGGTTATGTTTGATGTGTGTGTGTGTGTGTGTATGGTTGAAGAGGTGGTTTGGTGTGGGTGTTGGGTGTAGTTAGGTTTCCAAAGTTCAAACTACATTTCTAGGTGGCGGCTTCAAGAAAAGGGTAAGATGTAAAGATGTGTTTGACTAGTGTGTGTAGGGCTTCTCCCTTCTTTATGCTGATTATAATTTAGTTTATTATTAGGTTGTTAGGTCGTAGGATCATCTTAGATTAGTCTTATTTTGAAAATAGTTTATTTTGATTATCGTATTTAGTAATCTTTAATATATAAATATTAATTTATATTGGCCACAATGATGATAAATATTACTTAATATAAATTTTATTCAATTATTTTGAAAAACGCCTATTATATATATGTAAATGTCTGTTATTATAAAATATTAATATTAAAATAGTTTATTAGCTTATTATGTATATTAATATTACTTAATATCTATTAGGTGTTTAATTAGATTAGCTTCCAGAAATATGTATTTTATTTAAAAAAATTTGGCTTCCCTATAGTAGTTAACCTTGGATCTGCTTGATTATTTACTATTTATCTCTTAATGTTTTATTCCCATCTATCTTCATCTTTTCTTTTCTTGATTTTGGAAACCTAGGGGCCGTTTGGTACGCTGATATCTGCTGGAAAGGAAAATACCTTTCCATTACTGTGTATTTTTTCTGTTATTTAGTGCGGTTAACTGTAGAAAATGGAGCTTTCTATCATGGAAAAAAATAGTCCACTTTTCCTGAAATTTTTTTCCATTGCTATCTTGATGGAAAAGGTGTTTCCTGGATGGAAAATAGGTATTTAGATAGTTTTGTCCCAAGCATTCTACACTATTGTTCTCTTCAAAGAAGCCGACGTACTGAGAGGCGGACTGAGAGGGAGAGTCTGAGACTTCGGACGTGAGAGAGAGAGCCTGGCAGGCAGTCAGGCGGTAATTGGAAGGTAGTTTTGCAGTGCCTATCAGCTGATCGACCGGCTCCTGCAGACAATGCTAGTCGGTCGACCGGCTCCTTACAGCCAACACCAACGATGGATCTGAATTTCTGGTTAAAGGCAAAATAGTAAATTACTTTTATATTTATTTTTTATTATCTTTAAAAAATTATAATAATCTTATTTTCTTTATTTCTTTTCTAATGCATACCAAACAAATTATTTTCCCTTTTCCTTCACCTTTTTTCATTCTCTTTTCCTTTCCATTTTCCTACTTCCTTTCTATTCCTACTATTTCTTGGATACCAAATGGCCCTTTAGCTTAATTACCCAACCCTAGATTTGTATGAATAAAAAATAAGGTTTATTCTAGATTTCGATGATATATGTTTCAGATTTTTTTTTTTGATATACTATATATGTCTCAAATTTATTTATCTATAGTCATTATATTTTTAATTATTTTTTAGCATGCATTAATTCAGTTGTTTAAATTCAAACATATTTGAGATTCCAATTCTAATTAAATCCAAGCAAAGATAATAGATTTGGTTCAGATTTCAAAAGATATTTTTTATATTTCTTATTGCGATTATTTATCCTTAAATATACTATTATTTTAGATTTAGTTAATTAGATAATTACCTATTTCTTTTATTTAATATTTTGGATTATCCTTTTGGATTTATATTTTAAATCCTCTCATTCTTATTTAATTTTATAGTTATTAAATTTTTCTTCTATTCCATTCTTATAATTAATTATTTAATTATAACCCTTTATTTCAAAAATTAATATCTCAAGATTTAAGAGTCATTTTTCATTTTTTATTTCACATCAAGGTTTCCTAAAATTTCCTCATGTTATTCCTACCCTTTTATAGACTTTTCACTACACCCAACAAAATCTCAAATCTTTCATTTTTAATCCCTACAATTTTCACTTTAGTCCCTGTATGGCTTAGCACCACATATTGCTATCCTACAATCAAAATCACATATCAAAGCACTGTCACATCACAATATAGCATCACACACACCTATTGCACATAAAATTCGCAAATTTCATATTCGTGAAATAAAATTCAACAGTTAAATAGAAAATTAAACGACGGATATTACAATAGGATGCAAGTGTCTCTGGTCATGCTGGTTATTGGTGTTTTGAGCATCACCAGGATTAATTTGAGGAATGTCAAGCAAAATTTCAATTTGATCTTCTGATGTAATCTCCTTATAGATTCTGTCATCACCTAGAATAACCCCGTGGGAGATTGTATCACTGTTGTGCTCAGCATGAGGAGAAGCAAACATGTTTGAATTTGTGGTTGAACTAATACTGCCCATGCAATCTGCAGAACATGTACTCATGCCAAAAACATCACTTGAGAAACCTTCTTGTGTAGATTGTTCCAAATCTATACTGAAACCAGGAAATGAAATATTAGTGATAGCTTGCTCAGGCTTTCGAGTATTTAAAAAAACATTTTGGAATGGAAAATCATTCTTATTGAACACTACATGCCATGATACCTATATCCTCTCTATAGAAAATAGGCACTTGTACCCTTTATGGTAGTTGCTATAGCCCAAGAATACACATTTTGTGCTATGGAAACTGAACTTATGTGTATTATACGGTCTCAGATTGGGATAGCAGGCACACCCAAAAGTTCTTAGGTCTGTGTAGTTAATTAGAAGGTTTCCCAAAAAGGAAAAAAATATGGTGATTGATTTGAGAGCACAGTAGAGGGGAGTCTATTGATTTAAAATATTGATGTCATGAAGGCTTCCCACCAATAATACAGTGGCATACCTACTTCAGCTAGAAAGGTAAGGCCAACTTCAACCACTTGCCTATGCCTTCTTTCCACACGACCATTTTGTACTGAGGTATGAGGACATGATTGCCTAAACAATATCCCCTCACTCTGTAAATGATGGGTAAAGCTTCTGAACTCACCACCCTAGTCAGATTGTAAAACCTTTATTATTTTTTTTTTATCAATTTGGTTCTCCACCATAATTTTAAATTGGTTGAAGGCATTAAGAGATTCTCCTTCGTGTTTAAGCGAGTAAATCCAATTATGCGAGAATAATCATCTAGAAACTGTATATAGTATTTAAACCCAAATGTTGATTGGATTGGGGAAGGTCCCCAAATATCTATGTGGACAAGAGCTAAAAGACAATTAGCACAAGACAAAGATTAAAGTGTAGATTATGCAACTTCCCAAATTGATAGGGCTCATAGAACATGTTTTCATTATTACTCAATTTGACATTACATAATTGCAAAACTTGGTTTAAAACTTTATCAGACGGGTGTCTAAGTTTTCGATGCCATTTCTCTTTAACAGAGACAGAACTAGGATGGATGGCAGTATTATTCTTTCTTTCTTCATTGTGAACAACAGTAAGACATCTTTGCAAATTTCTTTTGAACTCATAGAGTCCGTTCGTTAGATGTCCTTCTAGAAGAAGCTTTCTCGTTGCCTTGTCCTTAACATAGCACTTAAATGAGTCAAACTCTATTATTACATTATTATCACTGGTCAGTCTTGAGACATTGAGAAGATTTTTAGTGATATGGGGTGTAACATCTACTAGAATTACATGCCTTTGTATAATTTAGTAAAAATTGTAATATAGACCAAATGAGAATTTGATCAAACCCTGATATTTCTTTGAAAATTCTTATAAAATAACCAAATCTATAAGAATGAGTAAATTTTAGAGTAACTTAAAATATAAAATTTTACTCTTGGTAGAAGGTGATCAATCGACTAATCCATGACTATCGATCGACTGATTGACTGTGAACTTGTACTAATTGTAAACTGAGAGGTATCAGTCAACTGATGTAGGATAATTAGTCGACTGATATATTCTGAACTTCAAAACTCATAATAATAGTACTTGAAATACAACATAACTATCTGAACTTGTATATATACATAATTCATAACACATATACAACTATATCTTGCAAATTCTCTTCGAGATATAACTACAACACAAGAGATTTACATAAAATCCACATCTTTCTATACACATATAATAAATATGCATAAGTCTCTAAAGGTTTATATAGGAAGATGACATAACATTTCCTTTTGCTATTTAATTACTTAACGATTATACTAGCTTATTCTTTTGCTTCCTCTTGCTTTTCTACTTCAACTCCTGAAATGGTTAGTCATAATATAAAATATGAGATATATAATCTCAGTAGCTAGTGTACATTAAGAAAATATCATAAGAACCATTTCAGTCATAAAAGTAATTCTAATAGCAAATCTTATTCCATGAAACATAAACTGATATACGAACACATAAATTGTGTCATGAACTTCTTTCTCAATATAGTGCACTATACTTCAGCTACTTTCTTAAGAAAAGTACTCAATGTCCCATGAGAAATTTTTGTCATCCTATGAGAAATTTCTAGGGTTCCGTCACCCCATAAGAACTTCTACATCCTATGAGAAATTTCTGTCATCCCATGGGAAATTTTTGGGGTTTTATCATCCCATAAGAACATAAACTTTACTTTTCAAGAGAAAGTTGGTTCTACATATTCATGAAAAGCTTTAAGGTGTACATTCTTGCTAAATCATACGAAGAGCATGATAAATAATTGAAATAACTTGCTTTCTAGTTATCTCATGAAGAGAACTCTATATCTTATGAGGAAAATTCTACATCCCATGAGGAATCAAGTTCTACTTTAATGAGAATTCATATTCTTAAACACTCATGGAAGACTTTATCATAAATTATGTTATATCATACAAAGCATGATAATACATGTAGACAACTTGCTTTTGTGAAAAACTAACTACCTTTGATTTCTCCTTAGAGTTAAATCTTATGAGTTCTCTTCTAGTTTTTCTCTAGTTCTACTTGCTTCTCAAATTTCAAACCACTTCTTCTTCTATTCTTTTTCTTTTAGTCTGAAAATTACTATTCTATAAATTCGTAAGCTCTAGAATCCATCTAAACTAGAGAAATTAAACTAAGAAACTTACCTTTGATGATTTTCTTGCTAAAAACCTAATTAGAACTCCCTTCTCTGCCTTCTTCTTCTCTTTCACTTTTTTTTTCTCTCTCTTCTCTAAGTTTCAGAAAATGATATTTCTCTCTCTTTTCTTACTTCTAAAAGACTCTAAAGAGCCCATTTAGTGTGAAAATTCCTCTTTTACCCCTATTTTCATGTTTCTAAGCTTTGTTGACATGTTGGCGGTATTCTAGTCAATTTCTCACTAATTTTTCAATTAGAACTGACTTATTTTCGCACTCCAGCAGACGATTAGGTGACTAATGTCTCCCAATTAGTCAATTGATTACTTCCAATTAGTCAACTGATAGCTATTGAACTTAAAATTTTAGCCTAACAGAAAATAATCAGTCGACTGATCTTTCTTCATCAGTTGACCGATTGCAGATATCAGAAATATAGTCTGATCTCTAATGCTACAGTCGACTAATTACCTTAGAACTTCATTTTCCTTTTACTCTTAGCTCATTTATCCTATTATCCTCATGCCTTTCTTTATTAGTTACTCCTAAGCATCCAAAAATATATTCTACTAATTTTTAACATCATTTCTAACTTAAATATAGAAAATATAACATAAATAAAAGAAAATATGGGATGTTACAATTCTCCCCTCCTATTTAAAATTTTGTCCTCAAAATTTGAGCTAAGATATACATGAATATAGAAACACATAATTATAAGATAAGCTTTCACCCATTTTCCTAAAGGATTACTCTATCCCTCCTTTGGGAAAAGTTTTATTATAAGGAAAGGCACTCTTATTCATTATAACTACTTCCATGAATATAAAGGGCCAACATAAGAACATAGCATTGATGCACTATAAGTTTACCTTTTTCATAGGGATTTACAATACAACATAAGTAGATCTACTATAAGGGTTTATATTGCACCATGAACTCACCCTACTTCTGGGTTCATAATGCAGAAGAAGTCTACTCATCATGAGGATTCTTAATGCACTATGAGTCTACCCAAAATATGAGTTTATAATGCACCATTTTTATAAAATACTTTCTCTTATAATCATGGAAAATTTATCATAGATTATCATGAAATTACTATAACTCTACTTATTTTAAGGTTTTGCACTACATTATCATAAGTCTACCTTCCTCTTTAGATCTAATGCATCATGGGTCTACCTAACTCCTTAGGTCTATAATATATTATATGTTCATGAAGGAGTCCTTTTATAAAATAGCTTCTTGCTAAAGGTCCTACTAATCATGTCTACCTTTAACTAGCTTCCATCCTTCCATTATGGATCTTGCTAAAGGTATTGTCTTTTAATTTCTACCTTAACCAATCTCTTTTCTTTTCCTAGGGAACATATCCTTGCTAAGGTTTCATTAATTATTTCTATCTTCAGCTAACTATTACTTTCTTTATGAAACAAGCCTTTCCAATCCTTTCTATTTCACCTACAAAATAAAATTCTATTTGTTCCATATTTCTTCTTACATAAGGCCTAATACTTCCTTTAACTTCTTGACCTTAATTCTAATCTTATAAGAATTAAGGCTTCTATGCTGAACTTATCAACTCTTGCTTAATTCATGCTTATAAAAAAAATCACTTATCTCATAGTAAATATACTCAAACATATATCTTTTCTTTCAACTAATTGGCAAACTAGCTGGAATACTTGCATCACTCATCATTATACATAATACTATGGAAAGCAAGTTCCTAAGTTCTATGGAAAGAAGCATCCAATCCCCAAAAAGAGAAAATTTTCTTCAAACTAAAGGGAAACAAAATTATGTAAGACAAACTTTCAAACTTTATGAGAATAAGTCCTCAAGCTTTATGTCAAAGGTGTATTCAAATATAACAAAATACAAACCAGAACAAATCATAAAATTCTTTTCATCATTTAACATGTAGAAACATCATACATAATACTCTTATGCTGAAAATAAATCTTTCTATAATATCTATTATCATTACAATATACACATTGTTCCTTATTTTATTCTGTTATAAGACTTATGGTCTATTCTATAGAAACTATACATACATAAGCCTTATTCTTTGTGAAGCTAGTGTGTATTCTACTTATCCTTTTTATGGAATAAACATGTTCTTACCCTCTCTAGGTTGTTATTCTATTCTATTTAGTTTATCATAACACACTCTTATGTTCCTAACTTAATTATAATTATTTCCTTGTTCTTTGTATAGAAAGAACAAGTCTTAACTCCTTGTTTTCCTTTATAGAATAAGTTTTTCTTCTCTTATTCTCTCTTTGGAATAAGAATCTATTCTCTTGTTCTCTTTTATGGAATCATTACTCTTCCTTCATAAGTCTGACAAAAATTTGAAAGCTGATATATAAATAAACCATGGAATCAAAATAGTTGATGGCATACACAACAACATGGAAAAAGTGGTTTGTAGAACTACTTTTTCCAAGCTGAACATGAGAGAAAGACTACTGCAGTCCTTTAACTGAAGCTAGAAAGATTCTAAGCTGAAACGTGGAAATATAATTTCCAAACTGACATGGAATTAGAATTCCCAAGCTAACATGGAAGCAGAGCTCCCAAGCTGAACATGGAAGTAAACTTCTAAGCTAATATCATGTTAATTTCATCATAGGTGTCATTTCATTGAGGATGTAAAAATTTCATATAATTCACTAGTAACTCTATTCTCTTGTGTACCTTCTACACTATTACTTCATCTATATATTACCGGCTGACTGTTTCTAGATCTTCAGTCAGTTGGTTAGATACTGTAAATCAAATTTGAATATATTCATTTTTGAGATAATCACTGCCATCTTCTAGTTTGATTAGAGGGGACTTCTCTTTTACAGTTTCTAAGCTCTAAAGGGGTTCCTTACTCAGCTTTTCATGAAGCTTTAACATGCCTCTCCTTTTATGAATTTGGACTATAATGGATTCCTATCTGTAAAATATACTGGCCAGGTATACATTACAAATAAGACTCCACTATTTCCTCATTCTTCAAGGATGTATGGTATGCTTCTATCTAGATTTAGTTATGTTTCTCCTAATGATGTCAGTAAGTCTTAATTCCAATCTTGAATCCTTAACATGAATAAGACTACTAATCATCACATATCAGATCTCAAACTTACATCTGAATCCTTCGGTCCTAGATATTCATATAATTTAATTTCTAGCCTTACACTAACATATGACCACTTTTCTAAATTGAAATAACCATTACACGCTTTCAAACTCCCAATAGTATATTGACATGTAATCAATTATTTCAATTTCAAATAAACATTTGTCATAAAAACATGAGCAAAAATCATACAAAGAAATTTCACATGTTATACAAGCAAATCATTGCATACTATACATGAGAAATTTATTTGAAATTCACCTCAATCATATAAGTACTTCTTTCAAGTTCTATAAACAATCTTTCACCCAATAAAGTTTCTTGGCTCACTAAATTTCTTGATCACTAACTCATTGTGAACCTTTAGTTCATAAGTTCATTCTCATTATGCATAAAATAACTTTCTTTGTCATAACTTACTAGTCATTTTATACATACAGCTAGTCTTTCAAAAATTCTTGTTATTCTGGCATTATCTACTCCTCAAGGAAGAGTGCTATCCTGAAGTAGATTAGATAACATATAAAGTACAAACAATACTTGTACTCATACTAAAATACATCATGCATACTCAAATTTTCTATGATGCATATTTGTGTAACCAGTTTCTTGGAAAGACTACTTCACTATACACATACACAATCTCTATGTACTTCGACTAAGGCCAGATAAATTAACATTTACATTCTTGTTGTCAAAACCAACTTATTTCTTTAAGGACCTGACATCATCAATGTATATTCCTTAAATACAAGAGATCTTACCTCCTTAAGGACTCAAGCTTTATGTTTGGATTTCTTATTATTTCCACTACTTTTCATTTTCATGGATTTACAGGCATTCTGCTTCTTCTTTCTCTTATTTTGTTCATTCATTATGTGAATATCCTTTCTCAAACCCCTTATCTCTTCTAGAATAGAGGCAAGGATATTCAACTCAGTGGCCTGTTGATTTGCCTGCCTTTGTTATTGGATTCCTAGAATATCTACGCTCTCCATAATTTCTTCCAAAACTCCCTTTTGCTGGAAAGCCATCCTACAAATAAACCATAGGGTCTACCTCAATGGCATAAAAGAGATGATTAATGATATTAAGTAGGGATTCTTAGGGTACTTAAGCTATACTAATACATATCATCCTAATCTTATATTCATAGTTCTAAAGATATCCATCATATTTCCTCTACTTGGTACCCAATCTCTACCCACATGGTACCTAAAATCATGCTCTGATACCAAAATGTAACATTTACTAAAATTACATGCCTTTTGTATAATTTAGTAAAAATTGTAATATAGACCGAATGAGAATTTGATCAAACCCTGATATTTCTTTGAAAATTCTTATAAAATAACCAAATCTATAAGAATGAGTAAATTTTAGATTAACTTAAAATATAAAATTTTACTCTTGACAGAAGGCAATCAGTCGACTAATCCATGACTATCGATCGAATGATTGACTGTAAACTTATACTAATTGTAAACCAAGAGGTATCAATTGATTGATATATTCTAAACTTCAAAACTCATAATAATAGTACTTGAAATACAACATAACTACCTGAACTTGTATATACACATAATTCATAACACTTATACAAATATATCTTGCAAATTCTCTTCTAGATATAACTACAACACAAGAGATTTACATAAAATCCATATCTTTCTATACACATATAATAAATATGCATAAGTCTCTAAAGGTTTATATAGGAAGATGACACAACATTTCCTTTTGCTATTTAATTACTTAACGATTATACTAGCTTATTCTTTTGCTTCATCTTGCTTTTCTACTTCAACTCCTGAAATAGTTAGTCATAACATAAAACATGAGATATATAATCTCAGTAGCTAGTGTACATTAAGAAAATATCACAAGAACCATTTCAGTCATAAAAGTAATTCTAATAGCAAATCTTATTCCATGAAACATAAACTGATATACGAACACATAAATTGTGTCATGAACTTCTTTCTCAATATAGTGCACTACACTTTAGCTACTTTCTCAAGAAAAGTACTCAATATCTCATGAGGAATTTCGTTCATCCCATCAGAAATTTTTGGGGTTCTATCATCCTATAAGGACTTTTACATCCTATGAGAAATTTTTGTCATCCCATGAGAAATTTTTGTCATCCCATGAGAAATTTTTGAGGTTTTGTCATCCCATAAGGACATAAACTTTACTTTTCAAGAGAAAGTTGGTTCTACATATTCATGGAAAGCTTTAAGATGTACATACTTGCTAAATCATATAAAGAACATGATAAATAACTGGAATAACTTGCTTTCTAGTTATCTCATAAAGAGAACTATATCCTATGAGGAAAATTCTACATCCCATGAGGAATCAAGTTATACTTTCATGAGAATTCATGTTCTCAAACATTCATGGAATACTTTATCATAAACTATGTTATATCATACACAAGCATGATAATACATGTAGATAACTTGCTTTTATGAAAAACTAGCTACCTTTGATTCTCCCTAGAGCTAAAACTTATGAGTTCTCTTCTAGTTTCTCTCTAGTTCCACTTGCTTTTCGAATTTCAAACCACTTCTTCTTCTATTCTTTTTCTTTAAGTCTGAAAATTGCTATTCTATAAATTCTTAAGCTCTAGAATCCATCTAAACTAGAGAAATCAAGCTAAGAAACTTAGCTATGATGATTTTCTTGCTAAAAACCCAATTAGAACTCCCTTCTCTGCGTTTTTCTCTTCCTTCGCATTTTCTCTCTCTCTCTTCTTCAATTTTTAGAAAATGATATTTCTCTCTCTTTTCTTACTTCTAAAAGAGTTTAAAAAGAGCCCCTTTAGTGTGAAAATTCCTCTTTTACCCTTACTTTCATGTTTCTTAGCTTTGTTGACATGTTGGGGGTATTCTAGTCAATTTTTCATTGATTTTTCAATTAGAATCAACTTATTTTTACACTCTAGTAGATGATTAGTCGACTAACGTCTCCCAATTAGTTGACTGATAGACTATTAGTCAACTGATTGCTTCTAATTAGTTGACTGATCACTATTGAACCTAAAATTTTAGCCTAACAAAGAATAATCAGTCGACTGATCTCTCCTTATCAGTTGACCGATTGTAGATATCAGCAACCTAATCTAATCTTTGATGTTATCAGTCGAATGGTTTGCTCAATTAGTTGAGTGATTGCCTTAGAACTTCATTTTCTTTTTACTCTTAGCTCATTTATCCTATTTTCCTCATGGTTTTCCTCATTATTTACTCTTAAACATCCAAAAACATATTCTACTAATTTCTAATATCATTTCTAACTTAAATAAAGAAAATATAACATAAATAAAAGAAAATATTGGATGTTACATGAGGTGTGTGTAAAACTTCTGTCAAAGTAAAATCTTGATTTTTACAGAGCACAGATGATAAACCAGTTTTATGAACACAAATCTTATCACTATTTCCAACCTTAATATTTTTCTTACCATAAGCACTTGTAACATGCTCTATTTTGGTAGGTTTATACATAATGTGGCTTGTGGTGCCACTATCTATGCACCAGCTCTGGTCAGAGACAATATTAGATGTGGCAAGGTATGCTGGATGACTTCTATGACTATTCACAGAACCAGAGCTTTGATTAGCATTATTAGGAACGATACGCATATAGTTATGGTTATACATAAAATAGCACAGGGCTATTGTGTGTCCCGTTTTGCCATAAACTTCTTACACGAGTCTATTGTTGTTGTTTCTACCTCTTCCTCACCCTTTGTTTTGCCTGCCTCTTTATTGCTTAGTGTTGTTCTGGTTTCTGCAATTGGAGCTGTTCATTGAGCTTTCATTATTATTAGATTTAGAATTATTGACTAAATTAGCCTAAGTATTAAATGCAATACTAAGGCTAGTTAGCTGCTCTAATATGCTTTCAAAGGTGAGAAGGGCAGTTTATAAATCTACCCAAGATAAATTAGGTTTATCACTCAGTTGAACCACAATAGCATTGTATTCACTATCTAATCCAGCTAAGGTTTGGGTAATTAGATCGTCAGAGGAAATAGCACAGCCAGCAAGAAGAAGATTGTCAGATAAACTTTTCATTTTTGCTAAATATGCAATCATTTTCAAGCTTCCTTTTTGAGTTCTATGTGACTCACCTTTTAATATAGTAATCCTTGACCATGTATGTGCACGGACCAAGTCCTTTACAACTCCTAAGAAGACTTATAGCCAATAACTTTCAAAGCAATCTCTAGTGTGAGTATTCTTCAAATGCCAGATTTAACTTCACCTCTACTCCTTCAATGATGAGTTGTTAAGGACATGGCTTAGTGCCAAGAACAAAGCCTTCAAGTCTATAACCTCAAATAATGGGAAGAATATTGGACTCCTATAGTGAGTAATTATTTCTGTCCAGCTTAACAGAACATAATTAAGAGAGATTGAAGGTAGGACCTTTGTTTGAGAAAACAGAAGGTGTTTTAGTGTTTTGGCTTAGGCTGCTTTAATTTGTAGAATTGAAGGAGCTCATGATTTCTAGGAGAGTAAGCTTGGCTTTGATACCAAGATAGAAAATAGAGTAAGGAAGACGAGAGAAAGGACAAAGAAGGCTCAATCTGCATTACACAGTGCTATAGATCATATACACTTGTAGTGAGGGACAATTGATATCTAGCATTTTTTATATACAATTAATCCCTATCTTAGCCTATTTGCATTTTCATCTATGAAAATTCTCCAATTTTGTTACACTTTATGAGTTGTTGGGTTTAAATCAATTTTAGATGGAAAATGAATTAATTTCATGTTTCAGGACTTAAATTATTAAAGACTCAATTTAATCTATTTGGGTGTTTCACATAAATTAATTTTGGAGATTTCTTGATGATATGGCGCTAACATGACACTTTTACTGACATGGATGTTGATGTGGCACCCTTGGGATGAGTAACATGCCGACTTGGAACTCTTTTCTGTTGACCTACTGACATGGATGTATGGGGCCCTCATTTCAGATCTGTCCAGCCCTTTTTGTCATGTATGTAGCCACCTCTTCCCCAAACTTTGTTGAAAATGGCAACAAACTTTTTGCATGGAAAAAGAACTCTTCTACTGTGCTTATTCCATATTTCTGATGCTGTTCTACTAATTGCCTCTTCTGTAGAAGGAAACAACAACACTTTAGGCTTTTGAAAGTCAACTTAAGGGCATCTAGGGTAGAATATTCCAAGGGCATATGGGCTTCAATTTTTGAAAGGTAGAACATTATTCATGCAGTCTGTAACTTAGAAAATTCGTAGGTCATTTTCTCTCTCCTTTTCCCTAAACTATTTTGGTGTTTTTGCTCTCATGAAGGGTTAAACTTCTATTGTAATCAGTCACTAGGACCTTGGGATGTTGTAGCTTGAACTTTCAATGCAAGATAAATGTTTTATTCTCCATTTCATCTCATTTTCATTTTCTGTTCTGTTCTTGTATTTATGTTGATACCAAAATTCTGATATGAACTTGTATAAGCATAAACTGATTTTTATTTGAGCTATAACCTTACTTAACTGATTGGAAAAGCAAGCAAAACAAAATGGCTAAGTTAGATAATATCTAACTTGATTTGTTTTAGGTCTTTTGAAGTTGCATCTATCTATAGATTAATGAAGTTCTTCTTGACTATAGTTAAAAGCGTTGTAACTTCTGAATCAAATGGTGAGATGAGGTTAAAACTGAATCAATGAGTTAAGTAATGATAGTTATACTCCTATAAATCCTAGTGGCTGGTTGCATATTATCCTTTACTATCAAACATTGTTGTTATTGTTCTACTGTTGATTTGTTGTTGTTTATTGTTGTTTTATGCTGCTGTCATACCAAACCACCCCCCTGCATTTATGTGTTTTATTATTAGTGTTTGAGTATTAAGAACGATTAGTTAGTGATTAGAAGTGAGGCTTCTTAAGTGAATACAACATGGGGATCACTATATTGCTAAATTGCCACGAATTTAATTCTGGGCGATTTGGCATTATAGTAGCATGAACCAACAATACAGTAATTAGCTAAGATAACATAATTGTACAGAGAAGCCAATATTTACGAATCTAGTGACAGGTGCAGTGATGTATTGTACAGGAAAGAATGATCTAGTGTATCAAGATGTACAAGAGATATATGATTTAGTAATAATCTTTAACTATGACAATATCCTAATTCGTCCGATATCCCCATCAGATAATGAATTTTTAATAGCTTTATCCTCTCTAATATTCGATATCCAATATCCAATAGAAATCAAATATTTTTTTGGGACTTTTCGGGTATCCAAAATACTCGATACAATTGCCATCCCTACTTGAACGATAATATTGAAAGTAGAAAAAAGAGTTATGTTTTTATAATTATAAATAGCTATGTGAACAATATCAAATAAAGAATTGTTAATTACAGCTAAAACTTTTTAACATTCTATAATTAATGACCAAATAAATTTTTTAGAAAAATTCCAACATAGAGGAGAAAAAATAAATTGTAAGATAATAAAATAATTAACAGAATATGAAATTTGAGAGAAGTCACGGGTATAGATAGAGGAAAAAAAATGACATTCAATGGCCTATATATATAAATATATATTAGGATTGAATGAGCTAACTCATAATATTTATCTCATTTTGATATTTCTAAGACAATAACCTACTTTTGCATTTTCCTTTTGGTCAAGAATACCTTTGCTACTATTGATGTTTCTTTTGCTATCTCAGTTTCCTATTTTAAATTGACGTGGCCTTTTTTTGAGCTTAAAATCTTACTTAACTATTTATGTCACTCACCAATAAACCTCCAATACTTGTGGGGCATTTGTTTCTTTTTTTTAAGATTAACATGTCTTTAAATTTAAATACTAAATGATTAAAACTGTTTATTTTTTTTAACATTTGAATACATAAAAATTGTTCATTAGTAAAAAAATAATATTCAAATAAATTAATGATTAAACATATATTATGAAAAAAAAATTAATACTTGACAAATAAGTAAGGATGGCAATGGGGCAGAGGTTTTGAAGATCCCTGTAAGGATCTCCACACATGCTTGGCATCCCAAAACTTAATATAAAATAAATTAAAATTTTTTTATCACAGAATTCACAATAATCATAAGAGTTCTATTCATAGAGCGACACAAAGAACTCAACATACCTAACATCAACGTCAACCTAGATCAAAAAGGGTTGAGGACTTGGAGGCCCCGTTACTCCCATACGGTGTCTCACCGACAAAGTATGAACTTGTAAGGGTACACCAAAGAGGAAGAGTACAAAATACTCAATGAGGAATGACAACCAAAAGTACAAGTAACATGTGTACCGCTTATAAGGAAGGGACCTTGAATAAGATCCTATCCAAAACTACCACCAGACCAATGTAATCCTTCACTGCACAATCACACGGTTAAATACAACATCCCAAAGTAACATAATTGAATAAAGGCATGACTAGTACTGATTGGCCTAGTTCAGTATATAGAATAAACCACATATATAAGCATAAATGTTCTACCCTAAGGCACACAAATTAGTTATATATCAACATATATACACACACACACATATATATAACATCTATATATCCATCACAAGATTTATTCAACGCAAGAGAGAGTACATGGGGTAGACCTATGATGTCGTGGTTTCGCCTATCCCAAGAACTTCCTTCGCAGTAATGTAAATATATATACACATATGCATAGATATATATATATAATGTTCATCATCTTTCCTTCACAAAGCGGTTATAAAATATGTTCATCGCCTTTCCTTCACAAGGCGGCATCCTTGAGTGTGACATTCTCAAAGGGTAAGGTCGCTAAGCTACATCGCGATTTGTTGTCTACTAACAACTTAATAATGCACCATTCCAACATTAGGCCTTCCAAACAAATTTAGCCCCATAAGCTTCTAATAGTATCCTAGGGCTCTTCCCTCAATACATCATCTTAGCGATTGGGGTAACCCGTATTTACACTGACTACACAGGTCTTCAATCTACCATTCTCGATATTAATATGTATAAACTCATGTTCTATGATATGCATCATGATAATAGCTACATGAACTTCCGTTACTATAAAATAAACTCACACATTATGACTCTTATGAGACATTTCTAAAATTTCAAATATCAAGATCAAATCGTGGAACATGGGACCTCTCATAGGCCCTATACGCATTTCCACATAAAATGAATACAATGCACAATAATTCCATTGCACTTATATTTCACATATATTTAAAGTAAAATAACCTTTTTTTCATTTTCGTATGTACTAGGGCTTCCATTATATACAGTCTACAAGGCACAATTAGAAATATCACTAATACAAATTAGCAAGTCAATAACCTTGAGGGATTATAAGGGTATGCTTAACAATTTAAGAAACTTGATGACATAAATGATTGTAATACTCGCCAAATTTGGAATTGTGTTTTAAGGTATTTTGGTATCTTATAGTGTTATTTTAATGCTTTTAGTTTAGTCATTTTAATGTCCATATTTAATTTATTCTATTTGAATAATTAGTTATAGAAATTGAGATAAATAATTGGACTGGGTATTTTATTGCGGTATGATATTTTTTTTGTGAATTGAGAAAAATATGAGAAAAAGAAATTAAATGGAATTAATATAATTATTGAAAAATAATTATAGCCAGATCACTTGGATTTGGAGCAATCGAGAATTGATACCTATGGGTCACCAAATGACCCATTTGGCTATTAAACCTTCATCATTCCTCTTTCTCTATCATTCTCACATTTTCACACAGAGGCAAGAAGAATGATAGATATTTTCTCTCAACTCCATCAATCTTTTCTTTCATTTCTTCTGGTGTTTTTCTTGTCTCCGATCAATTTCCTTTTAGTGAAGTTTCCAAAGAGAGAGGTAAGCTTTAATCTCCTTTATATTTCCCAATTTTCTCTCGATTTTGTCTATTTTCGGATTTAGAGAATTTTGGATTGATTTGGGGTTCTAATGGATGAATTTAAGTGTGGATGTTGATTTAAAACATTTCTACATGTTAGATAATAATTATGGAACAAGAAATTTGAAAAAAAAAACTAGGAGAAATTCATAAAATTCAGAAATTTAAAAAAAGTTAGGATTCTTGATGAAAACTTGAGATTGGGGCTTGGTTTGATGGTAAAAATTGGGGGTTTTGGTATCAACACACTCCTTAGACATTAAGGATGAAAACCCATGAAAGAAATCAAGAGAAATGGTGACGATGTGACCCAAAATCATGAAAACCTAAGAGGAAAATTACGGATTTACTATAGCAGTATTGTATCATTCATAAAATTTTCAGATTCGGGTTACTGTAGCAAATCAGTACTGTAGTAAATCAGTATTGTAGGAAAATCGATACTGTAGCAAACTAGTATTGTAGTATCAATTTTAAAATAATTATATCTCTTTCATCCGGACTCCGTTTTTTAGTAAATAAGGTATCGTTGGAAAGCTCTTCGAGTCTATTTTCAAATAAAATAAGTTTCATTTAAAAATTTCTTACCATTTGAGAGTTATATCTAGAAAAGTAATTAAAGGTCAGAATTGTAGTGGGGAATTTCCCTATTTTGTGACCTTGATATGATTTTACATAATTATCTTATAGGGATGGATTCTTTGATGCATTTTCACATCTTTTAGGATGTTGTGACTAGATTGGAGTAGAGAGAAATACCTTTCATCATCTTACACATCTTTGAGGAAGGTTCAAGGTAAAGTTGGACAAATACCAAGGTGAGTGAATAACCTTGCAAAACTAATTTGGTATTATTAGACAAAGTACAATATAGGTCTCATTTACAATATTATTGAAATGTTAAATAATCAACCTTACAGTTGATAATATACGATGATTGATATGATTATTGATAGAAATTCAAAAGAATATAGGTATGTATAAATTAAGCTATTTATGGTAGTTATAATGCATGATAGATTTTCACTATCTGATAAACTTTCACTGTCTTACTGGTGAACAAACTTCTACGGTTATTTATGCACAAAGAGTTTGAGGGTTAAATTTCTAAGTCACTTGGTGCAAGAATCTATGGCACAATTGCAAAGTAATTGAGGGTTTGATCACCTAAGAAATCATACGTAAATCTACAGTACAATTAAAAAGTGATTGAGGGTTTGATCACCCAAGAAATCATATGCAAATCTACGGCATAATTGCAAAGTGATTGAGGGTTTGATCACCTAAGAAATCATACGTAAATCTACAGCACAAGTGCAAAGTGATTGAGGGTTTGATCACCCAAGAAATCATACGCAAATCTAAACAAATGCACAGTCCTTTTCTCACTGAGTTTTGATGAACTCACACTCTCAATGATTATTTTTTTTCAGATATAGTGGTTGAGGAGGACGATTATTAGCTCTTCGTGGTAATACTCCACTTTTTTTTGGTGGGCTTTTGAATGTAATTTTTGGTAAAAGATTAGGACATTCTCTGTAATCTAGTAGGTCACCTAGGCTTGCGAGGTTGTATGGTACTGTGTAATGTATGGATATTAGGAATGTTCATAAAGATTAAGGGGTATCACGGAGGTACACCCTAGGTATTTTATGTTGATCTCACATGTCTAAATTTTGGGATGTGACAATGATGATATCTCACAAGGCTTAATATCCTTTTTACCATTCCCATGCATACTCCACATAAGTTATAAATTTAAATAGAGCGTAACAAGATAATTTCCAAACCAAGTAATCACAACGTAGAGCAACTAATCCTCACAAGTAGGTTTTAT
The DNA here is from genome assembly GCA_037074585.1 of Biancaea sappan. Taxonomy (NCBI): domain Eukaryota; kingdom Viridiplantae; phylum Streptophyta; class Magnoliopsida; order Fabales; family Fabaceae; genus Biancaea; species Biancaea sappan. The sequence goes on along the minus strand of CM073492.1, from coordinate 30,652,235 downwards.
GAGACTCATGAATAAACCAACACATGATATAAGTAGAGTAATATTCATCCCTCTTCAACAATCCAGCCATAGGGATTTTCATTCTCAACATAATACCATTTCAATAAATACACATACACAAAATAATGATACCAAGAAGTTAGATCATATAAGTTTCACAAATTTGGTAAGAGTAGAATTTATTCCTCATAACTTCCAAGTATTTGCTATAGTATGCTTTAATTATTAAGTCATGAACTAGTCCACATAATCTTCCTAACATATGCCATAATGAAATTTTTATTACTTAGAAATAATAAATAACCACACATTTGGATGAAAGTGGTATTTGATTCCCTCACCTAGATTTGAAGCATTTACGGCCTTTAAAGAAAACTCTGGTCTAAGCATCAAACCTTGTCCAATCCTATGAGATATCGGAAACATCTCAGAATTCAAAAATCCAAGAAGCCTAACATGCCTAGGTGCCATGGCTTTCCTAAGGCTAAAACATTGCTCAGACAGTGGCACCCCAGGCGCCAGCCCCTAAACTCTCAGTTAGCTTATGTTCTATGGTGCCTTAGGTGCCAAGTCGAGCCCTCTGGGTGCCACGACCTGCAACATTGACGGGAGGCTCAATTTTGGGTCAAGAAACCATAAAATCTCCACCAATTTCTTTGATTCTTTTAATGGAATATCATTCCTGTTGTTCTAGGATCATTTTGGCACTAATTTCCTAAGTTAAAACTAAGCATGCAAGTCCCATTCAAGAAATTCCCAAAATAAACCCTAACTCTCTTCTTATCCCTTCTAAATCTTGAGATCCATTCTTAACCTTGCCACATTCATTAATTTCTTAGTCCAAACTTATTTACAATCATCTTAGAGGGTTTTAAGAAGTTAATCAAGTCTCAACTTCCATTAACAATCACAACTTTTACATCATTTCCCACAAATCTGAAAATGGGAGAAAAGATTGAGATGAGAGAAATATTCACCTTATTTCCTTGCATCTCTGGTGTAGTGGTTCGCCAGAGCTCGTCCTCTTGCCAGTGAGAAGTGGCTGGAAGCTTGGTTGGAGGAAAAGGTTCATGGCGCCAGGAACCGAGAGAGAGATCGAGAGGGAAAGAGAGGAATAGGAAGTGGATGATGAATATAAAATGGTATGTGGAGCCCACTTATTCTTCTTTCAATTAGTCCTTCTTTGAAAACAATTGACTAGCATTTCATAAGATATTAAAGTAGCTTGATCATCATAAGGAACCCAAATACACTCCATAAAATACTCATCATCACATCATATTTCAGTAAAATACCAAATTTCTCATCTGTTCACTTTAGTCCCTCTCTGACCCAATAACTTTCCACATCTTAGTCCCATGTTCATCCTCATCCTAAGGTCTCTTTATTGATTTATAAGCCTTGCCACTTTAAATCCTTGAATTTTCCCTCCCCACAAAACAAAAAATTTTCCTATGCTCAAAATATTCCTTAAGAAATTTTAGTAAACTAATATCTGAAAATAGCGGATATTACAATATTACCCTCTCAAAAAATTTCAGTTCCCAAATTTCATATTACACTAACATCAATAAACAAGGTATTGATCTGTATTTCTATTTTCTTCTCCACCACGTTGCTTCCTCAACAAGTGGTTCTAATATGGAATTTTCCAATCAGGCTTTCCTTAAGCCAATGTCCTTTCTCTTGTCCTTCCAAAATGGCCATTGATAATTTCCTCTTCGTACACTTTTGGATTGTTAAGCACTTATTTTCCACATCCTCTTGTGGCCACATATGCCTATACAGTCCACAATTCCCTGTGTCACGCCCCAATTTGGGAACATGACCAGCACAGAGGTGGACTTCATCCAGTGCCGTAAGCCTAGCCTCAGCCATTAACACATAAAATAAATATAATATATACGGGTTTATTTTTACAACTAACACAAGATTTTCTAGGTGTTCTATCTAATTACAAAGCGACACAGACACCCAACTATAAGACGTACCCGTATTCCAAGATAGAGAAACACAAGCCTGAAGACTCTGCTACTCCTCATACGGAGACTCGCCTTCTAATATAGAACTTACAAGGGGTACATAAAAGAAAGGATGAGTATGAAATACTCAGTAAGAGAAAAATAACCATAAATTGAATTATGATCTGTGTACCACTCACAGGGATGGGACACAAAGAGGGGCCACATCCACCAATATAAGACCAAGGACTCACTTCACATAACCTACAAGTCAAGTAAAAAGTCCTACAAGACACATACCAGCATACATAGCAATAACCTTAGTAAAAATTTTATGAACTTAAGTTATCTCCATATTATTTCCCACTGTGTAGAAGTAATAATTTAGAGAGGCAGCATTAAATTAATAGAGTATGCCCGCCACCTAGGGTTATAATAAATAATAAAGTGTGCCCGCCGTCCAGGGCTATAACAAATGATAAGGTGTGCTCGCCGTCCAGGGCTATAATAAATAATTTAGGATGCCCGCCGTCTAGGGCTATAAAAAATGATAAAGTGTGCCCGCCGTCCAGGGCTATAATAAATAATTTAGGATGCCCGCCGTCCAAGACTATAACAAATAATAAAGTGTGCTCACCGTCCAGGACTATAATAAATAATTTAGGATGCCCGCCATCCAGGGCTATAACAAATGATAAAGTGTGCTCGCCGTCCAGGGCTATAACAAATGATAAAGTGTGCCCGCTGTCTAGGGCTATAATAAATAATTTAGGATGCCTGCCGTCCAGGGCTATAACAAATGATAAAGTGTGCCTGCCGTCTAAGGCTATAATAAATAATATAATATAAATTTCATGAATTTACATAATGAGGCTTATATTAAACCGCCTGAGAGGAGCCAATCCTCTAAACTGAAGGGTTTTCATATTTATTCCAAGACAATTCAATAATAAAAGTATTCTTAGATAATTTGTAGGGTCAATTTCTTTGAAAGGGTAAAGTCACAATACTTACATGCTTAGATATATTTGCATACACAACTACCATTTCCAACACAAGGATTTAGTTAACTCCCTCACATCTTTTATGATTTCATATTTCCAAAATGATAAAAGAATGTATGTGTACATGCTCACCTTTTAAATTCCCTTGAATTTCAATTAACACATGCGTATATATATATATATATATATATGCATACACACATATGTAAAATCATGAAAGAACATAAATGTTTAACAAAAGATTACACATATTTCTCAATTAAATTGTTTTCCACCACTCACAATAGCAAAATGGCTCAACATGTTCTTGTATAAATTATTCATCATTCTACTTAAATTAAATATATTACATGCTCATGTTTATACTTTCAAATGTTACCAAGATTCCTACCTTATTGGATCAACAATGTACTTTAAAAGTTGCATCCCAAGATTGAAGAAGAAGGGGAATTTCTATTAAAATCAGTACTTGCTTCACTAGGCTCAAATTGTCCACTTAAGAAATCATTGGGTGAACCTACTATGGAAATAAAAGCCATGAGATTATCCCTTATGTATCATCTACCTTTTCCTATTTAATTTAGAGGTAAGTTCCCTTAAAACAATTAAATTTCTTCACATTCTCTGTTTAAGACCGGATTTCGGATGCTGAACTTTGTGAATTTACTGGGCAGTCCTCAAAACTATAAAATTCATGAAATTTGGTAAAAAACATCCTTAATATTGGTAGAATCTTAGATAAAAATTTCAAAAGGAAATACTTTGTTTTGCTCCTTCAAAATCACTAAAACTCCGATGCTGCCTAGACTGACTCTGCAGCTGCTGTAGCCTCAATTTTACAAGAATTTGACCTACCAAAACAATTCCAAAAATTATAGAATTTGGTACATAGACCTATCTATGTGTTATTATACTATAATAAAAATTTCAGTTCAAAACTCTACAATTTGTCCTCTTAAATGGTCACATTAGTGCCCATACATCAGAATTGCTTAATTTTGCTATACGTTCAGTTCTGTCAAGCAATGGACCATCTTAAACATATCAAAATACAATAAAATTTTCCAGATCATGAGATTTATATTTTACTAAGTGCCATAAAAATTTCAGGTGAAAAAGAGACCTTTAACTACCAAAACCAAACTAGTTTCCAAAATTGTCCAAATTTTCTTCTGCACTGCATAGATGTTGCTCCCATGTTCATTTGGCCAAGCAAACTAATTTAAAAGAGCTTGAAACTTTCTAGATTAGTTTGCCACTACATAAAGAATATTTCCACCAAATTTTATAATTTTAGGAGTTGGTTTGTTCATTCAAAAACACATAAAAACCAGAAGCATGACAAATCAGTCATGTTATGCCTTTTACAAACTTCAGCTTCAAACCATATGGGAGAACAGCTCCAAGTTACCACACCCCCCTTATTGTTACCCTTGCCGTTGTCATGCACCACCCAAGTCCGGCCAGTCCATGATGGAGGCAGCGTGAGCAATGCAACCAAGGAGAGACAAGGCGAAGAGGATGGCAATAGTTGCAGGAAGGGCCGAAGGAATCATCGTGAATGAGCCCCAAAACTCTTTGAAATTTCCTATACCTTCTCTCTTCTTTCTCTCGGTTTCCCTCCTCTCCCTTTCTCTTTTTTTTTTTCTTTTTGACCAAATGGAAGCTTGAATTGGCTTCCTTGAGAAGCCAATTTTTCATCCAATTGATGGGAATACTACAAGTGTCTCAATCTCATGTGCCTTACTCCCTTTTTGCTCAAATTTCACTATGACACTATCTCTATTAATTTAATGCACTTGGGTCCTTGGGCTTTTCAAATAACATTTCTCAAATCACTTAAGGTCCAAAATTATTTTAATTTCTCCCTTGCTATACTTTCCCAAAAATTATAATCATCAATTCAGTTAAGTCCCTCGTTGAAAATTTTCTTGGAAATTTCTCACAACAAATTTTAAGAATCCAAGATTTTTATGATTTTACAAAATTTCAAATTAACCCAAAATTCCACATATGAAAATATAATAGGATTTACACATTCACCGAGTGAATTTAAAATTCACGGGTATTACACCCTGATGGAAAATGGGGCATAGCAATCTCCAATCCTTCAAGATTTCTTCTCGCTCTCATTCAGCCTTTATAACTTAGAAGCGGCCTGATCAGCCTCAAACTATTGACCTCAACTCGTTACACATTTCGTCGAAATATATATCCATTCAACTCGATTGTACAGTAAGATAAACTTCATATCATCAAATACCTATGACCCACATGTAGCTTTTTGCTCAAGACATAGTTCTCTCATTCAGATTATCTCCACTCACGAACACACCTCATATCACTAATATACCAATATCTCCTCACCTAACATTCTACCTCATGAGCACATAGCTCAGGATGCAGCTGGGATCTACATGATCACAACAGAGGAGTATGACACAAAAGAAAAGACTATTCCAGACCACCCCAAGGCCTTTAGTAGAACCTCAACCTATGGTTGTGTTGCAGTTCACAACAATAGGGGAGGACCCATTAATGTTACCTTGCTCTTTAGTAAATAGAAGACCTATAGCTAACCCTTTGATACTAACTTTGTCACGCCCCAATCCGAGGACATGACTGGCATGGGGTAGTTCACTTTCTACTACCGTAAGCCTAACATCACACACACTTGGCATCCCAAATCTTAATATAAAATAAATTAAAATTTTTCTATCACAGAATTCACAATAATTCTAGGAGTTCTGTTCACTACAGAGCAACACAAAGAACTCAACATACCCAACATCAATGTCAACCCAGACTAAAAAGGGTTGAGGACTCAGAGACCCCGTTACTCCTGTATGGAGTCTTACCAACAAAGCATGAACCTACAAGGGTACACCAAAGAGGGTGAGTGGAAAACACTCAGTGAAGAATGACAACCAAAAGTAAAAGTAACTTGTGTACTACTCACAGGGATAAGACCTTGAACAAGATCTAATCCAAAACTATCACCAGACCAATGTAACCCTTCACTGCACAATCACATGATTAAATACAACATCCCAGGGTAACACATTTGAGAAAAGGCATGACTACTAATGGTTGGCCCAGTTCAGTATATAGAATAAACCACTTCTACAAGCATAATGTTCAAGCCCAAGGCACACCAATTATTTATATATCAACATATATTCACATATATGTAATATCCATATATCTATCACAAGATTTATTCAATGCAAAAGAGAGTACACAAGGTAGACCTACGGTGTCGTGGGTTCACCCATCTCAAGAACTTCCTTCGCAATAATGTAAATATATATACACATATGAACATATATATATATATATATATATGCATATAAAAAATATGTTCATCGTCTTTTCTTCACAAGGCAGTTGTAAAATATGTTCATCACCTTTCCTTCATAAGGCAACATCTCGAAGTGTGGTATTCCCGAGGGGTAAGGTCGCTAAGCTGCATTGCGACTTATTGTCAGACTGTTCTACTAACAACTCAATAATGCACCGTTCCAATACTTTAGGTCTTCCAAACATATTTAGCCCCATAGGCTTCTAATAGTATCATAGGGTTCTTCCCTCAGTGCATCATCCTTAGTGATTGGGGTCACTTGTATTTACACTAACCACACAGATCTTCAATTAAAAGTCTCTACATGTATAAACCCATGTTCTACAACATGAATCATGATAGAAGCTACATGAACTTCTGTTGTTGTAAAATAAATTCACACATCATGACTCTTACGAGACATTTCTCTAAAATTTCAAACATCAAGATTAAATCATGGAACATGGGACCTCTCATAGGCCCTATATGCATTTCCACACGAAATGAATACAATGCACAATAATTCCATCACATTTATATTTCACATACATTTAGAGTAAAATAACCTTTTTTCATTTCCATATCTATTAGGATTTCCATTATATATAGTCTACAAGGCACAATTGAAAATATAACCAATACAAATCAGCAAGTCAATAACCTTGAGGGATTAGAAGAATATGTTTAACAATTTAAGATACTCATGACATAAATAATGATATCTAACAAGGCTAAACATCTTGTTTACCATTCCAATGCATACTCCACATAGGTTATAAATTTAAATAGAGCATAACAAGATAATTTCCAAACCAACTATTCACAACACAGAGCAACTAATCCTCACAAACAGGTTTCATGAGGCTCATGAATAAACCAACACATGATATAATAAGAAAAATATTCATCCCTCTTCAACAATCCAGCCATAGGGATTTTCGTTCTCAATATAATACCATTCTAATAAATACACATACGTAAAATAAAGATTCCAAGAAGTTGGATCATATAAGTTTCACAAATTTGGTGAGAGTAGAATTTATTCCTCACTTCCAAGTATTTGCTATAGTATGCTTTAATTATTAAGTCATGAACTAGTCCACATAATCTTCCTAACATATGCCATAATGAAATTAGTATTACTTAAAAATAATAAATAACCACACATATGAATGAAAGTGATATTTGATTTCCTCACTTAGATTTGAAGCACTTATGGCCTCTTAAGAAAACTCTAGTCCAAGCATTAAACCTTGTACAATCTAACGAGATATCATAAGCATCTCAAAATTCAAAAATCTAAGAAACCTAATAGGCCTAGGCCATGGCACCTAGGCACAATGGCCTTCCTCAGGCCAAAACACTGCTCAAACGGTGGTGCCCAGGCACCTGCCCTGAACTCTTGGTTAGCTTCTATTTTGTGGCACCTTAGGCACTAGGTCTAGCCCCTTAGTTGCCACAACCTGCAACATCAATGGGAGGCTCAGTTTTGGGTCAAGAAACCCCAAAATCTCTACCTATTTCTTTGATTCTTTCAATGGGATATCATTCATGTTGTTCTAGGATCATTTTGGCACCAATTTCCTAAGTTAAAACCAAGCATACAAGTCTCATTCAAGAAATTCCCAAAATAAACCCTAACTTTCTTCTTATCCCTTTAAAATTTTGAAATCCATTTTTAACCTTGCCACATTCATGAATTTCCAATTCCAAACTCATTAACAATCATCATAGAGGGTTTTAAGAAGTTATTTAAGTCTCAAACTCCATTAACAATCACAACTTCTACATCATTTCTCACAAATCCGAAAATGGGTGAATAGATTGAGATGAGAGAAATATTCACCTTGTTTCCTTGTATCTCTGGTGTAGTGGTTCGTCGAAGCTCGTCTCTTTGCCGGTCAGAAGTAGCTGGAATCTTGGTTGAATGAGAAGGTTCATGGTGTAAGGAACCAAGAAAGAGAGACCGAGAAGGAAAAGAGAGGAATAGGAAGGAGAAGGTGGATGATGAATATAATGATGGTATGTAAGGCCCACTTTGTAATACCCCAATAATTTTTACAAATATTCAAAATCTATTTTGAAGTTTATTGAAAAATTTAATTACGTGGAAAATATTCTTTTGAATTAGTGAAGGAAATTTGGGAATAAAAATTTTTAATTTAGGAAATTTTTACAAATTCTCAAGGATCTAAGTGAACAAATCTTATAAGTTAGAGTGGCAATGAGTAAATTTATCCAAGAAAATTAGTAAGGCCGATTACTATTCCAGTATACGGTACTATTTACCTGTATAATATTATTTACGTATACGGTACTGTTCACATATACTATCAAAATGATAAATAACAAATGTGGTTTGATCATAAGAGAAAACTAGAAAGAAACTAGGAGAAAAATGACATTTTATATGAGAGAATTCCCTAAGGGACTAAATTGAAAGGAAACTAAATTAGCAAATTGATTATACTAGTAGATGAGATTTGTAAGTGAAATTGGTAGGTGAGACTAGTAAGTGAATTAGTAGGTGAGACGAGGTAGGTGAAATTGGTAGGTAAGACGAGGTAGGTGAGACGGGGTAGATGGAATAGTATCCTTAAATTTTCTTATAAATAGGCCCTTTCATTTTATTTTCAAAATCACACCTTCAACTTTTCTTCTTCTCTCTTTAAGATTTCTTGGTCTGACGCTAGACCTCTGAGATTTTGGACCTTTCCTTTTCAGCTTAGGTAAGGATACTATACCATTTCTATGTCTTACAAATTTTAGAAGTTATTTTCTTAAGCATGCTCTGTGGTTGCAGCTTTGGCTGATCTTCGACATCAGAAAAACTGTCCTTAGTTTCCTATATATTATTTTGAATTCCTGATTACCAAAATAGAATATAAACTGTGAAGAATACATGTCTAGAAAAGTTCTGAATAAGGAAAGACCTGGTTTTTAAGTGTGTCCATTGCGACCCTCCACTCTTTCCTGGGAACTTACCTGGTGTACTCTTTTACAGATTGTATTCTTTATTTCTGGTATAAATAGTAACCGTACATATGAATAGTAACTATACATGTGAATAGTAACTGTATGTATGAACAGTATCCATACGAAAAATAATCCTAACTTATTTTCTCTAATCTTTCATGAAAATCTCCGTAGTAGAACACTGAAATTCATGTGTATTATTGTCCGTAAAGACTTAAAGAAGTGATACTCGTACGGAATCCAGGTGAGTGGAACGATCCCGTTTTAATAGGGTTTTAGCATTACTGGTGATAAAAAAATATGTTGTAGGACACTCCCAAGATTCATAGGGGTAAATTGGATTCAAAATGATGAATCTAAGGAGATAATTAATCTAAAGTATGGATAAAACGAAACAAGTATTTCATGATGATGTGAAGTTTGAATCTTTTCAAAAACAGTTTAATTGTTATCTTGATTTGTGGTTTATAAATCTATAATATAGTTATATACTATACCTGTTATATGAATGAATATTACACTGTACTTCTGATTATGATATGAAATACTGTACTATTGATTGTGATTGAGCGGGACAGTACCCCCTCTTACGGCAAGGCGGAAAACCTGGTTTAAAGAGTGTCTTGACCAATGAGTGTAGAGACAACGATTCCCTCAGTAGAGATATAGTCCGGATTGGTGATAAATCCGTGAGGCACCCTAGCTAAGAGGATGAGGTTGTGCGTCATGGCAGAAATATACAAAATTGGTGAGCCGGCCTATGTGCGCTCTCCGGGATATATTGTCATTGATGAGTACTAGTAACATTTATTGAATTGGATGAATTTTTATCTTCTTGTATATAGTTTCTAACTATGTCTATTGGTTGAATATGAGCCTTCGAATATATTTGCATGACTGGTGATGTATTTGAATTTTATTAACGTGAGGCCAATTCACTCGTTGAGTTTTAAAGCTCACACTCTCTGTGAAACTTTTTTGTTCAGATCAGGTTACCGGTGGAGAATATCCGCTAGAAGAGTATATCACTTTGGACTTTCCCGCTATTGGGTAGGCCTCTCTTTTGTTGTAGATTATGTCGCTCTGTAATCGTCTAAGATATCTAGGTCAGGGGTTTGTCATTTGGTTTGTATGTCAGTATAATAATGTATTTTATATTGATGATCTATTATTATATGTAAATCATCTCTATGATTTTCAAATAAGAAAATTTGATATATTTTCTTCATATATATTAAGAAATTGTTATTTTGATAACATTAAGATAATAACTAAATAATTTAAACTCGTTGGTAGAATTTATCAAAAGGCTTACAGTGATGAGAGATTCATCATTGTGCCGGTCATGTGCCCAGAAAACAGGTCGTGACACACTTGTTCTTCTTTCAGTTAGTCCGTCCTTGAAAACAATTGACTAGTATTTCATAAGGTATTGAAGTAACTTGATCGTTACTAAAGCACCCAAATACACTCCATAAAATACCCATCATCACATCCTATTTCATTAAAATACCAAATTTCTCATCTGTTCACCTTAGTCTCTCTTTGACCCAATAACTCTCCACATCTCTTAGTCTCGTGTTCATCCTCATCCCAAGGTCGCTTTATTGATTTATAAGCCTTGCCACTTTAAATCCTTGAATTTTCCCTCCTAGCAAAATGAAAAATTTTCTTGCACTCAAAATATTCTTTAAGAAATTCCAATAAACTAATATCCAAAAATAGCGGATATTACTACGAGGATCACACTCCACAACCTGTGAGGTGCCCATCCCCAAAGGGCACTTTAGTCATTTTAGTGAAATTATTAAAATGCCTTATATATATATATATATAATATGTTTTAGGAATAGTTTAATCATTTTACAATTAAAAATAGTTTAGATTAATTTAATAAAAAAACCCTAAATCCATAATCTCATTCCGAAATTCACCGTCCCTCAGCCCTCACTTAGATCTTTCTAAAACCCTCTAATTCTTGACTTTGGTCCCATCATCATCTTCATCATACTCCCTCTCATCACCCGTCATCATCAATCATTGTGCTCGTGCTCCCTCCCTCTCATTCTCTGTCACAACCTCTCTCAGTCTTAGTTTAACAGTCATTCCCTCAATCTTGTCTCGCTCGTCTCTCGCCTTTATCTCCTCTCTCACTGACCGTCGTAGTCTCCTCTCTCGTCGTTGCTCTCAGGTTCAATTTTTTGATTCAACCTCTGTCTCTCTCTCACACACACACATACACATACACACACACATACACACATGATTCAATCCATCTTCATTTCAACTCATGCACTACCATCTCATCTCTCTTAGTCTCATCGTGCTCCATTGTCGTCTCAGTCTCATCAATTGGTCATTGTGGTCATGCAGGCAGCTCATGGTTGTGCAAGCAGCATGGTGCTCCCTCCCATCGGTCATTGTGCAACTCTCTCGCTATACTCCCTCACGTCGTGCTTTGTTGTTGTCTCAGCATTACACAGTTGCTCTCAATCTTGTCTCACTCCTCTCTTGTCGTCATCTCCTCTTTTGTCGTGCTCTTCTCTCAGTCCTAGTCTTTTCTCTCACTCTCCCTTGCATATGGGGTAAGTAGTGTTTTTTGATAATCGTCAAATCAATTATTTTCCTTTTTTTACATTTTTAAAAAAAATTAATAACCTCACGGGGTCCCCGCCCCCACCCCACCCCACCCTACCCCATTGCCATTCCTACAAATAAGCATTGATTGTTAGTCTAATTAACATAATATTTAACAAATTGTTTTGCATGAATTGTAAAGTTTGAGAGAGTTATTTATTAAGTTTTAAAGTTTAGGAAAGATAAAGTGTACATTAGACAAAGTTTTATATATGGAAATAAAGTGCATTTTTGCCTAAAATGAATAATATATCTAAATGGTATTAAAATTTGTCACAATATCTAAATGGTATTAAAACATATTAAGTGTTTAAAAAAAAAATAAATAAATGCTCTTAATGGTTTGAATTCTGAATAAATCATATTGAAACATTTATTAAGTGCAAACAAATAAAGCTTTAGTAGCTTTCATGGTCTTCTTTTCACTCTTGGTGGCATTCTTTTTTTAAGATCAATTAAGAGGTTTAAATCCGAATATATATCTGATTCATAACATATTGTCTCCAAATATGAACACTAAATAATTAATACTTTATTTTTTAACATTTGAACGCATATATAAATAGCTCATCAGTAAAAATAAAATTTAAATAATTTAGTAACTAAACATATTTTATGAAAAATTGATAAATTCAAAATTTAAAAATAGAATTGTATATTTGATGAAAAATATTCTAGACATTCACCAATGGAAATTTGAAATAGCACTAAGGAAACATAGATCAAGCCAGGAAGAGAAAAAGGAGAGACAAAGGGAGAGATAGAGAGAGAGAGAGAGAAAGAGAGAAACAAGCTTAAACTCGTAAAAATGGAAACTAAAATAGACCTTCTCTTTTTATATTGCTTCCTTGCCTTGTATATATAATCAATAGGATTCAAAACAAGTTTGTTTGTATAGATCTAGTACTATTAATTTGATTCGGACCTGCGAGTTAATCTGAGATCACCCATAAATAGATAGTTTTTGTTCAAAAAATATACCCGTTTAAAAATGGGTCTAAACAGGCTAAGTCTGTAGGGCTCACAAGCCAGCCCTTTTTTAAAAATTTTTTTATTTTTTTAAAAAATATATTATTTAGTATAAATAATCTCACTTTATCACATTTTTATATTTTATAACTTTATATTCAATAAATATAGCAAACTTGGATATGAAAACTTTTGTAATTTTTTAAAAAATAATATAGAATTTTCAAATTTAAATATAATATAGTTAATTTTAAAAGAAAATATCAAAAATTAAAGTTATTAGTTATTTAAAAATATTAAAGAAATAATGTTTTATATATATAAATTGTATTTTAATAAAAAATATTGAATTTTTTTACTAATTTTTTTGAAATTATATTAGTTAAATATAAAAATTATCAAAAAAGTGACTCATGAACCAAGACGGACGGTCTTAGTTTTAATAAAAAAAGGCCCGAAAACCTAAATAAATCAGCTTGTTTAAGCATGTTTAACCTTTAGACTTTAGTCTATCACAGATCAATCGGTCAGTTAGTGTGACAATACTATTAATAAATCTAAGAGTGATACTCTAGTTTCGTTATGAAAAACAACTTGACAAAATTATATATACGTCCCTTGATTGTTCACTGTTTGACAAGACATATATAGATTCATGACGATCAGTTTAATCGATAGAAAGTGAAATAATATTTAAAAGAAAGAAAAAAAAGATGTAGGCAAATTTTTATTATAGAGCAAACCCAGATTACGGTAAAGGAAATAAATTTTTTGAAAAAAAAGCAGGAAGGGAAATTTTTATGGACTAAAGAGCAGCATTATAAGAAGGGGGTATAATGTGGAAGACGCTAAAGAAGCTCTGCAGAAAATTAAAAGATGGAGAGAAATCCAAAAATTAAAATGGATAATACTCTTTCAAGTTTTTGGGATTTTTTTTTATAAAATTTAACTAAATAAGATGTATTTAAAAAAATTTCAATTCAGGCCTTTTTGAAATTGTGTTGCAAAATATCAATATAGTTTACTTTTTCCTTGTACAAATAGAATATACATTTTAAATTAATTAGCAATAATTCTTGTTGGACAAATATAAATAAATTCCATTAAAGGAAATCAGCCTGAAATACATGAGATAATACAGGACCTAAGATAAAACAATTACGATACAGACCTAAACTCATGGGATAACAAATACATAAAATTAGAGCAACACACCCTAAATTAGTACCTAGGTCTTAATAAAAGCAACACACCCCTAGACCAAGTGGATTAAAGCTAAAAAACCATAACCCAACAAGCGGATCAAGGTGAGCTGTTAAGCCCAACAAGTTTTTTTAAAAAAAAATTTGAAATTGGCCCAGGCCCAACTCGTTTAGCTCCTCCACGCCTATTGTTGATGTTGCCAATCCTCTCACAAGGCATAAACATGGGAGAGTCAGCACCAATGAAAAAGCCAAAGGAAGGATGCAAGCCTCTTGCAAAGCCGAAGAATGCAGACATTTCAGGACTTTCAACCTGAAGTCACTGTAGAAGGATCCCCTGCCATTTCTGTCTCTGATGTCGCTCGAGTGGCCCACATTTTGGTTTATGCAAGCCAAGGATGAATTGACAGCATCGGGTAGGAGAAAACAAAAGCGACCGAACATTTTTTTTTTACAAAAACAAAATATAGATCTACATTTGTAGATGGAGATGGTGGGCCAAAACATCAAATACCTCCTCGCCTGCTGGAGCTTCAAACCCAAAAACCTACAAAAGTAGCTGTCGAACGTCATTAGGAAGAAAGGGCGGGCATCGAGGAAGCTACAATGGCAGGGAGGAGAAGGAGAGCAATGGTGGTGCGTGTAACATACCATATTTTCTTGCATTTAAGCTATATTTTTCTTTGTTTAAATTCGAAATGGTGTTAGAAATTGGGAAATTTATGTTTTTGGATAATTAGAATGAAGTGACAAAGAAGAGGCGTGAGAAATTAGGATACTTGAGTTAATAATAAAGGAAAAAGAGAGTTTTGGTGGCATATGTCGACTAATTGAGAGGAACAGTCGACTGATCACATTCAAAATTAGACCAGGTTGCTCACATCTGCAATCGGTCGACTAATGAGGAATGATCAGTCAACTAATTCTTCTCTGTCAAGCTAATATTTCAAGTCCAGATGAAATCAGTCGACTAATCTATATGAATCAATCGACTGATGGGATCAGTCGACTATCGGGAGGAAATCAGTCGACTGATTATATGCTGAGGTGCAAAAATAGGTCGGTTTAACTGAAATTCAATGAGGAAAAATTTACTTAGTTACCCCTAGTATGCTAGTGAGACTTAGAAATGAGATATTATGGTTAAAAAGGGAATTTCCAACCCAATAGAGCCCTTGAGACTCTTTTAGAAGAGATAAGAAAGAAAAATGAGCTAATTCTGAAAATTTAGCCAAGAGAGAGAGAAAAAAAATGTGAAGAGAAAGAAAAAGGAAGGAGAAGAAGTTTTAATAAGATTCTTGGGCAAAAGAATCATCATAGGTAAGCTTCTAGCTTATTTCCTTTAATTTAACTTAATTCTAGAGCTTGAAAAGTGATAGAAAGGAGATTTTCAGGATAAAGGGAAGGGAAAGAAGGAAGAAGCTAGAAGATAATACTTCTATTTCAATTCTAAGGGAATCAAGGTAGCTAGTTCTCATAAAAACTATATGTGTTAGATATTTATTGTGTTATATTAGCTCTTAATGCATGATTGTTGTTTTTAGAGTCTTCATGAATACATAGATCACATCTTTCTCATGAAAAGGATATCACATGTCTTCATGGGATGATAGAATAAGAAATCCTCATGGGATGCCCAGAAATTCCTCATAGGATGTAAAAGTCCTTATGGGATGAAAGAACCAGAGAATTCGCTGTGAGATGATAGAAATTTCTCATGAGATATGAATTTCTTTAAATTGGAAAGAGTCAAGTATAGTATATCATGTTAAGTATGACTCATTCTGCATATGTATTTATATGATATTATCTCATTTTTAGAAGTGGTTTATATTATTAGAATAAATTTTATGACTGAAATGGTGGGAATATATTACAATATGCTAGCTACTGGGATTTTACATCTCACCTTGTTTTATGATAAATTACCATTTCAGAAGCTGAAGCAGAAAAAGAGGGGAAAGAAAAGAAATAAATATATGTTGTAACTAGACATCTTACTTTCTTAAGTAGAAATATGGAAAAATGGTCATGTAATGTATGGGATATCATGTTTTGTAGATTGAGGTCATACCATATATTTGTAATTAAACTTTTGATATTCTAGTAGAATCTACAAATGAAGGTTTAAGTGTGGTTGTGGATTTTATGTAGATTTCAGTAAATGAATCTACCATACTTGGAGTTGCTCTTACTGAAAATTTAAGTCTATAGCACACCAGTCGACTGATCAGTATACATCAGTCGATTGATACTTCTCGGTTTCAACTTCAATTAAATCCTTAATCAATCAGTCAACTAATAGTCAAGAATCGGTCGACTAATTGCTTAATGCCAAATTTGAAATTTTGTATTTTCAGTTATATTAAAAGCCAATTATTTCGAAAACTCAGACATTTATAAACATATTATTTCAAAATTTATCACTTCACCCAACAGATTTATATATAGTGTAGACATTACAGTGCGGGGGGAGAAGGAGAACGTCGACAGAGCGATGGCCATTAATCTGCAGCTTCCAACTCCTCTTTGCTCCTCTGTCCATGTCTCAGGAGCACTAGAGAAAAATCAGCATCGGGAGGAAGGGATGAAGTAGGGGGCAAGTGTTTTCTGCAAATGGAACTAGATCTCTGCTTCAACTTCCATAGGGCCAACACTGATGCACCACCATCAAGATCCAACAACAAGCAATGCAAAAACAAAAGGAAAAAAAAACTCCCACAAGGGAGGGGAAAACATCTACAAGAAAGAAGAAAAAAACTCCCATACGGAGAGAGGAAAAAAACAAAAGGAAAGAAGGAGGTGAGGACTGCCTGAAATAGCCCTTACCTGTAATATCCCAAGAATTTTTATGAATATTTAAAGTCTGATTTGAAGTTTAGTGAAAAATTTAATTATGTGGAAAATTTTCTTTTTGAATTAGTGAAGAAAATGTGGAAATAGAAATTTTTATTTTTAATTTAGGAAATTTTTACAAATTCTCAAGGACTAAAGTGAAAAGAAAAGAAAGTATATAGGACTTTTGAGAAATGACCAAGTAGGAACCCGAGAAGAAGAATAGAGCTTATGGGAATGAATTATGAGTCCGGTACCGAAAAGATGATGGATTCGAGGTTAAAGTGGAGTTTGAGATATTGAGAGGGACTAAAGTGAATAAGAAAATTTGTGGGGCACCGAGGATTTAGAAACACCTGAGGTGAGATTTTATGAATTTGCTTTTGCTAGTCTTGACTGAGGGTCAATTGCAGAGCAAGTGATAATTTCACCCCGGGCGAGTATATAGGTGGCCTCACCTATTTTTTTATTCATTTTTCTCCTTTCCTCTCTCTCTTCACTTTCTCTCCTCTCCTTCTCTCTTTCTTCTCTCTAATTTCTCTCTCTACTCTCCAACTCTACAACCGGGCTTTGAAGGGCGGATCTCGGGCTACGGGGCGAGCCTCTAGGAGCCAAGCAACGTAGGGAAAGCAAGGAATCGAGGTAGAAATTTCTATTTATTAAGCTTTTCCCTATTTTCTAGTTTTAAGAGTGTTTGAGGAAAAATCGAGATTCCGGCTTCGTTTCTCGATTAAAATTGGTGATTTTGGTGTCTAAATGCTCCTTAGACATTAAGGGTGAGATCCTATGGAAGAAATCATGAAAAACGGTAAAGATTTGGCCAGATTCGGGCCAAAACCGAGAGAAAGTCGGGAAGGGTCGCGATCGTGGCGCCCAGGCGCCATGTGTGGCGCCCAGGCGCCATGTGTGGCGCCTAGGCGCCAAGGACATGTGGGGAAGAGAAAGGCATGGCGCCCAGGTGCCACGTGGGGCGCCTAGGCGCCGGGCATGGGTGGCGCCCAGGCGCCAGGTGTGTCGGAAAACCTTAGCTCATTTTCAATCGGCCATAACTTCTTCATCCGGACTCCATTTTGGGCAAACTTTATATCGTTGGAAAGCTCTTTGAGTCTAGTTTCCAATGGTATAAGTTTCATTTAGATATTCATTACCAATTAGGAGTTATGACTTAAGATGTGAGTAAAGGTCGAGAGTAGTGGTAGAAAATTTCTCTATTTCGTAACCCTAATGGTTTTTGTCTGGTTACAATAGGAATGGTCAAGGTGCAAAGTGGGAGTGCCGAGAGCGTGAAATCCAGGTGAGTGGGTTAATACTTGCTATGATTAAATATCTGTTATTGACTTTTTGCATCATAGTGGAAATATGTTGTATATCCAAGTTTGAAGAGGATGATGTGGAACGATGAGGCATAAACAATTGTGGAACGTGTCTGGTAATGTAGATAATTATATTTTCTTATTTTCCCATGAATGGAGGTTATATAATGGATTGTGAATGGCATGTGAACTGAGTTGAATAATTGTTCTATATTATGGGTTATGTTGTATACATGCTATGTTGCTGGAACCACATTTATTATGTTGTGGCTTGAATTGTAAATGACTGAGTTGTGTATGTGGCTCAAGATTATGATTGAGGATGTTTTTATATATGATTGTGATTGTGATTGTGTTTGACTGGAAAGGAAAGGCATGGTGGTGCACCCCATGGAGAAATTTATGTGAAGTTATAAGGGTGGAGATTATAAATGGAGCGATAAGGGTGGATGCGGCAGGGGCCGCGGGCAACGATCCAGAGGTATTCTGGACGACCCGGTTGGTACGGGAAATTTGTGTGAAATTGATTTTACCGATTGTTGTTGTGAACTTTTGAATTATGTTGAAATATATTTGATTTATTTGGATATTGTCGTGAAGTACTACGAATAATATCATATCATATGATGATCGATTTACGTATGATTGCTGCATGTTATCATTATGATGTATGATATTTTTTTGTCATAATGTTGTGTTATCTACTCACTGGGCACGTGGTTTGCTCATACCCCTCTTATTGATATTTTTTTTCAGAGTTGACAGCTGAAGGTAAATATCGGAACAAGGAATTATGGATCCTTAGTCCATGATTACCTTTTCATTTGTTCAGGATAAAGGTATAATAGTTAAGTTTTATTCTAAGTTGTATAAATCTAGAAATCTCTGTAATCGGGTAGGTTCATTCACTGATGTAATGTGAGTAATTGTAGTATGTATAAAGAACTCGTTTTGGTTGCATGAAAAAGAATTGTATGATTTTTAAGAGAAAGATAGGCTTACGGAGGTGAAATGAAATTCACTTTCCGTGCCGGTCACGTGCTCAAATTTTGGGACGTGACATTACCACTGGTGATGCATAGGACAGGAAACCCTAGTAGAGCAAAAGGTTGAAGAGAGAAAAGGGGATCTTTCGACCCGAGTCTTTCTTTTTATTTTATTTTTTATTTTGGGCAAAGAAGTCAGAATTTGACTCTTTTCTACTTTAGATATATCTGGGCCTTTTTTTTAGACCAAAGCTATTGGATCACACGGATTTTTCACCCAAGCTATCAAAACAAGCCCATCACAGTGGTTTAACCCACTATGGTGATTAAGTTAATATTTTGTTTGTCCAAAAACCTAAAGTTAATATTTTGCCAACTTGTACAATTTTTAAGTTAAATAACCTATCTTAATCTACCCACAAATTATACAGACTAACTCGCAACCTATTATCTATACAGATTAATTTTTTTTGTTAATCAAATAGACTAAGATGCCATTTGTTTTTTGTTTTTAAATTAAAATGTCTGAACCTAAATATATATTTGATTATTAAAATATTATCTTTAAATCTAATTATTAAATTTTTAAGATTTTTTTTAACATCTGAAAATTTTATAAAAAATTTATATTCAAATGATTTTTAAATAGTTAATGACTAAACATTTTTGTTAATTATTATATTTAATATTATATGGTATTATTATAAAATTTGTAGTTAATGTTTTTATTTTTTTTTATAATTTAAAATCATTTTATACAAACAATAATATAATTTACATTTGATATATTATATAAAAAAATTCACCTTTGTATATTAATAGCAAAATTTGATCTAGATGGTTGAAGCATTTTTTCGTATTAGGTGTGATGCTGGTTTGAATTTTTTCATGTGTACTTTTTGATATTCAAATAAAGTAATTAACGTTCAACGGGATTTCAAATAATAATTTTTAGACCTGTCCCAAGGTCTAATTTATTAAAATCTATTTAATCTTATTAAAATTCTAATAAAAAAATTTATTAGTTTAAAATCTAATCGAATCAAATTTAGATCTCCATCCAATGCAAACAAATGTCCCCTAACTCATTTAATTTCTCAGTGATTATATATATATATATATATATGATGGGATAAAAATTTAAACTTATAACACTGGTCAAGTTATCTACAATCCTTATTGCTATACCACCGTGAGTTTAATTTCTTAGTGATTTGAATTGTATATACGTTGACTTCTTTATAAACGATTTAGAAAAATCTCGCTTGCTGTCCTGAACTTGACTTGAAATAGGAGTATGTTTAGAAATTTATTGGGTAAATTTAGATTCGAACAGAATTGATTTTCAAAATTAATTTTGAGTATAATTGATTTTGTATAAATGTGATTTATATTTCTAAAACTGTTATCAAAAAAATAATTTTGAAAAATAAATTTCGTTTGGATATTGATTGACAAAAGTATTTTTAAATGTGTAATTATCAGAAAGGGTATGAATATTGTATTATTTTATTTCATTTATCCTTATTAAATTTCTCATATCAAATTAAATACAAAAAAATAATTAAAAAATAGATGTCATAAAATATTTTTTTAATTTAAACTGTATAATTACAACAATAATTAAAATATTTGAAATTCTTAAATGGATTAATAAGTATAATAATAATAATTAAATAATATAAATAAATTAAGTTATCTATTTATAATATATATAAAGTAAGTAGATCTCTCAGTTTCAAATCTATTTAAATTCGAAATATATTAAGTTACCTATTTAACTTCCTCGATCACTATCTCAGATCTCTTTCTCGACCTATTTCACTCTGTTTCACGCTGCTTTTTGTTTCAAAAAACAGAGGAAGAGTCGAGGCTTCCGTGGATAGAAACCGAAGTGCTTCTTCTTCTTGTTCCTCCATCTCTCTCCCATGGTCTCTATCTCCCACACAGGAAATCATGCGAAGAAAAATGGGAAGAGAACAAGAGGGTATCACGGGAAAAATACATCAACGCACTTTGGCTTCATTGCAAAAGCTATATGTTTTCATTTCTGAGAAAAATCGATTTTGAAGCAACAATCGATTCTAGAAATTGTGTAAATGCCGAACCAAGCATCATTGACTTTGCTAAAAAATCGATTTTGAGGGTATAAATGTGTGATTACTCTCCGCAAATACAAAACCAAACAAGTACTAGATCAATTTGAACAAGGCCCTAATAATTTATATACATTAATTTTGTTTGTTGATAATGTAATTCTAAATATTAAGTTAAGCCAAACCTATATAATAATTATAGTCAAAATTACATAAATTTTTTATATTAATCTTAACTAAAAATTAATAATTTATTATAATCTAAAATTTATAAAATATTTTATTATACTTTAATTTTATATATTAATTTTATAATTACACTTACTTGAAAGAGGTGAAATGTATTTTAGAGTAAATCATACCAACATTTCATTAGATTTAATTTAGTAATGATGCCTTGTAGGTAAGTTCCTTATGTTGTACAACATTTTTTTTTGGTCGAAAGTTGGACAGTGTTTTGAACGGTTGTATATCATTCTTCAAGTTTCATTGGGCTTAGAAAGTGATAGGAAAGCGAAAGCTTAGGATCTCGAAGGTGAGGTTTTTAAGGAGTTTTCTATTTTTGAGTCATTAGTCGACTAATAAGATCTTATTAGTCAACTAATTAATTCTTATCGGCCGGGTTGATGGAATTTGATGTTCAAAGTTGATTAGTTGACTAATTATCCATGTCAATGAGCTCTTAATGGACTAATAGATTTCAATTAGTTGATTATTGGGTCATGGACATGAAAATTAGCATTGTTTTCATGACCAAACCAGACTAGCCGGTTCGACCAGTTAGATCAAGAACGGGTTCTATGTCCAATCCGATCGACCCTTAAAAATCGATTAACCTTTGAACCAGTCAAAAATCAGTTGAACCGACTTTGAACCAGCCAAACCGGCTAGTTCAATAGTCTGACCGGTTCTTAATTTTTTTTTGGTCACTTTACTTTTTTTTGTCACTTTAGTCACTTTCCTTTTCTTATTTTATTATTAGGTGTTAAAGAAATTGAAGACCAACTAATTATAGACTCAATTGATAAAGTAATGACTGATAGATAATAATTTTTTTGGTTAGTTAGTTTATTTTTGTTGTTACTTGTAAATATTTATTTGAATATATTTTCTTGTCAAAACACTTTTTGTGTAATTGAATATTAAATATTATTTTTAATTAATTTTACATTTTCATATATGTGAATTATGATATATTGATATGTAATTATATAGATATTTCATTATTTTTATGTATATATTTTATTTTTTTTAATTATTACCAGTTCGACCATAGTCTAACTATTGAACTTTAAACCGATATTCTCTCCGGTTCAATAATCGATCCAGTTATGAAATCTTTGAAAATTAGCATTATTTTAGGGACTGTGGCTGTTTTTTTGGTGTGGAAAGTCTAAACTACCCTTGGATCAGCCTTCAAAATGTTCATGAGGCTTTGGTAGGCAAAAGAGTCACTTTACCACCCTTGATAGATATTAAACCTTCATTTTCCTCCTCCCTCATTCAACTGCCAAACACACACCCTCTGCATGCACCTCATCCTTCTGTTCTCCTCCCTAGCTAGCTAGCTGAAGTGAGAGTGAGATGAGAATTCTTGCCCTTTTCTTTGCCAAAAAACATTTCCTCTAGTCACCCTTCTTCAGAGAACGCTCCTCGATCACTTGTAAGTTGATTTCTCTCTATTTGTGGAGATTTCTCCCTTTCTTTCTTTCTAGACACTTGCCCATTAAAATTTCCTTGTAATGTAGCTTTGGTAATCCAAGCTTGGAGTATTTGGAAGCTTACTCGCACCTCAAGAGACGACCAATATTCCATAAGGTAAAACCCTAACCTATGGTGTGGTTGATTCTTTTGGAAAAGACTAAAACTAGCGTTCAAGGTTGGTACCAGAGACCTAGATTTTGAAATTCATAGTGTTGTTAATGGTCATATGAATTAAACCTTGGTATTTGTCATGTGATATAGGCAATCTTGATTCTTGAAAGTGATTTTAGCAGTTGATATTGGTGAGGCATTGTTGTGTGAGGTTTGTGACCGTATTGTATGTGAGTAAATGATAATTGCTATGGCATGATTTTATCTTAATTTCTCTCAATTCCACTCTTTATTCTTATATCTCCTTAAGCATGGATTATATATCTTGATGATTTCAAATGTTCATTTCTTGGTTCTTGAGTCAAATTATTTAAGATTCTCCTTACTTTAAACTATGTTTGCAAAGTGCAAACTTAAGTTTTTTTAAAAAAAAAAAAAAATTCATGGGACAAGTATGTTCTTGTGTTGGAAATTTTGTGATTTGTAACTCTTATGGCTGAAGACGATATTTTCCAGGCTGTGCACCGGAGGGGATGAAACCCAGGTTTTGCTCCAAGTAGAGATGTGGCTCCAGGCTGTGCATCGGAGAGATTGAAGCCCTAGGTTGTGCGCCAAGGTGGACGCAAATGTTGGCTGAGTGCCAGAGTGGTTGAGGCTTGAGGCTTACTTTATGGGCTGTGTACCCAAGTATTGCATGATCATTCTTTTAAACCCATTATTTGTATTTTTAGCTACTTCTTACATACCACCTTTATGAAAATTTTTATAATTACATAAGCTAACTTCCATCCTAGTTATTCTCAATTTCAATTCAATAGAAATATTTTGACAAAATTTTTATATCTGAATTAGGACTAATAAATTGTGCAAATATATGTCAAACATGAATAATTTGTTGAGAGGAGATATATTGAAAATGAAGACAACCACATAATGATACAAAATTCAAAAATTGTGTGACATTACAGAAAACAGGTTTCAGTTCTATCCTAACACGTATCAGAAGATAAGATCAATGGTTATATATAGTTCACACAACAACTTTAAAATGACAAGCGATGCCACTTAAGAAAAAAAAAATGAGAAGTGATAATTTAATTTGCAATAATCAATCGTTTTATCCAAATTAAATAAATATGTTACTTAATCCCGTGCGTATTTTTTTATTTTCATTTTTTGGTGTGGGGACATTCTTATATATTAATTTTTGTGGTGAAACAATATTTATGGTGCATGAATGTTATTTTTGCATATAATTCTACAAAGCAATACTCCATGTTATAAGGTAGCAGCATCCCTCGCAGTCAAGCCCCATCCGCATTCAATTGGGCCTTATGATTGGAGTGGCCCAGCTTAACATCCTTGCTTCCCGATGTTACTCAAAATTGGAGGGATCTCAGATTGCATAGTTTACTAAGTTAAATTAATATGAAGCAACATATCCTCAATTCCACATGTATCAACTCTATAAAAGATCTGTTACCAAAACCTAATAAAAAGTTGTGAAATATTTTGATCTAAATCTTAACATTTTACCATCTTATGATTTCAAATAATATGAATGATTACAATCTTATGTAAGATCTAAATCTGTTAAATTTTCAGTAAATTTTCGATTTAAATTTTAAAATTTTACAATTTTACGATTTTATAGATTCTCTAACATTTTAGATTTTTATCATTTTTTTATTTGTTGATATGTTTGTAATCTATTAGGTTAAATTAGATAAAAAAAATCATTAAACTAACTTAAATCTCTACTAATATCACACAATCACAGTTTTACTACTTATAATTTGTTTAATTTTTAATTTAGTTTAATAAATATTGACAATGAGATATTATAATATTGTAAGTTTTGAAGAAAAAAGTGTCTATTTTGTGAGAAAAAGAGAGATTTATAAATACAATAGAAAGTGGAGGTTACTCTCGATTTTTTTCTTTATTAATTAAGTGTTTTCAAATTTTATATAATAATACTTTTTGTTATTGCTGCAAAGTATCTTTACTATTATCAAATTTTAGGCCTTATTTACTAAAATTGTATATTAATTGATTATTTTTAATATATTATTATGCTCATTTGTAGTTTATATATATATATATAAAGATATATTTTAATTATTATATTTTTTAAAAGATAAAATCTTTTGATTATCGATTCAATTTATTTTATTCCTTAACTGATCTTAAGTAAGATTTAAATCTTAATAATCTTGGTTCTTATTTTCTATTCAATCCTGTGTTTAAAAACAAAAAAAAAAACTTAAGAGGAACCGAAATACATTAGGAAAAAAATTGAAGATAGAAGTGATAATATGGAGGGGCCGGAGAGAAAAGTACTGAAGGTGAGTCACGTGTTGACGGAAAGCGAGAAAAAACACTTTATCTTTCATCTGACCTTCCTATCTCTTTCTTCCATTCGTGGCCTTACGTTCAGGTGCAACAAAGTCATGTTCATTCACTTTACCTCCAGTTTAATTGACGCTTCTGGTTGTAATCATCATGTAATTATTATGCACATATATGGCATGCTCAAGTAGCAGTCAATTCACGTCCCATTCTTGTCTTTGTATTGGGAAGCCCCTAACATGCCTCCTGTATTCCTCAATCGCCAGTGTTTCTCACTAATTTCCAGTAATGATTTTAATTAAGCACCATAAACTGCTACTATATATAACATTCTTATTAGTGACACAATAATGTGATTTCCTGTTATAATATTCCTGCCGTGTTTGTGGGCTCTCACCTTACACAAGCATTCACATAATTATGAGCCTCCATCCATGACAACGCCATGTGCCCTACCTACCTTCGTTTCTCCATTATATTCTAACATCAACTAATTAAGTAATCTTTTATTAAGAAAAACGCTTTGCTAACAATTTCAAAAGTTACATATCCATTTCTTTTCTTATCTTTCTCTAGTTAGTACTATATATATGTGTGTGCGCTTTCTTTCTGTTGAGGGATGTAGGCATCCACTGAATCGACGCAATATATATAATACCCAAACACTGAACAACGCAAAAGGAGAGGAAAGGAAGAAACACTGTTCAACAAGGTTTGGTGTTAAGCAATCCATTAAATAAATGCCTCTTTTTTTTTTCTCTCTCTTTAAAGTGATGATTGTAGCGTTTACCATTTCTTTCCCACACACTTGTTGTTCAGTGCACAAGCTAAAGTGGGTGTGCGTGGTGATTGATGAGTAGAGATTCCAATTAAAAACTCAATTTTTTAGTTATTAAGGAACCTAGCAACATGCCCTTCTGGGGTCATATATCTATCATCACATGCATGTATTTCAATTTTCATTATCACTCATCTCACTTTCTTCCAAATTCAAACCCTTCATTCCCAAGTCAGCCTTTTTATATTACATAGCTCTTTCTATCAAGTTTCTTGAGCTCAACTAATCTATTGAAAGCACATCAGTGTAATTAACCGAATTTCTAGGTTGATTTCTTGTTTGCTAATATTGACAATCACATCCACCTCAAGGTAATAAAATATTAAGAAAAAAAACTTAGGTGCAGTAGTTTTTTACAATTTTATTATCAAATTTTTAATTAAAACACAATAAGTGGATAATTTTTAAAAATAACTATATATTTTTTACTGCTAGACATTTGTATGATTGGTTCTTTTATAAAATTTTGTATGCATGTTCTATTTTTAATACATAATTTAATAATAAAGATACAAGTTTAACCCTAAAATATCTTCTCGAGCAAGGAATTAATCTCAAACAAGATCAACTATTGTCTATGAAATTGCGTTCGCCTATTGGCTGTTCGTCATAATTGATCACCTCTCATCATTGCTCAGTGAAACTACGACAAGTGAGAGGAAAAAGAAATAAGAAAAATCTTCACGGATCGTCTCTTTAGTCTTTTTAGTCATGATTTTAAGATATTTAACTATAATTTTAACTGTAACTTTTTTACAATACTTTTAGCCACAGTTATAACGGTAGCTAAATATACTTTCAGCCACAATTATAACCGTGATTTTTTACAATATTTTTTGTCATAGTTACATTTGGCTACTATTATAATCGTAACTTTTTATAATACTTTTAGTTATGATTATAATTATAGCTAAATATATTAAAATCGTACCTAAAAAAATGCAAGACAATCCAAATTCAACCTTCCATGCATCCTCCATTTTAGTGAAAGTGGTCCTAATTAATTTTCCTTTGGTTTAGCTAACACGTACGGTAGATAAGGAGATTAGTTGTCTTTCACATTGTCGGTGATAATGGACACGTCATAGTTTGGCATATATATTAAGTATTAACAACAAATGAAAAGTGGGGTTCTAATAATGTACGACACAAAGAAGCTGTGCAAATAATGCAGCGGGCAAAAAGGACATTAAAGAAAAGAAGAAAGAAGAAAGGCTTTATTCCCCACTAATGAATTAAAGAGAACTTTCCGAAAGAACATGAAAAAGGAATCCATTCTATTAGGCAAGAAGGTCCTTTTGGCTCAAATCAGAAAAGAAGAATTCAATGAAGATTTAGGAATACATACTCCCTTGTTTTGAAAGAAAATAATCAAACACTCAATGGATCCAACAGAAGATAATTTACGTATGAAAGCGACATAATTACCTTTAGCCTGTGCTGTATATTGAGTGCTCGAACTGATTGAAAGTTCTCATCAACTTTTAAATTAATTTTGATATCTGTGCTTTTTCCTTTTTTTGTGTGTGTTCATTGCCTTTTTGGTACGTGTAATTAAAATTTAAGCATATTGGCGGCTAGTGTGTGTTTTTTTCTTATTTAAATATATAATAAAAGGTACTGTGATTTAGTTTTATTTTTAAAAATAAATTAAAAAATTAGCCACTAATATATATATATATATATATGATTTTAGAATTTTTTTTTAGTTCTTCATTTTAAAACTATATATATTAGATTAGACAAAACAACATATTGTATAAGATCAAAAAAAAAGTTAAAATGCGTGTGGAGAATGAAAATTAAATAACTTCACATTGTTTTTTAAAGTATAAAAATTACTACAATTTAATCTTATATTTTAAAAAAGAAATTAAAAACTAACATGTACTTTATAATATATTCAAATCACTAATTGACATAAAATAAAATAATAATAGTATAAAATAGATGTAAAAGAATAAGAAGTTAAACAATTTTTTAATTATTTAATCATTTGTAAAATTTAAAATTTTTATGATTTAATTTTAAATTAATAAATTATTTAAAATAAAAAAAACTCACGTATACTTTAATACATTCAATTCAAGTTACTGATATATAATAAATTCTAATATATTAAAAAATTAGGGGGAAAAACAGAATATGAATCTGAATTATTGCATAACTGCACGTTTAAAATTGATGAAACAATTATTGAAGGATAATAAAATTAAATATCAGCTGTCCTTGCAGCCACTCCATGTTACTTCAATACATAAAAATAAAAAACAACGGCCGTCGCCGCACCGCCCTACGATCATGCACTTGCTATCACTGTCATAGTGGCGCCACTGTCCAACGGTCATCATCTTCGCCGCAACGGCTCAATTAATTTTTCGCAGGGTTAACTTCTACCACCGCCACAGTTCAAGAGTTCTTCTTGCTGCGACCTCCTAGCTACTCTTCTTGCAAGTTTGAGGCCGAAATCCGTATCTCTCATTTTCCAAGTCATACTCCACATAGAAATTTTGCTGCTGATAGTTTCCCAAAATTACCGCCGGCCCACCAGCCATCGCCGGACCGGCCCCACTGTCAGAGAGAATGGTCAAGCACGCGACCCCCGATTTGCCCACGAAGGAAAAATAGTTCTCCAAAGGCAATGTCATCTTGGAACCGCCTTTGAATCGGATAGTGAATTCCGGGAAAGAAACCGGCTTCTGAGCTGAAATATCGAAACAGGGGCTCAAACCAGATTGGGCTTCCACATTCTTGACTCTGGTATAATTAGCCATCTGTCTCTCGAATTCTTGAGCCACCGCAGCGAAAATGGGCTTCTCCATGAACGTGAAGGTGGATCCAGAGTCCACTATGGAGCCCCCGTTACCCTCTGAATCAGGCTCAAAAAGCTTCGACGGAATCTTGACTCGCTTGCCGCCGATGATGATTTTTCGAATGGTTAAGTAATAGTACTGGAGGAATGCAGAGTTATTCGCAGCTGAATATTTCTGAAACGGCGTGTAGCTAAGGCCATCGGTTTTGGTGTCGCCAGAGGAGCCACTCTGCAAAACGAGGTCACTGCTTTCGGAGGAGTCGTCAAACCGGTGAGACATTAAGCAGTAAGAGAATCTCTTAAGACCCATCTGCGAGGGTAGCGACTCAGAGCCGCGACCGAACCCGGCTATCCCGGCGGGTTGCCGGATCGACATGATGGAGCATCCGACGAGAAAATCGGCTATGCTTTTCCCAGGAAGGTCCAGAGTTTCAGAGAGTAACAATCCGGCAGTTGAGCCCAGACCATACTGAACTATATAAGCAGGGCAAATCTGCGAGCAATTCTGGACACCGGGTTTGCAGTCTTGGCATCGAGATTGAGAATCGGGACCGAAAATCCATCCACATTTTGGGTTTCTGCAGCCTACGAACTTGGCAGAGGACGAATCCTTGGGGATGAACCTGGGGATCTTGGTGATGTCGATGTTTGGGAAGGAGCATTTGGAACAGAGGTAGCGAGATGAACAGGGGAACCAGACGAGGCTGCTTCCGGTGTCCAAAACGAAAGAGAAGGTTTGAGGGGGCGTTCCGAAATTGAGATCGACGGAGTATCCTCCATAGCTCTTGGGGGTTTGAGGTGTTTTGACGAGGGAGGAATTGGAATTGGATGTTCGGTGCTTGAGGTGGTGGGCTCTTGTTAGAGAAGCAGAGGCAACCACTTTGAGAGTCTCAAAGGGATCTGCTTGTGAAGATGGGTGTTTGGCGAATAAAGGCGAGATAGGAAGAGTGATGGTGGTGGGTGAGGATGCAAGTGATGAAGTGAAGGCGATGACAGAGAAGAGAGAGAGAAGAGAGAGAAAGTGAGGAGAAGCCATTGGGAAAGGAAAGTTTGTCAGAATGGGAGGGAAGTGAAGAAGATAGAGAGATGGGAGATGAATGGTAATGGGAGGGAAGTGAAGAAGATAGAGAAATGGGAGATGAATGGTAATGGGAGGGAAGTGAAGAAGATAGAGAGATGGGAGATGAATGGTTGAGGTTTGGGGTTTGTTTGAGTATATTTGTATTTATAAAAAGCAGAGGCGTCCAATTGAGTTTCTCGGCAGTCGGCACGCAGAGAATTTAACAAAACTTACTAGCAACGGTAGTTTTGACGCGGCAATAGACGTGGAATTTACCAACCTTGGTCGTTTTAAGTAATTTCTGAGTTTTGAGGAGGTCGACTTGAGGTTGACTTCCCCAATCTTTCATCCTCCATTGAGATTAGTTACTTATTGAAGAAATAATAATAATAACACGAATTTCGAGGCAATAGAGAAGTAAGAAATTTTCTGCATCAAGTCCCGCTTTTTTTTTATTACTAGGTTAAAACTTTTAATACAGAAAAAATTATGGCTAAAAAAAATATGGCACTTTAACATAAATAATTCATGACAAGGAATCTTGATCCGATATTTGGGTGTGGGTTTTTTGTCATGAATTTTTTACCTAGACTTTTAACAACCAAAAAAATTGTTAAAAAAAGTATGATATTCTATCATAAATAATTCATGGTAAAGAACACTGATTTGATATTTGGATGCGGGTTTTTTACCATAAATTTTCTGACTAGACTTTTAGCAACAATTTTTTCTATTGCTAAAAGTTTTAATAACAAAAGATTTTGTTGTTAAAACTTTAAGCAACAACAAAAATTATTGCTTAAAAAAAATGACACTCTATCATAAATAATTCATGACAAAGAACCTGATCTAGTATTTGGATATAGATTCTTGGTCATAAATTCTCTGCCTGAATTTTTAAAAACATAAAAATTGTTGCTAAAACAAAATATAACACTGTACTATAAATAATTCATGGCAGGATTCATGATATTTTGTCGCTTTTTGTGGCCTTGTTTTTGAGCCAAGATTGAAAAGTTGTGTCGTTGCTCCAGCTTACTTGTTAATTGTGAATGCTATTTGTAATTGACACATTGCACAGGTGTGGACTGTGTAAACTTCCACGTAAGATTCGCCAATGACCTCCATAATCCACATTGGTTCTTAAAACTAAATTAATTTTCTTTAAATAATCTCACCTATTGGTGATCATTAGGGAATTAGATTGGTATATGTGCTTTTTCTCTTTCTTTTTTTAACTTATAAGAAATAATAATGTTATGGGGAGTTGAGTATATGATATGCAACATTTTTTTAATTGTATTATGGTAAAAAAAATTACATAATTGCATATAACCTTAGATTTTGTTATATTTATAATAGAAGTTCAAGTTAAGCTTATTATGGCTTTGAATAAACCCAGCTTTTCATCTACAATATTTTCTTCCCTATATGCATTCCGCGTTCCCCCACTCAATCATGAAACATCTCTCAAAGCACAACTGCAAGCTCGATAATTCTTCTAAAACATTTTAGCAACAGTCGAATTTATGTTAGCGTTATTTTATTTTATTTTATATATATATATATATATATATAGTGTTTGATAATGATAAATATGTATGTAGACTGACATATTATATATTATATATACCTACATATTTTTTGGGGTATACATATATCAATGTTATTTTTAATTAGATCTAATATAAGATCTTTTTTAATTTTATGTTCAGAGACCTATTTAATATATATTTGTTTTTACGAAACGAGTATTACGCTCTACTAGGGTTTCCTTTCTCCCAATAACGCAACCCCCAGATCTTCCAAAGGTGGAGGGCTGTCGGTGTGGCAGCCCTCCACCCACTTTTTCCTTCTTGTCGTTTGCTTTCTCTCCTCTTCTTAGTGAGAACTTTTTCACTTCTCAGTTTTTGTAGAAGCTTCCTCGTCGGTGACATCGAAGTCAAAGGTGATCTGGTGCCCAACGTTTTGTACTCAGTGGTGGCAAATTTTTTAATTTTTATATAATTTAAAATGAGTTATCTAAAATAATATCATATTTTCTTATTATAAGACTTGTTATTGTTTTATAAGATATAATAATTGGTGTACATTGTTTTGAATTTTGAATACAATAATAGAGGTTCCTATATATATATATATATATATATATATATATATATATATTAAATTTCGCAAATATAGTACTAGATGATAGAGACCTTTTCCTTCTTTTATCTAAGCTCAAGTTCAAATTTTGTTGTGTATGCACTACTTTGATTTTTCTTCAAAACTAAGCATATGTCATGTGTCATAATTCTATTGGATATGATAATTGAGTGGAAGAGGGTTGATATGACACATGAATCATCTATTGATGTGGCACTTCAATATCTACGTTAGCATTAATCGTCAGTTGACTAACGGTCAACTAACCGATAAGTTATTTTTGACATAATATGAAAGTTTATAAAGATCTTTTGCTTAGTTTTAAACTTCATGTGTTTTTTCTGTGAATAGAGCAAACATTAGGGAGAAAGTACTTTTTTTTTTCCTAAAAGAAATGATTTGGACAATTTTTCAATCTCTCATTATCTCACTCTCTTTTTCATAATTTTTCTATCTACCAAAACCAAACAAACCCTTGAAAACTTAATGTTAATATGACATAATTGGGGCCGCATGTGAAAATGTGGCACATAAAATTGCATTTAATTCGGAAGTTAGGGGTTGGGACAATAGTGTATAGGATGGGGACATACAATTAATGACAGGTAGCAAAGTAAATCGCTATTAATTGATTCAAATAACTTAATATTTATTTTTTTAGATAATATGTTTAATTTAAATTTTATAAATAAAAAAATTAATATGGGAAGAATTTTACACATGCATTTTTAATATGACTAATTTTAAAATAAATTAATTAAAGTTGAATAAATTTTTAATTACTAGTAACTAAAAAAAAAAAGCTAGCTAGTGAAGCGGGCTAATTCAATCTATGTAAATTGGCCGAGGGGATTCGGTTGTGTTGATTAACTTAGAATGAAATGATGCATTAAATTGGTTAACTTGTCAATGTAATCTAATTTAAAAATACAATTGCTTTTTTGGTTTTTTGGGACAAAGGTTCTGTACAAATATGAGTCGAACCAACGGGCCACGTGAAGAAAGCCTAACTCTCTCGTGGGTCATGACTCGTCACTCTGTAACGGCCCACTCAACTAATGCCAGCTACTTCCCCACAATCCATAATAACGGAATTCAGAATTTAAAACTTGTTTGGGGGCTAAGAGAAATTAAAATGAAGGAAATACAATCAGATTGGTCAAGTCCGCCCTTCTTCTTCCCGAGAAGCTCTGCTAGGGTTTTCAACAGAGTAGACATTAACATCGCAGCTGGTGAGGGTTGCCTTTTACCCATATTCTCCCAAATCTTCTTTTTCTTCTCGCCTTTTTTTCCTCTCCTCTATCAGATGAGAGTGTTTTCCTCTTCTTTTTTATAGAAAATTTTTCCTCTTCTTTAGAAGAAGATTTTTGAAGTTTTCGAACCGAGTTTAGGGAGGTCATTAATCTAATTTTATCCGATTGCTCTGAGAACCACTCTCTTAGAAATTAACTAATTGTGAAGCTCAGAGAAATGTTGAATAGATGATGAGAGTTTATCCTTCAAAGTGTTATAAAGAGGGCAACGTAATGGCTTACTGGACGGCGACTCTTTAGAACACATACGCATTGCTAGAAAATTAACTTTGATCCAAGGTTTTTGAATGCCTCTGTTTAGTCTTCTACTATTGTTGTATAGATTTTAGTACTGCTTTTAGTGTGTGTTGTCCTAAATCATGAATCTTTTTATTTCATAAGTTTAGACTTGAGATATAATAGTTGATTTTTAAATTCTAAAAAATTTTATATAAATCATTTTAATAAAAATAATTTTTATTTTGTCTTAAAAAAAGAAATTAAAATTAAAAAATATGGCATAATGATCCAAACAAATGTGTGAGCCCAGACCCACCAAGTGTTAGCTGGGCCAACTCGGAGGAGCCCAGAACAGTATCCGCTTTTGTCCCATGTGTAACTAAGAATTATGTCAAATGGGTCCATTGAAATTTCACATACGGGTCAGCCCCAATAAACCTTACGAAATAAATATTCATCTCACTAACGTCCCATTTGTAAATTAAACATCACCAGCATTATGTTATTCAAAATTTTATTTACATTCTTGAATGTGATATTCATAATTAAAACGGAGTTTGATGTTGAGTTAAGTTCCGACAGCCTCGTAATATTATAGGTGCAGAGTTGCACAATAAAATATGTATGTGTCTTGCAAACTGTGTGGGTTTTGTGGCTTATTTTAGAACCATTTGAAAGTTGCATTATTCCCACAAGAACGGGGGTTTACACGTGACCTGCATGATCAATAAACTGCAATATGTTCTGTCGCCTATCAATACAGATTATAGAACAGATAATATGGTTTCGGCGCGTATGACTCTGAATTAATTAAACTAATTAACTAGAAGGAAGGAACTATGGAAAGAAATATATATGATGTTGCTTGCTAACAGCCAAATCACATTATGTAGAAAAAAGTAGCGGGATCATATATATTGATTTCTAAATATGGTGTTGATTCTAAATTTATCTATGCTTCTATCATGATTAATTTTTGTGTGAGACTGTTTTTTCTTTTTAATAATGTGTACTTATTTATAATTTTTCTACGCCAACGATGAATCATAAAAGGAAAATGTTTAACCTCTTAAGTAATTTTTTTTGGCATGTAAATATAGAATTAAATAATGAGAGACATAGATAGGAAGGGACTTGGGAGTAGGTAGTAGAT
Source organism: Biancaea sappan (assembly GCA_037074585.1). NCBI lineage: Eukaryota > Viridiplantae > Streptophyta > Magnoliopsida > Fabales > Fabaceae > Biancaea > Biancaea sappan. The sequence goes on along the minus strand of CM073492.1, from coordinate 30,617,206 downwards.
ATTATATACAAAATTACGCGTTATTATTGGCTGTATATATATATATATATATATTCGCACACACTTGAATTTTGGTAAACTAAAAACTTATAATTGGCCAAACACTAAAGACGTTTGGGAGAAGGCGGGGTGTGCGTGCGTGTGTATGTATATATACATATCCGTGCATAGAAAAACAGTGAAGCTTGTTTTCATTTTGAACCTTATCTTTTTCTGTAATGTCTGAATTAGGGGAAGCCTTGGACATGGATAAGATAAGATCAGAGAGTATAATGGAAGAGAGTAAATCCAAATTCAAAAGGATTTGCGTGTTCTGCGGGAGCAGTTCAGGCAAAAAACCAACCTACCAAGATGCCGCTATTCAACTTGGGAAGGAGCTGGTAATGCATGTCCTCTATTCTGTTTTCTCTTTTTTCTTTTTCATTTATAGTTTGTGCTTTTTATTCTTTTCTGTTACACAAATGTAATTCAATGGTTAAGATTTAAGAACGCTTAATCTGACCCACAGAACTCTTCTGGGTTCTATCTCATCTGTATTCTTTTTCATTTTATGCGTCTTGCTTTGTTAGTCAACGAGTGATATTTCGGCAAATTCGCCGTCGGCCTCGGTGTAACCAGTCACTTCCTTCCTTTCATTAATTATTCTTTATGATTTATTCAATAAGTACATCTTAACGTTTTTTCCCTTACTGTTTCAACTGATCTTTTCTCTTCCGATCTGATGAAGTGGGTGATGAAGCTTCCTTCCAAAAAAGCAATTTGTCAAACGTAGACTGATGCTGGATGAGTAATTAATAACGAATAAGAGAATGGCTTAGGGTTTAAGTTTGGCATGAGAGAGAGAGAGGGAGAAACTGACAGAGATTGCTAGCTGTAACCTGCCTGTCAGTGGTGCAGTCTTCTTGCATGATCTCTATTTCGCTTTCAATATATTTTTTTTTTTCCATTAGACAAGTACTCTCTCAAATTTTTCTCTCTGCCAAAAGAAAAAAAATTGCTTTATTCGTGCAAACCCAGGTATTTAGCGCGCTCTTAGACTTCGGGCATCCAGCTCCACAAACTTTGATGACCAAAACTCCATGAATCTTTGCCTTTAGGTTTGCAGCAACGAACAATGTTCATCATCACTGTCACTGAGATTTCTTCTTTTTCTTTTTCACTTTAACAATATTTTGACTATCTTCATCCCTTTGACCGCCAGTGGGTAATTGAACAGTTCTGTACTGTTTAAAGCTTAATTATAAATGTATTATATATTTTGTGTGGTTGGTTTGTTGAGATGAAGGGGTTTACAGTGACAGTCATCACTCATCTGTTTGGTTTATCGATATGTGTAATGAAGGTGGAGAGAAGGATTGATTTGGTCTACGGAGGAGGTAGCGTGGGGCTCATGGGTCTCGTTTCTCAGGCCGTTCATGATGGCGGGCGCCATGTTCTAGGGTTTGTTCCCTCTCTCTCTCTCTCTCTGTCTCTCTCTCTCTGATTTCGATAACATATAGGGCAGCTTCATCATTTTCTTGGGAATTCTGGAACTTCTACGAAATAAATCACGCATATACATGCGTGTTTCCCTGTTAAGGACATCATGGGATCAAATGCTGGCAACGCGGGACATTACCCTTAATTTCTTTTTTTTTTTTTTTTACTTCTCAATGGTCCCAAAAGTAGAATTAAAAGGGAGAATTTCGAATGTCAATGATTAAGTCGCGGTCAATCTGCCTCTGCACAATTGCGAAGCATTTTCTTAAAAGAAATTGATTAGCCTTTACTGATGGTTAATTATGAGCTTTTAAAGCTGCACGCTTTGCTCAAATGAAAAAAGTAGAATCCCCATTTTGGCACTTGCACAAGCACATTATAGCAAGATTTTGATTTACCTGTAGAAGCCATCATTACTGTCTTTTCTTTATGTGTACCTCGGAAATCACACGATAGAACGACACCAATTTTCTGAAATAAATACATCGGGTAAGTCTATGTCCAGACTTTCCCATATATATATGTATATATATGTTCCACAAAACTAAGGAGCAAAATTAGTTTAAAGCTGGTATTTTTATTATTTGGAAAGATCAATTTGATATGAGCTAATTACGCATTGTTCTATATATACTTCAATCAAGATCTTGTAAGAAATGGATTCTGATGTGCGCGTCCATGGAATTGTTATGCAGGGTTATCCCAGTGGGTCTCATGCCAAGAGAGGTACATCACTTCGTCAAATTACTATGTTGTATATACGTAGTGGTTCATATGAATATGGTAGTAGTTAATGACACGTGAATCATGTTTGTTGCAGGTCACTGGTGATCCAATCGGTGAAGTTAGAACCGTCACAGATATGCACCAAAGGAAAGCTGAGATGGCCCGTCAAGCCGATGCCTTCATTGCCCTCCCTGGTAAAACTAATTCAAACTATAACGCCAAAACTGTATATATATATATATATAATATCTAGTAATTAAATATGTGGTTATTTTCATATAAATCAGGAGGCTATGGAACCCTTGAGGAATTGCTTGAAGTCATTACATGGGCTCAGCTTGGAATCCATCGCAAACCCGTAAGAATTCTTGTGACATTATCAATTATTCTATAATTGTGGTAGATATCATAGATACAAATGACGTTAGCTCTTAGCTCAAAACTTAATTGGCTGGCCAACGTTATTCTCAGAAAGCAGTAGCCATTAAAATAACATGTGGATAGAGAAACACACAAAAGAAAAATATGCCGGAATGCTGAATGATGGGAATGAAATAAAGTATAGAATTCGAATCTCAAATAAACAAATATAAAATAACAATCATAAAGTCAAACCCCTTTTGCTGTTTGCCTAAGATTTTTCTGACAGCACTTGCCCTCCAGCAACTCTTGCCTCCACATCCCATAAATTTGTCTCCATATGTTTAATACTGCTGTTCTACGTATCAATCAATAAAAAGTTGTAATTAACTTAGGATATACATAAATAAACCCACCAGGAAGCTTCGCATAGTACTCATACATGTGGGTAGTAATAGTCATGTTCACATGAGAAACATAGCTTCGGATTTTGATTAGTTTAACTGTGCTTGTCACGTTACGTTATTAATGGGTTTTTAATTAATTGAGAGGTTCTCCGTTTGAACGGGAGAAAGATATGATTACTAAGCAATTAAGTCAAATGAATGAAGAACAGAGCAAGACAAATAGAGGTTGTTGGTCAATGAAAGCCTACTATATAATTACATATAATATGTTAGAACTTAGAACTCACATAAAGTGGTTGGGTTTTGTTTTGTATGGAGTAGGTGGGACTGTTGAATGTGGATGGATACTACAATTCCTTATTGTCGTTTATTGATAAGGCCGTTGATGAAGGGTTTATTTCCTCAACGGCACGTCGTATTATCGTGTCAGCATCCACACCAAAAGAATTGATCAGAGAGTTAGAGGTACAGCAATATTAATTTTCTCCGGTTTGTGTGGCTTGTTTCTGGTTCATTTCAAGAAAGCTTATCGCTGTTAATTGTTTGTTCGAAGCAGGAACATGTACCTGAGACAGATGAGGTTGTGTCCAAGTTGGTGTGGGAAGAGAGACAGCGACACGTGCCTGAATCAGAGGTTGCCATGTGATTCATATCATGGATGATGAATGGTGCTTCATGGTCATGGGGGTTTATTTTATTGCATGTTGGGTACATGAGAGTCATGAACAGGAATATGGGAACCGTAGGATTCACATAGGAATTCTTTTCGTTCTTTTTTTCTTTCATTTTTTTCCCTTAATGTCCCTAGTGTACAGAAAATGACAAATCAATATAGTTTGCATTACCTTCGCTCTGAAATGTGAATTACTTCCAGCAATCATTTTTTTTCCATTGTCAACCTTAAAGGGAGTATAGTCATATACCAGGGGTTTATTATATATTAGGTTAAAAGTATTCTATGAATTTTGAGAAACAAGAAAATGAGGAGAAAATTGTCGTTATAATTGTAAAATTTTTGAAGCCTTTACCCCATATATGTTAAGACTTTGGGGGTCTCTGGGAATACATCCTTATTAATATTTAGAGAGAAGCAATGTCAACAGAACACATGTGAAGCACATAATATTGTAGAAAATTATACTCAAATGCAATTGATCTTTCTTGGCACTGACTTCCGATCTAATCCAATCTGCTTGGAAGATTCTTAGTCATCAACTACGATATAGAAAATTTCGATCCGAAGGTTCGTTGGTTTCAATGCTCTGATGAAGTCTTCACTCTTCTTGTTTTTTTTTTTTTTGGTGAAGGAAGTCTTCACTCTTCAGTCTTCGCTCAACAACAACTTACAAAATTTCCAACATCTGGCAGGTCTATGTCTGCTTCAACTGGAAATTATTCATACAAGATTATGACTGATTCAATTCTACGATCAGAATTATAAACTAAAGGAAAAAGAAGTAAAGCTTTTGTTGAATATACTCCAATAAATCTGGAAGGATAAGGGTATATGAACTACTTTATCTTTAGGAATAAAATATATCCAATCATTTCTCATCACTTTAAAGTTCAACAAACAAAGACCACTGAAAATTTTGACAGGCAGAAAATTGTTTTCAGTCCACGTATTGACGAATTAAACTGAAAAATGGGTGATCTAACAAAAAAGCATAAATATCCCAAGTGGGATTTTCTTATAGCTGCTCATCTACTAAATGCACTAAACAGATTTTGCTTGAACTTCAGTGGCGAAAGAGCAGCTAAGAGTAGGAGCAGCACAAAATTATATTAGTGCGCTACCTCAAAAGTTCTCAGGACTGTCATCTAATTGTTTCTCGTCTTCAATATCAACCTCCAGAATCTCCTGGTAGAGAGCACAAAGAAAACAAGCTTATTAGTTGTGAAACCTGAACAACCCCTCATACTTTTTTGTCTTTTTTTTAGAAATATATAGAACAAACATTGGTCTAAATTTTCATTGAATAAAACTGATAGTCCAATGCAGCTAAATGAAACACGTGAAAAGGATAAACCAGACCCACATCCCACCTTTGCTAAATGGTGAGCTACAGCATTAAACTTGTAATTAGACTAAATATCCATTTTCTCTTCTTTCTTGTTTGGTGGGGTTGTTAGGACGAAGTAGATGAATTATTTAGTGATTATGGGCTAAAATAAGTGATGAGATGAAGAAGGGACTCACAGGAATCCTCTGCTTGAGATAATTACCAACTCTGGCGAGAACAGTAGAACGCTTGTGCCAAAATCGGCCCTTGAGGGTAATCTTCACGAAAGGTCCGTCCAATTCAGCCAGTTCAGCCTTACCTGAATGAATCCACTCACAACTATAAATCATGAGCTCAATTCTATATGTATGTACATTATTATCTGTAGTTCTAAACTCTGTGACAGGTCAAAACAAATTACCGGTGATACCAACAGAAGTGTCGAAGATCTGACCCAGCTCGGCTCGAGCATCGGCCAAGACCTGTCGCACGTTGTCTTCGGTGAGGTCGAGCGGCGGCGGAACAGGAAGTGAGGCTGCTAAAGGTTTCAGCTTTCGGCATCGATGAGGATTGAGGTTCAGTGATTGAAGTGGAGAAATGCGTAGTTGGGCATTCTGAAATGGCCCCTTTGGCTCACTGGAATTGAGCACAGTATAATGATTACTGCTGCGGCATAGAGCTACCGGAGCTGAAGACGCTCTCACCGGCCTTATATTAAGGATGTCAAAGCCACAACACAGGCTGGTTCTGTGTAGTGACATGCTCCTTCAATTTCACCGCAAGTAGCTACGGAGACACAACAGAACACACTATTGTGGCATCGGATATGGATAACCTTCCAGACCAGAAACACCAAGCCGGTGAATAAAAGGGCAAAAAAATTGTTACTCACGGCAACTTTTGCTGTCTAAAATACATGATTCTCTTGGCGGAAACTTCTGCCATAAATTAAAAAATATATATTTACGTATATTTTAATTAAAAATTACTATATCAATTAGTTATATAATATAACATATATTGGTTATATATTTATAAAACACACAGCAAATAACATTAAAATAAGAGTACTAAGAATCATTTTTAACACCCAACGATTTTAGTAAAAAATTAATATTATCATTAATGATATTTTAGTCATACTAAAAATTTAAGGAGGTTTATGTCCTTTTATAAAATAGAAATTAAACGTTTTTCAGGAGAGAGAAGTATAAATTCTCATACTGCTTAGCGGTACTTACAATTTTTTTAAAAAATAAAAAAAACAATAAATGGGAAATTGCACCCCAAGATACAAGTTTTACCTCACCCAAAAAAAAATGTCTATAGTACTAGTTACTGTGGGAGTTGACCTCACGTTGGGAATTTGAGTAAATTTTAATGGTTCAATAATCCGCACTACCTGTTTGCAACGACCACTTCTAGCAAACAAAAAACAAGTAAAAAACGCAAATCACGGCGAGATATACTTGGGAAAATCTGCAAAACGCAGCTAATCCTCTTTGGTCGTCGCATATTTGTAGTGAAGTGCTATTGAAGCTGCCCGGAGGTCCAAACGAGGTGAAATGTATCATTTCATTCGACACAACGATATACAGATTCCTCAGTCCAAAGAAAATGTATATTGCTACATGATTCGCTCCAAAATCCACGTACACCGGCATGCATTTATTATCAAAACCCATGGCTCAAAATCCATGACTTAAAAAGTTCTACAGACAGCAAAACCCTTTTCCACTGCATTACAGAACACTGCATTACAGAAGCACAATTACTACTCTTAAGCCTTACATATCAGCTAGCCTACACCGCTGCGAAGTACTCTTTGCTAAGTTTAGGGTCTGGTTTCATGGACTTCTCACCAGGCTTCCACCCAGCAGGGCAAACTTCATCGGGGTTCTCCTGCACATACTGCAAGGCCTGCGAGACATACACAAAATGGGGAGCGAGGAAATTACATAAAGGACACAGGAAAAAGAAATGACCCAAAACAAAAAACAGGTTATAATAAAATATTGTTCAATCTAGGTGCTGTCTTAATTGAGTGCATCATTACCTGCAGTGTTCTCTTTGTCTCATCAACACTTCTACCAATTGCCAGGTTGTTAATGGTAGAATGCTGGATAACCCCTTCCTTGTCGATAATGAACAATCCTCTCAATGCAATCCCCTAATCATTGGAAACGTGATGATGTGGAGGTCCAGAAAAAGTGGCATAATAAAAGTTATTTCACGGTCAAAATTCACCACTAGATGCTTTCTACACATACAATTACCTAAACAGCATCTTATATTTTGTTTATAAGGAGTATCCACACTAGAGCTTCAAAAGAGAGAGTAGTTTGGAGGAATGAAAAAGGATACGCATAGTTTAGGATTTGTCATAAACACACAGAAAATTGATTTGAATGGATAGCCGTTTATTAACTTGCAATAACACAAAGGTTCGCCCTAAAAGAAACTTGTACAACATTCCGGCATAGGACACCCTTCCTAGGTTTGTTAAGAGATAGAACGGGTAATCTAGAAAATTTGAGCTCTCTTAAATTTCAGTCATATTCTTATCAAATTAACAATTTTAAAATGTCTAATCGTACCTGATCAGGAATCAGCACTCCATAAGATTTTGAAATTGATTTGGTGACATCAGAAATCAATGGATACTTCAAGTCACCAAGACCACCTGACTTTCTATCTGTTTGAACCCATGCAAGGTGCGAGAACTACAATAACAGAAAGAAAACCCATAATCAAGAAGAAGCAAACTCTTGAAGTAAGATTAGATAGGCTATAAAACTATAACTATGAAGTTAAAGAGTGTGCCATGCTATATGTGGGCGTAAGGTTAAAGGTGTTACAAATATTATGATATTTATGCAGCTAATTTTCTTTTTCTTGGTTTATGGAAGCACTAAGGTAGCATAGTCTTCCCCTATCCGACTTACTTCGGCAACTAATATCTATCAAAAGTACCGTTTACTTTCTTGAATAGCTTACAAGAGCCAGTATACAAGGTAAATTAACTCACCACACTGTCAACTGATACCCCCAATATCTCAGTATTTAGTGCCTCAAACTCTGGATGCCGGTCACTAAAAGCAGTGATTTCTGTGAACAAGAAATAGAATTAGGGAGAGATCAAAGAAGCTATAGAATCCACCACTATCTCAATCTCATTCTAGCTCAATGAAACGTTGACAAACCAGTTGGACAAACAAATGTGAAGTCCAAGGGATAGAAGAAGAGGATAACATATTTCTTTCCAATGTACTCTGAGAGTTTAACCTGAATAGAAACAAATGTTTAAAGTATAACACTCTTCAGAAGGCATTATAAAAATAAACAATCAGATAAAAGAAAAAACATTACACAAGCAGAGATTATACTGCAGATTACATAACATAAAAAAGAATTTCATGTCATCTACCTTGATAAACTCCTGGTCAAAAACAGCCTCAGCTTCAAAATCCGGTGCCTTATTTCCAACAAGGGGAAGTTCACTCTGTAAATTGAGAAGCAAAACAATATATGCTTTAGAAGTTAAGCCAAAGAAGTTTGTCTTATACAAGAGATCCAGTTTTATCATTTAAGTTAACTGCAGCCAATGGCTAAAGTTGACTCTCCCTGCTCATCGAGGAAATGTCAAATATCCTATATATGTTACAATACTGGAAGCTTTAATCCCAGCATAGTGCTTTGCCCGAGTGTCTGAAATACTTGCGTCCTTTATAGCTTTCTCGCTCTAATTATGTTTAATTCGTATGTCGATGCAACATAATCTACAGGTTCTAGCAATAAGTTCTAAGATGCCGCAAACGGAGAAAAATGCTTTCCTTTGTAACTACCCCACAAAGAGTCAACAATCACGGATTTAGATTCTCCCCGTTTTTGACGGGAAGTGGAGAGTTCATTTCCTCAATCGGGAATCCGAGTGTCACTATTTAAGGAAGAAAATAAAACATCACTGGCTCGGACAGAAGGGCAACAGCAAATAAACAATAATATAAAGCAGACGAAGTGCTATTTTCGCAAATGTAACAATATTTCAGACGAGTGATGTGTTCGAAGAGAAACATGAATCAATTATGCAAAATCCCAAGCCAATTACTTCGAGGACGAAAGAGCTATTAGTCAGCGAATGATGTAAGGTTTACCCAAAATAAGAAAGGGTATGAAATAGATAAGTGGAGTTAAAGTGCTTACAGAAGCCTTGACAAGGAAGCTGCGTCTGGAACGAGGGCCACGATTGAAGGAAACTGACTGAGAGAGGCCATGGCGTAAGGGTTTGTGAAGGCCAGTGAAAGAGTTGGGGATGGATAGAGAGAAAGGGTGGGTAGAAATTGAAGCAGTGGGAGAGGATTTGGGAGAGAAGGCCCTAGGGTTCGCAGAGAGGAGGGCAGCGGAGGTAGCAGAGGAGGCCATTCGGTGGAGAATTCACTATCACTGTGTCAGTCTTGCTGAGAGCCTGAGGTTGAAGTGCTGGGTGAGGAGATAAGACTGCACAGGCCAATCCGTCGAGGGTTGGCTGGTTGGTGATATGGAAATCAGGACTCACGTTAAAAACACAAACAATGATTTTATTTTACATGGTTTCACCTTTTTAAAACCAAATTTGTCCTTTAAGAATTTCTTTTTGGAAATTAATTATTAATTATTATTTTTTATCTTTATTTGTTCTACAAAAATAATATGTTTTTGTTTTTGAGAGTAAAAGACACATAGACAAGTTCATATCATTAATCAACGGCCTTTATCTCTTTTTAGTTTTTACATTTTGTCATTTAAACAAATTAAGAGGAAAGTCATCATTAGATTGAGAAACTTCACCTTTAAAAAATTAAATTAAATAGAAGGTAATCTTGTAAAAATGAAGTCATTAATGGCTAAAATATCATTTTCGTCCATCAATGTTGCCTCAATTTTCTTTTCGGTCCTTCAATTAAACTTCGTCCCAATGCAGTCCCATAATTTTATGTTAAGTTTTATTATGGTCACTTAATTTTGTTTTGATTCAATTCATCCTTTAATTTTACCTTAAATTTCAATTTTGTCATATAACTTTATATTTGTTTTTACTTTGGCCTCTTCATTTTCTTTTGTTCTAATTTAGCCCGTTAACTCTATTTTAAAAATCTATTTGGTCGGTTCATTTTTTTTTTAATTTAGCCCTTCAACTTACAAAAGCTACTCAAATATTTTTTTTCTCTTTAACACTACAAGATGCTTAATAAAAAAATTTACATGATGTTAAAAAAAAATTTCACGTTTGAATAGTTTTGTAAGTTAAATAACCAAACTAAAACAAAATAAAATTAAGGAACTAATGGAAAAATCTAAGATAAAATTAATGGACTAAATTAAAATAAAATAAAATTAAAGTACAGCAATGAAATTTAAAGCAAAGCCAAGAAATAATTGGAATGAGATATAATTAAGAGACCAAAGTCAAATAAACTTGAGATAAGAAACCAAAGTAATACTTTAACCAATCATTAAATTACTCAAAATTTTATGTAGATTCCAAACTTTGACATATATTAACAAAAATAATAAAGTAAATTTGAACAAGTTTGTCATGAAAATTTAAATATTCATTAAGTGTTTAGTTCTTCAATTTTTACAATATATAAGTTAACCTTTAAAAATACTAAATTCTTGATAAATTGATCTTTCCGTCAAATGTCACTTGACGAAAGCTCAAATTTTGTTGCCAACTGTACTATATAAAACTATTGAAAAAAGAAAAAAAGAACTAAAATATTCTTATAATCTACCTAAAATTAATATATAAATCAAAATGACGAAAACTTGGAAGAACCCAAAGGCACCATAAGAAGTTGATGCGAATTCTTTGGTGGAGATGCGGGGTATCGAACCCCGTACCTCTCGCATGCAAAGCGAGTGCTCTACCGTTTGAGCTACATCCCCAGACAATGGCAGCATCTCATATTATTAAATTGGAGCTGGGAAATTATTCTCACCCTCGAAATCGATTCGGAGGACCACATCCAGCTGAATGGAATGTGCCTATAATTGCATGGTTCAATACTACTCTTAGCCTATTATTATCTTCTCCTCCTAACTTTTTATAGGCTTTTTTCCCCTTGTTTTGGGAGTCTCATTTTGCTCAGTATTTTTGTGGAAATCTGATAACACTAGCCATCGGGCCTATTTTTGTTTAAAGTATTCTTTTGATTCATAAATTCTTATCGTTCATGTCCGTGTCTTTCCGTTGCGTATTGTTGCTTTAAATTATCTGAGGTTTTTGTTCATAATTTGAAATGGCGGAATACGTGTTTTTAGAATTTATTTACTAATTTAAGTTTGCACAGTGCTATGACTGGAGGAGGGCGGTGTACATACCATTGTTCGTTAGGTCCGCTTTAAACTCATGTAGCTAAAACTTCACATATTTAGTGTGCATTTGATTTTATATTAAATTTTTACAAATAATAATTTAAACTATATTAACTTGATTTTGATATAAAATAACATATTTATAAATTTTTACATTAACATAATTTTGCTCACAAATTTTAGTTTGGATGAAAGTTTTTAAATAGTTGTTCTTACAAATTATAATTTGTCCAAACTTAAATTTTTTAAAAAATTAATTATGTAAATCATAGTTTGTTTAAATTTAAATTTTTTTAATTGTTTTTCAGACACACACTAAATAAATATTCAAACGAGGGATGAGTTTAATTTTTCTTTGCTGTTAATATAAATTTATTGTGCTCTGTGTATGTATTTGTTTACCTATAATTTACAAAGATAATTAGCCATGCCTGTCAATGTGATCATTTGGGTGGGCACTTTGGCGTGACTAAGAAAGTAAGAATTGTCAACTTGGCCTTTGCAATATTGCCTTGTCCCTAGATCCGCGTCCGGATCCTCTGCTTTTTGAGAAAGAAAAGCAGAGTTTTTCTTTTTTAGCAACGGTTTTAACCATTGTTAAATTTTTTAACAACGGTTAAAATCGTTGCTAAATTTAAAAAAAACATTGCTAAAATAACAGCGTTCTGAAAAAGAAAATTGTAGCGAAAATTAACGACGGTTTCATTGTAGCAACGGTTTTTTAAAATTTAGCAACGATTTTAACCGTTGTTAAAAAATTCACACCTGTACAAATTCTTTCCCGAAAAGCAGAGGATCCGTAGGCGATCCGATCCTCAACTTATAATCTGTGCAAATTCACACCTGTACAAATTCTCATCGGTTTTAGGCATATTTTGAAGATCAATGTCTCTCTGACTTATTATGCATACATTAAACCATTTATACTTGATTTTCCTTTCAGATATAATGTGGTGTTTTCCAGTCCAGGGAGTAATACTTACAGTCTTAGGGACCCTTCCTTCATCAAGACTTGTCCCAATGTCATAATTATTGTGATGGCAATTAGAACAAGTATGAAGTTGTGTTCTTGCGAATTTACTTGTGTGGAGTAATTGTTAATTTATGTTTGATTTGTGTATTTCACAGTTCTTTTTTCCCCCAATGCATTTCACATATGTACAAGTGCAACTGTACAAGTGCATTAATGGATGCAGAACGACACTCGATAGAAGTTACGGCTCCACATGGAACCACCCTGCAGTAACGGAGTTCCCGAGGAATAAAGTTTAGTCCGTCTAAAGACGTAAAAATTCCGATGGAAGATTCATATCAATGTTATTTTTTTCCTGTTTCTAAGGTATAATACATTATAAGCAATTGAATTTTCGTAATTGTTTCGAAAGAGATTTTAAGCAATTGTCTCACATCAGGAGCATTCACTGTACTATGCATTCATTCTATGATTTGACGTTTGAGTTAAGATTAAAGTTATTTTAAACTTGAGACTAATCTCTGTTCAAACTGTGAACATTAAGGTTAAAATTTTTTTAACATGTAAGTTTTTTAGATTTGATCTGATGTTCTCTTTTTTATGAAAATTGAAACCACTTACCATATAAACCAACATTTTGGTGGTTTTAAATATTAATTTTAATTACCTTAGGAACTCATCTTAACATTTATTATTACAACAATACTTTTCAGTAACGAAATTAGGAAGAATTCAAGAATATGGGCCTGTCTGGTTAATGTATTTAAAAACAATATTTTATTTTAAAAATAAAAAACAAAAAAATCTTGTTTAATGTATTGTTTTTATAATTTTTTTTTATTTTTTTTAAAAACTAGATCATATTTTACGTATTCTTGAAAATAATATTCCAAAAAATAGGCAATGGCATTATCAGAAATAAGTAGGTTTATTAATGGCATATATGTAATTACAACATTTCTTTTAATAAATTAAAACATACTTACAGTTCAACTTTTTCTGTTTTCTTAAGTTTAAAAAAAATAAAAATTCATTATATTTATTTTCAAAACGAGTTTCTAAAACAATTTTATAATATTTGTTTTTAGAAACAAAAACACAAAAATAAAACCAAACGGGCTTTTAAAATAAATTGAACCTGTTAATATAGTAACAGCTAGTCGGTTCTCATGTGTTCATTCTCCAAACCCTTACGTTTGTGTTTTAGAATATTTCTAAAAAGGATAAAAAAAAAAAGACAAAGAAATAGAAGTGTCACGACCCAAAACTTGAGCACGTGACCGGTACGGAAGGTGAATTTCATTTCACCTCTGTAAGCCTATCATTCTCTTAAGCACCATACCATTCTTTTAAATGTAATTAATTTAAATTACATAATTAAGAATTAAAATAAGAGAATTATTCCCCTTTTTATAAAAGATAAGAAAATACGGCTAAAATGAGTTCTTAATATACATCACAGTTATTCACATTACATCAATGAATGAACCTACTCGATTACAGAGCTTTTCTAAATTTACACATTAGAATAAGACCTAAACATTATACCTTTATCCTAAACAAATGAAAAAGTAATCTTGGCGTAAACGTCATCGGATTAGCAAGTTCTCCATACTTGAAACTGAAGACAGCTTCTACTTGAGAGAATCCTACCACATTCACACACAATATATATATATATATATATACATAATTGATCTAACAGTATAATCATTTAAGTTTTGGTGTACAAGATATTTATCAAGACACACATATTGAGGTCACCTCGCAGTTATTAAAAACACATTTAAGATCAAGACAAATCACATTTCAAATAATTCAAACAATCAATACAATTCCAAATCAAGTTCTCAAACATTTTTTGGGTCCCGTCCACAATAAGTGGTCGTTGCCCCACGGCCTCTGCCACATCCTCCCTTATTTCACCCCTGTCCTCAAAGGTACAAATCTGTAGTCCAACCTTATTTCACCATGTCCTTAAAAGGACGAATATCATATTTAATATCACGTAGCCATAGTGATTTCATTTCACCCTTATTTCATCCCATGGGATCCCATAAACTCCATTTTCATTTCTTTCGAGATCAAACACAATCACATTACACAATCATAGGCAATCATATCCATCTCATTTCAGAAAAAGTTCACAATAGTCACACATTTGCATATTTCAATGCATAACATGAATGCATTAATTTCATGTCACATATATATATATATATATATATATATATATATATATATATTTATAGTACACCTTTAATATATACAGTAAATAAGCAAACAAGGTAAGGTATGATCTCTCACATTGATATTTGTCCAATTTTATCTTGGACCTTTTTCGAAAATGTATAAGATGATAGAAGGTAATTTTCTCTACATCCAAATTAATCACAACATTTCAAAATATGTGGATTATGCATTAAAGAATCCATCCCTGCAAGATAATTATGCCAAAAACATAACAATGTCACAAAATAGGAAATTTCTTTACTATAATTTAACCTTTGATCACTCATCTGAATATAACTCTCGAATAACAAAGAATTTTCAAATGAAACTTGTACTATTAGAAACTAGACTCAAAGAGCTTTCTAACGGTATCTTATTTACTAAAAACAGAGTCCGAAAGAAAGAGTTATGAACATTTTAAAACCGATGCTACAGTAACGGTCAACGGTCAACGCAGCTACAGTATCATTGACTAAGTCAATGCTACAGTAACGTTGATCGAGTCAATGCTACAGTAACCGAGAAAATCGAGAAAAATTTTCTCGATGAACAGTATTTTCTAGAAAATTTTCAGAATGAACAGTGACATTCTTCGTGTTCTTCATCCAAAAATCCTAAAATCATATCTAAAACAACATTTCTTTTGATTTCTTCTATGGGTTTTCATCCTTAATGTCTAAGGAGTGTTTTGACACCAAAACCCCCAATTTTTACCAACAATCCAAGCTCTAATCTCAAATTTTCATCAAGAACCCTAACTTTTTTTTAATTTCTAAATTCTATGGATTTCTCCTAATTTTCTCTAAATTTCTTGTTCCAATAACATTATAAATCACCCAAGAATGTTTTAGATTAACACCCATACTTAAATTCATCCATAGAAACATTATACAAAAATTTTTCAAATTGATAACCAAGGATTTGGTCTTGTAAGAAGAGGAAGAAGAAGAAGAATATCAACTTACCAATCCTCCTAACTTCTATGGATTCCTTCCCCAAGCAAAAATGACATGAATGGTTGATGAAGGAGTTTCCTTGGGATGCATAGCCGAAAGAGAGAGAGAGGAAGCTACGGGAGAATGAGAGAAAGAAAAGAATAAGAGAGAAAAATAAGTGTTTAAGTGTGTATATATGGGCCCCATTAATTTTCTTGGAAAAACTGCTCATAGTCACTCTAACTTTAAAATTTGTTCACTTAGGTCCTTGAGAATTTGTAAAAATTTTCTAAATTAAAAATTAAAATTTCTATTTCCAAATTTTATTCATTAATTCAAAAAGCACATTTTTTACATAATTAAATTTTTCAATAAACTTCAAAATAGATTTTAAATATTCATAAAAATTATTGGGGTATTACAAGAAGTGTCAAAACAAGCCAACTTGACCAGCTCCGTGTCACGACCCATTTTTCAGGCACATGATTGCCACAATGATGAATATCCCATCACTGTAAGCCTTACAATAAATTCTACCCACAAGTTACATTATTTATTTGTTATCTCTATGTTATCAAAATAACTATTCCTTAATAAATACGAAGAAAATATATCAAATTTTCTTATTTGAAAATCATAGAGATGATTTGCATATAATAATAGATTATCAATATAAAATACATTATTATACCGACATACAAGCCAAATGCCAAACCCCTGACCTAGATGTCCTAGATGATTACAGAGCAATATAATCTACAACAAAAGAGGGGCCTACCCGACAGCGGAAAGGTCTAAAGTGATCTACTCTTCTAGCAGATATATTTCTCCGGCAACCTGGTCTGAACAAAAAGATTTCACAAAGAGTGTGAGCTTTAAAACTCAGTGAGTGAATCGGCCTCGCGTTAATAAAGTTCAAATACATCACCAGTCATGCAAGTATAGCCGAAGGCTCAAACTCAACCAATAGACATAGTTAGAAATTACATACAAAAAAATAATAATCCATCCAATTCAACAAACGTTACTAGTACTCATCAATGACAATATATCCCGGAGAGCGCACATAGGCCAACTCACCAATTTTGTATATTTCCGCCATGTTACCGATCCGGAATATATCCCTACTGAGCGAATTATTGTCTCCACACTCGTTGGTCAAGACACCCTTTAAACTGGGTTTTCCGCCTTGCCGTGAGAGGGAGTACTGTCTCGCTCAATCACAATCAATAGTACAATATTTTATATCATAATTAGAAGTACAATGTAATATTCATTCATATAACAGGTATAGTATATAACTATATTATAGGTTTATAAATCACAAATCAAGATAACAATCAAACTGTTTTTGAAAAGATTCAAACTTCGCATCATCATAAAATACTTGTTTCATTTTATCCATATTTCTGGATTAATTACCTCCCTAAATTTGTCACTCTTAATCCAGTTTATCCCTATAAATCTTGGAAGTGTCATACGACATACTTTTTATTACTAGTAATGCTAAAACTCTATTAAAACGGGGTCGTTCCACTCACCTGGATTCGGTACGAGTATCACTTCTCTAAGTCGTTACGGACAAGAGTACACAGGTGAATTTTAGTATTCTGCTACAAAGATTTTCATGAACGATTAGAGAAAACAAGTTAGGATTATTTTTGTACAGATGATGTTCATACATACAGTTACTATTCATATATACGGTTACTATTCATACATACAGTTATTATTCATATGTATGAATACTGTTTATACATATATTACTATTTATATGTATAGATATTATTTATACATACTATTACTATTTATATGTACTATCACTATTCATACATACGGTTATTATTCATACTTACGGGTATTATTCATACCAGAAATAGAGAATACAACCTGTAAAAGAGTACAGCAGGTAAGTTCTCAAGAAAGAGTGGAGGGTCGCAATGAACACACTTAAAAACTGGGTCTTTCCTTAGTCAGAACTTTCCTAGACATGTATTCTTCACAGTTTACATTCTATTTTGGTAATCAGAGAATCAAAATAATATATAGGCAGCTAAGTCTGATGTGGAAGATCAGCCAAAACCCCATCCACAGAGCATATTTAAAAAAATAACTTCTAAAACTTGAAAGACATAGAAAGGGCATAATATTTTTGGCTCATTTAACAGTTAGATAATCCCTTGTTGAAAAAGTAAAAGCAACTTTAGAAAACGACATCGATATGATCAAAATTAGAGATAAGGCAAAGGAAGGTTTAGCACCAAGTTTCTTGGTAGATGAAGAAGGAGTCTTATGGTTTAATGGGAGACTTTGTATCCCCAACATTGAATCTTTGAAACATGAAATCTTAGTGGAAGCTCATGGTTCGCCTTACGTTGTACATCCTGTTGCTGTGAAAATGTATCAGGACTTGAAACAAGTTTACTGGTGGGAGGGCATGAAACGAGGTGTGACTGACTTTATAGCTCGATGTTTGACTTGTCAGCAAGTTAAAGCTGAACATCGACGACCACCTAGTTTGATGCAAAAACTAAATATTCCCGAATGGAAATGGGAAAGAATCACTATAGATTTTGTAGTTGGTTTACCCCGGTCAACAAAAGGAAATGACTCAATATGGGTCATAGTGGATTGACTTACTAAGTCAGCACATTTTCTTCCTGTTCATACCACTTTCAGTGTAGCAAAACTTGCTCGACTTTATGTTAAAGAAATAGTAAAACTTCATGGTGTACCAATATCCATTATATCAGACCGAGGACCTCAGTTTACTTCTCGGTTCTGGAAAGTCTTTCAAGAGGCTTTGGGTACCAAAGTGAATCTTAGCACAGCATTCCATCCTCAGACTGATGGACAGTCCGAAAGGACAATTCAGACTTTAGAGGATATGCTAAGAGCTTGTGTGATGGATTTCAGTGGAAGTTGGGAAGATCATTTGTCTCTTATTGAATTTGCTTATAATAACAGTTACCAAGCCAGTATTCAGATGGCACCTTTTGAGGCTTTATATGGGAGACGGTGTCGATCTCCTATAGGTTGGTTTGAACTTGGTGAAACCAAAATATTTGGACCTGAGATGATTCAGGAAGATATAAATAAAGTTAAACTGATCAGAGAGAAGTTGTTAACTGCTCAGAGTAGACAGAAGTCTTATGCGGACAACCGACGACGTGATCTTGAATTTGCAATAGGTGACATGGTTTTCTTACGAATCTCACCTATGAAGGGAGTAATGAGATTCGGGAAGAAAGGCAAGCTTAGTCCGAGGTATGTTGGCCCATATGAGGTTGTAGACAGAGTGGGTAATGTGGCATATCGCCTAGACCTACCTTCCGCCCTAGAGGGAGTTCATCCAATATTTCATGTGTCCATGCTACGGAAGTATCTTCCTGATCCTTCTCATGTCATTCAACCCTAAGAAGTTCATTTTGATGAAACTCTCACCTACGAAGAGGTACCAGTAGCTATTCTTGATAGAAAAGTCAAGAAATTGCGTACTAAAGAAATTCCTACTGTCAAGGTTCTTTGGAGAAATCATTCTCGCGAGGAAGCTACGTGGGAGGCAGAAGATGAAATGTGGAAAAACTATCCACATTTATTTGAAACTTGAGGTAAGATTTTAATTCGGAGGACCGAATTCTTTTAAGGGGGGTAGAATGTAATACCCGTTAATTTCGGAATATAATTCGCTTAAGAGTATTTTAGAATTCTACAACGTTACTTTAGTTATTTATTTTGGTCATTTTCAATTTTCATATTTAATTGTTCTCTTTGAATATTATTTATGAAAATTGAGTTAAATGACTGGACTGAATATTTGCACTACGTGGGATATATTCTAAGAATGGTGAAATTCATAGAAAAGTGGTTTAAGAATGGAAAATTAGTCCATTTATTGTAAATTGACTGGATGGGTTTGGATGTTGGGTTATGGATACCCATGGGTTATTCAATAACCCATTAGAAATATTTAATATAAAGTTTCAATAGTACCCCCCTCATTTTTCTCACGCAACCGAAGCAACTGAGGAAGTTTTCTCTCCTTTCTTCATTCTCTTCTCAAATCCTTTCCTTGATCTTCAGAGTTTTGATTATTTGTTCGGTTCAAAGGCTTTGTAAGGATCAAAGGTAAGCTTTAATCTCATTATTTTCCTTAAATTTCAGTTTATGTAGAAGATCAGAAGAGGTTTTGTTCTTGAAGATTTTGATGATAATTCATGAATCTCAGTTGTTTTAAAAGTTATATTTGAGTTATAATCGGTTTAAAGAGTTGAGATTCTGGTTTTGAATCAAAATAAAGGAAAGGATGAATTTTTGAAAGATTTTTCTGCAAAACTCGAGTTACTGTAGCAACCAGAAATTTCGGGAAAATCTGGAAATTTTTCTTCGAGTTACTGTAGCAGTACTGTAGTGTCGACAGTCAACGGTACTGTAGCAGTCAAACGGTACTGTAGCGAACCGGCACTGTAGCGAACCGTTACTGTAGCAAACCGTTACTGTAGCAATCAGAAAATTTTGCGTATTTTCGTGATTTTGTTTCCTTTCTTATGTTTCCTTGTAATATATTTTACTAGGAAATTTTTCTACACAAATTCTAGTGTGGAACAAGGTAAACTTGGACAAACATCAAGGTGAGTGAATAACCTTGCTCAGCTAATTTGATATTACTAGTCAAAGTACAATATAAGTCTCATTTACAATATTATTTGGATAAATAGCAATCAATTTTTCATATGGGAGTATATGATGATCGGTAGAAATAAGAGTATGTAAAAATTATTTTATTTCATGACAATTGTACTAAGTGATAAATTCTCACTATCTTATTAATGAGTAAAGATCTACGGGATCTAATACACGAGTTTGAAAGGGTTAAAGTCCCATACTACTCAGTGCATATCTATGAAACCTATACACGAGTTGAAAGGGTTAAAGTCTCATACTACTCGGTGTATATCTAAGAAATCTTATACACGAGTTTGAAAGGGTTAAAGTCCCATACTACTCAGTGCATATCTATGAAACCTATACACGAGTTGAAAGGGTTAGAGTCCCATACTACTCGGTGTATACCTATGAGATCTTATTCACGAGTTTGAAAGGGTTAGAGTCCCATACTACTCGGTGTATATCTATGAAATCTTATTCATGAGTTTGAAAGGGTTAGAGTTCCATACTACTCGATGTATAAGACAATTAATTATATGAGTAAATGTGGTATTTGTACTTTTGATATTTTATATAGTACAGTTATTTACTTTCTGAATTTTTAAATAAACTCACACTCCCTATGATTATTTTTCAGATACAGAAAACAAAGAAGAAGAGTATCTGTTTGAAGATTAGAAGCCCCTTGGGATTATTCTCTATTTATGTCTGGTGGGATACCAGTACTTATTAATGTGGATATTAGGAACGCTCTGTACTTTTTATAGGTCTCCTAGGCTTGTATGAGATAGAAATATCAGACTATGTATGTCTATATTTGCTTATCAGATGAATATAATTCTGTAATGTGGAATGAATGATTAAGGTTGAATGTAAAACCTTACAGAATATATGTAAATAACGTATGTTTGAGAATTTTATCAAATGAGTAGTATCTTTTCACATGTTCAATTTTTGGGATGTGACATTTTTGGGCCCAGGTTGACGCCAATATCTATTTAAAAAAACCAAATTTTCATTCTAAAATATTTTACTTGTTACAACTAAATAATACTAATATATATATATATATATATATATATATATATATATATATAAAATAAGTAACTAACTTATCAAATATTTATTTATCAAAAATAAAACTTATCAAATATTTTAAAAATAATATAAATATAATTAAATTATAATTTTTTTCTCAAAAGTCAACGTGTTGAATGTCTAAAACAATTTTTTTGGGTTACATAAAATAATACACCTTTAATTATCAAATAAAAGCTAGTTATATTTTTATCCAAAATATCAAAATTTAAGTTAAAAAAAGAAAATAAAAAAGTGATATGGCTAGTTTAACTGGCTTTGACCCAAACATTTTAAGGATCAGACTAGTACAAACTTTTTTTAAAATGAGAAAAAATTTCTTTAGCTTAATTCTAATTATTTTTTATGGGCTTATAGAAAACCCATAAAAATAGATAAAAAAGTGATCTGGTTAGTTTAGCTGGTTTTGACCATAACATTTTAGGGTTCAAACTAAGATGAACTATTTTTAAAGCGAGAAAAAAATTCTTTAGCTTAATTCTAATTATTTTTTATGGTCTTATAGAAAACCTATAGAAATAGGTTTATTTTGAGACCTCTAAAAATAAAATAAAATAAAATGATTTTGGTTTCAAAATTTCTTCATTTGTCAATGTCATTTACATGTATAGACACAGTAGGGAGCAAGGAACTGGAAATAAGGATGAATGCTTAAAATGAGAGAAAGTGATGGTTTTGAATGAGACTGACAATGATATAGTGTGTAGTTTCTGCTTGTCTTCGTATGCCACATCAATTTTCCTCCCACCCTCCCCGGGGAAGAATTTGGGTATGTGAGAGGTTAAGTCTTACATCGTGTAGAGAGAGTTACTCGATGTAATACTTAAAAGATTTGATTCTCTCCTCTTAATAGTTAGTTTTTAAGGGTGGATTTTTTAAGTTGCTTGGGTACTTATCATTGGTTTCGTTACTGGAAAAAGTCAGTAGAGCATCTGGAGGAAGGTGACCTGGGGAGAGGTTGATCAAAAAGTGCAATGCCGAGTGAAACGCGCATGTGCAGGGGCGTCGACTAGTTTTAGAGGGGTGATATGATAGAAACTTAGGCATGTGAAAGCCTAAGTCCCACATCGAGTAGGGAGAGCTACTTGATGGAGTACTTAAGTAGTTTGGTCATTTCCCCCAATAACTATCTTTTAAGGGTAGGTTCCCTAAGTTGTTTGAGTACTTATCAATACCCTACGAAAATTGTTGAAAAAAATAATAAAACAATGCTTGATTCCTATTAATACAATTTTAGTAGGGTACTGATAAGTTGCACATTGTGTAGAGAGAGTTACTTGATGCAATACTTAAAAGACTTGATTCTCTCCTCTTAATAGTTACTTTTAATGGTGGATTTTTTAAGTTGCTTAGGTACTTATCATTGGTTTCGTTGCTAGAAAAAGTCAGTAGAGCGTCCGGAGGAAGGTGACCTAGGGAGGGGTTGATCTAAAAGGGCAATGGCGAGTGAAACGTGCATGTGCAGGGGCGTCGGCTAGTCTTAGAGGGGTGCTATGATAGAAACGTGGGCATGTGAGAGCATAAGTCCCACATCGGGTAGAGAGAGCTACTTGATGGAGTATTTAAGTAGTTTGATCATTTCCCTTAATAACTATCTTTTAAGAGTATGTTCCCTAAGTTGTTTGAGTACTTACCAGTACCCTACTAAAATTGTTGAAAAAAATAATAAAACAATGCTTGATTCCTATTAATACAAATTTTCATTTGGCTTTTCACTTGCAAGCGAAAAAAAGAAAACTGTTGCTTACTATTTGTAATTAAAGTAAGAATAATATTTTGTTAGAATAATTAGACCTATATATTAGAAAGTAAGTTCATCAATGACGACAACCTAGTGTTTAGTTGTGCGTTCAAGTATTTGAATAAGTGAAATTAACTAAAGGTAAATGAAATAAAATAATGTAAAATTTATACACTTTCTTCACATTTAACAGTATTTTTGTTAATTAATATTTAAATAAATTTTATTTTTTAAATATTTTTTTAATATCAATTTTTAAATATAAATCACGTTTATACAAATTTTGGTTTGTTTAAAATTAATTCTACTCAAAATTTAAATTTGTCCAATTATTTTTTAAGCATTCTACTCATTTTGTTGCCGCAAAGAACTTTCAATGGTAAACTAGTACCAACAACTTCAATTGTCACTTGAATTTTCGTCAAAAACTCTTTGGTAATGACTTTAGTTGATTTTTTTTGTAGTGACAATTGGAAGTTTACTTAAATATTTCGGGTCCCATTGGCAATAGAAGAAGAAACATCAAAGTTCAAAGCAGTAGAATAAGGGGAGAAAATTGACAAAAGCAAACATGCTCCCTAAAACTTGAAACCATTTGCTCTTTGATCTCTCGCAACATCTAGAACATTGTAGACAGGCCATTCGTTTGACAAACATATATCATATATCCATGAAGTCAATTTCCAAAGTCAAAAAGTCAATTTGACAAATGTGTTCAAGTAACCCGACAAAAAATTGCGCATTTGGGTGAAATTACATTAGTCAAGTATAAATATTTGACAGATGTTTACCCTAACACGCTTTCATGTGTGCTTCCAATGAAAGATGATTTTGCCAATTGCCACTTCATTATCTCGATAATACTTTTAAAAAAATATATATGAGAATCAAAATCTTTTAAAATTGCAGTTTGCATTTTAGGGAATATACTATATAAATTTAATTAGTTATAAAGTAGATTTAAATATTCTAATTATTTTAACCACCCACCTTGTAATTCAAATGATTTAAATTTTGAGTATTGTAAATTAAGAGTCAGAGTTCAAGTTCCTTATCATAAAAAAAAAATAAAATTTACTTTAATCATTTTTTTTTACAAAATACATTACAGAAACTTTCATGTAGGCTTCTTCCAAATAAAAGAAAGATTCACTATTTTATTCCCTGGACAATAATTCTTTCCTTAAATGCATAAAATTTCTTTAAATTTAAAGATTAGTATATTATACTCTCTGTATTTTTAAAACTGAAAAAAGATTTATTTAACTTTTTTTTAATGCAAAATAATATCTATTTTGATTATGTCATTTAAAATATGCCACGTCAAAAAAAAAAATTAGATGGCATCTTAAGCTTCGAGATACCATTTGGTCATGTCATATTTAGCTTTTGCACACAATGTCTCATTTGTTGCTTTGCTTGTCTCCCAATCCAAAAAACGTGAAGCGCTTAGCCCAATTTGCATTGAAAATTCAACTTGGGTTAACGTGTGGTTCAAAAAAAAGTTGGGTAGAATTGTTAATTTTTTATAATTAATTTTGAGTACCAACCTAAAGGTGTATTTAATATACTAATTTTTTGGCTAATTCGACCAACTCGTGGTCGAATTCAGTGGAGAAATGCAGCAAATTCGACCAAGCTTTGGTCGAATTTGCTGCACCTTAATTTTTTATTAATTTCACCATCAAATTCGACCAGCGCTTAGTCGAATTTAGTACCACTTTTTTGAATTTTTTTTATTAAAAATTAAAATTATAAAAGAAATTAAAATTATATAATAAATAAATACATGATTATTTTATTTTATACATGATTATTTTATTTTTATATAATATTTAGTTTCATTTTATATTAAAAAAGACAGATAAATTAGATAAAAATAATTTTTAATAATTTAAAAGTTTTATTTTAATTATTATTTTCTTAGATTTTAAGAATATTCTCAAATTTTATATTTTAAATGAATAAAAATATGAAAATATATAAATTGTAATGGAAAAGTAG
Organism: Biancaea sappan; assembly: GCA_037074585.1. NCBI lineage: Eukaryota > Viridiplantae > Streptophyta > Magnoliopsida > Fabales > Fabaceae > Biancaea > Biancaea sappan. Next base: position 30,592,223 of record CM073492.1, on the reverse strand, counting down.
ATATTAAAAAATAAAAAATACCAATTACAATTATCATTAATTAAATTTATTATTACTAAAATGAGAAACAATGTCCTTCAATAAACCAACTAATTTTAATTAACGTGAATAATAAATGAACTAATTAGTAAATTATGAAATCATATTTGTTCTAAAAATATTCATATATATTGTTTATTTTTTACTTTATACAAATAATGTTATTTATTTTTGCAAATGAAATTATGTATCTATTTTATCATTTATTTGTTAATTATTAAATTGGCCTACATAATTAATTTTTGTATTAAATTAAGTTAATGATATTTTTTATTTAGCTATCTTAAAATTATAATTTATCAATTTATAATATTAATAAAATACATTATTTTTTTTATTGTTATGACAATAATGAGATTGTCATTTTTTATTTTATTAAATTAACATATATAATTATTATTAATGTGTAATGGTTTTCATAATACTTTGAATAAAATGTATTTAATTATTGTTAGCAATTTGAAAGATTTAAATTAAGATTTTTTAATTATTTGTTGACAATTTTAAGAATATTCATAATTTATATTTTTTTTAAGTTTTAATGACTCAATATGTAACTATATTAATACTAATTTTTGTTTAATTTTTTTTATTTTTATTATAGTTTGTAATTTTGTATAGATGTATATCTATAATTTTAATTATAGATTTTAATTTTATTTATTAAATAATTTTTTTTGTGAAATATTTTTCTGTTTACCCTAAGCCACATACGACAAAATAATAGTATAACAATTTGGAATGAGAATTTTTTTTAAAATCTCAATAGATAATATAATCGTACAAATAAAATATTATTTAATCTGATTGGTCTGGTAAGACAAGACGAGATGGGCATGTTGATCGATTGTGTCCGGTTTGTTTGCAGATTCCACATCGTGAAAGTTCCCCACGTTGTCTATAATCCATTGAACTATTAATGCACGTTGAGTTTGGGCGTCCTTGCTTTCGAGTCATTTGAGGGTGAGGCAGCACCTTCTGTCCATTGTAGACTGACCAATCTTCTTGACTTCCGATTGGATAAAATTTTTCCTGATATGCTTTCAATATAGTTTCCAATCGAAAAACATTGTTGACCAGTCGATTGTAGTCAAAACCCCACTTTAAACATGCCGCTATTGCATGTTGACATGGAAAGTGCAGAGCTTGAAATTCTCCACAATCGCACTTTTCAACACTAAGATTCAGTTTGCAAGTATGCCTAAACTTTCCGTTTAGTTCATCAAGTGGTTCTTCCACTTCGAATAAAGACCTTTGTGGATTGAAATCAATCACTACACACCTTCTTACGCGTTCACGATTTATTTGCAAATCTTTCGTCACAATCTCTGAGAAGTCGGTGTTTTGAGCTGAAATCTGTGCCTGTATGGTCATAGCTCTTGTTGTGAAATATTCTACTAATTTATATAGGGTTGCTTTTACCAATCCAAGCACAGGCAAGTGCCGCATCCTGAGGAAGATGCCATTCATGCATTCGACAAGGTTTGTAGTCATTTGACTCCATTGGAGACCTTCTATGTCGTACGCACGAGACCACTGTTCCAGTGGTATATCTGCTATATAGTCTGCGCCTGTGTCACACCAGGTTCGTATAGCTGCTAGCTCTGCATCCACCCGATGGCGCTCAAAATAGTATCCTGTTATCCATATACACAGTCTCAGTTGAGAAAATAAGTATACTATTAGTAAAAAAGAAAAGAGCAAACCTATATTAATAAACTTTTCTCGTAAGTATTTGTTGTGCGTTTCTGTTTTGATGTTGTCACCCAAATGACGAATGCAGAACTTCCAATGAGCATATGGTGGTTTCCACCCAGTTTCTGCATCTTCCAAAGCCGCCGATGCACCCTTTCCTCTATCTGTGATAATGCAAAGATCTCGTCGATTCTTAGTCACGTGTATTTTCAAGTGTAACAAGAAAAATTGATACGTCTCTTTGGTCTCACCCTCGACCAATGCAAATGCAATTGGAACTATCTTTCTGTCCCCATCTTGTGACATAGCTATTATCAATTGTCCCGTATACTTTCCGTATAAATGTGTCGCATCCATTTGTAGTATAGGCTTCAGATGGACGAAAGCATCAATGCACGGCTTAAAGGTCCAAAAAAGACGACGGAAATAAACCTTTCCATTTTGGTTACGCGTTGGTGGGTGAGTGTCCAACTCGTACACAGTGCCAGGATTAAAATGACGGACAGTGTTTAACCACCATGGTAACAAATTGTAGGACCGTTTCCAACCTCCGAAAACATATGACAAAGCTTTATGTTTTGCAAGCCAAGCCTTCTTGTATGATACAGTATAACCAAATCTGTTCCTTATTATGGTTATTATTTGGCTAATCGCTAGATCACCTTTTTCAGAGACCAAAGGATTAATACAAGAGGCTATCAAATCGGAGTCTAGCTTTTCATGATCTTGAGACATTATAGCCGACAGACACGTATGGTCTCCATTGTACTTGGTGATCCTATACGGGTGTGCAGGTGATTTTTTCACTGCTCTGACCCTCCACTCGCAGCCATTTTCATAATTCGGGCACCTGTAATCTTCGGTCCCACACTTTGACAGTGTTACTCGAAACGTTTGGTGTATTCGAACAGCATAGAGTTTCACTGCCCGTCTTAAACTAAGGACATCTGCAAACCGCATATCTTTACATAACTCCTGTTGAATATTAATAGGGGCCAACGCATTGGTATGCCAAGTGTCATCGTTTCCCATTCGATCAACGTCAACGTAATGTAAAAAAGTTGATGATGTGTCCATCATGAGAGCCATGTCCGACGGTGTAATTACGTCTGCGGTATCGTCGTCGTCGTCATCGCTGTGATTGTCAAAATTTTCTAGATCATAGTCGGGATCATTTAACTCGTCTGATAAGTTATCTTCTAAGCTCATGTCATACGCAGCAGATAGTAAAAGTGGTTGATCTGATGAACTTGGCTGTGAGTAGTACTGGGGGATTGAGAGAGTCGTTGGATCACATAGTTGATAGTCTAAACCCTGCTGTACTTGAGACAACAAGTCTAGATTTGTCATGTATGTTGATATGGTAGTGCTCAGATCGATTTCCACTGTATTGAGCTCCACAAATAATTCCATCATCGCCTGATCTTAAAAGTGATCGAGGTGTGTAATCACCGCAGCCTGAAGTTGATAGTCATTTTCCATTTTCACCTTTCGATAACGAAGTGGCGACAATTTTACAGGACATCGATACCAAACCTTGCTCACAGCCTGGTTATAGAGTAAGCTACACTGAACACGTAGACAGTCTTTAAACTCATCCATAGTAATTCCTTCGGACAGCCGCATCATCGTCATATTTTCAGACATGAAAGTGTCACCCTCGTCTGAGATAGTGATTTCTCCGTGAAGATGTACATATGCAGTTATTTGCCGACTCATTCTGTTTGGATAGAGCAGAATAATGGAGAAGAAATTTTTTGCTATCTGAGAGTAATAAATTTGAAAACAAAGGGATTTTCGCAGTATTGATTCGATGAACTTCATTACGTATATATAAAGAATGAATAGAATGTTCATATTGCAGAAACGTCATGTGTAAATATAAAATAGTATTAATGAAACGACGTTACAATGCATAATTATAGTTGGTCGGATTGTTTGTTGAAAAATTGTTACTAATTGTCAAATTGAAAAGATATGACACCGAATAATATTCGCGCATGCACTGAATTATTCTGACACACAGACTTCAAATTCAATCTCGTGAAGGAAAGGGGAGATGTTTTGAAGGCCAAATTAGATTATCAAAAGCTCAAATTCCTGCCGCGTCAAATTATTGGGCGTTATTAACCCCAAATTCGACCAACGTGTGGTTGAATTGGCCCATAATGAGGCCCAAGTCGACCGAGACATGGTCGAATTTGGGTGGTCGAATTTGGGCCCATGATGAAGCCCAAATTCGACCAACCCATGGTCAAATTTAGGCCTCATAGGAGGCCCAAATTCGACCATGCCTTGGTCAAATTTGGGCCTCATTTATGAGGCCGAATTCGACCAAGGCATGGTCGAATTTGGCCTCATAAATGAGGCAAATTCGACCGTTCAACGGTCGAATTACGTGTAGTAACGTAATTCGACCATCCAACGGTCGAATAGCTGGTTGCCAAGTGGCAACCAGCTCCCACCCCCTAGGCCCCCCCACCACTCCTATAAATACCCCCTCCCATCATACTTCACACACACACCTTCTATAATCCCCACACACATACACACCTACTTTTATATTTTTATATCATTGAAATGGCAGATCAAATTATAGCACCTGGACCAGTCAAACGAGATTTATTGTATCTCCAAGATCAACATATATCTGAACAAACATGGAATGAAAATCTAGTAAGTTGTCATTTTCATTATTTCATTTGATTAATTTATTGTTTCTAATTTTTTTTATTTTATTAATATGTTGTTATTAATTTTATTTTCTATGATCACATAGTTGTTATTATTTCTATTTCATTTGATTAATTGTTATTATTATTTTTATTTTGTATGATTAAATTGTTGTTATTATTTTTATTTTCCATGATTATTTTTATTGCATTTGATTAATTTCTTGTTACTATTTTTATTTCATTTGATTAATTTATTATTTTTAATTTTTATTTTATTTTATTAATATGTTGTTATTAATTTTATTTTCTATGATCACATAGTTGTTATTATTTCTATTTCATTTGATTAATTGTTGTTATTATTTTTATTTTGTATGATTAAATTGTTGTTATTATTTTTATTTTCCATGATTATTTTTATTGCATTTGATTAATTTATTGTTACTATTTTTATTTCATTTGATTAATTTATTGTTTCTAATTTTTTTTATTTTATTAATATGTTGTTATTAATTTTATTTTCTATGATCACATAGTTGTTATTATTTCTATTTCATTTGATTAATTGTTGTTATTATTTTTATTTTGTATGATTAAATTGTTGTTATTATTTTTATTTTCCATAATTATTTTTATTGCATTTGATTAATTTCTTGTTACTATTTTTATTTCATTTGATTAATTTATTGTTTCTAATTTTTTTTATTTTATTAATATGTTATTATTAATTTTATTTTCTATGATCACATAGTTGTTATTATTTCTATTTCATTTGATTAATTGTTGTTATTATTTTTATTTTGTATGATTAAATTGTTGTTATTATTTTTATTTTCCATGATTATTTTTATTGCATTTGATTAATTTATTGTTACTATTTTTATTTCATTTGATTAATTTATTGTTTCTAATTTTTATTTTATTTTATTAATATGTTGTTATTAATTTTATTTTCTATGATCACATAGTTGTTATTATTTCTATTTCATTTGATTAATTGTTGTTATTATTTTTATTTTGTATGATTAAATTGTTGTTATTATTTTTATTTTTCATGATTATTTTTATTTCATTTGATTAATTTATTGTTACTATTTTTATTTCATTTGATTAATTTATTGTTTCTAATTTTTTTTTATTTTATTAATATGTTGTTATTAATTTTATTTTCTATGATCACATAGTTGTTATTATTTCTATTTCATTTGATTAATTGTTGTTATTATTTTTATTTTGTATGATTAAATTGTTGTTATTATTTTTATTTTCCATGATTATTTTTATTTCATTTGATTAATTTCTTGTTACTATTTTTATTGCATTTGATTAATTTCTTGTTACTATTTTTATTGCATTTGATTAATTTATTGTTTCTATTTTTATTTTGTTTTCCATACAGCCTGATAAACTATTAAAAGTTCGTCGACACACTAGTCAATTAGTGATTCGAGCGGACCCCCGCATTGTGCCATATTTGCAACAAGCTGGATTTTACGGAATGTCGCGGATTGGATTCTTTTTGTACGATCAAGCATTAGTCACAACGCTAGTAGAAAGATGGCGTCCAGAGACGCACACATTCCATCTTACACAAGGAGAGTGCACTATCACATTACAAGATGTGGCATTGCTGTTTGGACTCCCTTGTAGTGGACGTGCTGTTGTAGAAGATTCTGTCCTCTCTTGGGATATGGTATGTCACGACCTATTTTTTGGGCACATGACCGGCACAATGATGAATATCCCATCACTGTAAGCCTTTCGATAAATTCTACCCATGAGTTTAGTCATTATCTCTATATTATCAAAATAACCATTCCTGAAGAAAATATATCAAATTTTCTTTATTTGAAATTCATAGAGATTTTTTGCATATAATAATAGATCCTCAACATAAAATACATTATTATGCTGACATACAAACCAAATACCAAACCCCTGACCTAGATGTCATAGACGATTACAAAGCAACATAATCTATAACAAAAGAGGGGTCTACCCGACAACGGGAAGGTACAAAGTGATCTACTCCTCTAGCAGATATTCTTCGCTAGCAACCTGATCTGAACAAAAAGGTTGTACAAACAGTGTGAGCTTTTAAACTCAATGAGCGAATCGGCCTCGCGTTAATAAAATTCAAATACATTACCAGTCATGCAAGTATATCCAAAGGCTCATACTCAACCAATAGAAAGAAGATAAAAATTCATCCAATTCAACAAACGTTACTAGTACTCGTCAATGGCAATATATCCTAGAGAGCGCACACAGGCCGGCTCACCAATTATGTATATTTCCGCCATGACGCACAACATCATCCTTTTACATACAAGAAGATAAAAATTCATCCAATTCAACAAACGTTACTAGTACTCGTCAATGGCAATATATCCCGGAGAGCGCACACAGGCCGGCTCACCAATTATGTATATTTCCGCCATGACGCACAACCTCATCCTCTTAGCTAGGGCGCCTCACGGATTTATCACCAATCTGGGCTATATCCCTACTGAGAGAATCGTTGTCTCCACACTCATTGGTCAAGACACCCTGTCAACCGGGTTTTCCGCCTTGCCGTGAGAGGGGGTACTGTCCCGCTCAATCACAATCAATAGCATTTCATATCATAATCAGAAGCTCAATATAATATTTATCCATATAACAGGTATAGTATATAAATATATTATAGCTTTATAAACCACAATTCAAGAGATTCAATCTTCACATCATCATGAGATACTTGCTTTTTCTTATCCATACTTCTGGATTAATTATCTCATTATATTCACCATTCTGAATCCAATTTCCCCATATGAATCTTAGGAGTGTCCTACGACATACTTTTTATCACCAGTAATGCTAAAACTCTATTAAAACGGGGTTGTTTCACTCACCTGGATTCCGTACGAATATCGCTTCTCTAAGTCATTACAGACAAGAGTACACAGATGAATTTCAGTATTCCGCTACGGAGATTTTCATGAAAGATTAGAGAAAACAAGTTAGGATTGTTTTCATACAGATACTGTTCATACATATGGTACTATTTATATATACGGTTACTATTCATACGGTTACTATTTATACGTACGGATACTATTCATACCAGAAATAGAGAATACAATCTGTAAAAGAGTACACCAGGTAAGTTTCCAGGAAAGAGTGGAGGGTCACACTGGACACACTTAAAAACCAAGTCTTTCCTTAGCCAGAACTTTCCTAGACATGTATTCTTCACAGTTTACATTCTATTTCGGTAATCAGAGAATCAAAATAACATAAACAGCTAAGGACAGTTTTTCTGATGTGGAAGATCGGCCAAAACCGCAACCACAGAGCATACTTAAGAAATTAACTTCTAAAATTTGAAAGACATAAAAAGGGCATAGTATCCTTACCTAAGCTGAAAAGGAAAGGCCCAAAATCTCATAAGCCTAACATTGGAGTAAGAGAAACTTAAGAAGAGAAGAAGAGAAGTTGAAGGTGTGAGTTTAGAAGTGAAATGGAAGGGCCTATTTATAGCAAAAGTCAAGGGTACTATTTGACACTATACGCTAATAAAATATTCAATTTACTATTTATGAAAATGACATTTCTAATAAAATAATGCACGTTAATCATTTACAGTTACTGTGCAACTACAGTCGCAGGCGGCTTACTATTGAAAACTTAAGGGGAAAACTATCATTTCACCTTAAACCTTTAAGTTTCTTTTCAATTCAGTCCTTTCACTTTAGTCCCTGAGGGTATTTTTACACATAAAACGTCATTTTCTCCCACGAACTTCTTTCTAGTTTTCTCTTATGACCAAACCACATCTAGTACTTGACATTTCGATTGTATAAATGAACAGTATCGTATACGTAAATAGTATTATACGGGTGAATAGTACCATATACTGAAATAGTAACAGTAGTTTGTAAACAAATATTTATATTTTATTTTTTTCACGGGTATTACATGGTATGTCTTGTACTATTGGGAGTTATCCCGCCTAAGGGCAAATTGAACGGCCAAAGATTATGTATGACGTGGCTTCAAAAACAATTCTCAGAGTTGCCGGAGGATGCGAATGAAACTACAATTGAACAACACGCACGAGCTTATATTTTGCTCATGATCGGTGGCTATCTGATGCCAGATAAACCTGGCATGAACGTATACTTAATGTACCTCCCGCTGTTGCAAGACTTTGAGGAATGCGGGAAGTACAGTTGGGGCTCGGCTGTATTGGCCCACCTATACAGTGAATTATGTAAGGCAACACACCCTACTGCACAGCAAATCAGTAGGTCTATTCATTTATTGTATGTGTGGGCATTTGAACGATTTCCAAGACTAAGGCCGCAAGTTCCAACTTAACCTGATGATGATGGAGAACATCCGTGGCCCCCTCCAATAGCACACATGTATGTCATATGCTAGTATTAATTTATTTAGATATGTTATTTGGAATCTTTTTTCAATTCAAAATTTACATCATTCTATATTTCGGTGATAATTTGTTTAAATTGAAAATTGAACTAAAGATTTCATTTTAATAGGTGGAATAGATTTTCTCTATACCAAGCTCCTGTTGCTCGTACTCTAGAGTGATACAGGCGCTTGTTAGACCACATGACCGACGACGAGGTATTATCATTTATTTTATTTTTAAATTGATAATATTTTGTTTTCTATTAGTGGATGTGATGCTCATTTTGTTGTTATATTAGGTTATTTAGCTCCCATATGCATGTCAAACAGTCCCAGAATATTGCCGAATTGACCCTGACGTCTGGCGTGCCTCGGTTCCCATTCTAAATTTCCTCATAATAGAATGGCACCATCCCCATCGAGTCATGCGTTAATTTGGGATGGAACAACCAATCCCGGTCCCACCGATAAATTTAGGGGATTGGCATCTTAAAAAGTTAACTAGGAAGACTGATACTAACTGGAAGGTGGAGCATGCTGACTTCATCCAAGCGTGGGACCAATGGCGGGATCAAGTACACGTTGCTCCTATAACACTATCAAACCAGCCACTTGGACTATACTCACGCTATATGCAGTGGTATTACTTTCACACAAGGCGATGGATTCGTGCTTCCAACACTTACGATGGATACGTGGTAAAATATAATTTAAATTATTTGTCATTTATTTTAATTAATATTACTTGAAGAATAATTTTGTTTATTATTTGATTACAGGCTACTCTAGTACGAGCAATGCGGGTGCACGGTCTCCAAGAACCAACGATTCCTTCGGAATATGTGGTATCGACTAGTGATAAGATCTTACAAGCTCTTGGAGAACGAAACATTATGGAACACCCAGCTCCAGTTGCACAAGACATACCGCAGCCATATATTCCAGAAAGGCCAGCCCGAGGCAGGCGTCATGGAAGGGCGCGAGGGGTACGTGATCGTCGTGGTGGTCGGTCGGTGTCTTCCTGTCACGTCCCAAAATTTGAGCACGTGACCGGCACGGAAAGTGAATTTCATTTCACCTCCGTAAGCCTATCTTTCTCTTAAAAATCATACAATTCTTTTTCATGCAACCAAAACGAGTTCTTTATACATACTACAATTACTCACATTACATCAGTGAATGAACCTACCCGATTACAGAGATTTCTAGATTTATACAACTTAGAATAAAACTTAACTATTATACCTTTATCCTGAACAAATGAAAAGGTAATCATGGACTAAGGATCCATAATTCCTTGTTCCGATATTTACCTTCAGCTGTCAACTCTGAAAAAAAATATCAATAAGAGGGGTATGAGCAAACCACGTGCCCAGTGAGTAGATAACACAACATTATGACAAAAAAATATCATACATCATAATGATAACATGCAGCAATCATACGTAAATCAATCATCATATGATATGATATTATTCGTAGTACTTCACGACAATATCCAAATAAATCAAATACATTTCAACATAATTCAAAAGTTCACAACAACAATCGGTGAAATCAATTTCACACAAATTTCCCGTACCAACCGGGTCGTCCAGAATACCTCTGGATCGTTGCCCGCGGCCCCTGCCGCATCCACCCTTATCGCTCCATTTATAATCTCCACCCTTATAACTTCACATAAATTTCTCCATGGGGTGCACCACCATGCCTTTCCTTTCCAGTCAAACACAATCACAATCATATATAAAAACATCCTCAATCATAATCTTGAGCCACATACACAACTCAGTCATTTACAATTCAAGCCACAACATAATAAATGTGGTTCCAGCAACATAGCATGTATACAACATAACCCATAATATAGAACAATTATTCAACTCAGTTCACATGCCATTCACAATCCATTATATAACCTCCATTCATGGGAAAATAAGAAAATATAATTATATACATTACCAGACACGTTCCACAATTGTTTATGCCTCATCGTTCCACATCATCCTCTTCAAACTTGGATATACAACATATTTCCACTATGATGCAAAAAGTCAATAACAGATATTTAATCATAGCAAGTATTAACCCACTCACCTGGATTTCACGCTCTCGGCACTCCCACTTTGCACCTTGACCATTCCTATTGTAACCAGACAAAAACATTAGGGTTACGAAATAGAGAAATTTCCTACCACTACTCTCGACCTTTACTCACATCTTAAGTCATAACTCCTAATCGGTAATGAATATCTAAATGAAACTTATACCATTGGAAACTAGACTCAAAGAACTTTCCAACGATATAAAGTTTGCCCAAAACGGAGTCCGGATGAAGAAGTTATGGCCGATTGAAAATGAGCTAAGGTTTTCCGACACACCTGGCGCCTGGGCGCCACCCATGCCCGGCGCCTAGGCGCCCCACGTGGCGCCTGGGCGCCATGCCTTTCTCTTCCCCACATGTCCTTGAGAATTTGTAAAAATTTCCTAAATTAAAAATAAAAATTTCTATTTCCACATTTTCTTCACTAATTCAAAAAGAAAATTTTCCACATAATTAAATTTTTCACTAAACTTCAAATCAGACTTTAAATATTCATAAAAATTCTTGGGATATTACATTCTTCCCCCCTTAAAAGAATTCGGTCCTCCGAATTCAAAACTTACCTCAAGATTGAAGCAAATGCCAATATTTTGTTTATATCTCATTCTCTCTCTTAGAATTTTCACAATCAAGTACAAAATATAACAAGTTCAACATATTTTTATTTCTAATACATAAGTTACAGGCAACAAGCTGAACTTGATTTACAAAACAGATAATTTTAATACTTAAACATTAGATCAAACATCAGCTTTAGGTACAAACAAAAGAAAAGATAAATTAAGAACGAGGAGGCTTTTGAAATGCAGAAGATGCTCCAGGTCTAGAAGAAGAAGGTGCTTCAGACCTTAAGGAGGAAGTTAATCGTTGCAGCCTAGAAAGAGTTTCTGGAGGAAACGTCTGGGAAATTTGGCGAAGTGCAGAAGTCACTCCATTCATACAGTCAATACATCTCGCTTGTTGGTCACGAAAATTTTGAGTTGCAAACATCGAATGTCTATCAACTCTATTCGCCAATTCCCTAAAATGACGGTTCAAAAGCTTCTCTTGTTCTGTAAAGAGACGATTTATCAATCTCCCCTGGTCCTCAAAGTGGCGGTTTATCAGTCTTTCCAAGTCCTCCATCTTTTGTCTCATAAGCGCAAGCTCATTATTAGAAGATGTTGCTGTGCTAACATCCTCTAACTCTACTACATCCCTTTTTCTTTTCTTAGCCTCTGGTGACTCTTCCATGGATCTCTTATTCTTATAATTCTCCAGGCTAAGATTTAGATCCAGCTCTACCTTGCCAGCCTCAAAATTTAAATTGAAAGATTTATTGCCGGCCATATTTTTCTGAGCTATAAAGGTTGTACAGAAGGAGAAGTTTGATGCTAGAAAGCTTATAGATATAAACTTTTAGTGTAGTGAGCAGCGTAATGGGGCATCCATTATATATAGACGAAATTTAGGGCTACAAAACCTTTACATCATACTCTAAAGATGACCTACAGACCTTATCCGACGCAATGCCAACGGTCTCAGATAAGCATGCCAGAAAATAACAAAATATAATCTAATACAAAAGATTTCCTCAAAAATTTCGGCTAACTTTTGACTCTTGCTCAAATTATTAAACTAATCGCCGCTTCAATTTATGGCTTCTTAACTCTGTATTTGTCTTATCCAATAATTCTAAATCGAGATATTACTCCATGAACGGGTAGCTTCATACTAGCCTTATCTAGGTTTCTAATCCGTGGCTTTGCCCTAAGCTTACACATTTTCAAACATACATATTAAAATAAAAACTTCTCACATCTACACATCAAGCGTTCCATAAAGTGAGAGAAAAATTTTTACCTTTCACTTGCCTCTACGAGCATATATGTATATATGTATAAACATAGAGATACATCATTATCTATATATATTTTCATCTATTCAAGTTCTTTTAAATTTCAGACTTCTCATTCTCTGAATGTATGTAGAATCATTACATATTATTCCTGGCCATAACAAATAACCTTCACTCTCTATGCATGAATAACATACATACATATCATATGTATTTAGATACATATAATCACAGTATAATTCAATCAATCATGTATATTATACTTAACTGAAGGCTTTCAAGAACAATACAAGAAAGCATAGAAATACATTTTAGTTCATCGTGAAAACATCCAAGACACTCTGTAATGGCTACATTGTCGACTTCCTTCAATTTCAGAAAATGCCAACGAGAGAAATGGAAAAACCAAGTGTAAATCGGCCGCAAATCCACCGAATATTGACTTTCGTGGTTTTGCCATTAATGCGACGCGTTGTTGGTGTGCATGCCTACCCTAGACTCCTAGCTTCCAGCTTGCAGAAATCCATAGGTTAAGCGTATAGGGTGCGGCGAAGAGATATCTTCTTTGTCTCTGAGTTCAAATTTTTCCTCTATAAGAACTATCCCAACGTTCTCAGTTACCACACCACAAAGAGTAATCATCTCTAAGCCTACAACTTCTCAGCATTCCTCTCTTCTCATACTTCGACATAAATTTCTAAATTTTCCAAATCATGGCCATAAGGAAGTACATTGATCTCACAGTGGATGCCAGGAGAGAAGAGCTCGACTTAAACTTAAGTCTGGGCAAAGACAAGGGCAAAAGACCTTTTGAGGGGTCTCCAGAGAAGCAGAAGGAGAAGAAAATGAAGAAGATCGAGGAAGCTGAGGAGACTAGCACGGGCCATACCTCGGAGGACAAAATCGCCTGTCTAGAGCAGGAGGTCAAAAATCTGAAAAAGATGATAGAAAACCTAGAGAAGTTAACTAAACGCAATCATGCAGAAATGACTTCAAGAATAGACAGGTTCTTCTATTGGTCTACCCAGTGCTTCTGCAATCAACAACAAAGAAGTGTTGATTGTATGAATGGGATTTACACTACCCTCCGCGATATTGCTCTGTCTCTCGCTCCAAGGAATGGTCGAGGGGTGATGATACAGTACAACCCTCCTAATCCGAGACCACCTCGCTTTTAGATTACTCATGCATGAGTAATTGTTTTTTTTTTTTTGCAATGTAATCCTTCTGCTTTTAATGCCAGTGGTTTCTTTTATGGGATGGTACTCCAAAAATAGTAATAATAAAATTAAGAAAGATAAAATAAATCAGTCACACAAAATCAATCATGAATTTAACATATAAAGCCCCATACATACAATTTGATCCGACAGCAACGGAATCAAAACAAATAATAACCTTTCCCTTACCGAGTTCAAAAGTATAGCCATAACTCTCTAAAACTAAAACTAAAAACATAATTCATAAGAAAAGACAAGTCTTGGAGGAAAAGGAAATGAAAACATCCTACAGGACCTTCAGTGGAGCCATCTCTCTATAGTCATGCCCGGGTTCACCAGATAGAGGAGATCCCACTAAGGTTACCTTACTCTGTAATCGGTAGGAGACCTAATCCCAAAGCTCTGATACCAACTTGTCACGTCCCAAAATTTGAGCACGTGACCGGCACGGAAAGTGAATTTCATTTCACCTCCGTAAGCCTATCTTTCTCTTAAAAATCATACAATTCTTTTTCATGCAACCAAAACGAGTTCTTTATACATACTACAATTACTCACATTACATCAGTGAATGAACCTACCCGATTACAGAGATTTCTAGATTTATACAACTTAGAATAAAACTTAACTATTATACCTTTATCCTGAACAAATGAAAAGGTAATCATGGACTAAGGATCCATAATTCCTTGTTCCGATATTTACCTTCAGCTGTCAACTCTGAAAAAAAATATCAATAAGAGGGGTATGAGCAAACCACGTGCCCAGTGAGTAGATAACACAACATTATGACAAAAAAATATCATACATCATAATGATAACATGCAGCAATCATACGTAAATCAATCATCATATGATATGATATTATTCGTAGTACTTCACGACAATATCCAAATAAATCAAATACATTTCAACATAATTCAAAAGTTCACAACAACAATCGGTGAAATCAATTTCACACAAATTTCCCGTACCAACCGGGTCGTCCAGAATACCTCTGGATCGTTGCCCGCGGCCCCTGCCGCATCCACCCTTATCGCTCCATTTATAATCTCCACCCTTATAACTTCACATAAATTTCTCCATGGGGTGCACCACCATGCCTTTCCTTTCCAGTCAAACACAATCACAATCATATATAAAAACATCCTCAATCATAATCTTGAGCCACATACACAACTCAGTCATTTACAATTCAAGCCACAACATAATAAATGTGGTTCCAGCAACATAGCATGTATACAACATAACCCATAATATAGAACAATTATTCAACTCAGTTCACATGCCATTCACAATCCATTATATAACCTCCATTCATGGGAAAATAAGAAAATATAATTATATACATTACCAGACACGTTCCACAATTGTTTATGCCTCATCGTTCCACATCATCCTCTTCAAACTTGGATATACAACATATTTCCACTATGATGCAAAAAGTCAATAACAGATATTTAATCATAGCAAGTATTAACCCACTCACCTGGATTTCACGCTCTCGGCACTCCCACTTTGCACCTTGACCATTCCTATTGTAACCAGACAAAAACATTAGGGTTACGAAATAGAGAAATTTCCTACCACTACTCTCGACCTTTACTCACATCTTAAGTCATAACTCCTAATCGGTAATGAATATCTAAATGAAACTTATACCATTGGAAACTAGACTCAAAGAACTTTCCAACGATATAAAGTTTGCCCAAAACGGAGTCCGGATGAAGAAGTTATGGCCGATTGAAAATGAGCTAAGGTTTTCCGACACACCTGGCGCCTGGGCGCCACCCATGCCCGGCGCCTAGGCGCCCCACGTGGCGCCTGGGCGCCATGCCTTTCTCTTCCCCACATGTCCTTGAGAATTTGTAAAAATTTCCTAAATTAAAAATAAAAATTTCTATTTCCACATTTTCTTCACTAATTCAAAAAGAAAATTTTCCACATAATTAAATTTTTCACTAAACTTCAAATCAGACTTTAAATATTCATAAAAATTCTTGGGATATTACACTTCCGAAGTTGGCCCGAGCACTGCAAGGGAGGATGACGCAGGTCCGAGCGCATCTTATCAGACCCCACCAAGACAGTATGCTGAACCCAGTGATGATTCAACTGAAGATGACCATTTAACCGAAGATACCGATCAAAAAGATGATGATCAAGTACTAGGTCGTGGCAAGAGAAGTGTCGCTCGGCACCGTTGTGGAACTGGCTCCCATTATTACTGAATGTATTCTTGTATAAAACTTATTTTATATCCAGTTTTTAATTATATTTTAGTGTACTTTTTTTTTAATTTACTTAACATGATATGACTATTCCATAGTTTTAACAAGATAAAAAAAATTGTTATAACAATAAAAAAAATAATGTATTTTATTAATATTATAAATTGATAAATTATAATTTTAAGATAGCTAAATAAAAAATATCATTAACTTAATTTAATACAAAAATTAATTATGTAGGCCAATTTAATAATTAACAAATAAATGATAAAATAGATACATAATTTCATTTGCAAAAACAAATAACATTATTTGTATAAAGTAAAAAAATAAACAATATACATGAATATTTTTAGAACAAATATGATTTCATAATTTACTAATTAGTTCATTTATTATTCATGTTAATTAAAATTAGTTGGTTCATTGAAGGACATTGTTTCTTATTTTAATAATAATAAATTTAATTAATGATAATTGTAATTGGTATTTTTTATTTTTTAATATCTACTTTTCCATTACAATTTATATATTTTCATATTTTTATTCATTTAAAATATAAAATTTGAGAATATTCTTAAAATCTAAGAAAATAATAATTAAAATAAAACTTTTAAATTATTAAAAATTATTTTTATCTAATTTATCTATCTTTTTTAATATAAAATGAAACTAAATATTATATAAAAATAAAATAATCATGTATAAAATAAAATAACCATGTATTTATTTATTATATAATTTTAATTTCTTTTATAATTTTAATTTTCAATAAAAAAAATTCAAAAAAGTGGTACCAAATTCGACCAGGGGTTGGTCGAATTTGATGTGTTATTTTAACACATCAAATTCGACCAAGCCTTGGTCGAATTTGATGGTGAAATTAATAAAAAATTAAACTGCAGCAAATTCGACCAAAGTTTGGTCGAATTTGCTGCATTTCTCCACTGAATTCAATCACGAGTTGGTCGAATTAGCCAAAAAGTTAGTATATAAGGAAATACTTTTAAATAGTTAGTATACGCGAAAAGTTTTTTAAAAATAATAGTACCACAGTAAATACACCTAAACTAAAATTTGCACAAACCTAATTTGTATTTAGAAATTATTTTAAAAAATAAATTTTATTTAAATGTTAGTTAATAAAATTAATTTTGATATATGATTATTATAAAGGACATAAATTTTATATTACTTTATTTTATTTATTTTTATAATTTATTTTTATTCATTTAATTATAACGAAATTATAAAAAAATTCATTTATTTTTATTTATTATTGAAGTTTTTCTTTTGGTTTAAAAAACATTTTTTAAAAAGAAAATGACTACATGGAGGAGGAGGAAGAAGGAGGGAGGAAAAAGCGAACTAGTAATCAACACATACCAAAATCAATCACCATGGTCATGGATAGCGGGGAAATTAGCCTCATGTCAGAACAATAAAAGCAACCACTAACCACACTAATGAGGCAAAAGCTTCAACATGTCACGTTGGCTAAAACCTGAGTTCGCAAGCAAAATTGACTCTTCCATCTAAATTCAATGCTAAACCATACATATCTAATTTGGTACTAGTTAAGAGGAAGATTTATTTAGCTACGACTCAACTGTTTTATATATATATATATATATTATTCAAGATCTGATTCCTCGAGATTTCAATGCCCACGTCTCCCTGTTCTTTGGTGGGATTTTTCGTAACATGATTTCTTTTTTTGGAAAGAAGGGATTTCTTATCCTTTTTATCATTTAGGACATAGGGATAAATTCCACGGGAGTTTACACCTGTTAAATTGGTAGTGAGAATAATCTATAATTTATAATTTTATCTCTGAACACAATTATTGAGAACGCAATAAAGAATACAAGTGGGCACATCGTAATATTAAACCATGAATAATACAAATTGAAAATGATTTTTAATTGAAAAATGAAAAGAATGGTCAGAAAATATGAAAATTAAGAAAACATAGTGGTCAGGGTCACATGACACAGATCCACCTCGAAATTAATAAAGATAGAGACAAAATACGTATATAATTGCTAGAAAAGAATTAAAAAAGGAAAAAAAAAAACAACCATAAAAAAGAGAGCTCGTTTCGCCTCACTTTTCCTTCATCTCTAATTCTTCTTCGATTTCCTAACAGATCATCTAATCTCTTGCGCAGCCATGGACGACTACGCCGCTGCCGCCGCCACCATAGCTCTGGAGTCAGCAACGACGTTGTCGTCCCGTCGCCGGCACTCCATAGCGACATCCGTCGTGGTGCCCAAGCAACTCACCATCCCAGCTACACCTCGTCAGGCTTCCAGCTTCCACGCTCTCCCACCAGACGATGTCACGCCGTCGCCGATCTCTCTCAAATCCTCCTCCTTCCTCTGCTACACGTCACTCAAAGATGTACTCCCTTCCCCTTCCCCCATCTCCGCCTCCGAGATCTATATTCGCAACCGCCTCGTGAAGCAGGCCGCATGGGCTTACCTCCAGCCCAAATCTGTTTCCCCCACCGGCCCATCCGGCCCATGCTTCCTTGAGCCTCTTAACGCTTGTCTCAACTTCCTCTGTCACCACCTAATTCCGGGTATTACCCGGATTCTCCATCGGATGCTCCGGGCACTCTGGGGCCAGCTCAGCTCATAACGCTGACTTCGACGGAAATGGAGTTATAGTACAGAATCGTTGATGCAGTTCCTTTGATTTTGAAATTAAATCTCTCTTTCTCGTGATTGTGTATCAAAATGCAAAGGAATCAAATCAAAGAATGAATAATCCATTGAACAAATTACTATCGTTGTTTCGAAGTAGGTGAGTAAATGGACTGTAAATACATGTTACAAACGGAACAGTATAGCAATGACTGCTAATTTCATTTGGTGAAAGAAGGGCTGGGAAAGCAGGCGAGGGACATTAATGTGACTATGTACATTTTGTTACAGATGTCAGCCTAGCGGAGTTTTAGGGAATTGTTGATTTAATTTGACTTCTTGTTCTTCCTGTTCCCGAAGAAGGACGATCTTTTTGGTGTAAATTGCTGGGCGGTTTCATCCTGCATCCCGGATTTCTGCAATCACAAAATGTCCTCAGTAAGCTTTGTTTGGACAATGATGGAGTAGTACAACATGATTCAGAACAAAATGAAGAGAAGAATTCACCAGAGCGGTGGGGTTGGACTTGGCTGAAAATCTTTTAGACTGATCGGCGAAGTACTCAAGAACCTGCAGAAATGCAGACTGCCCAAACTCTGTGCAGTTTTGAAGGTAAAAAACAGCCAAATCCCATATCCTGGTTCTCCACTCCACTAGCTTATTCTCGATGTCATTCTCGTGACTTGTCACATAGGGCCGCAACACAGCATCATAAATATATCCCGTTCCCTGCAATAAGTAACGCTTATATGATCTACCTTTGTTCTTACCGCGTACCATTAAAATTTATTTTCCATCTTCCATTGTCAAAAAAAAAAGTTATATGAAAGAGGCAATCGCAAATTTCTGTCTCTATTTTTGGTCCATTACCTTGGTTTTGGGGTACCATAAGTAGATAAAAAGCGCCAGCTTCACCTCTCCGTACATGGGCAACCTTTCGTATAGGGTTCATCGTTAATTCAATAAACATAATTAGATTAAATTCCAGAATTATACCAGTAATTTCGTCCTACACATACCAGGCGATAAATACATCTGCAAATGCTTCCAGAACCGTGAGGAATGCCACAAGAATCCTGTGAATCCATTGATTCGTAAAAACTCAGTTAGTACCAAATTCGCTTTCCCGTGAACAAAATTAACAGCAGAAATATATTATGCTTCTCTTCTTCTTTATGAAGTCCTCTTTCTAGGTTATTCATGGTATTGACCTTTATATAGGGCAGAAGAAGATCATTTTTTTTCTTATTTATGTATGCCCGATTTAATTCTAGCAAACAGCAATTCCTTCTTCATCCTAACCAATCGAGTTTGTAATCCCACATAAATTTTACAACAATCATGTCGCCAATTGAACGAGATCAAATTAGGCCGAGGAAGGAGAAGACTCCCCCGTTATAGAAGGATTTTCATTTACCAGTATTGACACCAGAAGCGAAGTTCCTCATTCTGGACTGTGTTTTTCTCCACAGTCTGGTAGCATTTAAAGCCAGGGTATGCATACCCAAGAAGCAATCTGAAATGCAGAAGATTGAAGAGTAAAAAAGTTAAGAAACCATACCATAATGACTCAAAATCTGGAAAACAATCATCCTTGGCCAAAATAAAAAAACGTACATAAGACATCTAGTAATGAAATCTCCCAACATTTTCAACACGAACCGTGAAAACTCTGAAACAGAAGCAACCCATCAAAATTCCGAATGACCAAGCATTAAAAGCATCTGAAATTGCAAGATGACTATTGACAATTTCTAGGAAAGGACAAGAAGCAGACAACGATTTTTCAGTATTACCTGTTCAACCTTGAGGATTCAGTAAACCCATAACAGGGCACGACTTCAACGGTTGAAAGATTCAGAGGTACCCAAAGGCTAACGCATTGACTATTGGGAAGTTGAAACTAATAAGTTAGAAAATGGATGAGGTCTATTCCCTGGAAAGAATAATCCCCGAAACAATAAGAAATATATAAGGAAGAAGCCTGAGATCCGAAGCAACGAAGAGTTCCAAATAAATACTAATAGAAGAGTGCAATCATACTACGACAGAAAGAGGATTGGCTCTTTATTTTTTTCAATTCTTAAATAAAGGACATGAAAGAGAAAGATGAAAGAGAATTTCTTGGCACGGACGCTTCTCTTTAATCTTGGACGCAACTCTGTGTGTGTGTCTCTTGGAGAGGGATTTATTGGGATTCTTCAAAAACAAATTTATAATTTCCATTTGGCGGTTAAGGCTCAGATAAGGCTATTTCCGTCATTTTCTTACCCAAAATGATTTTTTTTTCTTTTTTCTATTGAATATGTCAGATTAGTTGGTGGCTTGATGTTTTATTGTATTTAACTAATCTTCATGTTAGTTGAGCAACCTCTATTTTTTTAAAATAAAAGTATTCATACTTTGAATTATTAAATACGTTTATTTTTTTTAAATATTTAATAGATTTAGATATATTTTAATAAATTAAATATTATGAAATTTTTTTAATATTATTCATTTTAAATATATCTCTTCATTATACATATATATACATACATATAATATATATATATATATAAATAAATATATAACATAAATAATTATATATACACATATTGCATATGTGTGTGTATATATATATATATGTTGTATATATATGAGTCTATATATATATATGTATGTATTATTGTAACCTTCTTCAACTCAAGATTTTTCTTTTCTACCCTTTATTTCTTTTTCCATAAAATTGCATTTCTCTCCCAATTTGATTTTTAAAATTTTTAATTTCTGTATTCCCATCATACTATGTATAACTTGTACATTTTGAGATTCATCATCGTGGAGTTAAATGAATTTTTTCATTTACTACATAATTTTAATTTTTTTAATTTTTCATAACATATATTTAATTACTAGTTTGTTTAAATGTTATTTTCTACTAATAAATTATTTCTATGTGTTCAGATAATAAAAAATAAATAATTTAATCATTAAGTATTTGGACTGAAAAATAACATTTTAATAATTAAATGTGTATTTAAGTCAAACATCTTAATCTTAAAAAAAATACGCCGCCAAGACTTTTCTAAACATTAAGTATATAATGAAAAATGGTTGCTTGTTTCGTTAAAAATCTGCATATTGTTTTCGCCAGATGATTAAATCCAATCAAGTTCTCTTACTTTTTAAAATAATTATGGATAGCGTTGAATGTTGAGTTATTTAATTTGACCAATCGTTGAAGCTAGGTTCCTCGAACTTTGTCATGAGGATCAATAATAATTTTATGAATAACATGTTAGACTTTTAAATTACCCGGTGAAAGTTGAAGTCGCGTTAGAAATTTCATTGTTGTGAAAAGTTTCTGCTTAACTACTTAAGGTTAGTTTAATGATCATATGATATATGCCTCCTAACTCTTGAGTATAAGACTCTTCTCGTGAATTGAAATCTGCTTAAAATATGATCCTTCCGTCCAATTCCCATGAGTCCTGACGTCAACTAAAACAAAATGAAAAACGTTGAATACAAAACTTGAAAGTATTAAATAACTTGATTCATTGGTCCTGAGACCAGTTGCTTCCAATGCTTCATGTCTTTTTCTGTGGGACCTCGGACAATTAAGAATTTTCATTTTAGCTTTTTTATTAAAAATAAAAAACAAAAAAAAAAAGAGAAAAAGAAAAAGGCGGAATTGTAGCCTAGAGTAATGCGCAGGTGAAGAAAGGGGTATAATTGACATTTAGTTGTCTGTTGACCTAGCTTTAGGTATAAAGGATCTCATTCGCAGGAAATGGAAATGTACGCGTGGAACAATATACATAGAGACGAGAGGGATGAAGCATGTCCGGTTGTATAACAGTCAAAATAAACAAGTTATGCCCGTTTAAACCGTATAATAAAAGGGTTAGATTAGCATTTTGCTAGCTTATTTAGAATTAGATTAAACTAGTCAAGCTTTATCTAACCAGCGATTTATGCAGATTGAGTTCACCCAACTAGCACATTGGCCTGTTTTTCTTTTTTATTATTATATTAAATATTAATAATATATTTAAGTTAAATAATACAAAAGGAAATAAGTAAGAAACATTATCTGAAAATAATTTTAAATTAAATTTATAATTATTTGATCTTAATTATTAATTAATGAAAAAGAATATCATTAAAGAAAAAAAGAATAATTCAAAAACAATTTAATTTTTAGCTTTTTTTAGTTTCAAATCTTAAATTCATTTCTTTCTCTCTTTTTTTTAAAACAAATGAGGCTATTTTTTATTAATTTTTATTTAAATAAAAAAAAAGTGCGAACTGACAGGTTGAATCATAAAAATATAGACTCGTCTTAAAAATGAACCAGCCCAATTCGACTTACTTTTCACTAGCCGGCAGTGGAAATTTGACTTCTTTATTCAGTTGTGACCAAAAGGCAAAATGGTTGAAATCATAGTGTGGTTCAACAATATCTTATATCTTAAACACCGCAAATGGGCAACCAAAATTATGGTGTAACTAATTAATAACAAATACACGATGCTTCTCATCATTAATTCCTCTTTCACCCAAAAAAAAAAAGGGACATTTTTCATTTGTTTATGTATGTATGATATATCTGTTTTGATTTCGTTAAACCATCCGGCATGCTTGCAACCTATATTATTAATTATTTGTTGCTATTTGTTAGTGGATCAAATTTAGATATAATTTTTTTTAATAATTTCGTCACCAAGTTTTAATTATAAATATATATGTGTAATTTTTCAATAAAATTAGTTATGTAATGTTAAGTTATAAATAACATATAATTATGCTTAAAAATATAGCTACCATATTTTGATTAAAAATTTAATAACAAATATATACTAATTATACTTAAGTTTTTTTTTTCCTTTGTTACCAATTAGTTACGGCGGTAATTAGGACTCATTTTGTTCTCTAGAAAAAAAAATTGGTAGAGTTTTTAAAATGAGTCAACTTGGTTTGTTTGGGTTGGTTCTGAAACGGGTTGAGTTGGCCTATTTTTAAATGGGCCAACATTATGCTAGCCTTAACCCACCAACCTGCACCTCTTTTTTATTTTTTATTTAAATAAAAATTAATAAAAAATAGTCCATTTGCTTAAAAAAAATATATGAATTTAAAGATTTGTAACTAAAAAAAAAGAAGCGAAAAATAAAATCATTATTTCTTTTATTTTTTGAATTATTCTTTCTCTTTTTTCTTTAGTGTTATCTTTTCTCATTAATTAATAATTAAGATCAAATAATTATATAAATTTAATATGAAATTATCTTCAAATGATATATTTTACTCTCTTTTGTAAGTTTGTATTATTTGGTTTAACATTTATTATTAATATTTAATATATATATATATATATATATATATATATATATATATATATATATATATATATATATATATATATTAAACAATTTTTTTAAATAAAGGCCAACTTCATGAGTTACGGGGTCCAGGCCTATTCGATTCGATCTTAAACAGACTAACTTTTAGTTAGCTTGATCCACTTTTTAAACGGGCTAAACAAGCTAAACTGCCGTTTTGATAGTTCTAAAAATTGTTACATCAGTAATTTGCTACTAAGTGCCTGTTTGGGAGCACGGTGGCTTTTTTTTCAACCACATTTTAAAGGAGTAGACCACATTTGCACCAAAATGGGATGTTTGGCAGAATGGAGAAACTAAGGTAGCAAGAAACATGGTTTGGAATATTACTCATTTAACATGGTTGGCACCAACTTGACTGGGCGTAGCTTCTCCAATGAATCTAACGTGGGTAGGTGTGGTTCTTTACTGCCTTTCATGAATTTACCCTTGATGTGTATGTGTTTGTTCTCATTGTCATTAATATATGAAGCCATAAACTTGCATGCATTATCGTTCACTGCTTTGCCTCTCCATGTTGCCTTGTCATTCTTCGTCAGTCTCCTAGTGTTTTGCCTTCCATTTCTAGCCATTCCTTGTTGCTATGGTAAGCTTTCTCCCATGAAATGAAAGTTCTCTGTTTGCCCCTATTTTGCATGTTCATATGTGTGATTGTTGTGTGTGTCTTTGCAAATTAGAAAACAACCTCTATTTTCTGCACTAAAAATAGAGGGAACTCATGAGTGTTTGAGTAAGAGTTTCTTCGATTTTTCCAATTCCAAAACCATAGGCTTCTTGGATGACTTTAGGTGCAAATTTTTCTTCCTCCATTTGTCAACGTTAAAATAGAGTTTTTTGAGAAAGAGAGCAACAGTCTTAAACTTGATTGTTTCTGGCTGTTTTGGGGAGCTTCTTTTACCACTAATACAAGTGTTGAAGTAATAGTGGCAGTGATTAGGGAGCAAAAACTAGAAGAAAAACTAATAAAAACCACTCAAGAACAACGTGAACTTCCGGTAAGTTTTATAACTAGATTTTTTTATTCTTAAAAAGTCTTTCTTTTGCTTATTTTATAGGTGGAAATGATCAAACATGTCCTATAAACACATAAGAAGAAATTATGGGCAGGTTTGGAAATCAAAAGTATGAGAAAAGAACGTACCTTGCATGACAGGGACTAAAGTGAAAGAAATGAAAAGTTTACATGGGTTGGTTTAATTTTGGAAAAAAAATATATTCTAGATCGTTGGGCCTAGATGAATCTAATAATATTAAACCATACAAAAGACAAAAGAAAAATTTGGACTAAAGACCTAAGTGAATAAACAAAAATGTTCTTAATGGGTAAGCTTTAAATCCTTTCTTTTAGGTTTGCATGTGTTTAAGAAATATTTAAACATGGCTTAGAGGGTTCCTATATGAGTATAGGAGAGCCATGAAGCAAGGTGAATGGAAAAACATAGTGTTTGACATATGCATGCATGTTAGGGACTAAAGTGAATAAAATAAAAATTTTGTAGGAGTAGCTATAATTTTAGAAAAAATATATTTGTGACCTATGGACCTAGATGAAACTAAATGTTGTCTTATAACATGAAAAATATAAAGGAAAAATTATTACCAAGGATCAAATTGAATAAAATGAGAAGTTGGAGGGAGAGAGTAAAATTTCTAAAAATATCTAGATTAAGTATAAATGGAATTTTGATTAGGATTTGACGGAATTTACCAAATTTTGAAGATTATTAGTGATGACATAATTTCATTTATTATGAAAATAAACTTAATTTATACTATTAAACTTAATTATGTCGTAATTTATATAATTACTTTAAAAACTTAATTTATACAATTAAACATCATAATTATTTTGGTCAACTAATTAAAAAATTAATTTAATTATATCATTATACAATTAAGAACACAATTCCTTTTATTATGAGAATGAATATCTAAACTTCTTTTATGCAATTAATTTCTTTTTTGTATAATTTGCATATTAGTCATCACTAATATCTCATATTTTCTTTTCCATAAGTAATTATTAATACTTTAATTATAATTATACTTAGTTCACATTTTTCAAATTTTGAAAATATTCTAATAAGTAATTAGTGACGTAATATTGGACAAATAAACAAAATAAATAGTACATTTTATTAAAACATTGATATAATTCACTAAATTAACTTTAAATAAATGATAATAAATAATAATGGTACACCAAAAAATAAATATGTACTATTTTTGATAATTATACATCTTAAACTACATTTATAAACCAATATCCAAACATTATGAGGCCATTTGATACACTGATATCTGTTGGAAAGGAAAGCGTCTTTCCATTACTGTATATTTTTTCCATTGTTTGGTGTGGCTAACTGTAGAAAATGGAACTTTCTATCATGGAAAAAAAATAGTCTGCTTTTCTTGAGATTTTTTTCCATTGCTATGTCGATGGAAAAAGGTGTTTCCTAGATGAAAAATAGGTATTTAGACAGTTTTATCCCAAGCATTCTGCACTGTTGTTCTCTTCAAAGAAGCCGACGAACTGAGAGGCGGACTGAGAGGGAGAGAGTCTGAGACACCGGTTGTGAGAGAGAGAGCTTGGCAGCCAATCAGTCGGTGCTTAGCAGGCGGTCGGGCGGCGCCTAATAGCAGGTCGACTGGCTCCTGCAGGCAACGCCAGCAGGTCGACTGACTCTTGCAGACAACGTCAGCCAGTCGATCGGCTCCTGGCATTGGCTACTACAGCTAACGCTAGTCGGTAGACCGGGTCCTTACAGCCAACACCAACGATGGGTCTGAATTTTTGGTTAAGGGCAAAATAGTAAATTATTTTTATATTTATTTTTTATTATCTTTAAAAAATTATAATCTTATTTTTTTCCTTTCTTTTCCAGTGCATACCAAACAAGTTTTTTTTTCTTTTCCTTCTCCTTTTTTCATTATCTTTTCCTTTCCATTTTCCTACTTCTTTTCTATTCATACTCTTTCTTAGATACCAAACGGCCCCTATATTTTGTACTAAATTATGTTTGTCTACTCCAAATCACGTTCATTCAGATGTTTTCTAAATATAAATCACGTTAATTTAAATTTAAATTTTTTAAACACATTTTATTCAACTTAATTTATCTAATTGACGTTTACCTACCAAACTTTCAAATACACTGTATAAAAACGTAATTTTGTTTTTTATTGGTGAGCTGATATAAGGATGCATGTTGTGTGATGAGGGAAATCAAAGCACGTTGGTTTACTTTTCCGCGAACACTTCAGTAGCTAAAGAATTGATCAGATCTCCAATTCAAAATTGTAAGTGTTGACTTTGTGCCTGATAGTCCAATTTCCATTGAATAGAGTAATAATTGATATGTAAACATATATTTTTTTTTTTGTGCAAAACTAAAATGCTGAAGGACGTTGTATGCACTGCTTTATTGGTTTAGTTTTCATGCTTCCTAAACTTTTAAAGTCATCTCCAAAATTCTAAAATTCCATGACCCATACATGCAGAAGAGTTTCCTAAATGATTTATATTTCATCAATTGATAATATAAGACTAACTAATTGTATCCTACATGCTGTTGATTAGGATGCTCAAAATCAATTAAAATCGATGCTCTTGAATTAAATCAAATCGTACCAAAACTAAAATCGACCAAAACTGATTAATGTTCAATTTAAATTAATTTAAAATTTGTTATTTTTCAAACAGTTTAAATTGCTTAAAAGTTTGGTAAATAACTATATAACATACTATTTTATATGTATAATAAAATTGGACCTGTGGGATGCACAAGTTTTTATTATTCTTGATATGGAAAAAAAAAAGGTAAATCGTACATGTAAAGGAAAAACGTATAGAATGAAAGAAATATATGTTTTAAAAGGAATTAAAAACATTAATTAATGAAGATTTTAAAAAAATTCTTTATAAACTACATTTGAAATTATATTTGAACATATTTATAATATATATATAATGTAATAAAATATAAATTTTTATATAAAATAAATATAAATAAAATATATATTATAAAAAATTATATATTTATTTATTGTTGATATATAAAATTAATGTAAATATATGTATACATACCTTTTAATATAATATATATTTCTTTGTATATAAAATAATATATATATATATATATATGTTGACAAACTAATATATTATATTCATAAATATAACATATAGGAAAATTAAATTTGTAAATATATTTATATTTTATTTATTTTTGACATTATTTTTTATATGTTATATACATATATAAGCACGTTATATAAAATTAATACCAGCTTGAGCAATCAATGCTTGAGTTGGTATATTCACTTTTAAAAATAAAGAAATTTACCAAAAAAGGATTTAATTTGAAAATTGTAGAGGAGGAGAATGGAAAAAAGCTATTGAAAAGCATCCACGTCTATATTTAAGGGTGTGTTTGAAAACTCATTGGATAAACTTAAATTTGAACAAAATTGATTTTAGAATTGATTTTGAGTAGAATTGATTTTGTATGAACGTGATTTATGTTTGGAAACTATTATCAGAAAAGTGAGTTTAAAAAATAGATTTCATTTGGATATTGATTAGCATAAGTACTTTTGAATGTGTAATTACTAGAAAGGGTATGAATATAATATTATTTTATTTTATTTATTTTTATTTAATTTCTCTCATATAAAAATGTAATAAAATAAATTACATTAATATTTTAATAATAATTTTTTAACTATTGGTATTAATATTTGATTTAAATATACTCTTGTTTTATGCAAACATATTAATTTCACTTATAAAATTTAAGAAGAAAAATAAATAATTAATGTATAATAAGTCAAAATTCATGTACAATTATATTTATATAATTTTCAAATTAAAAAGTCAATTAAATCAAATATCTAAATTAATAGATCATACTTTTATACTCAATTTAATTTATCATTAATCAAATATTTGAATCATATGAAAATATAAATTCAAACTCACTTCATAAATAAAAATTATAACCAATAAATAAATTTAATTTAATTTATAATATTTTACAATCAATAAATAAATTATATTATATTAAATTAAAAATATCCTCCTCGCCCACGGCTTTGGCACTCCCTTTTTTCTCCATCTCCAATGTCACGACCCGTTTTCTGGGCACATGACCGGCACAATGATGAATATCCCATCACTGTAAGCCTTTCGATAAATTCTACCCATGAGTTTAGTCATTATCAAAATAACCATTCCTGAAGAAAATATATCAAATTTTCTTATTTGAAATTCATAGAGATGATTTGCACATAATAATAGATTCTAAAATATATTATTATGCTGACATACAAACCAAATGCCAAACCCCTGATCTAGATGTCCTAGATGATTACAGAGCAACATAATCTACAACAATAGAGGGGCCTACCCGATAGCGGGAGGGTCCAAAGTGATTTACTCTTCTAGCGGATATTCTTCACTGGCAACCTGATCTGAACAAAAAGGTTGTACAAACAATGTGAGCTTTTAAACTCAGTGAGCAAATCGACCTCGCAATTATTAACAACATATTTAAGATCAAACCAAATCATATTTCAAACAATTCAAACAATTCATACAATTCTAAATCAAGTTCCCAGACATTTTTCGGGTCCCGTCCATAATAAGTGGCCGTTGCCCCACGGCCCCTGCCGTATCCTCCCTTATTTCACCCCTGTCCTCAAAGGGACAAATCTGTAGTCTAACCTTATTTCACCCCGTCCTTAAAAGGACTAATATCATATTCAATATCACGTGGTTATAGTGATTTCATTCCACCCTTATTTCATCCTATGGGATCCCATAAACTTTATTTCCGTTTCTATCAAGATCAAACACAACCACATTACACAATCATAGGCAACCATATGCATCTCATTTCAGGAAAAGTTCACAACAGAATCATATTTACACATTTCAATGTATAACATGAATGCATGAATTTCATGTTACATATATATATAGAGTATACTTTTAATATATACATTAAATAAGCAAACAAGGTAAGGTAGGATCTCTCACCTCGATTCCATACGAGTATCACTTCTCTAAGTCGTTACGGACAAGAGTACACAAATAAATTTCAGTATACCGCTACAGAGATTTTCATGAAAGATTAGAGAAAACAAGTTAGGATTGTTTTCATACAGACACTGTTCATACATACGGTACTATTTATATGTACAGTCACTATTCATATACAAATATTATTCATACATATGGATAATATTCGTACATACAGTCACTATTCATACATATGGATACTATTTTTATGTACGGATACTATTCATACGTACAGTCACTATTTATATATACGGTTACTATTCATATATACGGGTACTATTCATACCAGAAATAAAGAATACAATCTGTAAAAGAGTACACCAAGTAAGTTCCCAGGAAAGAGTGGAGGGTCACACTGGACACACTTAAAAACCAGGTCTTTCCTTAGCCAGAACTTTCCTAGACATGTATTCTTCACAGTTTACATTTTATTTCAGTAATCAGAGAATCAAAATAACATATAAACAGCTAAGGACAGTTTTTCTGATGTGGAAGATCAGCCAAAGCCGCAACCACAGAGCATACTTAAGAAAATAACTTCTAAATTTGAAAGACATAGAAAGGGCATAGTATCCTTACCTAAGCTGAAAAGGAAAGGCCCAAAATCTCAGAGGCCTAGCATTTGAGTAAGAAACTTAAGGAGAGAAGAAGAGAAGTTGAAGGTGTGAGTTTAGAAGTGAAATGGAAGAGCCTATTTATAAGAAAAGTCAACGGTACTATTTATCACTATGCACTAATAAAATATTCAATTTACTATTTATGAAAATGACATTTCTAATAAAATAATCCACGTTAATCATTTACGGTTACTGTGCAAATTTCGAAAAAGTCGCAGGCGGCTTACTATTGAAAAACTTAAGGGGAAAACTATCATTTCACCTTAAACCTTTAAGTTTCTTTTCAATTCAGTCATTTCACTTTAGTCCCTGAGGGTATTTTTACACATAAAACGTCATTTTCTCCCACGAACTTCTTTCTAGTTTTCTCTTATGACCAAACCACATCTAGTACTTGACATTTCGATTGTATAAATGAACAATATCATATACATAAATAGTATTATACGGGTGAATAGTACCATATACTGAAATAGTAACAGTAGTTTGTAAACAAATATTTATATTTTATTTTTCATGGGTATTACATTATCACCCCCTTAAGAGAATTCGGTCCCCCGAATTCAAAACTCATCTCAAGACTGAAATAAATGTGATTACTTCGTCTATATCTCATCCTTTGCATCTCTTTCTTCCAAAACCTCATCACACCCTTGGTGAGATTTACAAGAACATTATACCATTGACTGTGAACTCTAAACCGCATTATCAATAATTTGCATAAGACTTTTGCTTTTTCTAAACAGCAAGTAATCTCTTCCTCATCAGTTTAATCTTCTCCACAACCTTTTGTACCATAAAGTGTCTCATCCTCATAACCTTTACCAAACTCAAACCACCTAATCAGAGACGAACTCTGTCTCTATGTAAAACCTCAAATAGGTGTCTTCTCAACAGTGGCACGTGGTCTTTCCAGTTTATACTGAATATCAGAACACAAGCTACCATACACATAGCTTATAACTTTTACGAATACAAGTACCCTACCCGAAGGCATCATTTTGGTCATAGGTAATACTCTTGCCCGAAGGTGATCCTTCTACCTTAAGGCGACACTCTCAGCTGATGGCGTCATATAAAAGGAAAAATCACGTAAAATTATTACATAATTCTCTAGGAAGAACAATCCCAGAAAATGAGTTAAGTAAATAATATACTCCTCATGCATAATTATAAAATAAATATATATAGAAATTCCTCTCACCTCAATGACTCATATAGAGTCGTATCCCTTCAATGCTTAGGGCAAACCCATAGTTCTCTATATATAGGTTCATAAAATACTTATTCAGCATTCCTCCATAGCTCAGAAGTGCAATGAAATATCATTTTAGTAACTCTGCTCAGTCAAAAAGATATTACTATACTATGCTTTAGAATCAAGTATGAAATATAACAAGTCCAATATCTTCTCATTCCTCAAGTTCTTTCAGTAAAATGAATCACTTCAACAAAGAAGATCTTGATACTAACTTAAATTTTATTTCTAGTACATAGATAATTTTAATACGTGAAGCTTACACCAAATGTAGCTTTAGGTACAAACAAAAGAAAAATAAATTAAGGACGAGGAGGCTTTTGAAATGTAAAAGGTGCTCCAGGTCTAGAAGAGGAAGGTGCTTCAGACCTTAAGGAGGAAGCTAATCGTTGTAGCCTAGAAAGGGTTTCTGGAGGAAGCGCCTGAGAAATTTGGCGAAGAGCAGAAGTTACTCCGTTCATACAGTCAATACACCTTGCTTGTTGGTCACGAAAATTTTGAGTTGCAAACATTGAATGTCTATCAACTCGATTAGCTAGTTCCCCGAAACGACGGTTTATCAGTTTCTCTTGGTTTTCAAAGAGACGATTTATTAGTCGCTTCTGGTCCTCTGTCTTATATTCCAGGCTCTCTATCTTATGCTCCAGGTTTTCGATCTTACGCTCTAGGAACGCAAGCTTATTTTCTGAGGATGTTGCAGTGCTGTCCTCCTCCAACTCTATTACATCCCTCTTTCTCTTCTTTAGTTCTGGTGACCTGTCTACAGGTCTCTTCCCTTTGTTGTCTCCAAGACTTAGATTTAAATCAAGCTCTACGTTGCCAGTCTCAAAATTCAAGTTGAAAGACTTATTATCGACCATTGCTCTAGGGATCTCAGAAATAACTTCGAATGAGAAAGGAATGGAGATTGAGAAATAGGTATGTAATGAAAGAAGTTCGCTTGGTGTGATGAGTGGGGTAACGGGCGTACAAGATTTATAGACAACCTGGAGCTAAAGCCACCACAACCTATATGCCGCTCGCTATAAGGTTTACAGATCACATACGTCGCAATGCCAGCAATTAATGTCGGACATGCAAGTAAATAGTAAATATAATTTAATGCAATTAACATAAGTCAAAGATTTCCTCAAAAATTTTCGGCTAATCTTGATCTTTCTCAAAATTTTCGACTAACTACGCTCTTCAGTCTGAGATTTTCTCCCTCTAACTTGTTTTATCCTGTAATCCCATATCACGATGTCCCTCTATGATCGGGTAGTCTCATATTAGCCTTATCTTATATTCTAATCGGTGTCTTTACTCTAGACTTACACATAATATATATGTAAATATATATATTTTAAAACAAAGTTAACTGCTTACGGTCGCATGCATTAAGCATTATCATGATGTAAGGAAATCACTGCCTTTCATTTGCCCACGAGAGCATTATATGTAAGTATGTGTAACCATGAAGATATATCATCATCTACACATTTCATTCTATCCAAGTCATTTTGATTTCACATCTCTATGAGTATATGTAGGATCATCACATATTCTCCTTGATCGTAGCCTTCACTCATTATGCATGAATAACATACATACATGTAATTACAACATGATTCAATCAATTATGTATATTATACTCAACTGAAGGCTCTTAAGAACAACACAATAAAACGGAGAAATGTATTTCAGTTCATCATAAAAGCATCCAAGGCAATCTTTGATGGCCATGTTATCAACTTCTTTGAATTTCGGAAAATGCCAACGGGAGAAATGGGAAAACCGAGTAAAATCGGCCGCAAATCCACTGAATACTGACTTTCGTGGTTTTGGCATTAATGCGACGCATTGTTGGTGTGCACGCCTACCCTAGACTTCTGGCTTCCAGCTTGCAGAAATCCATAGGTTGATCGTGTAGGGGTGCGGTGAAAAGATATCTTCTTTGTCTCTTAGTCCAAATTTTTTTTCTATAAAAACCATCCCAACGTTCTCAGTTACCACACCACAAAGAGTAATAATCTCCGAGCCTACAATCCCCCAGTATTCCTCTTGCCTCATACTCTTACGAAAATTTCTAAATTTTTCCAAATCATGGCCTCAAGGAAGTACATTGATCTCACAGTAGAGGCTAAGGAAGAAGAGCTCGATTTAAACTTAAGTCTGGGCAAAGACAAGGGCAAAAGACCTTTTGAGGGGTCTCCAGAGAAGCAGAAGGAGAAGAAAATGAAGAAGATCGAGGAAGCTGAGGAGACTAGCACGGGCCATACCTCAGAGGACAAAATCGCCTGTCTAGAGCAGGAGGTGAAAAATTTGAAAAAGATGATAGGAGACCTGGAGAAGTTAACTAAACGCAATCATGCAGAAATAACTTCAAGAATAGACAGGTTCTTCTATTGGTCTACTCAGTGCTTCTGCAATCAACAACAAAGAAGTGTTGATTGTATGAATGGGATTTACACTACCCTCCGAGACATTGCTATGTCCCTTGCTCCAAGGAATGGTCGAGGGGTGATGATACAATACAACCCTCCTAATCCAAGACCACCTCGCTTTTAGATTACTCATACATGAGTAAACTTCTTCTTTTTTTGCAATGTAATCCTTCAGTTTTTTTTTTAATGCAAGTGGTTTCTTTTATTGGCTGGTACCCTAAAATAATATAGCTACACAAAATCAATCATGAATTCAGCTTATAAAATTCACCATATAAAAATTTGATCTGATAGCAACGGAATCAAAACAAATAACAACTTTTCCTTGACTAAGTTCAAAAGTGTAGCCACATCTGTCTAAAACTAAAACTGAGAACAAAATTCCTAAGAAGAGATAAGTCTCAAAGGGAAAGGAAATGGAAACATCCTACAGGACCTTCAGTAGAGCCGTCTCTCTATAATTGTGCCCGGGTTCACAACGATAGAGGAGGTCCCACTAAGGTTACCTTGCTCTGTAATCACTAGGAGACCTAACAACCATTGCTCTGATACCAACTTTGTCACGACCCGTTTTCTGGGCACATGACCGGCACAATGATGAATATCCCATCACTGTAAGCCTTTCGATAAATTCTACCCATGAGTTTAGTCATTATCAAAATAACCATTCCTGAAGAAAATATATCAAATTTTCTTATTTGAAATTCATAGAGATGATTTGCACATAATAATAGATTCTAAAATATATTATTATGCTGACATACAAACCAAATGCCAAACCCCTGATCTAGATGTCCTAGATGATTACAGAGCAACATAATCTACAACAATAGAGGGGCCTACCCGATAGCGGGAGGGTCCAAAGTGATTTACTCTTCTAGCGGATATTCTTCACTGGCAACCTGATCTGAACAAAAAGGTTGTACAAACAATGTGAGCTTTTAAACTCAGTGAGCAAATCGACCTCGCAATTATTAACAACATATTTAAGATCAAACCAAATCATATTTCAAACAATTCAAACAATTCATACAATTCTAAATCAAGTTCCCAGACATTTTTCGGGTCCCGTCCACAATAAGTGGCCGTTGCCCCACGGCCCCTGCCGTATCCTCCCTTATTTCACCCCTGTCCTCAAAGGGACAAATCTGTAGTCTAACCTTATTTCACCCCGTCCTTAAAAGGACTAATATCATATTCAATATCACGTGGTTATAGTGATTTCATTCCACCCTTATTTCATCCTATGGGATCCCATAAACTTTATTTCCGTTTCTATCAAGATCAAACACAACCACATTACACAATCATAGGCAACCATATGCATCTCATTTCAGGAAAAGTTCACAACAGAATCATATTTACACATTTCAATGTATAACATGAATGCATGAATTTCATGTCACATATATATATAGAGTATACTTTTAATATATACATTAAATAAGCAAACAAGGTAAGGTAGGATCTCTCACCTCGATTCCATACGAGTATCACTTCTCTAAGTCGTTACGGACAAGAGTACACAAATAAATTTCAGTATACCGCTACAGAGATTTTCATGAAAGATTAGAGAAAACAAGTTAGGATTGTTTTCATACAGACACTGTTCATACATACGGTACTATTTATATGTACAGTCACTATTCATATACAAATATTATTCATACATATGGATAATATTCGTACATACAGTCACTATTCATACATATGGATACTATTTTTATGTACGGATACTATTCATACGTACAGTCACTATTTATATATACGGTTACTATTCATATATACGGGTACTATTCATACCAGAAATAAAGAATACAATCTGTAAAAGAGTACACCAAGTAAGTTCCCAGGAAAGAGTGGAGGGTCACACTGGACACACTTAAAAACCAGGTCTTTCCTTAGCCAGAACTTTCCTAGACATGTATTCTTCACAGTTTACATTTTATTTCAGTAATCAGAGAATCAAAATAACATATAAACAGCTAAGGACAGTTTTTCTGATGTGGAAGATCAGCCAAAGCCGCAACCACAGAGCATACTTAAGAAAATAACTTCTAAATTTGAAAGACATAGAAAGGGCATAGTATCCTTACCTAAGCTGAAAAGGAAAGGCCCAAAATCTCAGAGGCCTAGCATTTGAGTAAGAGAAACTTAAGGAGAGAAGAAGAGAAGTTGAAGGTGTGAGTTTAGAAGTGAAATGGAAGAGCCTATTTATAAGAAAAGTCAACGGTACTATTTATCACTATGCACTAATAAAATATTCAATTTACTATTCATGAAAATGACATTTCTAATAAAATAATCCACGTTAATCATTTACGGTTACTGTGCAAATTTCGGAAAAGTCGCAGACGGCTTACTATTGAAAAACTTAAGGGGAAAACTATCATTTCACCTTAAACCTTTAAGTTTCTTTTCAATTCAGTCCTTTCACTTTAGTCCCTGAGGGTATTTTTACACATAAAACGTCATTTTCTCCCACGAACTTCTTTCTAGTTTTCTCTTATGACCAAACCACATCTAGTACTTGACATTTCGATTGTATAAATGAACAGTACCATATACATAAATAGTATTATACGGGTGAATAGTACCGTATACTAAAATAGTAACAGTAGTTTGTAAACAAATATTTATATTTTATTTTTCATGGGTATTACATCCAATCTCTTGACACGCACACAGAAATGCAGAGATAAGGGCATAGCAAAGCCAGGGACGGTGACAGCGACGGGATGGCAACGACGGCGGGGATGGTGACAATGACGAAACCAAGTGAAAGGGGAGGGAAACCAAGTTGAATGACAAGGATGGCGACGACGACAAAACTAAGCTGCGATGACAAAATCTATGGTCTCTCTCTCATATCCTCCTACCATCTCTTTGGACTTCGAAATCTATGGTCTCTCTTATGCGAAGGATCTCCTTGACTTATTGTTCATGCCCTCCTCGTCAATGCACCTCTAGGTATTACCATTATTCCTCCTCCTTATTCCCTTTTTTGGAAATTAATCATCATCCACAGCAATAAACAATTTTAAAATGAATCATTATCCTTTTGTTTCTTCTTTGAATGGTAGCATTATCAAGGATAGCGAGAATGGCCAAATTTCGTTTGCCTTTTGAGATTTGCAACTCATCAACTCTTTTTTCCCCCTTTCACATGGTTTCGTTCGTCTCTTCGATGTTTCTGAAGAAGGAGAAGGGCAACTCAGGGAAATATGATTTGGGAGAAATCAATTTTGAGTAGAAGCTATAATGTATCGCTTTTGGGTAAAATCGATTTTGAAGTAATAATCGATTCTACCATTCCTTCTGAACGCAGAACCAAACATATTAGATTTCTGTTGCAACGTGATACTGAAGCTTCTATCGCGCGTTCAGTTGCTCTGCCGCAGAACCAAACACATACTAAGTAGGTGTTTGATTTTGTGGTAGACTCTCATTTGACGCGCTTTTATCCTCTCATAATCACGTTTACAACAATTTGAAGGTGTTTGGTTCACTGGCAAAAGATAAATCAAAATCGATTCCAATGTCAAAACCTAGGTTAAATTATTCTCTTCTTCTCATTTCTTGTTCTGTTCTTCCTCATTTCTGTTCTCTTCTATTTCTCCTTCTTTCTTCTTCAAATCTCATCTTCATTTCTTTAATTCTTCTCCTTATCTTCTTTTCTTCATTTATTTTTGTTGGATTTCTTTTGTTCTTCCTAATTATTTTGGATTTTGATCCTAACTTTTTTTTTTTAAAAAAATTAACAGGTTTGAAAGAAGAGGAAGAAGAGGTTTGGCTTAGTCTGTTTTTGTTTAATTCCTTCTCTCTCTTTTTTTTTTACATGATTTTCTAATACTTTAGTGAGCAGTACGAGAACATTAAAAATAAAAAAGAAAAAAAGAAAAGATTTGGAATTTACTATCATATTATCAAGACCATTATCATCATTGTCACCTGTATTCTGTTTACTGCCAACCACTCTTTATTATCTACTCTTAGCATTGTTAAACCAGGCCGGGCCAACCAAAAATGACCCGACCTTTTTTGGGACTAATTTGGAATTTCATGTCTAAGTCCATCCGTACTAGTTTGTGTGTCAATTTTTTTATTTTTGTATTAAAATAATATAATATTAAAATTATTTTGGTAAAAAATTCAATAATTTTATATTGAAATACAATTTATACATTTAAAATATTAATTTTTTAATATTTTTATATAATTAATAACATTAATTTTTCATTTTTTTTTTGGTAAAAGAGGGAAATAGATAGATTAGAATATAGTAGACATAGTTTGATACATCACATAGGTAGGAGCAGTTTGCTTAGAGGCTTTTAGCAACCTCTACCAAATTGAAGATAACGCAAGGATAAGATTATGTCACACCCCCAAATTGGGTTAAGTGACCAGCATGGCATGGGATTCACCCCATGACTGTAAGCCCCTTAAATCACAACAAAACATGACAAGTGATTAATTTAAAAGCCAACCATAATGTCACACATACAAGTATCCAATATTAAATAATATTCATCTCATAAATATTGCAATATTACAAAAGAAGACTTATGTTTCAAAATCTTCCCTCTCTGTCATAAAGTAAAGTTAAGGAAAGATTTAGAAACATAGCCTAACTATGGGCAATAATTATAGTAGAATTCTATCACAAAAGAATGCCTACTATAATCTAGGAGTCCTAACAACTACAGAGCGGACACCCCTTCCCAAAAATCAAAGTAATCACCAACTAATTAGCAACGATGTGGATATGTGAGACTCTACCACTCCTCTTGCAGAGGCTTACTTACAATGACAGAATCTACAAGAGGCACACATAAAGAGTGTGAGTCAACTACTTAGTGAGAAAACAAAAGGAAAAACTTACCATGTGCCTCCTATAGGGGAGAGGACAACCATAAGCACGTCCCATCCTAGAATTTAAACCACTAGTAAATGTGCACTGAAGTAAAGCCAGAATTTAAACACATACAAACATAAATATTCATTTGTTCCAACCCAAATTTTAATAAATATAAGGAGGCCACCAAGGCCAATTCACAATTGAGCACGCATGGGATTTTTCCCCAAGAGTGTCACCATCTGAAGACACCCACTACCAAATATTATTTATTCATTTATCATTGTCTATCCTTCACTTAGATGACATCTTCGAGGGTTAAATGATTGTTCATCCATAATTTCATAAGTCCACTATCCCAGGACTTCCTCCCTTGCCTTTCCATCCCTGAGCAAAAGAGGTAAGGTTATTCCGTCACATTATTTTCACTTAGCACAAATTGGGTTCATACACAAAGTGGTACTCACAAGTAAACAATCTATCACAATATTATTTACATTTCTCTTGTTAAGTATCATGATAAGGCAAGCATGTGGCTCAACACTAGCTGATGTACACAACACCATCTCAATTCAATTATTAGTAATGAGTAGCATAATTAAAAGATACAATTTCATTTCTAAGACATATCCACATCTTAATGAAATTTGGTAGTGAAATCCCCTTACCTAAATAGGAGCATAAAGATCGAAGGGCAAGAGACTCGATGTGGCATACAAACAACCAACAGAATGACCTAATGACAAAACAACAAGGTTTAAGGCCAAGAACATCATAGGAGGTTCTAGCCCATAGGCGCTGGGCACCATAACTTCTCCCCAATCCCTTAAACTCCCAAAATATTTTTGTCTAAACGGCGCTTTTGCACCTCCCCAGAATCCTTCTCTGTCTTGTGGGTGCCCTGCACCAGAAGCCTAATCAACTCTCTGTCTCATGGGTGTCTAGGCTCTAGTCTTGGCGCCTGGGTGCCCATATCTAGGAGTTCTACAGAAACTTCAAAAATCCTTCTCAACCAAACCAAAATCTCAGCCTATTATGTCCCCATGCCTTCATGGTAAAATATCAAATATATTTGGATGTTTAGACATTAAAAGAATGAGTTTTAAACCAACATCAAGCTAGGAATGAAGTTGTGAACATTAAAATCCCAATCTCTTCATCCACTTGCCTTTAATGGCAACCTTAAGACTACAACTTCTTCTCTCTTGATTATAAATGCTATCTAACTACCCAAATACATAATAAAAACCTTTAATCACCAAAAAAAAAAAACACCATGAGAGGTATCTAGGAACACAATGTAGCACCAAAGCCCTAAAGGAAAGAAGATCTCCAACCTAGGGTTTTGTCTATGCGAAAATGGAAGGAGAAAGGGAGGAAGAATCATACACCAACCTGAAATTCCTCGTAGCTTGAACCAACAAGGAAGCCCTCTTCCCTTCCTCACCTTCTATCAACAGCACAAAAAGGAGACGCGAAAGAGAGAAAGGAGAAAATGGGATACAGTGTACTCACACATACACACGACTGGAGGAAAGAAAAATGGAGGGGAGATGGGATTCAAGGGTTGTGGGGCCCACCACTCTAATTTCTTTAATTAAACCTTTTATCAAGTTCTCTTTTGTCCCCCATTCTCTCTACATTTCCACACTTAGTACAATCTTTCTAAGTCATCTTTTAAAACACAATTAACCCACATATAGAGATTATGACTCCATTAGAAAATTAATTTGTCCTTCATGAGTTTTTCACTAAGACCCTCAAAAGAAATCATGAAACACTTTCACAACCTACGTAATCATCACAACACTCAAGAAAATTCAAATAGCAAACCAAATAATTATGAAAATAATCCAAAGAGGAAAAACAACAAAACAAAAATAATATAATGAAATATATGGGTATTACAGATTAAGTATGAGTTTGGAATTCTGAAGACAAAAGGAAATACACCCAAACATAATATGACAGAAATGAAAACAATAGTGGTCTGTCATTAGGAAATGGTGAAAATTCTATATTTTCTTTTTAAACCCTAAACCCAAACATAATATTTTCTTTTAGAATTAACTATATTATATTTAAATTTAAAAATTTTATATTTATTTTGAAAAATTATAAAAGTTTCATATCCAAATTTATTATAATTATGGAATATAATGTTATAAAATATAAAAATGTGATAAAATAAGAGTATTTATATACTAAATAATATAATATAATTATATAAAAAATTATTTTTTTAAAAAAGAGACAAAACGAGCCTAAATTTTGAAATACAAGCTTGCTCAAATGCAGGTGGGCCGAGTTAAAAGCCGTTTTGACAGTGCAATTTATTATGTATTTGTGTTATGTCAAATGGGAAAAAAACAAGAGATATCTAATTTGGAAGACATTCTTTTGTCATATATAATATAAAATGAAAAAAAATGTAATACTCTAGTTCAAAAGACATTGCTCTCTTATTTTTCTTTCTTTTTTTTTTATCTTATTCAAACACATTAATTTCTTTTAAATATGAGTGGGAAAATCTAACAAATGAATACAAAATTATATATAATTATTTTATTTATTATACTTTAAAGAAATTTTCTCTATTTAAAACTGATTTAAACATTTTTTCAATGTTTTCAAAAAATATTTATAAGTGCTAAAATAAATATATTTTACTTTTAAAATTGGCCTCAAACGCGATCATCGCTTATGCCCTACTCAATTTGTTTTAAAAAAAGATGGCAAAAAAAAAAGGAAGGGGCTCAAGAAAAAAAAAATTATTAACTTCTAAGTCTCATGTGACCCCACAAAGAGTGAAGAGTACAACATTTTCCAATTATTTTCAGTTGATAATTGTCAAACACTTTTCAAGATCAATTGGTGATTAGTTGCAAATTAATTTGTAACTATCAAACTGCATTAATTTAGGAAATCAATAACAAATTTATATCTTTGACTGAATTTCAATTGATTATGACTATTGTAACAGTCGCTATTTGATAACATTGTTGCAGTCATTGGACGTTGTAGATTCTGATTTCATCAAAACATATTTCGTAGAGCTCAATCTTTGATTCTTCTATGGACTCTGATTTATAATAAAAATTTGATTTTTATTCTATATTTTTTTTTAATAAAATTCTAGGCATGGTAAATTTATTTGGAAATCTTCTTCTCCTAAAGAGAGAGAGAGAGAAAGAGGGATGGGACATAGAAGAGAAAGAAAGATTAAAAAAAGAAAACATGGGTATTTTTGGCATTTTACCATGTATTTCATGTGTTCACCACATGGACTATATGTTGGCAATGATGCATTTATCCACGTCAACATTTTTTTGTTATTATACTAAATGTGTTAGTTTTAAAAATAAAATTAAAATAAATTAAAAATATGTAAAATAAAATTAAAACTTAATCAAATATTAGAGATAAAAAAATATAGTTTTGCTTAAACAAAATTCTTCCATTTTGTTCGTCCTTTCTCGTAGATGCTGCCGTGCGTGACAATGGGTAAGCCAGTGAAGAAAAAAACAATAAAAAATAAAAAGAAACTTTTTGTGGACTGTGAAAAATGCAATTAGCTTATTTATACATATATAGAAGCTAATATTGCTGAAGAAGAATGGTTTATAATGTATATGAGCTCATATTTCCTTCTAAGAATGGTGTCAGAATGATTCCCTAATTACCATGGTTATGTTTGGTAATATAGCTTATAGTTTATAAGCCAACTTATAACTTATTTGATTAATTTATAAGTTTGTTAAAAGTATTAGATAAACGAGTTTATTTTAATAATTTATACCTTATTCCAATAATCTACTTTGAGTAGTTTATAGTTTAAAATTTTTTATTCTTATTTTACTTTTATTATTTTTTTAAAATACTCATTATATCCCTTATTTTATTATATTTTATTTACTCATTTTTTATTATATTTATATTTATATATAATATATTATACATATATAATATTTTATATATATATGATTAACATATATAAATATATTATATATATATATAAATAATAAAATATGTAAATATATTTTATTATATATAATAAAATATAATAATATATAAATATATTATATATGTAAAAATATATTATTTATATATAAAATATAATAAAATATATAAATATATATTTTTAATAAATTTTATATTTATAATAATTTAAATTAATTTAATTAAAAATAAAAATAATATATTTATTAATATTATTTTAGAATTAAAATATATATGTCATTTTATGTTATTTTACACTTTTTAATTAATTTCAACAGCTACTTTTACCGAATATTTTTAATCCAAATAAATTAGCTTATAAGTTATAAACTATCAATTATAAGTTATAAGTTAAAAATTAACTTATAAACTATCAGCTAATTTATAAACTATTCATTAGCTTATAAATTAATTTTATCGAACAAAACCTATGTATTTATTAAACTCAATTTTTTGGGGCCCCGAGGGGGGTTTG
The DNA here is from genome assembly GCA_037074585.1 of Biancaea sappan. Lineage (NCBI taxonomy): Eukaryota > Viridiplantae > Streptophyta > Magnoliopsida > Fabales > Fabaceae > Biancaea > Biancaea sappan. Next base: position 30,548,262 of record CM073492.1, on the reverse strand, counting down.
TATATGATGTTTACATTCCGCGTTATTCTAAATGTCTTGGTCGTTGTTGTGGTTGTTTTAATCCTTTTTTTTTAAATTAATTTGAAGACATGGATATAAACTTTTGCAAAGAAAAAATAAAGTTAAGCTAGTATCCATTTCTTTATTTAGTTGAAAGGCACATCGATATTTTTATATTACTAACAGTGTTAGTCAATATTTGAATAGTTGATGGACATCATTGAACAGAAATACATATAAGGATAAAGACATTTAGAATAAAATTAAAAAATTAAAATAATATTATAACAATAAAATTATTGTAAAATAAATGATAATTTATATAGGGCCATTTGAGGATTTTTATTAATATATAAAATAGGAGTCTCTACAATATCAAAGGTTTGAGCTCAACAAAATACTTATATTTGTAGAGAGTAGTTGGGTGAGAAGGGACAATCTTCATAGTTATGAATAAAATTAATCTCATATTTAAATAGTGCAAAGATATTCATAAAACAGAAAAAACAAATGCAAACTCATTGCTTATTTCATAAAATGAATAAATTTTCATCTGATATAAAATTATTTTTTGTGCAAGTTTTTCTTCTTTCGATTTCAATGTGTATAATAAGTTTTTTTTTCCGTTACTCATTTTTATTTTTACACAAAAAATTTAATATATATTCTTGATGAATCAAAAATCAATACTGCTTGATTCAAAAATTTTAATATGTTTTTTTAATTTTATGAATGAGAAAATTAATTATAAAAAAGTTTAACTCAATTCAAACTGAATTAATTGGATTCCAATGATTTTATTTAATACAAATAGTTCCAACTAGAAAAATATTCCAAATGATGGAGCTATGTAACATGTGATGATGCCATACATGTTTGCTGGTCAACATTAGCCGACTAACTGAAGATAATTTAAACGACTAAAAAAACTGGATAATGTCACTCTAGGAAAATTAAATATAGAAAGTCTGATTGATTATATATTTTTTCAAGGGACAGAATATATATTACCATAACGTGCAGATTAGTTGGCGTATATTGGTTCTAGTATGCGATAATCCGTTTGACTTGATCCGTGTGGATTAAAAAATCAAAAGCAATGAATTAAATTTGAATAATTAAGTGAATTCAACACAAGGAAGCAAATATAAGGAAATTACGAAGAAGGTGCTTCCGTTGATCAACCTCCAACACATCAATTACAAAAAGGCCTACCTTTCTTTTCCCCCTATGTATTCCAAAAATACGACTTGTATGAATGAAACTGCCTTCTTTGAGCAAAAAATGATTTTATGTAGTATTTGTTCAATTTCTTATTACTAGAATTGAGACATGAGAATTGAAATGGGAATGGAAAATGACATATTTGTTAGGCATGAAAAGAAATGGAAAAATCATTCATTTTTATTGGTCGTAAGAATCTGTGTTAAAATGTAAAACAATTGTGAAAAAATTATTATAATTTCATGAAATGAATGCAAAAGTTAAATAAATTTTTTAATATATTTAATATGTTAAATATACTAAATATCGTATATAATAACATATTAAATATATTAAATAATAACATATTGAATATATTAAATATTGTATATAAAACATATTGAAATCTAAATTTGTAAAGCTAGTTTATAGTTATAAATAATATTTAACATGTCACTAATATTTTTAATATTTTTTTTCATTTGTCATCTCTCAGGTGGTGGTATTTTCCCTGATATGGTTATTGTAGCTGGTTTCGGGTGGTGTCTTCTTCGTTTTGTTTGATCAAGGGACTTCTTTGATATGCTCTTTGGGTGCTTTTGATTCTGCTTTGTTATAGTTCTGTTAGTATGGATGCCTGGTCCACCTTCCAATTCACAGATGAAGAGAATGAGATTGTTGAGTGTTAGGTTACTGAAATGCAATTAATCAAGGAGAAGGATAGAGAATAACACACAAAGAAATTACGTGGTTCGGTCAATGCGACCTACGTCCACGGACAGAGAGAATATCTGTATTATTTTCTGAAGGAGGCTATACAGAGAGAAATTACATCAACCACTCTTCTAATGAATTCCCTCACACTCATATATATAGAGACAAATGGGTCGTGGGTCGGGTTACAAACCGGGTCACCCACAAAATTCAAGTCAAACCCAATAATTTCCCTCCTTGACTTGAATTCTCTCAAATCACCAGAACTAAGTACAAATTCATCTCTGTCATTCAAGCCCTGTAGGGCTTCATGGAATGCGAACATTCACCAAGTCCAAGCTATGCTTGAACTTCTCTGAAGGTAGAGCCTTTGTCAACATATCTGCTGGATTATCTGCTGTGGATATCTTCTCGATGGATAATTTCTTGTCTTCTATCACATCTCGAATAAAATTCAATCTAATATCAATATGCTTCGACCTTTCATGGTAGACTGGATTCTTGGCCAAACTTAATGCACTCTGACTATCACAATAAATGATAGGTCTCTGAATATTTAACCCCAGACTATCAATCAAACCATGTAACCACATACCTTCCTTAACTCCTTCTGCCAATGACATGTATTCTGCTTCAGTGGTAGACAAGGCAACTGTAGATTGAAGTGTTGCCTTCCAACTGACAGCACATCCATTCAGAGTCAAGACATAGCATGTTAAGGATCTCCTCCTCAAAAGATCTCCAGCATAATCTGAATCTGTATAACCAACCAAGCCACTATCAGATTTATCAGCACCATAAACCAAGCAAATATTACTCGTACCTTTCAGATACCGCATAATCCATTTAACTGCACTCCAGTGAGCTCTCCCAAGATTACTCATAAACTTGCTTACCACACTGACTGCATGAGCCAGATCAGGCCTAGTACACACCATTGCATACATCAAGCTTCCAACAGCATTACAGTAGGGCACTGAACTCATATACCCTTTTTCCTCAGCTGTAGTAGGTATTGTACTAGCATCAAGTTTAAAATGTGCCGCCAACGGAGTACTAACCGGCTTAGAATTATTCATTTGGAAAGACTATAACAATTTTTCTATGTATTTCTGTTGAGATACATACAGTAAACCTGCACTTCTATCTCTCCAAATCTCCATGCCCAATATCTTCTTGGCTGCACCCAAATCCTTCATCTCAAACTCACTGCTCAACAAGGCTTTCAAACTATCAATTTCAACCTTGTTCTTTGCAGCAATCAACATATCATCAACATATAGCAACAAATAAATATAAGAATCATCTGCAAGTTTTTTAGAGTAGACACAGTTATCAAACTGATTACGCAGAAAACCATGGGAAGTCATGAATGCATCAAATTTCTTGTACCACTGTCTAGGAGACTGCTTCAAACCATACAAGGACTTTTTCAGCAAACATACATGATCTTTCTTCCCAGAATCAAGAAATCCTTCTGGCTGTGACATATAGATCTGCTCCTCTAAATTTCCATGTAAGAAAGCAGTTTTCACATCCAATTGTTCCAACTCCAAGTCAAAAACACTTACCATGGACAAAAGGACACGAATGGTTTTATGCTTCACAACCGGGGAGAAAACTTCATGATAATCAATTCCCTCCTTTTGTGAAAAACCCTTTGCCACGAGTCGTGCTTTGAACCTTGCTGGTTCAACTCCAGGAATACCTTCTTTCTTTTTGAAGACCCATTTGCATCCTACCGGTTTCACTCCCTTTGGTAACGGTACAAGATCCCATGTTTCATTCTTCTCAAGAGATTGCATCTCTTCATTCATTGCAACCAGCCATTTTGATGCTTCTCTACTCTCAACTGCTTCTTTATATGATCTCGGGTCATCAGAATCAATGCTTTCACCTACTGCCAAGGCATAAGCAACTGAATTAATATCAACTATATCAACACAATCTGCATACCTTATAGGTTTTCTGATTTCCCTTCTTTCCCTCCTTGTTGCTATAGGTTGTGATTCTTCTTCTTCCCTGGGCTGCTGTACAGGGTCTGTTATAACCCTTTTTGAAGTTTGAACTTCAATTTCCACCTTCTGGTTGGCACCTTGATCATTATTACCTGCATGACTACCAAGCTCCTCCTTCTGACCAAACATAGCAGATTCATCAAAAGTTACATCTCTGCTAGTAATAAATTTTGGAGTTCTATCCTTTTCAGTACACCACAGTCTGTACCCTTTAACTCCAAGTGCATACCCTAGAAATATGCATTTCATTGTCCTAGGCTCTAGTTTACCATCATTCACATGAGCATAAGCAGGACAACCAAATATACGGAGGCCAGAATAATCAGAAGGTTTACCGGACCATACCTCTTGAGGAGTCTTAAAGTCAATTGCAGTAGATGGCGATCTATTCACCAGATAACAAGCAGTGTTAACTGCTTCAGCCCAGAATTATTTTGGCAAGCCAGCGTTTAATCGCATGCATCTGGCACGCTGCAACAGTGTTTGATTCATACGTTCTGCAACTCCATTTTGCTGTGGTGTATGACGTACAGTGCGATGCCTCACTATACCTTCTTTCTTGCAAAATTCATCAAATGGAGCGTTACAGAACTCCAACCCATTATCAGTTCTGAGTGTTTTGACCTGTTTTCCAGTCCGTTTCTCAACCATGGTCTTCCACTCCTTGAACTTCCCAAACACTTCATCTTTGGATTTCAGAAAATATACCCAAACCCTTCTAGAGTAGTCATCAATGAAAGTAACAAAGTACTTGCATTTGCCCTGAGATTCAACTGGAGAAGGACCCCACAAGTCTGAATGAACATATTGCAGAACATCCGTAGAAGTATACTTCCCAGAACTGAACTTAACTCTGCGTTGTTTACCCATAACACAAACTTCACAGAATTTTAGCTTCCCAGTTTCTGCCCCTTCTAACAATCCTTGTTTACTTAGAATTGACAGCCCTTTCTCACTCATGTGTCCCAATCGGCAATGCCACAACTATGTACAATCATCATTATTCCCTAAAGATTTAGATACAGCCACTGTCCCCATCACAGAACTACCAATCAGAAAGTAAATGCCATGCTGCAATTTACCCTTCATTATAACCAGAGCACATTTAGAAATTCTCAACTGTCCATTTTCTCCAGAGTACTTGTACCCTTGTTTGTCTAGAGTACCAAGAGAAATCAAGTTCTTCCGTAGACCAGGAACATACCAAGCATCAAGCGTCCTGACTATTCCATCATACATCTGAATCTGCACAGAACCACTGCCCTTAACACTGAGCTGCTCATCATCACCCAATCTTACAACAACATTCCACTCCTTAAAAGAAGTAAATAGCTCACGTGAAAAAGTCATATGATAAGATGCACCTGTGTCCAAGACCCAAGTATTTGCAGAACCAATGGTGCTGACTGTGAGAACATCAATGTCTTCTTCTTCGTCAAAACTATCTTGCGCCACCGCAGCACTACCACTGGTATTTTGTTCCTTTTCTGATTTCCCTTCTTTCCCTCCTACTGTGAGAACATCAATGTCTTCTTCTTCGTCAGAACTATCTTGCGCTACCGCAGCACTACCACTGGTATTTTGTTCCTTCTCATCATTTCTCTTCTTCCTCTGTGGACAATTCTTCCTGATGTGCCCCTTTTGTTTACAGTGATAACATCGAGGTCCTCCTTTGTTCCTCGACTGAGACCGCGACTTGCTTCTTTTTTCATCATCCCTTTTAGTGTCTCTGCCTCTGCCAATATACAAACCTGCTTCTGCACCATCCTCATTAGAACTAGAGACTCTTCTCTTCAGCTCTTTAGACTGCAAAGCATCTTTGACATCATTAACAGAGATACTATCTCTACCATACAACATAGTATCAACAAAGTTCTCATATGAATTTGGTAGAGAACACAAAAGAATGATAGCCTGATCTTCATCATCTATCTTAACCCCAACACCTTGTAAATCCAGGATAATCCAGTTAAAATTATCAAGATGATCTTTTACCTGCATATTTTCTGTCATCCGCAGGGTATACAAACGCTGCTTTTGATATAACCGGTTTGTGAGAGACTTTTTCTGGTATTTATCATCCAATTTCTTCCACAAACCTGCAGCAGTTGATTCATCAACTACTTCTCTCAACACCTCATCTGTCAGACTCAATAGTAATGCACTATGAGCCTTTGCCAAAATTTCCTTCTTCTCCTCTTCCTTCAACGTGTTAGGTAGACTACTTTCTCCTTCTAATGCCACTGCACATCCCTGCTGAACCAGAAGTGCCCTCATTTTTACCTTCCACAAAGTGAAATCATTCGATCCATTGAACTTCTCAATATCGAATTTATGATTCGACATCTTCTCAAATAACAGCAGATAAATTACTAGCAAATTTCGCAATCAGAAATTGAATTTTACAAAACTGTTCAGAACCTTGCAAACTGACCAGAACTTCACTAACAGAAATTCAACACAGCAGTCCAACAAAATTCACAGCAGTAAACTAGAAATTCAATCCAGCACAATCCAGTAAATTCACACAGAAATTCAGAATTCTTTTCTGAATTAAACATAAACTCACCGGAACTGTGTCGAGGAAACAATAACGATCGCAACAGAAAACTTGGTCCAAACAACAACAATGACCAAACAGCAGCTTTGACCAAACAGCAATTTTTGACCAAACAGCAGCTTTAACCAAACAGCAGCTTTGACCAAACAACAGCTTTGACCAAACAGCAACTTTGACCAAACAGTAACTTTGACCAAATAGTACCGTTGACCGTGCTACAGTGCCGAGTCGCTACAGTATCCGAGACGCTACAGTGCCGTTGACCGTTGACTGCTACAGTACCTTTGCCGTAGAAGACGATAAACAATGCTTCCGATGAAGATTCCGGCAATGAACAGTACTTCCGATGAAGATTCCGGCAATGAACAGTACTCACAACCGTAAAAACTCACCGAAACAACTGAAAAACGATCTCCAATGCACTAGAAATGCAATAAACGGTCTCTTTTTCCCAAAAAAACAAGCGAATCAAGCTAGATCTGAGATTTAAAACTAGATCTGAAAATTTTCTTACCACCAAAAATTGGTCTCCGACGTTCTTTAACGCACCAAAGATGCAGAGAATGGTCTCCTATGCTCCAAATCAACCAAATCGGGGCAAGATCTGAAATTTTGGAGCCCGATCTGAAAATTTTTGGACGTGCTACAGTAACCGACGAACCAAAAATGAACCAAGGCTCTGATACCACTTGTTAGGTTACTGAAATGCAATTAATCAAGGAGAAGGATAGAGAATAACACACAAAGAAATTACGTGGTTCGGTCAATGCGACCTACGTCCACGGACAGAGAGAATATCTGTATTATTTTCTGAAGGAGGCTATACAGAGAGAAATTACATCAACCACTCTTCTAATGAATTCCCTCACACTCATATATATAGAGACAAATGGGTCGTGGGTCGTGGGTCGGGTTACAAACCGGGTCACCCACAAAATTCAAGTCAAACCCAACATTGAGACTAGAGGAATTAGTGCTGATGAGGGAGACGAGAAATTTAAACTTTGTCTTGTAGGGTTTCTCTAGACTTCGTCTGCTTACAACTATTGGGCTTTCAAATCCACTATTTCTCAAGTGTGGAAGTTGCGACATGGACTGGAAGTTTCTGAAATTGGGAAAAATTTATTTATGTTTCAGTTTCGGCATTGGAAGGACATGGAGAAAGTTCTTAATGGGGAGCCTTGGTGATTTGATAAGGTGTTATGTTTAACTCAGATCTCTGGTGCAGAGTGACCATCGAAAATCAAACCTATACATACACCATTTTGGATCCGGATGTATGATCTACCACTGAGTCTTCACACTAAGGCTATTGCTCAGGTCATTGCCAACAAAATCGAGGAGTTTATGGGTTGGGATGAGTCTGATGAGGGACAATGGGGTAGGTTTTTAAGATTCAGAATACGCTTGGATCTTACAAAGCCTTTGCGACAAGGAACATAGATGATGACTGGAACTAGGGAATCATTTAAAGTTTTCTTCAAATATGAACGTTTGCAGGATTATTGCTATATGTGTGGTATTCTCGGTCATGTATTGCGAGATTGTCCTACTTTGCAACATGTTGATGATGATTTTGAGGAATTACAAAGTAACTTTGGGCCATGGCTTAGGGCTTCTCCATTCAAAAAAACTTTGTTTAGTCAGGATCATTTTGGGTATCAAGATCCATGGCGGAAGTTGGTTTTTCATCCATTGGACAATAAGTGCCACACTGATGCAACAACTCCTGGTCCATCGAATGAAGGGATTTCTCGTGTTGGGGGTTCTCGTGACAGTGACTGTTCTGGTGATCCATCTCATGATTGTGGTTCTAGTGAAGGTGGTTGTTGTGGCGGGGTACCTTTAGGTGTTGATTTGGGTGGTGGTGCACAAGGTGGATGGGCAGATCGGTATGTGTTCACTATAGGGTTGAAAGAGAGCAATTGGGTGATGTGGCATTTCAGCAACGCAGTTTTCTCAACGTGGATGGCCTTAATACCATGTTGAAAGGTCACCGACTTCTCTCTTTCTTTAGAATTGTCTAAAATAATATAGAAATGTGAATTATCTAGAAAATGGTAGAAGTGTAATAAATAAATAAATAAGGATAAGAAAGAAGAGATATCTAGAATAATATAGAGAATTGTAAAAACTATGAAAAAGAGAAAAATCTAGAAAATCTAGAAAAAGAAAAGGTGGAGGAGGAAGTAAATTCCGGAAGTTTCATGCAAGGTCTCCAATGCCCAGTGGTGGAGCCACATTTGCTTGAGGGGGTGCAGCTTATAGAATCATATGTAAAAAAAAAAAATTTCATTTTGCCCCCCCTCCTTATATTTTTTTGAACCCCCTTAATTTTTTTTTGGATCCCCTTCAGTGACTCAGTCCCTCTCTGCTGTTTATAGTCATGAGACCCCCACTCCCTAGAGTTACAAATTTTTTTTTGATGATAGTTAATTTCTCATTCTATTATTAGGGACCTCTTTGTAAAAATTTGAAATTTGGTGTTTTTGTGCATAGTTCTAATTCTATCAAATTGGTTCATTGATTGTGTAATTAGGATCATGAGTAATATATTTGTGAAGTCAATTTCATGAAATTTTTTCTTGATGATGGTTAATTTCTCATTCCATTGTTAGGGACCTATTTGTAAAAGTTTAAAATTTGGTGTTTTTGTACATAGGTCTAATTTTATTAAATTGGTTAATTGATTATATAATTAGGATCATGAGTAACATATTTGTGAAGTCAATTTCAAGAAATTTTTTCTTAATGATGGTTAATTTCTCATTTGATTATTAGGGACTTTTTTATAAAAGTTTGAAATTTAGAGTTTTTGTGCATAAGTATAATTCTATCAAATTGGTTAATTGATTATGTAATTAGGATCATGAGTAACATATTTGTGAATTCAATTTCATGAAATTTTTTCTTGATAATTGTTAATTTCTCATTTGATTGTTAGGGACCTCTTTGTAAAAGTTTGAAATTTGAGATTTTTGTATATAGTTCTAATTCCATCAAATTGATTGATTGATTATATAATTAGGATCATGAGAAACACATTTGTGAAGTCAATTTCATAAAATTTTTCTTGATGATGGTTAATTTATCATTCTATTATTAGGGACCTCTTTGTAAAAGTTTAAAATTTGAGGTTTTTGTGCATAGGTCTAAATCTATCAAATTGGTTGATTGATTATACAATTAAGATTTAGAAAAAGAAAATTTTTTTTATAATGGAAATGTTTTTTAAAAGAAAATTACCATTAGATCTAAAAAAGTGAATGAAAATTTTGCCCCCCTAACCGAGGGGTCTTGGATACGCCACTGCCAATGCCTATATATATATATGTGTGTGTGTGTGTGTATGGTCGGGTGTGTATGTGCTTAAGAAGCAAGTGAGACAAATGGGAGTGTGTGTGTAGGAGAAAGAGAAAGTGTAGAGTGCAAGAAGCAATAGAGGGAGAGCGACATGAGATTATATGAGAGTGAGTGGAAAAAGTTGACAAAGTGTATGAGAGAAAAGTGTGGGTGGAGAGAGAAAATAAGAAAGTAATAGTGAAAGTGTATTGTATTGTGATTTTATTAAAATAATAAAATCACATTTTTATTCTACAAGTGGTATCAGAGCAGTTCGGTTCAGGACATTGATCGACTATTCAACTGAGCAAGGTTGTTTATTCGATTTCGCGATTCGAGATTGCAATAAGGGGAGATTCTGCCAAAATACAATCAGGGACTATGAAAGTTCTTGATCAAGGATCAAGATTATTTGGTGGAAGTGCCGGGCACTATCAAGGTAAGTATGGCAGATTTCACATTAAACGCCTACTCAGTAGAGAAATTAAACAACAACAACTATAGCGTATGGAACGTTATAGTTAAGCTTTATCTCAGAGGACAAAATCTCTGGGATATTATTGATGAAGATGAGGCCACGCCACCAACAAATCCCGCTGAATTGAAAAAGTGGAATGTCAAAGCTAAGAAAGCTCTGTATGTTCTTGCCACCACTGTTGAAGCTCAATTTTTAAGTCATATTAAAGATGCAAAGACACCGAAGGAGGCATGGGATATGCTAGCAATACTCTTTGCAAAGACAAATGATGCAAAGTTGTAGAAATTGGAGAATGAGTTAATTACAACAAAACAAAATGACATATCGGTAAGTGAGTATTTTCAAAAATAAAATCTATTTGTGCCAAAATTTCAAAATTAGATTTGGATAATGCCATTACCGAAGTTCAAATGAGGAGGATTATTATTGCCTGGATAAACCCAAAATACAATAATCTTATTACTGCTACAAGAGGCTGGGCTAAAGAACCAACTCTAACTGAGTTGGAAAGCATTCTAGCCAACCAAGAAGCATTGGATTCACAAATGTCCAAAGTCTCATTAAAAGATGAAGAAAAGGCTTTGTTCACCAAAAAAAAAAGGAACGAGAAGGTGAGTCCAGATCTAAAGAAAATAGAAGAGATGGCAAATGGAATCAAAGTGGTTGGTAGAAAGGCCATCGAGGAGGAACTCCAAATCGAGGTGGAGGACGCTCAGACTCACAAAATCAAAGATAAAGAAGGTATCAGCGAAGAGATGATAATTGTTTCAACTGCGGAAAAAGAGGTCATTTTGTTAGAGATTGCAGAGCACCCCGCATAGAAGGTAATGCTGTAATTGAGAATTGCATTGACGAAGAATGAGATTTTCAAGCATCATTTACAATTACAGAAGATGAAGCAATTGCAGCATCATGCATTGAAGAACCAATAGAAGAAGATGTGATAATAACAGTCAGAGATAATTCTATTAATTATGAAGAAGATTGGATCGTTGACTCTGGATGTTCCAATCACATGACTGGAGATAAAGAAAAGCTAACGAAAATGACTAACTATAAAGGCGGTCAAGTTGTTATGATTGCAAACAACTCAAAACTTCCAATAACTCATGTGGGCAATACTGAGATTGTCCCCCATTATGGCTCTGAGAAGGTACAGTTGCAAAATGTATATCATGTACCAGGAATGAAGAAAAATCTCTTATCCGTATCACATTTAACAGCTGATGGCAACTATGTGGTATTCAAACCGAAGGATGTCAAAGTATACAAAGCCTATAGCCTACTGACACACCAGTTATGGAAGGAAGACGTGTTGAATCTGTCTATGTAATGTCTGCGTAAACAGCTTACGTAGACAAAATAAGAAAGAACAAGACAATTGATTTATGGCATGCAAGATTGGGACGGATTTGGGTTCTCTGCATTGCTTTTTCCTGCCTGGACTTTTAGCAACAGTTTTTTCTGTTGCTAAAAGTTTCAGTAATAGAATTTTTTGTTACTAAAACTTTTAGCAATAGAAAAAACAGTTGCTAAAAGTAGCATTGCACTCTGCATTACTTTTAGTAATGCAGAGAACCCAAATCCGATTGGGACATGTCAGTTATCACAAGTTAAAAGTGATGATGAAGAAGGCAATGCTTAGCGGGCTTCCTTAATTAGAAGTTCGAGATGATACTATCTGTGCCGGATGTTAATATGGCAAAGCGCATCAACTACCGTACGAGGAGTCTAATTTCAGAAGCAAGGAGCCACTTGAGTTAATACTTTCTGATGTTTTTGGACCAGTGAAGCAGTCGTCAATCAATGGATTTTGGTACATGATCACTTTCATTGACGACCATTCGAGGTACGTATGGGTAGATCTTATGAAAGAGAAGTCTGAAGCATGATCTAAGTTTAAAATTTTCAAGGAAAATGTGGAAAGTGAAACTGGCCAGAAGATATTATGCCTACGTACTGACAACGAGGGAGAATATACATCCGAAGAATTTAATAAGTATCTCCAGGAAAATAAGATTCGACGACAATTAACTTGCCCAGGAACACCACAACAAAATGGAGTTGCAGAAAGGAAGAATCGACATCTTACAGAAATATGTCGAAGCATGTTACATGCAAAGAATATACCACCACGGTTCTGGGCTGAATGCATGAAGACGACTGTTCACGTTATTAATAGATTGTCATAAGCAAAGCTCTACTTTATGATGCCATATGAAAAGCTTTGGAACATCAAGCCCATTGTTAGTCATTTTCGAGTATTTGGCTGCGTGTGTTATGTCTTCACACCTAACCATCTTTGAACCAAGTTTGATAAAAAGGCAGTTCGATGCATATTCGTGGGTTATGACGATCAACAGAAAGGATGGAAATGTTGTGATCTAATCACTGGACGTTGCTATATGTCTTGTAATGTAGTATTTGATGAGGCATCTTCATGGTGGTCATCGCAAGCTACTGTACTTCCTGATTCAAGAGAGATTGAAGAGAAATTACAAGAAAGACTAAATGAACCGAAGAATGAAAGAATGGAATCAACACCTGAAAAGACAATAAATAATAATGACAAAAGTCCATGGAAGACTGGAGTATACACAACTCCAGAAGCAGAGAGGCCAAGTCAGCTAGAACAACCCGAAGAAGAAGTTGCTGAAGAAATTCCTCAACCACCACAGTTGCGTAGATTAACAAGGCAAAGGAAGATGAATCCAAAATATGCTAATGCAGCAGTAGTAGAAGACAATAAATATAGTGAGCTGGTATCATATGAAGAAGCTGCTACCAACAAAGAATAGAGGAAAGCAATGGAAGAAGAGATGAAGGCCTTAAACCAAAATCAAACTTGGGAGTTAGTGCCAAGGCTTAAAGATGTATAACCTATTTCTTGCAAATGGGTATATAAAGTAAAGGCTCGTGCAGATGGCTTAGTAGAAAGATACAAGGCTCGACTAGTGGCATGAGGATTCTCTCAGAGGTATGGGTTTGACTATGAAGAAATGTTTAGTCCAGTTGCCAAGACCACCACCGTGTGAGTACTGTTAACACTAGCAGCAAGTAAGTCCTGGCAGTTGTGGCAAATGGATATGAAGAATGCCTTTCTGCATGGAGAATTAGATCGAGATATCTACATGAATCATCCAAGAGGGTTGGAAAGTAAAATCCATCCAGATTATGTTTGTAAGCTAAAGAAGGCATTATACAGGCTCAAGCAAGCACCAAGAGCTTGGTATAGAAAAATTGCAGAGTTTCTAGTGCAAAGTAGATTTTCAGTGGCACCGGCAGATTCATATTTGTTCGTTAAGGTTCGAGAAAACAAGATAGCTATAATATTAGTATATGTGGATGATTTAATCATCACAGGAGATGATGAAGAAGAAATCTCTAAAACAAGGGCTAATCTATCTGTACGATTTCAAATGAAAGAGCTCGGTGAATTGAAGCATTTTTTGGGACTTAAAGTGGAAAGAAGTCAAAAAAGATTATTCTTGTGTCAACACAAATAGGCCAAGGATATTTTACCAGAGTTCGGGATGATGGAATGCAAACACATCTCAACACCATTAGAGGTAAATGCAAAATTATGCTCAGAAGAAGGAAAATTTTTAGACGATATCACCATGTACAGGCAACTGGTGGGAAGTTTAATTTACTTGACATTGACTCGGCCAGATATCACCCATGCAGTAGGAGTAGTAAGTCGATTCATGCAAAACCCCAGGAAACCTCATTTAGAAGCAGTACGAAGAATTTTGAGGTATGTCAAAGGAACTTTGGATTACGGTTTATTTTACAAAAAGGGAGTCCCTTGTAAAATAAAAGGATATTGTGACGCCGATTATGCTGGTGACCATGATACTCGACGATCAACTACTGGGTATGTATTTGATTTAGGATCTGGAGCAATATTATACTGCAGTAAAAGACAGCCTGCAGTTGCTTTGTCAAGTACAGAAGCAGAGTATAGAGCCGCAACAAATGCAGCACAAGAATACAGGTGGCTAATAGAGCTACTGAGAAATTTGCAACAATCCATAGAGTATCCGATAAAATTATATTGTGATAACATATCAGCAATTCGGTTAGTAGAGAATCCAGTGTTCCATGCACAGACAAAGCACATAGAAGTTCACTATCACTATATTCCAGAAAAAGTGCTTCAAGGAGATATCAATGCATAGCATATTAACACTGAAAACCAAGCTGTTGATATATTCACTAAAAGCCTAACCAAAGTAAAATTTGAAGAGCTTCGTGAACAACTTGGTATGGCTTCAAGAGCAGCAATAACAGAGATAAGTCGTTGAGGGGGAGCGTTAAAGGGTCACTAACTTCTCTCTCTCTTTAACATTGTCTAGAATAATATAGAAATGTGCATTATCTAGAAAATGGTAGAAGTGTAATAAATAAATAAGGATAAGATAAGAAAGAAGAGATATCTAGAATAATATAGAGAATTGTAAAAACTATAGAAAAAGAGAAAAATCTAGAAAATCTAGAAAAAGAAAAGGTGAAGGAGGAAGTAAATTCCGGAAGCTTCATGCAAGGTCTCCAATGCCTATATTTATATGTGTGTGGTCAGGTGTATATGTGCTTAAGAAGTAAGTGAGACAAATGGGAGTGTGTGTGCGGGAGAAAGAGAAAGTGTAGAGTGAAAGAAGCAATAGAGGGAGAGTGACGTGAGATTATATGAGAGTGAATGGAAAAAGTTGACAAAGTGTGTGAGAGAAAAGTGTGGGTGGAGGGAGAAAATAAGAAAGTAATAGTGAAAGTGTATTGTATTGTGATTTTATTAAAATAATAAAATCACATTTTTATTCTACATACCATCTCTCACATGAGCGTGAATGTAAATGGTCTGATGGAGTTAATGTTGCTTGGCTTAAATCGGTACACTTTAACACTCCCTAATGTGCTGTATGGTGAGTCTTTTCAGGATATGAATGCAGTCAAATAGGTGGAGTTGAATGATAGTCTTTCACTGCCAAGTGGAGCTAAGGGTTCTTTTTCACATATTAGCAACATGGATGAGGAATCACGTGGTACTTTTGGAAACTTTGATCATAAGGATCCATTTGCTACTGATCATGGGCTTCAAGAAGTAGAATTGGCTGAAATTAATTTCTCACACCCACTTGTGAATATGCGTGACCGTGGGAAGGAGATTATGGTGGATGATGGGTTCCTGTGAGTGATGTTGGCCAGCAGTGGCGGAGCCACATTTGCCTGCACCCCCTGGATTTTATAGAATCATATATAAAATAAAAAAATTTTATTTTGCCCCCCCTCCTTATATTTTTTTGAACCCCCTTAATTTTTTTTGGATCCTCTTCAGTGACTCAGTCCCTCTCTGCTGTTTACAGTCATGAGACCCCCACTCCCTAGAGTTACAAATTTTTTTTTGATGATAGTTAATTTCTCATTCTATTATTAGGGACCTCTTTGTAAAAATTTGAAATTTGGTGTTTTTGTGCATAGTTCTAATTCTATCAAATTGGTTCATTGATTGTGTAATTAGGATCATGAGTAATATATTTGTGAAGTCAATTTCATGAAATTTTTTCTTGATGATGGTTAATTTCTCATTCCATTGTTAGGGACCTCTTTGTAAAAGTTTAAAATTTGGTGTTTTTGTACATAGGTCTAATTTTATTAAATTGGTTAATTGATTATATAATTAGGATCATGAGTAACATATTTGTGAAGTCAATTTCAAGAAATTTTTTCTTAATGATGGTTAATTTCTCATTTGATTATTAGGGATTTTTTTGTAAAAGTTTAAAATTTAGAGTTTTTGTGCATAAGTATAATTCTATCAAATTAGTTAATTGATTATGTAATTAGGATCATGAGTAACATATTTGTGAATTCAATTTCATGAAATTTTTTCTTGATAATTGTTAATTTCTCATTTGATTGTTAGGGACCTCTTTGTAAAAGTTTGAAATTTGAGATTTTTGTATATAGTTCTAATTCCATCAAATTGATTGATTGATTATATAATTAAGATCATGAGAAACACATTTGTGAAGTCAATTTCATAAAATTTTTCTTGATGATGGTTAATTTATCATTCCATTATTAGAGACCTCTTTGTGAAAGTTTGAAATTTGAGGTTTTTGTGCATAGGTCTAAATCTATCAAATTGGTTGATTGATTATACAATTAAGATTTAGAAAAAGAAAATTTTTTTTATAATGGAAATATTTTTTAAGAGAAAATTACTATTAGATCTAAAAAAGTGAATGAAAATTTTACCCTCCCTCACCGAGGGGTCTTGGATACGCCACTGTTGGCCAGTCCACCTAGAACCTGGTCTGCCGACGTAACCGTGGGCAAAAAGTAGTAAAACAAGCTATGCTTGATGTAAGTGATGATGCTGGTCCTTCTCAGAAGATATTGGATAGTTTTAAATATCAATTTATTCCACCACTTGTCACAGACGTTGCTTTATGCAGTGCTTCGGATCAAGGGGCGATGGTTTCTGATAATGGGCCCAGTACTTTTTGTCTTGGTACTATGAACTCTGACAATTTAGTGGATGTTCTGGTGCTTTTAAAATCATCACAATTATCTCTTCCAAGCAGGAAGAGACTATTTGATGAGATATATGGTTTTTTATCGGTGGGTCCAGGGAAGCTGCCTCGTCGTTCCTTATGAAAATATTAAGATGAAATTGCCATGGTTTAGGGAGCCCACAGTTAGTTCGAGCCTTAAAGAGGCTAGTGCAGGTTTCCTCTCCCCATCTTATTTTTCTCCAAGAGACAAGGTTGAGACATTCTAAGATGGAGAAATTAAAATGCGACATGAATTATGATGGATTTGTTTGTGTTGATTATAGTGGTCGGTATCGTGCAGGAGGACTTGCTCTTCTTTGCAAAACTCATTATTCTATTTCTCTCCAATCGTGCTCATTGAATCATGTTGATTTTATTTGCAATGGTGCCAGTTTGAGTGATGAGTGGAGATTTACCAGTATTTATGGCTTTCCAGATGAGGCAAAGAAGTGTATGACTTAGGATATATTGAGAAATTTACATTCATCCTCAACATTGCCATGGATTTGTGTTAGGGATTTCAATGGGATATTGTACAATTTGGAGAAAAAGGGGGGTATTCCTAAATCAACTGTACAATTACAGGGGTTTAGAGATATTGTGGAGTACTATGCTTTTCAGGATATAGGCTTTGAGGGCTATACTTTCACATGGTCTAATGGAAGGGATGGGGATGCAAATGTGTAATTAAGGCTTGATCGTGCTTTTGCTACGGAATCCCTTTTACTCAAATTCCCCTTCTTCAAGGTGGTTCATGGAAATAGATTTGGGTAAGATCATAGTCTGCTAATTATCTCTATGGGCTCTTCTGGTTTTCCCCCTTCACCAAGAAAATATATTTTCAAAATTGAGGAGAGTTGGATAAGGGAGTCGAGATGTGGAGAGTGCATCGGGGTACATGGAGACTGAGTGCTAGTTTGAAGGATAATCTTTGTATGGTGCAAAAGGATTTGCTATGTGCTAAGTTTATGGGAGTAAAAGATTTTCGAAAAAAATTCAAAATTTGGAAAAGTCTTTAGATATCTCTCAATCATTACCTCTCACACTACATAATTTATGTCTTCAAAAGCAACTATGTTTGGAAATTAATGATCTTTTGAAGTGGGAAGAAATATGGTGGAAGCAACGTTCAAGGGTGTCTTAGCTACAAGATGGGGATAAGAACACTAAATTTTTTCATAAAAGAGCTTCCCAAAGAAAACAGAAAAATACTATACAAAGCATTAAGGATCAAAATGGTGAATGGAAGTCTTCTTTTGATGAGTTGTAATCTCTCATGGTGGATTTTTTCTCAAACTTATTCTAGGTGGGCGATTTACATGGAATTGATAGGTGCTACCAACTACTCAAATGTAAGGTTCCATTCCATATGAGAGGGGATCTTTTACGTCTTTATACTGGGGCTAATGTTGTCAAGGCTTTTTACATGAGGTGAGTCCCATTAAGACTTCTAGTCCTGATGGGTTTAGTGCTTTATTTTATCAGAAGTATTGGAATGTGCTGGGGGATGATGTCTCTAACTTGGTACTATAAATTTTGAATGACCACCGTGACCCTATTGACTTTAATGATACTTACATTACCCTCATTCCAAAACTAAATTCGCCTACTTTCCCCTCCCATTTTCGGTCGATTAGTTTATGTAATGTGATTATAAAGCTGGTGACAAAATGTGGTGCTAATAGGTTGAAAGTTGTTCTACCAATTCAAGTCCACAAGCACCACATTTATTGATAAATCAGTGGCCCAAGAAAAAAAAAACACATAAATTGATAACTGAGCGTGAGGAAATGTGAATGTTTTTTTTTTAAAATATGACAAACAACTAATTATGTTAAATGTTGAAAAAGTTAAATATATTCGTGAATAATTGTATTCATAATATATGTGAGAAAATGACAAATAAATTTTAAAATTTCGGTTAATGACTTCGAAATTCATTTTTTATTTTTCAAGAATCTTCAGATTAAACAAGACAGTGTTGTTATGTTGAACTCTATGAGGATATACTTCTTTCCAATAAGAGGTTTGAGTATGTTACACAAACTATTTTGCCGAATTGTTGGCGCAATATATATATATATATATATATAAGACAGTGTTGTTATGTTGAACTCTATGAGGATATACTTCTTTCCAATAAGAGGTTTGAGTATGTTACACAAACTATTTTGCCTAATTGTTGGCGCAATATATATATATATATATAGAGAGAGAGAGAGAGAGAGAGAGAGAGAGATAGATATATTATGCCAAATTTTAGTTTTGACGCTGGCGCTCCTGAACTAACTCTTGAAAGTAGCGGTGTGTGTTTACGATTGAAAGTGACGTCACATACACTTCCCTTCTAAATGAGGAAAATAGTAATAATCACATCTTCTTAGAATAAGAAAAAATTAGATACAATTGTTAAATATTCATTATATAATCTCAAATAAAATTATATTTAATTTTTCAAGTAATATATAATTTGATGATCAGTTAAATTTTTTAATCTATATATATATATATATAGCGGTCAAAATTTTTAATCATTAATCTCAAAGTCATATATTAGTGTCTAAGTAAAAAAAATAAAAATAAAAGTTAATTAGCGTGTGATTAAATGTATATTTAAAAAAGAAAAAATATATTTTATCTCTGTAATTTTCATAAACTTTAAAACTCGACAATAATTTTTTATATATTTTTTAATGTTTGCAATTTATCCCTTACATTAAAAAATTTATTAATTAATCTAAAGGTCAACGCTCAATTAGTCAAAAGAAGTTATATAAATTGCTGACATGACATAAAATGTCACATCAATTTCCAAAATTTTCTGGTTCAATCATATTCATACCCATACCCACTAAGTTCTTATCCGTGATTCATCCCACAATTAAATTACAACAATTTATCAATATGATCCTCAAAAGTGTAATATTATTACTAAAAATTCCAAAAAACAACAATTTACTATTAAAATAGTTCCCAAAAGAGTTATATTATTACCAAAAGCGTCCAAAATAACAATTGACTATCAAAATGGCCCAAACGAGTTATATTATTACAAAAAGTGTCCAAACAACAATTTACTATCAATATGGTTCTCAAAAGTTATATTATTATCAAAGGTGCCCGAACAACAATTTTTTAATATGGTCTCCAAAAGTATTATATTATTACCAAACGTTCTACAAAATAACAATTTACTATCAAAATGGTCCCCAAAAGAGTTATATTATTACCAAAAGTGCTCAACATAGCAATTTACTATCAATATGGTCCCCAAAAGTGTTATATTATTACCAAAAGTGTCCAAAACAACAATTAACTATCGATATGGTCCCCAAAAGTGTTATATTATTGCCAATGTTCCCCCAAAACAACAATTTACTATCAAAATGGTCCCCAAAAGAGTTATATTATTACCAAAAGTATCCAACATAACAATTTACTACCAATATGGTCCCCAAAAGAGTTATATTATTACCAAAAGTACCCAAAATAACAATTTACTATCAATATGGTCTCCAAAAGTTATGTTATTACCAAAAGTTCCCAAAACAATAATTTTTCAATATGGTCCCCAAAAGTGTTATATTATTACCAAAAGTTTCCCAAAACAATAATTTACTATAAAAATGGTCCCCAAAAGAGTTATCTTATTATCAAAAGTGCCCAATGGTCTCCAAAACAGTTATATTATTACCAAAAGTGTCCAAAACAACAATTTACTATCAATATGGTCTCCAATAAGTTATATAATTACCAAAACTGCCTCAAAACATTTTATATCAACTTGCTGCTGACATTAATATAAAGTTTCTGTAGTCTTAGCAAATTCTCCCTCCCTTGTCCTTTCTCTTATGTACAGGATTTACTGAATTCTTTAAGTGGAAACATTTGTTATAATAATTATCATGGAGTTGAAATGTGAGATAGGTAGCTTCCAGTTGTTCTGCAAATTATCTTGTTGTATAGCCGATACACATATGAATGCACAATTATAAAAATTTAACACATAATTGAATTGATCTTCTGGAAAGTGATAGAATTAGCTTGGATCTATAAGTTCTTGTGAAATTTGATCTGAGTTGCATGTGAAGTGCACTACATATTACGTTTTAACTCTAAAGATCAACAATGCTATTATTTGCTTATATCTTCTGTTATTCATGCTTTGAGCTTTTATTATTTTTGGCTACTACCATTTAGATTATTAAAATCATATGTACTATATTTTGATGCGTCTGAATTAAATATTTGGTTTCTGAGATTTTCTTCTTCTATTGCCCTTTCCTCTGTAAGATCAATGTTGCTAACTCATTTGATTCAAAATTTATTTTCTGGCCACAGGTTAAATAAGTCACCGCTAAATTTGACTTTTAGGAAGAAAGATAAAAGTCGAATTGATTTCATGTTAACTGTGACCAGCATACATCTAGATCTTGACACTGCGAAGGCTATATGTAGTGAGTATAGAATTCACAATGCAAATATTACTCTCATGTATGATGCCATTGCCAATGACTTAATAGATGTCATCGAGGGTAGTAGAGTATAAATGCCTTGCGTCTATGTTGTGAACAAGATTGATCAAATTACACTTGATACCCTAATACTGTCCAATCAGGTAATTCTTCATTTGGTCATTGTCATTTTCTCTCATAAAAAATTATTATTATTTACTCTTCAATTCTTTTGTGGTTAGTTCATGATTAAAATTCTTTTTTTTTGTACCAAAAAAATTGAAAACAAAATTTTATCATTTGAAGACCCTTGTATTTATTTACTTAAATGCGTTTGAGTTATTATAATTTCTGAGTACTTTTGAGTTTAATATTTTGATTGAGACAGCCTTTTATATGGGAAAATTCTTGACTAGTGTCTTAATATTTGTTTTGGACACTTTTGGTAATTATATAACTTTTTGGGGACCATATTGATAGTAAATTGTTGTTTTGGGAACTTTTGGTAATAATATGACACTTTTGGGGACCATATTGATAATAAATTGGTGTGTTGGGAACTTTTGGTAATAATATAACTCTTTTGGAGACCATTTTGGTAGTAAATTATTATTTTGGAGAACTTTTGGTAATGATATAACATTTTTGGGGACCATATTGAAAAATTGTTGTTTTGGGCACTTTTGGTAATAATATAACTTTTGGGGACCATATTGATATTAAATTGTTGTTTTGGGCACTTTTGTAATAATATAACTCTTTTGGGACCATTTTGATAGTTGGTTGTTGTTTTGGGCACTTTTGGTAATATTATAACTTTTTGGGGACTATTTTGATAGTAAATTGTTATTTTGGAGAACTTTTGGTAATAATATAATACTTTTGGGAACCATATTGATACATTGTTGTGATTTGATTGTGAGATGAGTCATAAGTCGGGCCTTGATGGATGTAGGTATGGGTGAACCAAAAAATAATTTTGGAAGCTGATGTGACTTCTTTTTACTAATTGGGTTTTAATTGTTAGGTTAACTAACAGATTTTTTAATAGAAGGGATAAATTGCACATATTAAAAAGTTTATGAGAGTTCATTGTCGAGTTTTAAAATTCACAGAGATTTTCTATACGGGCTCAGGTTCTCTGCCATTATTTTTTCTGTTTGGACTTTTAACAACAAAAATGCTAAAACTTTTAGCAACAGAAAGAACTATTGCTAAAAGAAGTATGACACTCTTCTATGAAAAAACTATGACAGAGAACCTTAGCCCTTTCTATACATCAGGTAAAGTTTATGGAAATAAAGTATATATTTTTATTTAAAAATGAATTAAAATGAGAATTAACTGCATGAGTGGGCTATGAAGCTACGAGAAATCTGAGGGCCCTCTTATGGAACGTTATTTATTGGCTAAAATATGCAAAATCTCTCCCTCAACAATACATATTATAGTAGGAAGATAGATTCACACAGAGTGATTCAACAATACTTTTGAATGCAGGTGCTAATAATTAATCCTCACAATATTTGAAACAAACTTTGTACGCTACCATGATGTAAGTGTACATCGTTGTTTCCACTCTTATGAACATATGTAACTAGGCAACCGATTGTTATATGTAACTGGTTGTTAAAGAAAAAAAAATCATAAATTACTAGTTTATAAAATTTATTCGTGAGTTCTTTAAAATTACACAATTAGAATGAAGAATTGTTTAAAGTAAAAAATAATAATATGATATTATAAAATTTACAATAAACAACTAATTAAAATTACACAATTGAAACTGTTCTAATTATTGTTAATATTAAAAGAGAGGGTTCTGTTTAAACACCATAATGTTATAGCGTGTGACGAAGTGAAGTGCACGAAGCGTAAGTTCGATCATTTTCATTTATGATCATGCTCCAGTCATTATTATTCACTTCATAATTATTTGGTCTGCACATCGATGACACGCACGCCTTAAGTGTTTCTTACGTTTGTTTTTGTTCATTGCTCAATCAAATGCTAAAGCTAACTCCTACGCTAGCTCTTCTGCTTCCCTAATTTTGTAAACTTAAGCTTTGTTTTAGACTTTTGCATCCACGCAAGAAACTAAACTAAATGGCTTCATCCTCTCTAATTGAAATAACTTTGAAGAAACTTATTGGTTACCAGCAAAGGAAGCCCGGGCCCCATCACCATCCTTCAAAATAATTCAATTAATTATATACTGTCTTCTAAATTTTAATCAATCTAATGCGATCAGTATTTTTATACTTTTATTTTTGCTTTTCATATCAACTTCGACCAAACCGATTGTGTGTTTTTGGTGCGCCGGTGTAAAACTGTTTTTGTATAATTTATTGTGTTACTTACTGGTACATTTAAAAAAAAAATTAAACTCAATCTGATTTCTGAATGATTAAAAAATAGTTGATATTCTTTTGGTACATGACCATTGACCGAATATTATATATTTAAAAGAAGCGATAAAATGCGGTGAGCGTGTTATAGTAGATATTCTTTTGGTATATTATCAAAAACAAAAAACAAAAAAAGATATTCTTTTGGTACATGACCATTGGCCGATTAATATATATTTAAATTTAAAATAAGCGATAAAGTGCGGTGAGCGTGGATCGAACACGCGACCTTCAGATCTTCAGTCTGACGCTCTCCCAACTGAGCTATCCCCGCATGCCTGTTGAACGGCAGACAAAAATTTATTCAAGCAAGCATAAATGGGAATCTACATCAGTTATTAATGGAAGGTTTGTTTGGGAGAGGGAAAATTGAAAGGATAAAAAAAGGTAAAATTCTAATTTTAATAAAATTTTATTTTTTTGTTATAATGTACCTAAACTGAAGAAATGGATGAGAAAAATGTTACATTTAAATTTACATAACAATATTAAAACTAAAATTTTATGAAAATTTCTTTTTACAGCTTTTTTTTTTTTGTGTCTAAAACAAAAGGGTCCATGATTCTCTCATCTTTTCACGCAAAATGGTTAAAAAATCTACACCGTCGTTCAACGTTTTCGTTTTGTCAGTTCCAAATGTTATTCTTCCTCCCTGTCATGTCAGCTTAGCGTACACCAAGTTGGATCGTCCAAATCTGATATTAAAGTACGCATTTGTTCTTTTCGATTAATCCCTGTTTGAACCTGATAATACGACAAAATCACCAACTTGACCACGAGTAAACCCAAACCCCAATTGCTGTGATTCTGACTCTTCATCCACATGTGATGTACCCAGTCTCTCCTAGTTCTATGCCATCTGGTAAAGGTAATCTCATGGAAAATTCCTAAAATTATTTTGAGATTTATAAAAATAATTTGTTGTTATTAATTATTGAGTACTATGATTTAATAATATAAAACTGCAACTCCAGACTCAACCTCTCTAAATAGTAAATCCATGGCAATATGCCATATTGCACTGTGTCTCCGAGCTCTGACTTTGTTTATCCCTCAAAAATCTGCGGTCCAGATCACTCTGTCATCAATGCGTAGCAGTAGGGCCCATCTTAATGTTCAGATTTCAAGGACCCTGCCTTTCCCCTCATCCATATATACCTGTTCACCTTTTCTGAAAGTTCTTTCTTTTTCATGCTCTATTTCTCACTCTCACACAGAAAACAGAGAAATGTCTATCTCCAGAAAGAAGCTTCTTTTGAACACAGTGTCCGTTAATCTCGGATGCAGCAGCTGCAGGGGACCCAAGCTTTCTCAGCTATTCCATCCAAAGCCCAAGCCCAAGAAACCCACTTACCACAAACACCACCGTCACTATCATTCTTCTTCGAGCTCCTGGGACAACGACGACGCTTCCACCCCCTCCAACACCACCACCACCACCGCCACATTCTCTCCCTACGGCGGCGACAACTTCCCCAAGGCCTCGAAGACGGTGAGGGGTTTGGGCAGGGCAGGGGGCAAAGGCGTGGCGGTGGAGAAAGATTCCGACGACCCTTATTTGGATTTCAGGAACTCCATGCTCCAGATGATACTGGAGAACGAGATATATTCCAAGGAGGAACTCAGAGAGCTTCTGAGTTGCTTTCTTCAGCTCAATTCGCCGTACCACCATGGGGTTATAGTGAGAGCTTTCACTGAGATCTGGAATGGGGTGGATTACTCCAAAGTCACGTGACTCCTAGGCTGTAAACGTTGTTATAAGTTGTATAAATCTTCTGTAGGAGTCATCATTGCTACGTCAACTCGTTGACAGACTCTGATGAACTATATGCCAACGGTGCATTGTACTCATGCTTAGATCATGTAAAAAAAAGAACCCTTCTTGGTTCCATTTCTGTGATGGTTAAGCAAAGTATAAGGAGAACTTTTCTTCTTTTTCTTCCTCATTTTGCCAAAGTAAAATTTCTGTTTCACCAAAATGATGACTGGTCCCATGAGAGATATTGAGTGGCAAGGCGATGGTGGAAAAAGCTAGGCGTTGGGATTTGAATTGTAATAATTAGAAAGGCTGAGCGAGGAGGGACAGGTTGTTAAATGCATGCTTTTCAATGAAATGAGAATAGAAATTTTGTGAAGACATGGTGCAGTTTCCAATACTGGCATTCAGCGTTGGCTTGCTCTAAAGTACATATGTTTATTCATTTCAGTACTCAATTGCTTATAATGCATGCGTTGTCATTGATATAACCAAGACTACTGCACCCTTGCTGCTGCTGTGTTTGTATTTAAACCTCCCGAGAGAGGTAGGTTCTACTGAATGAATTAAGTCCGGAAACATTTACTTCACTCATATTGATTTTAGGCGTGTTTGATAAGAAAGAAAAAGGAAAAAGAGATAAAAATAGAATATTTTATTAAAATATTTTAATTTTAATAAAAATATAAAAAGAAAGTTTAATAATTTTTTAAAAAATAGTTTAGACATATTTTTTTTTTACTATCCGTAGCTACCAAACATGCCCTAAAATATCTCTCAACATTGATCTTTGGAAAACATAGTTGTGGTGTTTTCAAAATCTGATTGGTTATTGTGTCGGTGAAGTCACTAGTTTAAAGTTCAATAATCAAATCGTGATCGAATAGGTAGTAATTAAAAAATATTAAAAATATATATAATTTAAAATATTAAAATATTTGATATAATTGATAATTCATAACAATAAGTGAAAGAAATAAAAAATAAAATAATTCATAATTGATAATTCATCACAACTCATAATATCCTCAATTTCAAACTAAATTTAGTTGTGAAAATAGCCTTATAAAAGAGTGAGTAAGTCCCACATTACTTAGAATAAGGAGGGGAAAAAACTTTATATATTAATATATGTTAATGGACTTATAAAAGGTTAAAAGAAGTGGTGGGTTCACGCGCTCATAATTTCGGGCCAATGCAATGCAAATCGTCCAATTCCCCCCTGCGCGTGTGATAAAGAGGACTGTGATTGTTTTTTTTCTTCTCTATTCTTTTTTTTTAGTTGCAAAATTAAATTGGACCACCGTATTTTTTTGCTAACCTGCTAAGCAACCAAAAAAAATAAATAACCCAGAATAAAAAAGTTCAGACCGGTTCAATCACCTGACCGACCGATTCTGTTCGATTTGCCCAGTTCTACTAGTTCACTTCCGATTCAACCTATGACTAATTTAAAGGCAGAACCGAATCAGTGTTCCCACCAATTTTCGATCAGACCGATTGGTCCAATCTGATTTTGCACACACTACATAATAGAGTAATACACAACTACTTTAGTTTCAGTCTCAGATAATGTGCAATAACTATTTTTATCAAAATTTTGGATCGGCGTTTTATAACTTGAACTAAATTAAATTGTTTTAACCGACCGATTCTGTTCGATTTGCCCAGTTCGACTAGTTCACTTCCGATTCAACCTACGACTAATTTAAAGGCAGAATCGAATCAGTGTTCCCATTAATTTTCGATCAGACCGATCGGTCCAATCTGATTTTGCACACACTACATAATAGAGTAATACACAACTACTTTAGTTTCAGTCTCAGATAACGTGCGATAACTATTTTTATCAAAATTTTGGATCGGCGTTTTACAACTTGAACTAAATTAAATTGTTTTAAAGTGAAAAAAAATGAGTAAATTATAAAAAAAAAAGATTTTGTAGTTTAGCTATTTTTCACATTGGTATGACTAATTTCTTTTTGTTATGATAGACTAACAAAGAATGTAAGTGATGATATATAAAATCTATATATTTACCTATATATTAGAATAAGACGAATCCACTCAAATATTTATGCACTCCCTCTAACCTGGATGAAACGCTGTCGCTTTTTGTTCCACGTTATGTGACTTTTGTTTGGCCATCTCAGTCCTTGATATTCATAATCTACATGGAGTGGATTGTTGGGTTAATGCCCCCATCAGTGACGGAGCACATTTTAGTGAGGGGGTGCATCTGAAATTTTAAAAGTTTTATGTAAAAGAATTTGTTTACTTTTTGTCCCTCCCCCCTTAATTTTTATTTTTGACTTCTAAATTTTTTGAACTATATATTTTTAGCAAGGTTAAGAGAATCGGACCGGTCATTGAACCGGTCGAGGCACCGGTTCAAGGGTCAGTAGTCGGACCGGAATTGAACTGCGGTCGAACCGGTGATAATTAAAATATATTAAAATATTAAAATATATAATTAACATATATAAAAAATCATAAATAATTAAACATCCCATAAATATAAATATAGAAATTCAATTAAATACTTAATATCTCAACATAAAACAACATCAATCAAGTAAAAGTTTACAATATCATCAAATACACATAGTTAAATTTATTAAATAAAAGCTAACAAACTAGCAAAGATATATAATATCATGGATCATGATCAATATAATAATCATTCATATCAAATCCTGGTATGTTCGCATCCCCACCAAGATTGCCACTCTCATCTTCACTAACACTAACGTTAGGTCCAATCTCATTAAAGGATTCCAATAATAGCTGTTCTAAGATGTTAAATTCATCATTACCTTTTTTTTTTTTCCTTTTGGTCCAAAACTTTCACCTAGGGGTGTTCTTAGTTTCAACTGTTCGAATATTGCTGAGAAAAGGAGTGGGATTAAGTATAAACAAGGCAAATTTTGGACCAAAATGTAAAAAAAAAAAAAATCAAAAACCAGCTTGAACCGTGACCCGGCTGGTTTTGACTGGTTCTCCCGGTTTGATACCGGTTCGTTCTGTTTTCAACTGGTTTTTAAGCTCTCCGGTTCAATGGTTATTCCGGACCGGAACCATGGTCGGTTCACCAATTTTTCGGTCCGACCGGCCGGTTCTGTCCGGTTCTCAGAACCTGGATTTTTAGGGGGGACTCATGTTGTGCACTCTCTATGTTTTTACAAAAATTATATTTATAAGTATAATATTTTGAATATTTATATTTTAGTCCTAAATTTTAAACTTCCGTTTCACTTTAGCCCCTAACTTTTTGGCTAAAATTACAATTTTAAATATAATATATTAAAAATTTATACTTTAGCCCTAAATTTTAAATTTATTTTAATTTTAATCCTTATAATATTTTAAAATTTATATTTTACCCTCCGACCAAGGGGTTATAGATCCGTTGGCCGCCCTCATTGTTTTTTGTGCATGCTTCTCTTTTCAGTATATGCATGCTCCACGACTCAAATTCTCATCCACTATAACTGCTGCCTCAATCAATGATCAATGATCAATGAGCTGAGATGTCTTGTCATTTACTATTCTTATAATAGGTCTGCTAATCAGTCTAGGGTTTCACAAATTCTCTGAGTCTTCCGTTCTTTGTTCTGTAAGGTGATTCTGCTAATTGTTTCATTTGATCTTATGCGGCCATAGTTATATTTTCTTACTTTCATCTGCTATGTCTAATTGTTTATTGTGTTCAGAGTTCATGTTTCTGTAAGATGTCTAAGGAGGACCGTGTCTCATCCATTTCTTGGAGTGGTTAGGCTCTGGGCAGCTTGGATCAAACTTGTCACAAGAGGTGAAGGCTGATGGGTTTATATTATTATTTTTATTAATGTCTATGACTTAAGAGTTAAACCTATAATCTTCTTATTGTTGCTAACGCTCATTGCTACTGATTCAGTTAAAATTCATAATTTTTATTAACAAATTAATATATATATATATATATATATATATATATATATATATATATATATATATTGTAAAACATTTATTTCAGTGATTTTGGGACAGAATCGTCGCAAATGTGACAAAAAATTTCAAAACAAATTTATTACAAAATTAAAAAATTGGTAATATAGTGACAAAAGAAATTTGCATCCATCACTAAATTGTAAAAAATTAGTGTTGAAAATTTAGTGATAAATTAAAATTCATTATTAAATTTCGTCTGAAATAACAAAATGTGGTTAATTAGGAGGATGAAAGAAAGCCAAGGAAGATGCGAAAAATAATATGGCACGATTGGCAATTATAAGAGAAACACAGAAATTAATAATGGAGCCGATGATATGAAAGGGAAACGTACCAATCACAGACAAATGACTTATCGCGATGAGTGACATGATAACTCTCATAAAGCCAAGGAATACAACACGTCCCGGTCAGACAAGTAGACCTACTATGTGAGGAGGATTTTTTCACTGCCGTACATCAATTTTAAATTTAAATTTTTAATATTTTTCTTTTTAAATATAAATTCTGAATGTAACTCAAATTTATTGTAGGCAAAGAACGTACTTGACAAGAACGAAAATGGGCTGAATAAAACGCACTTGGTAAGTGCGATTTACATTTAATACGCACTTGAAAAGTACGATGGCCAGTAAAAACGCACTTGGTAAGTGCATTCTTTAATGAAGAACGCATATTATGTGTGCGTTCTATGGAAGACGCACTTACGAAGTGCATTCATGGTCAGAATATCCACGACCTTTCTTCTTCCTCCCTTGGTCCCCCCCTCTCTGGTTTCCCCCCCTGAAATACAGTCACCGATCCCCCTGAAAAAAATTTACAGTCACCAGCGGCGTGCTTGTGGTCCCCCATCCAGCGTGCTCAGTCTCTGATCTCTGTGTCTCCTTGCCAAGGTGCGGTAATATTTCGGTTTTATTGAGTAAAAATTTTTTTTTTTTTCTGATTTGGGTCCCAATGGTTGTTCTGATATTTTTGGGTCCCAGTAGTTTGTTTTTTCTGATATCTTTGGTTCCAGAGTTTGTTTTGTTTTCATTTATCTTATGGGTCTCAGTATTTTGTTTGTTTCTTCAGTCCCGTAGTTTTTTTGGTACATATCTCTTGGGTCTCAGTAGGTTTTTTTTTTGTTTTGATATGTTTGGATGATAATAGGTTTTTAGAATTTTGTTTTAATTTTATTCAGTTATTTTGTTAAAATTATTTCTGTTTATTTTATTTACTATCTGTATAAATTGTGAAAGTAATTGTTTGATCTTATTTTTTAAATTGTTATTATCTTGAAATAATTATTTGTGTAAATTGTAAAAGTCATTTTTTCATATTAAATTTTGATTTTGTGAAATAAGTTTGTTGATAATTGTAGGTTAAACTTTTTTCTATTTATTTGTTTTTACTTTTTTTTTTGGTTAGTTATATATAATAAATATTTATGTTGAATTTTATAATTTATTATTTTTAATTATTAGTGTCTGTAATATAAATTTAGATGTTATATATTTTTTAAATGTATTTATAATGTTTATTCAAATTATTCGTCTGTTTAATTTAAATATTATTATATGCATAATTTGTAATATTTATTTTTTAAGATTTTATTTAAAATCTTATTATGTTGAAATAATTATGTGTGTAATAAATAGGCTTCCTATTTGTTAACGTTAAAATATTTATTTTATTTATGTATTTTTACATTATTTTGTTTAGTTATATATAATAAATATTTATGTTAAATATCATAATTTGTTATTTTTAATTATTGGTCTCTGTCACTACTAGAAAATCAGTAATTAGTGACGGAAAAATTCGTCGCTAATTTAATAAAATTCCGTCGCAAATAGATTTGTGACGGATTTTGTGACGGAAAAACATCCGTCGCTAAAACGTCCATCGCAAATTTTTTGTGATGGATTACTATCCGTCGCAGAATTAGTGACGGAATTTTTCCGTCGCAAATTTAAAATTCCGTCGCAAACAAAATTTAAGAATTTGCGACGGAAAATTATCCGTCGCAAATTTGTGACGGATATTTCCGTCGCTATTTCCGTCGCAAATTTGTGACAGATATTTCCGTCGCTAATTCCGTCGCAAATTTTCAGATAGGTCATTACAAATTGTCGTCGCTAATTTTGTCGTAAATTTGTGACGAAAAATTTCGTCGCTAATTCCATCGCAAATTTTTAAACAATTTTTTTTATATATATTTAACCAATAACAATAATTCCAAACTTAGATTTAAATCCTATGAACAAACATAAATATAACAAATAAACACCAACTAGCAATTAAAACAAAACATGTTACATATTTCTATATAAGAAAATGATTTACATATTTTTTCATGATTCATCATCATAAAATGCAAAGTTATAACAAAATATAAGTTTCTATAAATAAACTAGTCTAGAGGGTGATCTGTTGGCTGTGTCTTATCATCATCGGTAGGAATACCCAAGTGCTTGTCAACCGAATTCATGATGTGGTCCATCATTGCACGCATCTCACTAATGACAATCGCCTGACTCTCCAACGTATATGTCTGGGCATCAATCTTCTTTGAATATTGATTTCCTCCTTATGAGCCCTAACCTCATTCATCACAAGCTCCATCCTGCGTTGTAGCTCCTCTTCAAAGTCGGGATGGAGACCTAATAGCGAGACAAAACAGGAACTAGAGTAGGATATGTAACATAAGACAATTCCTGTATAAGCTATTCAGAAAATTCTTGCATAAGCTAATCAGAAGTAGCAATGAATATTCATGCAAGTTACCATATCAAATTAATACAATAATTGTAAATTTGCCAGCTGCTTTATAAATTAAAAAAAAAAAGCAATCATTGCACCTCATTTACAATATATTGACACACCAAACCTCAAATTTAGAATAAAAGTCAGAGCAAATTTAAAAAATTTTATATTTTATTTCTAGAGATATCAATTTTATGAAGGATAAGTAAATTCAAAAGAGATTAATTTTTTATCATATTAAGTAAGAGATACTATTTATAAAAAATTAAAGATTAATGAATTCATAAACTGTTATGATTAATTATCAATTGAGAGGTTACATGTATATAGTATTTATATGATGACTAACCTAAACATATAGTTGAAAGTGCAGCTTGCAAGTTTCTTAGTGATATAAAATGGGATTTCACTTTAGATTTTGGGACAGAAATGAAAAGGAACTGAAACATCGATTAGATATAAGTAAAGTTCGTGTCTCCAACTTTTTGTAGCTACTGAAATTTCTAGCTCATTGAACACGTAAAGATATATAATTGAGGTGTAAGATAGTTTTTAGGGTTAGCCAAAGAGAAGATAAGAAAATTAAATGAACAGCCTCGAGTACTTTATAGCTTGACCCCATATTCAATTTGGTTTTGCATTAATCTAAACTAAGTTTGCCATATTCCAATTTAAACACACATTAAAATTATCTTGGTGCAATGAGCCATATGCATATTGATATCATAATATATTTATATATGGCTTATACCAACAACAAAAAAATGAATAGAACTTCTGGTTTAGATCTTTAATATATCAGCAACTTCCCATAAATAAATTCAAAATTTATAAACTCCATTTTTAAATTTAGAATTTACTTCAACCTTCCTCACTTTTGTGTTGTCTATTTCCAAGGCCTATAATCTTATTACCCCCAACACAAACTCAATTCACTAAAGACCCAAATATAACTTTCTTCCCTCGGTTGACAGCAGCAACAACGTCAATTAGGCACTTGTAAAAGCATATATATATACACTTGTATAAGCTTATATTTATAATTTTTTATATGTCTCGGCTAGCATATAAATTAAGAGAAGGGAACTATAGAACAGAAGAAAAATCATGTAATGACCACTTAAATAATACAATGTAGAAAAGTGGAATGTGGATGTATACAAGGTTAATGTAGAACAGAAGAAAAATCATGTAAATGACCACTTAAAATGTTTATATAAATGATTGATCCATACTATCTAATATATTAGTTTAGCACAAATGTAATAGTAATTTTGCTTCATTTTTAAAACTTTTATCATTACTGTTCATTAGTGTTAATTAAGCAATTAGGTGACTATAAATGCCTTTATGATTTTCTTTATTTTCCCAATAAGAAAAGAATGATTAATTATATAATAGATCTATAAGTTGCTAATAAAAATCAGGACTCTCAACAACAGCAAACAAGGGGCACTCTGCAAGTTTTTCTAATAAAATCCATGTAGAAAACAAGTAATGAAATGAAAAAGAAAAATAAAAAATGGTTACTCTTTCCCAAACAATGTACCTTGCAATTCTCCCGTGGATGCTTCCTTACTCCTTTCTCAAGAACATTTGCTTTCTAGACAAAAGATATCATCCCAAGTTTAGACTATTGTTTGAAAAAGGCTAACAATTCAGAGCTTTTCAAAAACATTTAACACAAATAACCTGAATTTGGAAGAAAATGAAAATGGTGTTTCAACAAAAAATAAACATTTCATATAAAACAAAGTTACCAGCACCATGGTGTCAAATTACCTCTTTCAAAGTGCTATTTGAAGTTTACACTACTTAGTCCATAATGCCTGAGAACTATAAAGATGAGAAAATTTATTGAAGTCTCCTATTACTAACCAATGAAGATTTATATTAGAGGTAAGATTAGTTAATTTATCCTATAAATGTTTTCTCAAATCAAACTTTGAACTAGCATACAAAGCATAAATTATAATTAAAAATAAGAATTTAATGAAAGATACTTAAATAAATAATTAAAAAGTATTTTATTTATTTTATTTTAAAAAACTACTAAAAATTTGAAAATTTTATTTATTTATTAATGATGGAATTTTGCGACGGAATTTTGCGATAAAATTTTTCGTTGCAAAACTAAAAATACTTTGCGACGGAATTTTTCGTCGCAAAATTCCGTCACTAATATTAGCGACGGAAATCTAATCAGCGACGGAAAATTTTTGTCACAAAATCCGTCGCAGATTCTCAATATTGTAATTTCAAATTAGCGACGAATTTTGCGACGGATTTACAACAAAATTTGCGACGGAAAATTTCCGTCGCTAATTTAGGCTTTTCTTGTAGTGTGTAATCTAAATATTATTAATTTTTTTGCATAAAAGAAGTAAAATGGACCAAAACGCTAGAAATTTGGTGCCGCCAAAACCTGGTCTTGAGGATCCTTCAGTTTTATACCTGCAAGATATGCATGTATCTGAAATTGTATGGGATGGGGTAAGTGTGTATGAAATTAATTCGTTAATTTATTTTTATATTACTACAATAATACTAAGTTGATTAATGTTGTGGTGACAGGAGAACCGTGTATTTACGAAAGTTCGACGTTGCTACAAGTACACTCGAAGTTCGTTTTACCCGTTGTTGCCTCTTGTTCCTTATATTCAGCAGGCAGGATTTTATGGAGCATCACGGATGGGTAATTTCGAAGTTGACTATGGTCTGATTTCCGCTCTGGTGGAGCGATGGAGGCCCGAGACACACACGTTTCACTTGCCGGTTGGTGAATGTACTATTACATTGGAAGATGTGGCCATTCAGACAGGCCTTCCAATAGACGGTTTGCCCGTGGTTGGGCGAACCAATTACATTTGGGCTGATCAATGTCAGGAGCTTCTCGGCGTCAGTCCTCTTGCAGAAGCCATTAGAGGAGGGTGTATATCGTTGCCTTGGTTAGGTAACCAATTTAGCAAGGTACACCCGAACGCCACAGAGGAGCAATTGCAGCAGCATGCTCGGGCGTATATTATGAAATTGATTGGGGGAATGCTGATGAGTGACAAGTCCAGTATGTTTGTGCACCTGATGTACCTTCCTCTGCTTCGGGACCTCTAGTTGGCTGGCCAGTATAGTTGGGGCTCTGCTGTGCTAGCACACCTTTATCGGGAGTTATGTGGAGCCACTGACGCGGACAAGAAGGAGTTTGCAAGCTGTGTGCACCTTCTCCATGCTTGGGCATGGGATCGACTCCCATTGATCCAACCTCGGATTCGCGATCGACATGTACGACGATTGGTCCCAGATGACGAAGAGGCTCATTACCTCGGTCATCCACCTTTGAGTTTCAGGTGCGTAATTGTGTTGAGCTTCTTTATCTTGTCAACTAATGTTTAATTTAATTTAACATACTATGTTTCAATCATTTCGTAGGTGGAGCGATTTCAAAGGATTCAGTGACCACCCGTTGCATTTGTTTATACAATATCGCGAGGCGTTTGACCGCTTGAAGGAAAGCAATGTGAGTTCTAAACTTGTAACATTGCGTTCTATCTTGTTTTTTTTGTCATTGTCATTTCACTGTTTACATAATTATTTTTTTTTGCCGTTCGTGTGGCAACCATATGCACAGGAAGTGTGTCAGAACCCGATACCAAATTACTTCTACAATGGGTCTGACATTTGGCAGGCGGTCGTTCCCTTGATATGCTTCAACATCATCGAGTGGCACCAGCCTGATAGATGTCTCCGACAGTTCGGTCAAGATCAGTCAATCCCATCGGCTCCTGCGCACAATGACTGGCAACACACACAGCAGCTTACGGGGAAGATGGACGTCAATTGGCTGATTGAACAACATCAATACATTGTCCGGTGGCAGGCACGGAGATAGAGGGTGGTCATATCACGACCGCTCCAAGCACTGTTGCATAGGAATTCAGAGTACATGTCATGGTATTGGCGCATCACGCGGCGGTGGATGTCACGCACTGCAGCTGCAAGTTTGGCGACTGTAAGTTGTTATTTATTACGCATAATGAAAGACGAGCAATTTTTGGCCATGGTGTTGTGTTACAGTTGCTTGCGTACCAGTCAATCTACCGTACGACACTGTAGTCTAGTCGGACCCTTCAATCGACTCTGTTGGGAGACATTGGGAGCTTTAGCGCGGATATGCTTCGGGCATTGGGTGAGGACCATTTGTTGCAGCCTGATCCTCATGTACACAAAGCACCTCAGACACGTTCTGTAGAGGTACCTGGAGGAGAGAGTGGACAAGATCGTCGGCGACCTGGAGGGTATACACGTACCCGAAGATCAGTGCGACGATGACGATCTGGAGCAGAGGCCAGCGCACCCCCTCCAGCTGATGAGGGGCCCTCTACGTTCACCATGTCATCTATGCCGACTATGCTTACGAATGAGGGACCCTCTACTTTTACTATGCCACCGATGCCGACTATCCCTACCGGTGAGGGATCCTCTACTTACAGCATGCCAACTTTACAGGAGGGATCCATTTATGATTGGTTTGTCCAGGATGTGATGACGCCACCACATACACAAGCCCCGTCTGTAGATCTTGGGTTTGGGCTGTGGCCGGGTTCAGGGTCATCGGGATTTTCTTTATAAATTCAACATTAAAAATTCATAAATTACATTTATTATAAAAATATAAAACAAATAATCATAATTATAAAACTAAGGACTACAATACAATTTACAACTAACAATTACGTAAATAAAGAATAAAAAGTATAAAACTTAAAAGGTAATGAATTCATAAATTCATTATAAAATTAACGAAACAAATAAAGACTTTAAAAATTATAACAAAAATACATGACATATATTAAATACAAAAATTTAAGAAATTATAAAAACTCATGACATATCAAACACGTATTCAAAATGAAATTCATAAATTAATTTTACAAGTATCATAAAACTAACAATAAAAATATTTCAAAAAGTTAAATAATAATAAAATCATCAAATTAAAACAATACAAAATTATAAATTATCATAAATATTTACCTCTTTTTTCTTCTTTTGCACAATATTTCCAAAATTTTACTCACACTTAATAATTTTTCTTCTTCACCAACATCTTCTTTCACTCACTTTTATACATAAAGCTTAACGGGCAGAGTGTAACGATCGCCAACAAATACGCACTTCAGAAGTGCATACTGTCACGTCCCAAAATTTGAGCACGTGACCGGCACGGAAAGTGAATTTCATTTCACCTTCGTAAGCCTATCTTTCTCTTAAAAATCATACAATTCTTTTTCATGCAACCAAAACGAGTTCTGTATACATACTACAATTACTCACATTACATCACTGAATGAACCTACCCGATTACAGAGATTTCTAGATTTATACAACTTAGAATAAAACTTAACTATTATACCTTTATCCTGAACAAATGAAAAGGTAATTATGGACTAAGGATCCATAATTCCTTGTTCTGATATTTACCTTCAGCTGTCAACTCTGAAAAAAAAAAATATCAATAAGAGGGGTATGAGCAAACTACGTGCCCAGTGAGTAGATAACACAATACTATGACAAAATAAAAATCATGCATCATAATGATAACATGCAGCAATCATACGTAGATCGATCATCATATGATATAATATTATTCATAATACTTCACAACAATATCCAAGTGAATCAAATGCATTTTAACAAAATTCAAAATTCACAACAGCAATCGATGAAATCAATTTCACACACAATTCCCGTACCAACCGGGTCGTCCAGAATACCTCTGGATCGTTGCCCGCGGCCCCCGCCGCATCCACCCTTATCGCTCCATTTATATTCTCCACCCTTATAGCTTCATATAGATTTCTCCATGGGGTGCACCACCATGCCTTTCCTTTCCAGTCAAACACAATCACAATCACATATAAAAACATCCTCAATCATAATCTTGAGCCACATACACAACTCAGTCATTTACAATTCAAGCCACAACATAATCAATGTGGTTCCAGCAACATAGTATGTATATAACATAACCCATAATATAGAACAATTATTCAACAATAACATACTTCAATTATCCGCATATGATTGAACTCAACAATCAGAGTATGATACATTTCAACTCAGTTCACATGCCATTCACAATCCATCATATAACCTCAATTCATGAGAAAATAAGAAAATATAATTATATACATCACCTGGCACGTTCCACAATTGTTTATGTCTCATCATCCCACATCATTCTCTTCAAACTTGGATATTCAACATATTTTCACTATGATGCAAAAAGTCAATAACAAAGATATTTAATCATAGCAAGTATTAACCCACTCACCTGGATTTCATGCTCTCAGCACTCCTACCTTGCACTTGACCATTCCTATTGTAACCAGATAAAAACCATCAGGGTTACGAAATAGAGAAATTTCCTACCACTACTCTCGACCTTCATCCACTTCTCAAATCATAACTCCTAACTGGTAATGAATATCCAGATGAAACTTATACCATTGGAAACTAGACTCAAAGAGCTTTTCAACGATATTAAAAAAAAAAACTGATGCTACAGTAACGGTCAACGGTCAACGTAGCTACAGTAACGTTGAACGAGTCAACGCTACAGTAACGTTGACCGAGTCAACGCTACAGTAACGAGAAAATCTGGAAAAATTTTCTCGGTGAACAGTAATTCTGGGGAAAATTTTCGTGAATTTATATGAATATTTAAAGCCTATTTTGAAGTTTAGTGAAAAATTTAATTACGTGAAAAATTTTCTTTTTGAATTAGTGAAGAAAATGTGAGAATAGAAATTTTTATTTTTAATTTAGGAAATTTTTACAAATTCTCAAGGACTAAAGTGAAAAGAAAAGAAAGTATAGAGGACTTTTGAAAAATGACCAAGTAGGAACCCGAGAAGAAAAATAGAGCTTATGGGAATGAATTATGAGTCCGGTACCGAAAAGATGATAGATTCGAGGTTAAAGTGGAGTTTGAGACATCGAGAGGGATTAAAGTGAACAAATCTTATAAGCTAAGGTGGCTATGAGCGATTTTATCGAAAAAGAAATTGGTGGGGCCCACGCGTATACACTTCTCCTTATTCTTTTCTTTTTCTCATTCTCCCTCCCGTAGCTTCAC
The DNA here is from genome assembly GCA_037074585.1 of Biancaea sappan. NCBI lineage: Eukaryota > Viridiplantae > Streptophyta > Magnoliopsida > Fabales > Fabaceae > Biancaea > Biancaea sappan. Next base: position 30,508,902 of record CM073492.1, on the reverse strand, counting down.
TTTCTCTCTCTCTCGATTATGCTTGCAAAGGAATTTCTTCATCAATCATTCATGCAATTTTTGCTTTGGGAAGGAAGCTATGAAAGTTAGGATGATTGGTAAGTTGATGTTCTTCTTCTTCTTCCTCTTATTACAAGATCAAATCCTTGGTTATTATTTTTGCAAAATTTTTGTAGAATATTTTAATGGATGAATTTAAGTGTGGATGTTAATCTAAAACATTTCTAGGTGGTTTATGATGTTATTAGAACAAGAAATTTGGAGAAAACTATGAGAAATTCGTAGAATTTGGATATTTGAAAAAGTTAGTGTTCTTGATGAAAATTTGAGATTTGAGCTTGGATTGTTGGTAGAAATTGGGGGTTTTGGTGTTAAAACACTCCTTAGACATTAAGGATGAAAACCCATGGAAGAAATCAAAAGAAATGTTGTTTTAGATATGATTTTTGGATTTTTGGATGAAGAACACGAAGAACATCGAAAATTTTCCCCAGAATTACTGTTCACCGAGAAAATTTTTCCAGATTTTCTCGTTACTGTAGCGTTGACTCGGTCAACGTTACTGTAGCTGCGTTGACCGTTGACCGTTACTGTAGCATCAGTTTTTTTTTTTAAAGAGAAAGATAGGCTTACGGAGGTGAAATGAAATTCACTTTCCGTGCCGGTCACGTGCTCAAATTTTGGGACGTGACAAGTTGGTATCAGAGCTTTGGGATTAGGTCTCCTACCGATTACAGAGTAAGGTAACCTTAGTGGGATCTCCTCTATCGTGGTGAACCCGGGCACAACTATAGAGAGATGGCTCCATTGAAGGTCCTGTAGGATGTTTTCATTTCCTTTCCCTCCGAGACTTGTTTTTTTCTTAGGAATTATGTTTTTAGTTTTAGTTTTAGACAGATATGGCTATACTTTTGAACCCGGTAAAGGAAAGGTTATTATTATTTTGATTCCATTGCTGTCGGATCAAATTGTATGTGTGGGGCTTTATATGTTGAATTCATGATTGATTTTGTGTGAATGATTTCCTTTATCTTTCTTAATTTTATTATTACTATTTTTTTTAGTATCATCCCATAAAAGAAACCACTGGCATTAAAAGCGGAAGGATTACATTGCAAAAAAAAAAAAGAAAATTACTCATGCATGAGTAATCTAAAAGCGAGGTGGTCTCGGATTAGGAGGGTTGTATTGTATCATGACCCCTCGACCATTCCTTGGAGCGAGAGACAGAGCAATGTCGCGGAGGGTAGTGTAAATCCCATTCATACAATCAACACTTCTTTGTTGTTGATTGCAGAAGCACTGGGTAGATCAATAGAAGAACCTGTCTATTCTTGAAGTCATTTCTGCATGATTGCGTTTAGTTAACTTCTCCAGGTCTCCTATCATCTTTTTCAGATTTTTCACCTCCTGCTCTAGACAGGCGATTTTGTCCTCCGAGGTATGGGCCGTGCTAGTCTCCTCAGCTTCCTCGTTCTTCTTCATTTTCTTCTCCATATGCTTCTCTAAAGACCCTTCAAAAGGTCTTTTGCCCTTGTCTTTGCCTAGACTTAAGTTTAAGTCGAGCTCTTCTCTCTTGGCATCCACTGTGAGATCAATGTACTTCCTTGTGGCCATGATTTGAAAAATTTAGAAATTTATGTGGGAGTATGAGAAGAGAGGAACGCTGGGAAGTTGTAGGCTCAGATATGATTACTCTTTGTGGTGTGGTAACTGAGAACGTTGGGACAGTTCTTATAGAGGAAAAATTTGAACTTAGAGACAAAGAAGATATCTCTTCGCCGCACCCTACACGCTTAACCTATGGATTTCTGCAAGCTGGAAGCTAGAAGTCTAGGGTAGGCATGCACACCAACAACGCGTCGCATTAATGGTAAAACCACGAAAGTCAATATTCGGTGGATTTGCGGCCGATTTACACTTGGTTTTTCCATTTCTCTCGTTGGCATTTTCTGAAATTGAAGGAAGTCGAGAATGTAGCCATTACAGAGTGTCTTGGATGTTTTCACGATGAACTAAAATGTATTTCTATGCTTTCTTGTATTGTTCTTGAAAGCCTTCAGTTAAGTATAATATACATGATTGATTGAATTATACTGTGATTATATGTATCTAAATACATATGATATGTATGTATGTTATTCATGCATAGAGAGTGAAGGCTATTTGTTATGGCCAGGAATAATATGTAATGATTCTACATACATTCAGAGAATGTGAAGTCTGAAATTTAAAAGAACTTGAATAGATGAAAATATATATAGATAATGATGTATCTCTATGTTTATACATATATACATATATGCTCGTAGAGGCAACTGAAAGGTAAAATTTTTCTCTCACTTTATGGAACGCTTGATGTGTAGATGTGAGAAGTTTTTATTTTAATATGTATGTTTGAAAATGTGTAAGCTTAGGGCAAAGTCACGGATTAGAAACCTAGATAAGGTTAATATGAAGCTACCCGTTCATGGAGTAATATCTCGATTTAGAATTATTGGATATGACAAATACAGAGTTAGGAAGTCATAAATTGAAGCGGCGATTAGTTTAATAATTTGAGCAAGAGTCAAAAGTTAGCCGAAATTTTTGAGGAAATCTTTTGTATTTGATTATATTTTGTTATTTTCTGGCATGCTTATCAGAAACCGTTGGCATTGCGTCGGATAAGGTCTGTAGGTCATCTTTAGAGTATGATGTAAAGGTTTTGTAGCCCTAAATTTCGTTTATATATAATGGATGCCCCATTACGCTGCTCACTACACTAAGAGTTTATATCTATAAGCTTTCTAGCATCAAACTTCTCCTTTTGTACAACCTTTATAGCTCAGAAAAATATGGCCGGCAATAAATCTTTCAATTTAAACTTTGAGGCTGGCAAGGTAGAGCTGGATCTAAATCTTAGCCTGGAGAATTATAAGAATAAGAGATCCATGGAAGAGTCACCAGAGGCTAAGAAAAGAAAAAGGGATGTAGTAGAGTTAGAGGATGTTAGCACAGCAACATCTTCTAATAATGAGCTTGCGCTTATGAGACAAAAGATGGAGGACTTGGAAAGACTGATAAACCGCCACTTTGAGGACTAGGGGAGATTGATAAATCGTCTCTTTACAGAACAAGAGAAGCTTTTGAACCGTCATTTTAGGGAATTGGCGAATAGAGTTGATAGACATTCGATGTTTGCAACTCAAAATTTTCGTGACCAACAAGCGAGATGTATTGACTGTATGAATGGAGTGACTTCTGCACTTCACCAAATTTCCCAGACGTTTCCTCCAGAAACTCTTTCTAGGCTGCAACGATTAACTTCCTCCTTAAGGTCTGAAGCACCTTCTTCTTCTAGACCTGGAGCACCTTCTGCATTTCAAAAGCCTCCTCGTTCTTAATTTATCTTTTCTTTTGTTTGTACTTAAAGCTGATGTTTGATCTAATATTTACGTATTAAAATTATCTGTTTTGTAAATCAAGTTCAGTTTGTTGCCTGTAACTTATGTATTAGAAATAAAAAATTTTCGTATTTGATTTTTTTTTGTTGAGGCAATTCTTTTACTGAAGAAACTTGAGAAATAAAAATATGTTGAACTTGTTATATTTTGTACTTGATTGTGAAAATTCCAGAAGAGACAATGAGATATAGACAAAATATCTGCATTTGTTTCAATCTTGAGTTTTGAATTCGGAGGACCGAATTCTATTAAGGGGGGAAGAATGTAATATCCCAAGAATTTATATGAATATTTAAAGCCTATTTTGAAGTTTAGTGAAAAATTTAATTACGTGAAAAATTTTCTTTTTGAATTAGTGAAGAAAATGTGAGAATAGAAATTTTTATTTTTAATTTAGGAAATTTTTACAAATTCTCAAGGACTAAAGTGAAAAGAAAAGAAAGTATAGAGGACTTTTGAAAAATGACCAAGTAGGAACCCGAGAAGAAAAATAGAGCTTATGGGAATGAATTATGAGTCCGGTACCGAAAAGATGATAGATTCAAGGTTAAAGTGGAGTTTGAGACATCGAGAGGGATTAAAGTGAACAAATCTTATAAGCTAAGGTGGCTATGAGCGATTTTATCGAAAAAGAAATTGGTGGGGCCCACGCGTATACACTTCTCCTTATTCTTTTCTTTTTCTCATTCTCCCTCCCGTAGCTTCACTTTCTCTCTCTCTCGATTATGCTTGCAAAGAAATTTCTTCATCAATCATTCATGCAATTTTTGCTTTGGGAAGGAAGCTATGAAAGTTAGGATGATTGGTAAGTTGATGTTCTTCTTCTTCTTCCTCTTATTACAAGATCAAATCCTTGGTTATTATTTTTGCAAAATTTTTGTAGAATATTTTAATGGATGAATTTAAGTGTGGATGTTAATCTAAAACATTTCTAGGTGGTTTATGATGTTATTAGAACAAGAAATTTGGAGAAAACTATGAGAAATTCGTAGAATTTGGATATTTGAAAAAGTTAGTGTTCTTGATGAAAATTTGAGATTTGAGCTTGGATTGTTGGTAGAAATTGGGGGTTTTGGTGTTAAAACACTCCTTAGACATTAAGGATGAAAACCCATGGAAGAAATCAAAAGAAATGTTGTTTTAGATATGATTTTTGGATTTTTGGATGAAGAACACGAAGAACATCGAAAATTTTCCCCAGAATTACTGTTCACCGAGAAAATTTTTCCAGATTTTCTCGTTACTGTAGCGTTGACTCGGTCAACGTTACTGTAGCGTTGACTCGTTCAACGTTACTGTAGCTACGTTGACCGTTGACCGTTACTGTAGCATCAGTTTTTTTTTTTTAATATCGTTGAAAAGCTCTTTGAGTCTAGTTTCCAATGGTATAAGTTTCATCTGGATATTCATTACCAGTTAGGAGTTATGATTTGAGAAGTGGATGAAGGTCGAGAGTAGTGGTAGGAAATTTCTCTATTTCGTAACCCTGATGGTTTTTATCTGGTTACAATAGGAATGGTCAAGTGCAAGGTGGGAGTGCTGAGAGCATGAAATCCAGGTGAGTGGGTTAATACTTGCTATGATTAAATATCTTTGTTATTGACTTTTTGCATCATAGTGAAAATATGTTGAATATCCAAGTTTGAAGAGAATGATGTGGGATGATGAGACATAAACAATTGTGGAATGTGCCAGGTGATGTATATAATTATATTTTCTTATTTTCTCATGAATTGAGGTTATATGATGGATTGTGAATGGCATGTGAACTGAGTTGAAATGCATCATACTCTGATTGTTGAGTTCAATCATATGCGGATAATTGAAGTATGTTATTGTTGAATAATTGTTCTATATTATGGGTTATGTTATATACATACTATGTTGCTGGAACCACATTGATTATGTTGTGGCTTGAATTGTAAATGACTGAGTTGTGTATGTGGCTCAAGATTATGATTGAGGATGTTTTTATATGTGATTGTGATTGTGTTTGACTGGAAAGGAAAGGCATGGTGGTGCACCCCATGGAGAAATCTATGTGAAGCTATAAGGGTGGAGAATATAAATGGAGCGATAAGGGTGGATGCGGCGGGGGCCGCGGGCAACGATCCAGAGGTATTCTGGACGACCCGGTTGGTACAGGAATTGTGTGTGAAATTGATTTCATCGATTGCTGTTGTGAATTTTGAATTTTGTTGAAATGCATTTGATTCACTTGGATATTGTTGTGAAGTATTATGAATAATATTATATCATATGATGATCGATCTACGTATGATTGCTGCATGTTATCATTATGATGCATGATTTTTATTTTGTCATAGTATTGTGTTATCTACTCACTGGGCACGTGGTTTGCTCATACCCCTCTTATTGATATTTTTTTTCAGAGTTGACAGCTGAAGGTAAATATCGGAACAAGGAATTATGGATCCTTAGTCCATAATTACCTTTTCATTTGTTCAGGATAAAGGTATAATAGTTAAGTTTTATTCTAAGTTGTATAAATCTAGAAATCTCTGTAATCGGGTAGGTTCATTCAGTGATGTAATGTGAGTAATTGTAGTATGTATACAGAACTCGTTTTGGTTGCATGAAAAAGAATTGTATGATTTTTTTTTAAGAGAAAGATAGGCTTACGGAGGTGAAATGAAATTCACTTTCCGTGCCGGTCACGTGCTCAAATTTTGGGACGTGACAGGTGCGGCGAAGAGATATATTCTTTGTCTCTAAGTTCAAATTTTTCCTCTATAAGAATTGTCCCAACGTTCTCAGTTACCACACCACAAAGAGTAATCATCTCTGAGCCTACAACTTCCCAGCGTTCTTCTCTTCTCATACTCCCACATAAATTTCTAAATTTTTCAAATCATGGCCACAAGGAAGTACATTGATCTCACAGTGGATGCCAAGAGAGAAGAGCTCGACTTAAACTTAAGTCTGGGCAAAGACAAGGGCAAAAGACCTTTTGAAGGGTCTTTAGAGAAGCATATGGAGAAGAAAATGAAGAAGAACGAGGAAGCTGAGGAGACTAGCACGGCCCATACCTCGGAGGACAAAATCGCCTGTCTAGAGCAGGAGGTGAAAAATCTGAAAAAGATGATAGGAGACCTGGAGAAGTTAACTAAACGCAATCATGCAGAAATGACTTCAAGAATAGACAGGTTCTTCTATTGGTCTACCCAGTGCTTCTGCAATCAACAACAAAGAAGTGTTGATTGTATGAATGGGATTTACACTACCCTCCGCGACATTGCTCTGTCTCTCGCTCCAAGGAATGGTCGAGGGGTGATGATACAGTACAACCCTCCTAATCCGAGACCTCCTCGCTTTTAGATTACTCATGCATGAGTAATTTTTTTTTTTGCAATGTAATCCTTCCGCTTTTAATGCCAGTGGTTTCTTTTATGGGATGATACTAAAAAAATAGTAATAATAAAATTAAGAAAGATAAAGGAAATCATTCACACAAAATCAATCATGAATTCAACATATAAAGCCCCATACATACAATTTGATCCGACAGCAATGGAATCAAAACAATAATAACCTTTCCTTTACCGGGTTCAAAAGTATAGCCATATCTGTCTAAAACTAAAACTAAAAACATAATTCCTAAGAAAAAACAAGTCTCGGAGGGAAAGGAAATGAAAACATCCTACAGGACCTTCAATGGAGCCATCTCTCTATAGTCGTGCCCGGGTTCACCACGATAGAGGAGATCCCACTAAGGTTACCTTACTCTGTAATCGGTAGGAGACCTAATCCCAAAGCTCTGATACCAACTTGTCACGTCCCAAAATTTGAGCACGTGACCGGCACGGAAAGTAAATTTCATTTCACCTTCGTAAGCCTATCTTTCTCTTAAAAATCATACAATTCTTTTTCATGCAACCAAAACGAGTTCTCTATACATACTACAATTACTCACATTACATCACTGAATGAACCTACCCGATTACAGAGATTTCTAGATTTATACAACTTAGAATAAAACTTAACTATTATACCTTTATCCTGAATAAATGAAAAGGTAATTATGGACTAAGGATCCATAATTCCTTGTTCCGATATTTACCTTCAGCTGTCAACTCTGAAAAAAAATATATCAATAAGAGGGGTATGAGCAAACCACGTGCCCAGTGAGTAGATAACACAATACTATGACAAAATAAAAATCATGCATCATAATGATAACATGCAGCAATCATACGTAGATCGATCATCATATGATATAATATTATTCATAATACTTCACAACAATATCCAAGTGAATCAAATGCATTTCAACAAAATTCAAAATTCACAACAGCAATCGATGAAATCAATTTCACACACAATTCCCGTACCAACCGGGTCGTCCAGAATACCTCTGGATCGTTGCCCGCGGCCCCCGCCGCATCCACCCTTATCGCTCCATTTATATTCTCCACCCTTATAGCTTCACATAGATTTCTCCATGGGGTGCACCACCATGCCTTTCCTTTCCAGTCAAACACAATCACAATCACATATAAAAACATCCTCAATCATAATCTTGAGCCACATACACAACTCAGTCATTTACAATTCAAGCCACAACATAATCAATGTGGTTCCAGCAACATAGTATGTATATAACATAACCCATAATATAGAACAATTATTCAACAATAACATACTTCAATTATCCGCATATGATTGAACTCAACAATCAGAGTATGATACATTTCAACTCAGTTCACATGCCATTCACAATCCATCATATAACCTCAATTCATGAGAAAATAAGAAAATATAATTATATACATCACCTGGCACGTTCCACAATTGTTTATGTCTCATCATCCCACATCATTCTCTTCAAACTTGGATATTCAACATATTTTCACTATGATGCAAAAAGTCAATAACAAAGATATTTAATCATAGCAAGTATTAACCCACTCACCTGGATTTCATGCTCTCAGCACTCCCACCTTGCACTTGACCATTCCTATTGTAACCAGATAAAAACCATCAGGGTTACGAAATAGAGAAATTTCCTACCACTACTCTCGACCTTCATCCACTTCTCAAATCATAACTCCTAACTGGTAATGAATATCCAGATGAAACTTATACCATTGGAAACTAGACTCAAAGAGCTTTTCAACGATATTAAAAAAAAAACTGATGCTACAGTAACGGTCAACGGTCAACGTAGCTACAGTAAGGTTGACCGAGTCAACGCTACAGTAACGAGAAAATCTGGAAAAATTTTCTCGGTGAACAGTAATTCTGGAGAAAATTTTCGATGTTCTTCGTGTTCTTCATCCAAAAATCCAAAAATCATATCTAAAACAACATTTCTTTTGATTTCTTCCATGGGTTTTCATCCTTAATGTCTAAGGAGTGTTTTAACACCAAAACCCCCAATTTCTACCAACAATCCAAGCTCAAATCTCAAATTTTCATCAAGAATACTAACTTTTTCAAATATCCAAATTCTACGAATTTCTCATAGTTTTCTCCAAATTTCTTGTTCTAATAACATCATAAACCACCTAGGAATGTTTTAGATTAACATCCACACTTAAATTCATCCATTAAAATATTCTACAAAAATTTTGCAAAAATAATAACCAAGGATTTGATCTTGTAATAAGAGGAAGAAGAAGAAGAACATCAACTTACCAATCATCCTAACTTTCATACCTTCCTTCCCAAAGCAAAAATTGCATGAATGATTGATGAAGAAATTCCTTTGCAAGCATAATCGAGAGAGAGAGAAAGTGAAGCTACGGGAGGGAGAATGAGAAAAAGAAAAGAATAAGGAGAAGTGTATACGCGTGGGTCCCACCAATTTCTTTTTCGATAAAATCGCTCATAGCCACCTTAGCTTATAAGATTTGTTCACTTTAATCCCTCTCGATGTCTCAAACTCCACTTTAACCTCGAATCCATCATCTTTTCGGTACCGGACTCATAATTCATTCCCATAAGCTCTATTTTTCTTCTCGGGTTCCTACTTGGTCATTTCTCAAAAGTCCTCTATACTTTCTTTTCTTTTCACTTTAGTCCTTGAGAATTTGTAAAAATTTCCTAAATTAAAAATAAAAATTTCTATTCTCACATTTTCTTCACTAATTCAAAAAGAAAATTTTCCACGTAATTAAATTTTTCACTAAACTTCAAAATAGGCTTTAAATATTCATATAAATTCTTGGGATATTACACATACTATCAAGAAACGCACTTCTGAAGTGCGTACTGCTTAAATACGCACTTTTAAAGTGCGAACCTAATGTACGCACTGCAGAAGTGCGTTTTATATTTAGTAATTCGCACTTACAAAGTATATTTTTTATTAGCCACAGTAAAAGTAATATATATCCATAATTTAATTTTAAAATGATATATTTACAGAATTTAATTTAAAAGTTAGTTTACACCGGTCAAAAAATCATGTGAGGAGCATCAACTTCGAACAACATAAAAAGATGATAGTATAAATGTCTTTAATTTATATTATTTTATTATAAATTGATATCTATAATAACTATCACTTAATGTAAATTGTGGGAGAATTTGCAGGACATGATCACTCATCTTGTTACTAGGTACTAGCTGATAGTGCCGACTCTTCACCATGCTCCACTATTTAAGACTATCCTGACGACTAATATGCGACACGCCTACATTTTTGAAAAAATAATTGAAAATCAATTTTATTATGAACTGTCACGTAAATTTAATTCACTTAGAAAAATTTTAGAAAAACCTTTTTTTCTTTTCCATTTTATTTATTTATTTATTTATTCTGTTCCGTGACCAAACGCACCGTCATATATCATAAACCATATCATGAGATTTTCAAGGTGATACTCATCTTACCTGTCTTCTCCATCTTCTTTTTTTTTTTTTTTGGTGAGTTTTTTGTCATATTTGCCGATTACCAACCTCAGTGGGCCCCCATGACAGCCCAAATTCAGGCTTGTTTTTTTTTTTCTGGAAAACTCTAGTGCACGACTTTTTTTTTAAAAAAAAAAAGCTCAGAAGGTAAATCTGGAATAGGCTAATCCTCGAGGCCCAATCTCTTTACAAGCATTGCAGGCTGCAACTTGTGCCAAGTTGGTTGTTGAATCTATATCGCTTTCTGATTCTGAACTTGGCAAAATGAATCTCAATCTATGGTCAACATAAGCAAAATCGGACGACAACTTTAATTAACAGCATGCCACATGGTTTAGGTTTCCCTAAGTGGAGGATCAGCATGGGACTCCATGGTTACTTCAATTCATGCAACACTGATTTATTTTTCCCTGCGTTCTGAAGTGGGCATGTTAAAGTAGGGTGATTATTTGTGTATTTAAATGTCATTTCCAAGTTCAAGCCCAATGGTGGCCATAGTCAGTAATTTGTTGAATCGGTTTGAAGAGTAATACTTGCTATTGCTTTTAATCGCACTCTCCAAAGTTGTCCTTACTATTTCACACGTATGCTTCTGATTTTAACTTCCACGTCTTCCTACTTCAGTTCTCTAGCCATTTATGTGTGTACGAGTTTGGAATGAGAATCCCCTTCAGATCTTAGAGAGACTGAAGGGGATCTTAAGATTTAATCGGAAGGACTCAAGAGGGAAGCCGGTCCTATAAGTTTGGTGTTTTTCCCTGCCCATCCGGTCTAGATTATAATTCTACTTGTTTAATAATCTCCTCATGTTTCCTTCACCAAATGCTGATATAGATATCGACATTTTCATGCCTGCTTTATTTTTGTGTTGTCCCTAGCTAGTATAGTATATGCATTTTTTTAATCACATTAAAAGACTCTCCTATCTTTTTTTTTTTCAGCTTATTCATTCAATTAAACAGGCCAGACTTTATAAATTCAAATCTATCCAATAGATAGGTTATGTGAGTCTACTTGAGATCTTTAATACATTGAAGAGGCATATTTGAAGAAATAAAACGTTTTATTTATTATGCAGCTTAGGTTGTTGCTAGTTGCAGAAAGGTTAGTTAGTAGTTCTTTCTGTGTGAGTTTCTGTTGTTTAGTCTTAGTTTTTTTCCCCCTTCTTTCTGTATTCATTCCTTTGTTTGTGTATATGTATATTTGTGTAAACTGCACAACGATTCACACCAAAAACGAACAACAATGGAGAATAGATCCAAAAAAGAAAATAAGATATAAAGTGGCTTGGGCTGATGAGAAGCAGTCTCTGTTTTTTGTCCCCCCTGGTTTTTTGTTGTTTTGGGCTTTTGTGGCTGCTCTATATTTTTGGTTTTTTTAAAGAAAAATCAGCTCTATAGGTTAGATTTTTAGCATTAATCTTTTTAGTCTATGAATGCATTGCCTCTGTTAGGATCTAAGTATTTCTTTTAGAATGTGCTGCTCTAATTTTATATACATGTTATCCTATGAGTCCAGGTTTGATATGTAATTATTTTATCTTGATGTCCTGTATAATCTTATGTAACTTAGACTTAATGCCTTTAATGGAATATATTTCCATTTGTTTAAGAAAATATATATATATATATATATATATATATATATATATATATATATATATTTGTTTTGGTATGGAGTGTTAGTAAAAATAATTTTATGTGTAGATGTGTGACTATAAATAATAATAGTGATGAAGTATTATTATAAAATAGATAATCTATGAGTCAATCCATAAGTAGATGGATAGGGTAATGGAATTCCTGAGTTATATGGACGAGGCTTACCTTTGATAAGACTAAGGCTTTTGTCAGTTTATGTGTTTTCATCAAATGAGAAAAAGTCTTTTCATATCTTCCTAGAATAGCTTACTATTTAATTCATTGTTCGAGTTCACTATGGATCAAGATATACTCTCGTAAATTTCATTATATGTTCTTGTTGTTTATCAAAGATTGACAAACAGTAAAATTATAATTTAAGATTTTTTGCCTTTGAGTTATTATGATTTTTTCATTGTTTGACTTAATATTATACAAAATATGCTTTCATTATATTAATTGACTGTTCTTGAAAATTATTTATATAAAAATTTCCTCTCCAACATTTTTCAGCGATAATTCACTAATGATATGACATTAGTTGATTGTCATTGGATACGGGTTGCAAGGCTAAAATTTTTTTTCATATACTTTTGCTGTCAAGGAAATAAGCTAATATATATTATTTCATAAACCACCCATATTTTCTTAAATATGGGATGCACTTTTTTTGTTTTAAAAAATATATATTTGAAGTATTTGTGTATACCTTTATTTTATTGGGGATTCTTAATTATGAAACTCTATAAAGTTTTCAGACACAACAAAATTTTCTAATTAAAAGATTGACCAATCTAAGATTATTGTATTTGGATTTCCTCCGGCGTTGAATTTTGGCCGTTGAATAATCTCATCTAATAGATAGGATTAAATCTTGTGTTTTTCCTTTTTCAAAAGAAATATTACGTGATAAATTTTTAAAAAAATACAAGATTGAACTTGTTAAAATTAATTATACAATTTTTTTAAAAGAAAGACACAAGAATTAACAATGATTGTTTAATAAAATCATCTAACGATCAAGATCCAACGCTGAAAGGAACAAATCCCTTCAATGCTGGAGGGAATCCGAACTATACAATTTTGTGAACTTATTAATCTCAAAATTTTATCTCTTGTTGAAATGTCGACCAGTCAAATAAGTTACCATTCCACTAACCATTATTAATTATTCCAACAACTCATGTTTTATTTTTAAATTAGGCAACTGAATCTTCTTTTTATAATAATTTTTGAAAACCCCAAACAATATTTTTTTTAATAATTGTCAAAAAACCAAAATTTTTTATTTTCAAAATAATTCCCGAAAATCCAAAAAATATTCTTACATAATAGTCTGAAAAATCCAAAAAAAAACTCATTTTTCATTTAATTCTGAAAAAGTCTATAAATAAATCTTTCACTATAATTTTTAAGAAAAAAACTCAAAAATATTTCTCTTTCAAAATAATTTACAAAAAACACAAGAATATGTCTATTTAGTTTCAACAACTTGAAAGGTACTTAGAATAAAATTATTTTCTTGAAAAAGTAAAATAAAAAATAAAAAAGATTAAGAGAGAAAGGAACATGACTCACCAAGTCTTCAAAAGTAAAATCTATCAACCAAACCTAAGAATGTTTTCTTTTGACTCCTTTCGAGTCTTTTCTTTTTTCATAACTAAAAAGCATCAATAAATCATCAATTTTGTTTTAGACGAATTATGTGAATTTTAATTCCAATCATTGAGTATGTAAGTCTTCGCTGTATATATCTCCATTTATTTTTTTTATTTATTTTTTCTTGCATATGTTTGGCAAAGAAATTAAGATAAATATAAAATAATTACACTTTGTAAATCAGATATATAAAGTGCTTAACACTTTTTTTATGTGATTCAATTTTGAACTTAGATTTGTTCCTAAATGCAAACTATTAAATTTAAAGTGCAGTAGAAAACAATGGAAAAAAATAATATAATTATATTTTTTAAAGAAAAATAAAAAGGAAAGAGGTGAGTAATTTACTATATTGCCTTGAAGTTAAAATTGTTATTTTAGCACAAAGATTTTAGCAATTCTCTTTCAAATTTGTATTAGAGGTTTGAATTAAAATTTAAAACAAAATGAATTAATAAGTTAAACTAAATTTTGTTTTAATTTCACTAGTTGTCCAAAAAAATTTTATTTATTCACTTAGGTCTCTAGTTTAAAAATATATTTTTTTCTTTATTAAAATAAATATCTATAAATTTTTTAATTTATTCACTTTGGTTCCTTTTCAATTCATCTCTCTCTCACTCTCTTACATCTCTGCTTCTGTTCATCTCTCTTTCTCTCTCTCTCTCTCTCTCTCTCATGCATCTCTACTTTTGTTCATCACTCTTTCAACATGTATTTTGTTTGTCTGCCAAATGATAATAAAATTCCTTTTATCAATCCCTCGTCACAGCCATTTATTGACAAGTTCATGAGCAAGGAACACACATTAGCACTTTCGAAGTGTCAGAAACAAAAGACACAGTTGGACGAGAAACCAAAAACAAAGTTGGACTTCATTCATGCCAATTGATTGAGTGTACTGTTCATCATCTTGTAATCTATATTGATTGAATTTCATTCATACAATAACCAACGAACCAAAAACTGATGTATGGCATAAGTAGAAAGCTAAGGGAACACGAACCAGCGAATTAGGAGAAGTAGGTTGCGAATGAACCAGCGAATGAGACAATGGTAGGTTTGATACAAATCAAAGAGGAGAGATGTAGGACTTCAATCACCGGGGACTTTTTTGGGAAATATGAGGACACCAATGAAAATTCATGCCTTTTCCAGAGTTGAGATGCCATTTTCCATTGCTTAGGAAAGGAGAAGATCTGGTTGAAAAAATGAAAAATAGTGTCACCTATTTTCTACAATGGAAACTGCTTTTTCAGACTTGTGAAGTGAACGCGAGAGAATGAAAGCTGCCAAAGGAATTCCATTTTAATACTAGAATGGAGACTGAACTAAACTAAACGGTATATTAGTGTGTTCTTGAGTGATGGAATCTATTTATTTAACTCTTTAAAATTATATTTATTTTAATAACCTTTATCATTTTGTTACTAAATTATCAAGTTTATTATTGTTAAATCTACGAGGTGCTAACTCATTATGAAACTTCCAAAAAAATTCTAGATGTCTTATCAGCATAGCAAATAGGTATTTGCCGCTCTTCGCAAAGCACAAGTCTAGACCAGATTTGCTCAAGGTAAACCAATTGGCTTGTAAGTAACTAAAAACTAAACGATAAAATGATAAAGTCACTTCCCCAATTTACATGAATGGTTAATACATTATAATAACTTACGCCTTTGTCTTAAACAAGTATTATGTAAACTCCCTTTAGCAATAACTTTTTTCTTTGCACTGCCATCACTAACTTAAATATAAAAAATGTAGATTGGAAATATTTTCATTTGTTTGCATTGCTTGTAGGTCTTACCAATTAGTTTTAGTACCCTAATCTCCTTCAATAATCTTCAACTATTATCAAAACATCACTTTAACGAATTAAAAAGTGGATTTGAAAAAAAATATTTTCTAAACAGATACTTAATTTTTTAAAAATAAAAATAAAATTGTTATAATTTTTTAATAACTAAATCAAATATTTATTTTATAAATATAATGTGAAAGGGTTGGTAATTTTTGGAAAGACAGAAGGGGCAAAGGGATTGGGGAAAGGGCAGAAGTGCATTTAATGCCAGACCACAAAAATGCAGCAAGATCAAGATGGGATGGGTAGGGTTTGGTGACGCCTTTCCTTGAAATTAATGTTCTCGTAAATTGAGGGTCTGCTCATTATCTCACTAATTACTACGCAAACATTGATTGTCGTCTCAAAGTGTGTAACCCCGATTAATTGAGTCCGGATCTGTTGTTAATCTTTACGGTGTTCATCTCTTTTAACTTGTCATTGTTAAAATTTTTAATAAAAGTAAAAAATGTTACTATAACTTTTAGTAACAATAAAACAACATTGCTTAAAATGAATGAGTACCGTGCTCATCATAAAAATAAACAGCGGATCCGCGGTCCGATTGATTTACCCCAGACACCTGAGTTTTCACAAGTCACAACTAGAAACCTGCAGTGTGTCTGTTTCTTTGTCTCCAAGGGAAAACGTACATAGAGATGGAGGAAAATACAAGGGATCATTTTGTAAATATCTTATTTCTTTGGGAGGGGGACTGTCTTAAATACGTGCGGTTTCCTTTTTTTTTTTTCTTTTTTTTTTGAATAGACAAATATTGTGATCCAACAGTTATTAATATTTTTTTCTTTGTATTTATTTTTAAGAACTTATTTAAAAAAAATTTTAGATAGGTCTTAATATTTTTTTTTATATTTGTTTTCAAGGATCTATTTGAAGGAGAAAAATTTAAATGGTTCCAATGCTTTTTCTTTTTCTGTGTCTGTTTTCATAGACTTAGGAAAAGTTTTAAATCGGTTCCAATGCTTTTTTTTGTGTATGCTTTCAAGGACATATTTGAAGAAAAAAATTTTAGATAGATCCCAATTTTTTTTTTCTTTATGCCTATTTTTAGAGATCTATTTCAAGGAAAAAAAATTTAGATAGGTCCCAATATTTTCTTTTCTTTGTGCCTGCTTTCAATGATTTATTTGAAGGAAAAAATTCTAAATACCCAATGCTTTCTTTTTTTTTTCTTTGTATTTGTTTTTAGAAATCTATTTAAAAAAATTTCATATAAGTTTCAATATTTTTTTTGTGCTTATTTTCAGAGGTACCTGCAAGCAGGCACAAAGAAAAAAAAAAGCATTAGAGCTAATCTAAAATTTTTTTTCAAATAAATTCCTAAAAACAAATATAAAAAAAATGTTAGTGACCGTTTAATCTAACCAACAGCAAAAAAAAAAAAACTGTTTATCTATTCCAAAAAAAATAGAGAAACCGCATGCGTCATAAATAAGTTCTGTACATCCATTAAAACCAAAGATGGATTTAAAATGTTTTTTTTTTGTTTTAATTACGTAGTAAAACAAATCATGCCACGTAAAATGCCTTAATTTGAATGACAGACGCAACATTCAAATCTGAGCCTTCCCTGTGGGCCTTGGAAGCTGCTATTCTGTAAGCCTGAAAAGTTTTATTGTATATTATATACTATACATTGATAATGGTGAAATGTAATTTGTTTTTATTTTAATAAAAAAGAAAACGGAGTATCCGGGTTTAGAAGCTTCGGCACTGGACAGGATTAGGAATCTTAAGCGTGAAATCTGTGCTAATCGCTGAGCCAAACGAGATCGGGCCTCGAATGTGAAGCGTTGACGAATAATAAATTACATAATGAGGGGGGTTGTTTTGATGTCTGTGAAATGTGTCATACAATATACTTGTTAATTGTAGAGCATCGCAAAGTAAGCAAGTTGAGGTAATAATTAATTACTAATTAGTATAGAGGGAACCTACTCTAACGCTATTAAGCTGCCTTAATTTCACTCTTTGAAGATTGGTGCTTGTGGCTATTATGAGGCAAAGCCGAAACCATTCTTTAATCTTGTCTCATTTCACTCAATTCAACCCTGTGTTTTATATTTTTAGATTTATTGCGTATATATGCTGTGATCAGTGATCTAGATAAATGGCTATTACCCACTTTTGATCCTTTCACTTTCACATTGAATTGTGCTTAATTAATTACTACAAATCACGTGCCTAACCCCACGGACCGTAATGTAATTAAGGATATCACTAAGGCTACAAATGAAGCATAATGAAAGTGAGAAAAAGAAAAGTAAAATTTCGAAATATCTAAATCTTTTTGACACTAGAGTGCTATAATTAATTCTCCTCCTTCTCAAAACGTATCGTTTTACCAAGGGTATGCAAATGCAAATTAATAACTTGAATCCCTAATCCCTATCTATATATATATATATATATATATGTATATATATATATATATGACGCTCATTAATGGATTATCTTTTCCTATTTTAAGGAGGATGGAAGAGGACCTAGGTATGGCGGGATATAGTAAAAATTTGACATTACATTTAATGTATGTTTCGACAATTAGTTAGACATTGAGGGCACCGTTAGCAGGGACATTCTCTCGACCTTTCAAAAACATGTCCCTCTGTTTCTTGTAGCAACCTCTAGTCTGCTTGAAAGTGAGCGTGACAATGATCTAATATCTTTTGTGCCATTTGGTAGTATGGTACTAATAATTAGGCTGTGCACCCAAATGAAAGAAACACAAAAAAAGAATATCAAAAGCACAACACGAACTTGGTCCGAAATATTTTCACCCATTAAAAAGAAGAATATTAAAATTCCGAAGCTCAGACACATACGCATAGGTACATGATTGAGGCATGTCAATATGTATAAGACAATGTTATTCAACAAAAGCAACAAGATAGGCGAATATTGTATTTGTATTGGAATCAATAGCAAGAAAACGCCGCTTGTAGGATGCTGCAAATGCAATTGCAGAGAATATGATTCGAGGAGGACCACATCAAAGCCGAACTTGTGCGCTGGACGGCTGGAGTTATTTTGTACCCATCATTTGTCATTTCAAGATCAACGGATCTGACATCCCTCATCATCTCACCATTCATCAACCCCCATGTGCATGTCATGTCCCACAACCACACCACCTACACGTGTATATGGCGTGACATTCCATATTTAATTTTCTTTCTTTCACTTCAACTGTGTCTAATTTTAAAGAATTTTTCTAGATTTTTTCTAATTAAAATAATGTTTTCACTAAGCAAAAATGAGATTCTATGTGGCAGCTAATCAAAATACGTAGGCATTTATATATGAATATATCCAGAAAAGTCTAAGAAGCAAGTGAGGCAAAAGGACGCGTAATTGGCAGGAAAGAACAGAATGCTGTGGAGGGAAAGCACTGTGCCTAACAGCTATCCTCGTTTTCTTCTCCTAAATTCATATATGTCGTGTTTCCAGAGAAACCCATGTCCCGATTCAGAAACAGGACTGAGACTGTTTAGTGCAGCCAAAGCATTTGACCTTTCTCTATTTTTTCATACCATTACGCTTTCCTGCTAAATTGGTTTCCACTATTTAATTGATGGTCCAAAAATAAGGACTCTTCCTCCCTTGTCTTGCAACGCAGAAGCGGAAATTTAAAACGACAATGTTGCCCCTCACACGCCCCTCCTTCTTCGTACGTGTGGTGTCATACACCAAGACGAAGTTACAAACCACAAGCATAACTTACACTAGATTAATTATTATGTATATTTTTTTTACGTTTCATTAAATTATGCTCATCCTCCTTTAATTTTTAATATTACACTCAATTTATTCTTAATTTTATATTTTTTGTCATTAAAATTAGTTTTTTATATAATAAGTGTTTTTTAATAAAGAAATTATTTAATATTTTTATTATTATACTGAAAATAAAGTCATAATTTCATTTAACTGTTTTTACTGTCGTGTTAAATTATATTATGTAACAAATTAGTTAATCTGACATGAAATAAATTACAGATGAAGTTTCATCATTATTTCTCAAAATGTCTGGAACATTAAGCGTACTATTTGAAATAATGATGCGAAATTTGTAAACAAACGAGTGAAATGTATGCAAAGTAGAAACATGATTAGTCAAAAAGTTTAGGTGTTACTTAAGAAGTATTTCAGAACAGGATTTACATACAAAAATCTGAATCCTAAAATCAAGCATTTGAACAAGTGTCATCATCATCATGGCTAATATCCTCCTTTACTACTTGTAACAGTGAAGACGAGCTGGGAGTATTATCTACCTCTTGGTGATCAGCTTCTAAACAAGTAGTACTGAAAGAAGAGGACTGAGAAGAAGTAGAAAAGGATAAAGGAGAAGAAGGGGAACGAGAGTTAGAAGAAGAAGAGGAATCAGGAGAAAATGCAAGGCCAACCAATAAATCAACAAAAGCAGCCACAATATAGGGATGATTGCTTCTGGCGTTGACCCTCAAATACCAACACAACAGCTTCTGAAGACCCTCGCAGTGCTTGAGAGCATGAGCCTCCACCATCTCCTCCATGGACTTCCGAAAGTCTACGTAAGGGTCTCGAGACTCCATGGATAGCATAACACTGTCTCTGAAAGGTACTAACTCCAAGTCTCCTTCCGAAGCCGCTTTAGCCTCTAATATGGAGCTAGTCCGGTCCGGTTCGAAGAAGAGCCGGCGCGGGTCCGACTGCAAATCCCGGATCGCGGTCTCGATGGGGTCCCCTGCCTCGCCTCCAAAATCGTCGTCAGACTCAGAGGACTGTGCTTCTAAGTAGGCAGAAACAGGATCAAGGGATGAGAAGAAGTGGGTGTTGGCTCTGAAAGAGAGGGTTCTGGGCTGGTGACAAGAGGGCCAGGCCCAAGAAGAAGACGACGATCTGACGTCTGAATTCTTGGCGAGGAACGGGAGCTTCATCTTCATCTTCAGCTTCTGCCTTCCCATGGATGAGATTGAGGAATAAGAGTTAGTTCATTGGGGAATAAATGAGAGTGAAAATTAAAATGGGGGCGTGAAGATTTTAAAGGAGCGGTGGGACCAGAGTTTGAGAGCCAGCTGTAGAGGAACAGTGGGGTCGCTTTAATTTGGATGCGTGTCGCTGTGGATATGCAGTATTACAGGGCTGGGCTTCCCTAATAAATGTAATTCAATGGTTTGTATTGAAAATAGTCGGGTAAATACCAAAAGTACTCATTCTAATTTAAGTAAGCAGAATTTTATCGTTTATTTTATCGTTAATTGTGATTTTATTTGATTTAAATTTAAATTAATAGACATTTATAATTTAGTCATCAGATATTAAATAATTATTTATTAAAAAATAATTAAATAAATTTAAATAATCTAGTAAATTTAAGTTTTTAAAAAATTAAGGTTTGAATAAAATTAAGTTGGATTTATTTCATGATAAATTAAAATTTTATTTAAAATAATTAATTCTGTAAATTTGTTTATATCGTAAAATCAAACAAACTTTTATATTATAAAATCATATTTCTAGCTTCAAACCTAAATTTAACTGAAAGCATGTTATTCCAAACAAGGTGCTCATTCCTGTGGGATTATAGCATTTTGTTCTTTATTCTCCAAATTGGCTTCGTGTACTTCTCCCAATTTTTGTCTAATCTGGAGGCTCCTCTCACATTCAATATTAATAATAGTAAGTAAATTAGTACTTTACTTTTCAAAAAACTATAGTTAATAATTTATTTTTTAATATTAAATATTTTGATTTAAATTTAAAAAAATATATTTGTTTTAATTTTATCTTTTTATTTATCAAAATAACTTCTAACAAAAAAAATTCTATAATAATAAATTTAGCTATTTAATAAAAAAATAATTAAATGGGAACAAATGTAATTTTTTTAAACTTAAATTTTGATATTTGATGTCTTAAAAAAATAATTAAGACGAAATTAATTAAATATTTGATTTAATATATTAATAAAATACCCATAAGAACATTTTTCTATGATACATGTGGTCATAGGTAACTATTTTTCTTTACATTATAACTATTAAGCAATGAGATAATTAATCCCAGACACGGATGCATATTGAAAAACGATATGTGTATAATTAATCGCAGATAACTATTGGAATTCTTCATTTATCATTAAAATAAATTTTATAAAATTTTTTTTTAAAAGAATCAGTGTTAAAAGTAGTTTTGTAATTGGAGTGTAATTAATAAGTAGTGTTGATGGGGTTTCATTAAATCAAATCAAGAATGTACAGCGGTCAGGACATTAAATGCGCTGTTAATGAGATGAAATCAATACAAAATTCTGGTCGATGCTATATATTATTTTATCACTATTTCTTGCTTTCCATTATTTATCCTTTTACACAACAAATCTAAAAACCTTGTTTAAAAGTAATAATTTAAAAAAAATCGATTATTAAACTGATAAGAGCATTAATTCACGATTTATTAATTTAATTATAATTAAATTAAAATTAAATTAATAATAATTAAATTTATATATTTTTAATTTTATTTATTAAAAATATATAATATAATAAATTAATAAATATTTTCACATTTAATCTTAGTAAACTTATAATAATAATAATAATAATAATAATATTATTATTATTATTATTATTATTATATATGTATATATATAATAAATACATAATATATATATATATATATATATATATATATATATATATATATATATGTATGTATATGTAGGTTGTATTGTGTAATTGCTTTGCTATATTTTTTTTTCTTATATTTTTTTTTCTTATATTTTTTTGTGACAAAAATAATATTTTTATAAAAAAATATTAAGAAAAAAAAATATAATATGATAGAAAAGAATAAAAAAAAATAAAAATAAAAATAAAAGGTTGTTAAATCTCACCTAGTATAAAAATAATTATATTTTGTAAATAGTAAATTTTTTTAATTATAAAAAAATCAATTCAATCAATTTACTGATTCTTAATTGATCAACTTTTTAAAAAGAACTAGATTGAACTAGTGATTGGATTTTTAGGGATAACGAGTTCAATACTGATGCTTCCATGTCCAAATCTCTACTAAGGTTGGAGGATGATTCAAAGATGAAGAAGGAAACTGAATAGTTGGATACTCGAAATATGTGGGCATGGCTTCTATGAGCAATCCTCATAGGTCCAAAATCTACGGAAAACATTTACTCCAACCTGGAAATCAAAACAAATTCAGAAAACGTGATATAGTTGCTTCTTGACCCCCGGTCAGGGTTTCACTCTTTAGATTCATTAATCTTAAATTGCAAGTCCCAATTCAATAAACTCATTAATCATAAACTTGTCCATATTGCAAGACAACAAAATTGTTGTGCAAATATTCTCACAAAGAAAATAAGAAAGGAAAGACTACCTCTAACCATTTATCATGAAGTTTCAAATTGCCACCCAGAAGTAGAGTTGTCAAAGTGGGCCAGCCCGACCCGTTCGAGCTGGCCAACTGGTGGGCTGAAGAAAAGTGGGCCAGACACTTTTGAAAACGGACTGAATTTTGAGTGATTGACCCACTTTTTACAGGCTGGCTGGCTAAACGGGCCAGCCCACCAGCCCACTTTTTTTTATATTTTTTAATTTTTTAATTTTTTTAATCAATCCAAGCCAATGAAATCATTTAAACACAATACAACTAATTTAAAAATATCAAAAGTCTTACAATACAAAATAATTTATCAATATTCTCTAACAGATAATATTAAAAAAAAGAAAAATTGAAGGCTCATACATCACTAATCATTCATTATACATCATTTAATTAATATTATTATACAAATACATACACATTTATGTAATGACATCATATATACATATATAGTAAAGTAGGAAAAAATATATAAAAAAAACGGATAGGCGAGCCAACCCGCAGGTTAGACAGGTTGGCCTAAAAAGCCCGATAAAAACGGGCGTGAATTTCAGAAACTCAGCCCACCTAAAAAGTGGGCTAAACGGGCCCAACTCAGCGGGCTGGTCACGTTTTGACAGCTCTACCCATAAGCCTTCAACAAAGACAAAGAAAAAAGGTGCTCTCCTTCATAAGCGTTCAACTGTCTCTAGCCTAAAGATCTCATCTTTACTTTTTTTTTTTTTAATATCACTTATGCATTGGATGACTTTGATTGAATTTTCAAAGTGTACTTGGGTGTGTAACAGGACAAACATTTTTGTTTCTACAGTTCAATGAATTTATCAGTTTTCTATTGATAGTACAGTATGTATATCGATTGAGTAAGTAATAAAAAATAAGTGTGAGTGTTGTATCCACA
This sequence comes from Biancaea sappan, assembly GCA_037074585.1. Classification (NCBI taxonomy): domain Eukaryota; kingdom Viridiplantae; phylum Streptophyta; class Magnoliopsida; order Fabales; family Fabaceae; genus Biancaea; species Biancaea sappan. The sequence continues at coordinate 30,485,127 of CM073492.1, read as the reverse complement.
AGGATTGAATTGCCAACTACTTAGAAAATTAAGATACACTATTTAGACGAATCCTTGGATTGAAGACAACTCTAACAAAGTAAAACAACTTGACAATTAACAAAAGCAATCAATAAACTAAAGAAAATTAATAGCAGTAAAATAAGGTATCAAATGATAAATAAGGGAAGCTGGGGATTGATTTTGCTTGATTTTATATCCAATTAATTCATACACAAATCAATCTTTGAGTTATTGAAGAATGAATCATTTTAATTACAAACCCTTTGTTGTTGGCCAATTTTTTTCAAATTTGATTGAAACCAAATCCTTGGATAAATAATCCTGCCTAACTCAAATAATTGTTTAATTTCTTAGTTCAATGATTTGCTTAGGTGATTAAGCTTAAGTGTAATACTCGCCAAATTTGGGGTCACATGTTTAAGGGCATTACGGTGTTCCATAGTGTTAATTTATTTTTTTAAAATGATTGATTATGAAATTTGTGATAACTGACTAGATTGGATATTTTATTGTTGTATGGTATTTTCTTATGAATTGTGAAATATTGGAGAAAGAGGAATTTAATGAGATTAATGTAATTTATTATGAAATTATTTTAGTTGGGTCATTCGGGTTTGGAACATGCATCTTGATATGGGTATGGGTACCCATGGACTACCCCATGACCCACTTAACCATTAAAATCTCTCTCTCTCTCTCTCTCTCTCTCTCTCTCTCTCTCTCTCTCTCTCTCTCTCACACACACACACACACACACACACACACACACACACATTTTTCACGTTGGAGGCCTCTTGGGAACAAGAAGGAGGAAGTTCACTTTCTCTCAACCCCTTCAATCCTTTCTTCTATTTTCTTCCGGTTATCTTCTGCTTTTTGGTCACTTTCTGGCTCACCAACGTTGCTAAAGCTAGAGGTAAGCTTTCATCTCCTTCATCTTCTCCATTTTTGAACTTAGCTTGTGCCCTAGAGGGAAAAATGGAATTTTGAGACGATGGTGTTGGAAACTTGTTTCTTTGCTTCTTTTTGTTGGTTTTCTTGCTGAATATGGTGAAACACAACTACTTGGGAGAACATATTTGGTTTCATGGGAGAAAAATTGATGAGAAGCCTTTGATAGAAAATTTGGGAATTTTCAAAGAAAAACCATGAGATCAATTTGTTCTTGGTTATTGTGGGGGGTTTTGACCATCATAAAACACTTTAAAAACCCACATTTAATCAAGAACCAAAGAAGAAAGGAAAGAATTGAAAGGAGAGATTTTGGGGACTTTTTAACCAAAAATCATGAAGAACAAGGAAGCCCAGATTCAGGGTGCCCATGCACCAGGTTTGGGGGTGGTTACAAGACCCGGGTGCCCAGGCACCAAGTGGACAGAAGCCATGGCCTTTGAGGAAGCGCTAGGGCACCCAGGCGCCCACTCTGGTGCCCTGGACTGGGCAGAAAGAAAAAAATGAACTTTTTATTTTTATGTTTCTAAGAGAGATGTTGGGTTGGTTTTAGGTGGTTTTAGGCATAGTTTACCAAACCAGACCGGACCGGCCGGTCCGACCGGGAACCGGAGGGGTCACCGATCCGGTTTGGTCATTGAACCGGTCAGTGGTTCGACCGGTGTTGAACTGGCTGAACCGGCCGAACCGATGCTGAACCGGATGAACCGGCCGGAACCGGCCGGTTTGAAGGTTGAACCGGTTCAAGTTTTTTTTTTTTTTTCTGGTCAAAAAAAAATTTTTTTAAATGGAGGGGGAAAAATGTAGAGGGAAAGTGAACAAAAAAAACACATGATAACCCTAGTTAATTTTGCAATTGCCAAATATGCCTCCACTTACATAAGCAAATAAAAAAGAAAATCAAATGAGAGAAAACAAAAAGAAAAACAAAAACTAGCCGAGTCCACTTTATCACACGCACATGGGGGGTAGATTGGACAATTTGTACTACATTGGCCTGAAATTGTGAGCGCATGAACCCACCACTTTCCTTAGCCTCTTATAAGCCCATTAACATATATTAGTATATGAAACTTTTTTCCTTTCTTGTTCTAAGTAATGTGAGACTTACTCACTCTTTTACAAGGCTATTTTACTTAGTTTGAAATTGTGAATATTATGAGTTGTGATGAATTATCAATTTATGGATTAATTTTCTTATTTCTCTCACTTATTGTTATGAATTATCAATTATATTAAGTATTTTAATATTTTAAATTATATATTTTTTTAATATTTTAAATTATGTATATTTTTAATATTTTTTAATTATCACCGGTTCGACCACGGTTCGACCACGGTCCGACCATTGATCCTTGAACCAGTGGCTCCACCGGTTCAATGACCGGTCCGGTTTTGAAAACATTGGTTTTAGGAGATTCATTGGCTACACTTCTCAGACATCTTTCACGGTAAATCCTTATCGGCATCAAAGTGAGTGGGTGACCTTGCTAACTGGGTTTTTGTTTATTTAAATATAATATAAATTTCACTCACAACATAATTGAAATTAGTTGAATTAAATTCCTTAGTTAATGATGTTAACTAGATGATGGAATTTCTTGTGTGTCTTGGGGAAAATTATGATAGGAATTGTATTAGGGCATTGTGGATTGTTGATTTATGTGTTGTGTTGTCATTGTATATGATTTTGCATGGGGACGAGGAGTTGTGATGGGAGTGTAGACCCATGGTGCGAATCGGTAGTAAGTCTTAGGACAATGGAGTTCCTTGTGAAAATGGGGGATTATATTATGAGTTGTTTTTAGACATAAGAATTGATTGTTGTATGTATTATGTTGTGAATATGTGTATGTCTTGATATGGAGAAAGGGATTAGGAAATGTAGACCCATAACCTAAACAGTTAGTAAACCCTAGGATGGTTAAATCCTCATTAAGGGAACGTAAACCCTTAGCACATTTCCATTGAATTGTGACTCAATATGATATTTGTGAAGATGTAGGCTCATGGGAGAAATGGCACGACATTGTGCGAGAATGTAGACTAGTATGAGAATAGCACGTCATTGCTATGTGGTACGATACGCTTTGTGTGCGTATTTATTTGTACTTGTACATACTAGATGTATTTATTTTGATTGTAATAGTGATTATGATATATGTACTTATGCCATATAATCATTTATTCAATCATTTGCTCACTGAGTTTTTATAAACTCACAGTCTTAGTGGTTATCATTTTTCAGATATAGAGATTAAGAAGGAAGGAAGTTTGCTGGAGATGTAACGGCTTTGGAGATATTATCCATTTTTGATTGGTGGGTTCATGAATTTAATTTTTGAGCTATATACTTAGGAAACACTCTGTAATCCTATAAGCTACCTAGACTCAAATGTATTTAAGAAATTATTGTTGTTTCGGTTGTAATTTACTTTCATACTCTGTTTAATTATTTGTGTAATCCCATGGTTTTGGGATATGGATATTTTAAACTTAAATGAGTATTTATGTAAATCTCTTTTCTTGAGAAACTTATGACTTGCATAGTTGTAGATATTAAAACTGTTTAAAGATTTTCCGGGGTACCATAGACATACACCCTAAGAGTTATATGTAACTCTCATGCCCGATTTCCGGGCGTGACATTAAGAAAATCACAACAAGCCATATAAACAAGATAATCTATTTCTAAATTAATCCAATTTATGGTAGAAATTATAGTGGGAAATTTATATCGAATTATCCTTAGCATAGATATAGATCCCAAAATCAATGAATGGTGGCCAATCACTCAGAGCAAGAAGAATAGTAAAATCTATTCCAACAAATAAATTTGCATTGAAATGAAAGCATTCAACAACAAAACGTCAATTGAAATCAAGCTTCATCAATCCCTTAACTCTAGAGGTTTAGTTACACATGATACTAATAAAGAAAAATAGTAAAATTGATTTCATAGCAAGGGTTAAGAAGAAAAACTAAGAAGAGTCGAGTCTCAATAGTTCCTAATCAAGTTTCTCGTTCTCCTTGACGTTCTTCTAGCCGTCACTTTGTATTTCCTCCAAAAGATTCAAGATGACTAGGTCAAAACTTAAACAAAGCTTAAATAGTTCAGTAAAACGCATAGCAGCAGGGCAATGCAGTTTGAAATGAAAAATAGGAAAGTAAAGGATGCGCTGGGCAATGCAGTTTGAAATTTGATTCTGAATTGTTAGAGCTGAGAACTAGACCATCAGAAAACTTCATTCCAAAACTTCATCTCCAAACTTGAACCTTCCCAAATCTCCAACCTACAAAAGCAATTAAAAGAAATCAAAGTATGCTACAAATAAGTTCAAACCGCAAATAATTAAACAATTAAAAACTAATTGCAGAAGCTCAAAAAAAGAATAAAATTAACATGCATTTAAGAGACCTTTCACTATTATTAAATTTATGATTTAAGTGATATGAAATTAAGTTTTGTAAATTTGAGAACCAAGATTGAAACTTCCTTATAATAATAATAATAATAATAATAATAATAATAATAATAATAATAATAATAATAATAATTAATAAAAGTCTTTCATGATATCAGTCATTGACCTACCGTCTATTTAAATCTTTTTATTGATCAGGTCCGATTTAAAAGTTTTTAGCACCGTTAGGTTTTAACTTTATTTCAGGCTATATCGTAAAAAATGCAGAATGCAGGCCAATGTTCCAAAAAATAATAAGATAGGAGACAGGTGTAAAAACAAAATTAAAACGGCGGCCAATAAACAACTTGGCATGTTGCATTTAAAAAACTAATTTTTTAAATTCACATTTACACTATGATATATATATATATATATATATATATATATATAGCCTTTGTCAAAAGTATATTAATACAATACAACAATGTTTAATCTAGAACTTTTTTTTTTGAATCATTTAATAAATGGAGTAACCTGTTCATAGTAAAATTCATTAAATTTTGATTACTTTAATTTAAGTTGGATTACACTATAAATATGTAAAATTTTTGTAGTTTTAATTTTTTTTATTTACACTACTCAAATCTAAAAAATTATTAAAAAAAATATCTGACCTCACCACGCGCCATCCCAACAATTGTCATTCATTGACACACAAACGAACTTTATAAGTTTCTTCTTATTCGAAAATATCAAGTGTCCAGACTTTCGACATAAATGCTTTTCATTATCAAAAACTAAAAAGGGGCATTATAGAAGTGACTTGCTATTAATATTATTTAAATGAATAAATAGTTTAAATATTTATTGTGGTTTATTATAATAACTTTTTGATTTTTTATTAGTCAAAATGTAATTATTTTCTAAATTTAAAAAAGTTGTGTAATTTATTTTTTATGCATTTAAAAATTAATAAATGATCCTTCCAAACTTTCAATTTTATAAAATAATCTTTCCATTTAAGCAATTTGTTGAATTTATTAGCCATCGACGTGAATATGAATGTCAGAAAACTACATTAAAAAAAATTGTCCAAATGTAGCCTTAAGTGATCCAACGTTTCTCCCATCTCATGCTCACCTTGAACAAAATTTATAAAATACGATCACTGTAAATATTTAATATATTTTAATCAAAATAAATAAAGAATATTTAAATTTTAAAAATATTAAAATATAAAAAGTATATAAAATATTTATAATTAAAGTTTGGACTATGACTAAATTTCTTGTCCTCAAATAGTATTTTTTTAAAATAATTAAGAGTTAAGGAGGCTTAGTTTATTTTATGCATTTTATTTCAAATTTATGTGTAAGTATTGAGTTGAAAAATTAATAATTCTGAGTGAAGATTTTTTTTCTCTTGCTAAAAATTTTTACTTTTATTTCAAAAAAGATTTCCAATATTCTACTGACTTCTTACAATATAAAAATATATTCTACTACCACTGAAAAAGTTTTTTCTTAAAAAAAATAGAACTACAAATAACCAAACATGAAAATAAATAATTTCTCTTCAAAAGATGACGAAAAAAATGCTTAGATAGTCAAATTTTAATGAAATTATTTGAGTCCAGCTTTGTTTTTTCCTTTCTTCATTTTCAAACAAGGCTAAACTCTCATTTTCCCCACGCAACCAATAACCCTTTTGCTTATTATAAATATATATTCCTTTAATTATCTTTTTATTTTTTTCAGATAAAGAGAGAATTTGACAATGGCAAGTATCCTTAATTAAGATGAAGTTAAACAATTTTTACATCCAATGCCTATCTTTTCACAACTTTCCCCATATAGTATATACTTCATTTTTATAGTAAATTATACTTTTTTTAAAATTGAATTAAATTATTTTTAATATTTTACTTATTTTAAAAATTACATTAAACTCTTTGAATGAAATTAATTATCTACAAAAATATGTTTAGAAATAAAACCACTTAACAATCTTTATTATCATTTTGAAAATAAAATTACTACTTTATATTAGCTTCATATATATTAATTTAACTTCCTAATCATCATATTAAAAATGAAACTACAATATTATATTATTAATAGAAAATAATTTGCTTAATCAAATTATCAAAGGAATCAAATATAATTTTTAAAATGAAAAGAATATTAGTTATAATTTAATCAAATATTAAGGGAGGTTATTATAATTTATTCTTATTTTTGTAGTTCAAAAATGACTATTGAAAAGGAAAATCAACCGTGGAGGACAAAAGGCAAGTTGACTTGAGAACTCAAATGAAGCCGCTTGCATGCATTGTGGATTCTCTTTACTATTGCAAGAAAAATCAACAAATTAGACCACACTTTGAGACTATTGGATGTGGTAATCTAGTTATGCAGCCAAAGAGTTCGCTATATCAGAAGCCATACATGCAATGGCTTCACTCTGGTTCTGGGACTATGGCCTATATACAAGACAAATGAACATCCTTGATTGGCTTTAATTGTTATAGGACTCAATATCATTTTCTTTTTTACAAAAAAGAAAATTAATCGATTATTAAAATGTCTGTAAGAACTGGTCAGAAACTCAGGTCCCATATTCATACCTCTCCCATGGTCTTGAAAAATACATTGTCAAGGTTTGACAACGAAGAAGTCGATTTTGTTTTTTCCCGTTTCATGTCTAATCTTTCCGAAATTTATAATTATATACATATTTTGAAATATAACGAGAGACTGAGAATTAACTGGCAGTGACAGGTTGATTTTGGAGGTAAGTACGATTGGATTCATGAGTGATGACACACACACACATGCTGGCTATGTTGGGAGGCAAGCCATGTGTAAATAATAAAGATGAAGCTGATCTTCACGAGCCTCACAAAAAGTTGCAGAGAGCAGATTGAGACCCCCGACCCTGAGAGAGACACAAAAATAGAGACACAGAAATAGACTAACTAGGTTAAATCTGGTACTCATATCAATCAGCCTCATTGTTCCTGTGTTTATCTTCTTCTTAGGTTCGTTAGCATAGCCTTTTCAGATTTAACAGGGTTTTCTTGGGACGTTCAAAAGCAGCAGGCAAGTGGTCCATTCGCAACACTTAGAAGTTATCTCCCGTCAATTTCATGCAAGGGGTTAGGATATTCGAGGATGAAGTTGACCCTCCCTGACATTCAATTTCGATGCGTTAGGGTTAAACATATCATCCAACACGGGTTTACTGTGCAAGTTGATGAGGTGGTCCTTTGAGGATATGGAAGATGAAATTGATGATGAGGGAGGGACACTGTCTATCTCCAGAGTCCAAAACCTTAGCACCGCAGGAAATGAATCTCATTCATTGCCACTCACAGCCATAATGCAATCAGACAAAAAAGTACAGAGGGATATATAGCTGCTTTTACCTCTACTGCTCAGAACTTATATTTTTAGAATCAACTAATTAAGAGCTTTATTGCCCTTGCCCTCTCTTAACTCTCAGCCTCCCACACGTGTACTTGAGTAACCATGTTCTGGGACTGTTTCTCTTCTTCTTCTTATTATTATTATTTTGAATTTTTTCCAACGATATCCCCGTTCAATAGAATGAAAAACTATATAAACTTAAATTTATTGAGCTTCAAATGTATAACTTCTCAAAATTAGTATGTTTAAAAAATCAAAATTTTCTCATTTATGAAGTTTAAACAGTTACTAAGACTGATATTAGCCAATGTGGGGTTATTAGTGTGTTATACTTTTATTAGGTACACAAGTTACTTTTTTATATAAAATTAGTTTATCACAATAACAGCAATTGTTTAAACTTTAAAAAAAAATTTCAAACACATTAATTTAAAAAAAGCTTTATTTTTTTTACATTCAATTAACTTTGTTATTTTTTGTAAAAAAAAAAAAAAAAGATCGCGTCATCCTTGGTTGACAGTTGGGCAGGTTGTAGGTACCCTTGCATCTTTTGCAGATGGATAGTTTTGGTTTTGGGATGTTTGCTGTTGGCTCGTTGGAGATGATTATTTTGTGGGAGGGATGGTATCAAAATACAGTATAATTTTGTTGCAACTTGTAAGGACCAGATTTGTTTGCCCTCGATTTTCTCATCGTTTGAACACCATGCAAATAATACCACTGTCTGGGGAAGTAGACTCAGCACACAGGCGCATGACAAATCATATTCAGCAACAGAAAATGTACCAGCGGATAAATGATAAAGGATAAATTTATGAAGATACCCAATGATGTCGATTTTTTTTTCTGTTAAATTACTTAAAAATTTATGTAAATTATTATTATTATTATTATTATTATTATAAAATTTAAAATAATTTAGTAATAAGTATTTTAAAAAACAATTTTATTGTAATATTTTTATCAGTATATTAAAAATAAAAGATTGACTTAAATTATAAAACTTCAATTATTTTAATTTAATTCTTAAAATATTAAATATCTTAATTTAATTAAAACATTATATTTTCTTAATAATATTGACTTTTAGGAAAATATATATATATATATATATAAAGGCATGTAATCTTTTAAAAATTAAATTAAATGTTTTAATTTTAAATGAATCAAATTCAAACAACTAGATTTTTTTTAGATATCAAATCAATAATTCACTCTTAAATTAATGTAAAATGTTCCATCAAAAAAAAAATTAATGAGAAGTGATGAATGAAAAATACAAATTTTACAAGGCCGACAGGAAACTGCATCATCCTTTATAGATGAGCATATTTCATTTCTGCTTTAAACGATCATAATTCTTCATATAATCTGCTGATAACATATATGAATAGTAATAAGAACTCCGTTTGATATTAAAAAAGCTGGCAATAAGTCGCAAACCAGAAAGCTACTTTCCCTGTTATCTGAAGCATGAGTTAAGTCCTCCTATAATCACAAACGAAAGGTGACCTCAAAGGAGTCATGGGTCCCACAGAATTTTATCCACTTGTGTTAAACCATATCCGGAATCAAAGATTGAACCATCCATAAAAGCCAAACACCACAAAATATTCTCAAGCCTCCTCCACTAGCGCATGGTCGAAATATGTCACATTAAATATAAACAAAGGATAGAATAATGAGGATGACCTTTATCCAACTGGACGGAGCTGAAGCCATATTGATATGTACATTGTAACCGTCTATGGGGACTGCTGGATTATAACAAGTTGACCCACACTGACATTGACCCGACCATTTATTTATTATAGATTGATTTATATATAAATATGCATACACGTCACTTTGCATGTATCATGTGACAAACAATTTTACAACCAATCCGAGTCTTTCCTAAATTCTTAAAGTGCAAAACGCAAGGAGTCAACCCTACGTTTCATAAAGAGGGCTTGCAGCTAGACCATCAACAGCCTTCCCAGAACAGTTGTAGACCTTCACTTGATAAGAGTCTGAGACAACTAAATTACAATGAAGCTATTCTCCTCTACACACATACACGCTTGCCCACAAACACTTGGGGTAAAACCGTAAAAGTAACTTTCTCATAAATCGAACGAGTAATCCAAGAATAAAGACTTAAACAGTGGAACCAATACTAGAAACTCACTGATACATGAATTTTGAAGAGGTTAACCAGGATTACTTGAACCTCCACAATGCATTATAATTATGTACACCTGTACAAATTTGCCGAATCTTTGTAACATTAATTCCAGTTTTCAAGCATACGAAATCTCTTTCTGATTAGCCACCATCTAACAATTTTTCACATGTAGAACATCAATTTATAAGGGTTATTACTTTTCAAGATTATTCATCTTTTATAATATAATCGAACAGTTCTGGGGTCAATGGTTTTAGTAAAAACTCAAATGATATAATCCAAAACGGCACAATGGAGGAGCTAAAGGTGAAATCTCTTTCTGATTAGCCACCATCTAACAATTTTTCACATGTAGAACATCAGTTTATAAGGGTATTACTTTTCAAGATGTATTCATTTTTTATAGTATAATCGAACAGTTGAGGTCAATGGTTTTAGTAAAAACTCAAATGATATAATCCAAAACGGCACAACGGAGGAGCTAAAGGTTGAGAAAAGAAAGTAATATGATAGAAGCTTCTAACCAAAACTACAAAGATAAAATAAATAAATAAAAAAAAAAAGAAGAAAAGAGATCCGAAAAGCCTTGACATCCCAAGAACTATATGCAACTGTAATATCAAGGACCATTTTCAAACAAAATAACAAGCAACCACCCCTCTAGTAGAACCTCACAACTCAAATGAATAAATATCACAGAATTATTCTGTGAGAAAGACAGTATGATGGAACCCAATACACAAAACGGTAGAATAGAGATACTAGAAATAACAGAATGGGAACTTTTATTGGCAAGTAGCTCTGTTACACTACTATATTACAGAATATTCACCCAAAACAAAGCAGAAACACACCCCTAAACCTTACCTACAAAAGATAGACAAGAACACAACTTCCCTAGACTTTTGAGAGGCTAGGTCACTCCCAAACAACCCTAGACCTTTGAGTGGCTAGGACACTCCCTCACCAAAAATGCCATCCCCATAACACAGCTCAAACCCTCCTTAAAAGCCCCTCCCAGACAGTTAGTAGATATAGAGTCAATAAGTCATGATCAGATTAGCCTAAGCTCGCAGAAACTTTGAAATCAACACAGTAAATAACCTACGGCAGATCCTATCTGGTTGCAAAGTGCGGACAACACAACTGGCAAACAAAAAAAAAATTCAGAAAGTAGATGCTAATAAAAACAAAAATCATTTATGTAATTAGAAGACACAGCAAAATTGATTTTCTTTTCCTTGGTGGAACAGCATAAATTGAATTTCACAGTCACATTTGGAGATTGACTTCATCAGCTGATGTACCTTTTGAGAACTAAATTGATGCAAGTCATATCTATTCGGCCAAAAGGATTACTTGCTCTTGATTTTGCTGAATCACAATGCCGTCCAGGCATTCTCCCACAACTCAAAGAGAAACCAGACATATCCCACATACAAAGAGTGTATAAAAAGAATTTTAACATTAAGAATGCAGAATAAAAAAAGAAAATCAAGATACATAAAGCATAAAATCCATCAAGTCACAAGAATGTCATTCACAACTGAAAGAAGGATTATCAATACAGATGCAAGATCGTGAATCCCATATCAGCTGGGTTTCTGGCACGGAACTCCCATTTATAGCCAAGGTTCACCCACCTTGTTGGCTTAGCTTTTAGGAGGTGGACTCTCCTCCTTTACATCATTTACATCATGCACCTCATCCAGCTAAGAGGGTGCAAAGAGAAATCCTAGATGTATTCCCTTGGAACAGTATACCATTCTGCTAATTTAATTAAAAGCATCAGCCAGGCAAGCAATCAACAATGCACGATGCAAGCAGGAACTTGTAGAGAACGTGGTTGGTTCAACCAACTTCTAGCCATTTGCCATCCCTCTTACAAGTTAAAAAACACTGATAACAAGATATGTCCACAACACCTCTGCAGTCTGAAATCAAGATGGAGTCTGACATTTTGCCTACGCACATTGTTAAGACTTTAAGAGTCCATAAATCCTCCCCCAATCCCACAGAGTGACCAGACATATTCCGTATGCAACAGGTTTACATGAAGGCCATAGAAACATTTGGGGTAAGAAGAATAATCAAGAAAATCAAAATATGAAAGCCTGAAAATAAAAAACACATGCAAACAAACCTGTGATTTATTCCACGAGCATCCCATGTGAAAAATATGATTTTGCAATGACCTGGTGAAGCAAAATAAACACCACTCACATGGTCTTTTCAGAACAACTGATCTATCCATTAGCTATCCTCACTGCTTAAATACAAAAAGCTGAAACACTGACAAACCTCCAGAACCCAAAAACTGAATACATAAACGTCCGATTCAAGAGCATGAGACAGGAATTCAGAGACTATCGAAAGAGTAGAGTTAATATTTGTCAATTCAATATATAATATGAATCCATCTATAAAGATCAATTACAGGGGTTAATGTGTTATACCAACTAACAGAAATTCCAGATATCATGGAACAGCTATTTAATTCCCCAAAATGATATAAGACTACGTTAATTCTCATCCAATACCAAAGCTTGATTACTGCAAATGAGAATAGCTAGTGTATTGATCACCGTGATATCATTCTCTCAGAATTGGGTGGCATAGAGAATATATTGCAGTATAATTGTACGTTCACTTGCAACAGCCCTCCAGAACCCAATAACTAATAGATAAAAGCTCGATTCAAAAGCATAAGGCAGGAATCATGATTAAGGCAAAAGTTTAGCTTTTGTTAGACCAGTTCTGATCTGTCTACATAAATTTCATACTACAAAGGAACCTAGTCCAAACATCCCACATCTGCTCTTTTGTTGATTTTTTGGGTCTTCTCCAATACTCAACTCAAAACATCCCTATAAAATGGCCCATGCAATGATCACCCTACCAAACAAAGATCTAAACTAATCCAGTTTCTTTTTGACAATAAAAATTTCTTATTTGAAAGACATAGGTGAGACAATCTATGAAATATTCAACCACCTAAATGGCACCCAAAGTGAGTCCATATTAGAGAAGAGAGAGAAGAAGAAGGCCTTCCTCCTGCAGAATATGAGGAGACAAGAAGTAACACATCAAATAGGAGCAAACAGGTAAAGCAAGAAACAAAGAATGAACCTACAATCCTTTCTATGCTATATGCTACTATGCGGATTATGCAATCCAATAGTAAAAGCATTTAAATTCACCTTAAAGTAGGGGTTGTTCATCTATTATGGAGATGTAAACCTTAAGGAGCAAACTGACAGGCATCTCCAGCCCATCCTTCCTCCATCATTTTGGCGCCTGACATATATACATTTTGAAAATGAACCGATAACAGGAAGCATAGTTTCAATATGGTTACTGATAAATACTACTGAATAACTCCACAACCAATATAGATAAGAACTTGTAGAATCTTTCCTTTTCTCCGGTTGTTTACCTCAAGAACTTATCATTGATCACATCACAGCATACTACCAGTGCTAGTGGTAGTTGAATGATTATTTGCAGAATTTAAGATTCCCTAATGACATAGATAAGCCAAATGTATACAAATTTTACTTGATGTTGGGGAAAGTAATCTGCCTGCAATAAATTCCATGCAACATCAAGAAACCTCTAGACCATACAAGACGTCAGCATACTTGACAAGCCCATCTTCCTTGCCAAAATAAACCTCCCTGATTTTCTGAAAAGCATGTAAGGTGAGAAGGCTATCTGAGCCGGCCTGATGGCTTTTCCCTGTAACTCGTTCAACATTAAGGGACTGGCAAACTCGGTCTAACCCACCGTGTAGGTCCCAGCAGAACCTCATGAGGTGCTTCACATCAAAGACTTTATCCCCAAATAATACCCTTACAAGACGGATAAAGTCGCCCAACTCATTGGGCAAAATCCGCTGAATCAACAACTTCACTAGGTAGCCAAAATCATAGGCACTGTGAAACGTCACCCAGCTGACAGCATCATTGCACACGAGCCCTGATGACATCATCAACTCTGCGAATCGCACCGAGTCGATGCCAAACTCTCTGTTCATCTCGAAATCGATGCCCTGGCGCCTTAACAGCTCAACGGAGTCGTGAGCGTAGGCGTCGCGGGCCACATCAAAATCTCTGAAATTAAATTCCCAGATGTACAAATTCCCAGTGCCCAGGTTGGGAAGGTTGCCCTCGTCATCGGAAAGAGTAAGGCCAATCTGAATCAAGTGCAAACGATCAACGTTCGCTTTAAGAACAGCGTAATGAGCAGTGGGTCGCCGATGATGGAAATAGGGATTGGCGGCGTCGGAACGAACGAGGACGCCTGGAAATTCGGTATCCATAGAGACGAGAGGGTAGGAATCGACAAGGGATCGAATTAACTGAAACTCGGACTCCAGATTGGCGGACCATACTGAACGAGTGATGATATAAGGGTGCAGTGGGAGTGGTGGTGGGTCAGAGAGGGACATTGCTGTTGAATATTAGAGATAGAGACGAGAGTGAATGTGAGTGATCTAATTTGATGATACCTAATGCTGCCTATTGGCATTTTTATAAATCCAAAAAGTAAAACTAGTTTGAATGGTCGGATCCCAAGTTTTGCTCCGGAGGCTACACGATTAGGGTTTGATGCACTCACAAGATTACAAATATCCATCCACAACTTGATTTATAGATTGAAATTGAAACCCTCCCTCACACTGAGGGACACACTTCTCAGCGTTCGCTTGGGAAACTAAACTATATTAATTTAATCATGGTTTTTTCTTTTTTTTCAGTTTTACTTTCGTAAATGTAATTTTTTTTATTAAATTTGATGCCTTTATATATTATGAATTTAATCATTCATAAATAAAATTATTATTTGGTAAAAATATACTTCTCTTTTCTGCGATTAAAAACTGTTAATTTGGCGCTAGAAGGTGTACATGTATGTTGCTACCTGCGTAGGAAGATCCAATCAACATTTTAATCCACACTGGCAACCAAGTCATACCTCATTCAGTATCAATTTTTTATTTAATGGAAGTCCAAGGTTGAAGAATGCATTCGGCCATGACTGGGAAAACAGAGCTGTTGTGGTAGTCGAAGGAAGATGAACGGCAATGACTGAGAATGGAAGGCGGCGGCCGAGCACCAACATAACAATTATAAAAATTAACGATTCAAATGAGTTAAATATTTTGTTAGAACAATATTTAAAAAATAAGAATAAACAAAAAAAAAGAATTTAAAGGTTAGAGAAAAAATATAATGTGTGTAGTATTGTGCTAATATTCAAGTGTTTTGTTTTTTTAAGTAATTTTCACGTCTTTCACTAGTTAACTTTATTTAATGGAAGTCCAAGGTTGAAGAATGCATTCGGCCACGATAGGGAAAATAGAGCTGTTGTGGTAGTCGAAGGAAGATGAACGGCAACGGCTGAGAATAGAAGGCGGCAGCCGAGCACCAACATAATAATTATAAAAATTAACGATTCAAATGAGTCAAATATTTTGTTAGAGCAGTATTTAAAAAATAAGAATAAACACAAAAAAAAATTTAAAGGTTAGAGAAAAAATATAATGTGTGTAGTATTGTGCTAATATTCAAGTGTTTCGTTTTTTTTAAATAATTTTCACGTCTTTCACTAGTTAATTTTATTATATTATTCGATATAGGAGTAAATAGATGCGTTACCTCTAGAATACAACAATCCAGAACTCGTCTATTTGTTTACTACTTTTATACGTAAGAAGTAAACTAGACTCATTTTCTCCCACACATTTTCCACTCAAAATATTCCACGAGTGTTTGTATATATATATATATATATATATGATATAGTTCCATTAACTTTCTGTATATATGTCCTCCACATATTACCACACTATAGATGGATATTGTGACTTTTAACAAGGATTTCACAAACTTTTTTTTGTTCACCCAAAAATATAATATTCTTGTGGCACTATAAAAACATTGCATATGTAAAATCACAATTTATATATAAAAGTGAATTTTCACAAAATGTGAAAATTCACAATCACAATTAATATGAATTTTCTCAAAAAAAATTCATAATCACAACTTTCTTTTTAGCCATTAGATATCTCATGAAATAGATATAGACGTTTTTTCAAATTAAAGTACTTTTCACAAGTACAATTTTTCATATGGCTTTATGTAGCCCACAATAATAGAATTAAAACAAAAGTCGACTAACACATTTTATTTTTAATTCTCTTGATCATTGGCCAAAAATTGAAATGTAGAATTAAAAACAAATTTACAAAGTGAAAATTTATATTTCATATAACTTTAAAAAAAATTATATTTCATATAGCTTTAAAAAGTTCACAATAATATGGCCATAAAAACTTATATTCACCTAGCTTTAAAAAGCTGACAATAATATGACCATAAAACTTTATTGTAGAATTTAAAAAAATTTCACAAACATAATTTTTAACATTAAAATGTTAAATACTTGTTCACATATAAGATTCAAGAAAATATTTTCATATTATCAATAGTTATGTCAATAGAAATTTATGAGATATACTTAATATCCAAATATTAAACTCAAAGAATTTCTGTTAAACTACAACATTATTAACTATTGACAATAAAATATTTTTTTACCAGAAATTTTTATATTTTTATAACAACACACTTACATCTTCCACTTGTTGTTATAAAAACAATACCAAAAATATTTTTCTTCTTGCTCCCACTATTAATAAAAATTCTCAAAAAAAGAGAAAGATTAAAATAGTAATATATACCTCATGATGTAGGGAGAATAAATCACCATTGCATAAATTTGCTTCATGATAAAAAATTGATCACTCAAAATTAGAATCCCAAAAATTATGAGTTATGCTCATAAAAAATATTTGATGATAATTTCACCATGTACATGATATTTTGCTAGTGGATCAAAATCAACATGCATTTGCTCCACAAATATATCTATATATATATATATTTTATATATGATCTTCTTTAAAAGAATTTTTTCAAATCAAGTAAAAGAACTTACAAAAATAATATAGATATAAAATACAATATATAGTCAAAGTTAAAATCTCATAGCAACATATATACCTCATTATAGATATCTCATATAGTGAAAAATTCTCTCACAAATAAAATCTCTTTTTGTGAGTAACAACCAAATAAAAAATAATAATATTTCACAAAATTTCATAAATTTACTCAATTAAGAATTACAAAGATTTCTTCTACAAAGAAAATTTACAATTAAAAAAAATTTCATAAAAAAGATATGTTTTTATTTGTTAGAAAATCTTTTGGGTACTCATAAACAATCATTAGATAAAAAATGATTAACAAGATAATTAGTCATTTACTAGCCAACATTTGAAAAATAAAATAAAAGAGCTCCCAACAAGCAAACCACTAAAGTCCCCCATATGCTAAACAGAAAATTCATTTTTCCTTAGCCTCCTATTTTCTGATAACCAAACAAGCAAAAAAGTGCTTTCCCTCTATCTCTACCTTTCCTTCAGCTATTTTCCGACCCACTCAACATGCCCTTATACAGATACTAATGGTTTTCATGTGTTTCTAATTATGTGTTTGAATTTTGAGTAATACATCATGTTGTCTGATATTAGAATTCAGAATTTTGAGCAAAATTTGATTGAGGCATAACTGTAACAGCATAACATGATACACCTTGCCTTTTCTGATCAAAACCTTTGACTATCTTTACTACTGATACTTCCACCTTCCACTTTCACTAAAAAAAAAAAAAAATTGATGCTGATGAGGTCTTAACTTGACTACTGGCATGGATTAAAATATTAATTGGATTGGCCTACAAAATGCCATGTATACACCTCTTAAAGGCAAGGATTTCTTTTTCATGTATTTTAGAAATTACATGGATTAAATTATTAAAGAAAAAAATTGTAAAGACAAATTCAAAAATACATAAAATTATAGAAACGAAAATTACTTTTTTTTAAGTAAAATAACATGTGTGTATACACTTTTTAATGAGTTATTGCTTAATTATTAGTATATAATATATAGATTGATGATTAATTTTATTAATAGTAAATTGGTAGAAGTATATTATTGATAAAAACATTATTTGCCAACAATATATGACAAACCATATTTAAAAAAATCTCATTTATGTGAGGATAAATTAAAAGACAAAAATTTATGAAAAGTGAAGTTTTAAAAATACTTCATCCATAAAAAGATTAAAATAAAATTTTAACCAATTAATATAATATTAAAGTTCAAACTCATTAAACATAGATACAGACATATATATTGATGCCCTAAAATGTCATAGGTCCTATTTGAGTTCGTGCTGTATACTCATATAATAATGAATGTTTAGTATTATCTTTGTTATTATTTTGTCACATCGTTAAATCATATTTTTAGCAAAAGCTACGTATTAAATTACGGTTAAATCGGATCCTAAATCTTAGGCGAGAATAACTTATTGAGATAAATTGACCCTAGTCAGCGGCTGATTTACATTCAGGTGTGTGGAGGCAATTGTCGGCAAAAGAAATTGTTTTTTAATTAATATATGTGATAATTTTTTTTTGTCTTCACAAAAATTTAAATGTTACCTTTTTATGATAAATCATAATTAGTCATGGGGCTTGATAGTCAACTTAAAACCTACATCATAAATGTTCGATCTGATGATCAATTTTCAAAGTTAAATGAGATTAGTGATCTTTCTAAAATGTTGGCAAAAATTAGAAAACATATTGTGTATTCAATGATTTATTTACTTTCTTTTGATTTTGCCAGTGGCAACTATAATAGTTGAAATATGTTTCTTTGCAATGAATCTTGTGAATAATAAAATGCACAATCGTATGAGAGGTGAATGTTTGAATGATTATTTTGTTACATATACGGAGACATATATTTTTGATAGTATCGAAAATGAAAAATATCATACAACATTTTCAAAATATGAAAATGCGTAGAGAGAAATTGTAATTTGTAAAAGCTTATGTATCTTGTTTTTTTTGTCATAAGATTATGTATTTTGTGTATAAGATATTAGATGTAATTGGAAAATTTAGTGAAAGCAAAAATTACTTTTGTAATCTCTCATATTTTTCTTAAAGTGTGTTTGGCAAGGCAAAAAAATAATCTTATAACTTATTTGACTAGCTTGTAAATTTGTTAGAAGTATTTGGTAAACGAACTTTTTTTAGTAGTTTATAACTTATTTTAAAACGCTACTTTGAGTAGCTTATAACTTATGTATTTTTCTTCTTTTTTTACTCTTGTTATTTTACAAATATTTCCATTATACCCTTGATCTATATACACACAAAAAATGTAGTCAGACTGTCATAGGTCCCTCTCTGTCGACTTTTGGTGGTCATCCGTTGCCCTCTGTCACTGTTTGTCCCCATATGTCCTCTTTCGTCGATCATCTTTTTCTCGCCATCCTCTGCATCCGTTGTCTGTCATCCCCAAATTTCTTAAAATGCAGTCAATCATCCTTTTCATGGGCTTTGCATCCTCATTGGTGGTTATTCGTCACGATTGATGGTTGTCTGTTGTCCTCTGTTGCTATTCGTCGTAGTTTGTCCTCATCTTCGTCATCCGCTCTTTATCGTGCTTTGTTCTTTAGTCATTATAAATATATAACAATAATAATAATAATAGTAATAATAATAATAATTATTATTATTATTATAAAATATATTATATAATATAAAATGTATTTATATATATATAACATATATTTTTAATTAATCTATACATATAATAATTTACATTAATTTAATTAAAAACCGAAAATATATATTTATTTGTATTATTTAAGATTATAAAATATATGTTATTTTATATTTTTCAACTAGTTCACACAGTTACATTTATCAAATATTTTTAATTTAATAAGTTAGCATATAAGCTTTTACCTAAAAAATAGTTTATAAACTTTCAGCTAGCTTATCAACTAATTTTGTCAAACACACTTTTAGTGAATTGCTTCTCATTTTTCACTCGTGGACGTAAGTTTCACATTGAAATCGAATCATGTTATATTTTGTATATTTTATATTATTTTTTATTGCTTATGCATATTTATAATTTTTTTAATAAAAAAATTTATAGACTATTTTTTATTTTCACTAACCAAAATTTTTAGATCCACCTTTGACCCTGGTACTAAAATTTTTCAATACTTCGAAAACATAATAAATAGTTTCATCATCGGCAGCCTTAGCTTAGACTTCATGATAACTTCAGAAAAAATTAGTGTTTATCACATATAACTTAATTCGCTTTAGATTAAATTATCATTTTAGTTTAAATAATTTTATTCCAATTTTTAATTTGTACCTTATGGTTTAAAAATTTTAAATTAAGCCCTCATACGTTTACAAATATTTAATTTATTTTTTACTACTAGTCTTTCATAATGTTCTACTAAATTTTATTGATAAAGCTAATCATGTGAATATGACCCCATTCAATATATATGTAACTTTTTATGTCAGAAAGAAAATAAATAATTACGTTAAGTAATTCAGGCAAATTAACTTAAATTATGTATTACTGAGTATCAAAATGGAACAAAATTAATCATGTTAACAAAATTTAATATAATATAAACGAAAAATTAACTATAAATTATTAAAATAATAAAAAGTCAATTACAAATTTTTGAACTAGAGGACTCAATTGAAAATTGAATAAAATTGTAGGGACCAAAAAATAGTCTAACCTTGATTTTATTATATTAAAATTTTCTTGTTAATTAGTTAAATAAGATCCTAGTGTAACTTGACAGCCTAAACGTACAAAAATATCTCCTTCCATTATATTTCACAACATCATATTTTAAGTATATTCAATTGATTAAAAATAAGTAAACATGATAAATTATAAATTGACCTCCAAACATGCTGTTAAAATCAGAGAAAATAAGTAAAGAAAAATGTTCCCAAGAAGAAAAGATGAGAAATTCAAAGAATATAGGCTATTAATCTTATTACTCAATGATGAATATAATACAACGTAAAAGTATTTACAGACAACAACTGTAACAGAAAACTAGCAATTAACATACAATTTCAATACTTCCCTCTCAAGTTAGAGTTATAATGAATTAAACTAAGTCCAACTTGAAAATCAGAACATAAAAAAAAATCAAAACTTTCATAAGAAAGTCTTCAAACTGGTACAAGGTTATTAAGAACTATACTTTATAAATCCACGCTATGTAACTCGGCATGAGCATCACTTGTGCTGAACAACGAGCGTAAACAAATAAAATACGCAACGAATTGTGCCACATATAACCGCCTACCAATTGGACCAAAGAAAATTTGATAATAGTCCACGTATATCAACATATCAACTACAGGAAAATAACTCCATACAACAAGGAAGCATAGCAAAAAACCAGTTTTAGAGCTGCACTTCCCACACTCTTCATGGTCATGGTAGAAAACCAGTAAAGAAGCATTGCACCCACAAAACTTCATTCTAAGTACAATATTAGTCCAAATAACTCCAGTAGTGCTACAATGAAACCATTGTTAAGAAAAATGTATCAAACTGACTGGTTTGATCAAAAAACTGGCGAACCGTCTAATCATCCGGTCCAGAACATATATAAAAATTGGAAAGAGATTAAACCGGTTAGGCCAATGTAAAATCGAAAAAATCAGCCGAGTGCAACGATTAACTAATTTAGAAGAAGAAGAAGAAGAAGTCAAATGGTTTTTAGGTAGCCAGAGACCCATGGTTCATGAAAAAAGAAGAGAAAAAGCAGAAAAGTTGTCAGAGAAAACTGAATCAAACCTTAGCATCAAGCTCAGATCTTGGACTCTCGGAAATGTGAAGAGGAGGAGAAAAACTAAAGGTGAAAAAAAAACTATGGTGATTATGTGTCGAAGAACTCAGATCTCAGTTCCCTTCTACGTTTAGGTGTTGAAGAAAGCTTTTTACTTCTTGATCTTAAGGTTCCTGATTACTTTAGAAATATGACAGAAAAAGATGTCCTATCAGCTGAGGACCAAGCGCCAATTGAATGGCCCAGATCGGGCAAGGGGTTAATGAAACACACCGTTTTATGTGCCTTTTTTTTTGTTTTTTGGCACTCCTCCAGCACACGACACGTGTCTTGCATCTACTTCGCCCGTTCCACTCGGATCCAATGTTTGACCTATTCGGTGTTTGACTCTTTTTTTTTTTAAAAAAAAAAAAATAGACCCCTGCCATCAAAGTGTGCCAGAAATTTACCTTGTCTTCCTCAGCAAGCTCCTCCCTTACCCGCCACTTTACAATATCTTCAGAAAATATTTGTAGAGCTTCTTCATCAATAGCTCCGCCGTTCTATCGTTTGAAGACGCTATTGTTTGGTCTCGCCATTTGATCATCAACCGTAGCTCCACTTTTCACCACCACGTGCATCCTCCCCGTCGATATCTTCCTTGTCATAGCAGTGTGCATCCTCCTCCAGTCAGTGTATTCCTTCTCTATTGAGCTCAAGGTCTCTCTCTCTCTCTCTCTCTCTCTCTATATATATATATATATATATCCAATACATATAATCAGCTGGTGTAATGCAACAGTGATCAAAATACCCCATATATATAATGTGTTAGTTAGGAAACTTAGATTGATAATGTGCTGTAACGGACTACTGTAATAGCTAACACTACAACTCTGCTCACTTTATCTGTAAAATCCTCTGTTTTGGGACTAAGTATATATATATATTACGAGTTAAATATAAATTAGCATAGTTTTGTGGTTTTTTTTTTTTTGCTATCTAAGTCCAATAGCTTTACTTGTATATCATAATCCTTATAAATATTTTGGATGCCTTTTACTCATCCTATTTACTCACCTTATAAATAGTTTTACTTGTATATCATAATGAATCACCTTATGGACCTATGTGCTGGTAGCTTTGATGATTGGTATTGACAAAATGAAAATATTGTACCAGATTTTATTTCTGAGATAAAGTTAAGAGTAATGGCTTGGCATTTTTTTAATTCACGAGCTTTTTTATTTTAAGAGAAACCAAGCATAATAATATTGTTAAGTACTCTTCAGCTTAGCACTATTATCAGATGCATTGCTAAAATCCTCTTATATAACTTCTTACACTTTTATTGGGTTATAAATATTTTAGATGCCTATTACATCTTTAAAACAAATCGTTTTACTGGTTCATGGAGCAGTTCTAAGGACAAATAGTTTTAATTATGTGTGTACGTATTGTAGGTAATCAATTGAAAACTTTGATGGAGGGAAAATTGAATCCTGAGGTAGGGATGTTGTTTGATAATGTAGGCACGGCTTGGTGTTCATATGTGATTCTCTTGATGTTTATATTGCAACCATTTTCTTGCTTGATCGTCTTAGTTGACAAGTGGAGAACTAAGAATAGCTTGGTTTTGGGTTTCAATTGAATGGAAAAATAAATGCAATAAGATTCTAATGCAATATGAATTATGAATAATGTAAATGATGTTCTATACTAATATATATATATATATATATATATATATATATATATATATATATATATATTATAACTTGATACTAAGAAATATATTATAATTTGAGGTTGCTTGTGTTAGAACGTTGTGGAACGGGGCACACAATTACAACTGAAGTAGAAGTGAGAAAAAAAAATTGAAAATGATGAAGACCAAATTTATGTGTAAAACTCCTAAACAAATTAGGAGAAACACCTTGGGTAAATTGTAGAAGGATTTCACTAATGCAAAAGGATTACAACAATTTCTCTCTAAAATAAGGAGAGAACAATTGACAATACCCTCTCTTATAATAGGAGAAAACACATACTCTCTCTCTCTAACAAAAGGAAAGACAATTTTAGGAGAGATCTCACTTTTTTCTCTCTCTAAAAAGCTCTCTCTCTTTTGCACCCAAAATGGAACTTTGTCTTCAAGACTTGGGATGCTACTTATGAAGCCAAGAGACATGTATTTATAGGGGAAGGGAGGTGAAGAAGCAGAATTCAAATTCTCCACCATCTTTGACTATTCAAATAAGTAGAATTCAAATTCTCTACCACTTTTGACTAAAGAAGTAAAATCCAAATTCTCTACCATATTTGACTAAAAGAAGCAGAATTCAAATTCTCTTCCACTTTTGACTAAGGAAGCAAAATTCAAATTCTCTACCATGTTTGACCAAAATAAGCAGAATTCAAATTCTCTTCCACTTTTGACTAAGGAAGTAGAATTCAAATTCTCCACCATCTTTGACTATTCAAAGACTTAATATAGAAGCAAAATTGCTTCTTATCTTTTTGGTCAACAAAAGTAGCTTTACAACCACAGCTTGTAATTCTTGCAGTTTATTTATGGTCTGAATCTATTGGCTGAAATTTAAAAAGTCAAGCAAGCTTTATATATGGTAGAATTTCAACAACATATTGTTCCTGGTATTGAAGGTTTCACCTCTATTAAATCAAAGCAAATGGAGATAGGTGACTCTGTTAATTTGGATTCTATTCAAAGACTAGGTGTTGCAATATTTTTATGCACTCTGGATGTTGCATTTTATTATATACTTGTCCACTTCAAGTATGAGTACTAAAATTCTAGTTGGTTTAGTACTGTAATGAATCCAAGTATGAGCGCATGATAATACTTTTCCACTTCAATTAATCAGAAATTTTGGTTGTCATTATTTTTGGCTCTCTTTTTGTGAATGTTTAATACAATATAGATATGAGGATTTGAATGTTAATGAATCACCATGAACAAGCATTAAGAACAAGTCTAGTCACACCAGTCATTATATAGCTTCACAGGAATACTGGGTATATATCTCTCTTACGACAAATGTCTTTACTGTAACTAACTTGTATCTTCTTGGCTTCATGAAGAGTATTAAAATTAGGAATCAATGTCTTCAAACTTAGACAAAAAATAAAACTCTTTCTCAAGCAATCTTAAAGGCATACTTTTGTTCAATTGCTTGATAGTTATACTTAGAATGTTTTCCAACATAATCAAATGCTTACTGATTAATACAAAAAGAGAGGTAGATCATTTTGTGCCAGACTAGAACACATAAAAAGAGCAGAGAAGTTTGGGAAATGAAGCAATTGGGCATTAAGCAAACAAACAAAAAACCTTGTTTTCTTGACACTCATGTTCTCGTCGATTGGAAGGAAATGGTTGTGTTTTTCAATTGTTCTCCGATAGAGGATGAAGACGCACTACTGGAAGAAGACCCACGCTTATGTTCTCGCACACTTTCGAAGAATGCGACCTCTGCTAGGAGAAGATGCACTGCTAGATGAAGACTAATAAAGGAAGAAGAAGATTGTTGTATAATTTTCTCAAATTTTTTAAAGTCAAACAACCGATTTGGTCGAGCATGGAGCATTCGAATCCGGGTGTGGGCGGGCAGGAACACAAGCCATATGTCAAGCATTCATGCGTTTTAAAAAAAAGATGAAACGCTGCGTTTCATTTAAACATAGCGGATTCGATTTGGGCCGTTAGATCACGTTGATACAATGGCACATCTGTTTACCACATCAACCAATCGCGTCCGTTGATCGGCTTTATCAGACGGCCCAGAAGCTGAAGAGCAAAGTGTTCTTTCACATCTAAAATCCAATAAATTCATTCTAAAAAAGTTGTGCTTGAATGAGAAACATTGGGAAGAGGGTGAAAAAGTTGTGCTCGAAGGAGAAACATTGGGAAGAGGGTTCACATGAGTGGGAAGCTACTAATTCATAATTGACATTTTTTAATATAGAAAATATTTTTTTCAAACACTTAGTTATTATATTAAAGGTAAAAATATACTTCATATTTGTAACATTTACCTCGATTTTCATTTATACCCCTCAACTTTTTTTGTATCAGATATGCCTTACATGTTTCAAATTTTTTTAGATATATATATATTTTTAACACCGTTAGTTAGTTAATGGAGACGCTGACGTGGCACATAATGTGGTAAAAATGTTAGCCACGTTATGTGCCACGTGGCACCAACTATGTTGTTACACGTGACACCACGTGACACCATGCCATGTGTCACCAACCACATCTTGACATATGGCACCATGACACGTGGCACTATGACAAATGTCACCAATTATGTCGCGACACGTGACTCCATTTACATCACGACACATGGCATCATTTTTTTCCCAAATAAAAACATTAAAACTTTATTGAGAAGACTCGAGCTTAAGACACTTACCATCAAGCTAAACACAATCCTTATTATATATGCAGAACATTTAATATATAAAAAAGTTATGTTATTATATACAAAAGACAATTTACACAAATTATTATTATATATTATAAAATAATAACAAATCTTATAATAAAAGAATATATCATTATTTTACATAAATCATTTTAAATTACAAAAAAGTTTAAAAATTTTAATAACAAATCTTGTAATATAAATTTAATTATCATTAAAAATATTATTTTATAATATTTTAATTCAACTGATTCGACTATAGTCTTATATTTTAAATATTTGTGAGATATAGATTAATTATATATTTTAATATTTTAATATTTGTAAAATTTTAATATCTAAATATTTTTGAAATATACATTAATAATAATTAATGTATATGTCACAGATATAAAAATATTAAAATATCGGACCTTGGTAAAACCATTTCAATTAAAATATTACAAAAATATTTTTAATATGCATAATATGTTTTTAATAAATATGAAATTTATATTATAAGTTTTTAATTAAAATTTTTAAATTTTTATGTAATTTAAAATTATTTAAAATGTTGAGCATAACAATATAATCTCTTAATATATTAAATATTAAGTATATATGATAAGAGAATGTATTTAGCTAAATGATAAATGTCTTCTCTTACCAAATGAAGGTCATAGGTTTGAGTTTTCTTAATGAAGTTTTAATGTTTTTGTTTGGAAAAAACGATGCCACGTGTCGGGACGTGAATGATGCTATGTGTTGCGACATGATTGATAACACGTGTCATAGTACCATGTGTCATTGCCTAATTGGTGACACATGGCATGGTGCCACATCATGTGCCATATCAACATCTTTGTTAAATATTAGTACTTTTGCTTATATTAAAATTATATATTATAATATTTTGTAACATATATATATATATATATATATATATTAGTTATATATTTTAACATTTTATATTAGTCATATATTTTAATATTTTATATATTTTAAGTATTACTGGTTCAACCACGATCCAACCATTAACCATTAAATCAGTGTATTGATCGATTCAATAATCAGTCCAATTTTCTGAACCTTACTGCAAACAGATTATAAAATTTTGAACCATCTTCCACAATAGATCAAATCCAAAATAACAGTCCGCAGCTTTGTAAGTCCACAAGAATACTACAAGAGTGATGAACAAAATAATCAAAGTCTCAACGTCATATAAGCAAATCCACAGAAAAAGGAAGAGACAATAACAACCTAAATCTGATAGGAATCCTAACATTTGACCAGGCAAGTACACAGCAAGATGAACAAAATAATCCTATGCTTGTTAGATCTCCATGAAACCAAGAACCTGACTAAACGTCCAACATTGACATGAAGATCTTTCTCATGTGAAAATAGATAAGCCCCAACCTTGTCATATCTATAGACTGTAGGGGGATAGACAGCAAGATAACCACTAATTTCCCAAAGAATCCTCTGTGCCCAGTAACCTCTTAACGCCATAGTTAGTGCTAACAGAAACTGGAAGCATCAAAGCCCAAAATGCTGAAGAATGGAATAATGTATTAAAGGAATTAACAAGCGCCATCATACCTTGTGGGCCTATCTCTTCTCTCGCATTCCTCAGCAACCAAAACGTCCAACCATCAAACTCCCACATGATATAACATAATCTCGCTCAGAATCATGTACAGAGGTTGAGACAAAGTAAGTCAACCCTTTGATCAACTAACCACACCGACAAAGGCATTAAATCCGAGTCAGGTAAAAAGAACTTAACATTGAGCTGATAACGAGGACAGGGATGCGAAAGAGCACAACAGAATAAAAAGGGAAAGAAAGGGTACCCTTAATCAGCGGAATCGATCTTGATTGCGTCGGAAGGGGAGTCCTTAATTGGCAGGATCAAGCTTCGAACACGCCGGAAGAAGGAGAAGCCGACGTTCGGTAGGGAGCCATCGACCTCGCACGGCTCTAAGGAGAGGTATTGTTCTTCTAACGAAAAGAAAACAAGCGTTACCTTTAATCGACGAATCAGGTCCTGATCTCGTTGAAAGAAGAAGGGAAGGTTGCCAAAACCATTGCCCCTTCTTGAGCAGCCATCGCTAGTGCACAAGTAATAAAATGCAGCAATCAACAAAGGAAAAACAAGAGCCGATTGCGAATGATGTCAGAAATCTTGTAAAAGATTGCAAGATTTTGATCGAAGCCTTCAATCCATGGTAAGAGACGAATGATTTGGGGAAACTGAACTTTAATCTCTAGTTCTGGCCACGAGCAATGAAAGAAAGAAAGTCGGATCATAAATTGCTCTTACTACCTCGAAAAACTTTTACACCCCTTCACCAGCGGTGAGACTACAGTAGAGGTCGATGACATTGGGGCAGAAAGGTCGACAACGACCTTCTGGTTTCGTCGAGAATGACGTGAAGCAAGAAACACAGGGAGATGTTAAAGAATCGAGGATGCAGACATTCTGGTTCCACCGAACCGAGGATGCAGACATTCTAGTTCCATCGAACCGAGGAGGCAGGGAAAGAACGCAGAGAAACTATCGAGGATGCGATTTGAGAATTAGGGCTAAGATGAATTATTGTTGATACCATGTTAAAATCAGAGAAAATAAATAAATAAAAATGTTCCCAAGTAGAGAAGAAGAGAAATTCAAAGAATATAAACTATTATTCTTATTACTCAATGATAAATACAATATAATGTTATTATAGACAATAATTGTAACAGAAAACTAACAATTAACATATAATTTTAACACTTGTAGTTAAAATTTTATTTTTATACTTGATTTAGATTAAAATTATTCAAAATATTATCATTGTAACCAAACTATTAAAAAAATTATCAACGAAACTGGGATTAATTACGGGAGTACTACTCTGATAATCTGCTAAACTTATAGTCCAAATTTCAGTTTCAGACAAACGACAAAATTCATTTTATAGCATACAGTGGTTACTTATCGCATGTTACAAAAATCTATGGTTGAAAAAGAGTCACAAATTTGAAAGGACATGAAAACTCCTTCAACTGTCGCTTGACCCTTGGAAAAGAAAGAAAGAGAGAGAAAATAATGCATGTGAAAAAAGAACAAGAAAAATCTGACAGTTCATATCTATATTTACTGAAGAGTTTTGTTACGGGAGATCCACCACCGATCCTTACATTTTTTGGGGTCTCATCATTAGAAAAAAAAATTTGACTAACACACGTTAATTTGACCAGCACGCATTCTAATATACGTTGCGGTCAAATTTATTACTAAACCAACGCCATTTCGAGTTTAATGTCTTCACAGGTAAACAATAATATTGCAGTAAAAAAGTTAAAAATTTTGGAGGTCATTGACGTCAACTGGAAACTGGAAAGCCTCGCTCCCCAGCAAAAAAGTCTGATTTGTGCTCTAAGAATTTACACTTCATTTTAATCCCTCACTTTAATTTAAGTCTACAGAATTACAGTCTTTTAGTTTGAGTATTTCTTATTTTTATTTTCACTGAAAACAGAAAATAGATTTAAAAATAAGTTTAGTTAAATTAATTGAAAACATTTTCTTGAAAACATTTATTAAAATATGTCTAAATCTGAAAACACTAAAAACATGTTTTCAATGTTTTTAAAAATATATTTCAAAAAATAAAAATTAAAAATTAAAATAAAAAATATTTTTATAAACCAAACAAACCCTTTATTTTCAATATAAACTTTCACAAATAAAATATCAATAACGCCTTTCTGTTACCTATTGTTGAGAATTTCATTTATTTGTGAAAACTGATAAAATTTTAGTCTGTTTTAATACACCAAACACGCTAAAATATTTTTGAAAAGTAGTAAAAAACTAACTAATATACAAGAAAAAGGGTAATTATTTATATTCATTATTTTTCTTCTAAAAATTCCATTATTTTTTAAAATGAAAATGATTAAAATTTAAATTTTCTTTCATAATAATGAGTATTTTTTTTAAAAAAAAAACATGTTAATAGGTATCAAGCCAACACTTTATTGCGCAGAAACAAAGCTTATTCAGTCTCAACGAGAGGAAAGCGTTCAATTTCCTTCTTTTCGTGCTCTCAAGCTCAATTGGCGCTTCTTACATTTGTTAAACGCGTTACAGTTAAACAACAGGTTCATCAAATGCAGATTCTGAATTTCTTATGATGATCTGGTTTACCAGGACTCCCAAAGACATAACTAATGATGGAATATGGAGATTGAAATTCATGCACAACGACCTCAGGGGAGTCTCAATTCCTTTGAAACTCCATATTTACGTTTTGATGATAGGGACGGCAGTGCCGTTTATCAGTCTACAAAGTTGAGCATGCCCCACTTGGAAACCCACAAGGGAGCGCCCAACAAAATTTGCCAAGGAGGGAGAGTCATGTCATGGAAAAGATATGCGTAATTGATTCATATTTTGCTCATGAAATCTTCCAGAACAAGAGAAGAACAGTTTGGACGCGTTAGGGCTCAAGAGAGCACCAAACCTGAAGCCAAGTAAACAATGATCATCCCTATAACAAGAGTCATTTTCCCATTCAGCTCCACTTTATTTACAAGGAAGAGGGCAAATATACAGAAAGAAGAAAGCACTTTTATAATGATAAATTGAAATACTATTTTAAAAAACGTTAATTCCAATATTTGACACACAGACATCCGATCAAACAGTGTCACTTTAACACAGTTGACAAAATAAGATGACAAAACGACTCTGAAGCCAAGGAGAGGGAAGAATGAAACCTCTAGGGGCATTCCCCTCATAGTTCGTTAATTTAAGATCCACAAAGCATTACACACTATATTGCATATTGCAGATGCAATATCATATCTATACGACCTTGAAAACTAAAAGTAGGTACCTTCTGGAGGCTGGACAAGCTTCCGATTATGTGGGGCAGCCATTTCCTTCTTCAGCTGGGTCAGTATGTCCTCCATCGTGTACTCTCGTTGCCAATTTGCAAGAAGACCAAATTTCTTTGGTTCAACCTGTTTCAATTTCATGTCTTTAAATCTAGATTCACAAGTAATATTTTAAAAAAATTGCAAAATGGAGTAAATTCCATTTTACCACAATGACATAAGAAGCAAATGGAGAGTTGATGAAACAACTTTCTTCATCCACGCAGTATGAAATTAACACATATATTCCCTTCTCAAAAGCCCAGAATTTTTTTGTACATCTCTCATTTAACAAAAGTCTCACATTTATCCTCAACGGTAAAAGTAAACAGCAGTAAAAATCTTGCGAATACTTGTGACCACAGTTAAAATAATATATCCCAACACAGCATGCACTATGCACTGCACATATTAAAGCTCAAAGCATTTAACAAAAATGAAAATCTGATACCACTCCGGTTTCATGATTAACACAAGTCATATTGATCCGTGAATGAAACCGAACACTTGGGGGCTTCTCTGGGTAATCTTTATCACAGAACAGCTTCAATTGATAAATTCTTCCTTCATGTACAGTCTGACAGAGAAAAAGAGACAATTATAGAACCTACAAGCAACCTGTTAATTACAATTAAAATTTTAAGACAACTAAGCTATGCCCAAGAGTTATATTAAGCCCAAAATACCAAAGTTCAAGGTAAATCAATCATTTGTAGTCCAGATTATGCTACATAATCAAGTCATGCCAAATATCCAGCAGACTCTTGGAAAGTATTATATGTGAGATACTGTCTGTATCATTCTATATATGCGGAAGCCAATAACCACGATAACCTCATTATAACCAATAGATAAATACTAATTTCAGTAATTTGTAGTGACATTTCCAACTATTATTTTCTCTGGACAATATTACAAATTTGTATAATTATAGCCATGAAACATACACACTCATGTACAGATACAGAGCTGACAAAGTATATGACTAGATGCTCTCATACACAAGCACAAACTATATGCAATGAAATATATAACATGTGCTCAGATGGTATCACCAGGCAGTTAGTAATCAGAGGACCCTATGAAATAAGTACTTCAATTGGATTTTGTAATTCCATACAATGTACAGGTTCTGGTAGTTGATGAATTTAGAAATTTTAGCATGTATATCAAATAAAGTACGCTGACTTTGTACACACACAAACATAAAAGTAAATTTAGGAGCAGCGACTTATAAATGTTTACATTATGGGGACCAATGATGGTGCCAGTCCAAGAGCGCATGTAAATGTCATCACCATCATCCATTCCATAGCTAACTGTGCCATCTCCAATTCCTTTTTCTCCCCGTTCAAGTTCCTCCAGCAATCTGAAGTTCCTTGGTACTGCATTTATGATTTATGTGTAAATACATTTAACAAGACTTACTTAAAAATTCAAATTGGAAGATACATAATCATTCAGCATAAGATGAAGACTAGCAAACTCCACATAAGATGCATGTTAATGTGTTATCCAAAATTTAACAGAAAAATCCCTCCAGATGCTTAATAGCAACAATGTTGTGCAGTGTGACAATAACCATGCGTTGACGCCCTTTCTAATTCTTAAACTCGACAGTCAAAGTTCAGGACAAGTATGACATATTTGCGCCTTTGTCGTTGTTTATTTGTTCTGATAAATTCTCCAGCATGTATATGAGATGATCACCCTCATCCATCAGAGGTAATCTTTCTTTTTCACAAAGCTTCTACATATGTTTAAATGTCCATAATGTTTAAGGACTAAAGTAAGTCATAATTCATAATCAAAGCATTAGCTGCCCACAAAAGCCATCGGTGGTGCTAAAACATGTATGGAAGTCAGAATGTCTTCCTGTTCTTTGATTGTGCAGATACGAGTCTCTTTATCGCATTTGTCACAGAGGAGGGTTTTATTAACTGGAGAGGCTTTTGAGAAACGCAAGTGCGTGGAATTAGCACAAATTCTCACTAACTAGTGACTACCACTTCAAACACACTTATTTAAAGTGTTGGCTTAAATTCCAAAATTTGCAGTTTGAGTAAAAGAAGTGGACATGACTTGCGCATGAAACTTTTACCAAGGAGTGCCTGATACCAACAATGAAGGGATCCGTACTTTTTCAAATTAAAACATCAGTAACAAGGAAGATACATTTTAGAGAAACATCCGAAACCACTAAACTCTTGAGAACCAGCACAGGAATAATTTTTGATTATTCTTGCACTAGTGTACTGACAAATGGGCAAAACCAAGATTGAAGCAAAATTCACCAACAACAAAACCCCAGATAGGAAACTGCAGTAATCAATCAAAATCCCACGTTGTTTCTATCATCGATTTAAAAAAAAAAAAAAAGAGCAAGGGAACCAGGATAAAATGGCATAAACAAATAACAAAAATGATAATTATTATTCGGAAACGGGCACATCAAGTGCTTTACATCAACAATTAAACAAAGAAATCCCTCTACCCAGGAAGAATTTTGGAAACAGTATAAGTTGAGACAAAAATCATTAGGTGAAAAGGGTTAGAAGAACAAGGTCATGGGTCCGCAACTCACCCACGACACTCGATCCTCCTGAGCCAAGCGTCATGGATGACAAACAGGAAATTCCCCCCGCAGGCGTAGTGGATCTGATCAAAATATCGGAATTTGAGAGGATGCAGCAGATAAGAGGGGAGACAGAGACGGAGGGGGAGAATCAGGGCTGTGGAAGGCGACGGAGGCAAACGTGGGAATAAAAAAGAAGACTGGGGGCAATAGGGATTTGCCAGGATGGGGAATGGTATCGGGTAGGATTTTCTTCAGAATAAAGTGGACTCTTTCATTTCACGCTTCTCCTTGTGAGAGGAGTAGGACCAATCGGCCCGTATTATTGCTCTTCGTCTTGGCCCATTCTTTTTATCGTTTTCAACTTTTTGTGGAAAAAATGCATTCATCAAATTCAAACATTATTATATTATTTTATTTAAAATCATTGCTTTAAGATATTTAATATAATAATTTTTTTGTTGATGAATTGAATTCTAGTCATTTTAAATGCAAACAAAAATGTATAAAATAATTCTTTTATAGAAGTATAGCGCGTAGGCATCACACTTTTAACGTGTCTCAAACATGGAAACATAATGGATGGAAACGGTCATATATTTTCTTTCCAAATTTACCTTTCAAATAATTATTATAAGAATATTGTTAATCTGCTTGGATAGTCATGGATAAAGAATGGATATGATATTAATATTACGGTCCTTGTATTTGAACTTGAAAAACAATATTTTTTTCCCAACTTGTGATACACGGTTAAATTATAACTTTAAAAATTTTTGTAATTTATAAAAATAATAATAATTACCATTGATCTATATGAAACTTATGAGCTATGACATATACTTTTATACATAAATAGCTAAATATTTTTAATTGATTTATTAGTTTCATAATTAAATTTATTTTACCTATTCTAACTTTGATTTGAATTGATTTATTTATTTAATAGAATAAATTTAAATGAGTAAAATAGGTAAATTAATTAATTTGTTAATTTGTAAATTTTTTGTTATAAATTATTTGTTGCATAAATCGGTGATTAATTAAATATTGATTTCATTTTTACTTTTGAATGTATCTTTTTTTTGTTTCAATCGGATCCATAAAAAAAAATTGAATGTTGTTGCTACATTTGGATTGGATCTTTAGGCCTCATATTTCGTCTTTTAATAATTTGATTTTTATCTCTTTCTTCAGTCAAGAGATAATAATTTAAAGATTCATATCTCAAACTTTGATTCTATTAAATTAAAAATTGTTTTGAAAGGAAATCAAAATAAAGCCAAATAAAATAAATTTTTTAATTCACATATCAATACCATAATCAATTTTATTTTACCTACTAAAAAAATTTTCTAAAACACTACAGTGGTCAAATAATAAAAGTAATCTTTTTAATTTCAATTCAAATCATTTAAATAAATTCAAATCAAATAATTAATATTATGTGATATCATTAATTTATCAAATTTATTAACTTACCTAATTTATTTGTTCAATCAAATCAATTCAAATTAAATAAAATAACAACATTTATTAATTATTAATTTCACTTATTAATAATTATTATAATATATTATAATAAAAATATATCCTACTATTTATTTTAACAATAACCACATAATATATTAAATATATTGGGATCCACATAATATATTCTAATAATAATACTATAATTTGTAAATTTGTGAAATTTATAAAACTTATAAGATTTATGAGTTATGAAATATACTTTTTCAATGTAAATATTCTAATATAAATTTTGATTATTTATACAAATATAAATTATAAATTTTAATAAAAATCTATGATAATAAATGACCACATTATATTATGATATAGAATAAGTCATCAAATGGAATAAAATAATAAGATGTATGGGTAATCAATAAAAATTTTTTAATTTAAAATTTTTACAAAAAAATAATAATCAAATTAAAATGTTCATATAGAATTTAGGATAATGAACTGTAAATAAATTTTATATATATGATCAATAATTAATTTCAATATGTCTTGATCCTTGTGTATGTATATTTCAATAATTTATTATCTATATATTTCAATTCAAATCAAATAATAAAGGTAATAGTTTTTTAATTTCAATTCAAATCAAATAATTCATTTAATGTGATGCCATTAATTATCCTAAAATGGTCAAATAATAAAGGTAATTATTTTTTAATTTTAATTCAAATCTTTTCAATCAATTTAAATCAAATAATTAATCTTATGTGATGTCATTAATTTATCAAATTTATCAAATTTATTAATTTAACTAATTTATTCATTCACATCAATTCAAATCAAATAAAATAATGAAATTCACTAATTATTAATTTTACTAATTACACTAATTAATAATTATGATAATATATTCTGATAAAAATATATTATGCTATTTACTTTAACAATAACTCATATAATATATGATAAAAATATTTTCTGATAATAATACTATAATTTCTAAATTTGTGAAACTTATAAAACTTATAAAACTTATGAGTTATAACATATATATTTTAAAACGTAAATATTCTAATATAAATTTTGATTATTTATACAAATATAAATTATAAATTTTAATAAAAAATTTATGATAATAAACGGCCATGTTATATTATGAACAAAGATCATTCCTTTGACATGAAATGAATGTTCTTTGCATGCTATCCCAGCACTTTTTAAACTTTCACGAAGTCTAAACCTTTTCAAACAAAAAAAAATTATGTCAATTTTGTTAGGAAGTTCCTATTTCAAGATATCCTCCTTATCTTTCTTTGTCAGTATTAGGAGATCCACTATCACTCCAAAAAGATTAACATTCTTTCTTTCACCAAGAACTGTTAAGTTTTTATAGCGACATTAAACTAAACCTAATTTTTTGTTACATGATAAGATTGTAAATGAGATAATTCCATCTGAGCACAGTATTACACTATCAGGCTTCACATCCTCAGCCAACTTTTTGTAGCTCATACAGATTGTATTCTCATATCCTTTTATGCTATAATCAGTTGATATGGTTATTTCCTGACTTTGTTTCAATTTAATAAGATTACTATCCTTCAGAAATTTAGTTCGAATCTCGGGGCCCTACAATATTAGAGACAAGATGAAAAATAAAGAATACCATAAAATTTGATCGACTCCAAGATGTGAAGTATATTCAAACAAAAGAACTATATTAAATCAAAGAATAAACAAATTAAAAATGAGAAAAAACATTGGATCCGAATAATTTACCTTTCCCTGTAATCGCCATATTCTTGAACTCTCTACTTATCAGTTGGGTCCCTTTTTTAGCATACTCATGGGCGATATATTGCGTGATTGCTCTTGATTTTGTGTATTGAAATAATTTTGATAAGTAATTTTACAAATACTAATTTAACGATATCTAAGTGTGCTTGTTAGAGATGTATACTTAATGCTTACCAAACAGCTTTAGATCTCCGTCTTCAAAGGCTGGAACTTGACTGAATGTCTGCATCAAAAGAAGCAAAAGTTAGTTGAACTAAAACTTAGAGACAAGTAATCCATGAATTGCTTTAACACTTACATTAAGAGAAATGAAAGATTTCTTTTTGTATTTGCCCTCTTTCATGTTAATGGGAACAAACTCGAATTCAAGTTGTTTCTCAAAAAGACAAGTAGTAACCTACATGGTAGCCATCGAGAAGGTGCTTTCGTGAACTTTTATGGCTGACATGACTAAGAAGATTATACCGAGTTTGAGTGAAAATAGAATAGAGATAGAGGAGAGCTACTTCTCTATAGTCGTAGCGGGAAATCTACTCTAAAGTTGATACGGGAGCCATCCGATCATTCCTCTATTTCTATTTTTCAGTTCAACGCATCACACTTAACATTCAGTCATTTTTGAAGTTTGAAACGCACTGTATTAGCTTAAGATTGAGCTTCAAATTGGCCCAAAGGCAACTGATATAAACTCTCAAAACATATAATTCTAAGCTCCAAACACTCAAATTTTACGATGATTCATAGTTTTAAAAGTGATGGTTTGAATTCATTTGAATGAAAATTTTTCAAATTCATTTGAATGCAATTATAGAATCAATCACACCAATTTGCATTTAATATATTGCAATTATTTAATTATTAAATTATTAATTAAATTTACGACAATTCATAGTTTTAAAAAGGATAATTTGAATTCATTTGAATGCAAATTTTTCAAATTCATTTGAATGCAATATAGAATTAATCACACCAATTTACATTTAATATTCATAGAATTTAAAAGAGAGCCCTACAGTACATATCAAAAGGGTTGCTTAGAATTAATTTAATGTAGTGTCATTAATAGTAATGAATTTATTCATTTGCATAATTTATTAATTTAATTT
This sequence comes from Biancaea sappan, assembly GCA_037074585.1. NCBI lineage: Eukaryota > Viridiplantae > Streptophyta > Magnoliopsida > Fabales > Fabaceae > Biancaea > Biancaea sappan. Next base: position 30,447,095 of record CM073492.1, on the reverse strand, counting down.
TTATTTTTATTTATTAATTTTATTATATGTTATTTAATGACATCCATGTAATTAATATTTTAAAGTATAATTGTTTTAGTCTATTATATAGATATCTGAATTCATATCTTAATGAGTATTAAATTTAATTTTCATTCTCTTCTCCATGAAATTTAATGAATCTCCAAACTCATACCCATTTACTTAGAAAATTTATAAAACAAACAATCTTTTTTCTAAACTTGATATATTCATCTATATAAAATTTATTCATATAAAATAACAAGTTAAAAAATCTCATAACTACCAATATTATTTAAACATATAACAAAAATCTGTCTCATATATAACATATCTAAATATTATAACTAGTATGTATTTGACTATTATATATATGTGTGTGTGTGTATTTATATATATATATATATATATATATATAGCAAGATAAAGCCTATCTTTTATTCTCATACCCTAATTTGAACGGTTAAATTTCATGGATTTCTATGAAATATGAATTTCCTTTATCATCCCTATTTATGTATTCAATAAAGTTTTTAACATTCAAATTTTTCTACTACTTAATGCAATAAATATTATTAAAAACACATTAACCATAGAGTTATTCAAAGATTAAATTTAACTGTCGCTTATATTTCGTAGTTTTTTTTTAAAATTATACTCTCTTTTAAAAAAAATCTTAACAACAAACTCTAAAATAAATATTAACAATATTTTTACATCTTTAATAATATACGTAAGCAAATAACTCAAAAAGATTTCTATTGAACGATATGAATTTTGATTCCTCTAAAAGATATGTAATTCTTGGAATATCTTTCTTAGCTCAAATCCAACTTCCTAAACATTTTATCTTGTCACACTTGCATGTTATTGGTGAAGAGTGAAGAAGACAAGGAAAAAAAAAAAAGAAACAAAGAAAGTCCGTTTAAAATCAAAGAAAGTTCGCCACCAACAATTTTGTGATTGAATGAACAAACTTTTTGTCACAAAAAAGTTCGTCACATATATTTTGTCTCAAAAATACTATTTCCTTGTAGCAATAAATAATTACAAAATTATTCTATCGAACACCATTAAGGTCTTAAACACTTTTTTTCACTTGTATAACCTCTTGAACGGACTTGCTTCAAAGCAACCTTTTCAATTTTCTTAGAAGTAAAATTTTAGTAGCAAATTTCATTAAATTTAATCTTTATTTTTATTTTAAAAAATCGTTATGCGCATAATCTCTTGCATAACTAATTTTTTAGTGTGATGTTAAGTTATGCAAGGAGGAACTTGACCTTCTGTAAATAAAGGAATTACAAAGATAGTTAATGGTAGACAGGTTAAATTTGTTGACATGCACAGCAGAGGGAAAATCTAGATGATTTTAAGCATTACCTTTCTTTTTTAAAAAAAATAGAATTTTGGTCATTACAAATACAAGAACTGGCCTACATCAGAAAAGCCATCGAAACAACACAGTAAAGGGCCAAGCCCAATACTCACTCCAAGGAAAGCTAACCCAAAATTAGAGCAACCAACCATAACAAATAGAACTCACCCCAAACACCAAACACTAATATTTTTCACCCAAAAACAAAATAACTCACACCAAAGTCCAAACACCAAGTACATAGGGACTGAACACAATTCGGATCTATAGAACCAAAAGCACTAGTAACTCAATTCTTCTTTTTATCTCTAGAGTTGTTAAAAGGGAGTTGGGATGGATTGACTCGTTTTTATATAGGTTAAAAAATATTGAATTTGACTCGTTTTTATAGTCTGTCAACTTTTTTTTTTTAATTTGGACCACAAAATTTGACCTATTCTCTTTTGTGAAAAAAAAGAAAGTAGAAATGAAGTCAAAAAATTTTTGATTTACCCCAAAATATAACTTAATAAAAAAAATGAAAATTGGTCCCAAATGATACGCAATTACGCACAATTGCAATACAGTACACTTTACACACTGCAATCAAAATCACGAGTGTCTTCCAAACCAAATGATTTACACAATTAGTTTACTCACACCATTAAAAACAAAATTCCCTAAAATGATATACACACAAGTCTTGCAGAAAAGGACTCACGCACCTTTTTTTTATTTTTTATTTTTTTTCCATTGTGTCTATTTGTGTACTTAATGAAGGGACTGGTTGGTGGCTCGCTTGGGTAAGAGAGAGGCTGTGGGCAGGGTTTTACTAAATTATTAAAAAATAAAATCAAACAAAAAATAAGTTATCAGCGGGTTATGTAATGTCTACATTATTTATGAATATTTCGGATAATATAGTAAATTTTAATATAAAGTATTTACAAAATGTCTGAACGTTCGAAAACAATTAACTTTTGATGTAACTGAAAATATAATTTTTTTTGACATTTAGCGATTAGTCGACCTATTCTTGACTATCAGTCGATTGATCGATTAAGGATTTATTTAAATTTGAAATCGAGAAGTATCAGTCGACTGACATGGACTGATCAGTCGACTGGTATGTTACATATTTCATTTTTCAATAAAAAGTAATTCCAAGTATGGTAAGATTCATTTACTAAAATTTACATATAATCCACAACCATGCTTAAAATTTCATTTGTAGATTCTACTCAAATATCAAAAGTTTAATTACACATACATGGTATGACTTCAAACTTACAAAACATGATATCTCATACATTACATGACCTCTTTTTTATTTTTATATTTCTACTTAAGGAAGTAACATGGTTAGTTACACAACATCTACTCATTTCTTTTCTTTCCCTTCTCTTTCTGCTTCAGTTCCTGAAATGGTAAGTTATCATAAAACAAGGTGAGATATAAAATCCCAGTAGCTAGCATATTGCAAGGTGTTTTCACCATTTCAGTCATAAAAGCTATTCTAATAATATAAACCATTTCCAAGAAATAAGATGTCATCATGTAAATACACATGTAGAATAAGTCATACTTAATTTAATGCACTATGCCTGGCTCTTTCCCATTAAAAACAATTCATATCTCCTGAGGAATTTCTGTCATCTCACGGGGAATTCTCTAGTTCTTTCGTCCCATAAGGACTTTTACATCATATGAGGAATTTCTAGGCATCCCGTGAGGATTTCTTGTTCTATCATCCCATTGAGATATGTGACATACTTTTCATGAGAAAGATGTGTTCTTATGCATTCATGAAGATTCTAAAATAACAATCATGCATTAAAAGCTAATAAAACCCAATAAACATATAAAATACATAGCTTTTATGAGAACTAGTTACCTTGATTCCCTTAGAATTGAATTTGAAGTATTATCTTCTAGCTTCTTCCTTCTTTCTATTTTCTCTAACCTGAAAATCTCTTTTCTATGATTTTTCAAGCTCTAGAATTAAGTTAAACTAGAGAAAACAAGCTAGAAGCTTACCTATAATGATTCATTTGCCCAAAATCCCACTAAAACTTCTTTCTCCTTCCTCTTCTTCCTCCTCACGTTTTTCTCTCTCTTTCCTTGCTAAATTTTCAGAATTAGTTCCTTTTTCTCTCTTCTCTCTTCTAAAAGAGTCTCAAGGACTCTATTGGGTTGAAATTTTCCTTTTTAACCCTAATATCTCATTTCTAAGCTTCAATAGCATACTAGGGGTAATTAAGTAAATTTTCTCCCATTGAATTTCAGTTAAACCGACCTATTTTCACACTTCAGCATGTAATTAGTCGACTAATTTCTTCCCGATAATCGACTGATCCTATCAGTCGACTGATTCATACTAATTATGTCACATCCCAAAAATTGAGCATGTGAAAAGATACTACTCATTTGATAAAATTCTCAAACATACGTTATTTACATATATTCTGTAAGGTTTTACATTCAACCTTAATCATTCATTCCACACTACAGAGTTATATTCATCTGATAAGCAAATATAGACATACATAGTCTGATATTTCTATCTCATCGCAAGCCTAGGAGACCTATAGTAAGTACAGAGCGTTCCTAGTATCCACATTAATAAGTACTGGTATCCCACCAGACAGAAATAGAGGATAATTCCAATGGGATTCTATTCTTCAAATGGATACTCTTGTTCTTTGTTTTCTGTATCTGAAAAAAAATAATCATAGGGAGTGTGAGTTTATTTAAAAACTCAGTAAGTAAATAACTGTACTATATAAAATATCAAAAGTACAAATACCACATTTACTCATATAATTAATTGTCTTATACATCGAGTAGTATAGGACTCTAACCCTTTCAAACTCATGAATAAGATCTCATCGGTATACACCGAGTAGTATGAGACTCTAACCCTTTCAACTCGTGTATAGGTTTCATAGATATGCACTGAGTAGTATGGGACTTTAACCCTTTCAAACTTGTGTGTGAGCTTTCTTAGATATACACCGAGTAGTATGAGACTTTAACCCTTTCAACTCGTGTATAGGTTTCATAGGTATGCACTGAGTAGTATGGGACTTTAACCCTTTTCAAACTCGTGTATGAGCTTTCTTAGATATACACCGAGTAGTATGAGACTTTAACCCTTTCAAACTCGTGTATTAGATCTCGTAGATCTTTACTCATTGTCAAGATAGTGAGAATTTATCACATAATACAATTGTCATGAAATAAAATAATTTCTACATACTCTTATTTCTACCGATCATCATATACTCCCATATGAAAATTGATTGCTTATTATCCAAATAATATTGTAAATGGGACTTATATTGTACTTTGACTAGTAATATCAAATTAGCTGAGCAAGGTTATTCACTCATCTTGATGTTTGTCCAAGTTTACCTTGTTCCACACTAGAATTTGTGTAGGAAAATTTCCTAGTAAAATATATTACAAGGAAACATAAGAAAGGAAACAAAATCACGAAAATACGCAAAATTTTCTGATTGCTACAGTAACGGTTTGCTACAGTGCCGGTTCGCTACAGTAACGGTTCGCTACAGTGCCGGTTCGCTACAGTAACGTTGACTGCTACAGTACCGTTGACTGCCGACACTACAGTACTGCTACAGTACCGAAGAAAATTTTCCAGATTTTTTCCAAAATTTCTGGTCGCTACAGTAACTCGAAGAAAAATTCCAGATTTTCAGTTGCTACAGTACTTCGAATTTTGCAGAAAATCTTTCAAAAAAATTCATCCTTTCCTTTCTTTTGATTCAAAACCAGAATCTCAACTCTTTTTACCGATTATAACTCAAATATAACTTCTAAAACAACTGAGATTCACGAATTATCATCAAAATCTTCAAGAACAAAACCTCCTCTAATCTTCCATATAAACTTAGATTTAAGGAAAATAATGAGATTAAAGCTTACCTTTGATCCTTACAAAGCTTTTGAACCGAACAAACAATCAAAACTCTGAAGATCAAGGAAAGGATTTGAAAAAAGGATGAAGAAACGAGAGAAAACAAAGTCACTGTTCACTTCTCAGCTTTTTTCCTTCTGCGTGAAAATGAGAGGGTACTATTGAAACTTTATATTAAATATTTCTAATGGGTTATTCAATAACCCATGGGTATCCATAACTCAACATCCAAACCCATCCAGTCAATTTACAATAAATGGATTAATTGACCATTCTGCAACCACTTTTCCATGAATTTCACCATTCTTAGAATATATCCCTCATTGTGCAAATATTTAGTCCAGTCATTTAACTCAATTTTCATAAATAATATTCAAAGAGAACAATTAAATATGAAAATTAAAAATGACCAAAATAAATAACTAAAGTAACGTTGTAGAATTCTAAAATACTCTTAAGCGAATTATATTCTGAAATTAACGGGTATTACATTCTACCCCCCTTAAAAGAATTTGGTCCTCCGAATTAAAATCTTACCTCAAGTTTCAAATAAATGTGGATAGTTTTTCCACATCTCATCTTCTGCCTCCCACGTAGCTTCCTCGCGAGAATGATTTCTCCAAAGAACCTTGACAGTAGGAATTTCTTTGGTACGCAATTTCTTGACTTTTCTATCAAGGATAGCTACTGGTACCTCTTCGTAGGTGAGAGTTTCATCAAAATGAACTTCTTGGGGTTGAATGACATGAGAAGGATCAGGAAGATACTTCCGTAGCATGGACACATGAAATATTGGATGAACTCCCTCTAGGTTGGAAGGTAGGTCTAGGCGATATGCCACATTACCCACTCTGTCTACAACCTCATATGGGCCAACATACCTCGGACTAAGCTTGCCTTTCTTCCCGAATCTCATTACTCCCTTCATAGGTGAGATTCGTAAGAAAACCATATCACCTATTGCAAATTCAAGGTCACGTCGTCGGTTGTCCGCATAAGACTTCTGTCTACTCTGAGCAGTTAACAACTTTTCTCTGATCAGTTTAACTTTATTTATATCTTCCTGAATCATCTCAGGTCTAAATATTTTGGTTTCACCAAGTTCAAACCAACCTATAGGAGATCGACACCGTCTCCCATATAAAGCCTCAAAAGGTGCCATCTGAATACTGGCTTGGTAACTGTTGTTATAAGCAAATTCAATAAGAGACAAATGATCTTCCCAACTTCCACTGAAATCCATCACACAAGCTCTTAGCATATCCTCTAAAGTCTGAATTGTCCTTTCGGACTGTCCATCAGTCTGAGGATGGAATGCTGTGCTAAGATTCACTTTGGTACCCAAAGCCTCTTGAAAGACTTTCCAGAACCGAGAAGTAAACTGAGGTCCTCGGTCTGATATAATGGATATTGGTACACCATGAAGTTTCACTATTTCTTTAATATAAAGTCGAGCAAGATTTGCTACACTGAAAGTGGTATGAACAGGAAGAAAATGTACTGACTTAGTAAGTCGATCCACTATGACCCATATTGAGTCATTTCCTTTTGTTGACCGAGGTAAACCTACTACAAAATCCATAGTGATCCTTTCCCACTTCCACTCGGGAATATCTAGTTTTTGCATCAAACCAGGTGGTCGTCGATGTTCAGCTTTAACTTGCTGACAAGTCAAACATCGAGCTACAAAGTCAGTCACGTCTCGCTTCATGTCCTCCCACCAGTAAACTTGTTTCAAGTCCTGATACATTTTCACAGCACCAGAGTGTACAACGTATGGCGAACCATGAGCTTCCATTAGGATTTCATGTTTCAAAGATTCAATGTTGGGGACACAAAGTCTTCCATTAAACCATAAGACTCCTTCTTCATCTACCAAGAAACTTGGTGCTAGACCTTGCCTTGCCTTATCTCTGATTTTGACCATATCAATGTCATTTTCTAAAGTTGCTTTTACTTTTTCAACAAGGGATGATCTAACTGTTAAATGAGCCAGAAATGTACCTGACTCAGTGATCTCAAAGAATACTCCATCAGCTTCTAATTCTTGTAGTTCATGTATTAGAGATCTCCTTATAGTGGCAATGTGAGCTAAACTTTCCATAGACTTTCGACTTAGAGCATCAGCCACTACATTTGCTTTACCTGGATGGTAAAGGATGGTACAATCATAATCTTTCAGAAGTTCCATCTACCTTCGTTGCCTGAGATTGAGATCTCTCTGCTCAAAAATGTACTTAAGGCTTTTGTGATCTGTAAAAATTTGACAAGTCTCCCCATACAAGTAATGTCTCCATATCTTTAGGGCAAACACTACAGCTGCCATTTCCAAATCATGAGTGGGGTAATTCAATTCATGCTTTTTTAAGCTGACGTGAGCCATAAGCTATGACTTTACCATGTTGCATCAACACACACCCTAAGCCTATCTTTGAGGCATCACAGAATACAGAATAACCCCCTGATCCTGATGGTAGAATTAAGACTGGTGCAGAAGTTAAACATTCTTTCAATTGGGTGAACTTTGCTCACATGAATCATCCAGAATTTACATTTTGAGAGCTTTGCGTACAACTGATGCTCTCTCAAGGTCTGAAGCACTATTCTCAAATGTTCAGTATGTTCTTCATGACTCTTTGAATATACCAAAATATCATCAATAAATACAATTACAAACTTATCAACGAATGATTTGAACACTCTGTTCATTAAATCCATAAATGCTGCTGGTGCATTTGTCAACCCAAAAGACATCACAAGAAACTCATAATGTCCATACCGTGTACGAAAAGCAGTCTTAGGTATATCATCATTCTTAATTCGTAACTGATGATATCCAGACCTTAGATTAATCTTTGAGAAGTATTTTGCTCCTTGAAGCTGATCAAACAAATCATCTATCCTTGGTAAAGGATACTTATTCTTCACTGTGACTTTATTCAGCTGACGATAATCTATACATAATCTCATAGAACCATCTTTCTTTTTCACAAAAAGAACAGGAGCACCCCAAGGTGAAAAACTTGGGTGAATGAACCCTTTGTTTAACAAATCTTCCAATTGTTCTTTGAGTTCTTTTAGCTCAACAGGAGCCATACGATAAGGTGGAATAGAAATTGGTCGTGTGTCTGGGACCAAATCAATACTGAACTCAATATCTCTTTCTGGCGGTAATCCAGGTAAATCTTCTGGGAACACATCTGGGAATTCATTAACCACATGAATGTCTTCTAACTTCTGTTTTTTCTTTTCTAAATCTGTGATAAAAGCTAGAAATCCCTGACATCCCTTTCACAACATACGCCGGGCACTTAACATAGATATCATGTTGCAAGGTACATCACTTCGATCTCCTTGAAACACAAAATTACTCCTCCCCGGCATATTAAAGGAAATAACTTTGTCACGATAATTTATAGTAGAATGACAAGAAGATAGCCAGTCCATCCCTAAAATCACATCAAAATCTAACATATTGAGAATCATAAGATCTATCTCAGTTTCCATGCCCCCAACAATTATTTTCCAAGAACGATAACATGTTTTAACTATCCAAGTCTCTCTCATCGGTGTGGAAACTAAGAATGGTTCCTTAAGAGTAATAGAATCAAATGCAAATCTCTTGGCAAATAGGGGTGACACATATGAGTGAGTAGAACCAGGATCAAACAAAATACGTGCAACAAAAGTATTGACAGATAATATACCTGTAACTATAGCATTGGATGTTTGAGCATCCTGTCGGGTTAGAGCATATACTCTTGCATTTCCTCTGCCAGTAGCTTGTTTTCCACGGTCACCTTGGCCTCTTCCAGAACCTCTTTCCATACTACCCCCTATTGAAGGGGTTGGTGTTCGAGTAATAGATTGTGGTCGAGGTGGCAAAGTAGACCCTTAACCTGGTCCTGTTATGAGCTGAGGGCACTCCCTTATAAAATGTCCTTTTTGTCCACAGTTAAAACAACCTGTACCAACAGTGTTTAACCTGCATTCTCCGAAGTGAAACTTTCCACATTCAGGACATTGAGGTTTTTCCCTTCTACCTTGAGTACCTCCTCTACTAGAAGAGCTAAAACCACTCCTGCTCTCTAAACGAGGCTTAGCCACACTGGCTGTAGAATAAGTTGACTTAGTAGGAGTGGCTGGAGCATTTTGTGATGCAGTAAAGGGTTTCAAAGTCCCTGAGTCTTCCCCTTGATCAAAAGATCTTCTATATCTAGCTTTCTTCTTTTGTCGATATTCTTCTTTATTCTTTGACTTCCTTTCCATAACCAATCTGTAAAACTCTGTCCACATAACTGGCGATGCGTCTTGAATTCTAGCTTTCTTCCAGTTCCTCCACCATTTACCAGCCCTACCTTTTAACTGAAAGGAAGTGAATTCTACCTTTTGAGTAGGAGAACACCCTATAGCATCACAGATTGCTTCACAATCTTCAAGGAAACATTGTGGGTCCTCTTTGGGATCTTCCTTTGAAAAAGTAGGAGGCCTCATTTTCTGGAATTCAGACATTCTTACCTCCCTTACGTTATCTCTTCCAGCTAACTGAGCTGGTGGTACAATTTCAGCTTCAACAATAGGAGGATCCACTGGCAGGTTAGCTTGTGCAGCTCGACCTCTCATTTCAACCTCAAATCGGTCAAATCGTTCATTCATCAAATTAATCACATGTGCAATAGTTACATTGCTAACGTGAGCATCAGGTTCGACTCTCCTTGCTTGCTCACTAGTTGCGCCCTCAGTACTTTGAGCATGTAAACTATCACCACGATTAGGATCATCTTGCACATGTACTGGTGGATTTATGGCCCTCCTTGGACCCATATGCTCATTATTATTAGAAGATCCTTCTGACATTGTACTGTCACAGATCTACACACATAACAAATAATTTTCAGACATAAACAAAATATCACTTACTAGCCCCACTGAGAAGTTATCCATAAAATGACGTTATACTCTACAAGGTCTTTTATGGAACCTAATCCTATGGTCATGCCGCGACTCATGACAATAGGGAAGGGCCCACAAAGATCACTTTGCTCTGTACTCTATAGGGGACCTATAAAACCTTTCCTCTGATACCAAATTGTCACATCCCAAAAATTGAGCATGTGAAAAGATACTACTCATTTGATAAAATTCTCAAACATACGTTATTTACATATATTCTGTAAGGTTTTACATTCAACCTTAATCATTCATTCCACACTACAGAGTTATATTCATCTGATAAGCAAATATAGACATACATAGTCTGATATTTCTATCTCATCGCAAGCCTAGGAGACCTATAGTAAGTACAGAGCGTTCCTAGTATCCACATTAATAAGTACTGGTATCCCACCAGACAGAAATAGAGGATAATTCCAATAGGCTTGTATTCTTCAAATGGATACTCTTGTTCTTTGTTTTCTGTATCTGAAAAAAAATAATCATAGGGAGTGTGAGTTTATTTAAAAACTCAGTAAGTAAATAACTGTACTATATAAAATATCAAAAGTACAAATACCACATTTACTCATATAATTAATTGTCTTATACATCGAGTAGTATGGGACTCTAACCCTTTCAAATTCATGAATAAGATCTCATCGGTATACACCGAGTAGTATGGGACTCTAACCCTTTCAACTCGTGTATAGGTTTCATAGATATGCACTGAGTAGTATGGGACTTTAACCCTTTCAAACTCGTGTGTGAGCTTTCTTAGATATACACCGAGTAGTATGAGACTTTAACCCTTTCAACTTGTGTATAGGTTTCATAGGTATGCACTGAGTAGTATGGGACTTTAACCCTTTTCAAACTCGTGTATGAGCTTTCTTAGATATACACCGAGTAGTATGGGACTTTAACCCTTTCAAACTCGTGTATTAGATCTCGTAGATCTTTACTCATTGTCAAGATAGTGAGAATTTATCACATAATACAATTGTCATGAAATAAAATAATTTCTACATACTCTTATTTCTACCGATCATCATATACTCCCATATGAAAATTGATTGCTTATTATCCAAATAATATTGTAAATGGGACTTATATTGTACTTTGACTAGTAATATCAAATTAGCTGAGCAAGGTTATTCACTCACCTTGATGTTTGTCCAAGTTTACCTTGTTCCACACTAGAATTTGTGTAGGAAAATTTCCTGGTAAAATATATTACAAGGAAACATAAGAAAGGAAACAAAATCACGAAAATACGCAAAATTTTCTGATTGCTACAGTAACGGTTTGCTACAGTGCCGGTTCGCTACAGTAACGGTTCGCTACAGTACCGTTGACTGCCGACACTACAGTACTGCTACAGTACCCGAAGAAAATTTTTCAGATTTTTTTCAAAATTTCTGGTCGCTACAGTAACTCGAAGAAAAATTCCAGATTTTCAGTTGCTACAGTACTTCGAATTTTGCAGAAAATCTTTCAAAAAAATTCATCCTTTCCTTTCTTTTGATTCAAAACCAGAATCTCAACTCTTTTAACTGATTATAACTCAAATATAACTTCTAAAACAACTGAGATTCACGAATTATCATCAAAATCTTCAAGAACAAAACCTCCTCTAATCTTCCATATAAACTTAGATTTAAGGAAAATAATGAGATTAAAGCTTACCTTTGATCCTTACAAAGCTTTTAAACCGAACAAACAATCAAAACTCTGAAGATCAAGGAAAGGATTTGAAAAAAGGATGAAGAAACGAGAGAAAACAAAGTCACTGTTCACTTCTCAGCTTTTTTCCTTCTGCGTGAAAATGAGAGGGTACTATTGAAACTTTATATTAAATATTTCTAATGGGTTATTCAATAACCCATGGGTATCCATAACCCAACATCCAAAACCATCCAGTCAATTTACAATAAATGGACTAATTGACCATTATGAAACCACTTTTTCATGAATTTCACCATTCTTAGAATATATCCCACATTGTGCAAATATTTAGTCCAGTCATTTAACTCAATTTTCATAAATAATATTCAAATAGAACAATTAAATATGAAAATTAAAAAATGACCAAAATAAATAACTAAAGTAACGTTGTAGAATTCTAAAATACTCTTAAGCGAATTATATTCTGAAATTAACGGGTATTACAAATTAGTTGATTGATTTCATTAAGACCTAAAATATTGGCTCGACAGAGAATAATCAGTCGACTGATCACTCCTCATCAGTCGACCTATTGCAGATATCAGCAACTTGGTCCAATTTCTAATGCAATCAGTCGAGTGTTCCTTACAATTAGTCGATTGATGCCTTCAAAACTCTCTTTTTCCTTTATTCTTAACTAAAGTATCCTAAATTCTCATGCCTCTTCTTTATTACTTCATCCTAAGTATCCAAAAACACAAAATTTTCAATTTCTAACATTATTTCGAATTTAAACAAAGAAAAAATATAACTTAAATGCAAAGAAATTATGGGATGTTACAAGTTATCTGGATTGAGCTAGTGTAACTCGCGAATTATGCAAGTCTGGCCATTTTGGCTTAGTTCTATATGGGTTGGGAAAATGCCAACTAGTTTGTCATCATAGGTGTGCTGAAAGTGTAACCCAATCCTTTCTAGGGTTAAATCTTTGTTCTCTGTATTCTTCAGTTGTGGGTGAGTTTTATCAATCCTCTAGTTTGAGTGAGTTAGGAAACATTGGTTTAGTTGTGGTGGGCGATCATGGAAAAACTCCCTAGTTTTGGGTGAGCTAGAAAAACTTTGTGAGTGAGTTGTTAGTGGGCTTGTTAAAACCATCTCTTTTAATCTTTGATGTAGTAGAAGAAAATCTTTCGTTATGCAAGGTGACTATAGGCAAGTGGTGGCCGAATGAGGATATATCAATTGTGTAATTTTCTCTATCCCTCTCTTTTAAATTTTGCACACACACACACACGCGCGTGCGCACATACACAATGCATATTAGTTAATTATTTCACTTTCTACTTAATTGAATTTGAATTTAAACTTACTAAATTAGGTAAATTTTGAATACACATCAATAGATGTATTATTGAACCTAAAAAGGAGTATACAATAAAATCAATTTCAGTCACTGTAAATTCTAGAACCCATCTTTGTAGACTTAAAACATACCCCAACACATTCCATGGGGTTTCCAACATAAGCCTATTATGAAAAGTATAATCATCAAAGTTAAACAATAATGTGTTATTGTCTATATCTATAATCTTCAACCCCTGCGAATCACCTAATCCCTTAGAAATCAATATTGATTTCATAGTATTTTTGTTGAGGACTTTATTTGTTGGAGCTTGCTTTGTTAGAATGAGAGAGTTGACTTCTAGGCTTAATATTTCTCCTTCCTTCATTCTTCCACCGATTCCTTCAGCTTCCTTTCCTTTCTCCATATTGAGCAACAAGCGTAATCTATCGAATACACCTTAGATAAACCTTCCTTTTATCTAAGAAAACAAAAAGAAGAGAAAAGCTCCCTTAGCGAGAGAGAAACCCTCTCATGATGAGAGACAATTAAGGCAAGCATTACAGTAAGGATATGGGGGAGGCTTTCCAGATGATGGTGGTGGACTTATTCCTAATCTGGAGAACAATATTGTAGGATGGGGTGACCTAATTCGTGAGTCGTGGCCTATCAACTAAACAGGAAATAAAATGCAATAAAATATTATGATCAATTTCAACCTTCTTATGGTTTTGACATGAAATACGAGATAGTTTATCATTTAGTAGTTCTACTGCAGAAAATTCACAAGAAGATGTCGGGAGAGCACATATTGCTTAGGCCACTCCAAACATCCTAATAACTCAAAATACCAGTGAACTTGTTATAAATGTGGTGATTCAAGTCTCAAAATGCATAGTTGTGTCCTTAATACATGTTTCACAAGGGAAATATGAATGATATAATAAATTAGTTGTATAGCAACAATCAATTTTATGTGAATATTGTGTAAGTCTCGAAATTCAGGGGTGAGAGCTAATGTAATTAGTCTATAGGAAGTTTTTTAAACATGTTGAAAATATTAGAGACTTCATTAAATAGTAACTTAGTTAGCACTTGGCAAAATATTGCGAAATGGGCAACGGACTGAATATTATTTCTGCAGTTAGATAAGGTTGTGTTTCCAATCTACTAAAGTCGCTCTGTTAGTGAAAAATGTGGGTCATCCTAATTCTTAGCATAGAAGGCTGAGGGCCTATTTGATTCTCTATTGTTTCCAATCTATTAGAGGCTACGTTGAAACAACTATTGGAAAGTGAAATTTTAGGGTGTGTTTGGAAAACTAGTGAGTAAATGTGGTTTGGGCAAACTTAGATTTGGGTGAATGAGATTTATGTTTGGAAGACAGTTGGGCAAATGTAGTTTGAGACAAACCATGAACGTGATTTTATGTTTGGATGTTAGTTTGCAAATATAGTTTTAGTGTGTAATTACCATAAAAGGCATAAATTTTATATTTTATTGTCTATATGGATGTGTTGTCTACTTGAGCAAAAAGAAGCACATCATCAACAAAAAGAGAATGGGAAATTTTAAGATAGTGGTTCTTGATTTTAAAAGGTTTCCAAGTTCCTGTATTTGGAGCTAATTGAATTTGAATAGAAAGATATTCCATGGCTAGAATGAAGAGGTAGAGGGTAAAGGGTCTCCTTGTTGAATACCTCTTAAAGGTTTGTAGAGGACTGTTTTTGTAAAGAGATGGATGTATTCCATTAAGGTTAGGCAGGAATTAATAAGGGATATCCATTGGTGAGGCAGGTAAAAGCTTTTAAGAGGATAGTTATAAAAGACCAGGACATAGTGTCAAAATCTTTTTTAATATCTATTTTTATGATCAACCATCCTTTTTGGTTCTTTGATCTATTCATAGAGTGAAGGATTTCTTGTGCTAAGGGAAAGACGTCTCCAGTATTTCCTGTGCTAAGAAAAAGGAGTCTCCAGTGTGCCTACCTTTCATGAAAGGCCTTACAAGGGGGAAATAAGACTTTAAAGATAAGGTCTTATGTGATTGACTAGTATTTTTGCCAAGATTTATAGTGTGTGGTTCATAAACCTAGAGGTTGAAAATGGTTTGTTATTGTTGGATTTTCTATTTTTAGAATGCGGCAGAGTAAGGTTTTTCACCATAAGGGTGGTACTAATTAAAAGCTAAAGATATCTATTATTCCTTTAACCAGATGGTCTTTAGTTATTTCCCAGGTTTTTTGGTAGAAAATTGCATGAAGTCCATCTATTCCTAGGGTTTTGTAAGGACCAATATCCTAAAAGCTTCTTTTATCTCTATGGGAGTTGGGGCAAAAATGAGATTACATTTTGATACTTATGGGATCTTTGGGAGCATTTGAAGGCATTTCTCCCAAGGGGAGTGTGATTTACAGTAGCTAGGATGTTTATCAAACTATTTCTAAACTCAAAAATGATGTCATAGAGATTCTCTAGCCAAACTCCAAAAGTATTTTGAAGCTGAATGATTTTTTTTTTCTTCTTTTAATCATTGTTATCTTGTGGAAGAACTTAGTGTTTTTGCCCCCTAAGGAAAGTCAATTAACGTGAAATTTAATATACCAAAGTTCTTCCTCATAGTTAAGTATATTTTTATAATCTTCCTGCAATTCTTTTTCAAGTTTCAGAAGCTGTGGATAGTTATGAAAACAGAGAGCCTTTTGAATTCCATTTAGTCTAACTAAATTTTTTTTGGTAAATATTCTGGAAAGTGTTTTTGTTCCAAGATATAATTTTGTCAGCAAAAAAATGTAATTGTCTCTTGGAGGTTAGAGGTATTATGACCCCAAACATCTCTGACAAGAGGGCGAAAATGTTTGTGATTCAACCACATAGTTTCAAAGCCAAAAAAATTTTGGTTCATTTGTGTTAATGGTGTTTGTTTTTAATAATATAGGGCAGTGATCAAATCTTGGTCTCGAGAAATGGATAATTTTAGTGTCAAGGAACAAAAGATACCCAGTTTGTTCGCTGAGGGCTGAACATGATGTTGCAGAGAAGGCAAGATGGTAGTCCTAGTTTTTTTCCACGAATGACGATTACGATTGCCATAAGGATGGCTTTATCCGCTATCATTAATGGTGGGTTAAGATAATAGTCTCTTTTAAGATTTTGGTCGTGACGTTCTTCATATTCATATCATGTAAGGTATGGACGACTAATTAGTAATTACAAGCACTAATAATGCTATTTCTTGTAAGTTGAAGTTTATTGAACTTTAGTTATATATATTGGATCGGTAGTTAATAATTTGGTTGGTTATTACTTGTGCATTTTTTGGGGAAAAATTATTAATCATAGCAATAATTATCTATTTAGTTCTTATAGTTTTACAATGATTTTTATGTAATCCTTATTATTTATTCTTTTTCAAATCAATCCTTATGCTTTTTTTGATATTTTTAATTTGGTCCCTAACCTGAAGATATATTATGACATTGTTACTCTCAAGTTGACTGTCATAGTTTAAATTATATATTTGACTGTCATAGTTTACTCAATTTTTTAATTTTGGTTTTTATATTTTTTGAATTGCCGTTTGGCCCTCAATATGAAATTAACATTTTTTCAATACCCATTAGGATTTTGATTGATTTAAGATCATTTCATAAGGAAATTAAGTTTGATTTTAAGCTTGCCATATCATTTAATATAAGAATTTTCTCTCATCATATCATTGGTGCCATATATTCATCAAACATACTTTGAAATGTAAAATATATATAAATGTCTTTGGTCCAGGACTTTCTTTTTCCTCAGTAGGCAAAAATGTGTTATGATTGTTTTTTTTTTTGAAACGAACTAGTCTTCAGTCTTTTTTTTTTAAAGTTCTTCTTTTTTTTTTGTTTAAATTTATAATATGGGAATGCGAGAAAATGTGCCTGGCAAAAATAGAATTCATGACACTATTATTATAAAACATAAAATGTTATTATTTTTAGGAAATCATATTATTATTTTATGTAAAATGATTTTATAATTTCATACACTATTAAAAATAAAAATAAAAATAAAAATAAAAAATAAATTAATTTTAATTTTAATTTTATAATTTATTATTTTAATTACAAATGATTATATATATTTATTAAATATGAGATTTGTATGTTAATTATTTGAGAATATATTTTTTTAGGATACTTTAAGCGTGAAATTAACATATAAATTACTTATCTTACTTGCTTTAATATTTATGTGTGTATATATATATATATATAATTTTTTTATTTATTTTTTCGGTTCAGCAATTGATCCTGTGTTTCAGTGGTTAGATCAGTGACTTGGTGACCTGGCCTCCTCCCCTAGTCAATGACCTGGCCAGCTCTTAAAACTATGGTTATGAGCCCAATTCTCTTAATTATAAAATATTTGTCCATATTAGTTTGAATCTTTGCTAGAAGAAGTACTCATATTTAGTGTCTAACAATGCCTTGAGTAGGATTACCTCTAGTGGATAATACATATAAAAAAAACAAAAAAAAGTTGATTAAGCTTGAAAACAAATTTAATTCTCATTCTAAAATGATTTCAAATCAACCACAAGTCTAGTAGATTTAAAACAAAAAAACTAATTTCATATTGGGACCAAACTGAAAACTAAGACAAACCATAAGGATCAAATAGAAAATTTAGGGCAAATTATAAAGAATAAGTATAAAATTTAAGCCCATGCATGTTAGAATTATTTGGTACCATGTCAATAATTTATTATCAAATTACCTTAAAAATAATAATGTTATAACTAATCTTAATATTGGAAACCAAGTAAAAAATAACAACAAAGTATAATAACTAATTTAAAATAAAGCTAATTGACACCAAGTTCAAATACCATTACTTTGGTTGTAAATATGAGTTTTTGTTTCTTAAAAAAAAAAGAAAAAAGAAAACTGTAAAGGTCCCTTTAAACTTTAAGTCATTTACAATAGTCTCTTAAATTTTTAAAACCTCACAATTAGATCCCTTCACATTTACATTCAACTAAATAGGTCTTTCAATCTAATGTTCTTCCAACAATATTACATCACCTACTACTTGAGGCTCTCTATGTGCTAATTAGGAGATCATTGCATTCATTCAGACAATTGAAAATTTTAAGGTGACAAATGAGGTGGCATTGTTATGAGAAAATTGGAAAGAAGGACAAATTTAAATGATTGGATGTGAAACTTCAAATATTTAAACTTAAATCACAACTAGAAAAAACAAGTTTAGTAACAAAAAAATCGGTCATTAAATATGTTTTCAATGATGAATTTATTATGGAAATTTTTATCACAAATACATCACTAAAAATTATATCAACAAATTTTAATGACAAATTTGCTTCTGTCATTAATTTATGACGAATTTGCTTCTGTTATTAATTTGTGATCTAAAATTTCATCACAAATTGTCACAAATTAGTGATAGAAGTTGCACTTTGGTGACAAAATTTCTTGTCATTAATTCTACTAATTTTAACAGGAACTTTTGTCACAAATCTATCATAAATTGGTGATGAAAATGGCACTTTAGTGACAAAAAATTCATCACTAATTCTGTTGGTCAGCTGGCAGGCAAGCAAGGGCAGTTGGCGCTATTTATTTTTGCTTTAGTGTCAATGACATGCCTCAAATTCATATCATCCATGTTATAACCAAAATTCATTGCCATCAGATTCAATAGAAATCCTTAGTTTTCATTAGCATATATATATATATAGTCTAACATTACTCTGAAAATCTTAATAATTTAGTAAAAAAAATTGATCCGTTATTAATTTAATGACAAAAAAAAACCATCACTATTTAGTGATGAATTTTATTCTGTCACTAAATTTTAGAAAGTTGAAAAATTAGTATCAAATTGAAATTTGCTGTTATTAATTTAATGACAACAAAAAAATCATCACTATTTAGTGATGAATTTTATTCTATCACTAAATTTAAGAAAGTTGAAAAATTAGTATCAAATTGAAATTTGTTATTAAAATCTGTCACAAATGACAGAATTAGTGACAGATTTCATTTTGTCACTAATTTTGATTCTTTTAGTGGTAAATTTTAAAAATGTGATTCAAAAAAAAATTTTTTTAAAGAAGGCTTAGTAATTTTCATTTTAATAATGTGAGCCCCGTTTGAGGATTTGATGGTGTTTTCATGTAATTGTCAATGAAGGAAAAGTGGAAAGCAGAAGTAAGCAGAACACATATCAAATAGGAAATAGGGGCAGCAAGGAACCACATGTTAGCAACCAGAAAAAACAAAAAAGAGAAGGGGGTGGCCACCAGAAGAGTTTGGCATTATATTTTTGTTAAGACGAAAGGAAAAAATGGGTAAAAATGAAGGCGAAGGAAACAGATTAAAAACACAGAGGAACGAAGCAGAGGAAAAGAGAGGCATCCATCAACTGACGTAATACCTTCCTCATTATTCTCAACTGCTCAATTACTTTTGCATTTGTGTTTTTAATGGTCTTAATAGAATTGCCCTCTATTTTTTAAATGCTCGGAACTACCCAACCCACCTATCTTCTTCCTTAATTCCACTTCATTACCTTTCTTTTTCTAACCCCCCTTAATTTACATTTTCTAATATTTGGACATTTTTTTGTTTTTATTTTTATTTTTATTAAAAATAAAAAATAAATTTGAAAATGTGATTAGTTGAATTTAGTAAAAATATTTTTTAAAATAGACTTAAAAATAAAAACACCGAAAATATATTTTTAATATTTTAAGAAATATATTTCAAAAAATAAAAATAAAAATAAAAAATATTTTCATAAACCAAACTTTCATTATTTTCCAGTTTCCATGTCCATCGTTTGTTTATTTTTTCCTTACTGAGCATTAAGATATCGCTATTGATTGTTTAGTTAGAAGTTTCTTGACCTACTATTGGCAAATTTTGCTATTTGTTACCTTTTCAGGGGATCCGAATGAAACTGGAAACTCCACTTGCCCAGATTATAATTATACTGCTCTAAATTGTTGGCCTTATGCTTTGTATACACTGTTCAGTCACATGTGATGAGCAGTGAAAATTCGTTAGATTGATCCACCAACTACACTGATTCATAGTAATGACATGGACCTAGTGGGCCTTAACCTGGAAACGTTTTTAACGGTGTTCCAAGTACAGAGGATCTAAAAACTGTTGCCAGTATATGTTTATTTTATTATTATTTTTAATCAATTTTTCATTTTAATTTGATTTTGTGCATTGCTTTACTTGCATGGTTGACTGGATGCAACGGTACTAACAGTAATATCATCCAAAAAGGAGAATGAGACTATGAGAGGCGTGGAACAATGAGGTTGATTGTTTCCATTTCCACCTAATATTTCAGTAAGCAATTAGGGCTCCCTAGACTAAGCCCTATATTACATTGACTGCTGCTAAAGAAGAGAAAAGCTGGTTCTGAGAGGCAGATATGATTTCTAGAGTATCTATCTGAGATACCCATAGACAGGCCATATCATTCTGAAACGTTCCCATTAAATTTCTTTCTATATATGATCAGAATAGTGCTAATTACGCTCTACTCTCTCATCCCCTGCTTTGACAAAACTTTTGTGATCTCCTCACAGAGAATACGGGAAAGAGGGCTAAAAAAAAGTGGAGCACAGATAGCACTAATCACGGAAGCGAAAAATAAAATTAAAAAAGCAAAAAAGACAACCTAAAAAAAGAGATTCCTAGGATTAAAAGCTAATATTTCCCACATGAGAGCTTAGAAATGCAGTACTGGAAAAACAGGGGAGAGACTACTTCTAGAGTTGTTGTAGGCTTTAGCTCCTCCTTATGGTGGGGTTGTTGCTGTCTTGCAGAAAGTCGAGCAAGACGGTGCTTTTGCACTTTGGGCACTTGGGGTCGTCCTCGGAGAGCATCACGTACATGAGGCATCTCGGGCAGCCTACGAGCACCATGGAAGTCGCCTCGGGGCTGTTGGAGTATCTCAGGCTGTCCTCCTGGTTCAGCTCCGACGACACGCAGGAGCTCGGCGGCGACACCGTCGCCGATCGGGTAGGTGACTCCAGTCTCCGGTCAACCCTCGGCGGGGATAGGTTCAGCTTCAAGTCGAGCTTCGGACCGTTCCCGTTTCTACGACTCATGATGGTTAGCCTCTGTTTTCTGCAAAACTCGATTCCTGTTTCAAACAACAACAAAAATGTAATTCAGTGGTCTATCCAATAGCACCACACAAGACACAACACGTGATTAAATTATTTATGTACCTTAAGAAGGAATTAGTGGGTAAGATAATTGAGAGGGAGGGAGAGAAAAAAGAAAGGGAGAGAAAGGAGGAAGCAGAGGAAGGTGGAGCAGCGGCAGAAAGAAGTGTGTTGGGGGGAACGAGGTTGGAGAGGAATTTATATAAAGAAAACGAAGGGTGGGGGGATTTAAAGCTTAATTAAATTGTGAGAGAGAGGTGGAGGGTATAGGGGGGAAGGAAGAGAGAGAGAGAGAGAGAGATAGATGATGGAATTGAATTGAATTGAATTGAAGTGATGGGTAGAAGAAGAGTGTAAATTGAGGCCAGGAAATGTATTAATGGTAGGAGAAAAATCTCAAGAAGCATGCAGGAAGGGGAAATTTGTAGTAAATATTGCAATTACAAAGTGCAGGAAGAGGGCCTTTCTTCATTCATTGCTTAGAGGAGTCGGTGTTTGAGACTCTCACTCTCTCACGCCAAAACCCAAACCCCAACGGCTTTTAAAGCTAAACCCCATATTTATAATTCCCAACCCCACCCTCAAATTTAATGTCAAGCACCAATTTGCAGATTCTTATCTGTAACCTTGCAAAACCCCCCTCGTAACGCCTATTTTAAATAATCACCAAAACAACAAACTTCATAAATACTAATTTCTGCGTATTGCAAAAGAATTACAGAGAAGCCGCGAATCTGATCCTCCGCGACAAATATGAAAATGCGGAATCCTTGTTTTTGATTGAGGAATTCATGAACAGAGTCCTGAGAGGAATGAGTTATAGCTCGCTTTTGGAAAGAATAAGGTATGCTCATTATCCAACAGGCATTACGGAGTCGTCTTACCAGACTCTGTTTTATTACGGATGAGCATTAAGGGACACCTTTTTGTCTGCCTTTTTTCCCAAATATTAAAATGTAACAACAGAGACAGGGAGAACATGAACGAACATATACCAGTAGTGGATCTCTCAAACTGCACTTTCCATCGTGAAAAAAGTCGTGACTTTTTCCCATTGATTCCCTGAAACTCTCTGGAGTTATTTGAATCTTTCACGGTTTTGCATTATATTGTCGTTATCATCTTCCTTATGTAGAACCAAAAATACTTCTCCCCAGGCTTCGTTATTGATTAAGATCAGAACAGTAACGAAGGATTGTTAAGCTGGTGGAGTGAGAAATCAAGCGCACGGAGAGACAAAAAGGTTCATTTTTCATACGTAGAACTTTGGTCCACGTGGCATGATTTTGATCAAACACGTTATAAAAAAAAGATCATATACAGTTGTTTAAATTCTTTTTTTTTTTAAAAAGCTATAGTGGCGACGGTTGTTTATAATTTGAAAAACGACAAATGTTAGAAATATAGGAACGTCAATTTTGCGAAAACTCAAACTTATGTACTCCACGGAATAAAAAAGTATTAGTTTTTAAAATAGAATTATATATAGTTATTTGTATTTGCACTATTAAATTTTTTTAAAAAATATAATATGTATAAAAAGTATTTTAAAAAGTTAATTATGCAATGTTAACTTCTAAAAAAATATAAAGTTTTTAAATATGATAAACTTATCATGTTATGATTGGATAAGAAATATTTGTCTTATATTAATAAAAAAATCTGATAATAAAAATATAAGTAATTGCATATAAGTTGTTTTTTTTGGTTAATCATCTATCTTATTAGGTAAGAGATACGCTGGTAAAAGTACTCTAAAAAAAAAAAATCTTATAAAGTGAATGTTGACACAATAGCAACCATTATTGGAATTCTTATAATAAAAGATGTTTGATTTTTAGAGAGATCAATCTAGAGAAAATTCTACCCTTTAGTTTACATTATATTTTTTTTATAAAATCCAAAGGAATTCTTGTTATATATTTTTTTTAATAAAAATATGTTGAACATAAAATGTTTTTGAAAAATTTAAGTATGTGATGATAAATTATAAAAATATATATTTTGTCTTTAAAATTTACATATTTATTTAAAAATTTAATAATAAAAATATACAACTTGTACTTAAGTGTTTTTTAAAAGAAAAAAAAGTGTTGATGATTAGGAAGATGTCTATCTTCAAATGGACCATTGAACATGTAATCCCTATATTCAAATTGAAAATTCAACACACATGCAAAGAAAAAGATCACCTGTCATTAACATCATTTTGAGAGTAAATTGATTAAACCAGACGGATCTAGGAAGCGAATTCACTACTACCTTGACTCTTGCCTCACTATTTCTGCATCTTTTTATAGGATTTTAATCTCAAATTTACCTTAATGAAATCTCAAGTTCGCTTTTATCCAACTGAAACTTTATTCTCTATTTTAACAAACTACTATTTAGTGCTGATCGAGGATCAAATATAAGTAAATTTTTAAAAAGAAATTAAAAAATGATTTATTTAATTCATTATATAGTATGGTGGCTTGAATGAAATAAACCATAAAATAAGGAAGCTTATCTGTATCTATCTCATACTTCATATTTAACATGGCGGCTAACAACCAAATAGAATTAGGCTAGTCCACTATATTTGCTGAATAAGCTACAATTCGTCAGACATATGAAAACATCATTCCAGATCATACTAGTCTATAACTGTATAAAAAACACTAATTTAAAAAGAAAAGAAAAAAAATTATGGCACTGGGCTGTTAATTTGGCGTTCCTTTTTCCTTATTGTTTATTTGTAATGAATTATGAAACATAAGAGAAACTGGTAATTAGATGTGTTCAAAACCAAACTAAATTAATCAAACTGAATCAAATTAATTAGGAGTGTTCAAAATCAAATTAGATTAGTTAGTTTTTAATTGATTTGGTTTGGTTGTCGGTTTAATTTAGTTTAAACTAAATCAAACCAAACTAATTTTATATGTAAAAAAAATTATATTATATATATATAAAATATAATATTTATATATTTTTATATCAACAAAATTATTTTTATATATTTTATAGTTAACTTGTATTTTTTAAAAAAATTTATTAAATTTTTTTTATATTTATATATATTTCATTGAAATTAAAACTACAAATTATTATAAATAAAATCGTTCAAAATCGAACTAAATTATCTAATTAAAATCTAATTAAACCATTCAAAAATTAAAATTGTATATATCTATAATTTTAGAAAATTAATTAATTTAAATCAATTTAATTAAAACTCAAAATAATCGATCTTATAAACATCTAATCATGCCTTTTCGTGTATCTCCTTCTTTTTAGACCAAAAGCTTTATTCAAACTTTCACATCAAACGAAGATTGAATATTTTTTTTTCTTCAGTGATTTTGAAACAGGGTTATCTATCTTCTACTCAATTCAAAATCCCTCCGAATGAGAGAATTTTATCTACTACCTACCAAAAGCTTTAGGGTAAATTACTTGAAAAATATTCTAATTACTCAGTCCTCATTTATATTTTAAGAAAAATAATCTATTTTATTGATATTCTACATTTGTATCTCATTTAACCAAAAATAAACTACAATTAATTATTTCTATATATTTTGACCAAAACACCCTTATCTGTTACTCATTTAATATAATAAGTATTGATTATGCATTTGCAAAACATAAGCATTAACGAAAAGCATACTCAGAAATTTAATTTTTGAGACTAATTAATTAAAAAATATAATAAATAATGTTTAACTTGAATAATAACAAAAGTATTAACTGAATATTAATAAATATAAATTATGATAATTTTCATAAAATTTCATAATATATAAAAGTTATCGCCGCTGAAACAAAATATATAACATTGAAATAAAAGTTTGAGAAATATATTTTTTTAATAAATAAAATTAATATTATTTTATAGGGTATTCGGTTTTTTGGGTAGAGTAATTCAACCTAATATTTATTAAAGAAAAACTTATATGAAATTCCTTATATTTTACTATCAAATTCTGTAATTACAAAAAGGACAAGTTCATTGTTCTTCAAATAAAGTGTATATTCTTTAAAAATAATTGTATATATATATATATATATATATATTTTACAAATTAGCATTGTATAATTAATTTTTATTTTTAATAGAAAACCTGAGAATAAAGATATAAGAGATTACATATAAATCTTTCTCAATAATATAAATGCAAAACTGATTATTTGAGTTATTTTAATAAATATTATGCTGCTTTTGACTTAATGGTAGTATTGACTATTGTGTTTGAGCTTTAATGAGAGCCATCCAAAACTAGGTGAAACAATTTTATAAGAAGCTACCTTAATTAATTAAACATTTGATCATTAAGAGGCAAGTAATGATAATTTCCGCCATTAATTATCTATTTAAGAGAATATAAAAAGATGCTATATACTATACCTACCAGTAGCCTTTTCAACTTTTTTTCTGAATCACCACTATTATGATATTTATTGCATTTCAATAAATTTGATTTAGTGTAATTGTGTAGTTAAAATAAAAAAAAGAGTGAAGAACCATCTTGTAATACCCAAGAAAAATAAAATATAAATATTTGTTTACAAATTACTGTTACTATTTCAGTATACGGTACTATTCACCAGTATAATACTATTTACGTATATGATACTGTTCATTTATACAATCGAAATGTCAAGTACTAGATGTTGTTTGGTCATAAGAGAAAACTAGAAAGAAGTTCGTAGGAGAAACTGACGTTTTATGTGTGAAAATACCCTCAGGGACTAAAGTGAAAGGACTGAATTGAAAAGAAACTTAAAGGTTTAAGGTGAAAGGATATTTTTCCCTTTTAAGTTTCTAATAGTAATAACTCCTGAGGTGCACAGTAACTGCATTATTAGAAATGTCATTTTCATGAATAGTAAATTGAATATTTTATTAGCGCATAGTGTCAGATAGTACCCTTGACTTTTGCTATAACCCTTCCATTTCACTTCTAAACTCACACCTTCAACTTTTCTTCTTCTCTCCTTAAGTTTTTCTTACTCCAAAGCTATGCCTCTGAGATTTTGGGCCTTTCCTTTTCAGCTTAGGTAAGGATACTATGCCCTTTCTATGTCTTTCAAATTTTAGAAGTTAATTTCTTAAGTATGCTCTGTGCTTGCGGTTTTGGCCGATCTTCCACATCAGAAAAACTGTCCTTAGCTGTTTATATGTTATTTTGATTCTCTGATTACCGAAATAGAATGTAAACTGTGAAAAATACATGTCTAGGAAAGTTCTGGTTAAGGAAAGACCTGGTTTTTAAGTGTGTCCAGTGTGACCCTCCACTCTTTCCTGAGAACTTACCTGGTGTACTCTTTTACAGATTGTATTCTCTATTTCTGGTATGAATAGTACCCGTACGTATGAATAGTAATCATATGAATAGTAACCGTATATATGAATAGTATCCATACGTATGAATAGTGACCGTATGTACGAATATTATCCGTATATATAAATAGTGATAATATATATGAATAGTACCGTATGTATGAACAATATCTGTATGAAAACAATCCTAACTTGTTTTCTCTAATCTTTCATAAAAATCTCCGTAGCGCAATACTGAAATTCATCTGTGTACTCTTATCTGTAACGACTTAGAGAAGCGATATTCGTACGGAATCCAGGTGAGTGAAACGACCCCGTTTTAATAGAGTTTTAGCATTACTGGTGATAAAAAGTATGTCGTAGGACACTCCCAAGATTCATAGGGGGAAATTGGATTCAGAATGACGAATCTAAATGAGATAATTAATCCATAAGTATGGATAAAATGAAATAAGTATCTTATAATGATGTGAAGTTTGAATGTTTTCAAAAATGGATTAATTGTTATCTTGATATGTAGTTTATAAATCCATAATATAGTTATATACTATACCTGTTATATGGATGAATATTATATTGAGCTTCTGATTATGATATGAAATGCTATTGATTGTGATTGAGCGGGACAGTACCCCCTCTCACGGCAAGGCGGAAAACCCGGTTGACAGGGTGTCTTGACCAATGAGTGTGGAGACAACGATTCCCTCAGTAGGGATATAGCCCGGATTGGTGATAAATCCGTGAGGCGCCCTAGCTAAGAGGATGAGGTTGTGTGTCATGGCGGAAATATACATAATTGGTGAGCCGGCCTGTGTGCGCTCTCCGGGATATATTGCCATTGACGAGTACTAGTAACGTTTGTTGAATTGGATGAATTTTTATCTTGTATGTAAGAGGATGATGTTGTGCGTCATGGCGGAAATATACATAATTGGTGAGCCGGCCTGTGTGCGCTATTCGGGATATATTGTCATTGACGAGTACTAGTAACGTTTGTTGAATTGGATAAATTTTTATCTTCTGTCTATTGGTTGAGTATGAGCCTTTGGATATGCTTGCATGACTGGTAATGTATTTGAATTTTATTAATACGAGGCCGATTCGCTCATTGAGTTTAAAAGCTCACATTGTTTGTACAACCTTTTTGTTCAGATCAGGTTGCCATCGAAGAATATCTGCTAGAGGAGTAGATCACTTTGGACCTTCCCGTTGTCGGGTAGACCTCTCTTCTGTTATAGATTATGTTGCTCTGTAATCGTCTAGGACATCTAGTTTAGGGGTTCGACATTTGGCTTGTATGTCAGTATAATAATGTATTTTAAATTGATAATCTACGATTACATGCAAATCATCTCTATGATTTTCAGATAAGAAAATTTGATATATTTATCGGAAGGCTTACAGTGATGAGAGATTCATCATTGTGCCGGTCATGTGCCCAGAAAACGGGTCGTGACACATCTAAATTAAACAGCATTTGTACAACCTTAATGTTTTGTGAAGAGTTGACAGATAGAGTTTGGAAAAATATATAGAAGCTTCCCTACCTCAATTTTTTTTTTGTTTGAAAAAGGCCAAAGGCCAAAAGCTTTCGATTACTACAAACGGAAAGAGTCAATATGGGTCAGATGTAACAAAAGGCTAGAAGATACAGAGTAATAAATAGTCTCAAAAGAATTACAACTATGTTTAAAAAGAAAATAAACTATCTTATTCGACGTTCTAGCCACATGCTTGAAAGAGAAAAATTGAAAATCAGATGCTAAATAATGAATATCTAAGGCCAACAGGGTTTAAAATATTAAGGGAGGGAAGAAGTGATATATGATATATAGCTGTTATGGCTCTAATTTAATTGTGGAAGAGGAGAGCACGAGTCACAAGAAGAGGGCTGGTGAGAGGCAATAACGTGATGTAGTGAGCTTTAATTTTGTGCGGTACTTTGAAAATGGACAGCATAGGCTTAGAAATTACAAAATCTTAGTGTCAAGAATTGAAAGTCGAAGTTAACTGTCAAGAAATTTACAACCTTATAAAATGTGAACAAAATAACTTTCACCCACTTTCTATTTTAATTAAAATTTGCAAGCACGTTCTCTCTCAATTTGAAGATTGCAAGCTATCGCAGATTTCAATAAATCAAAATAATTGTGCAGACATTTTGGTTAAAAAGAAAAAAAGAGATTAACTCTGCATACCTTTTTAGAAATTCCACCTGTTGCATGTTCAGCTTACTTAACAGATTTACTCAATTAATAGTTTTTCTGCTCTTCAGTGTTTGTGATGTTTCATGTATGTACTTTTTTTTTTCTTCTTGTCCTCTTGATCTAAGACTCATACTCAGTATAACCTACTAGGAAACTCTCCCCTATAATTCCCATTTTCACCAAAAAATGAAAAAGAAAAGAAAGGACAACACAGTAAACCAAGTGCGAATGAATTCATTTTGCTTTTAAGAAAGGACTTGTCCTTTTAGTTTTATCAGTGATTATTTATACGTATCTTTATCTTCTCACCGACAAACCTCACCCTTTGAAAATCTGTGTACCAAAAAAATTGTTTGAAGATCGATTTACAAATGCTTAATAATTCACAATTTGCCCTAATTAGGTCTGCATTTAATCGAAAGGGTTGACCCTAGATTTATGGATCTATCAACCTCCACGAAATTAAATTTTCTTCACTTTGTTATTTGTTGACTTTGTCTTTGAGAGATTCTTTTAGATTAAAAAAGTTTATGCAGAACTCAATCTCTTGAGATATTAATTTTTTTTATCATTAAATTAATTTATTTTGAGATTTATATATATAACAATTAAAAATTATTTTATTTAAATTTCAAAATGATCAAATAATAAAAATATCAACCACTTTAAAAGTTGAATTCTCCGTATCTATGTATCATATCAATGCCAAGTCTAACCTTGAAACTTCAAAGACAGAGATAGACATATCCCCAAACAAAGTACAAATATAATTCAATTAAAAAATGTTCTTCCTACCTTCTTCAATTAATATATAAAAAATGTATAATTTCTTAATTAGAATATAACAAATATTTAATCTTTAAAAAATAATTGTATATCTTTTACAACTAATATTAACATTGTATAACTGATATTTTTCACATGTTCTAATTTTAACAACGTCGGCAAATGAAAAACTGAAGAAAATTTAATTTCGTGGAAGTTGATATAGATCCATGTATCATATCAATACCAAGTCCAACCTTGAAACTTCATAGACATAGTATTGAGTATGGACATATCTCCAAAGAAAATACAGATACAACTCAATTTAAAAATGTTCTCCCTAGCTTTCTAAAAATTTTTTATATCTTTATTACTATGTTTTTCAATTAAAATATGATAAATGTATAGTTTTCTAATTAAAACATGACAAATGTTTAATTGTTAAAAAATAATTTTATATATTTTTTACAACTTAAAATTGCATGATTGATTTTTTTTTTCACATGTTTAATTTAATGAAAAATCTAACAGCAAAAATATAAAAAATATTGGATATAATTCTTATCCCTTTTCAAAAGGGAATAGAGGAAAATTTTAGCAAAAGGAAGAAAAAGCAGCCCACTCCGTGAGTAAGTCAGGTAAGTAATATTTACTATATTCTTGCATTATTAAATAATTAGTATTTGTTCTATCTATATTTTGGTAAACATGCCGTTTTGGCATAAAATTTATGAGTTGACTCAAATATTATTTAAATTACGTGACGAAATATAATAACAATAATATTGGATATTTAGCACTACATTAGTATTAAAAATAAATTCAAGGTAGTTGGACAATTTTCTGGAACTAGGATGGAAAATCAAGTGAGGAATAAAAAGTTAGTCAATGAATATATAACGGATAGTTTGACTCGCAAAATTATTTTTGGATATATGATAATATAAATGACGTCAAAATTTTATCTTCACTTTTTTGAAAGGATTGAGACTTGAGAGGATGTTGGATTTTCAGATAAATAAATGTTTCATATGTGGTAAAACACTATAATAATTTCATAAATAATAAATAAAATAAAAAATAAGTGCATAATATTATATTAAATAATAAAATAATAAAATATACAAAAGCAAAAATTATATATATATATATATTAAAATAACAATATAAATAATAAACAAAAAGTTTTAATATAATAAAATAAATAATGCTGAATAATAAATAAAAAACACATAAAATAAGAATTATATTTTTAAAAAAATTGATGTAAGTTGTACATAAATCTTAAAACTTCGAGAATGTAGCAAACTATTGAGGATAATTGAACGTGAGAGTGTCATTTTTTCAAAAAAAAATATGATTGTAAAAAATTTTAGACCTAGGAATATATTTATTTCAAAATTATAAGATTTGGCAAAGTGACCCTAAGAGTTTTGATGTTTTTAAATTAACCCTCTTTGGCAAATTATCCCTACAACTTTTAGAATCTTTCAAAATGGTCCATTTCACAAGTTAACCCCAAAAATTTTTAGATTTTCAAGTTAATCCCTATTTTCCAATTGATCCCCAAAACTTTGAAATTTCCGAAGTAGTCCTTTTGAAAATTGACCCCAAAACTTTTGAAATTTTCAAAATGGACTTTTTCTTGACATTTGAATTTTCACCCCAAAATCTTAAAATTTTTAAATAAACCCCCTTTTGAAAACATTTCTAATATTCTGGGATCTGATATCTTTGTAAATTCTCAAATTAAAATGGCCATTTTTTTATCCTTATTTTCCTAACAATTTCGAAAAAGACCTATACAAAATACAATGTCTATAAATTTGTTACAATATATTTTTTTGACATTTAGTAACCTAATGCAACATTTCATGTTTTACTAAAATATCTTCTATTAAATTAAACGCATTTACGTATGTGACCCTTTCTTTGCTATTAATCTAGAATGTCATAAATATTATATTTTTTGTAAAAAAAATCCAATATATACTTAATTTAATATATCACATTTTTGTCAATGCAAAAAAAAGAAAATGTGGCATTGGGTTACTTGATACGACAAAAAAAAAAGGACTATAACAAATATCTTTAAACATAAAATATAAAATTTGACTAAATAGTAATTTCAAAGTTACAAGGGAAGAGAATGTGTATTTTGAAAGTAGACGAGAGGGATATATAATTTTCAATACTTGTAATGGAGAGAAGTATAATTTATTCTTAAAAATTTAAATATTAGAATAAGTATTATTATAAAATTTAAACATATAAAAATATCTAGTTTAATAACTTGAAAGTTAAAAATATTTCTAAAATTTTATATCCAAACAACTTTTTTCTGGCTTTGGAATAACGTTTTATTACTTTATCCAACATAGAATATCTTTTACTTTTTTAAGAAAAAAAAATTCTATTATAAAAAGTCTTATAAAAAAGTACTTATTTTTAAGCTTGTGCAAACGAGTCCTTGATATATAATACGGAATCATTAACTTCGACATTTATTGCTCACCTCAAGTGAGGAACTAATATTAATTTGCTTTACGAGATTTTCTGAATGGCGATGTAGATATAAAGTCAATGAGAGAAAGTGGTATCTTATTTCAGTGTGTTGTTTGTTCAAAAATCTTAATTCAGAGCAATTAAATTGTTGTGTCAAAGCAAATAAAAGGTCCATTAAAGTTGAGAAGAACGATTACCTAGCTGTGTTATCCCAACATTAAGTGATACCGTTGTATATGTATTCGACTGTAACTGTATAAATCATCAATGGACATACCAACATGTCTCAGTGAAGTACAAGCTTTAATTAAAAGACATCTGAAACCGATCGGCTTTCTGCATCAAATATGTGTTCAGAGCTTCAATTCAAATACCATAAATTGTAACGCCGAATTCCAGTGGAATTGTTCAGAAGTTTCAATTCAAATACCACTAAACTCATTTTCTTCTTAATATATATCCACTTTGACCCAAAAATTAAAAAAAAAGAAAAAAAGAATCTCGAAAGTAGCATGGTATTCACTCATCATATATAGTACTGTAGCTATATATATAACTACTATTTCTAAATAAATTCAATTTCTTAGTCTTTGACCAGCTTAAAAAATATTTTTTTCTAAATAAAAAGGGGCTTCTTCGGTTGTTATAATACTTAAAGCTATGACTACTTTTACTTACTCCTATCACACTCAATAATAAACCAAAGTATATATTATGTAAACACCATTGGCCATAAATACGTACCCAAAAAAAAAAGCGGAATAAATACATAACAAATTAGGTCACCATGTATATTTAATGTGCAGCTCCAATGCGTATGATATGAAAGGATTATACATACAATGAATAACAAATAAAAATAGGTTGCTCGACTTTTGGGACAAGTTTTAATTTGATATTTGCAAGTAGTTGGTGTAATTGAATTACTTAAATGTATAATGGTTGAAGGCTAAGATGAAGAAGAAGCGAAGCAAGTTGATGATGATGAAGGTTCGAGTGAGGTCACGTCCAAGTTCATTATTGCACAAATACCTGTTTTCTTGCCCGATTGAGATATGTACCTGATCCATCTATTCTTAGTATACTTGCGATTTTGACAAAAATAAAATAAAGTAAAATCTGTCCAGTCGAGTCAGACTCACATTATTACAAGAAAAATATGTATGAGATATTTGACTAAACTGAGAACTCAAAATCATATAGTATTGTGTCACTTCAATATTACATTGTTCAGTATCTTTTCTTCCTTTATATATATGTAATCAACAATTATATATATATTGAAGATTTTTTTTTTCACATTTCCAAATATCCCAAGAGGCAAAAGCAGCTCTGCCATTATGGAGTCCCAACTAGATCGACGATTGGAGTAAACGCGACGATTGGGGTGTCACCGGAGAAAGCATCAAAGGCAAACTCGATGAGTGGGATGACATTAGAAAAAGCATCAAAGGTGACGACAATAGCTCTGGAAACGGCAAAATCTTGGAAACCAAATGAAGCAGATCTGGTTAACAAACAAAGCAAACCGAAACCAAAATTATTGAAAATGGAAGCAAAGAGCATAACAAAGATGACAGAAGTCCTATTAGAACATTATAGGCATCTAGTGACAAATTTCAGAGAAGAACAATAGGAAATCCTTTGACCTTTAGATCTTTCAAAGAAGCTCTGTGCCTTCTGAGATTTGATGACTCTCTACCTCCTTCAAAGGAATTTTCTGTCACTATATATAGACACCTCTCTCTCGAATGGCGAAAAACTCGATTAACATCTCAAATAAAAATCTTTACTACTAGAAAAATGCCCTTATTGCACGAGTAACTAGGAAACCTTTGGAAACACCTTATTTCAAATAGCCTATTCTCAGCATGTGGAAACCATCGAGTCGCTCTGAAGTTCACCACCTGGGCCAAAATCACTATGTCATTCACAACCTCTCAGCTGATGATAGAATTAATATTCTCACCTCAAGATGGAAGCTTGGCAAGGGCGCTATTCTGATTCAATCTTGGAAGGCAAACTTCAGATCCTTTCCTACAAAAGATGAAGCCATCACCGCGATCCGAATCAGACTCCCCCACCTACCAATTTAACTCCATTCTCCTTAGACCCTCATTGCTATTGGGAATATGATCGGACAAACGGTGGCACTTGACGCGAGTAAGTCCAAATCCTTGGAATTATTAGTAGCCCGGGCATGTATCAAACTTAACATTGCACCAATACCTCTGGGAGCCATCACAATTAATGGATTTCATCAAGAGGTATTTTATGAGAACTTGTCTTTCTTTTCAAATGCCATTTCCTTGATTAGTTGCAAAAATACCTCTGTTTTTCCCCTCACCATCGACAACCTTTAGTCTTGTCGGCGAACCTCATCCCTACAAAGAATATTCAAATTTCAATTTCCAAAAATCTTTTCAAAAAAAAAATTCAAAAAATCCAAATATTTCAAATGTCTAAAAAAATATTTTATTATCTAATAGAAATAAAACTTCTATTGTTGAGTTTATTTCAAATAATGACTTAATGCTAGGACCTAGCTCAAATGATAACCTCCTTAATGTTAATCTCTTCCCTACCCCTTTTGAACCTAACCCCTTTCCCAAAATAGAAGCTCATAATAACAAATGAAATCAAGCCTTGATAACTCTTAGCTCTTTCTCAGACCACCTCACCTACTCGCCCTCTGGCTCTTCTCTTTCTCTTTTTGTTTGCACAGCTTCCCATGGCTTCGCCTTACATTCTAAAGATCTTGTCGAAGATCTGCTTCCTTCTCTCTTCATTGCATCACCGCCCTCGAGCCACGCCATGAGTAAATGCTCGAAGTTAAATTTAGTAGCAGATTTAAATCTTCTCACTACTAAACTTAATTCATCTTCTTCTTGCTCAGCAAATGATCTTCAATCTTTGCCTTTCATCACTCTGCTTGAATCATCCTCCAAGCTTAATCACAATGGACCCAAAGGAAGTTCTTCCACTTGCCCATTTCTCTTCAAGAAGCCCCCTTCCTTTGTTAACTCCACCGAACTCTTCTAACCTATTGAATGTCTATCCCTTCGATCAATCACCCAAATACCTGACAGATCTTTTATGTCTGGTGACACCCATCAATCGTCCTTAGCCTTTTTGTAAGGTACCAATAGCAATCCACCATCGAGGACCTTCACCTTTTCTAGCTCTTGAACCTTTATAA
The DNA here is from genome assembly GCA_037074585.1 of Biancaea sappan. Classification (NCBI taxonomy): domain Eukaryota; kingdom Viridiplantae; phylum Streptophyta; class Magnoliopsida; order Fabales; family Fabaceae; genus Biancaea; species Biancaea sappan. The sequence continues at coordinate 30,411,654 of CM073492.1, read as the reverse complement.
GAGTTACCTGCATTACCCATCCCCTTTGTCCAGAATAACCTTATGTTGGATGAACTTTCTACTAGGAGCCTTGAACAACAACTCTTCGACATCAACTTTTGCTCAGCTCATGCATCAGGCAGTCAAAACTACATTGACACATTTAGAAGCCGGGAACACCATGGAAGACCTTAAGGGAAGAAACATCTTCATGACTCTGCCATGATTCCTCCTACAGAATCAGTCTTACAATTTCTTCCCCCTGCATCCTCACCCAATTAGCCCTATTCAAAGAACAGTTTTGTATTCACTTTCAATCTCCCACATCCTCATTCACAAAAGGGGAACGATAGTGGACATCTTTGGTCTAGCAAGCCCAACACTCTCAAACCTGCCACTAGGAGTCATGGGTCTAGTGGTCACCATAGAGTGCTCTCTGAAGTCAGAAAGAGGTAATTTGGATACCTTCTGACCTAGGTGATATAAACATTAATTTCTTTCACAAAAGCACTCTCATTAAAAGGCGAAAAAACAAAATATCTCATCTTCTTGATAATGAGGGCCAATGGATCTCTGATCCTCTTCTAATAGGCAACGCATTAGACAAAATTTAAATAACCTTATGACAATGATTGTTCCAACTACGCCCTTCCTCCAAATACCCTTTACCTATTTCCCACTCTAAATCCCTCAAATTGTATGGATCTTATCCACCCAATAAATGAAAATGAGATAAAATATGCTCTATGGAATATTCATCCGTATAAAACCCCTAGCAAAGATGGCATTTATGCCATCTTCTTTTAAAAAAAAAAAAGGGGACTAAACGAAGCACCGTCTCCTTAAAGCCTTTATTGAAATTTTTACAACTTGGCCAATTGACCCAAACTAGTGTAAAAACCAATCTTTGACTCTTTCCAAAAATTGATAACCCTTCCCCTATAAATATTTTCTGCACTCTAGATCTTTGCATCACTCATTAAAAGATTTTGCCAAAAATTGTTGTTAATAGACTTCGCTCGCACCTCCAAAATCTTATATCTTCCACTGAAGGAGCTTTTATGAAAGGAAAACAAACAAATGATTTATTCATTCTGGTTCATGAAACCATTCACTCCATGAACCTCTCTAAAAAAAAAAAAAATAAGATGGCTTATTCTCAAGCTAGACATCAAGAAAGTCTTTGATATAATTTCTTGGCAATTTATTCAAAAAAATTTACAAGCCTTTTCCATACCTCCTCAATGGTTGTCTCTTTTAAATTCCTGTTTTCTAAACATGGAATACAACCCTTCCTACAATGATTTTAAGCTGTCCCTTCCATCCAAAAAGAGGCATCAGACAGGGTGATCCCCTCTCTCCGTATCTTTTTATCATGGCCATGGAATATTTTTCCATCCTCATAAATCAAGATGTCACATATAATCTTTGTAGACCTTTTAAAATTCAAAACAGTGATATCAAAATCTCTCACCTTTTTTTCACAGGCGACGTTCTTCTCTTTGCAAAAGCTGATGACAAATCACTTGAAACCCTGAAAAACACTGTCTCTACCTCTTGCTCCTCTAGTGGTATGGAAATAAATATTGATAAGTCAAAACTCTGGCTCTCTCCTTCAATTGAAGAAAATAGAAAATATCATATTTCTAACATTTTAGGAATCCCCTTCACCTCAAATCTTGGACAATATCTAGGATATAAGCTTAAATTGAACTATTCTACTTTTAGCTTCAATGATATTGTTCATAAACTTCAAAATAAACTCAAAAAATAGAAAGTTGACCATCTCCCCTTTGCGGAAAGATGCCAACTTGTCTCAGCTACCCTTAGCCAAATCCCCAACTATTTCACTAAAGTTTTTAGTCTTCCCCAAAAGATTCATACCAAAATTGATCAACTTAATAGAAATTTTTTGTAGGGACATCCAAATGATAATAAGAAAATTCATGTTATTAGTTGGGATAAAATTACCAAGCCCAATCGACCTTAGGAAATCTAGCCATATTAATTTCACTTATATGGCAAAAATCAAATGGGACCTTGCCACCTCTAATAATAAACTTTCTTCAAAGACAAATACAAAGACCCTCATAAAATCTATTTCAGAGCTTCTTTTTTCTACAAAAGCACTTTAAAAGATAATAACATCTTTAACAATAATACTTCCTTTCTCGTTAAAAGGGGAAAAATATTGATATTTGGAATCAAACTTGGCTTAAAAATAAACCTCTTCGTTACCAAATCTTGGGTCCCATCCCAAAAAATGTATCCAATAAAATCTCTGATTCTATCCATCTAAATGCAAACAACCTTGAATAGAATCAGGATAATTTTCCCTTCCTTCTTACCACCACCTTATATGAACAAATTAAGAGTATCACTCTTCCTCTTCCTCGCCTAAACCTTCAAGATGTCATTACTTGGAACGCTTCCAAAAATGGTCTCTTTTGCCTTTCCTTGGCCTACATGTCTTTAGCCAGTCAAAATATTAATGGAAATGAAATAAATCTTAGATGGATTTGGAAAACAAAATGTAACCAACTTGAAATTTTCTTTCTTTGGCAAAGCTTCAATAATGGCATACCTGTTCTTGAAAACTTATTTTTTTTTAAGAAAAAATGCCTTATCCCCCATATGCAACCTCTGTAATGCTATGAATGAATCCATTTTACATTTTCTAAAAAACTATCCTAAAGCTACTCAAGTTTAGGCCTCTCTTCCTGTTCTTCCCAATTTTGATAGTCAGGATTTAAGAAGTTGGTTAAAATCAAATGCTTTAAATGACAAACACTGTTTTTTGAATAATGCTTGGTGTTCTTTTTTCCTTTTTGATATCAGACTTATTTGGCTTACCAGAAATGACGATCTCTTTGGAAACAAAGACAAAACTCCTTCTGAACTTTTCAAACAAATTATTGGTATGGTAGCAGAATTTCATACAAATAGTAGCCCACATATGCTGGTCAATAGTCTGAACAACCCTTCCCTTTAGACCTACTCAAATTATATGTTGATGGCTTTGTAAAAAATAACATGATGGGTATTGGTAGATGTTTCATAGATGATACTGGATCTTGGCTTGCTGGTTTTGAAAAGTTTTGTGGCTATGGCTCAGCCCTTCAGGCAGAACTCCTTGCTATTTAACTTGGCATTCAATTAGTTCTAAGTATTAACTTTAAGCATAATATTATTCTAAAATTTGATTCAATTCAGGCAATAACTCTGATTACTAAGCCCCCCACTATTTACCATCCATTAGTTTTAATTATTATGAATTGCAAGTGCCTTATTTGTGATTTTCATGGAATCACCATCCAGAAAGCTGCTAAAGGTCAAAACTGCTATGCAGATGCCCTTGCCAAAGCTGCCAAGAGAAATTATTCTTCTCTACTAATGTTTTTTATCCCCCCTCAACATGCAAGCTTACAATTTTTTAATGACAAAAGTGGTTGAAGCTTATATCTCACCTTTTATCAAGGCTCGAGCCCTAGCATCTCTATGGCTTTGTGTTATCACTACCCTAGTTGTTTTTAGTCGCATTAATCCTTGTTATATTGACCTTGCCCATTTCTTACTTTTGTTGTATTGCTCCTTATAGGTTTCTAACCCTTTCACCTTTGGTTTGCATCCTTAGTCTCTTATCAAGATGCCTTCAATGTAAACATTGACTACAAGATCAGCATACTCATGTATGTTAGGAATGGTTGGATGCCAAGAGGGGGTGAATTGGCTTTTATAAACTTTTCATAAAAAAATAATTAGAAGTTGAAATGATTTTTTTGTAAAAGTGTAATACTTAAGATAATAAATACAATATAGAAAATCAATGTGTTGTCAAGATGAATAATTATAAAGATCAAGAAATTAAAGAGTAGATATCAATATGCACAAATTAAAGAGTAAGGGATAGAGAAAGCAAACTTAAAAATTTATATTGGTTTGGCTAATCCAAGCCTACATCTAGTCCTCAAGAGGCCACTTGAGTATTTTCACTATAATTGTAAGTTTAATCCAGGTACTTGCAAACCACTACAACCATGCAAATTCGATTCGGGTATTTGCGAAATCACAACGGAGAATTTATGAATTCGGGCTGTTCTTCAACCTAAAGCAAGTTCTTCCAACATTGGTACTTGTAAAACACAACTCAGAATAATATATGTATTGATCAAAATCAACAATACAAAGAAACTTTCTCTAAAGAGTAGATGAATACAAATGAAGCTCTAATAACTCTAATGATAGAGAATATGTAAGATTTGGCTCAAGAATGTTTGAATTTCTCTCAAAGATGATAGAACATGTTAATATATCATTGTAGTACTGAGTTCTAACATAAAAATGTGTATCTAAGGTCATATATATAGGCTCCATTTAGATATAGCCGTTTATACCTGTTACTACACTTGAAAATACAGTCCAGGTGTAATCATTCGACTATCCGAAGGCTGTCAGTCGACTGATAGCTCAATATATCCATTAGACACAAAAATATGACCGTTAGACAGTGTTTCTGAGCTATCGGTCGACTAATCGTGGTCTATCAGTTGACTGATTGCTCTCTGTCAAAAATCTTGTTAACTTGAAACTTTTAAGCTCACTTTAAAAATTCATAACTCTCTTATTTGAACTCCGTTTTAAACAAATAATATATCATTGGAAATCTCTTAGAGTCTACTTTCAAAGAAGACAAGTTTTACTCAAAAATTATTTTTCGTTTAAAAGATATGATCAAAATGCTGACTGAAGGTCAGGATAAAATAATTCTAGAGTACAGTCAAGTCAACTTTCAATTGTTCAGAGTCTAGTTTAAATGATCATCTCTTTCTCATTTGGACTCTATTTTAAATAAATAATATATCGTTGGAAAGCTCTTTGAGTCTACTATCAAATGAGATTAAGATACTTAAAAAAATGATTTTTCATTTAGGAGATATGATATAAAGACTGAGCAAAGGTCAAAAACTAACTTTTGTAAAACTTCATATCTTACTATCTTTTTGTTCAAATCATGTGATACTTGTTCAAAAAGCTTGAGAAAATGTATGCAAATCTTAATCATTGAGTTACACAAGTTTATTAGCCAATTTAGAATATACCTAATGTAAACACATAGGCTAACTTGAGGCATCCAAGCTTTCAAGACTTCAAATCTTCTAGTTCTTCATTTCTTAGAGCTTTATCCTTGCATGTTGCTTTCCTTGGGTGAAGCATGATGTTGTTTTTCCTTGTTCTTCAATCCAATGCTCACTTTTCTTGTTTTGAACCAACCTATAAAATATATCTTACTTGTAGACCAAATGATTAGTTCAATTCATGATAAATAGCATGATTAATGTATAAAACATTACATATTAAATAACATAGTCATGCTTAAATACTTGTAGCATATATATGATAATTAACCTTTATATATATCAATGCTACATTTCAAATACATTTGTCATCATCAAAACTTATGGTATAAAGTCTTAGGGTCAACAATGCACTCTCTCTCTCTCTCTATATATATATATATATATATATATATCTACATACACACACACACACACACACACACACACACACATATACGCTGGTATGGTTTTCATACTCCAAATGCCTTATCAAAGTAATTACGCTATTACCACCAAGCACATAGTTTAACTGATAAGATGTTGTTCTAACTTAATCAGAGGTATCAAGTTCGAGCCTTAACACTGCAGCTGCGTTAAAATTTAGTAGGGAGATCTTTGCTGCCCATTGTTGTCCTATCTGAATGGAATATGGATTAATCGACACAAGTATAGTGTTCAGACACCGGATGATTGTTTACCAAAAAAGTAATTAAGCTATTGATTTAAATGATTTTGCTTTTTTTGTTTTTGAAGCTAGTAATTGTATTTTGACTAAATTCAAATTAAATTAATTAAAGTTAGTAAGTTTTTCCAATAAAAAGAACACTATGCTAGTGTGTGTGTTTTAATTTTGAAAATAAATTTTGTAAAATTGCTTTTGACACTAATTTTGAAATTAAAAAAATTTGGGTAATTTGTTCTAAAAATAATTCAAACTTGAAAAGCAAAAAAAAATCATGTTTATAAGATTTTTTTAAAAAATTATTTAAAAATCATTTTATACAAAAGTTTTATACAAAATTTTGTGATAAGTTTAATACAGTGAAATAATTAAAAAATAAAAAAATGAATACAATTCAAGCATATTATTGTTATATTTTTGAATGAATTTGTTAAATTTTAATAAATTTGTTAAATTTATTATTCAACTAAATAGTGTTGTGACATTTTAAGTGTGCGTTAGATAAATTTAATTTTAAATAAACCTTTTCAAATTTTATTTTGGTTAAAAACAAATCAAAATTATTCTTGATAAGCAAAGGTTTGAAAATAAAAATATGATTTGAGAAATAAGATAAACACAAAAATAAACAACTATTTTTTGTGCTTAAAATTATATTTAAAAATATAAATTGACTTCAAAAAAATTCAAATGCTAAACCAAACATCCATAATTTTTGTGTGACTAAGATTACTTTTCTATACTCAATACATTTTTTTAAAAATAAAATCAAAATAAAGGTTCCAATCAATGTGTGTTTCAGAAAGTACGTACAAAAGGCAGAGAGAATAAATGATTTGGTAGTAAATTCATTAGTGGCATCACTCTCCAGTGAACATCCCCTGCGGTGCCACCAGTAACTGCTACTCTGCAAATATGCCACGCTGCGAATATATTAACATAAATATTTGTTACACTCTGCGGAAGAACTTAACGTCAATATCGAGTATGTGACAGCTCTACTAGGTTAGTCATCTCTCTATATATTAAGGTTATACTCACAAGTTTTTACTATAAAAAATTGTATAACTAAGGAAGGTCAAAAAAAAAAAAAAAGAAACTAATTTATCATATTAGTCCTCCAATGACAATCTTTAATGACTGATTCCAATTTTTCATTAAGTAATTTTTTATTGTGAAAATTATACTATTATAAAATTAAGTGACATAGATTCCACATATCATGTTACATAAACTTGAAGAGAATTAAAAAGAAAAAGAGAGAAATGTTTTAGTTAAACAAATAGTTTTTGTTATCTGTCTTCTTCAATTCATAGCTGAGACATACCTTAAAACACATCAAATGAAATGACGTATCTATAGTGAAAAAAAAAAGTGTTGTTTTGTTGTATTTGGGCTAACGACAATACCAAGTGCTTATTTGGGAGATTGGTGAATTAAACGTGGGTGAGGCAAGCTAAGTTTGATTGAATGTGGTTAGAGAAAATTAGTTTTAGATGAACGTGATTTATGTTTGGAAAACATTTGGGCAAACGTAGTTTGAGGTAGAGAAACTTGATTTGAGGTAGAACATGATGTTTGGATGTTGAATTGTAAACGTGATTTCAGGATGTATAATTACCAAAAAGGGTATGAATTTTTTATTTTATTTTTTGATGTATAATTATTTTTTATTGTCATTTATTTAAAGGAAACTTAATTTTTTTTATTTATTTGTCTAATATTATAAATTAATCACTAATGACTCATTTTTAATTAATAAATTTATTTTTTTATTTTCTAATTACAAATTAAAATTTTAATTAATCAGTAATTTCTCACAATAAATTAAGATCTCTAATTAAATTTCAAAACATTTTTTTCTATTAAATTAATTTTAGCTCTAACTAAATTTCAATACAATTTTTTCTTGTCTATTAAATTCCTTTTATGTCAATTAAAATTAATGAAAACAAGCTTATAATAAAGTGCACTATTTATTTGGTTTATTTGTCCAATATTACTTCACTAATTACTTATTAGAATATTTTTAAAATTTAAACAATGTGAACTAAGTATAATTATAATTAAAGTGTTAATAATTACTTATGGAAAGGAAAATATGAGATATTAGTGATGATCAATATGCAAATCATAGAAAAAAAAACTTAATTGCATAAAAGAAATTTAAAAATTCATTCTCATAATAAAAGGAATTGTGTTCTTAATTGTATAATGATATAATTAAATTAATTCTTTAATTAGTTAACTAAAATAATTAGGATGTTTAATTGTGTAAATTAAGTTTTTAAAGTAATTATATAAATTATGAAATAATTAGGTTTAATTGTATAAATTAGGTTTATTCTCATAATAAAAGAAATTATGTCATCACTAATATCTTTCACAATTTGGTAAATTCCATCAAATCCTAATTAAAATTCCATTTATATTAAATTTGGATATTTTTAGAAATTTTACTCTTTCCCTCCAACTTCTCATATTATTCACTTAGATCCTTGGTAATAATTTTTCCTTTATCCTTTCATGTTCTAAGACCAGATTTAGTTTCATCTAGGTCCATAGGTCATAAATATATTCTTTTCTAAAATTATAGCTAATCCTACTAACTTTTAATTTTATTCAATTTGGTCTCTACCATGCATGCACACGTCCAATTCATTTTTTTTCCTTCCAAACCAACCTAGAATTTTATCTTGAATGTTTTTAGGATATTTAAGGTCATCCCCAACCATTTTTCGGATCACTCCCTCTTCAGTTCTTGCCCATCAATGGTCTTGCCGACTCTCTTCCACCTTCCCTGTTTTTTCGTTCTTAAACAGGGGAGAGATGTACACAGAAAAGAACAACAGACAGAAGGGGAAGGGTCTTCAGAAAAATTTATACTGCCGCAGAATAAAACAGCCTTTTCCCCTCCTCGTTCATCTTCTTCCATCCCTCTTTTCATGCTCAGGGGTAAAATAGTATAAACTGAAACCAACCATGTTCCATTCACCAGAAAAGTTACGAATAGTCGCTTCAGAGCTACCGTGGTTTCAGATCTCTCAAACTCAGTTTACATCTAACGTGGTTATGATACAATCTCTCCCAAACATCTTCCATAATTGCAAACCACGGTTCGCCACAGTAAACGGGGGTAATCCCACCTCAACGTGCAAACAAACACACCCCAAAACCTTTACCTTAGACCACCCTCCACCCTAAACCAAGCTCAAACACATATCACCTCTAAGCTCATCCTAGTTTGCTTCCAGAAAATTGCATTCATTTTTGAGTAAATTATCAATTTATTCTCAAAATATTACAATTATTTTAATTTAGTTTCTAAAAGATCAATTGTTTCAATTTAGTTACCAAAACATTGTGTTTATTTTTATTTGATCCTTAAATTGAGTCAAATGTAATCATTTAGGGACTAAATTAAAAAAAAATATATATAATATTTTAAGGACAAAATTAGTAATTTACTGTTAATTTTGAAATTTTTGTGTGTTTTCAAGAGTGGGTAGATAATTGAAGGTGAAGTTGGCAGATAGGGGATTCTTAGTTTATGTAACACATTAGAAAAGATCTACCTGTAGGCCATAGTTAATGATAATAAAGAGAGTGAACAATCTGGTGGATGCAAGTTTGAAAGAAGAGTGAGTTGTCATTGTTGGTGTTACCCTTGGGAGGGAGTTGAATCTTTATTTACGTAACTCCCATAGTACCAGCCACAACCTCAAAAGGATATACAACTTATTGTAAGCTGCAGAGATTTTCAAAAGCGAAATTAATTTCATTAACAAGGGTCAAAAGCAGCCCTCAGTAACTTAAAAAAAAGGCCGCATTTACACAATCTCATACCCCATCCAAGCAGATCTAAGCCTTAAATTATAATACCTTATTAATGAAACTCTTGAATTGAATTCTCAACCTCCCCTCATTGAAATGCATGCGACGCATTTAGTTGCATACCTACAGATTAGCCTCTAAATATGGGTGTGACTGGTGAGAGAGAAACAGAGGGCTCTGTTGCTTTTGCTTTGATTACCCCTTACGGATCAGAGTGAAGCATTCATACGCCATTAACGGATCCATTTCATGTGCCAACCAAACTCACCAGAAACTACTCAGCAAAATCAAATGCCTCTCTGCCAATGAATTCAATTCAATTAACACCACCATTTAAGTTCCTTCCAAATTTGATTTTTTTAAATCTCCCACCTGTTTCTTCTTTGTGATTTCTGCCGTAGAAGGAAGCCACACTTTAATGCCGCCCTCTGTATTATGTAAAATCAATTGCACTTCTCAATGACAGATCCTTCAATGCTTTCATTAAACCCACGGTAATCTCCTACGGATTTGAAGATGCCTAGATTCATCATTTCACCCCACTTTGCAGATATTATACACAACTTTGGCTACAAAATTAACTGCCCGTGATTTAATGGTATTCTATGTTGTCTACCACACATTGCTATGACTTGTCTTTTAAAAAAATGAAATATAATATACATATGCAGCCTCTACTACTGTTTTAGTTTATCAAACATATCATAAGAACGCATTCTTATTCCATTTGGCGATTCTGATATGCAATTATATAGCCTCCACCTTAAACTTAATGGTCAAACTCAAATGTGCTCTGAATTCATATGCTCGAGTGAACAGATCACTCTGTTTTTTGGGGCGTGACTGTTGCAGAGAAAGAATCTTCACCTTGCCTAGACCTATTTAACTTCAAACTATCCTTAGATGTCCCAAAAAGAGAAGCATAGGGCATGATATCCTATAAGAAAATGCCTAAGACGCAAGAAAATGGAGCGTGAGATTTAAATAAATAAATTTATAAACTACTTCTGATGATGATGATATTGAGAGAAATATTTAGTAATCTGGTGGGAATCAATATTGATGTGTCTGGTAGAAAAATCAAGTAGGTGTAGCATATTAAGTGCAAAATGGATACGAAAATGAACATGTAATGAGGATGATGTCGTATTAGTGTGTTGCTGAAAATGGGTCACCGGTAATGCTTTAAGTGTTAAAATTGGAAGGACATTGTGACAGTGCTATTAAATTTTGCAAATATAGAGGAATAAAAAGGTAGGGGAACCATTAATGATAATCAATTCGTGTGATAAAGATGGAATGCAACAGATTAGAGGATCTGATCACAACGCATTGAAAAGGGGATTTAGGAAGTGAAGGAAGGAGCCTTCCATGAGAATTACATTCGATTTTGATGGAAGTCCTTTAGGACTTGGAAGTGCACATGCTTGTGTTTGTCCTTAGAGACTGCTAACCAGAAACCACTAATTGATATAATTGAATTTTGCATCGATAAGCAAATCTATTGGAGGGTCAAGAGCCATGTGGAAGGGATGCAATATATGGTTGATGCATCCAACACGTGACCCCGTAAACTAACTGATGTAGAACTATGAAGTATTTACTTCATTCATTCCCTAAGTACCATAGAAGGAAGAAGGCCTCTTATCCTATATTGGAAAGTGACTTCTATAAAAATTTGACTGTGTAATGGTGCAGGTCATAAATGATCATTAAAATTGATAAGACGTGCAGTTGTTGAGCTGCTCCAGGCTCTCACGATAAAAATGCTTCACCTATTTCTAGAATGAGCAGACGGGCCTGTTTTTGGGCTCAGGCCCCCTTGTTTTACATCAACACAAAAAAGCAGACCAGTCACTTATCAGAAATGGGCCTCGCCCATCAGTTTTGACCCATGAGACTGTCACCCTCAGTTTTTTTATCAATATATTTCGGTAATGGGCTACCCTGGCCCATGAACAGGCCTTGATACAACCACCATACAAAGAACTATGGTGAGAATTCCAAGAGCTCCTATTAGACTGCAGAATACTACAAAAAATATAATGAAAACTTCATTAGATAGCAAATGTAGCATCGTTGCCGAGGAAATTATAGTTAATATTTAGAATAGAGAGGGGACTGTAGAATAGGAAAGAAGAGACAAGAGAGAGAAAATAAGAAACAAAACACAGCCTAAGAATTCGTGTGTTGTGTCCTGTGGAAGAGTGTGCGTTTGAGAGTTGGATAAATTTAATGTTAGATTAATTTAATTTTGGTTAAAAATAAATCTAATTTGCTTCTAACAAATAGAAATTTTTCTTAAAAAAATCTTGAAAATTAAAATAAACATCAAACCATAAAATTACTTGTGCTCAAAATTGTATTTAGAAGTCTAAGTTAACTTTCAAAGAATTCCAACGATAAACCAAACACACTTATCTTCATTTTCAGGAGTGTTTTCTAGAATAATTTCAAGAGGACAATAATTAAAGGGGAATGGAATTAAACGCGCGAGAGTAAGGATTACCCATCTACAGACTGCCCGCCAATGTCTCGTTAAATGAAAATCCCCTTTCAAGTTTTAACTACTACATTTCCCTTTTTTTTTTTTTTAAAGGTGAAACGAGGAACTTATAGAAAAACAGAAACAGAATTCATGATACAAAGATAGTAGCAGCCTGCAGATCTAACGTAATTATACATATGCAAAATAGCAGAAAAAGAAGGGAAAGGTGGGATCATTTGAGTGATCATGGCGGATGATTCATTTTCTCCTTGTCTTCAATAAACGGTTGGATGAGATGGGTTTGGAACTTCACGATAGATGGTAAGGTGGAGCCTTTTCTTTCTTCCATCTTTTGCAAGAATGTCTGCACAACAATTTTGAAGTCTAGCATTTTAGCTAGAAGAGACCTGCAGTTAAAGATCAGTGAGTCTAAAGGATGAATTTCTGATCGCTGGCCAAGAAGCAAATTTGTCACATCTTTTCAATATGTTTCGATTTTCAGGTTGGGGAAAATGTTTTGCCTAGTTGCAAGATAAAGGCCTATAAAGATTGCCCATAATTCTGCTTGAAGGGGGTTTCCCATGCCAATATATTTGGAGTAACCAACAATCCAATTTCCTTCCTCATTTCTGAAACATCCTCCAGCCCCCAGAAGAGATTTGCGCATGGAACCATCTGTATTGAGTTTAAACCGCGAGTGGGGAGGGGGTTTCCAATAGGGGTTGTTGTTAGCAATAGTTATAGGATGATCAAGGGTGAAGTGTTTTGAGGTAGTTATGTTTGCCCAGTACTCTGCTGTTTTTCCAAGAGCCCTTTTATAAGTTATTTCGGTTGTGGTTGTTTCGTTTCTAAAAACTTTGTTATTCCCAAGGAGCCAAATGGTTCTGATTGTGAAGAGGAAAGAAATGTTCCAAGGGATATTGAGGTTGCTTGGTTTATAGTCGTTGGAGTTTTTATAGATCCAGTCTTTAATGTTTTCTAAGAAGAAATTTGATGGAAGAGAAAAGGTTGTCCAAATAGGGGTAAGTTTGATACAATCCCGAAGTGCTTGAGTAATCGTTTCAATTTGGTCTTCACAAAGAGGGCAATGAGATGAGGGAAGAACATTTATTCTGTGGAGCCTTTCATTTGTTGGTAATCCATTATTGTAACATTTCCATGCAAAATTTTTTCCTCGTTGGTTGCCTTGAGTTTTCCAAAGCCACGACATATTGTGTGATCTTGTGTCAGTTGAAGTGAGGGCATTGTATGCTGATTTGAGTGTGAAATTTTCATTGTTTGATTGGTTCCAGTAGAAGCTGTCCTTGGTATTTAGTGGTTGGTGGGGAAGGGCAATGCTTTGTATTTGGTCAATCATTTTTGGGATAAGGTAAAAGGGATGGAGTTAAATTCCAGGATGGTCTATCACTTGTAAGGTTGATAATTGTTGAAACTGTTTTTCCTTCATCATGGCCATGGAGTGGTCCTATTAGTTGATTGCGAAGGGGCGAGTTGTTTAACCAAGGGTCTTTCCACAAATTTGTTCCCTGACCATCTCTGATTACGAAGCTTATATTTTTTGTATAGAATTCTTTGGTTTTTTGTATGCCTTGAAAGATATAGGATGTGTTTATGTTTATGTTTGCTGCAAGTTGTCTTCTATATTTGTGTTTAAAGAAAATGACCCACGGTTTTTGACTTGAGTTTCTAAATCCCATTTGAGTTTGGCCATGAAGGCAATATTCATAAGAGAAGGACTTTTGATGCCCAGTCCACCATTATGCTTGGAGTTTATGATTTTGTCCCAACTTATAAGGTGGATTTTTTCTGTTAGAGGCTTCATGGCCCCAAAGGGATAAAATTCCGTATATTCAAGACTTGGGATAAGGGGATAATTCCATGAGGTAAGTTGTAACATAAACCAAAAATTTTGTCCCGTGGTAAGTAAAACAAATGCTGAAATTGTTTCCTGGCAGAAGCGTAATTGGGCACTCCTATTCATTGTTTTAATACAATTTTTCCACCACCTACAGTGGATATTGAACATAACCATTATAAGGGGGAAAATCAAGCAGCATATGAACTTCACTTTACAAATATATAAATTATGACAGGTCAAATGAAAAATCATGTAGCGAAGCCCCTGTCCTGTTAGAACTGTCGATAACTCTGAACAAGCTCACTAGGGCTCTGGGTGTTCTTCTCATGAGACATGAGACATGACATTGTCAGCAAGAACATAAATACTTGACATTTTCTACAGAACAGGTTGATCAAACCCTTTTTCTTCACTAATATCTATTTGCAGGTAGGTATTTGCAGTCTAAAACTCCTTAAATTCATAAATCAAGGAGCAATTGCAATACTGGCTCCAGGCTTCAGTTCGTATTTACGATTCATACTAAATTAACATTTCACCTTTTTCTAGTAGTAGGTTGCAAGCTTATATTTATAGACTGCGAAATTTAGATTGTTCTAATCGCAGCTTTTACACATTGTTCTGAATGTTGCTACGTCATCGAAGCATGTCGAAGTTCAGGATTTCAGAAGCTTATGTATTCATCTCATATATGGGACGAAGTGAAGCTTCTCGGATGTTACACACCTGATATTCTTCCTATCAATTTCATTTCTTTTAAGATTCGCTTTATCCGGCAAAATTAACTTATACGCTAACAAATAGCTTATAAATTAGCTGATAGCTTATAAGCTAATTTTTAACTTATAACTTATAGCTGATAGCTTATAATTTATAAGCTAACTTATTTGAATAAAAAGTGTTCGGTAAAAATAATTGTTGAAGTAATTTAAAAGTATAAAATGACATAAAAGGGTATATATTTTTTAATTTCAAAACAATATAAATAACTATCATTTTTGTTTTTAATTAAAGTAATTAAAATTATTATAAATATAAAATTCATTAAAAATATATATTTATATATTTTATATATGAATAATATATTTATATATATTATTATATATAATAAAATATGTAAAATATATTATCTATAAATATAAATATAATAAAAGATGAGTAAATAAGATATAATAAAGTAATAGACATAATAAATATTTTAAAAAAATAATGACAAAATAAAAATAAAAAATTTTAAACTATAAACTACTTAAGATAACTTATTAAAATAAGTTATAAACTAACAAAATAAACTCGTTTATCAAACACTTTTAACAAGTTTATAAGTTAGTCAAATAAATTATAAGCTTAACTTATAAACTATAAACTCGTGGAATACACTTCATGAAATATGATGCAACTTCATCTAATAGCTAGATGAAGTGACAGCTTGGTGGATTCGAATTTCTCTACTCAGGTTTTGTGCCCATCAATCAATGGGAAGGGTGTGTCCTGCCTGTGCTAGAATGTGTCAACCGTTCGTATTTTTCTTTTTGGTACCAATCAGGGTTAAATTGATCCAAGTTTAAAAAAACTAAAATTTACTTTTAATTATATCAAAGGGAAATCAAATTTTAAAAAAGAGAATTTAGTTCTCAAGTTTTAAGACCTACACAACGACCATCATACCATTTGTTTAAAGAGTGAACAATAACATGGTGTCAATATTTTTGGGCCAAAATAAATGGTGTCAATATTTTATTTACTCAGAATGCTCATATAGGGTGTTATTAAAATCTACCCAACGATCATGGCATTCGCCCATCAGGTAGACGAATAGTTCAAAGTATTTAGAGAATGGTTCAACGTAGCATTCATTCAAGAACTTCAAGACATTTTTGCTAGGGTGATGATGTCCACAGTAAGAACTTAGGCACATAAAATGCGTAACATGTAAAATCAGCGAGTACTCACTTCAAAGGCAAGTCAGGTTAGTCAATTAAATGCTAAGTATTAGAGCCAAAAAGCAGTGAGCGTAAGTGGCAGCAGAACCAATGCGGATCCTAATTACAGACCTAGAGTTTCCATCATAAATCATACGAGGAGTAAAATCAGATAGAAACATCCACAAAATGAAACAAGGAAATATAGGGAAAGGCATTCCAGGGCAAAAGAACTAATAACAGTCAAAGCTAAAAAAGTTATCCGTCAATATAAACGCAGAGTACTCTCAAAGTCCATCCATTATGTAATCAAAAAAGAAAGACAAAGGCCAAAACCTAAATGTCAAACCAAGGTGAGCAAGTCCAAGCCCTTAGAACCTCCTCCCGGCTCCAAAACCACCACGACCGAATCCAACCGTCTGCTGAACAGAAACAGGCTCGACCTGAACAAGCCCAGGAATCTCGCTCATGCCAAGAGCGCTAAGCATGTCAAGAGTCTCCTTGTCCACCTCAATTTGCTCGGTCTTGATCGCAGAAACATCGGGCACGAAATCCATTCTGCGTTCGCGCTCCTCCTCCTGAAGCTTGAGGGAGATGCCGCGGACGGGACCCTTCTGGATCCTCTTCATGAGATGGGTGGAAAATCCGGCAATCTTATTGCGGAGCCTCTTGGAGGGAATCAGAGCCACCTCCTCAAGGATCTTCTTGTTTGTGTGAAAATCGAGGGTCATTCGAGAGTAATACTTCTCAATGACTTGGCGCGAAGATTTCTTTACAGTTTTGGTGCGGACGCGTCCCATATTGAGTCTGACAGAGAGAAGAAAGGCACTGTTGTTGCGGCGCTCGGTGGGTGGAGAAGCACACCAACACTGATCGAATCAACGCTAACGCCTCTGCAATTGCAACAAATAGGGAAGAACCATTAGGGTTTTTAGTGTTTTATAGAAAAACAAGGGGATAAGGTCGCGAGAAGAGGCCGGGTTTGGCCCATTACAAAAACTCTAGGCCTGGGCTCAAAAAAATGGGTCCATTGTATCAATAATGTTTCTTTCTCTTTTTTTTCATTTTTGGGTTGGGGGAATATGTTCTTAGTTAGGAGCGAGCAGTCAACTTGCCCAACTCAACCTAATCAACACATTTGGATTAGATTGGACTCTTAGGTTGGGTTAGATTGAAAATCTCTAACTCGGTCGGATTAGAGATTTTCAATCCAATCCAATCCAATCTACGAACCATAAGGTAATTTAATTTTTTCAAAATATTTTTTTATAGTTCAAAGGTTTGAGATCTCTACTCTCTAGGTTTCTTCCACAAGTCCACTTCAACTTTCCCAAATTCCCAATCCCAATCTCTCCCTCCTCCTTCCTTGCAGTCTGATGTCAGTCTAGGAGTATCAAGCCTTCAACTTCAATTGAGTTCTTCTTCCTCACGTCTCCCTCTCGGCACTCCCCGTCAGAGAAAAGCAATGTTTAGCAAAGGAGATCTTGAATTTCTGGCGAGGAGATGAGAAATCGAGAGACAAACCAGTACCAAACTCCACTCCAAATGGTGAGGAGATGAGAGACAAACTTAGTCGAGATTTTGAGATTCACATAGGCGAGGTCGCGAGGAGATGAGAGACAGAAAGATATAGCGGCGATGGAGAAGGGAAGATTTTGAGATTCACAGAGGCGAGGCCAGGTTGCGAGCAGATGAGTCTTGGATTCCTTCATTCAATGATTCCCTTAGAGATTTTAGATGAGAGACAGAGAGATTAGAGATATGGCAGGCAATGACGATAAAGAAGGAAAATGAAGAAAGAAACAAAAAAGGGAAAGAAAAAAAAATAGTGGGCAGCCCACCAACTGACTCGAACCAACTCGTTAGAGAGCGGTTGAGTTAGTTCGAGTTCATCTTTAAAATTTTATAAATTTGACCCGACCCAATTCGCTCACATCTGATTGGATTGGGTTAAAAATTTCCCCAAACTGACCCACCCCTATTCTTAGTCTTAGATGTCCCTACACTGTTCACTCAAAAAAAAATAGGTGTTCAAATCTAAGATACAGGACAATTTATAATAGGATAATACTGACATACTTGTTAAAAATACCATGTATCCTCGTCTCTAAGACCTAAGGTTCCAAATTGGTTGTGGTTGTTAGTATAAGGTTCCAAATTGGTTGTGGTTATTAGTATTTCTTCTTTTAATTTTTGATGAAAACGATTTCGTTTTTCTTATTAAAATTTTGTGATAAAAGCCTTCAAACCAATATTTAAATATTTAAATAGAATGATTCTTTTTCTTTTCTTTTCTTTTCTTATTAAAGAGAAACAGTTAAAAAAGGGAACTGGAGTTACAAGTTAAAATTACACGCCAATTCCATACATGCATGATTGACAACTGGGAATTCAAGATTCTCGTTACAAATTGTAATGACATATTTAGTTCGTAGTACAAAATATAAATGAAAAGAAAAGGAGAATGAAAACCACATGCTTCCACTACAACACTTTTAGTGCCCTCATCCAGTGCCCCAAAGAAATTCGTAATTCCAATTAATTGTAAATGATTAAAAACAGGGAATTTAAAATTCTCAATACAGCTTGTAAGAATACTAAAATTGATTAAGAAATTGTTGTTCGCTTATAGCTAGGAGGTCGATACATGCATATATAATTAATTAATTATAGTGCAAGAAAGTCTACATAATTTAACTTGCTTTATTGTATCAAAGTAGCTTATCGTCCAGTAACACAGAAACTGCTTAATTATGAATATTGAGATAGTTTTTTTCTAAGCCAATTCTGTTGAGGGATTAGTGGTACTGAAATCTCCATCGACTACAAGGTTGAGCCCACTCACATACATGGACTCATCGCTGGCTAAGTACATAGCCGCTTCTGCCACATCTTTCCCATTCAGCACCACTCCCTTCAAATTTGCTGCTTCCGAAAACACTTTCTCGACTTCTTCCTTCTCCATCCTTGTTGCATGGAGCAACAAAGGTGTCGCCACCGCATATGGCGATATGCAGTTCACTCTAATTCCGTGCCTTCCCATTTCCGCACATAGACTCTTTGTGAGACCCACCACTGCATGCTTTGATGCCACATAAGCATGGGGTTCTAACTGCCCTTGAATCACGGACAGCACGCTCGCCGTGAAAATAATGCTCCCTTTCTTTTTCGGTATCATTACCTTAGCGGCGTGTTTGGCTACTAGAAAACCACCGTACACGTTCACCTCGAAAACTCTCTTCACCTCCTCCTTATCAATGGCGAGGATAGAATTGACAACTTTACCAGAGATGCCTGCGTTGCTAAAAGCTATGTCAAGCTTGCCATGCTTCGAGATTGTTGTGTTGATTGCATTTTCAACATCGGATTCGCTTGTGACATCGCAATGGACATAGGAGATGCTCTGGTTGTCACTGTCAGATCTGGATCCAATGTCGTTACAGACGGAGCGGCCCAGCTCGTCTTGAACGTCAGCTATCACGACCTTAGCACCGTGATGGAAGAAGAGCCTTGCGGTGGCCTCGCCAATGCCACTGGCACCGCCGGTTATTAAAGCCACCTTACCTTCTAAACTGTTTCCAATTGTGTTCAAAAATCCAACACAACATTACGCTATACAAACAACTATATCAGTGACCAAATCATTATACTACGGAGCAGGATTCCCTCCTATTCCATGGGATCCGTTGGATCAGCAGTTATTATTTTTTGAATTTTTTCTTCTCCTTTTTTATTAAAATAATAATTATAACTTTTAAAAAAAAAAACACTAAAAGAATTAGAGCTGCTAGATCAATTGATCTAACAACTCCCATGGGTGCAGGAGGCTCATGCGCCTCAGCGGATCCTACTCCACTAAATCATTTTTGGAAGTGGATTCCCTCGTATGTTTGAAAAGTATAAGAAACTTCTACTCTAACTTAAACCGTTGTATGTGTCACATCTAATGGTTTATGTTTTTTTTGCATTTTTTCAAAATGTTCACTGATCATCAGATCTTGGTTAGTGATCATCAAATTGATCAACGTCCAATATAATTTTAAAAATCAAAAAATTAAAAATAGAAAGAAAACATAAGCCGTTAGATGCATATATAACAATTCACGTTAAAGTAGAAGCTAGCTTCCAATACTTGAAAAGTATAGAAAGGAATCCGCTCTCCTCTTATTTAACTTTTCAAAAATAGAATTGTTTTTTCTCTCTCTCTCTCTCTCTCTCTCTATATATATATATATATATATATATATATCATATTTTAGTTTAATATTATATTTATTTTGTCCATAAAAATATTTTTTTTATATTCAATCCATAAAAATATTTTTTTTTATATTCAATCTAGCTAATAACACGTATCTAGTGATTAAAATACCATATATTAATTTAAGAATATGATCAGTTTTATATGTTGTGATGCACGCCCTTTTTATAATAATGCAGATTAAAGAGTCACAAGAATTTTATTTTCTTGTAAAAAAAAATATCCAATATATATTTTGGTTAATAAATAATATTTTAGTCTAAAAAAAATGTATTGCTGGTGGCCATACATTGAAAAACATACTATAGTGAACTTTTAAACAGAAAAATTTAAATTAAAAAAAAGTGTGATAACTTCATTGTATAAGAATTAAGAAAGATGAATGCAGATGTTGGAAATACAAGAGAGGAAAGTTGTAATTTACTCTTTTAATATGTAGTTACTGCTTTAGGACATCAACTCTTGGTGGCGAGGGGAGGGAGTGAACAGAATCCAGTCATCATTGTTCCTCTCACGTTTACAAGATGAAATTATACTGTGCATACTAGTTAGGCGACATAAGCACCTATATATAGCAATAGCTCGGAGAGATTTTTTTTTTTAAATTTATTTGAGACTCTTTTTATATTACATTTTATATTTTATTTTATTAATATATTAATATATAATTTTTTAAATCATTGATCAAAAAGCTCTAAAATCATATATAATAATATAAATATATGAATATATACACTATACAGTGTGGATCCCAAAATAGTTTAGATATTGATTTAAGCAAAGTGTTGAAATAGCGTAATTGGTTTGAAACTGCACTATATAATTAACTAATTTCAAGACGATTAGAGAAGTCGAATTGAAAATTCAAAAATTTTGTAGCTCAGTGGCTTATCAATGTCCGCGCTTACAAGGCATAAGAAGTTAAATGACATTGAATAATGGAGTCTAGCATTCTAGAAGCACATGCGAAGCATGCATATCACTTTCAAATAATTTAATTGTTAGTCGACCTTTCAAGATATTGGCATCACATTTGTACATTTTTCAACCTATTGGATAATAATTTTACCTAATAATTAAAAGGAATATTTTAAGTTTTGAGGAGTATTATATCTTGAATTATAATTTCATAACTATATATGCATGATCCTTTGTGAATATTCAACTGAGTTGGTTATATGAAATTTATATTGATGATGCTGATATAGTCGTCATCAACCGTTGGAACAAAACATAATAACAATTTTTTGATCAGGCATTTTTATATTAGCTTCAATATTAAGTAATTTGGATCAACTTTCCTTTCCCATTAACTGAAGTTAAGTGGTCCTTTAATTTACTTTTAAATGTTTTCAATTCCGAGTGGTCCTTTACTAGTCTATATGAGAGGGGATTGCTACATATAGACTTTAGGGCATGGCTAAGAATCATAAAATATTTTTAAAAATAGTAAAAAGTATGCAATATTAAATGATTATTTAATTTTTTAGACTAGTTATTATTAATGCTCAATTTACTTTTACAATATAACAAGATTATATATCCTGAAATAAAAGTTAGAAAATTTCATAATAAATTTTTTTATCTTATCTTATTATTTATGATTTAACAATAAAAAAATACAATAATTAAAATATTGCATTACATTTCTAAATATTGGATCTAGTTATGTAGTATATTGATTAAAATCTAATTTAAGATATCAAAGTTCTAAATCTTAAAAATTAAAATCGTAAAAATTAAAATGTTAAAATAAACTCTAAAGAATAAAAATTTAAAAGATAAGGTAAAATATTTTAGAAATTATTTTTTTAAAGATAAATTTATCATATTAAAAGAGTAAATTGGACATTACGCAAGTATAAAAGACCCTATATTATAATTTAGTTCGAGTTAAATTAGACTATAAAGGTGTAAAATTCTTTTAATATTAATTTTTTTTATTTAAATAAATCAAACTTAAGACTTTATTTAAGATAAATAAGT
This sequence comes from Biancaea sappan, assembly GCA_037074585.1. NCBI lineage: Eukaryota > Viridiplantae > Streptophyta > Magnoliopsida > Fabales > Fabaceae > Biancaea > Biancaea sappan. The sequence goes on along the minus strand of CM073492.1, from coordinate 30,389,527 downwards.
CTTGAATCACTTGAAACAATTATTGGTGGCTCAATATCTTAATACTTATATATATATATATATATATATATCCAAATCTAAGATCTTGAAAAAAAAAAAAAAGCCTCCTTAATTCGTTAGAATAATAAGGGTACATAACGAAATTTTCTCTAGCAAAACATATGGAGACCGACATCAAAATCATATATACTTGTTACCCTGAATCCTATGAGATTAAAGAGTTATCAATAAATCCCCGCTAAATTGCAGCTTAGCGGCGTTGTATCAACTTCTACAAAAAAAAAAAAAAGTACATTTAGCAGCTGTTTATCATAACCACCACAAAATGTACATAAGCGGTTGTTTTAGATAAACTGCCACTGAATGCAAATATTAAATATTTAATTAATTTTCACCAAAAAAATATTTAATTAATTTAATAATAATTAATATAATAATTTAATATTAATATTAATTTACTTTATATGAAGTGAACACTTTGAAATTGATAATATTATTTCTCATTTTCTTGTCACATTAATTATATTAAAGTAGATTGCCTTGCCAAAAAGATCTTAATTAAGGCAGTTGCCTTGATAAACATTGACATGAACAATATGTTGTATTGTACAATATCCAACGTGTACACTTTGAAATTGATAATATTATTTCTCAATATTGCAGGTTAGGGCACTTATGTTCGAAAATGAGAGAAACTTAAAAATTTTGCCCTTGCCTTGAATCTTTGAGCTTCCCAAACATGATGGAGAATCGCTAGAGACTGGAGATAAGCCAGAGACCAAAGAGAAGGTAAAGATTTGGGCGATTTTGGTGGTTAAAGCTTGAGAGCTCAAGAGAAGCGTAGTGAGAGTGGTTAAGGGTGGGAGTGTTTTTATGCTGAACAGGAAATTCTGATTTTGCTCAAGTGTGGGAGGTCCTTTGGTCATTTTACCACCTTGCCCTTCATCCCCCTTAATAAAAATACATGAGACCATGGGCAAAATGGAAATTCTATTTTAAAAACAAGGTTTCATTTTTCAAACACACGTCACCCTTAACCATTTCACCTCAAGCACATTAACACATGCCCAAAACAACCGCTCATCACATTTTCATAAAAACACCTCATTTTTCACATCTTTTCACCTAGGTCCTTCACCCAACCTATTCAAGCTATTCTAATTTCCCTCGATGTATTACATGCAACTACGAAATGAACTTCATGCTATACCATGCAATATAATTTGTGCATTCCCAATCATTTCTCAACATGTAAATATCATTTAATTTGGTCCTCAACTCGGACCTAGTTTAAGTGACATCCGATTAAGCATGTTACAAACACAACTCACTATGGCTGTAACCACATGGACTTATACTCAGTCCAACTCACATTCTAAGCTTTAGAATCCTTTTATTTTCCTTGAGTATACATACATAGAGGAAAATTTTTTACGCATGCAAGAATGAACTCTCTCATCCTACTACGTGATACCTTAGGTATTACACTTCTAGTGAACAACATAAGATAAATTCCATCTTTATTGTTTACAAACCCTACTGGATCAATCCATCAAAGCTCTTGTATTCAACATGTTATGCATTTAAATATAAGACTTTGTTGGATTATCCTCGCCACAAAGGAACTTTCCTCCCTGCTCTGGAACAATTTCTTAAGGAAGTTAACAATTACCATCCTGTTTCAGACTCCCTCCGTGCCTCTCTAGGTCCTACACCAAGTGAATTCATCTCAGGAGAACCAAGAGTACCAGAGTTAGATATCCCAGATTATCCAGTCACCATACACTTATGTCCAAACCCTTTTCCTCAAAGCCAAGAGGCATAATCTTATAATTCTTAACCATATCCTCAGACTCAAACATGACAACAACCAGAGACTAGTCTCATCTCAAGACCAGCCTCGAGCTTTGCAAAAGGGAAAGACCTTCTACATGAAGCATGCCCCTCACAAGGCAAAGCTAGCTCTCCTCCCACAAAATAAGAATCGAAATATGATACCATGATTGATGCTCTAATGCAAGATTCCCAAGACCCTAATGAGCATGACTCTAACTGAAATGACCCGCTCATCTTACTCTTATCCCAATCTCTCTCCATCACATGAACCCATGTTGTGGCGCAATCGTTACTGATCACCAAAAGATTCCATCTTATCCACTCATGTGATGACATGTCAAAAAAAAATAAAGTCACTTTATTAAAATTGTATGTACAAGTGTCAGTCTTTTATGTTACATATTGTTTGAAGAAGTGAATTATTGTACTGTGTCTGTAAAATTAATAGGGTTAAACGTGGAATACGGATCCTCTGATTGTCTTTGAAAGTCAAACAAGGTATTTGACTCATCTAGACCATTAATTTTTACTATTAGTAGTCCAAATTTCAAGATCTTGTTTTTATTTTTTCTTTTAATTTTTTTTTAAAAACAACATCATGAAATTTTAGTCGTTGATTGTGAAAATCAACAGCCTAGATGGTCAAGCATCCTGTTTGTCTTTCAAAACCAAACAAAAGATCTGTTTTCCATTAAATATGCTTATCTGGTCGTTTTCAAATTAAAGTTGCTTTGTAAAAGTAGTTTTGAAAGCCTTATCTATAAATAGAGGCTTCTACCCATGTATTCGACAAAAGTTCTCAAAACTAAATAAAATCTTTTTGTGCAAAACCATGTTTCTCTTCTAAAACTCCCTCTCCTTTTGAAATACGCCTACTATAAATCTTCTTGATGCACAACCTCTAGGAGGTGTAAGTGCATTCTACACTTGCTTCTCATAAGGATTTTGTGCAACTAATAACATTCTCAAGAAAGATCCTATTTTAGGGTGTAGTTGGGGGCTGAAGAGCTTTGGGACACATATGAAAACATAAGGGATTACCATGGCCAGATAAGTTCTAAAATATGTATGATAGAGTGGCCTTGATGCCTAGAACTTATTGGAATAAGAGGCTGGGACCCATTTTTGTACTTATAGGAAATGAGTTTACTATTGGTCTTAGCATAATTGTGCAATAAGCCTATAAGTATCAAGACCCTCTATCGATTTGATTTCAGTAACTTATCTTGTCATAGCATTGCTTTTGAAATACCCATGTGACTCATTTGCTCTTAAGGGGATGATACGAGTCCAAGGATAGCAAGGGCGGATTTTTTTTTTTTTACCACCCCTTTCCAACCTACATACATATCTATTGTCCCGTTGCCTCGCGGGGTTTTGGTTTTGCCTCATCCTCAAGTCTGCAGAAAATTTTAATGCTCGCCCCATAATATTGAACAACATAATTTTTAAACAATATAACATTAATAAACTTGTGAAAACAAATCTCATTACACAATATTCAGTAAAATAAATGCAAAAAGCACAACATTTATCAATTTGTTAAGATATACACACATTAACATTAAAAAAAAGTTTCATTCATAAATCTTAAAATGTTGTCATGTTTAAACTACTTCATCAAATTACATTGCTTTCTGACCATAAATTAACTATAACAAAATTGAGAAAAGACTACGTAACATCTAATTTTATACTGACTCTTTCATAAACATTTTTGAGGTTGTCATGACTTATAACATACCATTAATAAGTTATGTTTTCAATAAAATAAATTAACATTACTTTTCTAGAGAACTGTGATTATATTTTAGTTTTAGGAGATTATTGTATGTGTTAAAATAGAAAGCGATATAATTTAGTTTTTTTTAACAGTGGAGCAAACAACTTTTCCTAAAATCTATACAAAAATGAGATTTTAAGTTTAGGAAATCTCTATTTATATTAAATTTTTACGGGAACAACTCTTTATTAATTAAAATATAAATTATATTAGCTTAAATCAAGGTAGAAAATAAGAAAACATAAAATCCCATTTACAACTAAACCAGAAAAGATAAGTAGAACCCAAATGAAACCCAAACAAAGAAAGCATAAAAATCCCATTAAAAACTAAACCAGAAAAGATAAGTAGAACCCAAATGAAACCCGCACAAAGAAAGCGTAAAAATCCCACTAACAACTAAACCAGAAAAGATAATTAATGTTTCTGACCATCAAACTAAGTGTACTCAGACCAACAACTCTGTACATTCTAAATTTCCAATCCAAAAACACCTATTCAACATGAGCAAACCAAAAGTAAAATCAAGCTGAACAAACAAATCTGTTACTGACTTACTGTGAAGAAGAACAGAATTTGATTGAGTCAAAAAAGCAAGAATCTGAAGCATACTTTCATATATAGGTCACCTAACCTAAACACGGCAGACGATGGATGACGGTGAGAAGAGATGGCCACAAGGGACGCTGGCGAGATGACGAGAGCTTTAGGCAACGACGACAGCTTTAGGGAAAACGAAACAGCGACAAGAGCAAGGAAAGGAACGACAACGAGAGAAAGGAAGCGAACGGCAAAGAGAGTTGAGCAAGAAAGTGAACGGCGAGAGCTTTAGGCCACTCCTTGACAGCTTCAGACGGCGACAGTTCAAGAGGTGACGACCGGTGATGAAGACGAGGTTTTAGACAATAGAGAAGAGAACCCTAAATCCCTATTGTCAACAGCTTGCTGATGAGTAAGTGATGACTGATGCACCGATGCTTCCTCTTCCGATACTCTATTTTAATATTTCATAAAATATATATTATATAATTATATATATATATATATATATATCTTTATAATATCTATTTGGGGGTGGAGAAAACACTGCACCGACCCACACTTGTATTTTTAGGAAATCTTTAAACCCGTCCTGTTTCTTTATCATAACCCGATCCAAATGGGACAAGGAGGACCACATTAGTCGGTTCAAGTTAAAATTGTCATCCCTATATATACATGGCGTATGCATGATTAAAAAAGTACATATGTGTGAGATTATATATATATATATATATATGAATATATCATATGGTGTGAAATATATGAAATACAGTAAGTGCACCTTTTCAATGACCAAACGGTGCGTACAGACTCGCTGCAACCATTAATGGTTGTAGCGTTGCCACAGTACTTGAGCAGTTGAGCCTCTCTGGCTCACTACCATGGCTCTGGCGGGTCCTACGACGATTCATTCATTGGTGTGCAGCTCCCAATGTCATCCTTTCATATTTTAGGTTGAATCCTTCGCTGCACCTAAAACAAAAAGATGGCCACTACATCCATTATTTCGTGCGTGCTGCAAAACGTGATGAACAAGTGAAAAGAACATATGGACGGTGAAGAAGAGGAAAAAGAGGAGAGAATAGAAAGAAAAGGTTTGAAGAGGAAGAAAAGGAGAGAAGACCTACAGAAAAGGAAGGCTTGAGAAAGAGAGTGAATCTCGATTTTTTTTGGAGAGAGAAGAGAGCAATTTTGAGGCCTCGGTGAAGGAGGTTTCTATGTGCTTCTTGTGAGTTTTTGAAGCCTATAGGAAGGAAGAGAGAAAGAAGGAGAAAGGTCGGGCTCCATATGTGTTAACGAAAAAAAAAAAAAGGCAGAAAGCTTGAGGAAAGTTTTGGGGTTTCCTATGGGCTTTTTGAATCAGTAAAAGGAGAGGGAGTGAGCCTGAAAAAATAGAAACGGCACAGGGAGGAAGGAGAGTTGAATTAAAAATGAAAGTAACACAAAAGGGAAGGATGAACAACGCTTCGGTTTGGAAAAGAGCAAAGAGGAAAGAGTTCAGTTCTCCACTTTTCTACTTTGTAGCATTGTTCTTTAGGCTCCTCAGGACAAAAGCAAAGAGGAAAAGCTAGAAGAAGGGAGCAGAACAGTAAAAGAAGGGAGAGGCTTCATTGGTTAGTTGATTACCTCCAGAAAAGCTTGTTCGTTATTTTCTTTTTTGGGATTGTTCCTTTCATATCTCCTTTCATGTTTTGTTGCTACAGGCCATTAAATATTTGGATGACGTACGCAGTTAGGTTTGTATTATGATTATTAGAAAACACGAGAATTTGGAATGTGGTTAGGTATGCTAGATGAAAGAGGATCCAGGGAAATGCTTGTTTTTTGTTCTAAAAACCTTGACATATATAGTGCATCTTTTTCAAGTGTTAGGATTTATTAAGATGGTGTAACATGACCCATGCATGTAAAATTTAAAAAAAAAAGAAAAAGAAACAAATGAATAACAATGAGGATTAGGAGGTGGTGGTATATATGTTGGAATTATGAAAATTTGAGTGATGAAGTCTTGCATGCGGCCAAGGGTATCTTTTGGGCACTTTGAACCATGAAGATGAAGAGTCATTGAATTCATTAGTGCATACAAATGGAAAGTGGGAAAGGATATTTTTGAAGTAGTCTTGGATCATTTGAGACATAATAATTTGCATGCAGTGACGTATCTAGGACTCCTCGGTAAGGGGGGTAAAATTTTCATTCATTTTTTTTAGATATGATGGCAATTTTTCTAAATTAATTTCAATTTGTTGTTCATTTAATGGTAATTTCCTCTTAAATATTTTTATTACAAAAAAATCGTTCTTCTTCTAAATTCTAATTGTATAATCAATCAACCAATTTGATAGAATTAGACTTACGTACAAAAATCACAAATTTCAAGTTTTTACAAAAATATCTCTAATAATGGAATGATAAATTAACTATCATCAAGAAAAAAATTTCATGAAACTGACTTCACAAATATGTTACTCATAATCATAATTGTATAATCAATCAACCAATTTGATAGAATTAGACCTATGTACAAAAACTTCAAATTTTAAACTTTTACAAAGAGGTCCATAATAATGGAATGATAAATTAACCATCATCAAGAAAAAATTTCATGAAATTGACTTCACAAATATGTTACTCATGATCCTCATTGTATAATCAATCAATTAATTTGATAGAATTAGACCTATATACAAAAATCTCAAATTTTAAACTTTTACAAAGAGGTTCCTAACAATAAAATGAGAAATTAACCATCATAAAAAAAATTTATGAAATTGACTTCACAAATATGTTACTCATGATCCTAATTACATAATCAATTAATCAATTTAATAGAATTAGACCTATGTACAAAAACTCTAAATTTTAAACTTTTACAAAGAGGTCCCTAACAATAGAATGAGAAATTAACTATTATCAATAAAAAATTTTGTGACTTTGGAGAGTGAGAGTCTTGTGACTATGAGCAGCAGAGAAGAAATGAGTCACTGGGGTTCAAAAAAATATTAAGGGGATTCAAAAAAATAAGGAGCAGGGGCAAAATGGAAAAAAAATTTTTACATAAAAATTTATAAATTTCAGCTGCACCCCCTGAAATTTATATGACTCCGCCACTGTTTGCATGCATGTTCAAAGGCAAAGAGAGAAGGATGGAAGAGATATTTTCTTGGCCTTGCATTGTTTCTTAAAAAGAAAATGGTAAAAATGTTGCCTTTTGAAATTAACTTACTTTTCCTACAACTTTTTTGTTTTTCTCCCTGATTTGGTCAATTAAGAATGCCAATAATGCAAAATGCGTGACCCTTGAAGTGCTAACCTGCTAAGATATGTCCTACAGAAAAGTGTTTTTTTTTCCCTATGAATTAGTGGTCAAATTTGATATTATACTCACTCAATCAATCATCACCCTCAAGTTCAGGGTCAATTCTCACATCTTTACCAATAAGAAAAAATCTTATATAAAATTATTTATATCTTTGCTATTAAATTTTCTACTAAAAATATAAAATATGTATAAAAAAATATTTAAAGAATTACTTATTTAATGCTTGAGTGGTGAAAAAATAATTGTTGTTTATTTTAAAAGATTATACACTTATTATATTATGATAAAAAAAACTATGTATTTTGTATGTTTTAATTAGAGAACTTAATAATAAACATATAAGGATCCAGATTTGTTCCAGTTAGCTGGAGAATTTAGCTTTTTTTAATCACATTTTTGTGATTTTTAGCCACGATTATAATTGTAGTTATTTTTTAACCACAGTTATAACTGTGGCTAAAAATTACAAAACTGTAATTAAAAAGAGCTAGACTCTTTAATTAACTGAAGAGGATCCAAACACGTACAAATAGTGTCTCCTAGTGGTAACGCCATTGCGTCATTTAATGTCTACCAACTTTAGGGCTGTAAGTGTAATTAAACCCAGGACCCTAAATTCTAAGTGTAATTCGCGGAGCAACTACAAATCATTCCTAGTTGAATGTGGTTTTACATTGGCAGTTACGTTGTGCATGTTTTGGGGTTCCAACAACATTTTACGTGTCATTTATTAGAATAAGAAATGTGTCTTGAGTCTTAATGGAGTAGCACATAATGGTAGATGATGCTTGTCAATATTTACAAGTAGACGTCACAAATAAAATAAAGGTTAAAATACAATTTAAGTCCCTATAATTTTACTTAATGAAAAATTTAATTCCTATAATTTAAAAATAAAAAATTTGATTCGTATAATTTTCAAAATCTCAAAATATGATCCTTGATGTTAGTCAATGATCAGTCAAAAATTAGTATGAGACATATGATGTTAACTGAGACGCTTATATTAATATTAAACACTAATCATCGTCATGCTACGCATGACAAAATTTAACGGTGACATGGAACCACATCATTAGTGATTTTTTTCTCTCTCTTCTCTTTTCTCTATTCTTCCAGTGCTCACTGTAGCTTACATTCTTGTGGTTCTCAAAAAATTATTTGTGTTTGATGAAACTGTCCGTTGAAACCCTCTGCTTACCTCTCATTTTTTCTTCCTGATTCTTTCGCTCACTCCCCTGAATACCCTTTGCTTTTCGCTGCACAGAGAACCAAAAAGAAAGCTCCCCCCTCTGGTTTTTCGTCCAAGATATCCAATAATTTCCCTGCAAGCTTGCTTGCGAGCTTTCCCCTCTAAAAATGAAACAAAGATACTCTATTTTAAGGACTAAAAATAGAGACTCTCAAACCTGCAAATATGATTCTAAAACCAAGTGATTAATTTGAAGTGAACAACCAATTATCCATTGAATTTAAGCTACAGTGCTACACCAAGTCAAATTAAAAAGGAATAATAGTGTGATCGAAGAATTCTTTCTAAAATGTAAGCACCATCGAAATGCTTAATCACATGAACTTTGTTGACTTCTAACCAATGGCTTATCATCCTTGTAATAAGTCGTCTTCTTCTCTTTCTTCAATTCTTTCTGTTCATTGAAGAAGCAAACAAGATCGACGGAGCAGCAAACAACACTAGCCTGATAATGGCGGAGAGCACGAGACCACTGACGAAGACCAATACGAGACCACCAGAGAAGACAATGCGAGACCACCAGAGAAGACAACGCAACAAACGGCAACGAAGGGTATAGAAAAGATAAAATTTTTAACTTATATGGTATTGGGAATAACTTAAGGACTTGGGACCACTGATACAATTTTTTTACATTTATTTGGTATCGGTTGAAACCTGAAGCATCCATGGCAACAAGCAGAATCGAACAATAGTGAAGAAGCACAGGAGAAGACCAACGCAGCAAACAACACTACCGGAGAAGACCAACGCAGCAAACAACACCAGAAGAAGGAAGACCAGGGAAGACCAATGCAGCGAACAACACCACTGGAGAAGACCAACACCGGAGAATGGAGAACATGCGGTGGCAACGAAGAGAAAAGAGAGAGAAAAATTCATGTGTGAACAAAAACCTAACAACTTAGTCTTAAATACAGTCAATCAAATATTTATATTTAATAAAATAAAAATACAAAAAGTCACATGTCAGAAAAAAAAACTACAAAGTTTATGACTCTCTCTCGTAGACGTGCAGTGTCCTACAACTTTGTTTTGTTTGTTTCTTCTCTTTTGTACTAAACTAGAATGCTAAGTTGGCTAAAATAAATGTCACATAAAAATAAAACAATATCAATTAATTAATCACCATGTGTTTATCAAAGTGAGGCTAACAATGTTATTTTCTATATTTATTCAGAATATTTTTAAAATATATGAGTTTAATTATTTTAAACATACTTAGATTGTAAAATATTAAATAAAGTTTTACAACTAAAATTAAGTTATTCGGATATAGAATTCTATACTAATCTGAAACCCTTGGTACCTTTTAATATAATTTTATAAATATTTATCACCAAAATTATCAATATCAATTTAAGGACGTCTGAAATCAAATATCTGGGCATCCCGACATGCAGATTATGGAGTTGGAGAGTGTGAATAAAAAAGATCAATTTTAATTCTAATTAATTAGTGACAAGCCAATAAATTTTAAAAAACCAATAATTAAAAAAAGAAAAATAAAATATGAGTGGAATAACGAGAGAGAGAGAGAGAGAGAGAGAGAGAGAGAGAGAGAGAGAGAGAGAGAGAGAGAGAGAATCAAAGAGTTTTTTTCTTATTTTACATGTGACTTTTTCTATTTTTATTTTATTATATGTAACTATTCAATTGGTTGTGACTAGTTTGTACTCACACAAGAATTTCTCAGAGAGAAAACAGAAAATAAGGGAAAAAAGAGTTCAGGCTGAATGTAAGTGCACATGCGAAGGAAGAAAGAGAAAATAGGAGAAAAATAGTGACATGGCATGCCATGTCAGCTTCACATTTTGCCATGTGTATGCTGACGTGGTGTTGATATGGCGCTGATATGGTACTTAGTGTTAATGTATATGTCCTAGTCAGTGCTACGTGTCATAGACTAACTTTGGACTAACGGTTGACAAACACCGAAGATTAATTTTTTTTTTATTTCAAAATTTTGGAAACTATAGGGACCACTACAAAAAAAAGCCCAGATCAGGGATGAATTTTAGAGACAAAATTTATCTGTCTCTAATTTCATCCATAATTTGCTTCGAATTTCCTCCCTGATCTCAAATTTAGAACCCGCGACTCAGAACCGGAATCTAGGACTGAAATATTCCATCTTTGATTGAAATTACCGTCTTTAATATTTTTCTCAATTTTGTAAATCACTAAAAAATTAGAGACGGATAATTTTCATTTTTGAATTTCGTCTCTAATTAATTTTAATAATTTTTTAAATATATAAAAAATTTAGGGACAGATACTTTGGTCCCAAAATGTCCGTCTCCAAGTAAGTGATCTTAACATGACGTCGCATTGAGTCTGAGATCGATATTTCTGTCTCAAAATGTCGTCTTTAAATGCATTTTTGTAAACGACATCGTTTCTAGATCGTATTAATCCCACGCCCTAGTCCCCCCCATATCCCATTCTTGCTGTTGTCCTTGACTCCTCCGCGAATCCTCTCTCCCCTTCCCATTGTTTTGGGTGATCCAGCTCAAGCTCTCTGTCTCGCTGTGGTCCCTGGTTGCGTTGGCATTTACATGTTTGAGTTATGTCTATGATGACTTAATCAGTGGAAATTTTTTGGGTTTTTTTTTCCTTCTCTGCAATGTTACTCACAGCCGCCGTCTGACTCTTTCACTCCCACCATCATCTTCGTTTTCACAGCCATTAAAGAGTATTGTCATGGTCGCTGAAGTCCCCTTCTCCTCCATTGTTGACTTGCAAGTAAGCTCCTTTTTTTTTTCCTAATGTGTTGATTCCCCTTTTTTTTTTTTTCTGATGTGTTGGTGTTGCTACTAAATTTATAATTTGTTACGATGTTTAAATTTTTGAATGATTTATCTTGGTTATTTCTTTGACGCGGATTGTTGACTGTTGGATTTGGAATTTCTAAAGCTTGAAGGATGTAACTCTATTTCCTTTTTTGGAACTTCTTCTTAATTACCTCCTAAGCTTGAACTAACATTAAGGTAGGTGTATTCATTTTGTTATACCCATAGAAAGATGAAGCATGAAATTCTCAGCTTTTGCTATGTTTTCGGGTTTACCTTTCTCTTCCTCGGTTTTGGCTAGGAAACAAGTCAATTCTTGGCTTGAATTTCAGTTGTATGAATTGCTAACCTCACTACTCTCTCTCTCTCTCTCTCTCTCTCTCTCTTTCTAAAAGCCATGGAGGAGTATAATGAAAGGAAAAAGAATGGCATATAATTTAGCATTGATGGGAGATCACGGGTTGTACATGGAAAGCTTGTTTGTCATTTTTTTCCACTTGATGAACTTGGCCGAGAATGAAGCTTAAAATATTAATTAAGTGTGCTGTCATGACTTTTCTTTTCCATTTGCTATATGTCCACTTGATTCAATGATAAAGCTATTGTTTATATATATATATATATATATATATATATATATATGTATAGTTATTTTAAATTCCTACGACTAAGTCTTGGAGTAGAGACTATATTAAAAAAGAGGTAATATTGAATTACTCAATATTACCTTATTTTTATATTTTAAACATTTTTTGAAAATAAAAATAGATTATAATATATATTATTTTGATATGCAATTTAATTTTTATTCATATATTTTTTAACACATAACTTTAAGAGTAAAATGCAAAAAAGTCCATTCAATTTGAGAATTTATCCTGAGTTACTTCTAACCAGTATTCAGGATTTGTTTTTATTTTTATATATCACCTTGATGCGCTTAACAATAGTTTCCACAATAAAAAAAGGTCAAAAAAAAGCCTTAAATCTTCTAGATTTTGCTTTTATTTGTTTTTTTTATTGTATCATTGAATTGATTAATCATTTTCAACACTTAAATTCCTGTTGTAGCAAAAGTAGCTTTCTATATCATTTGATTAGTGACTCATCATTGTAGTTAGTTTGAAGTTCGAAGGTAAATAGTTTAATAAGCAAATGAACATTTCTTGTAAATATCATATTATTAACAATTTAGCCAGCTCCTCAATTATTGGTTTTATTGCCTCTTCATTATAATTAAAAGAAGCTGATTTGTCTACTTCAAAGCTCCGTGCTTCATTTATTCGGTTGTGCATGGTGCTGCAGGATTTGCTGGAGTCCAGGTTGGTACTCATAATTTTATTTCAATTTTTTTGTCATTTCTGGTGCTGGGCTGTTTTTTTTTTATTTTATTTCGTTTTTGGTGGTCTGGATACTTTATTTTTTTTCTGGTGGCTGTATCATTTTAGTATAGTATTCTTTATGTCTTAATTTTAACTTTTTGGAATTAAAATGATGTTTAATAAATGGATATATTAATTTACTATTAATAACGGTGGAAAGCAGTATGTACTATTAATTTATTTTTAGTTACTGTGTATGATTTATTAGTTAACTTTACAATTTTTTTAAATTTGAGTCTAATTATATCATATTTTTTATACACTCTTAGAATCTACTTTAATATCATGATTGATGACCATTTTGTGAACTTTGGAAAACCAAGTGTTCTATATATCATGGCTTAACTTTCCAACTAGTATGGATTGATCTATTTTTCGTTGTTTTATACTATTCAATTATTTATTTTATATTTAATGGTCTGTATATGCTGAAGTACTGACCACTGTATTTATGGTGTTTGTTCTGTTTAGGGTTCAGTTTCTTTGATAATAGTAATATATATGGATTTGAACCTTGTTTTGGACTAAATGAAAGACATAAATCTCAAACAGGAAAATATTAATTTATTAGACAAACCAAAACCAAGCGTAAGCCAAAATTTATGTAGAGCATTAAAATTTGCAGAGTTAATCTTAGATTGCCTTTATCTCTTAAGGTGGAGAACATGGATGTGCCACAAAGTCGTCAGTGGATGTACAATAGGGTGAGACCTAATAGGTCGGGTTTACAACTGAGTTTTCGGAGGGATAGAGACGTTTATTAGTCATGCCAAGAAGTTAAGGGTATACTTGATGGAAGGGAAGATAAGGTATCCATGTGTAAGATATAAGTGTAGGAATCTTCTAGAACCCAATGATGTGAGGTTGCACCTATACTAGAACCAGACTACCCCAAGAGGTTGTTGAGTTGGTGTTCACCAAGTCACCGCCAAAGCATTGGGTGTTGTTTAGATGTGATTAGTTTGATCCAACTATCAGCGGTGGCACAAGAGTAGACGCTTAATTGGGAATTGTTGAGATTCACAAGTCTTAGAGGCTTGCCACATATGACGCATTCATGTTTGCCCAACAAGCAGGTATGCTACTACGCGAGATTGCTTCTAATGACGGCCGACATTGGATACGACCTACAGTTGGAGATTCATGAGTTCTGTTTTGTGATTTGTAGTTGGCTCAGGGAAAAGGGGGGCAGAGCAGAAGAAGAAATGAAACTTCAAAGTTTCTAAAGCAAAGCTTAATTACTTGATTCTGGCTTTCAATACAATGAAGCTTTAACCTATTTATACTAATTCTAGGGGAACAATGTCACATGGGCACAGCTGGAAGGGGTTGAATCTGGCAGCTTGGGAGGTGCAGACATTGTGGACTCCTTGAAGGTAGCTGAGATAGGTGCATGTGGGGAGGTTGAAAAATGAGTGTATTTCCTTGACCATATGAGTGAATTTCCTTGACATTCTCCCTGGGTTGGACGAGACTCGCCCTCGAGTCTTGCTGGATGTCGTTGTCTCTCTTAGGTGGCACTCCTGGTGGATTGTCTTCTGGAATTACAACTAGAAAGACCGGTAAAAAAGTGAAATCGTATCTTTCTAGTTTGTTCTTATTGCATTCACTAGGTGGCATTGGCACTAACATCTCGTTTACTCCATTTTTTTTAATAGAGTATATGCTTATATGGCCGTCGTCTTGGACACAACAATCAAATTGCCAATGTCTTCTCAAAAGAAGATGACAATCATCCGTAGGCACAATATCACAACAAACTTCTTTTTGATGAAATTTGTAAGGATACGAATGATTAACGGATAAGACCTCCAACTTTTCCACCATGTAGTCGGTCACAATATTGTCATAACTTTTGTTGCCAATGTTGATATCACAAATTTTATCTTCAATAGGATAGAAGATGTTGTGACTTAACCAAGACTCGTCTTTTACTGGCGTTATATGTAGGCTTTGATGAATTACCAGTGTCTCATCATGGTCTGTCAATGTGACTTCACTATCATATATTGGCTCTGCTGGAGTGACATCACTAGCATATATTGGCTCTGTTGGCAAGACATCACTGTTATATGCTTGTTCTGCTATCATGACATCACTGTCATACGCTGATTCTGTCAACTTGACTTCTCTATCGTACAGTGACTCCTCTGGCATGATATCATCGTCATATACTGGCTCTTCTGGCATGATATAGCTGTCATATACTGGCTCTTCTGGCATGATATCGCTGTCATATACTGGTTCTTCTGGCATGATATCGCTGTCATATACTGGCTCTTCTGGCATGATATCGCTGTCATGGCTCAGGGAAAAGGGGGGCAGAGCAGAAGAAGAAATGAAACTTCAAAGTTTCTAAAGCAAAGCTTAATTACTTGATTCTGGCTTTCAATACAATGAAGCTTTAACCTATTTATACTAATTCTAGGGGAACAAGGTCACATGGGCACAGCTGGAAGGGGTTGAATCTGGCAGCTTGGGAGGTGCAGACATTGTGGACTCCTTGAAGGTAGGTGAGGTAGGTGCATGTGGGGAGGTTGAAAAATGAGTGTATTTCCTTGACCATATGAGTGAATTTCCTTGACAGTAGTTGTCTTTAAACATCGTTAATAATATGCTTACTGATTATGTTGTCTGCATTTGAACTGCTTAGCTTCCATCCTATTGTTCAGCAGCTTAGAGAATTGACACCATCATACAGGGGAAATTCGAGGCCTCAGCATTTACCCGTAGTACCACACCTGATGAGTTGTGAGGCTTATGGTTTGAATAATGGACGGTAAGTTCTTTTTGTCACTCAAAAAGTTTTTCCTCTAGACCACAAATATTTAAAGTATTATTTATTATTTTACTATTGCAGGAATGTAACAAGTTGTTGCCTGAACATGCAACTCTCGTTAGGAAGAACTGGGACGTCAAGTGCGGCTAGGTCTTACATCGCATGATGGGTCGTGTCTGCAAGCTATGGAACAAAAAGGAAGAGAGACCCAACTGGATAAGTGAGGATATAATGCAACAACTGGTCGAAAAGTGGTCAACTAAAGAGTATAAACAAAAAAGCGAGAAGGCACGGCAAAATATAGTCTCCACTACTGGAGGGACACTTCATATAGGCGGCAACATTCCAGCCTTTGAGCACATGCTCCGTCTGGTAAGTCAAGATTCAATATCTTCCTTAATTTTCTTTTTTAAAATGCATGGTCAAGTAATAGATTAATTTAAAATCTTCTTTTATCTGCAGGAGGGTGAGATCGGCCGTAAGCCTAGGCTGGTGGACTTGTTTATATACACCCATAAAAAGAGGAGCACAAGAGATTTTATGGATGATCGATCGCGGGAAGTCTACGTGAGTATACTTAGACATTTTTTGCATTAATTGATTTTTTTCAGTTTTGTATTAAACATGTTGACTTTTGACATTTAATGTATAAATGTTTGACAGGATGAGTACACGCAGTTGAGATCATCGCAGGTATCTGTGACTAGTACAGGTGTCAAATATGGGGATGACAGTGCCAACGACACTGCGTTATGGCTACAGGCTGTTGGAGGGAGGAACAAGAAAGGCCACATCTTCGGCACGGGGTTGTCACGTCCCAAAATTTGAGCACGTGACCGGCACGGAAAGTGAATTTCATTTCACCTCCGTAAGCCTATCTTTCTCTTAAAAATCATACAATTCTTTTTCATGCAACCAAAACGAGTTCTTTATACATACTACAATTACTCACATTACATCAGTGAATGAACCTACCCGATTACAGAGATTTCTAGATTTATACAACTTAGAATAAAACTTAACTATTATACCTTTATCCTGAACAAATGAAAAGGTAATCATGGACTAAGGATCCATAATTCCTTGTTCCGATATTTACCTTCAGCTGTCAACTCTGAAAAAAAATATCAATAAGAGGGGTATGAGCAAACCACGTGCCCAGTGAGTAGATAACACAACATTATGACAAAAAAATATCATACATCATAATGATAACATGCAGCAATCATACGTAAATCGATCATCATATGATATGATATTATTCGTAGTACTTCACGACAATATCCAAATAAATCAAATACATTTCAACATAATTCAAAAGTTCACAACAACAATCGGTGAAATCAATTTCACACAAATTTCCCGTACCAACCGGGTCGTCCAGAATACCTCTGGATCGTTGCCCGCGGCCCCTGCCGCATCCACCCTTATCGCTCCATTTATAATCTCCACCCTTATAACTTCACATAAATTTCTCCATGGGGTGCACCACCATGCCTTTCCTTTCCAGTCAAACACAATCACAATCATATATAAAAACATCCTCAATCATAATCTTGAGCCACATACACAACTCAGTCATTTACAATTCAAGCCACAACATAATAAATGTGGTTCCAGCAACATAGCATGTATACAACATAACCCATAATATAGAACAATTATTCAACTCAGTTCACATGCCATTCACAATCCATTATATAACCTCCATTCATGGGAAAATAAGAAAATATAATTATATACATTACCAGACACGTTCCACAATTGTTTATGCCTCATCGTTCCACATCATCCTCTTCAAACTTGGATATACAACATATTTCCACTATGATGCAAAAAGTCAATAACAGATATTTAATCATAGCAAGTATTAACCCACTCACCTAGATTTCACGCTCTCGGCACTCCCACTTTGCACCTTGACCATTCCTATTGTAACCAGACAAAAACATTAGGGTTACGAAATAGAGAAATTTCCTACCACTACTCTCGACCTTTACTCACATCTTAAGTCATAACTCCTAATCGGTAATGAATATCTAAATGAAACTTATACCATTGGAAACTAGACTCAAAGAACTTTCCAACGATATAAAGTTTGCCCAAAACGGAGTCCGTATGAAGAAGTTATGGCCGATTGAAAATGAGCTAAGGTTTTCCGACACACCTGGCGCCTGGGCGCCATGCCTTTCTCTTCCCCACATGTCCTTGAGAATTTGTAAAAATTTCCTAAATTAAAAATAAAAATTTCTATTTCCACATTTTCTTCACTAATTCAAAAAGAAAATTTTCCACATAATTAAATTTTTCACTAAACTTCAAATCAGACTTTAAATATTCATAAAAATTCTTGGGATATTACATTCTTCCCCCCTTAAAAGAATTCGGTCCTCCGAATTCAAAACTTACCTCAAGATTGAAGCAAATGCCAATATTTTGTTTATATCTCATTCTCTCTCTTAGAATTTTCACAATCAAGTACAAAATATAACAAGTTCAACATATTTTTATTTCTAATACATAAGTTACAGGCAACAAGCTGAACTTGATTTACAAAACAGATAATTTTAATACTTAAACATTAGATCAAACATCAGCTTTAGGTACAAACAAAAGAAAAGATAAATTAAGAACGAGGAGGCTTTTGAAATGCAGAAGATGCTCCAGGTTTAGAAGAAGAAGGTGCTTCAGACCTTAAGGAGGAAGTTAATCGTTGCAGCCTAGAAAGAGTTTCTGGAGGAAACGTCTGGGAAATTTGGCGAAGTGCAGAAGTCACTCCATTCATACAGTCAATACATCTCGCTTGTTGGTCACGAAAATTTTGAGTTGCAAACATCGAATGTCTATCAACTCTATTCGCCAATTCCCTAAAATGACGGTTCAAAAGCTTCTCTTGTTCTGTAAAGAGACGATTTATCAATCTCCCCTGGTCCTCAAAGTGGCGGTTTATCAGTCTTTCCAAGTCCTCCATCTTTTGTCTCATAAGCGCAAGCTCATTATTAGAAGATGTTGCTGTGCTAACATCCTCTAACTCTACTACATCCCTTTTTCTTTTCTTAGCCTCTGGTGACTCTTCCATGGATCTCTTATTCTTATAATTCTCCAGGCTAAGATTTAGATCCAGCTCTACCTTGCCAGCCTCAAAATTTAAATTGAAAGATTTATTGCCGGCCATATTTTTCTGAGCTATA
This sequence comes from Biancaea sappan, assembly GCA_037074585.1. NCBI lineage: Eukaryota > Viridiplantae > Streptophyta > Magnoliopsida > Fabales > Fabaceae > Biancaea > Biancaea sappan. Next base: position 30,370,647 of record CM073492.1, on the reverse strand, counting down.
AAGGTTGTACAGAAGGAGAAGTTTGATGCTAGAAAGCTTATAGATATAAACTTTTAGTGTAGTGAGCAGCGTAATGGGGCATCCATTATATATAGACGAAATTTAGGGCTACAAAACCTTTACATCATACTCTAAAGATGACCTACAGACCTTATCCGACGCAATGCCAACGGTCTCAGATAAGCATGCCAGAAAATAACAAAATATAATCTAATACAAAAGATTTCCTCAAAAATTTCGGCTAACTTTTGACTCTTGCTCAAATTATTAAACTAATCGCCGCTTCAATTTATGGCTTCTTAACTCTGTATTTGTCTTATCCAATAATTCTAAATCGAGATATTACTCCATGAACGGGTAGCTTCATACTAGCCTTATCTAGGTTTCTAATCCGTGGCTTTGCCCTAAGCTTACACATTTTCAAACATACATATTAAAATAAAAACTTCTCACATCTACACATCAAGCGTTCCATAAAGTGAGAGAAAAATTTTACCTTTCACTTGCCTCTACGAGCATATATGTATATATGTATAAACATAGAGATACATCATTATCTATATATATTTTCATCTATTCAAGTTCTTTTAAATTTCAGACTTCTCATTCTCTGAATGTATGTAGAATCATTACATATTATTCCTGGCCATAACAAATAACCTTCACTCTCTATGCATGAATAACATACATACATATCATATGTATTTAGATACATATAATCACAGTATAATTCAATCAATCATGTATATTATACTTAACTGAAGGCTTTCAAGAACAATACAAGAAAGCATAGAAATACATTTTAGTTCATCGTGAAAACATCCAAGACACTCTGTAATGGCTACATTGTCGACTTCCTTCAATTTCAGAAAATGCCAACGAGAGAAATGGAAAAACCAAGTGTAAATCGGCCGCAAATCCACCGAATATTGACTTTCGTGGTTTTGCCATTAATGCGACGCGTTGTTGGTGTGCATGCCTACCCTAGACTCCTAGCTTCCAGCTTGCAGAAATCCATAGGTTAAGCGTATAGGGTGCGGCGAAGAGATATCTTCTTTGTCTCTGAGTTCAAATTTTTCCTCTATAAGAACTATCCCAACGTTCTCAGTTACCACACCACAAAGAGTAATCATCTCTAAGCCTACAACTTCTCAGCATTTCTCTCTTCTCATACTTCGACATAAATTTCTAAATTTTCCAAATCATGGCCACAAGGAAGTACATTGATCTCACAGTGGATGCCAGGAGAGAAGAGCTCGACTTAAACTTAAGTCTGGGCAAAGACAAGGGCAAAAGACCTTTTGAGGGGTCTCCAGAGAAGCAGAAGGAGAAGAAAATGAAGAAGATCGAGGAAGCTGAGGAGACTAGCACGGGCCATACCTCGGAGGACAAAATCGCCTGTCTAGAGCAGGAGGTCAAAAATCTGAAAAAGATGATAGAAAACCTAGAGAAGTTAACTAAACGCAATCATGCAGAAATGATTCTTCTATTGGTCTACCCAGTGCTTCTGCAATCAACAACAAAGAAGTGTTGATTGTATGAATGGGATTTACACTACCCTCCGCGATATTGCTCTGTCTCTCGCTCCAAGGAATGGTCGAGGGGTGATGATACAGTACAACCCTCCTAATCCGAGACCACCTCGCTTTTAGATTACTCATCATGAGTAATTGTTTTTTTTTTTTTGCAATGTAATCCTTCTGCTTTTAATGCCAGTGGTTTCTTTTATGGGATGGTACTCCAAAAATAGTAATAATAAAATTAAGAAAGATAAAATAAATCAGTCACACAAAATCAATCATGAATTTAACATATAAAGCCCCATACATACAATTTGATCCGACAGCAACGGAATCAAAACAAATAATAACCTTTCCCTTACCGAGTTCAAAAGTATAGCCATAACTCTCTAAAACTAAAACTAAAAACATAATTCATAAGAAAAGACAAGTCTTGGAGGAAAAGGAAATGAAAACATCCTACAGGACCTTCAGTGGAGCCATCTCTCTATAGTCGTGCCCGGGTTCACCACGATAGAGGAGATCCCACTAAGGTTACCTTACTCTGTAATCGGTAGGAGACCTAATCCCAAAGCTCTGATACCAACTTGTCACGTCCCAAAATTTGAGCACGTGACCGGCACGGAAAGTGAATTTCATTTCACCTCCGTAAGCCTATCTTTCTCTTAAAAATCATACAATTCTTTTTCATGCAACCAAAACGAGTTCTTTATACATACTACAATTACTCACATTACATCAGTGAATGAACCTACCCGATTACAGAGATTTCTAGATTTATACAACTTAGAATAAAACTTAACTATTATACCTTTATCCTGAACAAATGAAAAGGTAATCATGGACTAAGGATCCATAATTCCTTGTTCCGATATTTACCTTCAGCTGTCAACTCTGAAAAAAAATATCAATAAGAGGGGTATGAGCAAACCACGTGCCCAGTGAGTAGATAACACAACATTATGACAAAAAAATATCATACATCATAATGATAACATGCAGCAATCATACGTAAATCGATCATCATATGATATGATATTATTCGTAGTACTTCACGACAATATCCAAATAAATCAAATACATTTCAACATAATTCAAAAGTTCACAACAACAATCGGTGAAATCAATTTCACACAAATTTCCCGTACCAACCGGGTCGTCCAGAATACCTCTGGATCGTTGCCCGCGGCCCCTGCCGCATCCACCCTTATCGCTCCATTTATAATCTCCACCCTTATAACTTCACATAAATTTCTCCATGGGGTGCACCACCATGCCTTTCCTTTCCAGTCAAACACAATCACAATCATATATAAAAACATCCTCAATCATAATCTTGAGCCACATACACAACTCAGTCATTTACAATTCAAGCCACAACATAATAAATGTGGTTCCAGCAACATAGCATGTATACAACATAACCCATAATATAGAACAATTATTCAACTCAGTTCACATGCCATTCACAATCCATTATATAACCTCCATTCATGGGAAAATAAGAAAATATAATTATATACATTACCAGACACGTTCCACAATTGTTTATGCCTCATCGTTCCACATCATCCTCTTCAAACTTGGATATACAACATATTTCCACTATGATGCAAAAAGTCAATAACAGATATTTAATCATAGCAAGTATTAACCCACTCACCTGGATTTCACGCTCTCGGCACTCCCACTTTGCACCTTGACCATTCCTATTGTAACCAGACAAAAACATTAGGGTTACGAAATAGAGAAATTTCCTACCACTACTCTCGACCTTTACTCACATCTTAAGTCATAACTCCTAATCGGTAATGAATATCTAAATGAAACTTATACCATTGGAAACTAGACTCAAAGAACTTTCCAACGATATAAAGTTTGCCCAAAACGGAGTCCGTATGAAGAAGTTATGGCCGATTGAAAATGAGCTAAGGTTTTCCGACACACCTGGCGCCTGGGCGCCATGCCTTTCTCTTCCCCACATGTCCTTGAGAATTTGTAAAAATTTCCTAAATTAAAAATAAAAATTTCTATTTCCACATTTTCTTCACTAATTCAAAAAGAAAATTTTCCACATAATTAAATTTTTCACTAAACTTCAAATCAGACTTTAAATATTCATAAAAATTCTTGGGATATTACAGGGGTATGAGGCACGTTAGATCGATTCATCGAGTAGCCGGCCTATTGATTCATCCAGTCTCCATTCTGACTTTGAGGAAGAACTGTAGTGATGCATGGAGCCAGTGATAGAGTAGCTAAAGGCTTAGCAGGAAATACTCAGGATGGCGAACCAACGATTGAATGAGTGTTATCAGTTGATATAAAGCCAAGCATCCATGTTGAATGATTTTCAGAGCATGATTAACCGTTACGTGGGTTCCATGGACAGACGCATATATCCTATGACTGACAACGATGAGACCGGCCCAGCCCCCAGATCACCCCTTAGACTAGGGTTTTATGTTTGTTATGTTTGGACATTTGAGCATGTACATTCAGGATTTATTGTAATACTTTTTTCTTTATATGAGATTGAACCTTTATTGTTACCCAACTTTTTTATTGTTGGAATATTTTATATTTTTGGATTGTTTATTGACAAAGGTTTTCCAAAAAATTAAGGATTTTTTTAATTTAATTAATAAAAAATGTATGAGATTAGGGGCAGAAATCTAGGGCTGATTAAATCTGTCCGTAATTAGGGGTGGATTAATTTCGTCCCAAATCAGAGACGAATTAGTTCCATGATAATTAGGAAGGGTGATTCGTCCCAAATCAGAGACGGGTTAGTCTGTCCCAAATTTGGGATAGAATATTTCTTGTCAGATTTAAGACGGCTAGATGATTCGTTTCAAAGTATCTGAGACAGAATTATTCTGTCCCATAAATCTGAGGGGATCATTCATCTGTCCCAAAAATTTGGGACAACCATGTCAAAGATAGAATATAATTTGTCTTTCATTCCGCCCCTAACATATCAAGGACGGAATTTCTGGATTTGTATTTTTTTTTTGTAGTGGACCAAATCCTTCATTTTTAAATTATAGGAACCAAATCTGTCATTGACTGAAACTATAGAGACTTGAATTATATTTTAACCTAAAATAAATTGAATTTCAATATGTGACTGCCCATCATCAGTATCTACTATCTAGTATTCTAGTTTTTGAAATTGAATATATTCAACGAGTAACTCTCTGTTAGTACCGATTGTCTAGTTCTTCAAATTAAAACGAAACTCCGTGGGTGATTGTTCATCGGTACTTGTTGACAACTGCTTTTTTTAAAATAATAATAATGAGAATGTAGATTTGTTGGGAAAAACGGCGGTGTGCGCAGTAAGTGTAGAATCAAAATAATTCCCACAGACCCAGGATAATTCCCAAAACACAATAGACAAAAATAACACCAAAAATTTTAGCGTGGAAAACCCAAATTAGGTAAAAACCACGAGACCTGTAGGCCGCTTAAATCTTCCACTATAGTAATAATGGGAATACAATCTTCACCCTTAGGTGGACCTCTCACTCACAAAAATACTACAACAGTATTTCTTCAATTTGTGGACAATAACCCTCACAAATTGGACTCACTATTTTTTCTCTCAGAAACTTTCTGAGGCACTCTTTCTATTTTTCTTCTCACTCTTTTCTCTCTCAAAGTGAGGCTTCTTGGGATGAAGGATTATGAAGAGATAATTCTGAGGGATAATTCTAAAGGAGGTGAATGACTCTATTTATAGAGTCATTTCTCCTCTGCGTTGCACCTAACCACTCTGCCAACCTTCCCCCCTTCAGTTTCAAAAGAGGTGCCTAACTTTTGACAAAATTGACTTTGGAATAAATTATAAAATTTGATTGCAACTTTAGTTAAATTGTAATTTGGCCCTTCTTTTTTTTTAATATTATAAGTCATGGGCCCAACTTATGGAGGGATCCACCTTTCAAGATTTACAACTCAAGTGATGGAATGAATTTTCACATGCTTCTAATCTAACAATTTTAAAGACTAAAAGACTATTGCGAGGGAATGGACTAAAATTACGGTTTTTAACCAAAAAAGAAATTGTTTGATCATAGCATAAAGTTGTAGTCATTTAGTGGAAAACAAAAAATGACAATTAAAGTGCAATCCCACATTCATAATGCATAATAGTCAACAAGAGCAGACATTATTGAGAAATTTTGCACTGGCGGACAGCGATTAGCGTGCAAGTATAATTTTACTTTGGGCTGGAGACAAAATCAAGAGTCGCCGTACTGAAACATGTGAAAGGAGGGATTCACAATACTAAAACCCCCATCAATGAGCAAATTCTGCCCACTCACATACCTAGACTCGTCACTGGCCATATAAAGCGCCGCATTGGCCACGTCATCAGCCTTAAGCGTCACGCCCTTCAGATTAGCCAGCGAGTTCATCACATTCTCAAGCTCTTCGTCATTCACCCCAACGAATCTTGTTGCCAACGGCGTCGCAAGCGCGTAAGGCGACAAGCAGTTCACCCTTATCCCAAACTGCCCCAATTCCACTGCTGCGTTCTTGGTGAGTCCCACTACGGCATGCTTCGCGCAACAATAGGCGTGCGATGCGGCCCCACCCACGTACGAGCTTATGCTAGCCGTCGAGATTATGCTTCCCCCACGTGCGGGGATCATGGCCTGCGCCGCGTGCTTTATGCCCAGGAACACGCCCGTGACGTTCACGCTCAGCACGCGCTCGAAGTCCGCCTTCTCGTTGTCTATGATTCGGGGCTTGTTAGGGTCCACTATGCCCGCGTTGTTGAACATGATGTCTAGCTTCCCGTAGGTTTTGACCGCCGTGTCCACGGCGTTTTTGACTTGGGCCTCGTCGGTGACGTCGCAGTGGACGTAGAGGGAATTCGTTGGGCCTATGGACTGGGCCACGGATTGGCCCAGTTCATCTTGGATGTCTGCAATGACCACTTCGGCTCCGTGCTGGGCAAAAACTTCTGCTGTCCGTTTTCCGATCCCGCTGGCTCCTCCGGTGATCAGAGCCACTTTTCCTTCCAGCCTCCTATTCAGAATTAAACATGCTTAGTTTATTTTAGATCGGCGATCATTGTCGTTACGTTAACTCTTTTATTAGAGAAAGGAATAAAAAAAATAATTATTATAAACTGAGGGAAATAACTCGAACTCAAGCATGGGTGTTACTAGGTAAGTACCTTCTGTCGACTGCTGGGAGTAAAGAAGTCGCTGCCATAGCTACCAGAGAAATGGAGGAAATTGAGGAAGGAGCCGATCTAGTGTTGATATATCAGAAAGTGGAGAAAGGCCATGCTTAATATAGTGCAAGTTGACTCAACTTTTTACTTTTTGAGCTAGGAAATCAAATATATAATAATGGCCAAAATAATAAAATATCTTATGAAGTAAAATAATTAAATATAAAGTAAAATAATAATTATTTTAGTCATTATTAGTTTCAATACATAAAAAATTTAGGATGAATTAATAGGTGCTAACAAGTACAAAATGGGCATAGATCTGTCGCTTGTCTCTAAAAAAAACATACTTATTTCTATGTAAATTATTGAATTGAAATTCAACGATCCAAATTTTAAATAATAATTTTTTTTAAAAAAAAAATACTAAAATTCAAATTGTTGTAAACAAACAAGCAACACATCCTCGTACAAGATGAGACACACATCACGTACGTGAGTATTGCTGTAAATATTTGGACATGATTAGGGTTAAGATATAATCGCAAATAATTGGATACATATGAATTATAAACAATGCAAAATAAAATTATGAATTATAATTAAAATATTAAATATAGGTCAAAGTTGATGCACTGATATAATACTTATGCCTCTATTTTATATTGGAAAATGTATGGTTAGTGGGTCCTAATACAGTAGCAAGGACTGCTACGTATGATAAGGTTTTGGTTAACTTTGCCTAGGGTTTGGTGGATATATAATTGAGTTTTAACATTTAAATACTCACAGGCAGCAGACCACAAAGAGGCGGTTGCGTCTTTGTTGCTGTTGTTTTATGCATAATATGTCGCCTTCGGTTTAGAAGTCACAGCTCACAACTCAACTAAGGGACATAACAATTGGCATTACGACAAAGATGATTTCTGCTGCACACTAAGAATAATACGATGGAATCAAGAGAAGTGATTTCGGCTGCAGACTAGGAGCAATGAGATTGGAATCAAAATGGGTGATTTCGGCTGCAGACTATGAACAATGAGAATGGAATCAAAATAAATATTGCAGATATTGACAATGGTATGAATTGGCTGATGACAGCCATATCGATTGTTTGAATTCTAACAATGATAATAATTTAATTCTTAGAGAGATTGATATAAAAAAAATATTCTACTTTTTATTTTCAATCAATCTAAAAGAAGTTTTCCATCGCACAATTCATCTTGGGACGTAATCAAGTAAAAATATCTCGTACGAGTGTGTCAAGCTTGAGCAGATATTTTCTCAGCACGAGCACGAAGAGTTTACAAAAGCTGATCTTAGCTTTGATGGTTCGCACTCCATTAATTTATCACTGTATTTGAATTCATCAGGGAGGTGTTAAAATTGAAGTTCCCTTGAATTTGTTTCACTTAAATTTGCTTGGACCAGTTTGATAAGAGGATTACTGGGGTTTTAAGAGAGTCCAATCTTAAGAAAGTTGTGGAAACAATAATGCGCAATTGTATTTTGAATTGGCTGAATATGTCGATGGGTACAGGAGTACAAGACATATACTGCCACAATTACATAAATCAATCCTACTTCTAAGCCTATAAAGACGTGATCCACAATGAGTGGAGTTGACTTTTCCTTTCCTAGATAAACGTAATATATATTAATTACAGGATATTCTTAATATGATTCTTTACCAGAACACCATAAATACTCCTTGTATTTGAGGGGAGCTGTATTTCAATTTAGGAGTTAATTTTATAATTTTTTTGTAACACGTAATCATTCTTAATTGAGAGTAATTTAATATGTTTTAGCGAAAGACAAATGTAAATAATATTGTACTTCTAAATGTTTATTCAAAATAAATTTGATTTGTATTAAAATGTACTTAAATGACGTGAAGAATGAATCCTTAAAATTATTAAACATTTTTTAGAAACATCTGTTGGTATATTTTATCAAAAAAAATACTAAAATTTGATTTTAGGACAATAATTATTGCAAACTGTGCAGAATAGGAAAGTGAAATTCCAATTTTCTATTTCAAAAATGAATCTTCAATTTTTTTAGTGAGACACACAAGAGTTCGAACTAATTAACAAGAGGAGTTAGTCTTTTTCAGGTGATGAACTTAAATTTAATGTTTTTTTATTGAAAGATGTGTTTATATTTAGTGTCTGACAATATTTTAAATAAATGGCCTTTATTAAAAGATACATGTGAGAAATCAAAAAAAAAATTCTCTAATAACAAATATGTCGGCTTAAAGATTTTTTAGATTCCAATTACAACAAAATAAATAAAAAAATTTATTAATTAAAATTAATTTACCCTATTTAATGGAGACAAGCTCTTTATCGCAAAACAATAATAGTGAGTAAAATTGTTATAGCCTCACAGTACCAAGTTAAATAGGAACCAAAAGGGTAATTAAACCAACTTTTTATAATAATTAACGCATATAAAGGAAAATAAAGTCTTTTTTATGGTCAAGAGTAGTCTCAATATTCTTGTATACAAAGAAAATTCAAATGGCTTTATTATGGTCGGACAACATCGTGAAAGTAAATCATATTATGCACATATTTGGGGAGTTTATAGAAATAGTTTATTATATGTCCATAAGTTATTTTCAACTTATTTTCATAAGCTTTTCAACTTATTTTCATAAACTCTCTAGATAGTTTATGAAAATAAGTTGAAATTAATTTATGTGAAATTTGTTCCAATAAACTCTTTAATTGTAAAAATAATTTATATATAAGCACTTATTTTAAAAGTGGTTAAATAAATTGTTTATCCAAATAAGATCAATATCTCCCTTTCCTATCTTGTCTCTCCCTTATGTTGTAAAACATTAATTATTTAATTTGATGTAGCACTTTGATTAAGCTATCAATGCAATGTTCCTCGGACATATTTGGCTTCTTTACAAAGAAAATGAAGATCTTCCAATCAGACTTGGTTGAGAAATTTCCCGACTCCAGATTCACGAAAGCAACAGCCGATGACGCTTCCAGCTTGTAGAGACGACTAATACAAGTAGACAAATTGCAATGGTTGTATAGAGAAAGCAGAGCCTAAAAAGCTAGAAATTAAAACATATATAGCATTATTCTTTGAATCCCGTGTCTAGTTTATTTTTGAAATAAAATAAAATAGGCAAGATAGCCTAGGATATATTGTTACTCAATTACTGCTGATCACCATCCACCAAGTTTTGAAAAGATAAAGGGAAATTAGAGAACAAGAAAGAAAGTAGGACCACACCATTTTTTAGCCACATGGTGAGCCACTAGGTTACAAGAACGCTCCAGCCATGTTTGGTTTGAATATTTTTTATTTTTATTTTTACTGAAAATAAAAAATAGGTTTAAAAATATATTTAGTTAAGTTAACTGAAAATGTTTTCTTGAAATAGGTTAAAATCTGAAAACACCAAAAAATATTTTTTAGTGTTGCAAGAAATACATTTCAAAAAATGAAAACTGAAAATAAAAATATGAAATATTTTCACAAACCAAACTATAATACTTGATATATTTTAAAATTTTGTGAACTACGATAAATTTATTCTGGAGAAAATAATTTCTCAGTCTATTCAATTTTGTACGCTTATGTCAATCTTATTACCTTGATTGTGCATGTTGTTGAAAATATGAATTTTCACTTATAGATCGCATAAATTGTGGGGTATAATAAATGTTATGATATGAAATTTATCCCATGAGTAAAATATGGTTTGGGCATAAGAGGAATTCAAAAAGAAACTGAGAAAAAAATAATGTTTTATGTGAGAAAGTTCCCTTAGGGACTAAAATAAAAAGGGCTAAAGTGAAAAGAAATTTAAAGGTTTAAGAGAAAGGATAATTTTCCCTTTAAGTTCTCAATAGTAATCAATAAATCGCCGCCCTCGTAAAAAATATGTGCGCACAGTGAACTGAATTATTAAAGTGTATAGTAAACTAAATTATTAAAGTACATAGTAAATTGAATATTTTATTAGCATATAGTACACTGACTTTTCCTATAAATAGGCCTTTCTATTTTACTTCTAAACTCACACCTTCAGTTTCTCATCCTTCTAATCCTTAAATTTCTCTCGCTTCGATGTTAGAGCTTTGAAATCCTAAGCCTTTTCTCCTCAGCCTAGAACCAATGTGAGGATACTATGCTCTTTTAATTTCTTGCAATTATTTAGAGATTAAATTCTTAGTATGCTCCGTGGTGCGGCTTTAACTGATTTTTCACATTAGAAAAGAATTATGCTTGATTGTTTGAAAATTTTTTTATTTTTGATTACCATAATAGAGTATGAAACTATGAAAAATATATGTCTAGGAAAGATCTTGCTAAGGAAAGACTTGGTACTTAAAAGCATCCATTGTGACCCTTCTCTTTTTCTTGAAAACTTTCCTAGTGTACTTTTGTACGACTTACGTTTACTATCCTTGGTATAAATAGTATTCATATGTATATATATGTATGAATAATATCTGTATGTATAAATAGTATCCATATATATGATAGTAATCGTATATATGAATAATGACCGTACATATAAATAGTATTTTGTATAAAAGCAACCTTGACTTTCTCTATCTAAACTTCGTGAAAATCTCTATAGCGAAACATGAAATCCAGCTATATACTCTTCTTTGTAACAACTTGGAAAGGTGACTTGGATATGAAATATATGTGAGTGGATGATCTTACTAACCGAGTTTATTTATTTTTATTCCAAGTACAATATAAATCTCACATCATATTGCAATTAAAAATTCTCATTAAATTCCCTATTTAGTGATGATAATTTGATAATGAAATTTGTTGTGTGATTTAAGATTATGTTGATGAGAATTATGATTGAGAATGTAATTATACACATGGAATAGTTGAGGGCTTGACCCAAGATACTAATGCATATAAATATACACATGGAATGGTTGAGGGTTTGACCCAAGATACCAATACATATAATTATACACATGGAATAGTTGAGGGCTTAATCCCCCAAGATACCAATGCATGTAATAGATTTGAACATGAATACAATGGGAATTGAATCCCTGAATATAAACCAAATGCAGAGGTATAGAAACCCTGAATATGAATATAATTGTTCTTATTATGATAATGATTATGATATTTGTACTTGTAATACATTTATTATTGCATAGTCATTTACTCACTAAGTTTTGATGAACTCACACTCTCTATGATTATCTTTTTTTAAATAAAGTAGGTGAGGAAGAAGAAAATCTGCAGGAGGATTAGTATTCCTTGAAGATACTATCCATATATGTCTAGAGGGCTTATGAAATCTTAGGAAACGCTTTTTAATCTTTATAGGTTACCTAGGCTTAGAAAGTTGTATTATACTGTATGATAATCGGCTTGTATTTACTGTTTTATTATATTGAACTTTATATATATATATATATATATATGCAAAATCTCTTTCTTGAAAAATTTATGTTTCGCATAATTGTGGATATTAGGAATGTTCAGAGATTTTATAAGATACCATAGAAATATACTTTCGAGGTTATAGAATTACTCACATGCCTGAAATTGGGATGTGACACAAACAGACCCTTAGATTCACGTTGCCTTCTAGCCAACCCACGTTTGCAGTACATTAAACATGATTTGAAGAATTTTGGAATGGTTGGTGTAATATCCCAAGAATTTTTATGAATATTTAAAGTCTGATTTGAAGTTTAGTGAAAAATTTAATTATGTGAAAAATTTTCTTTTTGAATTAGTGAAGAAAATGTGGGAATAGAAATTTTTATTTTTAATTTAGGAAAATTTTACAAATTCTCAAGGACTAAAGTGAAAAGAAAAGAAAGTATAGAGGACTTTTGAGAAATGACCAAGTAGGAACCCGAGAAGAAGAATAGAGCTTATGGGAATGAATTATGAGTCCGGTACCGAAAAGATGATGGATTCGAGGTTAAAGTGGAGTTTGAGATATTGAGAGGGACTAAAGTGAAATAAGAAAATTTGTGGGGCACCGAGGATTTAGAAACACCTGAGGTGAGATTTTATGAATTTGCTTTTGCTAGTCTTGACTGAGGGTCAATTGCAGAGCAAGTGATAATTTCACCCCGGGCGAGTATATAGGTGGCCTCACTTATTTTTTATTCATTTTTCTCCTTTCCTCTCTCTCTCTTCACTTTCTCTCCTCTCCTTCTCTCTAATTTCTCTCTCTACACTCCAACTCTACAACCGGGCTTTGGAGGGTGGATCTCGGGCTACGGGGCGAGTCTCTAGGAGCCAAGCAACATAGGGAAAGCAAGGAATCGAGGTAGAAATTTCTATTTCTTAAGCTTTTCTCTATTTTCTAGTTTTAAGAGTGTTTGAGGTAAAATCGAGATTCCGGCTTCGTTTCTCGATTAAAATTGGTGATTTTGGTGTCTAAATGCTCCTTAGACATTAAGGGTGAGATCCCATGGAGAAATCTATGTGAAGCTATAAGGGTGGAGAATATAAATGGAGCGATAAGGGTGGATGCGGCAGGGGCCGCGGGCAACGATCCAGAGGTATTCTGGACGACCCGGTTGGTACGGGAATTGTGTGTGAAATTGATTTCATCGATTGCTGTTGTGAATTTTGAATTTTGTTGAAATGCATTTGATTCACTTGGATATTGTTGTGAAGTATTATGAATAATATTATATCATATGATGATCGATCTACGTATGATTGCTGCATGTTATCATTATGATGCATGATTTTTATTTTGTCATAGTATTGTGTTATCTACTCACTGGGCACGTGGTTTGCTCATACCCCTCTTATTGATATTTTTTTTCAGAATTGACAGCTGAAGGTAAATATCGGAACAAGGAATTATGGATCCTTAATCCATAATTACCTTTTCATTTGTTCAAGATAAAGGTATAATAGTTAAGTTTTATTCTAAGTTGTATAAATCTAGAAATCTCTGTAATCGGGTAGGTTCATTCAGTGATGTAATGTGAGTAATTGTAGTATGTATAGAGAACTCGTTTTGGTTGCATGAAAAAGAATTGTATGATTTTTAAGAGAAAGATAGGCTTACGGAGGTGAAATGAAATTCATTTTCCGTGCCGGTCACGTGCTCAAATTTTGGGACGTGACAAGTTGGTATCAGAGCTTTGGGATTAGGTCTCCTACCGATTACAGAGTAAGGTAACCTTAGTGGGATCTCCTCTATCGTGGTGAACCCGGGCACGACTATAGAGAGATGGCTCCATTGAAGGTCCTGTAGGATGTTTTCATTTCCTTTTCCTCCAAGACTTGTCTTTTCTTATGAATTATGTTTTAGTTTTAGTTTTAGACAGATATGGCTATACTTTTGGTCTTGGTAAAGGAAAGGTTATTATTTGTTTGATTCCGTTGCTGTCGGATCAAATTGTATGTATGGGGCTTTATATGTTACATTCATGATTGATTTTGTGTGACTGATTTCTTTTATCCTTCTTAATTTTATTATTACTATTTTTGGAGTACCATCCCATAAAAGAAACCACTGGCATTAAAAGCAGAAGGATTACATTGCAAAAAAAAAAAAATTACTCATGCATGAGTAATCTAAAAGCGAGGTGGTCTCGGATTAGGAGGGTTGTACTGTATCATCACCCCTCGACCATTCCTTGGAGCGAGAGACAGAGCAATGTCGCGGAGGGTAGTGTAAATCCCATTCATACAATCAACACTTCTTTGTTGTTGATTGCAGAAGCACTGGGTAGACCAATAGAAGAACCTGTCTATTCTTGAAGTCATTTCTGCATGATTGCGTTTAGTTAACTTCTCCAGGTCTCCTATCATCTTTTTCAGATTTTTCACCTCCTGCTCTAGACAGGCGATTTTGTCCTCCGAGGTATGGGCCGTGCTAGTCTCCTCAGCTTCCTCGTTCTTCTTCATTTTCTTCTCCATATGCTTCTCTAAAGACCCTTCAAAAGGTCTTTTGCCCTTGTCTTTGCCCAGACTTAAGTTTAAGTCGAGCTCTTCTCTCTTGGCATCCACTGTGAGATCAATGTACTTCCTTGTGGCCATGATTTGAAAAATTTAGAAATTTATGTGGGAGTATGAGAAGAGAGGAACGCTGGGAAGTTGTAGGCTCAGAGATGATTACTCTTTGTGGTGTGGTAACTGAGAACGTTGGGACAGTTCTTATAGAGGAAAAATTTGAACTTAGAGACACAGAAGATATCTCTTCGCCGCACCCTACACGCTTAACCTATGGATTTCTGCAAGCTGGAAGCTATGAGTCTAGGGTAGGCATGCACACCAACAACGCGTCGCATTAATGGCAAAACCACGAAAGTCAATATTCGGTGGATTTGCGGCCGATTTACACTTGGTTTTTCCATTTCTCTCGTTGGCATTTTCTGAAATTGAAGGAAGTCGACAATGTAACCATTACAGAGTGTCTTGGATGTTTTCACGATGAACTAAAATGTATTTCTATGCTTTCTTGTATTGTTCTTGAAAGCCTTCAGTTAAGTATAATATACATGATTGATTGAATTATACTGTGATTATATGTATCTAAATACATATGATATGTATGTATGTTATTCATGCATAGAGAGTGAAGGCTATTTGTTATGGCCAGGAATAATATGTAATGATTCTACATACATTCAGAGAATGAAAAGTCTGAAATTTTAAAAAAAAACTTGAATAGATGAAAATATATATAGATAATGATGTATCTCTATGTTTATACATATATACATATATGCTCGTAGAGGCAAGTGAAAGGTAAAATTTTTCTCTCACTTTATGGAACGCTTGATGTGTAGATGTGAGAAGTTTTTATTTTAATATGTATGTTTGAAAATGTGTAAGCTTAGGGCAAAGTCACGGATTAGAAACCTAGATAAGGTTAATATGAAGCTACCCGTTCATGGAGTAATATCTCGATTTAGAATTATTGGATATGACAAATACAGAGTTAGGAAGTCATAAATTGAAGCGGCGATTAGTTTAATAATTTGAGCAAGAGTCAAAAGTTAGCCGAAATTTTTGAGGAAATCTTTTGTATTTGATTATATTTTGTTATTTTCTGGCATGCTTATCAGAGACCGTTGGCATTGCGTCGGATAAGGTCTGTAGGTCATCTTTAGAGTATGATGTAAAGGTTTTGTAGCCCTAAATTTCGTCTATATATAATGGATGCCCCATTACGCTGCTCACTACACTAAGAGTTTATATCTATAAGCTTTCTAGCATCAAACTTCTCCTTCTGTACAACCTTTATAGCTCAGAAAAATATGGCCGGCAATAAATCTTTCAATTTAAACTTTGAGGCTGGCAAGGTAGAGCTGGACCTAAATCTTAGCCTGGAGAATTATAAGAATAAGAGATCCATGGAAGAGTCACCAGAGGCTAAGAAAAGAAAAAGGGATGTAGTAGAGTTAGAGGATGTTAGCACAGCAACATCTTCTAATAATGAGCTTGCGCTTATGAGACAAAAGATGGAGGACTTGGAAAGACTGATAAACCGCCACTTTGAGGACCAGGGGAGATTGATAAATCGTCTCTTTACAGAACAAGAGAAGCTTTTGAACCGTCATTTTAGGGAATTGGCGAATAGAGTTGATAGACATTCGATGTTTGCAACTCAAAATTTTCGTGACCAACAAGCAAGATGTATTGACTGTATGAATGGAGTGACTTCTGCACTTCGCCAAATTTCCCAGACGTTTCCTCCAGAAACTCTTTCTAGGCTGCAACGATTAACTTCCTCCTTAAGGTCTGAAGCACCTTCTTCTTCTAGACTTGGAGCACCTTCTGCATTTCAAAAGCCTCCTCGTTCTTAATTTATCTTTTCTTTTGTTTGTACCTAAAGCTGATATTTTGTCACGTCCCAAAATTTGAGCACGTGACCGGCACGGAAAGTGAATTTCATTTCACCTCCGTAAGCCTATCTTTCTCTTAAAAATCATACAATTCTTTTTCATGCAACCAAAACGAGTTCTTTATACATACTACAATTACTCACATTACATCAGTGAATGAACCTACCCGATTACAGAGATTTCTAAATTTATACAACTTAGAATAAAACTTAACTATTATACCTTTATCCTGAACAAATGAAAAGGTAATCATGGACTAAGGATCCATAATTCCTTGTTCCGATATTTACCTTCAGCTGTCAACTCTGAAAAAAAATATCAATAAGAGGGGTATGAGCAAACCACGTGCCCAGTGAGTAGATAACACAACATTATGACAAAAAAATATCATACATCATAATGATAACATGCAGCAATCATACGTAAATCGATCATCATATGATATGATATTATTCGTAGTACTTCACGACAATATCCAAATAAATCAAATACATTTCAACATAATTCAAAAGTTCACAACAACAATCGGTGAAATCAATTTCACACAAATTTCCCGTACCAACCGGGTCGTCCAGAATACCTCTGGATCGTTGCCCGCGGCCCCTGCCGCATCCACCCTTATCGCTCCATTTATAATCTCCACCCTTATAACTTCACATAAATTTCTCCATGGGGTGCACCACCATGCCTTTCCTTTCCAGTCAAACACAATCACAATCATATATAAAAACATCCTCAATCATAATCTTGAGCCACATACACAACTCAGTCATTTACAATTCAAGCCACAACATAATAAATGTGGTTCCAGCAACATAGCATGTATACAACATAACCCATAATATAGAACAATTATTCAACTCAGTTCACATGCCATTCACAATCCATTATATAACCTCCATTCATGGGAAAATAAGAAAATATAATTATATACATTACCAGACACGTTCCACAATTGTTTATGCCTCATCGTTCCACATCATCCTCTTCAAACTTGGATATACAACATATTTCCACTATGATGCAAAAAGTCAATAACAGATATTTAATCATAGCAAGTATTAACCCACTCACCTGGATTTCACGCTCTCGGCACTCCCACTTTGCACCTTGACCATTCCTATTGTAACCAGACAAAAACATTAGGGTTACGAAATAGAGAAATTTCCTACCACTACTCTCGACCTTTACTCATATCTTAAGTCATAACTCCTAATCGGTAATGAATATCTAAATGAAACTTATACCATTGGAAACTAGACTCAAAGAACTTTCCAACGATATAAAGTTTGCCCAAAACGGAGTCCGTATGAAGAAGTTATGGCCGATTGAAAATGAGCTAAGGTTTTCCGACACACCTGGCGCCTGGGCGCCATGCCTTTCTCTTCCCCACATGTCCTTGAGAATTTGTAAAAATTTCCTAAATTAAAAATAAAAATTTCTATTTCCACATTTTCTTCACTAATTCAAAAAGAAAATTTTCCACATAATTAAATTTTTCACTAAACTTCAAATCAGACTTTAAATATTCATAAAAATTCTTGGGATATTACATTCTTCCCCCCTTAAAAGAATTCGGTCCTCCGAATTCAAAACTTACCTCAAGATTGAAGCAAATGCCAATATTTTTTTATATCTCATTCTCTCTCTTAGAATTTTCACAATCAAGTACAAAATATAACAAGTTCAACATTTTTTTATTTCTAATACATAAGTTACAGGCAACAAGCTGAACTTGATTTACAAAACAGATAATTTTAATACTTAAACATTAGATCAAACATCAGCTTTAGGTACAAACAAAAGAAAAGATAAATTAAGAACGAGGAGGCTTTTGAAATGCAGAAGATGCTCCAGGTCTAGAAGAAGAAGGTGCTTCAGACCTTAAGGAGGAAGTTAATCGTTGCAGCCTAGAAAGAGTTTCTGGAGGAAACGTCTGGGAAATTTGGCGAAGTGCAGAAGTCACTCCATTCATACAGTCAATACATCTCGCTTGTTGGTCACGAAAATTTTGAGTTGCAAACATCGAATGTCTATCAACTCTATTCGCCAATTCCCTAAAATGACGGTTCAAAAGCTTCTCTTGTTCTGTAAAGAGACGATTTATCAATCTCCCCTGGTCCTCAAAGTGGCGGTTTATCAGTCTTTCCAAGTCCTCCATCTTTTGTCTCATAAGCGCAAGCTCATTATTAGAAGATGTTGCTGTGCTAACATCCTCTAACTCTACTACATCCCTTTTTCTTTTCTTAGCCTCTGGTGACTCTTCCATGGATCTCTTATTCTTATAATTCTCCAGGCTAAGATTTAGATCCAGCTCTACCTTGCCAGCCTCAAAATTTAAATTGAAAGATTTATTGCCGGCCATATTTTTCTGAGCTATAAAGGTTGTACAGAAGGAGAAGTTTGATGCTAGAAAGCTTATAGATATAAACTTTTAGTGTAGTGAGCAGCGTAATGGGGCATCCATTATATATAGACGAAATTTAGGGCTACAAAACCTTTACATCATACTCTAAAGATGACCTACAGACCTTATCCGACGCAATGCCAACGGTCTCAGATAAGCATGCCAGAAAATAACAAAATATAATCTAATACAAAAGATTTCCTCAGAAATTTCGGCTAACTTTTGACTCTTGCTCAAATTATTAAACTAATCGCCGCTTCAATTTATGGCTTCTTAACTCTGTATTTGTCTTATCCAATAATTCTAAATCGAGATATTACTCCATGAACGGGTAGCTTCATACTAGCCTTATCTAGGTTTCTAATCCGTGGCTTTGCCCTAAGCTTACACATTTTCAAACATACATATTAAAATAAAAACTTCTCACATCTACACATCAAGCGTTCCATAAAGTGAGAGAAAAATTTTACCTTTCACTTGCCTCTACGAGCATATATGTATATATGTATAAACATAGAGATACATCATTATCTATATATATTTTCATCTATTCAAGTTCTTTTAAATTTCAGACTTCTCATTCTCTGAATGTATGTAGAATCATTACATATTATTCCTGGCCATAACAAATAACCTTCACTCTCTATGCATGAATAACATACATACATATCATATGTATTTAGATACATATAATCACAGTATAATTCAATCAATCATGTATATTATACTTAACTGAAGGCTTTCAAGAACAATACAAGAAAGCATAGAAATACATTTTAGTTCATCGTGAAAACATCCAAGACACTCTGTAATGGCTACATTGTCGACTTCCTTCAATTTCAGAAAATGCCAACGAGAGAAATGGAAAAACCAAGTGTAAATCGGCCGCAAATCCACCGAATATTGACTTTCGTGGTTTTGCCATTAATGCGACGCGTTGTTGGTGTGCATGCCTACCCTAGACTCCTAGCTTCCAGCTTGCAGAAATCCATAGGTTAAGCGTATAGGGTGCGGCGAAGAGATATCTTCTTTGTCTCTGAGTTCAAATTTTTCCTCTATAAGAACTATCCCAACGTTCTCAGTTACCACACCACAAAGAGTAATCATCTCTAAGCCTACAACTTCTCAGCATTCCTCTCTTCTCATACTTCGACATAAATTTCTAAATTTTTCAAATCATGGCCACAAGGAAGTACATTGATCTCACAGTGGATGCCAGGAGAGAAGAGCTCGACTTAAACTTAAGTCTGGGCAAAGACAAGGGCAAAAGACCTTTTGAGGGGTCTCCAGAGAAGCAGAAGGAGAAGAAAATGAAGAAGATCGAGGAAGCTGAGGAGACTAGCACGGGCCATACCTCGGAGGACAAAATCGCCTGTCTAGAGCAGGAGGTCAAAAATCTGAAAAAGATGATAGAAAACCTAGAGAAGTTAACTAAACGCAATCATGCAGAAATGACTTCAAGAATAGACAGGTTCTTCTATTGGTCTACCCAGTGCTTCTGCAATCAACAACAAAGAAGTGTTGATTGTATGAATGGGATTTACACTACCCTCCGCGATATTGCTCTGTCTCTCGCTCCAAGGAATGGTCGAGGGGTGATGATACAGTACAACCCTCCTAATCCGAGACCACCTCGCTTTTAGATTACTCATGCATGAGTAATTGTTTTTTTTTTTTTTTTTGCAATGTAATCCTTCTGCTTTTAATGCCAGTGGTTTCTTTTATGGGATGGTACTCCAAAAATAGTAATAATAAAATTAAGAAAGATAAAATAAATCAGTCACACAAAATCAATCATGAATTTAACATATAAAGCCCCATACATACAATTTGATCCGACAGCAACGGAATCAAAACAAATAATAACCTTTCCCTTACCGAGTTCAAAAGTATAGCCATAACTCTCTAAAACTAAAACTAAAAACATAATTCATAAGAAAAGACAAGTCTTGGAGGAAAAGGAAATAAAAACATCCTACAGGACCTTCAGTGGAGCCATCTCTCTATAGTCGTGCCCGGGTTCACCACGATAGAGGAGATCCCACTAAGGTTACCTTACTCTGTAATCGGTAGGAGACCTAATCCCAAACCTCTGATACCAACTTGTCACGTCCCAAAATTTGAGCACGTGACCGGCACGGAAAGTGAATTTCATTTCACCTCCGTAAGCCTATCTTTCTCTTAAAAATCATACAATTCTTTTTCATGCAACCAAAACGAGTTCTTTATACATACTACAATTACTCACATTACATCAGTGAATGAACCTACCCGATTACAGAGATTTCTAAATTTATACAACTTAGAATAAAACTTAACTATTATACCTTTATCCTGAACAAATGAAAAGGTAATCATGGACTAAGGATCCATAATTCCTTGTTCCGATATTTACCTTCAGCTGTCAACTCTGAAAAAAAATATCAATAAGAGGGGTATGAGCAAACCACGTGCCCAGTGAGTAGATAACACAACATTATGACAAAAAAATATCATACATCATAATGATAACATGCAGCAATCATACGTAAATCGATCATCATATGATATGATATTATTCGTAGTACTTCACGACAATATCCAAATAAATCAAATACATTTCAACATAATTCAAAAGTTCACAACAACAATCGGTGAAATCAATTTCACACAAATTTCCCGTACCAACCGGGTCGTCCAGAATACCTCTGGATCGTTGCCCGCGGCCCCTGCCGCATCCACCCTTATCGCTCCATTTATAATCTCCACCCTTATAACTTCACATAAATTTCTCCATGGGGTGCACCACCATGCCTTTCCTTTCCAGTCAAACACAATCACAATCATATATAAAAACATCCTCAATCATAATCTTGAGCCACATACACAACTCAGTCATTTACAATTCAAGCCACAACATAATAAATGTGGTTCCAGCAACATAGCATGTATACAACATAACCCATAATATAGAACAATTATTCAACTCAGTTCACATGCCATTCACAATCCATTATATAACCTCCATTCATGGGAAAATAAGAAAATATAATTATATACATTACCAGACACGTTCCACAATTGTTTATGCCTCATCGTTCCACATCATCCTCTTCAAACTTGGATATACAACATATTTCCACTATGATGCAAAAAGTCAATAACAGATATTTAATCATAGCAAGTATTAACCCACTCACCTGGATTTCACGCTCTCGGCACTCCCACTTTGCACCTTGACCATTCCTATTGTAACCAGACAAAAACATTAGGGTTACGAAATAGAGAAATTTCCTACCACTACTCTCGACCTTTACTCATATCTTAAGTCATAACTCCTAATCGGTAATGAATATCTAAATGAAACTTATACCATTGGAAACTAGACTCAAAGAACTTTCCAACGATATAAAGTTTGCCCAAAACGGAGTCCGTATGAAGAAGTTATGGCCGATTGAAAATGAGCTAAGGTTTTCCGACACACCTGGCGCCTGGGCGCCATGCCTTTCTCTTCCCCACATGTCCTTGAGAATTTGTAAAAATTTCCTAAATTAAAAATAAAAATTTCTATTTCCACATTTTCTTCACTAATTCAAAAAGAAAATTTTCCACATAATTAAATTTTTCACTAAACTTCAAATCAGACTTTAAATATTCATAAAAATTCTTGGGATATTACATATTTGATCTAATGTTTACGTATTAAAATTATCTGTTTTGTAAATCAAGTTCAGCTTGTTGCCTGTAACTTATGTATTAGAAATAAAAATATGTTGAACTTGTTATATTTTGTACTTGATTGTGAAAATTCTAAGAGAGAGAATGAGATATAAACAAAATATTGGCATTTGCTTCAATCTTGAGGTAAGTTTTGAATTCGGAGGACCGAATTCTTTTAAGGGGGGAAGAATGTAATATCCCAAGAATTTTTATGAATATTTAAAGTCTGATTTGAAGTTTAGTGAAAAATTTAATTATGTGAAAAATTTTCTTTTTGAATTAGTGAAGAAAATGTGGGAATAGAAATTTTTATTTTTAATTTAGGAAATTTTTACAAATTCTCAAGGACTAAAGTGAAAAGAAAAGAAAGTATAGAGGACTTTTGAGAAATGACCAAGTAGGAACCCGAGAAGAAGAATAGAGCTTATGGGAATGAATTATGAGTCCGGTACCGAAAAGATGATGGATTCGAGGTTAAAGTGGAGTTTGAGATATTGAGAGGGACTAAAGTGAAATAAGAAAATTTGTGGGGCACCGAGGATTTAGAAACACCTGAGGTGAGATTTTATGAATTTGCTTTTGCTAGTCTTGACTGAGGGTCAATTGCAGAGCAAGTGATAATTTCACCCCGGGCGAGTATATAGGTGGCCTCACCTATTTTTTATTCATTTTTCTCCTTTCCTCTCTCTCTCTTCACTTTCTCTCCTCTCCTTCTCTCTAATTTCTCTCTCTACACTCCAACTCTACAACCGGGCTTTGGAGGGTGGATCTCGGGCTACGGGGCGAGCCTCTAGGAGCCAAGCAACATAGGGAAAGCAAGGAATCGAGGTAGAAATTTCTATTTCTTAAGCTTTTCTCTATTTTCTAGTTTTAAGAGTGTTTGAGGTAAAATCGAGATTCCGGCTTCGTTTCTCGATTAAAATTGGTGATTTTGGTGTCTAAATGCTCCTTAGACATTAAGGGTGAGATCCCATGGAGAAATCTATGTGAAGCTATAAGGGTGGAGAATATAAATGGAGCGATAAGGGTGGATGCGGCAGGGGCCGCGGGCAACGATCCAGAGGTATTCTGGACGACCCGGTTGGTATGGGAATTGTGTGTGAAATTGATTTCATCGATTGCTGTTGTGAATTTTGAATTTTGTTGAAATGCATTTGATTCACTTGGATATTGTTGTGAAGTATTATGAATAATATTATATCATATGATGATCGATCTACGTATGATTGCTGCATGTTATCATTATGATGCATGATTTTTATTTTGTCATAGTATTGTGTTATCTACTCACTGGGCACGTGGTTTGCTCATACCCCTCTTATTGATATTTTTTTTCAGAATTGACAGCTGAAGGTAAATATCGGAACAAGGAATTATGGATCCTTAATCCATAATTACCTTTTCATTTGTTCAAGATAAAGGTATAATAGTTAAGTTTTATTCTAAGTTGTATAAATCTAGAAATCTCTGTAATCGGGTAGGTTCATTCAGTGATGTAATGTGAGTAATTGTAGTATGTATAGAGAACTCGTTTTGGTTGCATGAAAAAGAATTGTATGATTTTTAAGAGAAAGATAGGCTTACGAAGGTGAAATGAAATTCATTTTCCGTGCCGGTCACGTGCTCAAATTTTGGGACGTGACAGTTGGAAATCCTTTGAAGCTGTCGTCCACACTTCGACATTTAATCATGATCCACTCCAATGCTTTACAAGGTCGCTTTTGGTCCTCATTAAATGTGATTTGGACTCACGTTAACCCTGATTTCCTCTAAATACCCCATGACTAAAGAGAGAAGAAGCAACCAAAAGAAAATAAAAAACAAAGCATATCTTGTAGAAAGAACATTGTTTCGGTCAAGCTCTCTCTGTTGAAGTAAATTTAGTCCTTTTTGCAAAGCCTATATTTTTTATAATGGACTTGATCAGTTTATTTGGCCTAAAATCATTTTTATAAGCATGGCCAATTTCCTCCTTGCTTCACGTGTTCTTGCAGCTTATCTTATTTGAGTTTGTCTTTTGTCTCTGCTTTTAATGCAAGGTGGCTATTCAGAAAGTGCAAGAAGAAAAAGGAGTATAATGTTAGATCTTGGAGAAATAACCTTCCTGCTAAAGTGTCTTGTGTTTCTCCTGATATCTTGCACATTCCCTCTGTATGCTTCTCATTGATGGAGATGAAGGAAGAAAATTGAATGCTCTTCCCATTGGGTTTAAAATCCTATAACGGATATCTTCTTCTCAAATCCGGCTCCCCTCTAGATCCTAGAGGGAACAGCATCCTCAAGGACTAGATCTGGATTGTTGATGAGATCATCCAACGATCCAAATTAATCTTGCATTTTTTTAAAAAAAATTGCATGATTATTTTTTAATGAGTCCAATCTTGTATTTTTTTTTTTATTTTTTAAAAATTAATCATGTATTTTAAAAAAGAAAAAAGAAAAAAATGCAAGATTAATCTAGACCGTTGGATGATCTCATCCAACGGTCCAAATCTAGTCCTAGAGGGTACTGTTCCCTCCAAGATTGTAAAGGAGTCGTATTCCTTCTTCCCTCTCCTATTTAAAGCTAAAGAATCACCATGATGGGCTAAACGAAGTTCAACAGTTATTACAAGAAAGAGCATCTTCATCTACCTCATTCTCTTATCTGTTATTTCATTTAAAAAAAAAAAAGAAAGACTTTGTGTGAGTTGTAATCTTTAGTGAGAGAAGAAAGTGTTATTGGAGTCTTCGTTCTGTTTCGTTCTATCATCGTATTTGGTTATATTGCTCATATGAAGAAGGGTTGTAATGTGTTAGGATGTAATTTCATCTCCCTGTTAATTGTTGTTGTCTAGTTAAGTGAGAGTTTATGTTGTAAAATCTGAGGTGGATTGTCCGGTTACCTTGTAAATCTTTAATATGGTTTGTGTTTTATAGAAAACCCTTAGTTGTGAGTTTTGGGAGAGGACGTTGGGTACTGAGAAAGGGATTTGAACCTCTTTAAATCTTGTGTGTCTTTGATTCAAAATTCCTCTCACCTCAAATATTTTCTACTCTTTACTATTGTCATATTAAACACTTATTTAAAAAACAAAAAAGGAGGATAAATTATTAAGGTTTCCTTAAAACACAATTTAACCCCCTTCATGTGTTTTTCATCTTGACTAACATTTGGTATCAGAGCATTGGTCTCTACATTTACAGGTTTTATCACCTAGAGGAAAGATCCTAAAAAGATAAATATTGCTCTTGAACTAGAGGGACAGTCTTTCACTAGACCACTATACATTGATGGGACAAATTACTCATATTGGACGGCTAGGATGAGAATATTTGTCTAAGCCATCGATAAAAGAGTATGACAAGTAATTGAGAAAGGTCCATTTTGTAATACCCCCAGTATTACAATGTTGAAAAAAATACTTGAGTTTTGACATACAAAAAATTGTTTTTTGAATAGATGGATACTTGTAGTTAAAGTTGCTACGCTTGTTAAAATTTTTCTGTTTGCCTATGAACTTTTCGTTTGAGTGTGCATGTTAAAAACAGGAGTTACACATTTTAGTTGCACAAATTGTGCAGTATGATGTAATGTTTACCCTACAAATAAATTGTAATTTGGGCTAGAGGGATGAAAACAAAAAATAAAGATGAGGGACTAAACTGAAAAATAAAACTTGGACAGGGGTTGGTCGAAATTTCACAGAAAGAGACCTACAATGAGGGATTAGTGTAGTACAGATATGTAGCATATAATAACACATAAATAAAAGACCTAGTGTAGGAAAAATGCTATTCTTAAATTTTATGTGTAGGAGTGTTAGACTATGTAAAGTGATATGATTTATAAATAAATCTAAAGGGAAATTATATAATAATAAAATACCTAAGAAGAGTTAGGCGTGTGGGCAAGAAAGATTTATCAAGGAAATATAATAATAATAATAATAATAATAATAATAATAAATTGTAGGAAAAATGAAGAAAGGAATTGTCTTAAGATAATATCAAGAAAATTAGGACAAATAAATTAAAATAAAATAAGTACAATATTACGGTAAAGAGGCGTGTAGGTTAAGATAAATAAAGTATGATAAGGAAAAACAAATGGAATTATATTAAGAGTGTGTAACAAGACAAGGTAGGATTAATTTAAATTAAATAAGAGATATGATAAGATTAAGAGATCCAATTGTATATGATAATAATAATAATAACCAAACTTAGAGTAGGCGTGCCACACTTCTAAATGCATAAACAATATAAGGGATAATGCAACAACAAACAAGATAATAAAGATACAACAGAGAATCTAAATTAAAGCTAATTGATTAGGATTAATAAATAAAGGAAAGAACTTCATAAGGTGCGGTGAAAAAAATAGATTTAAGAGGTAACTAGTATTGTAACCCGTACGATGCATGGGTAAATCACAACTCTAAAAACTTTTATAACTTATAAAAATAATAATAATTATAATTTATTTATATGAAACTTATTAGTTATGAGATATACTTTTTAAACGTAAATATTCTGAATTGATTTATCAGTTCCATAATCAAATATATTTTACCTACTCAAACTTTGATTTGAATTGATATATTTATTTAATAGAATAAATTTAAATGAATAAAATAGGTAAATTTGTTAATTTGCAAATTATTTGTTATTTGTTGCACAGATTAGTGATTGATTGAATATTGATTTTATCTTTACTTTTAAATGCATTTCTTTTTGTTTCAATCGGATTCAAAGAAGAAAAATATTGAATGTTGCTACTACATTTGGATTGAATCTCCATGCCTTATATTTCGTCTTTCAATAATTTGATTATATTCTCTTTCTTCAGTCAAGAGATTATGATTTAAAGATTCATATTTCAAAATTTGATTTCTATTAAATTAAGAACTATTTTGGAGAGAAATTAAAATAAAGTCAAATAAAGCAAAATTTTTAATTTACATATCAATTCTACAATTAAGTTTATTTTACCTACTAAAAAAATCTTCTAAGACATTACAGTGGTCAAATAATAAAGGTAATTATTTTTTTAATTTCAATTCAAGTCATATAATTTATATTGTGTGATGTCATTAATTTACCAAGTTTATCAAATTTATTAATTTACCTAATTTATTTATTCATTGAAATCAATTCAAATCAAATAAAATAACAAAATTAACTAATTATTAATTTTACTAATTTCAATAATTAATAATTATGATAATATATTCTGATAAAAATATATTCTGCTATTCACTTTAACAATAACTCACATAATATATTAAATACATTAGAACCCACATAATATGATAATAATACTATAATTTATAAATTTGTGAAACTTATGTGACTTATAAGTTATGATACATACTTTTTAAACGTAAATATTCTTATATAAATTTTCATTATTTATACAAATATAAATTATAATTTTTAATATAAAATTTATGATAATGAACGACTACATTATATTATGATATAAAATAAGTTATAAAATAAAATAATGAGATGTATGTGTAATTAATAAAAAAGTTTTTAATTTAAATTGTTTTGCAAAAAAATAATAATCAAATTAAAAATGTTCATATGGAATATAGGATAATTAACTGTAAAGAAATTTTATACGTATGATCAAGAATTGATGCCAATATGCATTGATCTTCGTGTCTGTATATTTCAACAATTTATTATGTATATATTTCAATTCAAATCAAATAATAAAGGTAATTGTTTTTGAATTTCAATTCAAATCAAATAATTTATTTAATGTGATGTCATTAATCTACCAAATTTATCAAATTTATTAATTTACCTAAAGAAAGAAATGATGACACATGTATCAATTTCTAATTCAAGGTTTTCCACTACCTCACAGTTCAGACAATGCAATTACAAAACATAATTTCAGGGATACTGTGTGTAACAGTGTAGCATAAGATTCAAGTTTATATGAGATCAATTGTACAAGAAGAATCTACTTTGAATGTCAGATAGAAAAAAATATTAAGATTTGATGAAAATGAAAGTTTACATACCTCAAAAAGTTCAAAGGGAGTGCATCGACAATAAACACCACTCTTCTTACTATTGCTAACTGGAACCATTTGAGATATATAGGAAAATGAGTTTGGATTTTGGGATAAGAATTACTACGATTTGGAGGAAGAAGATAGAGGTGAGTCTTTGAGAATACTGAAGCCCATACAAATGTGGAAAAAAAAGTTTATGGAGTAAGGATACATGTTAAAAATAGAAATTTTATAGAACGTGTAAGAGAAGTGATAATATATTCACAACACATATAAAAAAAACTTACCAGTGTGAGAATTATAGAAAAGTTAATGCCTTTGAGCTTCTTCCTTGCAGGAAAATTGGTACCTCCTAGAGGAAGCAAATTGTTGCAATAATATGGAGGAACACGACGCTAGGAAAATAGTGCTAGTTCATTGGACCATGATCTTCTTCTTCGATTCAAAAAAATGGCAGCAGGAAAATAGTATCAGTCTATTGTATCATGATCTTATTCTCTGAGATATATATGAACGAAAAAAAAAAAGAATTGAAGAAAGGTATCTAAAGGGAAAAAAGGCTGGAGCCTCAAGAAGTCATATTACCAAGTATCGGTTGGGTTCCCGATCAACAAGAGAAGGTGATCAAATGATGAAAGATGAGCAGCGAGAGCTTGGTTGGGAGAGAGAGTGTTGTCAGTTGCACTAGTGGATTCAAAGAAGAAAAATGGACATGCATGATGGAGAACAGGACTTTGTAGTTTATCACTTCTGAAGATAGATATATAACAATTAATTATTTGATTATTTGTATATAATAAATGTTAATTTACCAAAGGATAACATATTATATTTCAATCGAAAAGTTTACCTAATTTATCAATTATATACCAATTATATAGTAATTTACCTTAATTTTTTCAAATTCATTTGATGTGGTTATATAGTAATTTACCCTAATTTCTTCAAATTCATTTAATGTGATGTGATTAATTTACCAAAATTATTAATTTACCTAATTTATTTTATTATACATAATTTAATGACCTACTGACAATTAATACCTTATAGTGAAATTATTTTAGTCTATTATATAGATAAAAGAATTGGTAAAATAAATGGTATTGACTAAAACCAAGCCAATTAGGAAGGTAATAAAGTAGAGTGGAGGAGATCAATTCAAACTAAATTAAAAGTATTGGACGTGTAGTGTAAGCAAATCGACACTACAAAAAAACTGTTATTTAGTGGCATTTATAAAAAAAAGCCACAAAATCAAAATATTGTGGCATTTAACTCAAACGCCACTATATAGTGTCATTTAAGTTCTAAACGCCACTAAATGCCAACATAGTGGCGTTTACTCTTTAAATGCCACTACATAATGGCGTTTACTATTTAAACGCCACTAAATAAGGAAAGCTACCTAAAACCTTAACCCCACACACACACATACACACACTCATACATTCACACACACACTTTCTCTCTCTCCCACCACCACACGGCCACACAAACCAAAAGAGAAGAAAAATCCTAATCCTCTTTCTTTATTGTTTTAAAAAGGGATCAAACAAGGAAAAATGAAAGGAAATCACCAGACATTTGCAAGGTTCATCTCTCTCTCTCTTTCTCTTGAACAAACCCTAGCCCTGCACCACAAACAAACATACACATACACCCTTAGGATCTGCACAATCCATTACAAGAATGAATAAGAATACCAACTGCAGATTTTCTACTGAAGATAATTGTGACTGAGTTTTTCCATTTTTTCAACTGAAATTCAATAGGAAAAGAGGTGATTTATATCCCAAATTTTTTCTACTGAAAAAGCTATTGAAACACAATCAGTAAAAGAAAAAGAATATTTTCTACCAAGAAGAGCAACTAAATCATTGTCACTGCATGTGCCCATATGGGGCTCAACAGGGCCATTTTCGAGCCCCACATACGACTCCACATATTTTATATATATATATATATATCATGTAAAATTTAATTTTTTATTTAAATATATAATTTTTAATTAAAAATATAATTTGTTTTGGACATATATATTTTAATAAAAATGTATTAAATTGGTTTCGATAGGTCTTTCTTTTCCAAAATTATATGACTAAAAAAATCATGTTTATTTTTTTAAAAATAGTTGTTATATATACATACATATCTTTAATTAAATTTTGTTGTCCTTGTTTATATTACATAAATGTTTTTTAGATGGACAGGGACTCGCCACACAGTGAGGATTATTTTTTTAAAAAAAATTATATCAATAAATTTTATATTTTATAACATTTATTTTATGTTTCATATCAATTAATTTTATATATACCTTGTAAATGAAAAAAATTAGATATATATTTTTAAATATTTAAATAAAATTTTTAATTTTAATATATTAAAATTTTGTAATATAAAAATTTTAATTATATTAATTTTTTTACATAAAAAAATTATTGAGTCACAAGGCTATGTTACATAAATATAAACCCAAAATAATTATATATATAAATATTTAAATAAACTTTATTGTATGAATAAATTAAATATTTTGTATACCCAAAAATTTTAACAAAGCTAAAATATACATACATATAAAAATATAGCTACACATACATATTCATATGTTTGGCTCGATAGGAGTCCTGTTGAGCCACATATATATCAGAAGTGTGGCTCGACAATTGAGCTGTCTGAACAAGGTCTCAGGTTTTTACAAAAATGGATCGAGCTAGCTCGTTTTTAAACGGGCTGAAAAATAATCAGTTGGGCACGATTATGCAAGTAAGTTTTTGTAACATTTTATTTATTTGATTTATTTTATTTAGACATTAATTAAATATATGTATGTATATAAGCATAGTTTTTTGGACATATATATTTTAATAAAAAAGTAATATATGGGTTTCCATAGGTCTCTCTTTTCCAAAATTATATGACTAAAAAATATGTTTATTTTTTTAAAAAAATATTTATTTTTTTTAAAAAATATTTTGGACATAAATATTTAAAAAAAGTTGTTATATATACATACATATCTTTAATTAAATTTTGTTGTCCTTGCTTATATTAAACGAGCTGAAAATAACCACCTTGGCTCGTTTGACTCACCAGCCCGCATAGTTTTTTTTTAAACCAGCTTGGCCCGTTTGGCCCGTCAGCTTGCATAGTTTTTTTTTCAAACTCACTAAAAAATAAAAATCATGACCCATTTTTCAAAATCCAAAAAGGTGACTTTCTTACTGCCTGTGGAATAGGTGGGTCATGATATTAATTTGTTTTACAGGGGAGTTCACTGGGTTGCTTGTCACTATCTATGTTTCTCATCTCCCCCAATGTTGTAGATCAGAGTTTCTAGAGATATTTCTTTCTACCTTAGTGTTGCAGATTAGAGATAGAGGCCGCCTCGTCTTCTTGAGATCAAATCGCACCCTCGTCTTCCTGAGAACCTGAATGTTTTTCAAAAACAGGAAAAGAAAGGACAAATTGAGAGAAGGACGCCGACCAAAATCAAAGAATGGAAGAGAAGCCGATCTAGGTCTTTGTCTCTTTGAATCTCTTATTTTCGATTCTCCGTTCTCCTAATCTCTATCTCCTCCCTGATTCTCTGATTTATGGCTCTGTCTTATCTCTGTCTAATTATATTGCCTATTATTTAATGAACAAATGTAATATTTAATTTTTGCGAGACTCTAAAAGAAAGCTTAAATTGTTTTCATGTCAAAGGAAATAGTTTGTGAGTATTGAATCAATATAAATTAAAATAATAGAGAAAATAATAGTAATTAATAATTGGATACCTCTCAAAATGATACATCCATTGATATTGAATTGATCTACCAACTCAAGTCTCATATGACAGATTGGACAAGTAGATGTTTCATTAAGTCAAAAAATCCCAGAGTAAAGGATTCTTTCTAGCTTGCAAAGAATGATAGGAATATCATGCTTCATTTGGGTTAGCTCATCCACTCTCAACTTTGCTGAACACAAATCTATGAAAACTTGACTTATCTCGGTGATAAGCTTCCAAACTTACTCAAGAAATGCGCTGAAAGCGATGCATAACAAACATTCCATGAAAATGTGATTATTATGGCTCTTCAGTCCTAATAACTTCTTGTCCTTCAGGAAAACAGATCTTGACAAATTTGAAGATTATCTATTATTCATTTTTAAACATTTCACCCACTCGCATATGACCCTTCTTTGCTCTATCGTAAATGTAAATTTAGCCTTTGGCTTGATCACTCTATCATTGGTTAATTCTTGTAACTCTAAATCACAGCACCTACAGTACACCTTAAGATTCATCATTGCCTTAAGGTTATCTTTCGTCTTCTCTTAGATGTCCTTAGCAGTATTAAATATGTTATCGAACAATTTTTTTTTCTATGCATGACATCTAGATAATGATGGATCAAGAAAGCTTATCGGGGCTCGATTGGACTAAGTAGTTAGCTCACTAGTATGGAGATTATGACGCAAACTTTGAATTTCATCTACAAGAAGGCTCATCGGAACTCTATTGTACTCACTCCCAAGAATTTCAACAGGTTCTAAAAGATACACTTGTTCAGAGTCTGAGTAAATCTTATGAAGAAAATTTCAAAAGATATGAGGAAAGGATGAGCGAACAAAGTAGTCAAATCACTAGTATGAAGACTAGACTTAATGCAATACATGAATCTTATCGCCCCTATCAATTTCAACATGGATTTCATGCGAGTTCAAGTGATCGAGAAAACAGAGAAGTATATCGATCGAACATTGGAAACAATAATGATAAGAATAAGGATGAGGATGAGGATGAGGAAAATGATTAGGATGATGTTAAAGAATAGAAAGTTGTATTATACAATTTTTCTCTAATTTATTTGTATTACATAATGCATTTTTAGGTGACCAATGAATTATTTATTTAATGCAATTTATTACGTAGTTATGCTCATTTATAAATATATTTAAGTATTTAATACAATTTACATATACAATTACAAAATACACTTGTCTTAATTTATAAATTTTGAATAACAAAATACTTTTAAACAATAAATGCTTTCTAAGCAAATAAAATAAAATAAAAATTATCACTTTTGTAATACAAAAAATAATCAACCATTCATCAATAATAAATTAAATTTCATATATTCTAAAAAATTTGTTATCTATACAATTTTATTTATTTGATATTTCTTGATTGGTTAAGGAAAAAATGAATAATAATTCTTCTTGCGGGTCTTACTATAGATAATTTTGCCTCTAAAACTATTTCGCGCAAATTCGAATACATTTCAAAGCAAATTTTTTTGGGGACTTCAAAATATTTATTCTGTGCCACAATTTCATATATTCAACTTATCTTTATTTAAAAATTCTTTCTCTTACTCTTATTCACAATTTTTTTTGTTTTCATTGATCCTACTTATTTAAAAAAAAAAAGAATTGTGAGCCTCGACATACCTATATCAAATCCCCCCCCCCACACACCCACATATATATATATATATATATATATATTGCCAGACTAAAGTGGTTAGATATTTTCTCTATCGAGCCATACAATATTATTATTTCAAAATAATAAAATTATATAAAAAATTATATCGAAATATTTATTTGTTTATCAATAAAAAATACTATAATTATCTATTTAACTAATAAAAATTATATTTACATATAAAAATTAAATATATCTAACTTATTTTTATTTAACAATTATTTCTCTTTCTCTTATTCACATTTTTTTTGTTTTCGTTGATCTTATTTATTTTAAAAAAAGTTGTAAGTGTCTCGACATATCCCATGTCAAACTACAAATATATGTAATATAGATAATATATATATATATATATATATATATATATATATTATATTTTAAATTCTAAAATTTTAATTTTAATTTTTAACTTATTAAATATATACATGAAACCTTTATAACTATATCCTAAATTGAGAACTATTAATCTTATAACCACAAGATCGTAAAACTTTAAACTCATAAATACTCATACTCTATAACCTTTAACTTTACAAATACTTTTAAAATTTTTTTTAAAAAAATAATCAAACTGTGTGTCAAGCCACATAGTGTGGCTCCATGCCACACACTAAAAAAAATTATTAAAAAATGTTCAAAAAAATATAAAGTTTTTATTTATTATAGTGTAATAAACTTATATATTACTAAATTAAACTATTAAAAATTAAATGTTATTTTAATATATTTATTTTTTCCAACCCAATTAAAATGATATAATGTAAACAAATGCCAAATTATTTATTTTAAAATGATATATTAGTTCACATAAAACTGATTGATATATAATAAATTAAATAATCTAAAACATAAACTTTTTATTTTAAAAAAAATTGTTGTGGCTCGACAAATGGTGTGTCAAGCCACACAGATTATTATTTCACTGTGATAAAATTAAATATAATAATTTTATTTGTATACAAAAGATTAAATATAATAGCTTCTGCTGGAAAATGCAGGAATGATTCAAAATTTTAATCCTGAATTTATGAAAATATTGAGCACGAAATTGGTGAAAAATTTAGGTGGTCTTTACAAATTTTTTCACATTTTCATTCCCTCTATTATATATCAATTCACTATTATTTTCATCTTTATTTTCAATTTCGTACAAATTCTTCTTCTCTCACATTGGTCTCTTTTTTTATTTTTCTCTGTTCTTCTTTACATATCTTTCATAATGTTGTTATCTTCTTTTCTTCTTTTCCTCTGCCACTTCATTCGTTTATTTTCTTCTGCAACTTCATTCTTTTCATTCCTTTCTTTTCTTCTGCAACTTCATTCTTTTCTTTTCTTGTGCAGGGTCTTTTGCCAATCCTTTTTGTCTTCTGTTTAGCAGGTAAAAACAAAACCAAATTATATTTTTATTTTCTTCTGTGAGTTCTTTCTTTTTATATCATTTACTATACTTTACATAGCAGAGAATCATCCTTCAACAAGGCAGTTAATCAATTAAAGGTATATAAATATTATTTTCAATTTATTCTTCTTTCTTAATTTATGATTTGTAATTCTTTGGTTTATGTTTGTATAGGGTTACTTAGCAGTGTAAAGGAGTTTAGAACAAGATGAGAAAGTCGAGGATTAAATGACAAATGAAAATTAAATTGCGTAAAAAGAGTGTACAACAAGATGACGAAGCTGAAGATTAAATGATGAAGAAGAAGAAGGTTAAATTATTGGTATACAACATGAGGATATATGAATATTTATAAAAATCTGTAAATTTCTATAATAATTGAATTATATTCATTTTTTAATCACATTGCAAAATAAAAATTTGACATAATAAAAATCTGTAAATTTCTCTTTTTTTATAATAATCATAATAATATTATATTCATCATCTTAATATCCTATAAAATAAAAATTTATTACCATCAAATTTATTTAAATTGTTGTTTAAATGAAATTTACAATTTTATTTACAAACTGTACATAAAATTAATTTATATAGAACATAACATTTATTATTTATAACATTTATTATTTATTAATGTAAAAACATAAAATTTATTAATATAAAATTTTAAATTATTAACAAATTTTAAAAATTTATTAAATGGTGGCTCGACATGTGGCTTGTCGAGCCACCCAAATATTACATATGTACTGCGTAAAGCCGGACACGTGTTGTAAATGGATGGGGCAGAGTTGAAAATTTTCGATTGATTTTCAGTAAGAAAGGTTCAGTAGGATTTTTTTCAATAGGAAGTCAATCGAAAAATAATTAGTGATTGATGATTTTCCTATTAGATGGTAATGTTGTAGTGATTAATCCATAATCAAGAACTCAAGAAAACACTCCAAGAGAAAAGTTAAAGACAAGGTAAGATTAATCACACTGGGATCTAATGCTTTGAACCTCCCCGTACATTGAAAATTCCACATCATTTGAGAGATATGATTGAAACAATAAGCAAAGGTCAAAATCTAAATAAGATAGTTTTTTTGTTTTAGTTTTTATCTTTTTCTTTTTCAAATAAACAGTAGGAAATTTCATCACGGCATCCATTATTTGAAGGATTTTGGTAGAACACGACAAAATCTTACCAAAGAATCCAAGTGAGTGGATGAATATTTAAATAATATAATCATAGTGTAGTTTATTATGATGTTGAACCAACTTGATATCCCAAAGTTCATCGTTAAAGAATAATAATATTTTTCAGCATGAATGATTTTCACCTATGGAATTTTAGAAAATTTCAAATACGAGGAATGAATAAATATCCGGAAAATTATATGAATAAACTATTTGTATTATGATTATGGAGTTTTAACTTTCATGTGACTGTATTGAATCTTTGTGATTGAGAAGCCGTATAGCATATTTGAGATTTCGTGTGGTACCCCTTTTTGCAGAATGAGATACACTAGATATGAAACTCAGTTGATAGTGGAGACGTTATCTCACGATAGGAGGATATAGCTCGAGTAATTGAGAAACTCGTGAGGCACCCTATCGATAATGATATTTAGTGTGAGTGTCATTAAGAGCCTTAAGAGGGTCTAATGGTGACTTCGCCTAAGTGACGAGTACCAACACGATTGATGTATGTTTGAGATATCGAGTAGTACCCCATTCTGCTGAATAAGTTATACAGGTTATGAAACTCCGTTGATAGGGGAGACGTTATCTCACAAATAAGAGGATGTAGCTCGAGTAATTGAGAAATTCGTGAGGCACCCTATCGATGATGATGATAAGTGTAAGCATCATTAAGGGTCTTAAGAAGGTTTAATGGTAACTCCGCTCAAGTGACGAGTACTAACTCAAATGTCGTATGTTTGATGATTGATTGTGAAATTTAGCTTTATTACGGTATGTGTTCTTGAACTTTTTTCTAAATGATATTTTAGCATGTGTATTCGCTTTATAATTTACTTCTTATTTTACTTTTATTATTGATTGTTCATACACTCACTGAGTTACCCCATAATTCACCCAGTGTTTTCCCTCCTTTTAGATCTAGTTGCAAACAAGGAACCTCCTCTAGAGGAGTAGCGGGATGTTTCGTTTTGTGACGACTTCTCGTTGCTGAGTAGGTCCATATGATTCTAATGTTGAGTCTAGGACTTTGTGATCACCAGGATTTCTAAGATTATACTTTGTGAATTTTCAGGTTTTTATTTGAATTTAACGTCGAATGATTTTATATGGACCATGTCATTGAAATTGTTTGAATTTTTTTTGCTTAACGTTATTATGGAATCCGTGATTTTTTTTTAAAATATGTTTCGTCATCGTTAAAAAGGGTTTGGCTATTCTCATGGAATGAGAATATGATTAAATCCCTTCTTGTATATATTTCGTTGCTAGTATGAAGATGGCGTGGGCTTCCCTTCCTTCAATTTGCTTCTTTATATGTGACGTTACTTTATTTTAAATGGGATGGATAATATCAGGAATATATATATATATATATATATATGCTAGTTACATGGAGATGAGGAGTATAATAGGTTACCCCAATTGGACGGTGGGATTTTATTCAAGAAAAAGTATGACTTTGATATTAGTTTAATAGTTAGAGTAAAATCTTTTTTGATAAATCTAAGCATAATTGAATTAAAATATAGTTAGAGTCAATCTTTTGGATAAATTTTCTAGCAATAGTTTAAAATAATAATCCAAATAAAAGGTTTGGCTAATTAAATGACAGTACAATAAATATATTAAATAAACATATGTTATATAAAATGAAGCCTAATTAAAGCCCAAAGATAAATGAGATAACACTAACACAACAAAAATATAATAGGAGCTAAGAATAAACGGGCGTCAAATTCATAACAATATATAGGGATAATGATAGATAAACAAATAATATAGAATAATAATAAGGTGACTACATGGTGATGGTAAATGAATAAAATAAAACATGTAAGGGATAAATTTTTAATCTGAATCACCTTTTAAGGATTTATATTACCTCAACCTGTATGTGATATGATTTCCATTTATAATTGTATAAATAGAGCAGTGAGTAGTACTGGAAAAAAAGATCGTGGCTTACGGGTTAGACCGGGACTGTCAGTAAATGAGCGGTCTTGGACTGACTAATTTAGGCCCGTTTAAAAACAGGCTTAACTGGCTTTCGCACTTTTTTTTAAAAAAAATATATTATTTAGTATAAATAATCCCTCTTTATCACATTTCTATATTTTATAACTTTATATTCAATAAATATAATAAATTTGGATACAAAACTTTTGTAACTTTTTTAAAAATAAATATAAAATTTATAAATTTAAATATAATATAGTTAAATTAGAAAGAAAATACAAAAAATTAAAGTTATTGGTTATTTCAAAATATTAAAGATGTAATGTATTACATTGATAAATACTATTTTAATAAAAAATTATTAATTTTTTTACTAAAAAATTTAAAATTATATTATTTTAACATTTTAAAAAATAAAAATAAATAAATTGTGGCCGGCGGGCCAGCCCATTTAGGCCCGTGGGCCTATACGGGAGGGCTTGATCTTTTTAAAAGACTCGTTTGACTCTAGGCTCGTGACGGGCCGGTCCATCCTATTTAACAGTACTAGCAATGAGAAAATCAAGTACGCCCTTATGTCAAATTAATTAGTTGTGATTATTTATGTATTTTCGTGTGATTGCTTGTATCTAATAAATGAATAGTGTGTGGTATGATTGCAAAGGCAAGGACGCAAGGTATGTCTCTTCTCTTTGTGATGTAAAGCGTGATATTAAATAATATTATACGCATAACTAAAATAAAGGGTACAATTATAACTACATGTTCTAGAACATGTAGTTATAACTGTAAGGCTTACAGTGACGGGGACATCGTTATTGTGCCAGTCTAGACTTGGGTAGTAGGTTGTGACACATTTATTCTTACCAAAAAGGAAGAAGATGACAGGTAGATTCCAAAGCCTAAAGCCAGTGGCGAAGCCATATTGAAGCCAGGGGTGCAGTTGCACCCCCTAAAACTTAAAAAGTGTCATGTAAATTTTTTTTTTCATTTTGCCCCCTCCTTTTTTTTTGAACCCCCTTAATATTTTTTGAACCTCTTGAGTGACTCAATCTCGCTCTACTGCTTACAGTCACAAGACTCTCACTCACTAGAATCACAAATTTTTTTCTTGATGATGGTTAATTTATCATTCCATTGTTAGGGAACTCTTTGTAAAAGTTTGAAATTTAAAGTTTTTGTACATAGTTCTAGTTCTATTAAATTGGTTAATTGATTATGTAATTAGGATCATGAATAACATATTTGTGAAGTCAATTTCATGAAATTTTTCTTGATGATGGTTAATTTCTCATTTTATTATAGGGACCTCTTTGTAAAAGTTTGAAATTTGGGGGTTTTGTATGTAAGTCTAATTCTATCACATTGGTTGATTAATTATACAATTAGGATCATGAGTAATATATTTGTGAAGTCAATTTCATGAATTTTTTTTCTTGATAATGGTTAATTTATCATTCCATTATTAGGGACCTCTTTGTAAAAACTTGAAATTTGAGGTTTTTGTACATAAGTATAATTCTATCAAATTAGTTGATTGATTATACAATTATGATCATGAATAACATATTTGTGAACTCAATTTTATAAAATTTTTTTGATAATGGTTAATTTATCATTCCAATATTAAGGACTTCTTTGTAAAAGCTTGAAATTTGTGATTTTTGTACGTAGGTCTAATTATATCAAATTAGTTGATTGATTATGCAATTAATATTTAGAAGAAGAACGATTTTTTTGTAATGAAAATATTTTTTAAGAGGAAATTACTATCAAATGAACAACAAATTAAAATTAATTTAGACAAATTTCCATCAGATCCAAAAAAAAAACGAATGAAAATTTTGCCTCCCGACTGAGGGATTTTGGATACGCCACTGCCTAAAGCTGAATGGAAGGAGGAAGATCATCATAAAGATGAACTTAATTATGAAGCTATTAACATTCTCCATTTCACAATAAATTCTGAAGAATTTAAAAGACTAGTTTGATTCATAATGACAAAGGAGATGTGGGAGAAATTGGAGCTAACCTTTGAGGGAATGCAATATGGAAGAAGAGCACAAATTACTGCCTTGTCAAAAGAATTTGGGCTTTTCTACCAACAGGAAGGAGAGCCTATACTCGAAACATTATTTGGCAAAATAATGAACGACCTTGATGCTCTAGAAAAACATTACACAGAGGAAGATATAGTAGAAAAGATTGTCATGAGTCCATGGAAATTCAAGGTAACTGTTATTATTGAAAATCTTAAATTTGCTACACCAACCTTGGATCATTGATTAAAGCAGAGTCAATCCACACATTTAGTATATATTAAGAGTTTTGAGGGAAAAAGAACGGAAATAGAAATAGAAATGAGAATGAGAATAGAAATCTTAAGATTATGTTTAGTATGATGTGAGAAGAAATGAAAAGAATTGAGTTTTTTTAGTATGGAATTTAAAATGAAGTAAAGGAAAGAATTTGATATAAATTTACTAAATTGTCTCTTATAAGGAAAAAAATAAAAATAGAAGGCATTTCTCTCTCTCTCTCTCTCTCTCTCTCTCTCTCTCTCCTCCTCCTCCTTTTTCTTCTTCTTCTTCTCTCTCTCCCTCTCCCTCCTTTGTAATCTTCTTCTATCTTCTCCTGTACACTCAAGTCATTTGACACTACCTTATTCTCTTCCACACAACGACGGCTAAGATTTGTGTAGAAATGGAATGAATTTGGGCATTTTCTTCCACACTTCAGCAGTCAAAGCATAGGGGGGCTAAACTGAAATTCTATGCAGTCACAAAATGGAAAATCTGACATTTCACATCTAAGTCATTGAAATTGAATCTCATTCCTTCCAAATTCTGATGGAATCCAACTGTACAAAATATAAGGGAAAGAGATTCTCATTCCAACAACAAAATAAGTACTAAACATTCTTAAATAATATAATAGAAATGAAATTCCTCTCTTTTAATGACTATCAAACGGGGCCTCAGGAGCTAGCATGGGTAATGAGTTATTATCATAGTTGTTGT
Source organism: Biancaea sappan (assembly GCA_037074585.1). Taxonomy (NCBI): domain Eukaryota; kingdom Viridiplantae; phylum Streptophyta; class Magnoliopsida; order Fabales; family Fabaceae; genus Biancaea; species Biancaea sappan. The sequence goes on along the minus strand of CM073492.1, from coordinate 30,328,905 downwards.
TCACAAAACGGTTAACACTGTTATTACTGAATATTGAGACTAATTTAACGGTGCAACCCCTCCAGAAGGCACGAGGATCATGTGAACTCTATCATTATTTGCTGACACATGACATATGTACAAGCAAATTAAATCAAGATGAGTCATGTGACGCGCGGGGATCATTTCCTGTGACTCTTGTTTTATGCCCAGGAACACGCCCGTCACGTTCATGGGCAGCATGCACTCGAATGATTCGAGGCTTGAATGGCTCGCTTGTGCCCGCGTTGTTCATTATGATGTCTAGTTTTCCGTAGGTTTTCACCGCCGTGTCCACCAAGTTTTTCACTTGGGCATCGTCGATTGTGTCGCAATGGACGTATGAGCAATTGGATGGGCCATCGAAGGGCCCAGTTTGTCTTGGACGGCTAATTAATTTTTAGAGGAAGAAAACACCGCGAATGCAACTAATTAATTAAACGAGATTAATAATATATAAGCAGCCGCATGTTCGTTGAGTAGTTGTGCGACCTTTTCTTTACTAGAAAACCTGTTGTTTTTGTTATTATAATATAGTTTAAAAATAATTGAGATTCTTATAATTTTATTAAAAAATAATTTTAATTTTTATAATTTGAAAATAATGAATTTAGTCTCTATAATTTTTAAAATTATGAAATAAGTTTTCAGAGTTAGTTTTTGGTTAGTCAACCATTAGTCAACACTAACTAGGATGATGATATTAATATTAAAATCTATGTTAACACTGAAAGTGTACCACTTATGTTGATGTAAATTAGTCACGTAGACTCTTTAAAAAAGTTTCAATTTATTCACTTAGGTCCTTGGTCAAATTTTTTTTTTGTCTAATTTTTTATATAAACTGGTATTCTACTTCATCTACATCTCTAATTTAAGAATATATTTTCTATTTATCAAAATATCCCTTACAAACTTTTTAGTTTGTTCACGTTAGTCCATATTCTTTACTTTCATTTTTTTTTCTCACAGTTTGATCCTCCAAATCAGTATATAATTTTATTTTTAGTCATGACATGATTTAATCTATTATTTCTACCCAAAAATAATACAAGAAATGAATTAAAATTCAAGTTTCAAAGCTTACCTTTTGTTTAGTTAGATCCTTAGTCAAAATTTTACTTTTGTCCAATTTTTTATATAAACTCATCTTTTACTTCATAAAGTCCCTAGTTTAAGAATATTTTTTTTTCTTTATCAAAATCATCTCCTATGAACTTTTCAGTTTGTTCACTTTCATGCTTTTTTCTCACGTTTGGTCATCCAAATCATATCATGACTAAAAATAAAATTATAAACTGATTTGGAGGACCAAACTAAAAGAAAAAAGCACGAAGGTGAAGAATAGGGACTAAAGTGAACAAATAGAAAAGTTTACAAGGGATGATTTTAACAAAGAAAAAATATATTCTTAAACTAGAGATCTAGATGAAGTAGAAAACAAGTTTATATCAAAAATTAAATAAAAGGAAAATTTTGACCAAGTATCTAAGTGAATAAATTGAAACTTTTTTAAGGAGTCCACGTGGCTAGTCCACGTCAGCATAATTGATACACAGTCAGCACTGACATGAATTTTAATCTGACATCAATATCTCAGTCAGCGTTAACTAAAGATTGACTAACCAAAAATTAACTTCGATGACCTATTTCATGGTTTTGAAAACTATTGGGATTAAATTTATTGTTTTCAAATTATAGGGACTAAAATCATTTTTCAATGGAACTATAGGAACTTCAACTATATTTAAACTTTATAATATTTAGAAAAAATTTTATATTTTTTTATAATTTAATATTATATGATTGGTTTTTTCAATAAACTTTTTACATATATATGTTCTATATTTAATGAAACTAAAAGGATCTCTTAATTATTGCAATTTTAAAAATTAATTTTTATATATACTTTACTTTTAAAGAGACTTACAGAGGCCAAATTTTCACATTTCTTTTTGGAGTATCTTTTTTGTTTATTTTGTAAAATATCTATTTTTATCTACTACTAAGTACCAATTTTTGCGTTGTGACTACTCGTTTTCTTTTTATTCAAGTTTATGCATGTCGCAATTCCTAAATGCAAACTAGAGGGAAATATCCATCTTAGGTCCTCGCTTTGTGTGGCAACATAAGAAGGAACTTTATCCCCACTTATGTCGCCATACCGAGTGAGGACATATATAAGAGGGACATATTATTATTATACCTCTTAAAATCCAAGACGTAAGTTCAGTGTTTTTCTAATATCTTTCTTATTTCGACCAAAAGAAGGTTAAATTTGAGAGTGTATTATTTTGTCAAAATAAGAGGTTAATCTTTTTTCCTGATGATTAAAAAAAATTAATATTAATTTTAATATGAAACTGTACTTTTATTTTTGTATTCATTTTTTAACTCTTTTATATTACAAATAAAATCTTTATTTTTTCTTAAATGATAAATAAATTATGATATTCAAGCTGCTACTTGATCTATAGGCATATAATATATTTCAACAAAGTTTTTTTCTTGGTTTCAAAAATTATCAAGTATTTTTGGGCCTGAAAAGAGAGGTAGCTACAGAACACATTTAGCAGCTGCTAATGCATTCTTTATTTTTTATTTTTAATGTTAATATGTTCTTTTATATGGCATATTATACACAAGACATGCTTCTACAAACTTGTCCAGTGTAACAGACTTCTGGACAAGATACTGTGAAACTAACACTATTCCACAAACAAGACACTTATATCACCCAAATGAGAGAAATGGATCTGAAGTAATTTTTTTTTGAACAAATAGACATAAATTGCAATTGTAACACTTAATTTTGTCCCATAATAATTATAATATTTTTTCTTTTTTATTTCCTTAGAAAAATAGCAGATAAATAAACAAAAAAAAATATAATATCAGTATACTTGCTCATGGCATGGATAACGTAACTACCTTCCAAACCCCACAAAGATAGCCACGAAACTCACGATCCCTGAGAATCCGAAGCAACCGGTTACGTTCGCTACAGTATAAACAGGGATGGAGTTCTTTGGTGAGAAGGGGACTGAGCAGTAGAGAGCATGTTGGCTCTGTTTGGCAAAATTAGCTTATAAATTAGCGGATAGCTTATAAGCTAATTTTTAGCTTATAGCTGATAGTTTATAACTTATAAGCTAGCTTAGTTAAATAAGAAGTGTTCGGTAAAAGTAGCTGCTGAAGTAGCTGAAAAGTATAAAATGACATAAAAGGACATATATTTTTAATTCTAAAATAATATAAATAAATATATCATTTTTGTTTTTAATTAAATTAATTTAAATTATTATAAATATAAAATTCTTTAAAAATATATATTTATATATGAATAATATATTTTCATGCATATAATATATTTATATATTTTATTATATTTTATTATATATAATAAAATATATTTACATATTTTATTATTTTTATATATATTATACATATTTATAACATATTTATATATTTTTATCATATATATATAATATTATATATGTATAATATATTATATATAAATATAAATATAATAAAAGTGAGTAAATATGATATAATAAAGTAATGAGCGTAGTGGGTATTTTGAAAAAATAATAAGGGTAAAATAGGAACAAAAAATTTTAAGTTATAAGCTATAAGCTACTAAAATAAGCTCGTTTATCGAATACTTTTAACGAACTTATAAATTAGTCAAATAAGCTATAAGCTAGCTTATAAGCTATAAGCTAGCTTATAAGCTATAAGCTCGTTTGCCGAACACAGCCGTTGTCAGCACAGAGAAGCAAGAGAGAATATAAACATGAAAGAGAGCATTGAACTGGAGCATGCGACGAGTGGACTAGAACTCTGGTGAACCTTGAAATCAGAGAGGCGACGTGACCAAAAACCCAGAAACAACAAACATGCATGGGTGAGGGACAAAAACAAGGTGGCATTTGAGGTTGCTAGCCATCTGGTTTACAGCAATAAGGAAGGACGCCAAGTGCAGAAACTTTAGGAGTTTCAGGTAAGTTTTAGAACTTGAGTTTTATCTATTTTTTTTTAAAAAATTCCTTCTTTGGCTTAGTTTATAGGTAGAAATGATCAAGTAGTCTCTAAAACCACCCAAGATGGAATTCTGAGCATGTTTGGAATCAAAAGCATGAGAAGAAACACCTAAATCGCATGCAGGGACTAAAATGAATAAAATTAAAAGTTTGTTAAAGTAGCTATAATTTCAGAACAAAATATATTTGTGACCTATGAACCTAGGAGAATCTAAATATGATCTTAGATCATGAAAAGGATAAAGGCAAAATAATTATCAAAAACTTAGATAAATAAACAGAAAAGTGTGCATATATACATGTTCGCAGATTTCCTGTTTTCCTTCTTTTTTTTGTTACATGTTAATGTATTATGTGTGTAGGCATGAGTGGGTATTTTATACATGTGTCAGTGTGTGTGTGTTAATATATAATATTTATGTGTGTCTTTGTGAATAGGTATTATATGTGTGTGTCAGAGTGCTTTTTTTTTTTGAGTTTTACATAAATATATATTTGTTATATATACGTGTGTGTGTATATGAGTGTGTCTAAAAGTCTAAAAATTATTTTCCTTTGAATTCATTCACAAAACAATTTCAAAAAAAAAAGTTTTCTTTCAAATGATCTCATAAAATAATTTCAAAAAATAAAAAAAATTCTTTGTATTCATTTTCAAGCTAATTCTAAAAATCTCAAAAATAAAAAAATATATTCCCCTTTCATTAAAGAAAAGATCCAGAAATAAAAACTTTCTTATTCTATCACGCAATTGTTAATCAATGTCGTAAGACAACAAGAGAATCAAACAATCTTTGTTGAGATAAAAGGTCGACTTCGTTTGAGTGGATCTTCTTTTATTTTTTTTAAATCAAATATTTACTATGCGATTATATAATTATGTAAGTGAGGAAAATTTTCTCTTAAAAATAAATCCGTTGAATTTAAACCCTTTGAAAATTAGATAAAATACTTATAACGTGATTGTATAACAATATATGAGAAAAAGTCTCTCAAAAGATTTCTTTTTTTAAATAAATCTCAAAAATTCACATATATTCCTTTACAAGAAAATATCTTCTAAATTACTAATTACGTGGACTTTGATCCCAATTGCTAGGTACGTAGGCCCTAGACAATACCTAGTCAAGTCTAACCTTGTATATATCTTTATTTTCCATTTCTTTATTTATTTTTTTTATGATTGATAAGGGTAATTATTTAAGGTGAATATAAATGATTGTACATTTTCTAAATCAGACGTAAGGGGTGTTTAACACCTTCTTTATGCGGTTCAATCTAAACTCAATTTTCTCTAAACACAAACTGTCAAGTTTTAAGGTTTTTCCAAATTTTTTCCTAATAAATAAAATTTTAATGGCGGCTCTAAATAAAATTGGTTTTCAATTTCAAAAATTGATTTTATACCAATTTTCTTTTTTAAAAGAAGCGCAGGCCAGTCACATTTTGCGTGTGATAGGCATTAAGCCTAAATTACATGAGATAATACAGAATATCGAGATACAACAATTACATATCAAACCTGGACTTATGTGATAACAAGTAAATAAATTTAGGACAAACACATCTTAAAAAATACCTAAATCATAAAAGAGGCAACACACCGCCAGACTAAATAGGCTAAAAAGCCCAACAAGCATTTTTTTTTAAACAAAAAATCTAAAGGCTGAGCTAGCTAGGGGGTCTGAAAACCCAACCCTCCTATACTAGAGGGAGCAGGAGACGTCTTCAGAGGCCAAATGTCACATCCTAAAATTTACATGTGAAATAAACATAAAATACCTAAGGTGTACTTCCGTGGTACCCCTTAATCTCTATGAACATTCTTAATATCCATAATTATGTGAATAATAAATTTTTCAAGAAAGATATTTTGTATACATATTCAGAAAATGTTCAACATTCATACACTATACAGTACTATACAACCTCCCAAGTCTAGGTGACCTACTAGATTACAGAGCATTTCCTAATTCTTACCAATTGTTTACCAGACAAAAGTGGAGTATATCCTTAAAGGCTATAAATTCTCCTCCTCAACCACTGTATCTGAAAAGATAATCATAGAGAGTGTTAGTTAATCAAAACTTAGTGAGTAAACAACTGTACATGAAAATATCACAAGCACAAATACTACATTTACTAATACAATCAATCTATCATTTATTTTAAATAATTATAGTATTACATTTGTCTGAATTTGCATAGGATTTCTTGGGTGATCAATCGCTCAATCACTTTGCATTATGTGCCATAAATACTTGCACTGAGTGACTTAGGAATTTAACCCTCAAACTCTTTGTGCATAGGTTTTCACAGTTATACACTGAGTGATATGAGACTCTAACCCTTTCAAACTCGTGCATAGATTTTCACAATTATACACCGAGTAGTATGGGACTCTAATGTAATATCCCAAGAATTTACATGAATATTTAAAATCTATTTGAAGTTTATTGAAAAATTTAATTACATGAGAAATGTTCTTTTGACTTAGTGAAGGAAATTTGGAAATAGAAATTTTAATTTTTAATTTGGAAAATTTTTACAAATTCTCAAGGGCTAAAGTGAAAAGAAAAGAAAATATGGAGTACTTTTGAGAAATGACCAAGTAGGAACCCGAGAAGAAGAATAGAGCTTATGAGAATGAATTATGAGTCCGGTACCGAAAAGATGATGGATTCAAGGTTAAAGTGGTATTTGAGACATCGAGAGGGATTAAAGTGAACAAATCTTATAAGCTAAGGTGGCTATGAGCGATTTTATCGAAAAAGAAATTGGTGGGGCCCACGCGTATACATTTTCTTTTCTTTCTCTCATTTCTCTCATTTCTCCCGTAGCTTCTCACTTTCTCTCTCGATTACATCCAAGAGAATTTCTTCATCAACCATTCATGCAATTTTTGCACGGGGAAGGAAGCTATAAAAGTTAGGATGATTGGTAAGTTGATTTTCTTCTTCTTCTTCCTCTTATTACAAGACCAAATCCTTGGTTATCATTTTGCAAAATTTTTGTAGAATATTTTAATGGATGAATTTAAGTGTGGATGTTAATCTAAAACATTCCTAGGTGGTTTATGATGTTATTAGAACAAGAAATTTGGAGAAAACTAGGAGAAATTCGTAGAATTTGGATATTTGAAAAAAGTTAGTATTCTTGATGAAAATTTGAGATTTGAGCTTAGATTGTTGGTAGAAATTGGGGGGTTTTAGTGTTAAAACACTCCTTAGACATTAAGGATAAAAACCCATAGAAGAAATCAAAAGAAATGTTGTTTTAGATATGATTTTAGGATTTTTGGATGAAGAACACGAAGAACATCGAAAATTTTCCCCAGAAATTACTGTTCACCGAGAAAATTTTTCCAGATTTCTTGTTACTGTAGCGTTGACTCAATCAACGTTACTGTAGCATTGACTCGGTCAACATACTGTAGCGTTGACTAGGTCAACGTTACTGTAGCATTGACTCGGTCAACGTTACTGTAGCTGTGTTGACCATTGACCGTTATTGTAGCATCAGTTTTTTTTTTTTTAATATCGTTGAAAAGCTCTTTGAGTCTAGTTTCCAATGGTATAAGTTTCATCTGGATATTCATTACCAGTTAGGAGTTATGATTTGAGAAGTGGATGAAGGTCGAGAGTAGTGGTAGGAAATTTCTCTATTTCGTAACCCTGATGGTTTTTATCTAGTTACAATAGGAATGGTCAAAGTGTAAGGTGGGAGTGGCGAGAGCGTGAAATCCAGGTGAGTGGGTTAATACTTGCTATGATTAAATATCTTTGTTATTGACTTTTTGCATCATAGTGAAAATATGTTGTATATCCAAGTTTGAAGTAGATGATGTGGGACAATGAGGCATAAACAATTATGGAACTTGCCTGGTGATGTATATAATTATATTTTCTTATTTTCTCATGAATGGAGGTAATATGATGGATTGTGAATGACATATGAACTGAGTTGAAATGTGTCATACTCTGATTGTTGGGTTCATTCATATACGGATAGTTGAAATATGTTATTGTTGAACAATTGTTCTATATTATGAGTTATTATGTTGTATACATGCTATGTTGCTGGAACCATATTGATTATGTTGTGACTTGAATTGTAAATGACTGAGTTGTGTATGTGGCTCATGATTATGATTGAGGATGTTCTTAGATGTGATTGTGATTGTGTTTGACTAGAAAGGAAAGGCATGGTGGTGCACCCCATGGAGAAATCTACATGAAGCTATAAGGGTGGAGAATATACATGGAGCGATAAGGGTGGATGCGGCGGGGGCTGCAGACAACGATCCAGAGGTATTCTAGACGACCCGGTTGGTACGGGAAATGTGTGAAATTGATTTCACTATTTGCTGTTGTGAATTATTTGAATTATGCTGAAATGTATTTGATTTACTTGGATATTGTTGTGAAGTATTATGAATTATATTATCATTATGATGCATGATATTTTTTTTGTCATAGTGTTGTGTTGTCTGCTCACTGGGCATGTGGTTTGCTCATACCCCTCTTATTAACATTTTTTTCAGAGTTGACAGGTAAATATCGGTACAAGGAATTATGGATCCTTAGTCCATGATTACCTTTTCATTTGTTCAGGATAAAGGTATAATAGTTAAGTTTTATTCTAAGTTGTATAAATCTAGAAATCTCTGTAATCGGGTAGGTTCATTCAGTGATGTAATGTGAATGATTGTAGTGTGTATAGAGAACTCGGTTTGGTTGCATGAAAAAAAATGGTATGATGCTTAAGAGAAAAATAGGCTTACGGAGGTGAAATGAAATTCACTTTCCGTGCCGGTCACGTGCTCAGATTTTGGGATGTGACATCTAACCCTTTCAAACTCGTGCATAGATTTTCACAGTTATACACCGAGTAGTATGGGACTCTAACCCTTTCAAACTCGTGTATTGATTTTCACAGTTATACACTGAGTAGTATGGGACTCTAACCCTTTCAAACTCGTGTATTAGATCCCGTAGATCTTTTGCTCATCAATAGAATAGTGAGAATTTATCACAGTATAATTACTATGAAATAAATTAATTTACACATACTTTTATTCCCTTGAATGTCTATCATCAATCATAGCAATCATCATATATTATCAATTGAGTCAACTAGAGAAATCAATTCACAAAGGTAATAAAATAATTTCCAATGATACTGTAATTTTTCTCAACCTGAACGCACACTGATAATCTTCTCAATTTCACAAATAACGCAAATGGGATTTATATTGTGCTTTGACTAGTTTAGTAAATTAATTTTGCAAGGTTGCCTACTCACCTGGATTCCACGCTCTCGGCGCTCCCACCTTGCGCCTCAACCATCCCTATTGTAACCAGGTAAAAACCATTAGGGTTACAAAATAGAGAAATTTCCTATCACTACTCTTGACCTTTACTCACATCTTAAGTCATAACTCCTAACCGGTAATGAATATCTAAATGAAACTTATACCATTGGAAACTAGACTCAAAGAGCTTTCCAACGATATAAAGTTTTCCCAAAACGGAGTCCGGATGAAGAAGTTATGACTGATTAAAATAAGCTAAGGTTTTTCAGTACATCTGGCGCCTGGGCGCCACACATGGCGCCTGGGTGCCAAGCCCTTCTTCCTTCCCAAAACCTTCTGAACCTTGGCGCCTGGGCTCCTGGGCACCACGATCGTGACCTTTCGAGATTCCTCTCGGATTTGGTTCAGATCCGACCAAATCTCCACCATTTTCCATGATTTCTTCCATAGGATCTCAAGTTTCTTCAGTAAAAGAATTGCCTCAACAAAAAAAAAAATCAAATACGAAAATTTTTATTTCTAGTACATAAGTTACAGGCAACAAGCTGAACTTGATTTACAAAACAGATAATTTTAATACGTGAAGTTCAAATCAAATATCAGCTTTAGGTACAAATAAAAGAAAGGATAAATTAAGAACGATGAGGCTTTTGAGATGTAGAAGATGTTCCAGGTTTAAAAGAGGAATGTGCTTCAGATCTTAAGGAGGAAGCTAATCGTTGCAGCCTAGAAAGGGTTTCTGGAGGAAGCGTCTGGGAAATTTGGCGAAGTGCAGAAGTCACTCCATTCATACAGTCAATACACCTCGCTTGTTGGTCACGAAAATTTTGAGTTGCAAACATCGAATGTCTATCAACTCTATTCGTCAATTCCCTAAAATGACGATTCAAGAGCTTCTCTTGTTCTACAAAGAGACGATTTATCAATCTTCCCTGGTCCTCAAAGTGGTGATTTATCAACCTTTCCAAGTCCTCCATCTTTTGTCTCATAAGCACAAACTCATTATTAGAAGATGTTGCTGTGCTAATATCCTCTAGCTCTACTACATCCTTTTTTCTTTTCTTAGCCTCTGGTGATTCTTCCATGGATTTCTTATTCTTATAGTTCTCCAGGCTAAGATTTAGATCCAGCTCTACCTTGCCAGCCTCAAAGTTTAAATTAAAAGATTTATTGCCGGCCATATTTTTCTGATCTATAAAGGTTGTATGGAATGAGAGGTTTGATGCAAGAAGGCTTACAGGTAATGAACTCTTAGTGTAGTAAGCAATGTAATGGGGCATATATTATTTATAGACGAAATTTAGGGCTACCAAAACCTTTATATCACACTCTAAAGATGGCCTCCAGACCTTATCCGTCGCAATGCCAACGGTCTATAATACAAGCCTGGCGCCTGGGCGCCAAGCCCTTCTTCCTTCCCAAAACCTTCTGAACCTTGGTGCCTGGGCGCCACGATCGCGACCTTTCGCGATTCCTCTCGGATTTGGCTCAGATCCGACCAAATCTCTACTGTTTTCCATGATTTCTTCCATAGGATCTCACCCTTAATGTCTAAGGAGCATTTAGACACCAAAAACACCAATTTTAATCGAGAAACGAAGCCGGAATCTCGATTTTTACCCCAAACTTTCTTAAAACTAGAAAATAGGGAAAAGCTTGAGAAATAGAAATTTCTACCTCGATTTCTTGCTTTCCCTACGTTGCTTGGCTCCTAGAGGCTCGCCCCGTAGCCCGAGATCCACCCTCCAAGCCCAGTTGTGGAGTTGGAGTGTAGAGAGAGAAAGAGAGGAGAGAAGGTGAAGAGAGAGAGAGAGGAAAGGAGAAAATGAAAAAAAAATAGGTGAGGCCACCTATATACTCGCCCGGGGTGAAATTATCACTTGCTCTTCAGTTGACCCTCAGTCAAGACTAGTAAAAGCAAATTCATAAAATCTCACCTCGGGTGATTCTAAATCCTAAGTGCCCCACAATTTTCTTATTTCACTGTAGTCCCTCTCAAAGTCTCAAACTCCACTTTAACCTCGAATCCATCATCCTTTTGGTACCGGACTCATAATTCATTCCCATAAGCTCTATTCTTCTTCTCGGGTTCCTACTTGGTCATTTCTCAAAAGTACTCCATATTTTCTTTTCTTTTCACTTTAGCCATTGAGAATTTGTAAAAATTTCCCAAATTAAAATTTTGAAATTTCTATTTCCAAATTTCCTTCACTAAGTCAAAAGAACATTTCTCATGTAATTAAATTTTTCAATAAACTTCAAATAGATTTTAAATATTCATGTAAATTCTTGGGATATTACACCAAATGGAGGCAAGCCGACTGTTGGAGCAAGGGACAACCAGATACTTCAAGGACTTCTCTTTAGCAGCATCAGACGGTGACGAGGGTCCACTGACACCTTTGATTCAGTACTCAGTAAACACAAGTTGATAGGGGGGTTTGGATTTGAAGGCCATGATGGCGTTGATTCTAAATGGAGCTACTACATTCGTCATTGTCGTTCATCGACGGCAAGCGTAGCTGTCCGATACTACATCTTTCAACATTGCCACCAGCAGCAGTACCTCCGCCAGATGCGACAGACCAAACATCACCACAGTCCACAGAAACATCCTTATCTCAGAACCACTCCAACGTCTCCACTAACACTCTGCGAGTATCTCTAGTCCTCATCGTCACCACAATGTTGAGAAATAAGGACCAACGCTACATCTGAGTCACATTCAGAGAAGCTTCTTGGACATGGCCAACACACTTCCACCCATTAGAAGATTTGGAGTAGATTTGTAGCATATGACGAATTCATGGGATGCATAGGAAAGACGATGGAGGGCGAGCCCTTAGCAGAGGAGAAGAAAGAGGAAGCTTACAGATTGGGATGAAAACCTTTGATGGTAGGGACGAGGGAGTTTTGCTAACCAGATGAAGAAACAACAAAACATGTAGAGAGGAAGAGGAAAGGGAAGAAGAAGAGGCTCTCACAGGGGGAGAGGGCAAAGCTCTCACAGGGAGAGGGGGCACGACGACGACGATAGTTAAGGGTGAGCCCTAGCAGAGTCGAAGATGGAATCAGTAAACGTACCGGATCTGACATAATTGCGATTCTCAAAATTGCTGGAACGGACTGGGCCTTCGGCTTCAAAGAACCCAAATTAGAGGAGGCAAAAACATAAGCGAGCCGGAAGAGACACCACAAAGCATGATTAATAATACATAGTCACATAAGTATATATATATATATATATATCAATGAGATCCCATCACATTGTAGTGCTAGGGTTTGGAAAATCCCTTTCTGGTAGAAACCAGATATAGTGATCGCCCATAAGTGAGGGCTGCCTAACCTCTCCCCTTCCTCCTTCTTCTCTCCCCTCTCTCCAATAAGAGCTATTCCCTTTGTCCTTGTGGAAGTATTCCCCTTTTCTAGTAAGAGTTTTTTTTTTGTCTTCATTTTCGTAGTGATGTGCAGAATAAAAGTGTGTGATCTTTGTTTTTGGGGGGAATTCGACTCCTAAAATCTAGCCCCTAGAATGCCCTTTCATGCTCATTAAGGATCATGTTGATGATGGAGATGCACTCTCAACTCTTCATTCCTACCATCTCCTCCTTCTCTGAAAGGTCTTTGTGTCTTCTCGATCCCCTTGGATCCCTTTTTCAGAATGTCAAGGTCACCGCTTTCTCTCATTTTCTTCCTCTGTTTCGATGTGTTGCGGAATACCTTCGACCCAGTCTGTTTCTAAATTCGAGTTCTGTGTGGCTGACTCTAGTTCCAGACGAAGAGTTTGCTTTGCTCCATTGATCTCAGGGTTGGCCGCCATTGCAGCCCCGTGCAGCTCCTGCATAACAGCCGCTAAAAAAGAAAAGAAGAATCTGGAGGTGTTCCCGATGTAAAACATGGCGAGTTAAGCTTGCCGAGTGCAACATGAAGCAGCAGTGAAGACCGTGCCCTGCTTGTTTCAGGTGGCTTGTTTTGCTGCGTTCATGTCCTGTGACCTCTACCTTCTTACTGCTGGCTGTGCTTCTGAAGGAGTGAAGGTGTTGGTAGATGCAGGTCATGGGCCGACACTAGGTGATAAGGTTTCTAGGTCGTCGTTGCCCCCAAAAAAAATCCTCATTTGGCTTAATCAGAATATATGGTCAGTTTTGGGTTAGGCTTTTTTTGCATTAATCTATTTTGTCTAGGGATGTATTACCTCTTTTAAGACCTAAGTACTTTTTAGGATATATTGCTCTAAATATATGTACCTATTTTTTCATGAGTCCAGTTTGAACTGTAATCGTCTTATCTTGATGTCTTATATTTTTTCATGTATCTCAGGCTTCATGTCTTGCGCATTTAATGAAAAATATTTTTATTCTTTAAAAAAAAGTATATATATCAATGGCCTAGAAGAAAAGTCATCTAGAAATATTGCTATTCGTTCGTACGACAATGCAGTTTCATTTTTACACAAAGGTGTGGTCTAAGTAATACGTGATGCATGATGCATGATGCATGATGCATGATGCATGCAGGGTCGTCTTGTCTCTTAGGCATCTTCTCATTCCAAATCATCTGTTACATACCCTTCGTCACCCTGCCAACAACCGTATGGCATAATTAAGCTAATAATGCATAAAGTATATACGTGGACCAAAAATTTATGTAGAAACTAGAAACTGATCACCTTATCAGAGTTCGTAAATGGCCCATTCTTTCATCCACTATGACCATGCATAAAATCCGGTAAAACTTATATATGGTTTACGATAAAAGTACGTGCCACATTTAACAATTTCTTGAATGCTCTTCTTTCCATACACGTATACACGCTTCAATACTATTATATTATGTTAGAACACATTTGCACTAAAAAAAATGGTTGAATTGGATATCTGATTATCTAAAAAAAGACCTAAACAATTTTTCTTTTAAAAGACTCGTGTGAAAGTAATTAGGTTACTTAAATATAACTTCTTCAAAGTCAGAATTCTGATTAAGTAATTTTTACATAAAATGATTTTTCCTAAAGAATGAGTTTTTTTTTTAATCGCAACGATAAGTAATAACGATAGGTAACAAACACAAGCGATTTATAGTGGCTCAAATTTATCTCAAAAGATATTCTTACTTCCACTCTCAAATACATAATAAGATAGTTTTATTAAAGGAAAAACGTTAGCCAGTATAATCAGCAATCTTGCTAAGGATCAACATCTTACTTTTATGCTATCATAATCAACAACCTCAAGCTAAGAACTAGTACTTTGCTTTTACGCAAAAGAACTCACTAAGTTTTTACAAGATCTTAGAAAACTTACTACTTAGTTTACAACCTCTTCAATTAAGAGGATCAACCTACAGGATTTTATACCAAAACATTAGGGACCACACCAAATCCCTAACAACAATCTGTTCACACATTGGACAATAATCAATAGGAATTACACCCAATCCTTAAGCCAATCAACAAGTACATAGTAGGATGAAGTTCACCTAAAACAACACAGAGAGCATGTTTGGTATGCTGGAAACTTGAGAATGGAAAGGGCAAATGGAAAGAAAACACACATTTCTCTTGTTTGGTATGATGGAAAGGAAGGTATGTGGGGGAAAATCAGTTTTCCCTTTTCCATAATTAATTGTACGGTCTTTTCCTTTGAAAAATGGATGGAAAAACCTGTTTTCCCACATCCTCTCCTTCTACCCCTAATGATCCATCGATGGAACAAACTTCAACCAAAATCAAAAGGGTGGAGACTCAAGTAAGAGTGAAAGAGAAGCGGGCAGTCTCATAGAAGAGAAAATAGGGAAGAGAAATCTAGCAGGGCACCACCGGATCCAATAACATTAGAGCATAATGAAGATGACTTTTTTTTTTAACTTTTTAAATAATTTTAAATTAGGAATGATTTAGTAAAATTATCTCATATCTTCCCTTTCCTTCTTATGTCATACTAAACAATTTTTTTTTCTTTTTTCTCTTTTCCTTTTCCTTTCCCATTCTTTTTTCCTTTTATTTCCCTTTTACTTTGTCATTATTAATTGCAATTCTTTCATTTCCCGTGAGATATATATGAGATATTGATTGTTTTTATTTTAACATAATTCCAGTAATTCCATTAATCAAAAGTTACTGTGACAGGAATTCTTGCACTAACATATTATCTAAAAGAATACTAAAGAATCAAATTTGATTTGTTTTCTAGATTATATAAGATTATAAATAAAAGTTAACCACTCAGAAAACTACATTAATTAGTAACGATTCAACCCCCCACAGAAACGCCAAGATTTCCAACAACTCCCTCTGCGTTCCCAACATATACGTTTATAACTATATACACACAAAATTCCACCGATCTCATCCTACAGCTTTGAAGATCGTCGCGATGGTGAGGTTATTGCATTTGCAATTCCTCATAGTTACCACACTGCTATGGTGTGGTTCTTCTGTAATGTTGGAAGAAGAGGTAAGGGAGAGAGAGTCATATATATATGAACTGAGTCAGGAGCTGTTAGAGTCGGCGAAGAAGCCGAGTTTTGGGGAGTGGCTGAGAGGAGTTCGGAGGAGAATCCATGAATACCCAGAGCTGGCCTTCGAGGAGTTCCAGACGTGTCAACTCATTAGATCGGAGCTTGACTCGCTGGGCGTGAAGTACACGTGGCCTGTGGCCAGCACTGGGTTGGTAGCTTCCATTGGATCGGGTATGCACCCATGGTTCGCTCTTCGGGCTGACATGGATGCCCTTCCTATTCAGGTTCCCATTTTCCTATGTATTAATTTACACCTGTCCTCAACCATGCATGCCATTGCGTTATTTAACCTTTATATTATTTTTGAAGATTTCCTTTTAACTTCTACCAATTTTTTAAAACATACACGTTTAATGTTTAATTCATATATATTAAAAAATATAAAATTCAAATTTTAGAATTTTTTTCACTTCCTACTTTTTGGTTTTTTTTTCAATAAATAATAGGAAAAAATTTAAAAACGAAATAGTGTATTTTTAAAATTTAGAGAGTTAAAATATGTTTTTGAGAGGAAAAAAATTACGTTTCCTCTTGAATATATAACACTATATATATTACTTTTCCAACATTAAATGTATTTTGTTAGTAATTTTATTCACTATATAGATGCAATTTATGGAGGGACTGAGTTCATGAATTCATCCGCGCGCAAGTGAATTGAATGCTTTTCACGGCCAAACAACAGTAATTCAAAATACAAACAGTACCTGCTTTAGTTACAAAATATTAGTTTTTTTTATATATGCTTCAATAGGATATGAGATTACTATTTATGAAACTATAAAATAAGATTTGCTACTTATGTAATCTTACATATTTAGTTAATATATAATAAGAAAATGAATTTCATCAAAGTGATATAAGTGAAGAAGATACTGTACATATGAATTGGAAGGAACTGGTAGAGTGGGAGCACAAAAGCAAAAACGAGGGTAAAATGCATGCCTGTGGGCATGATGCTCACGTGACCATGCTGCTGGGAGCTGCTAAGTTACTCCATGAAAGACGCCATCAACTAAAGGTACACACACACACGCGCACACACACACGCACGCACACACACGCACACATATATATATATATATATATATATATATGTTGTCCATATATATAAGTGAAAAATTTGAAAGAAAGCAGTTTCATGATCTGTAAATATGTTTATGGAAGGGCACAGTGAAGCTTGTATACCAGCCAGCGGAAGAGGGAAAGGGAGGGGCCCATCAAATGTTAAAAGAAGGCTCTCTGGATCACGTGGAAGCCATTTTTGGCATCCATGTGTCTCCAGATATTCCAACTGGCACCATTCGTTCTCGGCCTGGTCCCATGCTGGCTGGCGCTGCCAGATTTGCAGCCTCCATTCGTGGAAACCCTTCACAGGATGTGTCTCCCCATTTCAGCATAAACCCTATTTTGGCAGCTTCTATGTCTTTAATTTCACTTCAGCACATTGTCTCAAGAGAAACAGACCCGTGTGAACCCAAGGTAGATTAGATCCATATTCACCGTCTCAACCTGTTCGTTGATTAATTAATTCCTCCAACTTAATTATAGTTTATGTTGTCCTTAATCTTGTTCCAGGTCATAACGGTTGGGTATGTTGATCAAAGTAGCCATGCAGCGGACTCAATCCCAGAAGCAGTTACATTTGGAGGAACGTTTCGGAGCTTCACTTCAGAAGAGCAATCCCACATTCAGAAGAGGATTAAGCAGGTATTTATAATTTTATTTGTCATGATTAGCATCCATAGAGTTGAGGTTCCACACACACGCGCAGACAGACATATTACGGGCTTGACGTATACATAAGTGCATGCTATATTATCTCTGATTTATTTTCAAATAATTTTAAAATAGAAATAACTAATATTATTATATCTTCAAAATAATAAGGAGGAACTTATCACTCTCCCGTGTAGATTAATTTTAAGTTAAATTGTAATTTTGGTTTCTATAATTTTATTAAAATTATAAATGGTTCCCTATACTTTATTTTTATATAAAATGGTCCATATAGTTTATCTATCTATATAAGTTAGTCTCTCTTGTCAATATAATTAACTTTTCTGTTAAAACTATCCTACATAGCAAATGATGTGTATATATTTGTAAAGATGTCAGCATGTTTAATTATTAATTTTTACACAATTCAACCGTCATATCAACAAAATTCTCATTTTACTCTTAATTCTTGATATAGATGCTAGGTCAGGGGAAGTGAGAATTAAAAACAAAATGAAAATTTTTTTGACATGACAGTTAAGTTGAATAAAAATTAATAACTAGCCATACTAACTTGTCCATAAATATGTACACATTAGTTGCCATGTAAAACCATTTTAATAGAAAAATTAACTATACTGATGACAGAGACCAACTTATATAAATAGAAAAATTATAGGAACCATTTTTACATGAAAATAAAGTATAGTGACCAATTTATTTGGACTAAAATTATAATTTAACCTTAATTTTAACTTATAGCTCTTCTATTTTATTTTATTATTCCTATTAGTATATAATTTTGAACATAGTGGGAGGCCAACAGCCATATATGAGTACAAATATATGAATATATATATATATATATATATATATATACAGGTTATAGAGATGCAAGCATCTGTGCATGGATGTTCTGCCACAGTAGACTTCATTGAGGGATATCCTCCAACCAGAAATGACAAAGGCCTGTATGAGCACGCGAAGAGGGTGGGAGAAGCTCTGCTTGGGAAGGCCAATGTGAAGTATTCTCCATTAACAATGGCAGCAGAAGACTTTAGCTTCTACTCTCAGAAAATGGCTGCGACGTTTTTCGTAGTGGGAATATACAATGAGACGCTCAAGTCAGGCATTGAAACCCACTCGCCTTACTTTGTGATTGATGAGGATGTTCTTCCCATTGGAGCAGCTTTTCATGCTGCTGTTGCCATGTCTTACTTGGATGCCCAGCGTCCTCTGTTGCCAATAAATTGATGTCTTTTTTGTGGTTATAATTTAATAATCCATCTTATGACCTGTTAAGGCTCTGAGATTTGACTTGTTTTAAAACTTTTACATTCATTTTCTCCCAAAAAAAAAATCCGATTGGTTAGACCTAAGGGCCAGACCTTTTTGTACAATAAAATGATGAGCTGGGGCTAGTTTAGAAAATGAATCGGATTTTTTGAAAATAAATTGAGTTTTTTTTATTCGAATTCATATTTTACATATTCATTTTTAATATTTAGAAAAATATTATTTTTAATAAAAAAATTATAATAATAATATTATACAATTACAACATGAATATATATGATAAAGAATTTAATATCAAGTAGGAGTCATCAACATACATCTTTCCACACATAATATTTTTGTTATCCACCGTGGAAGACTGGAAGCTACAAGTATTACACGTTCGTCACAATAACCGTGAAATTCAAAATCATAACACAAATCAAGCTTCACTTTTCCACATTCAGCCACAAGACTCTCCTTCTTTCAATTTAGTCTTCTACACATCATACATCATATGTATCACAATTAAAAAAAAAATTACAATTGACATACATATAAAATATACGAGTGTTATAGGGTTAGGCTTTGAAAAAAAACTCGAGCCTAGCTCGTGTTTTTGTTGGGTCTTTTTATTTAGGCTGGGTCTTTTTATTTAGGCTCAATTTTAAGTTTTTAAATCGAGTTTGCTTTTCAACTCATAATCAGGTCTAATTTGAATTTCTTTTGAGAAATAAATCTTGTAAAATTTGTTTTTAAACATAATTTTGAAAAAAATAACTCTTGAAGATAATTTCTTAAGAATAATTTAAAACTTAAAAAAAAATGTATTTAGAATATTTGTTTAAAAACAAGATTTAAAAATCATTTGATAAAAATTATACACATGATAATTATATTTGTGACCAGTTCAATATAAAAAATAATTAATAAAAATATTTTTTAAAAAATATAAGTCAAATATATTAATTATTATGGCTTAAATTACTCGGTTAATCTATTATTCAATTTGACTACATAAATTAATAAAAACACCTGTCCATTGAGACCTATAAGTCTTTGGATCTATTCATCAATGGGGACATGACTTTAATAAAATATTGTCACATTACATTTAGCAGCGGTAAAAAATGTCACATATATATTAGATTAATGATGTCTGCATTTTAGCTAAAAACATATATATTTTTTTGGTGCACATTATATTTATATAAATGCAATTAATGAACCTTAATATATAAATACCATATTGACATTGTATTTTTTTTATTTAAAAATATCATTTTTGAAAACATATACAATATTGTGCAAAGTGTAGGTTCCACTTTTTTTATGGGGAGTCGTGTGGTTATTTAGGACATCAAGTGTTGGAGTAGGATTTTGAAGCTTCATAGCTGGGAGAGTGTTAGAATGCTCATTTGGCTGGCGATTAGGGAGGCTCTACCAACTAACATGCTCAGAAGTCAGAAGTAGAAGGGGTATTGACTCTAGTGACTAGTGTAGAAGACGTTCAGCCGGTGCCGACACCATTATTCACTGCTTGAGGGATTGCGACATCTCTAGGAGAATTTGGAGCTTCTTTGGCTTTACTAACATGCCCAAACTTCTTTTAAGATAATCTCTGACAATGGGTTAAGGAGAATGCCACCTGTAGTGTGATGATGAGGTATATATGCCTTTCACCGCGACATGCGACGTCCTCCTAGTGGCTTGGTGGTGCTGGAAGCTTCGTAACAATATGACTTTGGCGACAAATAAGTGGGACTTTATTAGTACTTGCCATAACATTCTCACTTTTGCATGTACATACTGTCACAAAGGTGTTCAACAACGAGGAGAAAGCTAAAACTTGGGAACAACATTTAAGTCTAGTCATGTTTATGCCCACCATTCATTTAAGTGCAAAGCTAAAACTGAACTCAGTTCTGGACTAAATCTGACTGCAACCAGGTGTCTTTCTCACGCCTCTCTCCCTCATCTTATTCCTCACAAGGGAAACATCTATCCATCGGTCTGCAGCTGCATATATATCAGACAACAGCACATAGGTAGCAGCATTTTGAGGCTCAATCTCAAAAAGCCGATTAGCAACAATCTCCACTAATTCCGAATCATTGTATAGCTTACAAGCCCCAAGAATTGCACCCCAAGCACTAGCATGAGGCTCCACAGGCATTGACTTTATAAGTTCGTAAGCAGCCATTAAATGCCCTGACCGGCTTAGAAGATCAACCATACACGAATAGTGATCAGGAGAAGGACTTAACCAGAATTTTTCTTTCATGGATTTGAAGTAGTGCCAGCCCTCATCCAGAAGGCCAGCACGACTACAAGCCGTTAGGATGATTATAAAAGCCGCCTCATCGGGAACTAGCCCTTCTGTCAGCATTCTGTTAAAGAGGTTTACAGCCTCAACTCCACGGCCATGAATTGACAATCCTTGTATCATTGAACAATATGAAATTGGATCTCGTTTAGGCATTTCTTCAAATAATTTTATTGCCCTTTCCATGTTTCCACTCTTTGCATTCATATCTACAAGAGCTGCGATAACATGATCTTGTTGAAGATTGATGGAACTCTTGCTTACATAAGAATCAACCCATTGAGCGAGTTCTAGACTACCCAACTGGGAGCAAGCGGACATCAAGCTGACCAATATGAACTCATCAGGTTTCAAATTCATAGACTCCATCTCTAGAAAAACTTTCAACGCCGCATTAGGCTGACCATTCTGGACATACCCTGATATCAATGCAGACCATGTAACAAGATCTTTATGTAAGGATTGATCAAACAAGAACCTTGCGGACACCATATCTCCACCTTTTGCATAGCCATCGATCATAGTAGTAAAAGAAACTATATTCTTTTCAGGCATGGAATCAAATATACCTCTGGCACAACTCAAATTTCCAACCTTTACAAACCCCTGAATCATCGCATTCCACGAAGCCACATTTCTCTGCGGCATTGCATCGAACAACTTCTTTGCCTCTACGACATCTCCATCAGCCACATATCCAGCCACCATAGCCGTCCAAGAAACCACATTCCTCTCGGTCATTCTATCAAACACCTTGCGAGCATGGCCAGTCTCTCCACATTTCCCGTACATGTCAATCAAACTCGTTCCCACAAACACACACCCTTCAAACCCACACCTCACAACTGACCCATGAATCGACTTTCCTTCCCGCACTTTGCACAAACTCGAACACGCTTTAATCACGGAAGGGAATGTGTAGTTATCGGGAAAGCAGTTCTCTCTCTTCCAGCGTATAAAAACAGAAAGAACATCCGCAAAGCGGCTCTTTTGGGAATACCCTCTAATGAGAGAGTTCCAAAGGAAGGTGTTAGGTCGGACAACGCGATCAAAAACGCTCGATGAATAACAGAGAGATGCAAGGGAATTGGAGAGGGAAATGAACTCAGCGACAAGGTAGAGATCTTGCTCAAGTCCTTTGTGGATGATAAGCGCGTGGACTTGGTGGAGATGCTGAGTGGTCTTGCAGACTTTGAGGAGGGTTGCGATGCTACTACCTGAAGGAGACGAAGAATATCGGCGCATAGAAAGCATGGGATGGAACCACCTGCATTTGCAGAACGTTCTTGGGTTGAATTGTTCGGTTCGTACATCCTTCTGTTCGAAAAAAAAAATCAAAAAATACAAGAAAAATATATTTGTATTTTTTTAGACATAACCACATAAAATAAATTAGACCTAAAAATTATCTAATATATTACAAATTTAAACTTATAATAAAATAATATATAATTTAAAATAACTAATTCTAAAATCAATATCAAACATAAAACAGCACAAGAATAAAATTAAACAAATACAATGTACCATTCTCATATCTTTTGATGAAGTACGAATAGCTTGCTTGAAGACATTCGTACTCCATTAAATTATAATAATCGATTAAATGTGTTCCAGCCCACGGGCCTTGGCCCAGTTTTGAAAGACCAAGACCTGCCCCATTAAAAGGATATTCGATTATTCGATAACGCCGGTGAAGCGAACCGAAGCAGCAGCTATGGTTCTGTGGTCATACCCACCTACGCCGAAGCAACTAGCCGTGACTGTCGGTGCGTTCGTCATCGGTGCTTCGTTATTCGCCGTCGGAGGTTACCTCTCTCTGGCGAATATAGGTCCTCAACAGGCTCGGGCAAAAGCTCGCAGCGAATTAATCAAGAATCATCTGAGAAAGATGCTCGATGAGTAACACGGATCGTTAACTTTGTTGGCTTTTTTGCGCCGATCATCTAATCATCTTCTCTTCTTCAAACTCTTCGACGTGGAAGCTCAGTCTCGTTGGTTAATATTTCCTGGAACTTGTGGCCATTCAGGAATTTTCGTTGGATCAGCAATACGGAGAAACTGTACAGAACTATGTTATGGTAAAAGATTGACCTTTACGGTTTAAAAACAATTTCAAGTTTATTTTTGTTTCACGATAGTCATTATTCTGGCTTGTATTTCATTATCTTTACTATTTGCCTTCATTTCTGCCAGATTTGATAGTAATGTTTGGCTTGTTGAATATGAAGATTTCTTCTGAATATCACCAATCTGATCATTATCTCGTGCTTAGATCCCAGCTTTTCCAAGAAGAAAGCACATATTGGGTATTTTTTAATGAAAATAAGTAACTTTAATGTGTTTTTTGTAAGTTGGATTTGATCTTGAAAGACTGGCTAAGCTTCTCATCTAAAAGGGTCCAAATTGCAAAGATGATCAGTATAGCAAATAATTGCGCTTGTATTACGTTAAATTTGTGTAGTAGTTAGTTTTTTTTTTTTACATTTTATTTCTATAAATATTCTTGTTATATTGTATTTAAGTAATAAAAGAATAATTTTCTATATCTCTAATTCTCTTTTATTTTTTTCTTTGAAAATTTTATCTTTTATTTATTTCTCTAATTTTATTAAGGTATCAAAGCCTAATTCTAATTTTTTGTCTTTTGATCTCATATTTTTTGCCGGGTTCGGAATTCCTAAATTCCCAAATCAGACCTCCTAGCTTCACTGTCTCTCAATCTCACCTTTCCCGTACCGCAATTGCAATTATTAAACGTTCATTGGCATTCTAGCTTGAAGGTCAATTGTTCCCTCGTGTTCTTCGCTTGCTAAATTGTCTCCTTCGATTGGGCATTTCTGCTTTTTCTGTTCCAGGACCATCATCGTTCTTCCTTGCTGCGATTCGGCCTTCTTGACTTCAAAACAATGTTTGCCATTGATTGGTGATCGTCGTTCACTGTTTTTTCCGAAGTTCTTGCTGCATTTTGGTTTTCTTCTTGCCACGTTACTCGATCCAGCTCTCTATTCTGAATCGGCGGGAGGTTGAAGAACCTTCATCTCCTTCTTTCTGGTTCGTGGTTCGCGGCTTCTTCTTTCGTTCTTCCGGCGTAGTGGTGTGTTTCTGGATCTATTCTGTTCCTCCATCTTCTGGTTCATCGTGTTCTTGGTTGTCGGTTTCATTTCATTTCTTGACGCCATGGCTGCCCAAGATGGAGAAGCGGTGCCGACAGCAGACAAAGATTTCCCGAGCGAAGCGCATGAGTCTTTTTCGGTTTGCGTTCTTGGAGGGAAAACCGGTCACTGAGATGTTCATTGGAGCGTCGATGGTGCAGATTGACGAGCCTTCCTCCTTCTGTCTTGGGGCATCTGGTTTCTTTGATCGTTTTCTTGATCGTTCTAGTTGCCTGGGCTCTTGATTGTTGTTTTCCTCAAGTGGGTTGGACCCTTTTTCATTGATAAGGAGATTATTCCAGTACTGATTTGGGAGAGAAACACATTCTATCAACTCCTGAGATACAGGTTTAGTATTTTTGGGGGTTGGTTTTGCCATTGAAGCTGCTTTGCAGTTCATGTACCATATTGACAGACTCCCATTTACTGTGCTGTTGTTGCAAAAAAAAAAAAAAGTTCTGTTGTTGCAAAAAAAAAATTTTTTTTTAGTGCCTTTATGGGCATTCCATTTTCATAGTTCTTCTGTGAAAGTTGTTCTGCAGAAGGTCAGCAGATAACACGGCTGCTGTTCCTACCATTCTTGTTACTCTGAAGATGGTTTCAGCTATGCTACCTTTGAAACAGCAGAGTAGGATGGTTGCTGAAGGATGTGAGAGAAGAGTTAGGCATTGGCACAAGTTATGATGGCGCCTGGTAATTCTCTTTTACGTTTTTTCTATTCTTCAGCTTTTTTGGACTTTGTTGCTTCTAGCTTTTGTTAGCACTATAGTTTCTGATGTGTTAATAGGTTAATGGGCACAGAGTTTTCTTTTGGTCCAATTGGTGGGCTTATTTATGGCACAATTGGTTGTGTTACTTTTTTTATTTATGGTCGAGGTTCAACGCAATTTTTTTCAGGTCAAGTTTTCGAGCGTAAATTTTACATGGTTCTTGAGAATCTTGTCTGAGTTCTTATGAAAGTTTCTTTGTTTTTTGGTGTTTTGATTTTTAAGTTGGGTTTGGTTCAGTATTCAAGTAATAAGAGAATAATTCTCTATATCCTCTAATTCTCTCCTATT
The DNA here is from genome assembly GCA_037074585.1 of Biancaea sappan. Taxonomy (NCBI): domain Eukaryota; kingdom Viridiplantae; phylum Streptophyta; class Magnoliopsida; order Fabales; family Fabaceae; genus Biancaea; species Biancaea sappan. The sequence continues at coordinate 30,303,478 of CM073492.1, read as the reverse complement.
TCTCTACTTAAGAATTTTATCTTTTGTTTTTTAATCATATTATCCCTCTAATTTTTTTTCCAAGAAAAACACATGGAAGAGCCAAGAGAGGGAGGCATTAAGAGATGCTAGTCGGATCATTTATTGATGCCCCTGGAAGGAGAGACAGCAGCCTCCTTAAACAGCAAATAAAGGAAAATAACTTAACAGGAGAAATTTGAGGGTTAAAAGTTAGAACTGATGTTCTGAACTCTACAAACACCAAACATGCCTGAGTGTGGTGAAATAAAAATTTTAAGCACGAGTGTTTACGACCTTAGCAGCTATAAGCTACATCAGATCTTTCTGATTTATAGCCTAGCATATCATCACCGTAAAATTTTCTTTAAGCTTACTCCTCCACTTCATAAAATCTTTCCCAATCTATTCAGTCTCCTGAATTTTGAAGCTTCTCGGTTTGGATTCTCATTCCATTCCATCTGAATTACTCCTTTGTACAGCGTGCTTCTGCTTGAAATTTTTCTAGACGTAGACCTTCTCCCTTTAACTTCTTCAATTGCATATCTTCTGGTATCCAATCTGCTTTGAGAAGGGTATGTTCACTAACAGCTCTCATTGTTGTTGTCCATCTTTATCTCTATAGAATGCAGATCACTTTCAGCTGAGTCCTCTTTGCATTATACTCCATTGTCAACCTCTTCTCCATCATCTACTCCACTGCAGATTACTTTGAGCTGCGTCCTTTTTTTTTTTTTTTTTCTCTAACCCTTTTGTATTTCAGAAAAGCTTCAAGTTGATTCCTGAGTTTGTCAACAGCTCTAGTCTCTTCTTCAAGGTGATATTTTGCCCAAGACAGTTTCACCTGAGCTCCCTCCTCTTGTATCAATTCAGCTATCTGCATTATTTCATTTTCCTTCTCCATCTCTTTGCAAACTTCCACATGCCCTTTCTGGTTTCTCGAGTTCAGGTTTATCTTCACCGACATCCTTCGCTAATTCATCACATACTTGTGCAATAATTTCTCTTGCTCTCTTCTCGCTATCGAGCGCATTTGCGGCCTTGAGAAGGGATGCTTTTGTCTCAGCCCATTTCCCTCCCAAGCTTCTTGTTGAGGCTTTCCAAGTTCCAACCCTCTTCTCTCAACATCAAGTTCTCCTGCAACAGGATCAATTGCAGCCTCAACAATTTCTTGCTCCTTGCTTTTCCATGCAGCCTTTTCTTCAGCAAAGGACTTGATCAAATAATTTATCTCTTTCTGATCTAAGCTATGATCCTGGATAAGCTGATTCACCTGCAGGCGAGCAATCTCCAGCTTTGCATATAAAGCTGAGAATAATCGGACATACTAGAAGAAGGACGATCTTCATGAACCCACTTGCGGTTGATAATTTTAAGTAGTTCTTTGGATGTTAAAGCATTACTTACATCCTTCAAACGTGTCTTGGCTCCAATAGTAGATGGAGTCCTGCTCGAGATCTGGTTGCAGTCTGCTAACAAACCAAAATGTAATTGTTAGGCAACACGTGAACATCACATATTATTCAAGGGTGTGAATTACAGTACTAGAATCCTAGGATCATTCCACCATACCTAAGATAAGCGAGATACCAAGAAAAAGATATGTGCATATATACGTGATACTTAGAGTATACAATTTCCTCTTCCTCTTGTTCTTCCTTGCGTGGGTCAACAAACTCATACAAGCTTCGACAATTGTGGATTGGGGCTCATTCTCTGGTATGCCTTCATTCTTCAATCTCCCTTGAATGTCAGCAATGAAATGAAGGCAAATACTAGGGAGTAGATACTCTTGTAAGACTTGACGTGAAACTTGTATGGAAAAAAACGGGAGGGGAAAGAGAAGCAATCAAATAGTAGTGTGGATCTGATCCGCAAGTTAGCCTATTTAATTTGTGAATTGGATGTGTATGACCCTTTTTTTTTTTGAACCAATGAAAATATTTTCATTAAATGCATAAAAGGCAAAAAAGTTTGGGTATATGAGACTACATTCTAAATAGTAACTAGGTTTTATCAGAGATAACGTACTCTCATATCAACAAGATTAAGAATAAAAAACCTAACCTAAAGAGCACACCAATTTTTTTAAAAAAAAAACCCTAAAGAAAAACAAAACTGCCAAGAAGCCTAGTTAAACTCCAAAAGCCCAAAACCAATCAAGAAACAAAACAAAGATGACAACAAAACAAAAAAATCAATGCAGGGCCAGCATCTCTAGAGACCAATGCACGCCAGTCCCAAGGCTGCAGCAAGCACGATGCCGCATCACGCCCAAGTCTGCAAGTGAGTTCGCCTTCTCCGGAGACAGCGAGAGTTCCAAGGAGTCGATCAAGACTTCCAACCAGCAACCACCGCAAGTTTTCACTGACTTCATCGAAATCAAGTGTGGATAAGCTTCGAAAATTTTCAACGCTGCATTTGATTGAAGAGCAAAAGGAAGGGAGAGCCTGCGATGAACCTCGTTGGTTTCCGACAGAGCTTGCGACACAGATACATACATTCCACTCACTGCTTCGCAAATGAACAGCTTTGATTGTTTGAGTATCACAAATTTGACTTATTTAAAAGTGGGCTAGCTTGTGAAGCCTAGTGAGACTTATTTTTGTTGCTTTCTTTTTCTTTGCAAAATTTAATCTATTTTGCATATAAGACATTATTTTTCTTATTTCATATTCCATAGTATTATATCTTTAAAATATAATAATAAGGTTATTGATCCTTTTTTTATTTTATTTGTTTAAACTATCACTTATTAAACTCTAATTAATTTGGTTACAATCAAGTCATACCACAAAAATATAAAATTCTCCCATATTGATCATTTAAAAATATTAAAAAATTCTACAAGTATGAATTATCTTTCAATACATATTTTTTAAGAATTTTTATCTAAAAAAAATTAATATTTAATATGTGAAATATGTTTTTTTTTTCAAAAAATAAAATGACTACCAGCAAGCAACAGTATTAAATAGGTATAAGGAGAAATTCTTACACACCATATTATGTATCATCACGTCTATACATCAGCCAACAAAATGAAACCTAATAATTTAATTTTACACCTCATCTACATCTTATAAAATATAGTATTTATTGGATAAAAACAAATCATCAAATGATTATCTTAAATCTTTAGTCAATTATCAAATACTAATTTTAAGATTTATTCTCTCTTTCAAAATTTAACTAAAAAAACGCAATTATTTCACGTTCAGTCTTGCGATTCAAAATGCTTGTATTTAACTGAAAAAATCATTCCGTTGGCTTAGAAAGTATGCTTTTCTCTCGATTATTTGAGTTCAAATTGTTAGAATTAATGTAAAAAAATTATTTTTTTTAACTATCCTAAATCGATGCAAAGAAGTTAAAGTTTGCTTTAAATGTTTTCTGAAAATACTAATTTCAATTAATACATGAACAAAATCAAAATTATTCACATTGCCCAGAGAATGCAGAGGTTACTTCTTGTATGATGCACACTATTCAGAAGATCTGTTTTTCTGGTCAAGTTTGTATTTTTTTTTTACCACAATTTTTTTCTGAATAAGATAAGATAGGGATTCTTTTTTAGCCTTTTTCCTTTTAAATTCATAATTGTATTTTTGTTAGTTAAATTTCAATAGAGAGAGTGGGTCTTATAATTAGTAAGTAATAACTGAGTCAAATTTTAAGATAATCATTTAATGATTTGTTTTCAACTAATAAATACTATATTGTGTAGAATTTAGATGAGATGTAGAATTAAATTATTGGGAGGAGTATACTTTATGACTTTAACGTTTACACTTATTTTTATTTATGTCCTTGAAATTTATTTTTGGTCAAATATATCCTACATGTTTTATTTTTTATCAAATATATTTTTTTTAACACCGTCAAATTGGTTAACGAAAAATGTTGACTAGATTATTACGTGACAAAAATCATTTGCCACGTCTCTTGTTACGTGAATCCATAATATAAAATTACGAAAAATTCATAATAATAATTTTAAAAAATTGAGCCTCCTCTCCCCCCCCCCCCCAAAAAACAAAAAAAAACACCAGAAAAACACCACCGCCACTCACATTGCCCAGGAAAGACAAAAAATTTGTGAATTTGGCTTGATTTTATTAGTTATTATCAAAATGACATGGCTCTCTCTCTCTCTCTCTCTCTCTCTCTCTCTCTCCAACCACCACCACTCACATTGCGCAGGAAAGACAACAAATTTGTGAATTTGGCTTTATTTTTTTTAGTTATTATCAAAATGGCATGGTTCATTATAATGGTGCGCAAAAATTTCTCTAGGTATATATAAATACATACTTTAAAAGTGGTCCATTAATTATCAAACGAGCTGATCCACCGAACTTGTTTGATAACTTTACAACCAGACATGATTATTGGAGCTCCAACAAGCGTGAATATGGATGGAACAATCTGGGTAACTTGTGGTAGATATTATTTGGAAGAAGTTCGTAGGTTGAGTAAAAACTGATTCTCAATTAGCATAAACATCATTACTTTTTATACATAAAAAAGTTAATTATATCTTGAGAAGTAAAAACAATTCAATTTACTTGGACTAATTCAAGAGAATGATGACTACAATAGTGGAATGATGATCACTAAAGGGAATGAATTTGTAACAAAGAAGAAAATATCATGAAAGAAGCATAGAGTGAATTCGGAGTCATTGGTCAGTGGTCAGCACAGCTCCTTATCATTGCTTAATTTGCCCCTCTTCACACTCATGCAATATATAAGAAAATTAAAAAGAGAAAAGACCATTTTGATTTAAAGTGAATGTGTGTTTTGTTGTATAAATGATGAATTTGTATTGAAATATGTATGTCAAGTAGCTAGTATATTAAAATTGAAGCTCAAGACTAGAAAAGTTCGGAGAGATTATAATAGAATTGCAAGGGTGTTTTTTGGAGTTTTAATGCGCATAGCTAGCTAGTGGCAGCATATGCCTTTTAAGTTACTCAAATGTGTGTATCGAAATTGTAGAGATAAGAAATTAAAGGAAGTGATTGTGATAGCTCAGATTTTATTACTATAATTAATGTGAAAGATCTAGATGATGATAATAAACAGAAGAAGACTAAGGCTTTGAGGCCCGTGAAGCTATTAATTAAATATGGGACATAAAGATATAGCTATATGACCATATTTGATATTGTGTTATTACTCTTAATTATATCTTTCTTTTTATCTATGTTTGAATAATAATGATTACACACTAATTATTTTTTTTGTTAACCGTTGACTTTTTTTTAAATGTTTTTCTGTTACATGTTTTTGACAGGGACATGAAAACTAAAACCTTCCAACAACCGAACCTTCAAATTGGAGTATCGGTTCAGTAAGTCAGTGGCTCAAAAAGTTATATTTAAGTATTAAAGTTTGAATACAATAGTAGTTACCCCTAAGTCCATAGACATGGTTGTTTAATTGTCTGTTCTTTGCATGCTTCTTGTTACTTTTATTCAGATTAAGAAAAGAAATTCTCTTCTGTATATTTTTTATCATTCTGAATTATAAAATTGGCTTTTCAGTCTCTTTTTATGTTGTTTCCTAATTAACTCTTATTTTAAAACTATAATTGAAGATATATATGTATATATATATATATATATATACACACACACACAAAAGACTCGTAATATAGGTTATTAATTAAATTGCGTGGAAGAGGGTACTATCTCTTTGACCATTATATGATAATAATTTTTTTCAAGAGAATTTGAAATATCTCCATATATTTTAAACTTTTTTTTTTAAATTAAAATTATAACATTTCCAGTTTCCACCATCAAAATGAAAGTGGATAGAATGCAGGATTAGCACTAAGGAATGCCTAGTACTGTATTTTGGTGAGATAAGGATGATGTCCATGAAGAGTGGCAACTAGAAAATGGTGCATGTGTCCTATTGGTACTGACAATTCCATTACAGGGAAATAATAGGAAACAGATAAGAAAGTTAGTGATATGTGTGTAAAGTGGACCAAGAAGTGGGCATGAGAACAGGCCGAGTAAGAGGTGTACTGGGATGAGCACTTCAGGCTTCAGCACAGCCTACAATCTTTCAAAGTCAAGGAATTCACTGTCATACCCCAACTAAGACCATCAAGAAATCCCCTGCCCATCGTGCTCCAACTATCAAACATGTGGAATATTCAAGACAACACAGCAAGAATAAAGTATTGACTTGATATTTAAATTTTTTGTTCTTGAAAGTCACTATGAAGTGATTAAATTGAAACAAATACAATTATTTAAAGACTTTTTTTTATTTGAACCATTAGTATTTGTAAATTTATTAAGCTTCAATTAATCTAATTTTAGACTACAAAAATGTAGAGCTCTTTTGATACTAAAGATGTAGAGCTCTTTTGATATGATTTTCTCTACTTGTAAAACTTAAACGTGAGACTATGGGCTCGTTTGGTAGCTTCGCTTATGCTAGAAAGGAAGACTCTATTTCAGTATTGTATATTTTTTTCCAGCATTTGGTATGTCCTACTGTAAAAGCTAGCGATAGAGACAGGAATTCTTTCTTCAGTCGAATTCGTCTTTTTTCTTTCGTTCGCCTCATTGATGGAAAAATGGTCATCTGATATAATGAAACATATATTTTCCCATTTGCCCTTATCTGTTTACTGTAATGCCTAAGTTTCCCTCATTTGTCTACATTTTTTATACTAAAGATATAGAGCTCTTTTGATATTGATTTTCTCTACTTGTAAAACTTAAAGTTGAAATTATGGGCCCGTTTGGTAGCTTCGCTTATGCTGGAAAGGAAGACTCTATTTCAGTACTGTATATTTTTTCTAGCATTTGGTATGTCTTACTGTAAAAGTTGGCGATAGAGACAGGAATTCTTTCTTCAGTCGAATTCGCCTTTTTGCTTTCTCTCGCCTCATCGATGGAAAAATGGTCATCTGATGGAATGAAACATATATTTTCCCATTTGCCCTTATCTGTTCACTGTAATGCTTAAGTTGCCCTCATTTACCCATATATTATTCACTTTAATGCCAACCACACCCTTGTTGATGCCCTAATAATGAAAAGGAATGCCCTTCGATACCAGCCAGTAGACCAGCAGGCAGTCGACTCATGGCTAGCCGACAGTCGACCAGCTGCCAACCAACCATAGGCTAGCTTCCAGCCAGTGGTAGACCGACTGCCAGTGACATGTGCAGCGACATGTGTGGTCATCGTGAATTGCATCCAATATATTTGAGCAAGAAAAATTGTACCAGATGGATGAAATGAGCAAGTCTATCTGCTGAAGGGGTTGTTGTTGTTGAGGACGTGAAGTCGATGGCGTAGACAATAGGGAGCTCGGCGTTCAAGCTAGTGTAGTTCTCACTGGAGCTTCAGTGATTGGGAGGTCGATGTGAGCTTTACTAGGTGAGTGAAAGAATGCAGCAGAATAGAATATTGGGGTTTTCTGAATCAAAATTAGGACAAATAAGATAGGATTATTTTAGTCATTTCATTCTATTTTTTTCTTTGTCCTCTTAAAAAATACATACTAAACATACAAAATATTTTATTCCTACTCTATTTTCTATCTCATACCAAATATATTTTTTTCCATTCTTTTTTCCCTCTTCCATTCTCTTTTCCTTTCCATTTTCTTATTTTCTTTTCATTCTTATTCTTTTCTGAATATCAAACAGCCTCTGTATGTAATAAGTGTTAGATCACTTAAATCAATCAGTATCAATATTTCAAAACTAAATTAAAAAATTTTAATTAAAAATAACCAAGTATTTTTCGCACCTTCGCTCGTTAAACAAAAATTGTCATAATGATGAGTGTGGACCAATCCCAGAGCACGTCACAAACAGAAACAGTCCCCCAATTAGACAAGTATTACTCTAACTAAGCTTGAACAATAAAAGTAATAATAAATAAAAGGGCAGAGCACATCTATTTTCAAGAAATAGACCTGGATTATTAGATGAAATTATTTAATAGTTTAGATTAATTTTATATTTTTTAAAAAAAAATTATATGATTAATTTTAAAAAATTTAATTTTATATTTTTTTAATAAAATTAATTATATAATTATTTTAAAATAAAAAACACAAAATTAATCATGACCGTAAGAATCAAAATTGAAGAATATTGAAAACCCCACTATATCAATCATTCAAATAAAGCTTCAGCATAGCACTCCAACCTCTCATAATATATCTCTTTGCTTTCACTATAATTTTTTGGGTTTGCATCGCACAAATCATCCCAATAGTAATGGCAACAGGGTTTCATTTCAAATTCATATGGGTTTCTCTATCTTGTTTGGTGTATTTCAGGTTCAGTCTTGGCTTCATCATACCAAGATTCCCCTCTTCAAAGCTGTTCTCTGATTCTGTACAAAATGGGATGTACAGAATGTGAAGATTGCAATGCAAAGAGAATGGAGAAGGAGAGGAGAGAATTCTTAGAATGGCTAGGGTTTTCAATACAAAAATGTTACAAGGGAAAATGGTAAATATATACAAATAAGATTAAAAGACTAAACTACCCTTAAGTGTAATAATTATTATTTACTAACATCCCCCCTCAAACTCACGATGCATCAGTAGAAATCATCGAGAGTTTGCTAGTCAAGAAATGAAAACGTTGAGTGGAATGCGATTTTGTGAACAAGTCAGCAATTTGCATGGAGGATGAGACATAGGGTAAAGTGATGGTGCCATGTCCAAAGTGATGTCGAGTAAAATGACAATCAATCTCAATATGCTTGGTGCGTTCATGGAAAACTGAGTTGCGGGCAATTTGTATAGCACTCATGTTATCACAATACATAGGGGTTGGGCCAGAGAAAGAGACACCCATATCGGTAAGTAACCAGCGTAACCAAACTATTTCTGCAGTGGTGGATGCCATGGCACGATATTCAGCTTCTGTAGAAGATCGAGAGACAATGTCTTGTTTCTTACTCTTCCAAGAAATGAGAGAATCTCCTAGAAAAATGCAAAACCCTGTGGTTGACTTACGATCAGTGGGATCACCACCCCAATCAGCATCTGAGTAGGCACGTAATTCTAAGGAAGAAGATGTAGGAAAGAGAAGACTCTGAAATTGAGTACCTCTAAGATAACGAAGAATGCGAAGAACAGCTGCCCAATGAACTGAAGTAGGAGAAGTGACAAATTGACTAACAACATGCACTGCATAAGCAATATCAGGTCTAGTGATAGTAAGATATACCAGACTGCCAACAATTGTACGATACAGAGTAGGATCTGATAAGGGAACGCCATCAAAAGAGGTATACCGGGCATTAAGCTCCAGAGGAGTATCTGTTTTTCGAGTATCAGAGAGACGAGCTTGTTCAAGGATGAGAGTGATGTACTTAGATTGGGAAAGAAGATAACCTCTAGGAGAGTAAGCCACTTCAATCCCCAAAAAATATCGAAGAGTGCCCAAATCTTTCATCTCAAACTGTCGAGCTAATTGTAATTTTAACTCTGCAATCCCATCAATATCATCCCCAGTAATAATCATGTCATCAACATATAAAGAGAGTATGATACGACCATGGGAAGTACTTTTGAGAAACAAGGCGGAGTCATGTGAACTAGAATGAAAACCAAGAGATGCAATCACAATGGAAAACTTTTCAAACCAAGCTCGAGGAGCTTGTTTGAGGCCGTATAGAGCTTTCTTTAGTTTACAAACTTCACTAGGATTATGAGAGACACCTGGTGGAGGCACCATGTAAACTTCTTCTTGAAGATCACCATTTAAGAAGGCATTTTTAACATCCATTTGAGAGATATGCCACTGATGAACAGATGCAACTGCAATAAGAGTGCGGATGGTAGTCATTTTAGCAACAGGAGCAAATGTTTCTTCATAATCCATACCATATTGTTGGGAAAAACCCTTAGCAACTAAACGAGCTTTGTATCGTTCAATTGACCCATCAGACTTAGTTTTGATCTTATATACCCAACGAGAACCAATTGCACGTTTTCCCTGTGGAAGAGGAACAATGTCCCAAGTATCTGTCTTCTGCAAAGCAGAAAGTTCTTCTGCCATAGCTTGCTGCCAAAGAGGGTCAAGAACAGCCTCTTGATAGGAAGAGGGCTCAGATAAATTGTGAATAGAGGTCAAAAAAGAAGCAAAAGAAGTAGAGTAAGTGGAATAAACAAAATCTGGTAATTTAGTGGACTTACGATCACGTTGAGGGTAACGAGAAGGAGGATCCACAGTCACAGAGAGTTCTTGAGAAGTAGTAGGGAGAGGGGAAGTATCAACAAGAGGAACATCAAGATCAGCAGAACTACCAGTGTCAACCCTGCAAAGCTCAATATCAGAATTATTTAGATGATCCGTCACATGAGGAGGTGTGGTATCTGTATCTGTGTGAAAAGGATCAATACGGGTGAGATCAGACTTTGTAAGACTCTGAGAATCAGAAGGAATGGAGTAAAATGGTATACGTTCAAGAAACACAACATGACGTGAGACATAAAGTTTTTGAGTGACAGGATCATAACAACGATATCCTTTCTGACCATCACCATATCCTAGAAAAACACAGATTGCTGAACGAGAAGACAATTTATTACGCTGTACACTAGGAAGAAGAACAAAACAAGTAGAACCAAAAACTCTTAAAGTTGAATAGTCAGGAGCATCGCCATATAGTTTTTCAAAGGGGGACAAACCTGAAATAACAGATGATGGAATTCTGTTAATGACATGGACAGCAGTAAGAATAGCTTCCCCCCAAAACTCACTGGGAACTGAGGCAGACAAAAGAAGGGAACGAGCAGTTTCAACAATGTGACGATGTTTCCTTTCAGCAACGCCATTTTGCTGAGGAGTGTCAGTACAAGAAGTTTGATGAAAAGTTCCATCAAAGGCAAGTAATTCAGAAAATTTACTAGATGTATATTCACCCCCCAGATCACATCGAAAACACTTAATAACTGCATTATGTTGAGTTTTAACAAAAGCACGAAACATAAGATAAACACTAAAAAATTCAGAACGATTTTTCATAAGATAAACCCAACAATAACGAGTATAGTCATCAATGAAAGAAACATAATATCTAGATCCACCTTTTGTAGGAAGAGGTGATGGACCCCAAACATCAGAATGAACCAAGTCAAAAGGTGCAACAGAAGCAGAAGTACTTTTGGAAAAAGGTAAAGCAGAAAATTTAGCAAGTTTACAACCACAACAATTAGAAATGTCATGAGTTTGCAACTCTCCTAAAGCTCCGGTAGAAGCTAAGTATTTCAAGCGGGAAGAAGATACATGTCCGAGACGAGAATGCCATAAGTAAAAATTAGAAGATGAGGAACCTAAACTAAATGATGACAGGTCAACACTGGAAGCTGCAATATCTGAAACTTTGAGCTTATCCAAAATATAAAGTCCCCCCTGCCTACGACCAGTCCCAATGAGCCTCCTGGATTGCGGATCCTGTACATAACAAGAAGTGGAGGAAAAGAAAACTGAGAAGCCAGAATCACACAACTGACTAACAGAAACAAGGTTCAACGTAAGGTTAGGAATGTAGTAAACATTGGAAAGAGATAAAGAAGAAGTGCAAATAGACCCAGTGCCCGCTAAAGGCATAGGAGTGCCATCAGCAGTCATAACAGATATAGATGATGTGGGATGTAAAGATGCAAAGGATTGAAGATCAGATGACATATGATGAGAGGCTCCAGAGTCAAGAATCCATATGGATGAAGATATACCTGATGAGCTAGAGGAAGGCAAACCTATATTTGAGGAGGCAGACATAGCGTGTGGTTGAGTGGCAAGAAACTTCTGAAATTGCTCAGCAAGGGTAGCTATTGTAGGGCCAGAAAAATGTGTATGTCCAATACCAAGAGAATCTGTTGAAGGAACAACTGCTGCAACATTTGAAGTTGAAGGTTTGAAGCCTCGTTGTTGCAAATGATTAGGCTGTTGTGTATGGTGCAATTTGTTCAATAATTTCAGGCATTGAGCTTTCCAATGGCCCTTCTGCTTACAAAAACTACATTCGTCATAACCAACCTTTCCATGAGATTTGTTTTTGTTAGGAGGAACTGCAAATACAGATGGGTGAGGAATAGGAAGAATTCCTTTCTCTATAGTCCCTTTATCAGAGTGAGATTTAAGACGAATCTCTTCAGCTAACAACTCATTAACCACTGAATCAACTGTTGGAAGAGGATTACGGTGCAATATGGTTCCACGAAGCCCTTCAAAATCATCCCGAAGAGCCATCAAAAATTGAACCAGACGTTGTTCTTCTCTACGAGCAATGTATGGTGCAAAGGCTCGTAATTCAACAGATTCAGTAAGAGCTAGTTGATCCCAAAGATTAGTCATAGCAGAATAAAATTCTTGTATGCTCATGTTGTTCTGTTTAAGAGCACGAATATCAATCTCTAATTGATATTGCTTTGCAAAATTTGACTGCATATACAACCTTTCCAAATGATCCCAGACCTCTTTAGCTGTTTCATATTTTGCTAGTTGTACTCCTATTGATTGCAAAACAGAGTTATTGATCCAAGTAATTATCTTCGAATTGTTTGCATCCCAAATTTCCATCTGTTCAATATATTGTGCATCATTTTCATCTTTCGGCTTAACAAAGGTTCCAGAAACATAACCCCACATTCTCTTACCTTTTAAAAAATTTTTCAACACATAACTCCAATATGAATAATTCTGTCCGTTCAATTGCACACTAATAGATTGAAGAGAATCATCTTTTTCACCAGCCATTGCTACTGTTATTAGACCGAGAATTTAATTATCTGGCAAAATGTATACTCAATGAACAGTAAACGTACCGAAATAGTGTTCAAAATTCTGATAAACAGTAAATTCAGCAAATTTCAGACTGCTACAGTAACCTTGACCGTTGACCGTTGCTACAGTAACGTTGACCGTTGACCGTTGCTACAGTAACCCAAATTTGCAGAATCGGAGAAGACGATGAACAGTAACTCCGGCAACCAGAACAGTAATTCCGACAACCGGAAAACGCACCAGAACAATCAAAAACAATCTCTGACTTACCAGAAATGCAAAAAATAGTTTCTTTCTAACCAAAACTAAGTAAATCGGGCTAGATCTGAGAAACTTTCTCACAGCTACAGTAACAAAAAAAAATCTGCAAACCAGATTTTTGCAAACAAGAACCCGATCTGAAATCTGCAAACTCGATGTAAAATCGATCCGAACTGCAAATGGGTTGCCAACAAAAATAAAAAAAAAATAAAAACAACGCACCAAATCAGATTGCTCCAACCCGAATCTGTGATTTGTTGAAAGATCTGCGAAAGCTGTGGATAGATCAAGAATTGCGCTCTGATACCATGTGAAGATTGCAATGCAAAGAGAATGGAGAAGGAGAGGAGAGAATTCTTAGAATGGCTAGGGTTTTCAATACAAAAATGTTACAAGGGAAAATGGTAAATATATACAAATAAGATTAAAAGACTAAACTACCCTTAAGTGTAATAATTATTATTTACTAACACAGAACAGAGTTCTTCACTCAAATACTGGATCACTTCGATTATAATCCCCAGAGCTACGAAACCTTTCAGCAAAGATATCTCATCAACGATTCTTATTGGGGAGGTGCTACAAATAAAGCTCCCATCTTCGTCTACACTGGAAACGAAGGAGACATCGAATGGTTCGCTCAGAACACAGGGTTCATGTTCGAAACAGCGCCTCATTTCAAAGCTCTTCTGGTTTTCATCGAGGTAAAATCCTCGTAGAAGCTGAGTCCGTGACTCATTCATATCACTTATGTTTTCTATATCTTATTAAATGCAGCATAGATTGTATGGGAAATCGATGCCATCTGGGGAAAATGGAGGCATTGATTATAGTAATAGCAGCAAAGTAGGATACCTGAGCAGCACGCAGGCATTGGCGGATTATGCCACTCTCATCCTTGATCTCAAGAACAATCTGTCGGCTACTGATTCCCCTGTTGTCGTGTTCGGAGGATCCTATGGAGGAAGTATATCACCTTTCCCATTATCACTTATTTCTTGTTTTTTTAATTCTTCGATGCAAACAATACTTTTATTTTTTAAATGTTAACTATATCAATGTAGATTTTCTTCTATTACACTAAGTGTTGTTGTTATATTTTAGGGAAATATTTATATAAAGTTATTTATATTTCTGTTATCAAAATTTTTAATAAAAACATAGCATGTATAAAAAATTTATTGAAAAATCAATCATGTAATGATGAATTATAAAATTATGAAGTTATTTTTTTGTTAAATTATATATTTGTTGGGTTGTAGTTGAAAAACTACACACTTGTCATATTTTGATTAGAGAACTTGATAGTAAATATATAAGAAATTGTATTTAAGTTTTTTTCCTTATATCTTATATTTTCACCTTAGAAATATTTTTTTTATTTTTAATCCAGACTATTTAATCAAAAATAAAGCATCAAGATGAAGAACAACACTCAATGCAATCTCTAAACATTTAATTTTTATACAACATAATTTTTTTATTGAAAATTTTGAAATTACTTATTTATACAAGTTGGAAGAAAAATAAGAAAACGAAAGCACACATTTGACCTATCATCCAAGTGGAAAAAATATGCTTTTTTTAAGAATTTTTTTTACATTTTTGCACCAAAAAAGTCCTTCATAGAAATAATTTGTATTTTTTGTTAATTTGGCATCTTTCAATATTATCTCAATGTTTTCTTCTAAATTTTTGTAAAAAAAAAAGCTATATTTTTATTGATTTGTCATTTTTTCTTTAATTTTACAACAACAAAAAAGAAAAAGAAAAAACCTTCATACTATGTAACAACATACTTTGTACGAATTTGGTCTCTTTCAATCTTGATGAACAGCTTGGTATTAGAATTTTGGAAGAAGAAATTGAGAGATTATATATCTGTTTAGAAAGACATAATAATACAAATTTGTAAAGTTTAGTTTGAAGGGGGGGGGGGTTGTTTTTCATGTTTTAATCCTTTTTAATCCAATTTTGCAGTGTTGGCTGCTTGGTTCAAGATGAAGTATCCCCACGTTGCCATGGGAGCCTTAGCCTCCTCTGCTCCAATCCTCCAATTCTTGGATTTGGTTTCGCCATATACCTTCAACCACATCATCACACAGGACTTCAGGGTCTTCCTCTCTCTCTCTCTCTCTCTCTCTCTCTCTCTCTCTCCAAATTCATTCATTTACTTCTTGTGCGTTCAGTATATAATATGTCTCACATGCACATCATCGATTTCTTTTGTTGCATACATCCAGAGCGTGAGTGAGAATTGTTACAAAGTGATAAAAGGTTCCTGGGACCAAATACAAGAGACGAGCGACAAACCCGGAGGGCTCGAAATCCTACGCAATTCCTTCAGAATATGCAAGTGAGAACGAGATGTCATGTCCCAACTCCCAATTAATTATACTTTTTTTCTAAATTATAATAATAATAATAATTATTATTATTATTATTAATTTGGATTCATCTCATCTTGTTGTTGAGCCAGGAATTATATAAACTCGATTGTTCTGTCAAACTGGCTTGGGACGGCTTTGGTTTACACCGCCATGACGGATTATCCAACCCCTTCCAATTTTTTAAACCCATTGCCAGCTTATCCTGTCAGAAAGGTGCATGTTCAACATGTTAATTTAATTTATTTCTTTATGTTTGTAATTCCTAATTTGTATTCAATTAACTTTTTCAACTCGAGAAAAGTAAAAGGCCTCTGTGCATATGAATGAGTACGGTCAGGTTAGATTAGATTGATAGAAAATTTTAATATAAACCAATTAAATTAGATTGGATTGGATTAAATTAGATTAATGCATTTCTTTAAAATGAACTCGAACCAATCTGATACTATACTTTAGCAAGTCGTGTCAAGTCAAGTTAGCGGGTGATTATTTCTTCTTCTTCTCTCTTTTTCTTTTTTTTTGTAAAACCAAGACATACAATAAATAAAAGTAAATAAGTTAATCAAGAAACACATTATTTTTCATATCATTCAAATAAGGCAACAACAATTAACAATAGGTTGTACTGCTGTAGGTAAATTAATTTAATTCAAAATTTAACATTATACAATCTAAATTTTAACAAATATATAACACAAATATTTTTTAAGGGGATTAAAACAAAAATCAATTTATATAATTAAAAGGTTGTGTCGCGTCTCACGTGTGAGAGAGAGATTAATTTGTTGAAACGTGGATGTGCAGATGTGCGAGGCAATTGACAACTCAGCATTGGGAAACGACACCTTGGCCAAAATGTACGCGGCAGCAAATATATACTACAATTACAGTGGGACTGCCACGTGTTTTGACTTGCAAAATGACTCCGACCCTCACGGTCTCCGAGGATGGCAATGGCAGGTAGGTACTATATCTACATCTCTACATCTCTACATCTAAATTTCTACAAATATACATGTTACCGTATGCAAACACTTCATAATTGTCAAAAAAAAAAAAAAAAAACAAGACCAGCTCGAATAATCCTAGTCTGGGGAATGAACGGATAAGGATTGTGTCACGGAAGTAATAGGAAGTGAATTAGGAAAGGTAACAAGAAAAGCATGCAAATGCGTGAAATCATACATGGGAAATAATGACTCAGATAATTGCTAATTATCATTGTCAATTCAAAGTCTAATGATGCACCAGAGACCAATATATATTCCAATAATGAAACCTCAATCATCACCATAGCCATCAATCATGAATGTTTGAAGATATACTTGAAGCGGATTGATGACCAAATGATAATACTCTCTCATCTCATTATTAGTACAACTAAATCATAATCATTTATGTCGTCAATTGGACACAATAGATGTGCTTCTTTCAGTTCAGGCCCACAACAATATTGGGCCTCTGTTTCAAGCCCATTGTATCGAGTTCTTGTTGGATGGAACAAAAACCAAAAGAGAATGGATAAAAGAAGATAAAAATATTATTCCCGACTTTAAAAATTGACTCTTGTCTTAATTATAATCTGAAATTTTATTCTGTATTAATTATAACTCATATATTTTTAATTAGTTTTGATTATGATACCGAGCTTAGCATTATTAAAATATTTAACAACAAATACTAATGTCATATCTTATCTTACATACATTAATACCAAATCATTTACTATAAATATGTTACCTTAGACACTATCTTAAAATGATTAAAATGATATTGTGAATCCTCTAAAATCTTTTTTTATTTTTGTCATTAATAAAGGTTCACAATGTCATTTTAAGTTAGTATCCGACATAACTCATTCAAGATAAATAATTTGGTACTGACATGCGCAAGTAAGATAGGATGCTATACCAGCATTTACTGTTAAATATTTTAACAGCATTGGACTCATAGGCATAATCGAAATTAATTAGAAATATATAAATTATAATTAATACAAAATAAAATTATAAATTATAATTAAGACTTCTAAACATGAATAATACTTGTGTGGATAAAAAAGAATTGTAAAACAACCATTAATGTAAGTCCTAGTTTAGAATTTGTGAAAAGAATATAAAAAATGCCAGTGAATGCAGGCATGTACTGAGATGATTATGCCGGAGGGCGGGAGCGATGAGGAGAGCATATTCCCGGCCATGGAGTGGAAGTACCAAGAGAGACTGTCTTACTGCAAATCTGAATATCACACAGAGCCCAGGCCCCATTGGATCACTACCCAGTTTGGCGGCCACGTCAGTATTCTATTCCTTTTCACTTCTACACATTATCACTCATTCCATTTTCCATTATGACTTAAAGATTACGCAGGGCATTGAGAGAGTCCTGAAAAGATCAGGGAGCAACATCATCTTCTTTAATGGCTTAAGAGACCCTTGGAGTGGTGGAGGGTAAGTAAGATCCCTCATTCTTTTCTTTTCTTTTTTTCCTCCTTCTTTTAATATAGTCACTCCCTAAATAAATCATATAAAATTCGAACTAACTAAGGGTTTGGATGACAGGGTATTGAAGAATATCTCAGAGACGGTAGTTGCTATTGTTGCGAAAGAAGGTCAGCCGACCCAACAATATCTATTCATATATAAACATATATATATATATATATATATGTGTGTGTGTGTGTGTGTCCTTTTTTGTGTCGTGTGATGCATGTGTTGATTAATCAATAATTAAGGTCGGTATGTGTTGGGGGCATGCAGGGGCTCATCATGTGGACCTAAGGTTTTCCACGCAGCAGGATCCACAGTGGCTAAAAGACGTGAGAAAACAAGAAGTAGATATAATATCGAGTTGGATCTCCCAATATTATCAAGACCTGACCCAGTAATTAAGGAATATCACTTGTTTAATTTCTTGCCATACAATATTTTTCGAATGGATAGAATAATGCGTATAATTAATTTCGTAAACATGATGCTAGCAAGTCACTTGGTTTACTATATATAGCTATGGCTATATGGTTGAGCTCGATGAAGACAAATAATAAAAGATCGGTGAGTCTTTCAATCAAATTGGCTTTCATCATTCCATGGGATCCAAGTTAGGCCGAGATTGTGACAGGTCGGTCCTCCCCTTACTCTCCCTTTCACATAGATATCGACCTCTCTGTAAGATTATATACGTGGGACAAAATCAATTCCACTATAACCTCCATTTCTTAAAAAAAAATAAAATAAAATAAAAAAACAAAGTGAGTCTCATGCAAGGGGGAAGAAAAATATTTACTGTACGACTCACAGTATTAAAAACATGGAATTTTTTTCATTTATGTTTTGATAAATAAGAATTTTTTAGCAATGCATTCATCCATATTACACCTGTCTTAATCAACATTTGAATCTTATCTTCTTACCTCTAAGTCTAATTGTTTATCATAAGCCTCCCATGAATCGTTTCTTTTTTTATCCAAATTAAACAATATTACTTGCACAATATTATATTAAAATGAATATAAATAAATTAATTGAAAAGCTCATAAATAAAGCACACATTTACCAGAGGCAAAACAAGAAAAAATGAAAGTGGTGATAAGTGATAACCTTGCATTGACTTGGATGGGTTGAAGAAGATGTCGACGTGGCATTTGAAGGATGCATTACAATTACTCTAAAAGGCAGGTCAAAATTGATGATTGATTTGGGTGGGTTTCACTTTCATGTCAAGAAGAGGACGAGGCGTGATATGGGTGTGTGTGTGTGTGTGTGTCTCAGGATAGAAGGAGTAAAGTGTGGGTAACAGTAATAGTGGGCCCTAGAAATGGGCCTGAAGTGAAAGAGAGCGTTGGTGGTCCCAGAGCTAGATCCACCATGCCACTACCCTAAAGGCTATAATAGACAGGCCTATACTCTTCACGTGCCACGTGCCCTTCAATGGGTACTTCTATTCTCCATTCTCTGCAGTTATGACTTAGGTGGCTGCACTCCCACTTTCTATGCCAGTATATCAGTTGTTTTGTTATTTGTTAATTATAATTTTATTTATTTAATTATGATTAAAAATGTGATTAATATAAATTTTAATTATAATTAAAATTGTGATTAATAAAAAATTAAAATTTTTAAATATCTATAACTAATCCGCTTTGCATATCAAAAACGCATGCCACCAACGGTTGACAAATGTGCATTCGGGAAAACTTTTTTTAAATAATTACATATTTATATTTATGTTTATAACAATAAAAAATAATCTACCTAAATTTTAAAACAATTTAATAATATTGAAAATAAAAAGTCTTCCTAAATTAAAAAATAAGACAGGCGGATCGCCAGAATAGAGTTAGCCCAAAAATTGGAAAAGGAAATACATCTTTTAATCACGAACAATACAAGTTTCATTATTTTATTTTAAATTTTAAAAGTGTACAATTTAATTCTTAAAAATTTTAAATTCACTATTTATTAGTGTTGTACCATAATTTTTTCAATACCTAACAGATATTTAGATATATATCTTTCAGAAAGTGAATCACATATTTTTAATATTCATAGATTAAATAACTGAGGTTATGTAACTTTTAAAGACAAAAAATTACATTTACTCCAAAAAAAAAATGTCTTACAAGATTTTGACCAAACAAAATATAAATTAAATCTTTTATTCTCTTCATATTTGGCAAGTGTCCTTATTATGTTACAAGTGTTTACTGAAATAAATTACAGAACATGCCTTATAGCATTTGAGTGTTACATGGATTAACATCACCTTACATTATATTATATAAAACGAATTAGAAATATAAAAAAATTTTATCAGTTAAAACAGGCTAATTATAAAAGCAATAATTAGTCTAAGAGAAAACATTGTAGCCTTGAATAAAAAATCATTTAATTGTATATCATGTTGTTTTTGTTTAGATAGTATCATACATAAGGCAGAGGGGGTGACGCCCAGAAAAAGGGTAAAACTGGCCACTCTCTATATTGTTTCGATATATATATATATATATATATATATCGGCTTCCACAATTTATTTGAGAGGGTGTTTCGGAGTTCCGCCTCTCATTCACAAAGCTACCTCAGGAAATTGTTATTTTTTGATCTTTCTTTGTTTAATTCTTCAGTTACATAAATATATATAATCTACAAATGTTGGGTTTGCTATATATGTATATTATAAGGCAGGTAGGTGATAGTTATAGCCGTTGTGACTCCATCATCCCCCCTTCGCCTTTGCTATTACACACACACACACTGTCGCGTCCTAAAATCTGAACACGTGACCGGTACGGAAAGTGAATTTCATTTCACTTCCTTAAGCCTATCTTTCTCTTAAGCATCAAACTATTCTTTTAAATACATCTAATTTAAATTACATAATTTAATAATTTAAAATAAGAGAAATATTCTTTTGTTTTTTTTTTACAAAATATAAGAAAATACGGCTAAACCGAGTTCTCTATATACACTACAGTCATTCATATTACATCACTGAATGAACTTACCCGATTACAGAGATTTTCTAGATTTATACAACTAAGAATAAGACCTAAACATTATACCTTTTCCCTGAACAAATGAAAAGGTAATCATGGGCTAAGGATCCATAACTCTTTGTATAGATATTTACCTTCAACTGTCAACTCTGAAAAAATGTTAATAAGATGGGTATGAGCAAACCATGTGCCAAGTGAGCAGACAACACAACACTATGATAAAAAAAAATACCATGCATCATAATGATAACATGCAGCAATCATACGTAATCGATCATAATATAATATAATATAATTCATATTACTTCACAACAATATCCAAGTAAATCAAATACATTTCAACTTAATTCAAATAATTCACAACAGTAAACAGTGAAATCAATTTCACACATTTCTCGTACCAACCGTGTCACATCCCAAAAATTGAGCATGTGAAAAGATACTACTCATTTGATAAAATTCTCAAACATACGTTATTTACATATATTCTGTAAGGTTTTACATTCAACCTTAATCATTCATTCCACACTACAGAATTATATTCATCTGATAAGCAAATATAGACATACATAGTCTGATATTTCTATCTCATCGCAAGCCTAGCAGACCTACAGAAAGTACAGAGCGTTTCTAATATCCACATTAATAAGTACTGGTATCCCACCAGACAGAAATAGAGAGTAATCCCAAGGGGTTTCTAATCTTCCAACGGATACTCTTCTTCTTTGTTTTCTGTATCTAAAAAATAATCATAGGGAGTGTGAGTTTATTTAAAAACTCAGTAAGTAAATAACTGTACTATATAGAATATCAAAAGTACAAATACCACATTTACTCATATAATTAATTGTCTTATACATCGAGTAGTATGGGACTCTAACCCTTTCAAACTCATGAATAAGATTTCTTAGATATACACCGAGTAGTATGGGACTCTAACTCTTTCAAACTCGTGAATAAGATCTCAAAGGTATACACCGAGTAGTATGAGACTCTAACCCTTTCAACTCATGTATAGGTTTCATAGATATGCACTGAGTAGTATGGGACTTTAACCCTTTCAAACTCGTGTATAAGATTTCTTAGATATACACCGAGTAGTATGGGACTTTAACCCTTTCAACTCGTGTATAGGTTTCATAGATATGCACTGAGTAGTATGGGACTTTAACCCTTTCAAACTCGTGTATTAGATCCCGTAGATCTTTACTCATTAATAAGATAGTGAGAATTTATCACATGGTACAATTGTCATGAAATAAAATAATTTCTACATACTCTTATTTCTATCGATCATCATATACTCCCATATGAAAAATTTATTATCCGAATAATATTGTAAATGGGACTTATATTGTACTTTGACTAGTAATATAAAATTAGCTAAGCAAGGTTATTCACTCACCTTGATGTTTGTCCAAGTTTACCTTGTTCCACACTAGAATTTATGTAGGAAATTTTCCTAGTAAAATATACTACAAGAAAACATAAGAAAGGAAACAAAATCACGAAAATACGCAAAATTTTCTGATTGCTACAGTACGGTTCGCTACAGTGCCGGTTCGCTACAGTAACGTTGACTGCTACAGTAACGTTGACTGCTACAGTGCCGTTGACTGCCGACACTGCAGTACTGCTACAGTACTCGAAGAAAATTTTCCAGATTTTTTTCCGAAATCTCTGGTCGCTACAGTAACTCGAATTTTTGCAGAAAAAATCTTTCAAAAATTCATCCTTTCCTTTCTTGTTTCAAAACCAGAATTTCAACTCTTTTAACCGATTATAACTCAAATATAACTTCTAAAACAACTGAGATTCACAAATTATCATCAAAATCTTCAAGAACAAAACCTCCTCTAATCTTCCATATAAACTGAAATTTAAGGAAAATAATGAGATTAAAGCTTACCTTTGATCCTTACAAAGCTTTTGAACCGAACAAATAATCGAACTTCTAAAGATCAAGGAAAGGATTTGAGAAGAAGATGAAGAACTGAGAGAGAAAATGAAGTTAATGTTCCTTTTGCTTCGCTTCAGAATCGAATTATGAAAATTTACTATTGAAGTTTTATATTAAATATTTCTAATGGGTTATTGAATAACCCATGGGTATCCATAACCCAACATCCAAACCCATCCAGTCAATTTACAATAAATGGACTAATTGACCATTCTTAAACCACTTTTTCATGAATTTCACCATTCTTAGAATATATCCCACATGGTGCAAATATTTAGTCCAGTCATTTAACTCAATTTTCATAAATAATATTCAAAGAGAACAATTAAATATGAAAATTAAAAATGACCAAAATAAATAACTAAAATAACGTTGTAGAATTCTAAAATACTCTTAAGCGAATTATATTCCGAAATTAACGGGTATTACATTCTACTCCCCTTAAAAGCATTCGGTCCTCCGAATTAAAATCTTACCTCAAGTTTCAAATAAATGTGGATAGTTTTTCCACATTTCATCTTCTGCCTCCCACGTAGCTTCCTCGCGAGAATGATTTCTCCAAAGAACCTTGACAGTAGGAATTTCTTTGGTACGCAATTTCTTGACTTTTCTATCAAGGATAGCTAGTGGTACCTCTTCGTATGTGAGAGTTTCATCAAAATGAACTTCTTGGGTTTGAATGACATGAGAAGGATCAGGAAGATACTTCCGTAGCATGGACACATGAAATATTGGATGAACTCCCTCTAGGTTGGAAGGTAGGTCTAGGCGATATGCCACATTACCCACTCTGTCTACAACCTCATATGGGCCAACATACCTCGGACTAAGCTTTCCTTTCTTCCCGAATCTCATTACTCCCTTCATAGGTGAGATTCGTAAGAAAACCATATCACCTATTGCAAATTCAAGGTCACGTCGTCGGTTGTCCGCATAAGACTTCTGTCTACTCTGAGCAGTTAACAACTTCTCTCTGATCAGTTTAACTTTATTTATATCTTCTTGTATCATCTCAGGTCCAAATATTTTGGTTTCACCAAGTTCAAACTAACCTATAGGAGATCGACACCGTCTCCCATATAAAGCCTCAAAAGGTGCCATCTGGATACTGGCTTGGTAACTGTTATTATAAGCAAATTCAATAAGAGACAAATGATCTTCCCAACTTCCACTGAAATCCATCACACAAGCTCTTAGCATATCCTCTAAAGTCTGAATTGTCCTTTCGGACTGTCCATCAGTCTGAGGATGGAATGATGTGCTAAGATTCACTTTGGTACCCAAAGCCTCTTGAAAGACTTTCCATAACCGAGAAGTAAACTGAGGTCCTCGGTCTGATATAATGGATATTAGTATACCATGAAGTTTCACTATTTCTTTAACATAAAGTCGAGCAAGTTTTGCTACACTGAAAGTGGTATGAACAGGAAGAAAATATGCTGACTTAGTAAGTCGATCCACTATGACCCATATTGAGTCATTTCCTTTTGTTGACCGAGGTAAACCTACCACAAAATCCATAGTGATCCTTTCCCACTTCCACTCGGGAATATCTAGTTTTTGCATCAAACCAGGTGGTCGTCGATGTTCAGCTTTAACTTGCTGACAAGTCAAACATCGAGCTACAAAGTCAGTCACGTCTCGCTTCATGCCCTCCCACCAGTAAACTTGTTTCAAGTCCTGATACATTTTCACAGCACCAGGATGTACAACGTAGGGTGAACCATGAGCTTCCATTAAGATTTCATGTTTCAAAGATTCAATGTTGGGGACACAGAGTCTCCCATTAAACCATAAGACTCCTTCTTCATCTACCAAGAAACTTGGTGCTAGACCTTGCCTTGCATTATCTCTGATTTTGACCATATCAATGTCATTTTCTAAAGTTGCTTTTACTTTTTCAACAAGGGATGATCTAATTGTTAAATGAGCCAGAAATGTACCTGACTCAGTGATCTCGAAGAATACTCCATCAGCTTCCAATTCTTGTAGTTCATGTATTAGAGACCTCCTTATAATGGCAATGTAAGCTAAACTTCCCATAGACTTTCGACTTAGAGAATTAGCCACTACATTTGCTTTACCTGGATGGTAAAGGATGGTACAATCATAATCTTTCAGAAGTTCCATCCACCTCCGTTGCCTTAGATTGAGATCTCTCTGCTCAAAAATGTACTTAAGGCTTTTGTGATCTGTAAAAATTTGACAAGTCTCCCCATACAAGTAATGTCTCCAAATCTTTAGGGCAAACACTACAGCTGCCATTTCCAAATCATGAGTGGGGTAATTCAATTCATGCTTTTTAATCTGACGTGAGCCATAAGCTATGACTTTACCATGTTGCATCAACACACATTCTAAGCCTATCTTTGAGACATCACAGAATACAGAGTAACCCCCTGGTCCTGATGGTAGGATTAAGACTGGTGCAGAACTTAAACATTCTTTCAATTGGGTGAAACTTTGCTCACATGAATCATCCCAAATGTATTTAACATTCTTTGGGGTTAACTTATTTAATGGGAGAGCTGTCTTAGAGAAATCTTTGACAAAGCGACGGTAATACCCTGCTAAGCCAAGAAAACTACGTACTTCAGACACAGTTGTTGGTCTAGGCCATTGTTTTACTGCTTCAATTTTACTTGGATCTACATGAATACCTTCTTGGGAAATAACATGTCCCAAAAATGTTACATGACTCATCCAGAATTCACATTTTGAGAGCTTTGCGTACAACTGATGCTCTCTCAAGGTCTGAAACACTATTCTCAAATGTTCAGTATGTTCTTCATAACTCTTTGAATACACCAAAATATCATCAATAAATACAATTACAAACTTATCAAGGAATGATTTGAACACTCTGTTCATTAAATCCATAAATGCTGCTGGTGCATTTGTCAACCCAAAAGACATCACAAGAAACTCATAATGTCTATACCGTGTACGAAAAGCAGTCTTAGGTATATCATCACTCTTAATTTGTAACTGATGATATCTAGACCTTAGATCAATCTTTGAGAAATATTTTGCTCCTTGAAGCTGATCAAACAAATCATCTATCCTTGGTAAAGGATACTTATTCTTCACTGTGACTTTATTCAGCTGACGATAATCTATCCTTGAGAACCCTTTGTTTAACAAATCTTCCAATTGTTCTTTGAGTTCTTTTAGCTCAACAGGAGCCATACGGTAAGGTGGAATAGAAATTAGTCGTGTGTCTGGGACCAAATCAATACTGAACTCAATATCTCTTTCTGGCGGTAATCCAGGTAAATCTTCTGGGAACACATCTGGGAATTCATTAACCACATGTATGTCTTCTAACTTCTGTTCTTTCTTTTCTAAATCTTTGATAAAAGCTAGAAATCCCTGACATCCCTTTCGCAACATACGCCGGGCACTTAACATAGATATCATGTTGCAAGGTACATCACTTCGATCTCCTTGAAACACAAAATTACTCCTCCCCGGCATATTAAAGGAAATAATTTTATCACGACAATTTATAGTAACATGACAAGAAGATAGCCAGTCCATTCCTAAATTCACATCAAAATCTAACATATTGAGAATCATAAGATCTATCTCAGTTTTCATGCCTCCAACGATTATTTTACAAAAACAATAACATGTTTTAACCATCAAAGTCTCTCTCATTGGTGTGGAAACCAAGAATGGTTCTTTAAGAGTAATCGAATCAAATACAAATCTCTTGGCAAATAGGGGCGACACATATGAGTGAGTAGAACCGGGATCAAACAAAATACGTGCAGCAAAAGTATTAACAGATAATATACCTGTAACTACAGCATTGGATGTTTGAGCATCCTGTCGGGTTAGAGCATATACTCTTGCATTTCCTCTGCCAGCAGTTTGTTTTCCACCGTCACCTTGGCCTCTTCCAGAACCTCTTCCCATACTACCCCCTATTGAAGGGGTTGGTGTTTGAGTAATAGAAGCAGAAATAGATTGTGGTCGAGGTGGTAAAGTAGACCCTTGACCTGGTCTTGTCATGAGCTGAGGGCACTCCCTTATAAAATGTCCTTTTTGTCCACAGTTAAAACAACCTGTACCAACAGTGTTTAACCTGCATTCCCCGAAGTGAAACTTTCCACACTCAGGACATTGAGGTTTTTCCCTTCTACCTTGAGTACCTCCTCTACTAGAAGAGCTAAAACCACCCCTGCTCTCTGAACGAGGCTTAGCCACACTGGCTGTAGAATAAGATGACTTAGTAGGAGTGGCTGCAGCATGTTGTGATGCAGTAAAGGGTTTCAAAGTCCCTGAGTGTAATACCCGTTAATTTCAGAATATAATTCGCTTAAGAGTATTTTAGAATTCTACAACGTTACTTTAGTTATTTATTTTGGTCATTTTTAATTTTCATATTTAATTGTTCTTTTTGAATATTATTTATGAAAATTGAGTTAAATGACTGGACTAAATATTTGCACAATGTGAGATATATTCTAAGAATGATGAAATTCATGGAAAAGTGGTTTCAGAATGGTCAATTAGTCCATTTATTGTAAATTGACTGGATGGGTTTGGATGTTGGGTTATGGATACCCATAGGTTATTTAATAACCCATTAGAAATATTTAATATAAAGTTTCAATAGTACCCTCTCATTTTCACGCAGAAGGAAAAAAGCTGAGAAGTGAACAGTGACTTTGTTTTCTCTCGTTTCTTCATCCTTTTCTCAAATCCTTTCCTTGATCTTCAGAGTTTTGATTATTTGTTCGGTTCAAAAGCTTTGTAAGGATCAAAGGTAAGCTTTAATCTCATTATTTTCCTCAAATTTCAGTTTATGTAGAAGATCAGAGGAGGTTTTGTTCTTGAAGATTTTGATGATAATTCATGAATCTCAGTTGTTTTAGAAGTTATATTTGAGTTATAATCGGTTAAAAGAGTTGAAATTCTGGTTTTGAAACAAGAAAGGAAAGGATGAAATTGTTAGAAATTTCTGCAAAAACTTATGCAAAAACCGAGTTACTATAGCGACCAGAAATTTCGGAAAAAAATCTGGAAAATTTTTCTTCGGGTACTGTAGCAGTACTGTAGTGTCGGCAGTCAACGGTACTGTAGCAGTCAACAGTACTGTAGCGAACCGTCACTGTAGCGAACCGTCACTGTAGCGAACCGTTACTGTAGCAATCAGAAAATTTTACGTATTTTCGTGATTTTGTTTCCTTTCTTATGTTTCCTTGTAATATATTTTACTAGAAAATTTTTCTACACAAATTCTAGTGTGGAACAAGGTAAACTTGGACAAACATCAAAGTGAGTGAATAACCTTGCTCAGCTAATTTGATATTACTAGTCAAAGTACAATATAAGTCCCATTTACAATATTATTTGGATAATAAGCAATCAATTTTCATATGTGAGTATATGATGATCGGTAGAAATAAGAGTATGTAGAAATTATTTTATTTCATGACAATTGTATTATGTTATAAATTCTCACTATCTTGTTAATGAGTAAAGATCTACGGGATCTAATACACGAGTTTGAAAGGGTTAAAGTCCCATACTACTCGGTGTATATCTAAGAAATCTCATACATGAGTTTGAAAGGGTTAAAGTCCCATACTACTCAGTGCATATCTATGAAACCTATACACGAGTTGAAAGGGTTAAAGTCCCATACTACTCGGTGTATATCTAAGAAAGCTCATACACGAGTTTGAAAGGGTTAAAATCCCATACTACTCAGTGCATATCTATGAAACCTATACACGAGTTGAAAGGGTTAGAGTCTCATACTACTCGGTGTATATCTAAGAAAGCTCATACACGAGTTTGAAAGGGTTAAAGTCCCATACTACTCAGTGCATATCTATGAAATCTTATTCATGAGTTTGAAAGGGTTAGAGTCTCATACTACTCGATGTATAAGACAATTAAATATATGAGTAAATGTGGTATTTGTACTTTTGATATTTTATATAGTACAGTTATTTATGTTAGCCCTAATGTATTATGCTATAAGTTTTGATGATGACAAATATGTGGGAATGATTTAATCTTCTTGACCCAAATGAATGATTTAATCTTATTGGCCCAATGTATGATTTAATCTTTCTTAGCCCAAATAGTATGATTTAATCTTCTTGACCCAAATGAATGATTTAATCTTATTGGCCCAAATGCATGATTCAATCTTTCTTGGCCCAAATATATTTAATGCTTTATATATTTAAATATAGTAGTATAAATTGATTTTTGATAAAATTTATTGGTTGTTATAATATAATTTGAAAAAGAATATTTTTACTGTAGCACTTTTGAAAAAGAAATTTGATTGTTGAATAAGTATGATAAACTTTATTGGTTATTGAAAAAGTATGATAAAGTTTATTGGGTGTTGTAATATAATTTGAAAAAGAATACTTTTTACTGTAGCAAATTTGAAAAAGAATATTGATTATTGAAAAAGATTGATAAAGTTTTTTGGTTGTTGTAGAAAGGTTGAAAAATGATGATGAAGCTTACTGTAGCAATTTTGACTAAAGCAGTCACTGTAGCAGCAAGGTTTCACTATATAAAGGGGACTTCACAACACCATTTAAAATCAAGCTTCAATTGTTCATTTCTCATATTATCTTGAGTTCCATTCTCTCTAAATTGTTAGAGAAAAATTCTGAGCTTAATTTCTGCGTTATCTACACTTTGAGAGTGTCCACCATTATTTTCCTTAAGCCTTTAAATTTAGTTTCTCAAGGATTGGTTCCTTGAGTTAGTGTTTGAGAGAAAACATGTTGTAAGGGGGAGAGACACCCTTAAGGGAGAAAAGTATGTTGTAGTGGTTTGCAAGTACCCGGATTAAACTTGTAATTATAGTGAAAATACTCAAGTGGTCTTTTGAGGACTGGATGTAGGCTTGGGATTAGCCGAACCAGTATAAATCTCCGAGTTTGCTTTCTCTATCCCTACTCTATTTACATTTGAAGTTAATTAATTAATGCTTTGCGTTTATATTTGATTTCTACCTCAAGTATTAATTAATTTGTGTAGATTTATATTTGCTCCTTAATTCCTTGCACTATAAAATTATTCATCTTGATAAACATTTTGATTTTCTGAATTAAATTATTATTTTTAACATTATCCAATTTCAGAAAATCATTTTAACTTCCAATTAAGTTTTGTGAAAATTTTTATAAAACCCAATTCACCCCCCTCTTGGGATCCAACCATTTCTTTCAATTGGTATCAGAGCTTGGGCTCTTGATTTGAGACTTAACCGTCTAAGAGTAAACATGGTTGGATCTAGTGAGTGGTTTATTTCTAAAAATTGTTCTTTCACAGAACCTCCAGTTTTTTATGCTAATCATTTTCAATATTGGAAGTATGAAATAAAAATATTTTTAATTTCAGTAGACCATAAACTCTGGGAAGTTATAGAAAATGGTTTTGATATGCCTGTCAAGGAAGAACAAGGAAAATACATTCCAAAACCCAAGAGTGAATGGAATGATACTAAAAGAAGTTTAATGCAACTCAATGCTAAGGCAAAATTGATTATTTCTTGTGCATTGAGTCAAGATGAATTTTTCAAAATCTCCAACTGTGCAACTGCAAAAGAAATGTGGGAAATTCTTGAAGTTGCACATGAGGAAGATCTTATTGCTGAGGAATTAAGGTATAGAAGTTTCATTAATGAACTTGAAATTGCTCAAATGAACAATTGCAAAACCATTAATGAGATACAACTTGTGCTTAATCATTTGCAAGCTCTTGGTGTTGAACTTACAGGAAAATCTCAAATCACCAAGGAGATAGAAGAAAAAGAAAAAGGAAAAAAAAAAAGAAACTACAACCAAAAGCTGAATCATCAAAGAAAGCTTACCTATCGTCCATTTGGGGAAATAGCAATTCTGATGAGGAGAACACAAATGAAGAAGCCAACACTTGTCTTGTGGCCAGAGATAAAGATGAGGTAAATTTATTTGACTACTCTTTTGAAGAATTACAAGATGCCTTTGATGATTTACATGAAGAATCTCTAATACTTGCAAAGAAACTAAATGTTTCAAAACAGAAAAATTCTTCTCTTGAAAATGAGTTGGAAATATTGAAAAACGAATTTTCTATTTCCAAGGAAGAGAATTTTGTTTTTGAAAATCAAAACAAAACTTTGCAAGAATAGAATTTGATTTTAAAAGCAAATATCTCTACCAACAAAAATTGCTTTTGTACCAAGTGTGATTCTTTGAAAAAGGAAAATAATAATCTTAAAAACACACTTGCAAAATTTTCTCAAGGTAGAGAAATTTTAAATAGCTCAGTTTTGAAACAAAGAAGAAGGTTTAACAAAGTTGGTCTTGTTTGTAAAAGGAAATCAAACCAAAAGCATTCTAAAAACTTCTTTGTTTCTGTAAAGATGTCAAATAGTCCAACTTGCACTTGTTTTTATTGTGGACTGAAAGGACACAAATCTTACTCATGCTTTTATAAGAAAAATCTTGTTCATGGAGTAAAAATGAAATGGGTTCAAAAAGGAACTTATGACCCAAGCGGACCCAAAGAAATTTGGGTACCAAAAACAAAAGATTAATTTGTAGATTCACCTCGAAGCAAGGAGCGGAAATGACATTTTAATGGCTACATCATTTAAACTCCACTCTTGCATCAAAAGGAGGCAATGGATAAGTAAACATATAAGCTGGAATGCATTGTAAGAATTTTGACTGATATGTTTACTGCTCTCTAATGCTTTTGTCTGTTGTCTAATATGTCTTACATCTATCCTTGATATTCATTCATGCTATATCTGAAAACAATTCTTATGTGTGTGACCTATAGATTCAAATTTTGTTTTGAACCAATATCTTTCTTCTAAATACTGCTCAAACTCTCCTTTTTGCCGCATCATGAAAACTTTCGTCCATCACATGCATATTTCTTTTGCTTTCACAATAATAAGAGTACTCTTGCCTATAGTATTTATCCTTATTGTAATCTTATTCAAATATTTTCAACAAAATCAAATATATTGCAAAATTGCATTTCATGGAAGCATAGCACTTTTATTAATATGGCATATCTTGAACATAATGTTGCTCCTAGTGCTCGAGATTTATTTGAACATTACTGATTTGAACATCAAAGTGCTCCACCAAAAGTGTTTTGCAGGAGTTAATCCTCTAAAGCACATTCTTTCCTTTGCTCTCCGAAATCAGTAAGATTTATAGTTTTGAAGTTGGTTGGTCGACCAACGCTCCTATCAGTAGTCGACCAACGAAGCCTACATTGAACCAATGCTTGATAGATCTTGCAAATAATCAATCAATTAAGATCATTAAAATTGCAAGAAGACAGGATCAAAAGAAGAACAATGAGCAAAACAAGGATATCAAAATCTTGAACAGGAATTTCAAGAAGCAACAAAAGTTTGCCAAAATTGATGAGTATCTCTATCCTTTACTTCTTCATTATTTAATTGAATGATACTCCTTGATCTCAATTGAACATTCTGGCAAATTTTTTTTAGTGTCATACTTTCATTGCAATGACATATTGTTTTCTGACATCTTACATACTTGATCACATCATGACATATAAAAATATGTTAAATACTTAAATTATTTTTTTAATACATCATGGTTTGAGCATTATACATATCATCTCTTTTACATAAGCTGTAACTTATGAACCATTGTTTATGGATTATAGTTTATATCTGATTATATCTTATTAATCCATATTACCTCAATTATGTTACTACATACTCTGATTATAATATGTTTTATCTTGAGTAAGTATGTAACTTGCTTTTGCTTTGAAATGATGATATATATATCCATGTCAGAAAATTCTTTCTATCTTTAAAATGGATATATATTTTTCAAAATATATATATCCTTCTATTGTGCTAAATTTGTACGGCTAATTTTCTTTATCTTTCTTTATTATTATTATAATTTTTTTTAAGTACCGTCATCTGAAAGAAACCACTTGCATTAAAAACACAAACTAAAGGATTACATTGCAAAAAAAAAAAGGGAAACTTTGCTCATGCATGAGCAACCTACAGGCGAGGTGGTCTCGGATTAGGAGGGTTGTATTGTATCATCACCCCTCGGCCATTCCTTGGAGCAAGAGACTGAGCAATGTCATGGAGGGTAGTGTAAATCCCATTCATACAATCAACACTTCTTTGTTGTTGATTGCAGAAGCATTGGGTAGACCAATAGAAGAACCTATCTATTCTTGAAGTCAGTGCCGCATTGTTGCGTTTAGCTAACTTCTCCTGGTCCTTTATCATCTTCTTGAGTTTCTTCACCTCCTGCTCCAGACAAGCAATTTTGTCTTTTGACGTATGGCCTGTACTAATCTCCTCAGCTTCTTCGATCTTCATTTTCTTCTTTCGGTTTTCTTGAGATCCCTCCAAAGGTCTTTTGCCCTTATCCTTACCTAGACTCAAGTTTAAGTCGAGCTCTTCCTCCCTGGCCTCTACTGTGAGATCAATTAACTTTCTTGCTGCCATGGTTTGGAATATTTAGAAATTTTTGTGGGAGTATGAAGAGAGAGGAATATCAGAAAGTTGTAGGCTCAGAGATGAATACTCTTTGTGGTGTGATAATTGAGAATCCTGGGCAGTCTTTATAGAGAGAAAATGATGACTTAGAGCCAACGAAGATATCTCTTCACCGCACCCCTACACGCTTATCCTACGGATTTTGCTAGCTGGAAGCCAGAACTCTAGGGTACGCATGCACACCAACAACGCGTCGCATTAATGGCAAAACCACGAAAGTCAATTTTCGGTGGATTTGCGGCTGATTTAATTTGTTTTGATTAAAAATTTTAAGGATTAATAAAATGGTGATAAACAGAACCGTATTTCTCTGCTTTGTTGTGTTGTTCTTGAGAGCTTTCAGTATAATATACATGATTGATTGCATCATGCTATGATTACATGTATCTAAGAACATATGTTGTGTATGCTATTCATGCATCATGAGCGAAGGCTATGAATAATATGTCATGATTCCACATGCACTCATAGAAAATGAGAAGTCAAAAAAAAAAATTTTAAATAAAATGAAATGTGTAGAGGATAATACATCTTCATAGTTACACATACTTACATATAATGCTTTTGTGGGCAAATGAAAGGCAATGATTTCCTTGCATTATGATAATGCTTGATGCATGCGACCGTAAGTAGTTAATTTTACCTTTAATCCTTGATTTACATTGCTAACTTAAGCATCGGAGTGGTTGTCAAAATTTTTGTAGGTGCTCATCCTCAATATACATATATGAATACATCTTGAAAATTACATTTGTTTAATATGCATTTATTGAGGGGGAGCCTAATCTATACTTAAATGCTCTATATTTTTAGGGTCACTTTATATGAGATGCAATGTTTTCCTTAACTATATATTTTTGGCATATCAATGATAAGTTTTGATGAAATTTTACCCTATGACGTCATATGATATTCTTGCTTAAAGAAGGAATACGCTTTAGCTTTTATATATTGCCTTCCTTATACCTTTTTGTTGATGTCAAATAGGGGGAGAAGAATATGGAAAGAAAAATATGTGTATATTGTATAATGATTATTACATTGTAACATATTTTTCTTTGGTGATTTGTTATCATCAAAAAGGGGGAGATTGTTAGCCCTAATGTATTATGCTATAAGTTTTGATGATGACAAATATGTGGGAATGATTTAATCTTCTTGACCCAAATGAATGATTTAATCTTCTTGGCCCAATGTATGATTTAATCTTTCTTAGCCCAAATAGTATGATTTAATCTTCTTGACCCAAATGAATGATTTAATCTTATTGGCCCAAATGCATGATTCAATCTTTCTTGGCCCAAATATATTTAATGCTTTATATATTTAAATATAGTAGTATAAATTGATTTTTGATAAAATTTATTGTTTGTTATAATATAATTTGAAAAAGAATATTTTTACTGTAACACTTTTGAAAAAGAAATTTGATTGTTGAATAAGTATGATAAACTTTATTGGTTATTGAAAAAGTATGATAAAGTTTATTGGGTGTTGTAATATAATTTGAAAAAGAATACTTTTTACTGTAGCAAATTTGAAAAAGAATATTGATTGTTGAAAAAGATTGATAAAGTTTTTTGGTTGTTGTAGAAAGGTTGAAAAATGATGATGAAGCTTACTGTAGCAATTTTGACTAAAGCAGTCACTGTAGCAGCAAGGTTTCACTATATAAAGGGGACTTCACAACACCATTTAAAATCAAGTTTCAATTGTTCATTTCTCATATTATCTTGAGTTCCATTCTCTCTAAATTGTTAGAGAAAAATTCTGAGCTTAATTTCTGCGTTATCTACACTTTGAGAGTGTCCACCATTATTTTCCTTAAGCCTTTAAATTTAGTTTCTCAAGGATTGGTTTCTTGAATTAGTGTTTGAGAGAAAACATGTTGTAAGGGGGAGAGACACCCTTGAGGGAGAAAAGTATGTTGTAGTGGTTTGCAAGTACCCGGATTAAACTTGCAATTATAGTGAAAATACTCAAGTGGTCTCTTGAGGACTGGATGTAGGCTTGGGATTAGCCGAACCAGTATAAATCTCCGAGTTTGCTTTCTCTATCCCTACTCTATTTACATTTGAAGTT
Source organism: Biancaea sappan (assembly GCA_037074585.1). Classification (NCBI taxonomy): domain Eukaryota; kingdom Viridiplantae; phylum Streptophyta; class Magnoliopsida; order Fabales; family Fabaceae; genus Biancaea; species Biancaea sappan. The sequence goes on along the minus strand of CM073492.1, from coordinate 30,267,954 downwards.
AATTAATTAATGCTTTGCGTTTATATTTGATTTCTACCTCAAGTATTAATTAATTTGTGTAGATTTATATTTGCTCCTTAATTCCTTGCACTATAAAATTATTCATCTTGATAAACATTTTGATTTTCTGAATTAAATTATTATTTTTAACATTATCCAATTTCAGAAAATCATTTTAACTTCCAATTAAGTTTTGTGAAAATTTTTATAAAACCCAATTCACCCCCCCTCTTGGGATCCAACCATTTCTTTCAATTTACTTACTGAGTTTTTAAATAAACTCACACTCCCTATGATTATTTTTTTTCAGATACAGAAAACAAAGAACAAGAGTATCCGTTTGAAGAATAGAAGCCCCTTGAAATTATCCTCTATTTCTGTCTGCTGGGATACCAGTACTTATTAATGTGGATACTAGAAACGCTCTGTACTTACTATAGGTCTCCTAGGCTTGCGATGAGATAGAAATATCAGACTATGTATGTCTATATTTGCTTATCAGATGAATATAATTCTGTAGTGTGGAATGAATGATTAAGGTTGAATGTAAAACCTTACAGAATATATGTAAATAACGTATGTTTGATAATTTTATCAAATGAGTAGTATCTTTTCACATGCTCAATTTTTGGGATGTGACACTGAGTCTTCCCCTTGATCAAAAGATCTCTTATATCTGGCTTTCTTCTTTTGACGATATTCTTCTTTATTCTTTGACCTCTTTTCCATTCTTCGGGCCACATCAACAGCTTCTAAGTACGAAGAGTAATCATTCATATTAGAACCCACTTGATCATATAAGGCATCACGAAGCCCTTGCACAAACTTTTCTATTTTCTTCCTTTCAGAAGGAATGATTTCAGGGGCATATTCAGATAATTTAACAAACTGAGCTGAATATTCATCAACAGTCATGGTTCCCTATCGTAGATACAGAAAATCCCTGGCCCTAGATGATCGTTCACTTGCCGGAAGAAATTCATTCATAACCAATCTGTAAAACTCTGTCCACATAACTGGCGGTGCGCCTTGAATTGTAGCTTTCTTCCAGTTCCTCCACCATTTACCAGCCCTACCCTTTAACTGAAAAGAAGTGAATTCTACCTTTTGAGTAGAAGAACACCCTATAGCATCACAGATTGCTTCACAATATTCAAGGAAACATTGTGGGTCCTCTTTAGGATCTTCCCCCGAAAAAGTAGGAGGCCTCATTTTCTGGAATTCAGACATTCTTACCTCCCTTACGTTATCTCCTCCAGCTAACTGAGCTGGTGGTACAATTTCAGCTTCAACAATAGGAGGATCCACTGGCAGGTTAGCTTGTGCAGCTCGACCTCTCATTTCAGCCTCAAATCGGTCAAATCGTTCATTCATCAAATTAATCACATGTGCAATAGTTACATTGCCAACGTGAGCATCAGGTTCGACTCTCCTTGCTTGCTCACTAGTTGCGCCCTCAGTACTTTGAGCATGTAAACTATCACCACGGTTAGGATCATCTTGCACATGTACTGGTGGATTTATGGCCCTCCTTGGACCCATATGCTCATTATTATTAGAAGATCCTTCTGACATTGATCTGTCACAGATCTACACACATAACAAACAATTTTCAGACATAAACAAAATATCACTTACTAGCCCCACTGAGAAGTTATCTATAAAATGACGTTATACTCTACAGGGTCTTTTATGGAACCTAATCCTATGGTCATGCCGCGGCTCATGACAATAGGGAAGGGCCCACAAAGATCACTTTGCTCTGTACTCTATAGGGGACCTATAAAACCTTCCTCTGATACCAAATTATCACATCCCAAAAATTGAGCATGTGAAAAGATACTACTCATTTGATAAAATTCTCAAACATACGTTATTTACATATATTCTGTAAGGTTTTACATTCAACCTTAATCATTCATTCCACACTACAGAATTATATTCATCTGATAAGCAAATATAGACATACATAGTCTGATATTTCTATCTCATCGCAAGCCTAGGAGACCTATAGAAAGTACAGAGTGTTTCTAATATCCACATTAATAAGTACTGGTATCCCACCAGACAGAAATAGAGAGTAATCCCAAGTGGCTTCTAATCTTCCAACGGATACTCTTCTTCTTTGTTTTCTGTATCTGAAAAATAATCATAGGGAGTGTGAGTTTATTTAAAAACTCAGTAAGTAAATAACTGTACTATATAGAATATCAAAAGTACAAATACCACATTTACTCATATAATTAATTGTCTTATACATCGAGTAGTATGGGACTCTAACCCTTTCAAACTCATGAATAAGATTTCTTAGATATACACCGAGTAGTATGGGACTCTAACCCTTTCAAACTCGTGAATAAGATCTGAAAGGTATACACCGAGTAGTATGGGACTCTAACCCTTTCAACTCATGTATAGGTTTCATAGATATGCACTGAGTAGTATGAGACTTTAACCCTTTCAAACTCGTGTATAAGATTTCTTAGATATACACCGAGTAGTATGGGACTTTAACCCTTTCAACTCGTGTATAGGTTTCATAGATATGCACTGAGTAGTATGGGACTTTAACCCTTTCAAACTCGTGTATTAGATCCCGTAGATCTTTACTCATTCATAAGATAGTGAGAATTTATCACATAGTACAATTGTTATGAAATAAAATAATTTCTACATACTCTTATTTCTACCGATCATCATATACTCCCATATGAAAAATTTATTATCCGAATAATATTGTAAATGAGACTTATATTGTACTTTGACTAGTAATATCAAATTAGCTGAGCAAGGTTATTCACTCACCTTGATGTTTGTCCAAGTTTACCTTGATCCACACTAGAATTTGTGTAGGAAAATTTCCTAGTAAAATATATTACAAAGAAATATAAGAAAGGAAACAAAATCACGAAAATACGCAAAATTTTCTGATTGCTACAGTACGGTTCGCTACAGTGCCGGTTCGCTACAGTAACGTTGACTGCTACAGTACCGTTGACTGCCGACACTACAGTACTGCTACAGTACTCGAAGAAATTTTTCCAGATTTTTTTCCGAAATCTCTGGTCGCTACAGTAACTCGAATTTTTGCAGAAAAAATCTTTCAAAAATTCATCCTTTCCTTTCTTGTTTCAAAACCAGAATTTCAACTCTTTTAACCGATTATAACTCAAATATAACTTCTAAAACAACTGAGATTCACGAATTATCATCAAAATCTTCAAGAACAAAACCTCCTCTAATCTTCCATATAAATTGAAATTTAAGGAAAATAATGAGATTAAAGCTTACTTTTGATCCTTACAAAGCTTTTGAACCGAACAAATAATCGAACTTCTGAAGATCAAGAAAAGGATTTGAGAAGAAGATGAAGAACTGAGAGAGAAAATGAAGTTACTGTTCCTTTTGCTTCGCTTCAGAATCGAATTATGAAAAGTTACTATTGAAGTTTTATATTAAATATTTCTAATGGGTTATTGAATAACCCATGGGTATCCATAACCCAACATCCAAACCCATCTAGTCAATTTACAATAAATGGACTAATTGACCATTCTTAAACCACTTTTTCATGAATTTCACCATTCTTACAATATATCCCACATGGTGCAAATATTTAGTCCAGTCATTTAACTCAATTTTCATAAATAATATTCAAAGAGAACAATTAAATATGAAAATTAAAAATGACCAAAATAAATAACTAAAGTAACGTTGTAGAATTCTAAAATACTCTTAAGCGAATTATATTCCGAAATTAACGGTTATTACAAACAGGGTCGTCCAGGGTACCTCTAGATCGTTGCCCGCGGCTCCCGCCTCATCCACCCTTATCGATCCATTTATATTCTCCACCCTTATAGCTTCACATAGATTTCTCCATGGGGTGCACCACCATGCCTTTCCTTTCTAGTCAAACACAATCACAATCACATCTAACAGCATTCTCAATTATAATCATGAGCCACATACACAACTCAGTCATTTACAATTCAAGTCACAACATAATCAATATGGTTCCAGCAACATAGCATGTATACAACATAACCTATAATATAGAACAATTATTCAACAATAACATACTTCAACTATCCGCATATGAATGAACTCAACAATCAGAGCATGATACATTTCAACTCAGTTCACATGACATTCACAATCCATCATATAACCTCAATTCATGAAAAAATAAGAAAATATAATTATATACATCACCAGTCAAGTTCCACAATTGTTTATGTCCCATCGTCCCACATCATCCTCTTCAAATTTGGATATACAACATATTTTCACTATGATGCAAAAAGTCACTAACAAAGATATTTAATCATAGCAAGTATTAACCCACTTACCTGGATTTCATGCTCTCGGCACTCCCACCTTGTGCCTTGACCATTGCTATTGTAACCAGATAAAAACCATCAGGGCTATGAAATAGAGGAATTTCCTACCACTATTCCCGACCTTCACTCACTTCTCAAATCATAACTCCTAATTGGTAATGAATATCTAGATAAAAATTATACCATTGGAAACTAGACTTAAAAAGCTTTTCAACGATATAAATTTCACTCAAAACGGAATCCGGATGAAAGAGTTATGAACATGCTACAGTAACGGTCAACGGTCAACGCAGCTACAATGTCGTTGACTAAGTCAATGCTACAGTAACGTTGACCGAGTCAATGCTACAGTAACGAGAAAATATGAAAAAATTTTCTCAGTGAACAGTATTTTCTGGAAATTTTCTGGAAAATTTTCAGAATGAACAATGCCGTTCTTCGTGTTCTTCATCCAAAAATCCTAAAATCATATCTAAAACAATATTTCTTTTAATTTCTTCCATGGGTTTTTATCCTTAATGTGTAAGGAGTGTTTTAACACCAAAATTCCCAATTTTTAACAACAATCCAAACTCTAATCTCAAATTTTGATTAAGAACCCTAACTTTCTTCAAATTTCCTAATTCTTGAATTTCTCCTAATTTTCTTCGAATTTCTTGTTCCACAATTATTATCCAACATGTAGAAATATTTCAAACTAATTTCTTTACTTAAATTCATCCATAGAAACAATATAAAAAGATTTCCCAAAATGATAACATAGGATTTATTCTTGTAAGAGGAGGAAGGAAAAAAAAGAAGAACATCTACCTACCAATCTTTCTAGCTTCCAAGGCTTCCTTCCTTAAGCATTTGGCATGGATGGAGGTGAAGAAGAGAATTTGGGAGTCCTTGGCCAAGAGCTACGGGAGGAAGATAGAAAAATGAATAAGAGAGAATGATGAATGTTTAAGTGTGTATGTGTGGGCCCCACTCATTTTCTTTTCAATTTAGTCCCTTTGGCAACCATCTTACCTAGGACTTGCAAGGGAATTGAAAAAGCTTGATTATACTTAGAGCACCCAATAGACTCCCACAAAATACACCTCATCACATCCCAATTTTTATTAAAATTCTAAAATCTCGTATTTGTTCACTCTAATCTCTCTCGATGTCTCAAATATCACTTTAACCTCGAATCCATCATCTTTTCGGTACCGGACTCATAATTCATTCTCATAAGCTTTATTCTTCCTCTCAGGTTCCTATTTGGTCATTTCTTAAAAGTACTCTATATTTTCTTTTCTTTTCACTTTAGTTCTTGAGAATTTGTAAAAATTTTTTCAAATTAAAATTTTAAAATTTCTATTCCCAAATTTCCCTCACTAATTCAAAAATAACATTTTCTACGTAATTAAATTTTCTAATAAACTTTAAAATAAATTTTAAATATTTATATAAATTCTTGAAATATTACATATATATATATATATATATATATATATATATATATATAATATGTATAGTTTGTTTGCATTCATTAAAAGTTGAGCAGCCCTCAGCCCACACCTGCTCATTATTATTTTTATATGTCAGGGGATCATTATAATTATTTTATTTTATTGCTAGTCTTTGACATTTTGGCTGGCCAATATTTAATTAAGTTCAAGTTGATTGAATTTTGTGTGACTTTTCATATATTCTCCCCTACACTCCTATATATTTCTTTAACATCAATGCCGCTGACATCCACCAATATACAACTTTTTGAACCCACATAATAATGATGTATATAAATTTAGTTATCACTTATCATTCGGGAATTGTGAATTCCTGACCTGCTTGAGAGTTAAGACATTATATGCTGTCTTTGCAGTTTTTTGTATTAATTTTGAAGTTCATTTCAATTATGAATTATATGTGAAATGATGATGATGATGATGATGAAGTATTTCATTTAAACATTTATGCATAGGAGTAAGTGAGAAATAAATCCGTCAACTTAAACTATTGATTAATCCAAATTAAATGAGCTACTCAATCATTATAATCCTAGTCAGAAAAAAGAAATTTATGTTCCAAAACACTTGAACGGATATATAGCTCTCAAGCTCCGCTCCTTTATGTGTATCTAAATGAATGATTACAACACTAAAATTCAAACCCCGCAAAAAAGTAAGACTGTCACGCTTCAAATTCGATGGTTTTAACTCATGAGTCATGACTATTGATCTTTTCCAATAAGCCAAACCATAATAAGTACACATCAATCAAATCCATCCCATAGCAATGGTTCAACCACTATCTAAGCCTAAGCCACTCGACACATCATTAGTTCATTACCCACATAAATCTAATCTATAGTGAAACGCATCCAAATTTATGAATTATGGATAATTGAACACCTCCTAATTCAATGCTTGTGTATTCGTGTCCATAGTCTTGCCATTTGGCACGCGAGCACTTGTTTGTATTTAATAAGCGTTTAAATATGATTTGTTCAAATTTCAAATTTTAAGAAAACAAAACAAACGGCCAAGACATTTCAATCTTTTTCGCTTTTTTCCCCAAAAATTCTGATGAAAGCCTGTCTTTGTGTGTGTGTGTACTGTGTGTGTTTGTTTTTGGGGGGAGGAGGTTAAAATTATAAATGCTTAAACTATATTCGACAAACGAGCTTATAGTTTATAAGCTAGTTTATAGCTTATTTGACTAGTTTATAAATTTGTTAAAAATGTTCGGTAAACGAGTTTATTTTAGTAGCTTATAGCTTATTCTGATAAGCTACTTTGAATAGCTTATAGATTAAAGTTTTTCGTTCCTATTTTGCTCTTACTATTTTTTCAAAATACTCATTATGTCCATTACTTTATTATATCATATTTACTCATCTTTTATTATATTTATATTTATATATAATATATTATACATATATAATATTATATATATGATAAAAATACATAAATATATTATAAATATATATAATATATATAAAAATAATAAAATATGTAAATATATTTTATTATATATAATAAAATATAATATATATAAATTATTATATATGTAAAAATATATTATTCATATATAAATATATATATTTTTAATGAATTTTATATTTATAATAATTCAAATTAATTTAATTAAAAACAAAAATAATAAATTTATTTATATTATTTTAAAATTAAAAAATATATGTCCTTTTATGTCATTTTACACTTTTCAGTTATTTAATCAGCTATTTTTAACGAACACTTTTTATTCAAATAAGTTAGCTTATAAGCTATAAGCTATCAGTTATAAGATATAAGTTAAAAATTAATTTATAAGCTATCAACTAACTTATAAATTATCTGTTAATTTATAAACTAATTTTATCGAACAGAGGCTATGTAAGTTATTCGGCATATCTGGCTAGTTAAACCCAGACTGGAACCAATATTGCGGATAAGATTAGTCATTAATAAATAATGACGAAAGAAAGTTGAAAGGTTAAGCACTAGATTTGAGTCCCTACCTAAGCTATGAAAAGTCCAACATATCGGCCACTTTGCAATATTTGTGCACTGTTACCAAAGCCAAGCTAATGGTCCATCTAGAAAGACTAGTATTATTCATTCTTCAAAGCATATGCGACTACTGACTAGGGTCCCCACTCTCATTTTAAAGTCTTGGAGCAACAAAAATAGAAATTAAATTGCACGCCACAATTACTTTATTCAATTTTGCCACACAAACTTTCCGGTTTTGATTTGGTTAGGTTTGGGCTGTACCTTTCCACGAGCTTTCCCATTTTTGATGCCTTTTTTTTTTTTTTTATAATTTTCCACATTTAAGGTCACAAATGTATAAGTTGATGGATATCTTAGAAAACTAATTACACTTGTTCAACTTACAAATGGTCACAAGCATATATAATAATACGAATGCTAATAATGGTTTTTTGTTTTTTCGTGAGGCTCTAACTAATTGGTCTTTATATAGCATTTGCCCCCTCTTGGTCCGTTTACCCATATTAATTGTATATTATAATATATGAAAGATGCCAAAATTCCCAAGTCCTTATTTTGATTAATAATTTTGACTGTAGATCATATATATGGTATAGTGCTAATAACTGAATAAAAAAAGGACAAGATGGCGTTTTCGAATTATTAAATAATTGAGTTGTTTAAAGTTGATGGTTCAAGTACGATAAACTGAGGTGCAAGATCAATGCGTATATATCAGAATATGTTAGATTGCTACAGGGTTCTTGGCCTTTTGCTTTGGAATACATTACTGCTACAGTGAACTATTACAATCTGGAGCACTTTCTGTCTCTCTCTGATCTCGTAAATAAGACAAAACATTTCGTTAAACCAATCATAGCTTTTCTCACAAAACCAAGCTTGCTCGCTTTGTTCATTGAAACGCATAAAATATATAAGATAAACTAACCATCTACGTCATCAACCACGATATGAATGTATCTCCCCTCCCTAATTCATTGCTCATTAAACAAAGGCACGAACTTTGTTATTAGCCATACATATATTATGACAACTCAACATTCATGAATCACAATAAAAAAATTGTTTAGACCTCTGGAATAACGTAGCTTTGATTTCTAAAAGCATTAATTTGAAGGTGTTGTTAGTAAATAATATTTATTACAATTAAGGGTAGTTTAGTCTTTTAATCTTATTTGTATATATTTATCATTTTCTCTTGTAACATTATGCAGTTATAACCCTAGTCATTGTAAGAATTCTCTCCTCTCCTTCTCCATTCTCTTCGCATTGCAATCTTCACATGTTATCAGAGCGCAATTCTTGATCTATTTACAGCTTTCGCAGATCTTTCAACAAATCACATATTCGGGTTGGAGCAATCAGATTTAGTGCGTTATTTTTTTTTGTCGGCAACCCATTTGCAGTTCGGATCGATTTTACATCGAGTTTGCAGATTTCAGATCGGGTTCTTGTTTGCAAAAATCTGGTTTGCAGATTTTTTTGTTACTGTAGCTTCGAGAAAGTTTCTCAGATCTAGCCCGATTTACTTAGTTTTGGTTAGAAAGAAACTATTTTTTGCATTTCTGGTAAGTCAGAAATTGTTTTTGATTGTTCTGGTGCGTTTTCCGGTTGCCGGAGTTACTGTTCTAGTTGTCGGAGTTACTGTTCTAGTTGTCGGAGTTACTGTTCATCATCTTCTCCCATTCGCAAATTTGGGGGTTACTGTAACAGTGCGTACTGTAGCAACACGGTACTATAGTAAATCGGTACTGTAGCGACACAAGTACTGTAGCAAACGATCAACGGTCAATGTTACTGTAGCAGTCTGAAATTTGCTAAATTTACTGGTTATCAGAATTTTGTACACTATTCTGGTACGTTTACTGTTCATTCAGTATACATTTTGCCAGATAATTAAATTCTCGGTCTAATAACAGTAGCAATGGCTGGTGAAAAAGATGATTCTCTTCAATCTATTAGTGTGCAATTGAACGGACAGAATTATTCATATTGGAGTTATGTGTTGAAAAATTTTTTAAAAAGTAAGAGAATGTGGGGTTATGTTTCTGGAACCTTTGTTAAGCCGAAAGATGAAAATGATGCAAAATATATTGAACAGATGGAAATTTGGGATGCAAACAATTCGAAGATAATTACTTGGATCAATAACTCTGTTTTGCAATCAATAGGAGTACAACTAGCAAAATATGAAACAGATAAAGAAGTATGAGATCATTTGGAAAGGTTGTATATGCAGTCAAATTTTGCAAAGCAATATCAATTAGAGATTGATATTCGTGCTCTTAAACAGAACAACATGAGCATACAAGAATTTTATTCTGCTATGACTAATCTTTGGGATCAACTAGCTCTTACTGAATCTGTTGAATTACGAGCCTTTGCACCATACATTGCTCGTAGAGAAGAACAACGTCTGGTTCAATTTTTGATGGCTCTTCAGGATGATTTTGAAGGGCTTCGTGGAACAATATTGCACCGTAATCCTCTTCCAACAGTTGATTCAGTGGTTAATGAGTTGTTAGCTGAAGAGATTCGTCTTAAATCTCAATCTGACAAATGGACTATAGAGAAAGGAATTCTTCCTATTCCTCACCCATCTGTATTTGCAGTTCCTCCTAACAAAAACAAATCTCATGAAAAGGTTGGTTATGACGAATGTAGTTTTTGTAAGCAGAAGGGCCATTGGAAAGCTCAATGCCCGAAATTATTGAACAAATTGCACCATACACAACAGCCTAATCATTTGCAACAACGAGGCTTCAAACCTTCAACTTCAAATGTTGCAGCAGTTGTTCCTCCAACAGATTCTTTTGGTATTGGACATACACATTTTTCTGGCCCTACAATAGCTACCCTTGTTGAGCAATTTCAGAAGTTTCTTGCCACTCAACCACAAGCTATGTCTGCCTCCTCAAATATAGGTTTGCCTTCCTCTAGCTCATCAGGTATATCTTCATCCATATGGATTCTTGACTCTGGAGCCTTTCATCATATGTCATCTGATCTTCAATCCTTTGTATCTTTACATCCCACGTCATCTATATCTGTTATGACTGCTGATGGCACTCCTATACCTTTAGCGGGCACTGGGTCTATTTGCACTTCTTCTTTATCTCTTTCCAATGTTTACTACATTCCTAACCTTACGTTGAACCTTGTTTCTGTTAGTCAGTTGTGTGATTCTAGCTTCTCAGTTTTCTTTTCCTCCACTTCTTGTTATGTACAGGATCCGCAATCCAGGAGGCTCATTGGGACCGGTCGTAGGCAGGGGGGACTTTATATTTTGGATGAGTTCAAAGTTTCAGATATTGCAGCTTCCAGTGTTGACCTGTCATCATTTAGTTTAGGTTCCTCATCTTCTAATTTTTACTTATGGCATTCTCGTCTCGGACATGTATCTTCTTCCCGCTTGAAATACTTAGCTTCTACCGGAGCTTTAGGAGAGTTGCAAACTCATGACATTTCTAATTGTTGTGGTTGTAAACTTGCTAAATTTTCTGCTTTACCTTTTTCCAAAAGTACTTCTGTTTCTGTTGCACCTTTTGACTTGGTTCATTCTGATGTTTGGGGTCCATCACCTCTTCCTACAAAAGGTGGATCTAGATATTATGTTTCTTTCATTGATGACTATACTCGTTATTGTTGGGTTTATCTTATGAAAAATCGTTCTGAATTTTTTAGTGTTTATCTTATGTTTCGTGCTTTTGTTAAAACTCAACATAATGCAGTTATTAAGTGTTTTTGATGTGATCTGGGGGGTGAATATACATCTAGTAATTTTTCTGAATTACTTGCCTTTGATGGAACTTTTCATCAAACTTCTTGTACTGACACTTCTCAGCAAAATGGCGTTGCTGAAAGGAAACATCGTCACATTGTTGAAACTGCTCGTTCCCTTCTTTTGTCTGCCTCAGTTCCCAGTGAGTTTTGGGGGGAAGCTATTCTTACTGTTGTCCATGTCATTAACAGAATTTCATCATCTGTTATTTCAGGTTTGTCCCCCTTTGAAAAACTATATGGCGATGCTCATGACTATTCAACTTTAAGAGTTTTTGGTTCTACTTGTTTTGTTCTTCTTCCTAGTGTACAGCGTAATAAATTGTCTTCTCGTTCAGCAATCTATGTTTTTCTAGGATATGGTGATGGTCAGAAAGGATATCGTTGTTATGATCCTGTCACTCAAAAACTTTATGTCTCACGTCATGTTGTGTTTCTTGAACGTATACCATTTTACTCCATTCCTTCTGATTCTTAGAGTCTTACAAAGTCTGATCTCACCCGTATTGATCCTTTTCACACAGATACAAATACCACACCTCCTCATGTGACGGATCATCTAAATAATTCTGATATTGAGTTTTGCAGGGTTGACACTGGTAGTTCTGCTGATCTTGATGTTCCTCTTGTTGATACTTCCCCTCTCCCTACTACTTCTCAAGAACTCTCTGTGATTGTGGATCCTCCTTCTCGTTACCCTCAACGTGATCGTAAGTCCACTAAATTACCAGATTTTGTTTATTCCACTTACTCTACTTCTTTTGCTTCTTTTTTAACCTCTATTCACAATTTATCTGAGCCTTCTTCCTATCAAGAGGCTGTTCTTGACCCTCTTTGGCAGCAAGCTATGGCAGAGGAACTTTCTGCTTTGCAGAAGACAGATACTTGGGACATTGTTCCTCTTCTACCGGAAAAACGTGCAATTGGTTCTCGTTGGGTATATAAGATCAAAACTAAGTCTGATGGGTCAATTGAACGATACAAAGCTCGTTTAGTTGCTAAGGGTTTTTCCCAACAATATGGTATGGATTATGAAGAAACATTTGCTCCTGTTGCTAAAATGACTACCATCCGCACTCTTATTGCAGTTGCATCTGTTCATCAGTGGCATATCTCTCAAATGGATGTTAAAAATGCCTTCTTAAATGGTGATCTTCAAGAAGAAGTTTACATGGTGCCTCCAACAGGTGTCTCTCATAATCCTAGTGAAGTTTGTAAACTAAAGAAAGCTGTATACGGCCTCAAACAAGCTCCTCGAGCTTGGTTTGAAAAGTTTTCTATTGTGATTGCATCTCTTGGTTTTCATTCTAGTTCACATGACTCCGCCTTATTTCTCAAAAGTACTTCCCATGGTCGTATCATACTCTCTTTATATGTTGATGACATGATTATTACTGGGGATGATATTGATGGGATTGCAGAGTTAAAATTGCAATTAGCTCAACAGTTTGAGATGAAAGATTTGGGCACTCTTCGATATTTTTTGGGGATTGAAGTGGCTTACTCTCCTAGAGGTTATCTTCTTTCCCAATCTAAGTACATTACTCTCATCCTTGAACAAGCTCGTCTATCTGATACTCAAAAAACAGATACTCCTCTGGAGCTTAATGCCCGGTATACCTCTTCTTATGGCATTCCCTTATCAGATCCTACTCTGTATCGTACAATTGTTGGCAGTCGGGTATATCTTACTATCACTAGACCTGATATTGCTTATGCAGTGCATGTTGTTAGTCAATTTGTCACTTCTGCTACTTCAGTTCATTGGGCAGCTGTTCTTCGCATTCTTCGTTATCTTAGAGGCACTCAATTTCAGAGTCTTCTCTTTCCTACATCTTCTTCCTTAGAATTACGTGCCTACTCAGATGCTGATTGGGGTGGTGATTCCACCGATCGTAAGTCAACCACAGGGTTTTGCATTTTTCTGGGAGATTCTCTCATTTTTTGGAAGAGTAAGAAACAAGACATTGTCTCTCGATCTTCTACAGAAGCTGAATATCGTGCCATGACATCCACCACTGCAGAAATAGTTTGGTTACGCTGGTTACTTGCCGATATGGGTGTCTCTTTCTCTGGCCCAACCCCTATGTATTGTGATAACATGAATGCTATACAAATTGCTCGCAACTCAATTTTCCATGAACGCACCAAGCATATTGAGATTGATTGTCATTTTACTCGACATCACTTTGGACATGACACCATCACTTTACCCTATGTCTCATCCTCCATGCAAATTGCTGACTTGTTTACAAAATCGCATTCCACTCAACGTTTTCATTTCTTGACTAGCAAACTCTCGATAATTTCTACTGATGCATCGTGAGTTTGAGGGGGGATGTTAGTAAATAATATTTATTACACTTAAGGGTAGTTTAGTCTTTTAATATTATTTGTATATATTTAACATTTTCTCTTGTAACATTATGCAGTTGTAACCCTAGCCATTCTAAGAATTCTCTCATCTCCTTCTCCATTCTCTTCGCATTGCAATCTTCACAGGTGTTTCTACCTTTGGGTTTAATAACCCTAAAAAAATTAAGGTGAAAGGATTCACTCCTTAATAAAATCATATATATATATATATATATCATCACAGAGTATATAGACTGTAGGTGGACGTTGCAAAAGCAAAACCCAGTTGGGGTGGTGGGGTTCTACTTGGGGAATGAGGAATACCCAGAAGTAGAAAATATTAAATTTGTGATTCTGTCACTATGTATATTACTGGCAGTCCCTACTTTCTATAAATATCTAATGGGGCTTGTCTTGTTCCTTATCCCCTGAAAGAAACTATCAGAGTTTTTTTTTCCGTGGTAAGGGATTCGCCCAAGCAACATCTTCCAGCAACTAATAGAAAAGTTCAGGTTCTCGCATTTACATGGCAAGAGTGTCTCATCATTTACAGAACTTGTTCTGCTTGATTTTCTGGTTTTTAATTTCTTCTGTGCATATACGGAGTTCTAGTGGCTTGCCTGCCTGCTTATTAAATGCACTCCATGTGTTTGTGTTTTTGCATCTAGTGTGGATTAAAAAGGGTCATGATGGAAGGTATATATCTGGAATATGATGACGCTATCATAGTCGTCTGTATTATTAGGAATATGAAAATAAAGAAAGAGAGTCAGAGAGAGAAAAAGCTTCTTAATTATTAAACTAAAACTAAGCAGTTCCACCTTTTCGTAGGCCACGTATGGGTGTCTGAATCTACCTGGAAAATGAGGTGGGTTTTGTCTTTAAGTCTTAGAAAAGACGTAATCCTAACTCAAAAGTGAATAATTTAATTAATAGCATGGAATACAACTATATGTCTATTACAAAATGGATGCGTAGACAGAAGAGGGACCAGATAAGTAAACAGAGAGAGAGAGAGAGTCTATAGTGTGGTTGTGATGAAAGCTTGCAAGTATGTGAGAAGGGAATTCAAACATGACTGCCCAGAAAGGCCAGAAAGGGTTTGTTTGTGGTGTCTACTCCAATTGTACAAATCTTATCTCATCATCACCTCTCTCTTGTTCTGTGTCTCTGGGCTAATTGGAAAATGAAGGCATCTCTGGATATTTTACTCCTACGTCAAACACATTCAATTCGAACGTTGCTTTGTTGCTTTCTTTGCGAACTATAGGAATGGCCCAACACCAATCAAGCTGTCACGAACGTGATCTAAATGCTATTCTTCCGAGTTACACTCCCTATATATCATTACGGGTACAAACACCTCAAAGGATTGAAAAATTAGACCAACATATATATATTTAAAAAAAAAAAAAAGACGGTGTCTTCCTAATTTTAAATTCATGGAAACTAAACTAAAATTTGAGTCCCAAAAGAGGATATATATAAAAGCAATACGTTTTGGAAAATGGGTATGAAATTGAGGGGATTAAATGAAAGATGGGGAATTCGGTGTGCTGTGTATGGATGGAGTAAGGCGGTTTGAGTAGGCCGGCCGTGGAATATAATGTCATGAAACAGCAGTGACTTTTGAGGATTACTTAAGTGTGAAGGAGAGGACCCCACCACTTGATTTGTTTGCCAGTTCAGTAACATGGGGGATGTCTTTAATTAAGGGAAATTATAACTCACTTGTAGAATCTCTCTCTCTCTCTCTCTCTCTCTCTCTCTCTCTCTATTTCAAGATTCGTAGACATACATGTTGGGTCCAATTCAGTAATAATTTCATTTTTATAATCCTGGAATGTGTCACGTAGAACTCATACAATTTAATGTAAACCCCCCCCCCCCGGCGGCCCAACAAACCCTTTTTCTCCGAACTCATCCAGCTCTTGTTATAATAATAATAATAATAATATTTGTTAAAAATTAAAGCAAGAAAGCTACACGAGTCCCAGTATCCAATTTCCTCAGAAATTTAATATTGGCTTTTGTTTTCCTTTTCCTCCCCACATCACTCCTCGCTCCTTACTTTTTTTTTTTTGGTCGACTCGTCACTCCCCACTCACCACCTTAAAGTCTCCTACTTACTCACAAAATTCCCCTCGTCCTCTCTCACTCTATCTCATCGTCATACGTTTTCATAGCTCCATCAAATAGTTCCCACAGTTTCCCCATAATTATCACTTCTCTCATATATATATATATATAAATATATATTTATATATATATAATCCTCAAATTTTCAATCTCTCGATCTCACGAGAACAGAGAATTGAGAAAATGTCCATCAACCCAGAGACGAGAACCTGGTGGAGTGAAGATCAGCAGCAGCAGCAGCAAGGAATCCTAATGGAAACAATCCAAAACTCCTGGATGAATACGGGCCGTTTCAATCTGAATCAAGACGAGGAAGAAGGGGACGACGAGGAACAGGGGAGCAGCAGCTGCCACGTGAACAGCAATGGGATTGGGAGGTGGTCGTCGCGCTCAGGAGAAGACGAGAAGGAGGCGATGTTCGAGAAGCCTCTGACGCCGAGCGACGTGGGGAAGCTGAATCGTCTGGTGATCCCCAAGCAGCACGCCGAGAAGTACTTCCCGCTGGCCGCCGCCGACAATTCCTCCGGCGGCGTCGGCGACAACAAGGGGCTCTTGCTGAGTTTCGAGGACGAGTCTGGCAAGTGCTGGCGCTTCCGTTACTCTTATTGGAACAGCAGCCAGAGCTACGTGTTGACCAAAGGCTGGAGCCGTTACGTCAAAGACAAACGCCTCGACGCCGGCGACGTCGTTTCCTTCCTACGCCACCGTACCCACACCCACCGCCTTTATATCACCTGGAGGCGTCGCCACCTCCATCCCCCCTCCGCCCAATCTAGCAGAGCCATGGCGGTGCCAAGTGACAATAGCAATAATGGTAATAATAGTCATAGTAACACTAACAGCAAGGGCGTATCTTCGGGGTGGACCACCACAGGTTTCTATCCTGCGCATCCTTATCCTACGCATCATCACACTTCGCCATTCCCATCTCACAGTCTTCATGCAGGTCTAATCTCTCTCACCATATTCCCTTCCTTCCTTCCTCTATGATTTTCTTCTCTGCTTTTTTTAGAACCACCAGCGTTCAAATAGTTACTGAATTTTGATTAATCTGATTGGATTTGGGGAAAAATAAATAAAAAAGTGTCTTTTTGTAGATAAAATTATTATACTACCATGGAAGTGAGTGACGAATAACTTCCAATTAACTAGGAGCAATGTGGTTTCTTTTCCTCTTTACAATGAAGGACGATGTAATGTTTGTCATCTGATCAGATCGTTCAACGATCTCTGGTCGGTCTCTTGTTCCGCGTGACTCATACGCTCTCTTTAATTTCATCAACACAAATTTTTTTTTTTATATATTTACAAAATTGGAAGGAAAAAACAATTAAAATGGCTGAGATGGGAATAGTGTTGTAATGTTACAGGAAGAGGGACCCCATCTCAGAGGAAGCAAAGCTCCAAGGTACTGAGGCTATTCGGAGTGAACATGGAATGTCAACCCGACCCGGATGAATCAGAACCTTCCAGACCCGAATACGTGTCGTCCTCATCGTCGTCAAACCCCCACCAACAGTACTTGTACCAGTACCATCATCATCGTCTTCAGGCTTCTTGTGCTTCCGATCCTCACCACCACATGGTACGTCAACAATCATACTTCTGACTTGGATATTTTCTTTATTGCTTCAGGTGTAAGGAATCCCGTCCCCTATAATTAGAGCTGATGCAATAGTGCTAGCTCTTGTCACTAACGTGAGAGGGAATAGTTATTATATAAATATATATAGGTGGATGTTGAAGATTATGTAGTATCTTTCTTGTCTTAATTTAAGGAGATGCATGCCATGCCACTAGTTTATTTGTTTTGTGGGATTCTGTTGTTTCCTTTTATTAAGGCATATCTACTGAGGTGTGAATGCCAGAACGGACATGTTCCCAATGCAGTTTGGCTCTTCGTATTTATGCAACGCAAACTAATATATTAATCATTATTTATAATAATAAAAGACTTTATGAAGGTCGTCCATTTTGGACTGGAACTTTGAACGGCTCCGTTTAACTTGAACCATGTGAGGTTTAATTCTCCGTTTAACAAACTATTGTTAGTTGGCCTGATTCTCTATTCTCGTTTTTCTTTCCCCATAATTTTTTCTTCTCCAATGTTCATTGTCTTGTTTTGTCTCCACTTTTAAGTGTTTGTCAGGTATGCCAACTGTTGGGCACGTAATTGGTTTTGGAGGATGACACTATTGAACTGTTTGTGGGCCTTAAGAAATTTTGTGAACATCATTGATCATATATATATATATAGATATCGTAACATGATTAAATGGTTATCTTTTTTCCCGACACAAGAGTCCAAATTGGTGTGAAAGTATGTTGATTGGAAGTCAACTAGGTTTGGCCAGTTTCCATTGTAGAAAGCTGTCAGTGCCGCTAGCTAGAGCTTCAGATCACTCCGAAGTTTTGGAGTCATCACTACAAAATAATCCCACGAACACAAATCTGATTTCATTTTTGTTTTAATTTGTATATCAAGTTCACTTTTTTTGGTGACAATTTCCCCATATATATATATATATATATATAAGATCATATCCAACCAGATCGACTTGGTGAGTTAAAAGGATACGACACTGAATGTTGTTCAGGAAATTATGGTGTATGGCAGTATGGGATATTTTGTGTGTAATGTACGTATGTTTGTGGGTGGGATTAGAAAGGAGTGGCAGGTAATTAATTAATAATATATATTTGGATGTGTGGCTGTAACAGGATGTGAAGCAGATGAGAAATCGCCCAGGATGAAGATTTTGGATGTGACCTTCCTGAGTTGACTCGTCCAATCCACTTTTCAGGTACCTCCAAAAAGTTTTTAAAAAAAAAAAAAGAAAAAAAGAAAGAGAGAGAGAGAGAGAGAGAGAGAAGGTGAAAAAAATTCAGAAAAAAAATTCCCAAAAATAGAAGAAGGGAAAAAAATCCCCGATTTTCATACCAACTTTGAAAACAAAGCAGAAGTAGGCAGAGCAGAGAGCTCAAGGGAGGGCCCACAGAGGAAGTGGATGACGTCATCGAAAATGCAAAAGGTGACATTGAAATTGAAGGCATATATATATATATATGTTAGTACTGTTGGGATTTGTGGGAGAAGAGAAGATATTGATAAGCATGGGGAGGTATGGTGAGTGTGGGTTGGATGGACTTGACTTTGATAGATAAAATGACAGACGTACAACTACAAAACCCCATTTCACACTCTACTTCTCTGTAAATGTACGTAGGGGATTCAATGTCCAATATGTAGTATAGAGGTTGAAGAAATTGTGTTTCACTGTGCTACAGCAACCTTAATATAAGTGGTAATATATATCAAGTTGACAGTGACCTTCACTAAGATGTCTAGTGTTACTTATTTTGTCAAGCATTAATCATTTAAGGGTTAGGACGAGGACCAAAGTGGATCAATGTAATCATAAGGGGTTGGTTATATATGTGATCATCATCTTCATATATTAATTATTAGGAGCGTTTGAACATGTGGATGAAAATGAAGTAGATTGCTAGATGCAAAGCTAAACACGACATTAATTGAATATAAGCACGTAAGTCAGCAGAACAATGGCCAGATCTGTTGTTTACATACATTGTACACTTTTTGCCGCACCTAATTAATCATAGCTGCTTGCCCTTCATATATATAGAAACTCACCCATTATAGTAGCTTGTCGTGTTGTATATATATATATATATATATATATATGTAGTGCTTACTGTTAACAAATTATGCAGATAAATTTGAGTTACTTGAGTGCTTGAATGTCAGACTATCTTTACCTTTTTTAATAAAGTAAAAAAAAAAACAAATTTGTAATTGTCCTTGAAAACTAGTAACAACCAGGAAAAAAATATTTTTGCAGAATAAGAAGTTTTTCGAGACCAACTTGCCTCGAGATTATTTTTCATTTTAAGCAATCTTAAAGACACACTTCCCATAAATTAAAAGAATCAACGTATTTAAAATATAAATTAATTAAGAGTTGAAATTTAAATTCAAGTGATTAAAGTTTTGTTTAGCAAAAATAACTGATAAGTTAGTTAAAAATTTAAAAATTAATTTTTAATTAAAAACTTATAGCTAAAAATTGAAAATAATTAAGCTAACTTATTGAATTAAAATTATTTGGTAAAAATAGTTATTGAATTAATTGATAGATATAAAATGACATAAAATAACATGCTTATAATATGATTTTTTTTGAAAATAATACTAAATAAATATATTATTTTTGTTTTTTAAATTAAAATTATTATATATAATTAAATAAAGATATATTCTTATATTATATATTTTATATTTCATAATATATTTTATATTATATATTTTTTTATTTTATTTTTATATGTATCTAAGGAATAAGGGTAAAAAAAGCAGAAAAATAAAAAATTATAAACTATAAACTATTTAAAGTACCGTTTCAAAATAAGTTATAAGCTATTCAAGTAAACTTGTAAGTGTATTTGACAAAAATAGCTTATAAATTAGCTAAAAGCTTATAAATTAATTTTTAACTAAAAGTTGAAAGCCTATAAATTATTTTATTAAATTAAAAGTGTTTGGTAACAGTAGCTATAAAAGTAGCTAAAAAATATAAAATGATATAAAACGACATATATTTTATAATTTAAAATAATACAAATAAACATATTATTTTTTGTTTTAAATTAAAATAATTTAAATTACTATATATACATATATAATTAATTAAATATATTTATATATTTTATTATATTAATTTAAATTATTATGTATATATATAATTCAATAAAAATATATATTTTATTATATTTTTTATATATAAAAATATTATATATATATATATATACTGTGAGAAAGAAATGCAAATAAATATATTTTTAAATTAAATTAATTTAATTTGTTATATATATACCTAATTATATATATTATTATATTATATATATATATATATTATATATAATATTTATATATTTTGTAAACTGGTACAAATTAAGGCTCACTGTTGGTAGTCAAGTGGGTAATAAAGAAGACAGAAATTCCAAATATCCAGAACAACGCCTGAGGTTTAGGTTTCTATCAAATGGATATGGACACTTTCTTCACTGCCTTGTACTCAGAGGGGTTCAGTCTAGTTTAAATTGAGTCATGTACGATGTATATAATTATATTATAACATTTTAATTTTCTTCGAAATTGTCGAATGATTCAAGACCTTTTTTTTTGGGGTAAATTCAATCTATTACATGATTCTTGTTTGAATAATTTAATATTTTACATAATTGTATGTATTTAGGACTTGATATAGATTTGATTTAATTTAAAGTTGAATTAAGAAAAAATTCTTATGTTTGATATTTTTCTCTTCTTTATATTTATTGCAATATTATACTCTATTTTTCTTACATTTATATCTCGCTAAGGTCTAGTTTTATTTTTTGAGTAGCGATTACAAATTTTCGGAAACATTTAAATGTATGCATTTTATGAATGTGTTTAATTCTCATTGGCTGAAAATGTAATTAACATCTTTAAGAATAAATTGAAACTATTTAATTCAACTTGTACATTTATATATAGAACGTAATTTTAAAATTTATGGAATCAAAATTAAATCATCGATGAGATCCTATTTTATTAAAATTATCTAATACATATACTCATTGAAACTACAAGTTTCCCTTGTTCCAATTGAATAAAATTATCTAATACATGTACTCATTGAAACTACAAGTTTCCCTTGTTCCAATTGAAAGTATTCAACATATGAGTTTAATTAGAAGAGTTAAATTGCAAGCATTCTCCAATAAAATTGAAATTTGTATTACATTATAATAAGATTTATAAGCTTGTATATATGTTTATAACAATATCATAAATTTTTTTAAGGGATTGAAATGTTATCCAACCATAGTTAAATTTTATTATGTTATTAAAATAATATTTTTTTAATTGTATAAATTTATAAATCATATTATATTATACTATATTATATATTGTGTTTTGTTTTTATATTAAAATTGAATAATTTATATTTGTAAAGTTGATGGGATCAATATTTATTATGATCAATTATATTAAAACTACTCTCCATAAATGCACAATTTGTATTAAATAATTTCTATTTATTTTTAAAGACATCAATTATTTTCTAACCAATACAAATTTACACATCTTGAAAACATATGTACTTATCAGGAGAGAAAATCGAACTCGCACACTTGTAAGGTACAAATTTCTTGCCAACTGTGTCAACTCTCATTGGCTATATAATTCTCTTTTTTTCTTAGTTTGTATTTAAGTATTTTTGAGATATATCTATATATATATATATATATAAAAGCAAGCATACAAGCATGCACACACATAAACATATTTATATAGATAAACACAGCTACTTGTTGACCCAAATTAATTTTTTACCTATATATTATTGGTGTATGCAGTTAATTAAGGGTATTCAAAACCACTCAAAACCAATTAATATTTGATTTAGATCGATTTGAAATTTGTTATTTTTTGGTGATTTGATTTGATTTGCAATTTGGTAAATAACTAGAGTGAACCAAATAGCCAAACCGATCACATATATATATATATATATATATATTAAAGTTAAATAAGTAGTCCAATAATTCACTTAGGAGTGAGCAAGGTTCAAAAATTGTATGTGGAAGATTGGACTTATAAATGATTTTTTAATTTGTTTATGCTTTATTTCTCCTCACTTTAAAATTAGGTTGACACTTTTATTTCTATGAATTATTTGAATGAATAGGTATATTGTAGTTTATTAATTATTTGAATTTAAGTGAGATATTTTTATCAATTATTTGAATAAACAACTGTGAAAAGTTAAAAATAAATAAATTGAGTCAAAAGGTCCTAAATATAAGCTCAAACCACCCAAATTAAACTACCTAAACCAACCATAATTTTATTTTACAAATAAAAACAAATCAAACAGTTTGATATTTTTTAAAACCGAACTAGACGTACGGTGTGGTTTGGCTTCATGTTTAACCACCCAAATCAACACCATTACAATTAATGTTTTCATGGATACAAACACACACGTGCATGTACTGTACACTTACCTAAACTCAAGGAATAATTCCAATCTTTAAAACTACTCGAAACAACTAAAATTGAATGAAAGTAACACACTCCCTCAGAATAAATTAACAAATGAAAGCACAATAAAGGAAGAAGAAAAATATGTGAGCTCAAGATTGATTACACACGACATAGGAGCAATTTCTTGGTTCATATTCAAACTCCACAATGCTCAACTGTATAGCATTTTTGTACAAAATTAACTATATATTAAAAGACTTGTTGGACAGTTTTTTGTACTATACTAACTATCTGGTATTGGTAAGCCATAATAATAACAATCAACTAATGGTCTTAATTAGTTTTTTAAGAAAATTGAATTCTAAAAATTGAGAGGAGTTTATTTATTTATTTATTTATCTTTTTTTTTTTAACATTAGTTGACTGGAGTTTGCCAAGTGACTGATAGATCTTAAAAAAAGTTTCAAAGCTTTTAGAGGCTTACCAATCGACTTACAACTTACACTAATAAATTAATAGCTCTCTATTAAATTACGAGTCAACCAATAAAGACTACTGTCAACCAGTAGTTTTCCAGTAGTTTTATGAATATATTTTCAAGAACTCTAATTTACCTGTCCACCAACATCTTCTATGAAGTCGCGATTAAATTATTTATGAGTTGGATCTTGAAAACTCAAATTTGTATACTTAAATTGATAACCAAACCATTTGATTGCCGTAGTCGCAAATTGAAGTTAACGGACAGCCATGTGCTTGCATAATATGACAGCTAGGGGCTTCGCGAATCGGAATGTGACCCTTCAGTCTTTCGTCAATGGATCATTTCGCCCACCATTTACACCAAAACTCTATTTAGTACAAGTAATTCTCAAAATATTAAAAAATAAAAAGTATTTCTATTATAATAATCAAACTATGAAAAGATATTTTTATTATTTTGTTTAGATTAATGATTATCTGATTTAGGCGAATATAATTATAAATAGGAGGACTTTAATATTAGATGATATGATTGAAAATGATAGATTAATTTTTCTTTTATCTCTTAATCTTTTTTTTTTTTGGACTATTTGTTCTCTATTATTTCTCTTATTTTTTATTTCTATTATTTTTCTATTTCAAGAAAGCCTAACAATACCACAAGAAGATATTCGTTTCACTAGTGGAAGTCAGAGTTCTCAGATTCAACAACAAAAGGATTATTGCAAAAACTTTAGGGACAAATCACAACGCAACTATTATCAATTGATGTAGATTTTGCCTTAATGTCATAGTCCCGAATCCTGATGGCACAAAACCTGTGCTTGGAAAGATCCGCAGGTAACCGCAAGTGATATATGAATCCCACCTACAATGTACTTAACATGATTTTTTCAAGACATTTCTTAAGCATAAAGACTCTCCCCTAAATGGGCAAGAGCTATACCTCAAGTGATGTTGAACAACACTGTAAACTGCAAGCTTTATGAGGAAATGGGCCACAAGAGCATGCTAAATGGCTCATAACTTAAACGATGGAGTCAACAAAAAGGAAATTGTCGGGCCTTAATCAATGTCTGATCATTCAAATTATGCAAGTCATTTTCTGTCATCTCTACATCCACATTAAAGCCAGAGACTAATTAACCCTTGCATCTCACAAAGGTTTAATGCTGATAATTCAACCCATCTGGAGCGAAGACCCGCCACTCTTTGAGACAAAAATCTTAATATAAAATTTCACACGTTTTCTTGTTCACAAGTTGATTTACAAAGAAGAACAATTTGACATTCCGCGACATTCGAAGTTCACGAGTAACTATATGCGAACATCCACGCCCATGAGAATTATTTTGTGCCATATAGTGACTGTTTATCTTCACCAGGAATTAAGAAATTCAGCGCCATGACCAGCAATGCCCAATTTTTTCTATTACTCTCAAAGGTACCAACTTCATTTTGATCCAAATCTCAGGATCTAGAACACTTTTGAGAATTAGATTCGATCACTTTATAAAAGAGAAAACAAATCACAATTATCTTGTTTCACTTGAATGTTACAATTTGCAAGTTGGTGATAGATAAGTCTTCTGCTAATTATTCAAGCATTTTCTTTTCTCCCTAAATTTTCTACATTTTAAATATATTGCTAAGCTCAATTTCTTGTCAGAAACACGCCAGGGAGTCAATTATATGTCTAATCTATGACGGCAAACCGAGCAAAACAAGACAAGGACCCTATAACAACATACTTATACATTGGATGTTGTAAAATGGATGTGGTATGAGAATTATACTATTCCGTTTTTGAAAATATCCATCATTGTCCAGCGAAGATGACCACCCTTTCAGGTATCGGGAATCAGGCGAACGTGAACATCCACGCCTAATTCCTCTGAGGATTTCGAAGATCAAGAAAAATCGCTATGAAGGGGAGGACATAGCTAACTTTAAATTCTATCATATGTCAAAGAATGTTACAGAAGCTGTACATAAATCTGCATTGCTCTTATGAGTTATGAGTTGACTTCATCCACTTTCTCATCTGAGCCCACATCGGCGGTTGTCATTTCCTTCACTTTCTCAAGCTGCCTCAAAAGATCCAACCTTTCTGGTGCATACGTGGATGGAATCTGCCACAATGAAGACAGAAATATAATTATTACTCGATGATTCGGCAATTAGCACCTGAAGAAGAGAATGACCCAAAAAAAAAAATGCAGCGAGAGTCATGGAGTGTATACCAGTGCTGGTACATATCTCTGAATAGCAGCCAACATGGCTGCATGCCCAACTGCAGTAACCTGTGGAATTAAACATTGTTCTCGTAAATAAATGAAGGCACAACTTCTCGTAAATGCAGAAACATTATATGGACACAAATCTACAATGTTAAAACTCACTGGAAGAAGCATTAATACACCAATGGGAACAACTGAAGCCATATCAGTCAAGGTTCTTTTGAGTGTTCTCTTCTCTTTCTCAGTCAATTCGTCCCCTATCAGGGCCCTTCGAATCAAGCCCATTGCAGTAGCAATGTCCAAAGCTAGAAGTTGAGTTCCTTGCCAGACATCCTGCTTATTAGGTAACATCCTGCTCAGATTTTAGGGACAACAAATAAAATAGAAACTTATCTCTATTATTTCCACCCCCTCTATCTTTTTTTTTTTTTCCCTTTTCAGAAACAGGTAAAGAGAAGGGGGGGGGGGGGGATGTCAATACTATCAAAAAGAGTAAAAGACCCAATACAGATGCATAGTATGTCAAACCAAAGTCTCAATCTCAAAAAGACATGAAAAAATGTAGTCAGCTTCATCCCATCAATTTTATAACACAGATGAATCAATAGACTTAATTGACCAATATGATATTTTAAAAAAAAGAAAAGCCTTAAATTTAATCATACCGTTCCTGTTTCTTTTAGTTTGACAACAGATTTTTCTATGATATTTCCTTTCTTCTGAACCTGGACCATCTGAACACCTCCAGCATCATCACCATAAGCACCATCCTCCGTAACTACCAAATCCTATAAAAGGAATACAGCGTTCAATTTAGAAAAGTAAAAAGGGAAAAAACTTAGATGGAAAATAGAAAAATATGTGACAAAATATTTAATAAAAATGATAAGAACATGCAAGTCAAGTCAATTCAACACAGAAAAAAGCTAACTCTGGACACTGATACAAACATGGCACATGACATTAAAGGACTGCAGCTCAATACCAACAAAACGTGTATCAAAGCCACAAAGCAACAGATGGTGTATGTGTGCACGGGCGCATGCATGCATTTAATTAAAAAAGAATTTCATTGTGAATTATTATTGCCACTGCCTCAAATTGTTTTTCAACGGCAATTAGAAAGGAAAATCTAAGCAACAGATCAACAATTCAAGAAGCAAAATGAAATACGTAGACATAACGATGAAGTATTTTGTGAGTTGACAATTTTGTATGCAATATAAAAATATAAAACTGTAACCTATAAGTTGTTGAATGTTTCAGACATACTTCATCATTTTCTGATTGATATGCACTTCTTTGAACCCGTTTTTCAAGTTCCATCAGCTCATTTCTCAGAAGCTCAAAGCGGCGGATTTCACTGGATTCTAAGTCACTGACATTTGAATTAGACTGTCCAACATAGTTTTCCTGCAAATCAAAAACCAAGTCCACATTACACAGTTCAGTAGATCACTCCAACTATCAAACAGAATAGATGGTTATGGTGAAGACTATGCATACAGAAGCATCTATATTGGATTCCAGATCATGCTTTCTGGGTACAGGATTTACAAAGATGCTCCAAAATCCACGAGACTTGTTAGCACTTCTGAAAAAAATAAATGAACCTTTAATCTAAAATTAAATCCAAAAATGTCAATAGCAGGCAGTTATGCTTTTGAAAAATCAATTACTAGATATTGAACAACAGGGACAGCTGAAATTTATCAAAGCAATTTCACACCTCTTGCTTCGGCCTGCTCTTACGTTAGCATTCTTTCTGTTTTGCCCTTTTATATAACTTTGCACCTCATCATCAGGAGTGTGGGACTGACCATCATTAACCTGTTATGATACCGTTAGTGTATAAAAGGTATACGCATGGCAAGTATAGGAACACAGAAGACAAGTTAGACAAGAGATGGGTTATTTAATATGTTTTATTATTATTTAACATGTTTTAGGTGCAGTTATTTTATGTGTCTTCTGTGGTAGTTACTGTAGTAGTTTATTGTGTTGTACACGTGTCTTATGTGGTAGTTATTGGTCTGAAAGTTTATGTAACTCCTATGATGATGAATGAAAATTATCCAGATATCTTTTCAGACAAAACTGAGTACTCAACTCAGGAGATTTTGGTTCTCTCCTTGAATTGACAATTCCAAAGGTAGAAGAAGAAAACCTGCTGTTTCTTCCTCTACTTCTTTCCCATCTAACTCTTGCCCTATCACTAGACAGTATACCAGGGACCATAATATAATCCCCTGTCAATGTAATTAATTTTACAATTTGACAAGATGATAAAGAACTTCTCAAAAAAGGAAAAAATGTAATCAAGCAAGATAAATTACAGCACAAAGAAATAATTTATAGCAACTCACAGAACTAAATTACTTTTAAAGAAAACTGCAAAGACATCTCGGATGCTTTGATAAGAAGCAAACAGCTCTATTTAAGCATACAAGTTGCTTTCAGCATTCGCCATTTTTTTAACAGATGCAAGAAGAGTAGCTAAAAATTTATTTCTGTTATATAGGTATTGTTGCTCATCAAGAAGCCCATGTTATGTGTAATAAGTTGTTAACAGAGTATGTTATATAGATGAGAGTTAGTCGGTCACAACTAGCTAGTGTAGATATCTAATTACCCTTAACAGAGGATATAAGCAGGGGTAACTGGGAAGATTGTACCTGTTGAAGAATAATAAGAAATACAAGTTGATAGCAACGGGCTATCATTCTTTCCTACTCTGAGTATCAACATAGTATTAGAGCATTGATCTGGAAGCCATGGCAAAAGAGACGAAATCAAAGGACCACTTCAGAGAGCTGGAGCAAGAGGGGGCAGACGAAGATGGAGGTCGCAGAGCTGCGAAGCCTAATGGCAATGATGAAGAGCATGTAAGCAGAGGTGTTGGCAAAGGTTCTACAAACAAGGGCAAGCTCCACTGTCGAAGTTGCAGGAGCCTGCATGAATATGTTTGGAGGAAGGAGTTTTGCTGGTAATTCGCGGTAAGATACTATGGGTTTCGAACAAGATTAACAAGAAAACTAACTCCCCTCAGTTTGATGGTAACAACATCAAGGATAGGTGTTTAGCTGTAAGCAATTCTTTGATGTGAATACTGCACCAAATGATCAGAGGGCCAAGTCGATTGATATGCATTTGGAAGTAAAGACCAGTGGCAACAAACGATTATCAAAACAGGAAAGAAGTTAGAATTGGATTGGGTGGAGTATATAAATTGCTTGGTAATCATTTTTTATATTACATGAGGATCCAATGCCAAAATTAAAGAATCGGAACCAAACCCTATACCTTTCTTTGGTTCCAAACCTTTAACTACCTTGAATCACAAATCTTACTCCATCAACTTCTCGCCAAAAATCTTTCCTACCAACAAACCAAACAAACCTTCGTAAAGACACCCTCATAAATACCAGACCTTCTCAATTACCCAACAAGCCTGTAAAACAGTTGACAATAAGAGAGATGGATGACAAGATGAGGAAAGAATTGTGCTACTTCTGTCCTAAGAAATACACTATTAACCATAGATGTAAGAATTCTCAAGTTTTTATGATCACGAGACAAATAAAAGAAAAAACTAAGAATGAAGATCATAATGGTGATGAGTAAGCTGGTTGACAATGAGAAAGAGATAATTGCTGAGCCAGTTGTATCCATTTATGCGATAGGGGATTAAGGGGATATTCTACTATGGTGGTGGAAGGATTACCAAGAAAAAGTTATTGTTTCAGAGAGTACCCTTAATCTTCTTGATGTATCATCGGCCAAGAAACTTGTGTTAAAGGTGCAACATACAGAGGGAATCAAAGTTTCAGTTGGCAATGGTCAGCAAATGCTTGTGACAGCAACTTGTCTACAGTTAGAATGGTTAATGCAAGGGGAAACATTTGTTTCAGATTTCTTCATTATGGCACTCAGGCAACGTGATATGATTTTGTTAGTGCAATGGCTTGCTAATAATTTGGGGAAGATATCTTGGAATTTACAGGAGCGTCCTGTAAAGTTTATAGCATTTATCAACCAAAAGAATTATTGGGGGATTTAGAATTTCAAATAGCAAGGTCATCATTTCCAGCTAAGCTTTTCTAGCAAATCGAGTAGAAGGGTGATCAGAATTGAAGGCAGCAAATGACGGATTAAAGGCAAAGGAGTGTAGCGCACTTGAGGAGTTATTGGAAGAATTTTCAGATGTATCTCAAAAGCCAAAAACATTGCCTCTATCGAAAATGTTTAATCATTGTATACTTCTTAAAGAAAAGCAGCCAACCAGCCTACATCCATTTAAATAATGTGGTTAAACTCCACATTTTTCCTCAATTATTAGTCACCAATTTTTTTTGTGTAAAATTCTAGACTGAGCTGTTTAAGCTGCACAAGGTTAAACTCTAATACTCTTCAACATATCACCCTCAAACTGATGGACAATCCCTTATCTTTGGCTGAATTGTGGTACAATACCACTTTTCATTCAGCAATTAACAGAACATCATTTGAGGCAATTTATGAGGTGGCTCCTCCTATCCATCTATCTTACTTGACTGGTGATTTTTCTAATGGTTTGGTGGACAGAAGTCTATAAGAAATAGAGCATGGTTGTCAAGATGGCAACATTAATCATATATGATCTTCAACCTTGCACTTGAAAAATGATCCTGATCCAAGAGAAGATCAGAATCAACCAGGATCTCTGTTGGATCGCAATACAGATCAAAGGATTGCACAGTTCTAAGTGATCCTAGAAAACTTGATTTTTAAAAATAAAAAATAAAAAATAAAAACAGAATGCTGCATTCTAGCAAGTAGGTTTGTCCAAAATGACCAAAACCTAGCTAAAGGCAATTCCCAAACCCTTCCCTCACTTTCCTAATTCTGCACTTTTGTGCAAACATCATACGGGATGCACCTTGCTCTTCTCAGCTTGTCCAGTAGCATAGCATGTAGTGTTCTGTTTCTTGAATGGATCAAAAACGAAATGTTAGTAAAGATATTCATATTTTATTATTTTGTACTACTTATTGTGCTGTTTGGCTTTCTCGGGAAATGGCAGAAGACTGATAATTGTGCTGTACAACTGCAAGAGATAAAATTGATTTGATTATGTATTGGATTGATTAACTATTATAATGGTTTAATCTTGTGAGCTATAGCTACTAAGGCTATAAGTTGTGTTAGGGTATAGAATTTGAAAAATTGTCAATCATATTTAATGAGATTTGAATAGTATTATGTTCATATGTAAATTACATAGAAGAAGGTAGGATAGTATCGTTTTTTCATATATGGTAGGATCTTAGGATCCTCAATACAGTATAACAACTCAATCCTTTTAACCCCTTGACCAATCTTATATAAGATCTTGTTCTTGACAACCTTAATAAGAGAGGCTACTAGTTGTTTACTTAAACATCATTTGCAGAAGGCAAAAAATCAGATGGTACAAAATGCAAACAAAAGGATACGAGGTTGGGGATTAGGTGTATATTAAATTGCATCCTACCATAAGTAATTCCTCTTTAGGCAAGCTGGATGTGAGATATTATGGACCCTATAAAAGTGGTGCAAAGAACTAGTATGGTGGCTTACAAATTGGAGCTACCACATCAGTCAAGAGTGCATCCAGTATTCTGTAATTCTCTGCTCAAAAAACAGGTCTCTACTATACCTGCATTCTGGGATCTGCCTGGTTCAGATGAACAGGGGCACTTGCCATGAACTAAATAGGATTTTGGGTAGAAAATTGGTAAAGAAACAGAAGATACCCTTGACTCTAGTCCTGATTCATTGGAAACATTCCAACCCTGAATGGGATTCCCTACCAGCCATCCAAGAGCAATTCCCGGAATTTCCTATTTCCTAGTTCTCTATCAATCCTTGAGGACGAGGATTTTTTTTTTTTTTTTAAGGACAAGGAAGGTGGAGAAAATTTTTATTTGTAATAAGCAGTTAGCTCTGTTAGTTAGTGGTAACTAACTAGAGCAAATACCTACTTACCCTTGTCAGTATATATAAGTACAGGTAACTGGGAAGATTGTTCCTTCCTACTCTGTGTATCAGTCTATATCTAGGCAATAGAGACAAGCAATTCATAACAATATTAAAGCCACAAAAGGATCCGGAGATCGAAACATCAGAAAAAGATCACCATTTACGGAAAATTTTAGAAGATCGACGTGTGAAAATGGACAGGCTTGAAAGACTTATGGTTACAGTACAAGGTTGATACCTTTTATGTGTGTTAATCAAAAATTGACAAACAGATTGTTTAAGATGGAAAGCATACCTGTTGAAGAGAATCTGCTTTTGCTCTGAAAGATGCCTCCAGGAATTCAGCTTCCTTTTTAAGCTTCCTTATTTTCTCCAGGTCAGAACAAGCTGCTTTTAAATGCTCTTTTCCAGAACTAGTACTTGATACATGCAACTCTTGAAGCAACTTTTCCAGTTTTAGCACAGCTTCTTCAACACTCTCCAATGCCTGCAATCAAATGTCAAAGAGAAGGCATAACATATTGACATAACTGCAGTGTCACCGAAACAATAAGAATAGGATCCATCTAAATACTTTGGTTACTGCATGTATATAGTCACAAGACTATGCTACTGACTGGTGCAGTTAGGTGCACTAGGTTGTAAAATTTATGATAGTTTCAAAAATACATTTTTTTTAAAAAAGTTCTTTAAGAATAAAGTCTTATGAACCAGAGTCCATGTTTATAGGCTTGCCAACAAATGCTAGTGGATAGGTACTGCTGCAGGGGATTTTCTGTTAAGAGGTAAATTAGGAATTTTATTAAGTCGGGAATTATATATAGGATGGGGGGCGTGAGTGGAGGCAGCAAGGAAAATATTTGTCAGAGGAGTGGGAGCATTTTGCTTAGCTTTTGGGTGGGCAAAATACTGAGTATTATGTAGAAGCTAGGCTCTGGGGAAGGATTTCTTGAAATCCTTCATTGGTTATTAAATATTCAGACTATTTTAGTGGCTCTAGCAGGGAGGGTTCTCTGTAATCCTTCAGACTTCTTTAATTATTACAGTGCTATTTTAGTTTTGATTCTTGGTCTCTATCAATTGGTCCGACCTGCGGGATGCAATGCCATCAAAACCGTCAGAAAAAGGTGAAGCTATAGAGGCGCATTTTAATAATCTGGAAGCAATGGGTCCTCATATGGAAGGCTTGCAAGGGGCTATGAGTGATTCCCAAACAACCTTAATGGAGATGCATAAATCACAACAGGAGACGCAGAAGTTGATGATGGAACAGCAAGCTTTGCTAAGAGAACTTAACAAATAAGGAGGAAAAAGTATTGAAGGGGAGCAGGGGAGCACAATTCCTAGTGACGGGTCGTCATCTTTGTTTGAACAACCAACAAAAGACAATGTGAGACCTACTGTACTAGGGATGATGAAAAAGGCTTAGGATGAGTATAGGATGTCCGTGAAAGAGGTCGAGCTTCTAGGCTTTCAAGGGACGAACCCCATGGGTTGGATTCAGAGGGCTGAAGCTTACTTTGAGGTTCATAATACGCCGGATGAACTGAAGGTAAAATTATCACGTCTTTGTATGGAGGGCAACACCATCCACTAGTTCACACTGCTGTGAGAAAATGAGAACCAACTCACATGGCATAAACTTAAACAAGCCTTGTCATTGCGATTTGGAGGAACGGTTTATGATAACCCATTTGAAGAGCTATCCGTGCTGCATCAAGCTGAAATGGCGGAGGAATATATTGACAATTTCGACTTCGTCTCTGTGCAAGTCCCTCAGCTATCTGAACCTCAATATGTGGGTTACTTTATGGGAGGTTTAAGGCCGGACATCAGGCAAAAGGTGCGCTCCTTTCATCCGAAGAATCGTGGCCAAGCTACACAAGTGGCTCGCGACATGGAACGTGGGATAGGAGGTGTGATTCAGACTACAGAAGTAATCGCTTATCGGGCTAGGCAGAATCAATTTGAAGTGGGTCGATATGGGTCAGGCTTGACCCAAAATGCCATAGAAGACCCAAACACGACTGACCCAATAGAGCCCAATACCAACAACTTAAACGGAATGACGTCGCAAGGGGCTCTGTGACTAATGGTAGGGCATCTTCATCGTTCTCAATGAAGAACCCAAAGGCGTCAAGCTAGTCTGCATTGACTCGGACAGGGGAGCACGACTGGTAGCTGTTGACGGAGAAGGCCGCGAGGGGGGGGGACAAAGCATCTCTCATATCAGGAGCTGTTGGACTGCAGGGCTAAGGGCCTTTGTTTCCGCTGTGGAGAGAGATTTCATCCTCTACATAAATGTTCTGCAAAGTCCTTGAATCTGGTTGTGATGGGGGATGAAGATGAAGAAGGACAAGCAGAGGTTTTGGCAATTGAGGTGGAACGTGAAGATGGAGGAAAGGGAGGAGTAGGCTGACAAGAGAGTTTTGTTGAAGTATTGTAGTGTTCAACCTTGAGG
This sequence comes from Biancaea sappan, assembly GCA_037074585.1. Lineage (NCBI taxonomy): Eukaryota > Viridiplantae > Streptophyta > Magnoliopsida > Fabales > Fabaceae > Biancaea > Biancaea sappan. The sequence continues at coordinate 30,233,608 of CM073492.1, read as the reverse complement.
ACAAGGTTGTTTTTAGGGTGGAGTAATGATAGGTACTGTTGTAGGGGATTTTCTGTTAAGGGGTAAATTAGGAATTTTATTAAGTTAGGGAATTATATATAGGATGGGGGGCGTGAGTGGAGGCAACAAGGAAAATATTTGTCGGAGGAGTGGGAGCATTTTGCTCTACTTTTGGGTAGGCAGAATACTGTGTGTTCTGTAGGGGCTAAGCTCTGGGGGAGGATTTCTTGAAATCCTTCATTGGTTATTAAATATTCAGACTATTTTAGTGGCTCTAGAGGAGAGTGTTCCCTATAATCCTTCATACTTCTTTAAATATTACAGTGCTATATTAGTGTTGATTCTTGGTGTCTATCATTAGTCAAGTTCAAATTTAATAAACTTGGAATCAGCATCTAACTCAAACTAGATTTTGAGGAAGAGAATGATAGGTACTAGATTGTAGAGGGTTATCTTGTGTAGTGGGCTAGTTTATTATTCTGTTATGTACGGGTAGTGGGAATTGGGAATGGGTAGTGTGATTCTATTAGGAGGGTAGAGGAGGAATTTCAATATGGGGTAAGTTGTTATAAAAGGAGGGGAGAGGGAGAGAGTGGATTATCATGGAGAAAATCAGTGTTGAAAACGTGAAGGAGAATCATTCTCTGGAAGAGCTGTACCTCTGGGTAGGAGGCATAGTGTCTCTGGGATCATTCTGATAAGTTCTTTATCAGTGTAATAGTCCATGTGAGTTTGTGTATTTCTGAGTTTATTTTCGGTTATTCAGTCTATAATCATGTTTTCTCCTTAAATAAAATCTGTTTTCTGGTTAAATCTCAACTGGGTTCGTAACAATTGGTCCGACCTGCCAGATATTCGAGGAGTGCCAGTATGTCTTTCCAAATGTCCGACCAACAACGAGAAGAAACAGTTAGAAAATTGGAACAAGTCATTACAAATGTGTTTGACAGATTTCTGGGAAAGAAACCAAGGATTGAAGTTGCTAGTACTAAAGAAAAAGGAGGGAAACCAGAACCAAACCTGACTTCGATTGAATCTACTAGTAAGAATGGGGAGAAAGATCCGTTTGCGGGTAAGAAAGGATTCGAGGAAGCAAAGTCAAACGAAGAAGAAACTCGCAAAATGGATACGCCACTGACGTCGCACGAATCCGCAAGCAGGCACCCTTTGTCTTCGTCCTTCACAAATGCAAAGGGATCAGAGTGCGAGCATCGTCCACCATACAGGAGTAAAGGAATTCAGCATGTTGATGTAAGCATAAGAAGGGAAAGAGAAATGGGTTGGAAGATGGGTAACTCAACCTATTCTAGTAACTATCTGCAGACAAACCCAAAGGTGTTACGTAGTATAGGCGCGTGTGTGGGCCAAGCCCAATTGTGGATTAGAGGCCAAATGGAGCATAACCTGACCAGAGACTGCAAGTTCAGGAGTTCGCACGAGCCCGTGAGCAAAAACTCGCCCAATACAGCTATGTCGTCAATGTTCTCCATTGCGAACAGGTCTGAGATGGAGCATCGGCCACCATCGCAGGAGAAGGGTAGAAGAATTCAGTACCTTACGTATTTAGAGCTCATGGCCAGAAAATCGAAAGGCCAATGTCTTTAGTGTGGAGAAACATCACACCCTTTGCATCATTGCTCTGGCAAACAGATGTGACTAGTTACTTTGGGAGATGGTGAGGAGGTGAACGATGAAGGAGAAGTGGTAGCCATTAAAGATGATGATGAACTAACTGAGGAACTAACTGAGGACGCTGTGGAGAACAACACAGTGATGGGTGTTTGTTTGATGGGGCTTTTCAAAGACGACGATAACGCAACTAATAGGGATAAAGAAGCGGGTATAGGAGCATGTAAACCCGGCTCATCTATGTAAGCTTTGGTCAGCCTTGGGCCCAAGCCTAGCAAATAAGGCCCAATGTTCCGCTTTTGAAAATGGTTCGTCACTAGCATCAGGTTCACTGTCAGGTTTGTTATCTCAACAGAAGGGCAACTTGACTACACTGCAAGGGACCAATACTGATAGACCATCACCGGTGCCAGTAGCATAGAGGACGACGAGGAAGATCGTAGAGGAAATAATGAGAAGCTTAAAGGTGTTCGACATTTAATATTGAAGGTTGCTGACTGGGAATTTGAAGATGTCAGAGTGGGTTGAAGGGTGATTTTCCTTTTCTATTTTTTAGCCTTGAGAACAAGGCTGATCTTAAAGGGGTGGTAATGATAGGTACCGGGTTGTAGTAGGTTATCTTGTGTAGTGGGCTAGTTCATTATTCTGTTATGTACAGGTAGTGGGAATTGGGAATGGCTGGTGTGATTCTATTAGGAGGGTAGAGGAGAAATTTCAATATGGGGTAAGTTGTTATAAAAGGAAGGGAGAGGGAGAGAGTGGATTATCATGGAGAAAATTAGTGTTGAACACGTGAAGGAGAATCATTCTCTGGAAGAGTTGTACCCCTTGGTAGGAGGCGTAGTGTCTCTGGGATTATCCTGATAAGTTCTTTATCAGTCTGATAGTCCATCTGAGTTTGTGTATTTCTGAGTCTTTATTTTCGATTATTCAGTCTGTAATCGTGTTTTCTTCCTAAATAAAATCTGTTTTCTAGTTAAATCTCAACTGGGTTCGTAACAGAGAACCAAACCTCATCGAAAGAAGCTGTCTCTTTTGAAGTTGTGGGAACTGCTGACCTATTTCTCTTGACTGTTTTCTTGGAATCACTCTCTAATGTCTTACCCCTGCATCACAATTCACAAAAAGAAGTTGGTGAAACCAAATATCAAGCAAGGAAGTTTGTGGAATACCAAAGATTGGTAAAAAAATCATATCCCTCTAATACTAGTTAATGCCGACAACTAATATAAGTAGTTTCGCATAGCTCAAAAGTTTGAGGGAAAAAGAATTTATTGATGAGGATAAAGAAAAATACAAAGGAGTACAAAATAGGGGACAAGATGTCCTCCCTAAAGAAAAGTTAAAACAAGCATGTCATCCCTAAATAAAAGCTAAAATAAGCATAACTTAAATAAATTCATGAAAACATATTACCCAGTAACTTTACATGGTACCTCTTGGGATCCTATACTATACTGGCTTGTGAAAAAACACTGGTGCAAAACCTGGCTAATACAAATGGGATGGGATGGTTTTGTAGCACAGTATGACCTCATCCATTAGATTGGAGTTTTTGCTATTCAATAGATCTTTGCAAATTAAATCTTATAAAGGAAAGAAACACAATGTGGAGGCCCAGCATAGTCACATTAGCCATGTAAAAGGCAAAACTGCCTTGACCAACCCAAGCTCATTTTCTAGAAACATCTTAAACTTTGCCATGAAGGATTTATATACTACTAAGAAGGGCAGCTTGGGAGCACAAAAAATGTTATGCTGTTTTAGATCATTAGACACATAAGAAACAGGAGAAATTCATTGCATTCAAAACAGGATAGGAGAAATATGAAAATCCAGTAATCAATGACCCTGTCTTCAGGGTTGTTATTCTAGATCTCAACTCTGGTCCTCCATTATGTCTCCACCATACAATTATTCCCTTAGCAGAAAACATTTTTTTTTTTTTAGTGATTATTCACTAGAAACACATTATCCACCAGAATAAAAGCTGCAGCACCAAATCCAATAATATAGCAAATTTGGTTTAAAAAAAAAAGTGAAATATCTAGGGTGAAACCTAAAGTGAAATTGATCAAATTCCCGTATTTATTGTCTTTGAAACCAGTAACACAAAGACAAGACCATACAGGCATATTTGATAATCAATCTTACCTTTTAACGAACAAACTATACATTTTACATTGCATGACTAAAAACAACTAACTTAAAGTTACTAAACTGGTCTCTCAATTATTTTTACTTGGTTTTCATTTTTCAAGTTATGCATAATTTCAAATGTTTTATTTTGTGTGAACAATAAAAATAGTGTTTATGCATGAATCTTGGTGTCCACGGGTATATGCACAGTGCAAAAAACACTATAAATGCAGACTTTATCCAAAGCTTACTTTATCATCTCAAGTTCCTCCATGCATTCCATCAATTTGTTGTGCCTAACATGAAAGAAGATAACACGTAAGAATTCTTTAACCAAGAAGCTGTTGCTTTTTATCAACTCTCACTTAACTTGGTGCATTTACCCTATTGATAGAAATCTAGCTGCTTTGACATTAGAAGGGCTCTCCAGCCACGTACTGTATTTAATAAAGCTCTGCATCCAATGAGAGCAAACATCTAATGCTTGGAACACTGCTTCAGCATTTGGAGGACCTTCTGGTTTACTTCTGTGCCCGTGTAAATGTTTGGTAGTGTTGATATTTCCTGGATAAAAAGGAAGCCAATCCAGCTCTTCACAAACTACCTACAAAATTAAAGTGTTTCCTCAGCTAACATAACTTAATAGTAAAGAATATCTGTTCAACGCAATGACCATACATGCTAACCTCAACATACAATTGATACAAACTTATTGATGAGAGCTCAGGGTAGTATAAAACACTGCCTCCAATAAGATACCTATAACCAAAAACTGTATAGATAAACAAATACACAAAGTTTGACAAAAAGCCATAAAAAAGGAAACAGAAGACAATGGGAAATCATATAACAGCAACTGTACCTGATGAAATCTTCAACTGAATCATCTAGAGCATCAAAACCATTTGCAGAAAGAAAGGACCTTGTACTTCTGCCTAAAGCAATAAAGAAACCAAATATAGCCAAGTCCTTCTCCAGAACCTGCATTATGCGAACTTCAGTCAGAGCTTCTATTTATTTACCAATTACAACAAAGCAATAGCTTGAAGAGGTTTATATTTCTCTGCGATGCTCAACTAAAATCATCCACATCTCTTCCCTTCAATGTTATTTACATAAAAACAGTTTCCCTCTTTTTTTCAGTTTAATATAAAATCATCTTAGATCAATATTTGACTAAATTGGAAATTAGGAGATATGCTTATGTTTCAGATCCCACCAAATTTTAGGAAAGACTGTGAAGTATACTTGTACCACATAATTCTGCAAGACTTAAATAAGGGAGTCATGTACTACAGATGTCAATTCAATTTTATTAAAATAAATTCACAGTTGGAACTTGGATGCTCTTGGAAAAATTTGTATAAACATGCTTGGCAAGAAAAAATAGGTATTAGGTATTAGGTCTCTTAATGGCAGTTTAGCTGTAGCTGTAGTCATTTAAACTGAATATTGATTCCAAATCTCCATCCAACAGCCTACCTTTATAACAATCAAAACCAATATCAGCTGCCTTCAAAGTTACACATAACTAACCTCGATACTTTCAGATGTTGTAAGTCTTGACCATATTTTCTCCTTATCTATAGCTTGCTGCAACTGCCTCTGGGCAAGATTTATCCAGAAAGCAACCTCTTCTGAACCCCACTCAACTTTTGCCCTACATGCTGCAGCTCGAGGACCAAAATGAACAAGGAATTCTCTGCGTAGACCAAGTTCCTTTATAGAATTATAAGCTTGGCTTATAGGAATTAAATCGACCAGCTTGTCCATCAAACTACCAGTTATCTCTGTTATCATGGAAAAGAATTGTGAACAAGAAACTTTTGTCGGACCAAGTTTGGTGATTGCAGCAATGCAAGTTAGCGCAAGCTTGAGGAGTGATGTATCACGTCCACTGTTTAAACCCGAAGACATATCTTTTCCAGACCTGGGAAGTCAGTCAAAAGATCATTTCTGCATTGTCTTTAAAAATATAATAGGGAAGAAACTAGGTTTGAGCTATGAAAGCTAATATCTCAAAATATAAAAACGGAACAGTGAGCATACAAAGAAGTGGCAGCAGTGAAGCATCTACTTCCTTCAAACTTATTAATGAAAGATGTCACTACAGCTGGAACTTGATCAGACCAAAACCATTCATATAATTCCGGCTGTTTGGCTGATAACTTTTCTCTGATTAAGCTCTCCAGGGGAGCAGATAACCTCAGTAAACTGGACCAATGCAACATGTAAACAAGCTTAAGCCCCAAATCAACTAAGGAGTAGAAGAGAATATTAAAACTAGACAAATGAAGGAATGAGATAATTAAATAAGAAACATAATGACAAAAGTAAATCCACAACCAGCAGAAAATAAAAATCAATTTCCAGTACAAACTCTTGTGTAATGGAAACAACAGAACTAACTGATATTCATTATTTGTCCCTCACATAAAGCACTTCCAATTGAAAAGTACAACAATTTTTCTACTTTTACACATTTACCATATATTTATACCTGATGCTTATAATACTTCAATAATTAGCAGATTTCACCGAAATAGATGAAGTAGTATAAGTTTTAAACTTCAGAATTTAATATTAAGATGCATGCGAGCTGTTGAACACACATTTTTCAAACAAGTCTACTTCCTACCAATACATAAGTGTGGTATGTTTTTCCTAACATTGACACAAAGATAACCTATAATGAAAAGCAACAGACTACCTCCTTTGAACAAGTTCATTGACATTCCTGTCTCCATGATCACCTGGGCATGAAACTTCGCTTGCAGCTTGCAATAAGGAGTACACAGCAGCCTACGATTATAAATGTGAAAACAATAGCTCAACTGAGAAATGACCAACAGCAATGGTAGGAAAATTGCAACAGCACTTTAAAACAATGGAGGTAGAAGAAACATTACACAGTTCAATTATGATGGTATGCAAATGCATCGACAATAATTAACTCAGAGCAAACAATCTGAATGATTTACATTTGTATAATAGTTCTACAAGGAAATATAATGTTGAACAGGAGGTGGAGCCAAATGGTCCTTGGTTCTAGCGATAGAGACAATAATGCTAAATTACCAAAGGATGAAGACTACCGACCTAAATGTGCACACTAAAGGTTTTGCCTTGAGTGCAAAAACTATGGAGTCAATTATTTGACCCCAAAAAAAATAAAAAAATAAAAAGACAAAGCATTATTTCAAGAAAATAAATGGAAATATAGGATACGAATTTACAAACATATACAAAGTTGTAAAGATAGGAGTCAATAAAGAACTACCAGTCTGATGACTTCAATAATGCCTTCTGCATTCTGTTATTAATCACTCTGATCAATGAGTCATACCATTCTGCCATTGCATGAGTGACTACTATGTTGTTCTTTGGTATAAGAGGAGATAGGGCCGTGGGGAAAAGAACTGCAGTTCTGTGATAATGTCTTTCCATAAAGGAAATGGACATAAATGTATCACACAAGTTCTTTCATCAGTTGGCAGTAAAGAGTGGTATCTAATTCTTGCCATCTGATGCCCTGTGATTATAATGGCCCCAGACATAGCTCAATGATTATGACTGACAATAAGAACAGATAATATACTCAATTGACTCTGATATCTATGTCTTTCTGCAGATGCCAACCTAAGTAAGAAAAACTTGTTCGCATAACCCATGCTTAGATATTGCCATATGTTAGTTCATTTTTTTCTCAGAACACCTATAAGGGCCTGCAAAATTATACTTATGGACCCAAGCATAAATCCCAGCTCACGTTTGTAAGACAAGAAATTCTCTTGCTATTGCAAAGCATGTTTGTCAAACTTCCAAAGGCAGAAAATTAGTGTCATATTTTACACATGAAATGGCCATAATAATAAATATTGAGGAACAGATACAACAATACCTGATATGATAATGTCTTTGCCCATGCATTTTGATCTACTCCAAGCCAGGCAGTGGAAAACCAAGATGCTGTTAAGAACAACCTCTGCTCTTTAATGGCCAGCTCAAAAACCCTGGTGGCATCATATAAAGATTGGAGAAGTCCATCACAGAAGTCTTCATCTTCCAATGACCTATTCAATTTCACCCTCATTTTCTCGAGGTCTGTACTGGTTTTAGCTTGGGGACTCCCATTGACAGTCACACCATCATCAGCAGATGCAAATGGGAAGAGGTATGCCCTCCTTCTAGGTTTAGAAAACGTTACATAGTAATTTCTATAACCCACCAATCCACAGTCATCGTTCGACAATAAAGCATGTCTAATGAGGCACCTTTTTCTCGAACTACCCCATTTACTTAGAAGGCAATGCAAATCACATACTTTTCTGCCCAAATGAGGGGAATCGCGTTGACTTTGTGACAGCCAAGGATTTGAAGAGCTGCCAAAAGGAATGCAATTTGAAATAGCATACACACAGATGTAGAATTCTTTGCAATTAGAAATAGCATACGAACAACTAGCTTGAAAGCCTTGCAAATTGCAATGCAAGTACTCTCTAATTTTCTTAACCGGACCTCATTGAATTATGCTCTCAACCAGTTGGTGGATATAGCATAATCCAATCATACAAATAGGGCTAAAAAACAAGCAAACTGGACTAAATTTGCGTCTAGGACAAATAATATCAGTCATTGGAAAAATCTAAAAACGGCACACTATAAAGAAAAAAATTCTCGAATTTAGAAAAGCCATAATAAATTAACGAAATTACTTAATTAGTTGATGTTAATGGAGATGACAAACAAAAGACTCAATTGTCTTCCTTCTCCGTCACCAGCCTCTCAAAAATAAAGTAACAGAGCTCGCACATTAGAGAAAAGACAAGTCAAAACCTAGCTGAGTTAACAACTACTCAATTGAGAAGATGAAGAGGATAACAGAAAAGAAATATGGAAAAAATGATCAATCACCTTAAGGGACCAAAACTGTTGTGGAGTAACTTCACTGCCATGTAGTGGATAGAAGACTCGCGATAAAATTTTGGTTGAAGAGCCGGAAAAATCAGTTAAAGAGTGGAGAAGAAGAGCAAACGGGAAAGGTGTTCACTGGGGACGCAGAAAGAAGTGCTGATGTGGCAAGATGGGGCTTTATCCGAATACGTGGAGAAGCGAGAAATCACACAGGGCAAGCCCAAGCATTTTATTGAATCAGACCACGCGAAATTCCAATTCTTCCACACGATGAATTACTATAATCACCACGATTGTCCACGAAGCGGTTGCTTGCTTGCTTGCTTGCCACTCACCGGAGGAACGGGCATTTCCTTCAATTTCACAGTAAGTTACGACTTAACTGGGGTCAAAAGAATACTTATGTCCTTAATCTGAAAGTTTATAATAATTTTTTGTGGTACTAATATTTATATTTGGTCAAATATATTTTATATATTTTATTTTTTATTAAATATATCTTAAAATATTAAAAATATCTTTTACTTCTCTCTTTTTTTTTCTCTCCCCTCTCTCTCTTACACTTATTCACACACACAGGTCGACAATAGAAAAATAGAAAACGGTGACAGAGCATACAAAATCAACAAGAGGAGTGTTGTGAGCTTTGTCAATATGATTTTTGAGTTTTGGAAAAATGTTTAGCCATCGTCGAAAATTCATCTAATGTCACGTGACTATCAAGATAACATCACGATAGGAGTTCTATGCTTTATGATCATTCTCTACTTCTCCCATGTTACTTCTCCGTCAACGTTCTTATTCTGTCACTGATCTGAGTGAGTGAGTGAGGAGAGAGAAAGAAGAGAGATGGATAAAAGGATATTTTTGACATTTTGAATCATATTTGATAAAAAATAAATCATATAGGACATATTTAACCAAAACTAAATATTATAAGCATAAATAAAAATTAATGTAAACGTTAGAAATAGAAATGTTAGGTATATTTTTGCCTTTAACTATAAAAATTAAGGTTTAAATGTACTTTTGCCCCTATCATTTTACTTATTTTTTAAGTTGATCCCTACATTTTAAAAGTTTTAACTTTTGTCCCCATTATTTCTAAACTCATAAAAATTGTCCCTATCGTCAAGAACGCATAAAATAAATAATTGTTTTTAATTTATTTATTTTAATAATTAATCTTATATTACATTTAAAAATCTGAAAAAGTAATAACTCATTAAACTTCAATTTATTTTTGTTTTTGATGAAATTCAATAGTTTTACCTTTTTATTTAAATTTTGAAACCCCGTAAATTAATAATATATAAATTATAATGTGAAGATGCAGAAAATAAATAATTTTTTGTAATTTTATTTATTTCATTAAATAAAATAATTATTTGATTAAAAAAACATATTATCTAAAAAAATAACTTATGATTAGGTATTATGTAGTTGTTGACATAAGTTCATAGGTTGATTAGAATATCTTATTTAATGCTATATTTATTTTGAGGAAAGGATGTGGAGAGGTCGAGCTCCTTCCACACCATATATTTTATTTTTGATTTAGTGTTCGAGTAAAAAAAAAAGTGACCAACATGCATCTCAAAACCTATTGACTACTGAGCATGCGGGCTTCAAAGAACTTGAGCTCTCTATTGCAATATTCTTTATTTTGACTAACGGTTCTTGACAACAAATACTATTTTTATGAGTTCTGGCAATGACCAAATTCAAAGCTTTAAAAATATAAAGGCTAATTTCAAAAATAGGGAAAGTGTATTTTAACCAAAAATTAATATATTAATACAATATATAATAATTGTCTTAATATTTTTTATTCGGTAAAACTGAAGGTTGGGAAAATTTTATACTATAATAGTTGAAAATAAATAATAAAGTATAAAAATGAAAACTATGTTTAGTTCACAATTTTAAACATATACGTAAATATTTAAGAAATATTCAGCAATCACTAATTTATAAGTTTTAGAATAAACAAGCTTTCTATGTACGTCGGTATCATTTTTCTGGTTAAATTTTCACCTATATTTTTATTTTGCAATAATTTTGTTAAACATCTTTTTAATTAATTTTAATTTTATTTTTGAATTTAATGTCATCTAAATTGTTAATAAAAAATATTGATATAGTCATCTCTATTATATACGTCATCACTAACTCATCTAATAATTAAGCATATCCACATCAGATTTACGCTTAAAATGACAAAATTGTACTTTATTTTTCACTTTGTTTTGATGTCAATATTTGACAAAACGGAAGGTAATTTTGTCATTTAAAGTATAAATCTGATGTCGATATATTTACTAAATGAGTTAGCATTAACACATACAATAGAGGTTGTATAGGTGTGATGAATCAAGTTTCTGATTTTGGAATCCAAGTGGTTCCTACTGGAATCTATGATGAACCTAGATGGCTGGTGCATGTTTAAGACAAACCGAACATTACTTATCTGTTATCAATGCAAGTCAATTGTATCAAGCATTAAACAAGCAAATTCATATAGATGGAAAGGAATTAAGTCGCAGAATGAAAGAATTTTTCAGCAATTAAAAGACAATCAAAGTCCATTTAAAGTTGTGGCTGTTTATTTCCTTATCGAGCACAAGATACCAGTTAAGGAAGCAAATAGCAAATCATATTAGAATTAATTATTCCAATTAATGAGAAGTGTTTTGTACCAACGGCTCGTATTTGCGAAGGTATAAAAGGCAAAAAATACATCAGCATTCACTACTGAAGCTAAAAAAGAGAAATCATGTGCAATTATATTTCTATTTGTATCTCTTTGCTTTCTGTGTGTGAGAGATTTGTATTGATTATATTTCTTCTCAGTGAGTTTCTCTCTACCTTTTTGTTCTAAGTGAGCTGAAAAGAATACTTTTGTAATTTGTATTCTCTGTCAATGTGAGGACTGATAGGGTATATAGCTATTGAGGAGTAAAAGTTGTTGAGCTGCACATTTCTGTTTGAAAAGGTTTCATGGGAAGTCATAGCTAGTTAAGTATAAAAGTAGGATCCTGCTAACCCAGTGTGAATGTTGCTACCATGTAATATAAAAGTTGGAGGCTAAACTTTATATTGATTTCTTTGTATTGGTGATTTTTACCCTTAATAAAATACTCATAACTATGTGCTATGAGGAGTTGATGTATATGAATCATTGAGATTTTTCTGAATCACTAAAAATTTCAATATTATTTCTCTTCCCTCCTCTTTACATTATCTTAGTTATTATTTGCTGAAAGAGAATTGTTAGATGGAACTTGATAAGTTAAAGTGGAACCTAAAAAATTTTAAGAGAATAAAGTTTTTATTTCACGAAAAATTATATATACCCTATTCACCCCCTTCTAAAGTATACCAGTGTACTAACATAGTGTTTGTTGTTCCTCAAGGACAAAATTAAAACTAACTTGAAATATATATGGGACAAACTTGACACAAAATAAAGCTTTGAGATGAAATTAAAATTTGAATCAAAGTTGAATGACAATTATAGTACTTTTCCCTGTATATATATTGCAACAATTTAGCACAAAATGATGGCAACTATAATTAATTTTGTTTTAATTTTATTTTCAAAATACACTTCCCCATAAATATTTTCTCCTCCCTTATGCTTGCTTTGTTGAAAATGTAATTTATTATAAGCTTTTTTTTTTCTTTATGAGGTTTCAGAATAATATGGGGTTTAATTGAGTTATTTTGGTTTTCTCAGTTTGATCAAAAACTGTGTTGAAAGCTTTGGATTAGGATAACTATCTGCAAAGTTATTGCTTTTTTTTTTTTTTGCCTGTAGAAAGTTTCTTCATAAGATTAGTTGTCACTTGTCAGCTATAAACTTAATACTACTATCAAGGTCAATGTCACTTTTATAATTTACAATTTTTAGGAAATTAAAATGTTTAATGAGGGCCTCTATATCCTCCCACTGAATGCAAAGAGCAGTCCCGTGTCGCAAAAATACTGGCAGCATGTTTTGAAGGTACAAAAATTTGATATGTACTAATTTAATCATCAAGCAGTGATTTGAGGAGACCACAACAACCTTCAAGAACAAACTTGTGTGTGTTAGCCTGGTTATTTCTTGTGAAAAGCACAACCTTCATATTATAACTGGTAGTTCTTAAATATTTGTAGTGAGCCATACAAATTTTAAAGGGCTAATATCAACCTCATTGAGAATCGCCTCATTTTAGTGAGTGCAACTGCTTCAGGGGACGAATATGGTATCACATGACATATTTTCAGCAATCTCTAATTTAATACCTGTTAAATATTTATAAGGATCTTAAAGCGTTGTTATGTTGAATGGAGAGTGACTAGATCAACGCAGATAACAAAGTCTATGTTAAATCACTTTGCTATAACTACATAACATTTAAGAAATACATAATCTACAGATTTGTAATTTTTTTTTTAAGTATTTAGAATGCATTTCTATATACAAATTAACAAACTATTGTAAGCAAGTAATTTTAAACAATTATTACTGAGATCGTCTTGGTTTAATTGGCCCAACCGTGGCAAGGCCCATTACGATGTGTTTTTTATTCATCATAGGTCCATAAAGTCCTTATCTAAAGCATGACCATGGGCAGGGGCAGGGGCATGTATTGGGTTAATTCAACTCGCCAACATGTTAACCAAAATCAACTCTCAACATTAGGTTAGGTTAGGTTGAGTTAATTTGGCAGGTTAGTTCAATTTTTTTTTTCAAATTACTGTTAATTGGTTTGAATAATGAATTTATAAATTTTTAATTTGCTCAACCTGAATAATTATATATATATGCTCAACTCCTTCCATTTTGTATGTAGCAAAAAAAAAAGTTGAATAATTTATGATGGGATAATGAAATTAGAAAGGGAAAATAAAATATTAGACCAATTAATGCTGTAAAAGATAAAACATGTGAAAGAGAATTTAAAATTATGTGTTAAACTTAGAATGAGTAATGGGTAAAAGTGAAAATTATTTGCTGCAAACCAATGTTTTTGGTTTTATGTTTCAATGAGATTGTTTAATTTGTACTCATATGTTCTATGATCATCTTTAAAATACTTGATCAATTTAATTTAAAAGCTTAAAAAGGCTCTTTTAAAGAAAAAAAAATGTTGAACTTAACAACTTGAACCAACTCTACCAATTTAACTTCTAGTTTGGATTATTTAATAAAACTTCTTGAACCAAAATTAACCCAACTTGCTTACCCTTAATCAATTTGAATTATCAAAACTGTCTAACTTCAACTAACTCAACCCCCTTCACCTCCTCCCTTTTGACCTTCAAAGTGTGGAGAAACTTCTTTTTTTTACTCTTTAATTGTTCCCCCAACTTGAACATACACAAAAACACACAGAGAAGTAGTAAAATGACACTAAAAAGGGGGTCAGGAACAATCAAAAACATTAGAAGACAACTAAAATGATATTCAAATCAAGAACCCAAAAGGAACTTTGTCAAAAGAGCTCCAAATAAGAGAGGTTAGGAGAGGTAAAAATTTGTCACAAATTGCTACATAAATCAATAAAAACAAAGGACTTATCATAGGTGAAAGTTAACCTTAATTTTGAATGTTGTTGTAGCAGCATTTGTATGTTCATTTACAAAGGTAATTGAAGCAAATAATTACAACCGTAGCAAAAGTTTTTCATTTCTAATGTTTAACTCAATAATAAATGAATTCTAGTTGTCTCTTTAGTTTTGAGACTAATGAGATTTTTTGATTTATCACAGTTATTTAATAGCTGTGGGGCTCATTTTAATAGGTGGAGCTCACAACTATCAAATAGTTATAAGAAGTTAAGAACTATCTTTAGCCTTAAAACTAAGGAGAGGATCCCAATTCATAATAAATAACCATCCCCACAACCCTATAGCCACGCAATCAATAATAAATAACTATCTCCACAATCAATAGTATCAAGGGATTTTATTGTCCTCCCACAACCCCAGGCTCGAACACACAAGTAAAAGCATTTATAGTTAGTGCCGCAAACACAGTGGGAACGAGAAGATCAATCTTGGACCTCCCCTAATATATCTTCAGTATATTAGCAATAGTCATGTGAGAGAAATTACGCAGAATAATTAAGTTCATATTACAAGAAAATATGGTTTAAACAGAACAGGAACACAAACCCTAAAACAACTTAAAAGAAAAAAGATAATGCTTAGAACTACATAATGTAAACACCAGCACGACTGATGAAAGGAAATGCAGGGCACTCATAATGATTGAACGAACCGCAATAATCAAAACTGACGAGAAGGCCGAGACCAAGGGGTGAGGAAAGGGGAGCTCGATGCTGTTGCTTCGAGAGAAAGGCGAGATTGACGAGGTCAAGGCAGAGCTTGTAGAATTTATTCTGTGTTCTGAAGGTTTTGTAAATATATGTAAAGTTAGTAATATAGCTAGCTAGTTCTCGGATTGTATATATGTAGCAGGGGCAGTTTCGTAAATATGTCAAGGTAGACAGTTGTGTTAGTTGGACTCTAAAGACATGTTTGATTTGAGCATTTTTTATTTTTATTTTTATTAAAAATATAAAATGGACTTAAAAATGTATTTGATTGAGTTAATTGAAAATGCTTTCTTGGAAATTTCTTAAAATATGCCTAAATCTGAAAACACTAAATAAATATTTTCATTGTTTTAGAAAATGTATTTCAAGAAATGAAAACTGAAAATAAAAAATAAAAAATATTTTCATAAACTAAATACATCTTAACTAATTTTTACATTTCCCATCAGTTAGGACCTAACTAAGTTTTACTTGCCCTGTGTATATACACTTTACTGTCTAGCACAGAGTGGAATATATCAAAAACTTCTCTTAGTGCTTATCACCGTTTCACTACAAAGCAATAGCGGCCATACCGTTGGAAATGCTAAACGGATGTCATAAGACAAGTATAATATTTATTTCATTCAAGTGGTTCAATTTTAGATTTAACAATTTAAATTTTAATAAGTGAGAGACTGATTGACCGAGAGTGAAGGGTGAGAGATGGTTACAGGGTGCTAGAAGGACCAAGAGACTAAGTGAGATTTTTAATATTTTATTAAATTAATTTATTTTAATTATCAAATTACTTAAATACTCTTATATAAATATTATATATGTATATGTCTTAAGAGTATTTTAATAAATCTAATAAATTTATTAAAATATCTTTCAAAAACGAGAAAATAGTCCTCATAGGTGAGTCCTTATAAAGATTTCCAATCAAGGGAAGAAATTGTCATTTTTAGTGAAAGTTTAGGAATATAAAGAATACTTTTATCTTTATTTTTAGGTAAAAGTCTCCAATCTTATTTTTCAAAATATTGAATACATGGTTTTAACCAATTAGATCGAATTAGTCGGTCGATTGAATTAGGTAAAAGAAATTGCCGTCTGGATTTGTGGTGGGTATCCATCGATGAAGAAGAAGTTGCTGTCCGAATCTGTCGTGGATATTCGTCGAAGAAGAAGACACTGAAGAAGTAGAGAGGAGGTTTTACTGGAACAACAAGAGAACTCAGTACGTGTAGGGGAAGATTGAAATTTGAAGGTGAAGAAGTAGAGAGAAGTGGTCCTATTGAATGAACTCAGTAAAACACTGTGCGGCAGAGCGGAGGCACAGGGGATTTGCAAATTGATATTGGGAATGGAAAGTACTTATTACTGTGTCTGTGTGTGACAGAAAATGTAAATAGTCTGAAAATTCGGACCAAATATTAAATTAAACTAAACAGAAATATCAATTTAAAAATTAATAGTTGATTATGATCAAATTGATTAAATCAATCTATTTTAAAATATTAAAAATTAATATATATAATTAAAAATTAAAAAATATAAAATTATAAATTTAATTCAAAATAAGATTTGATATCAAATTATACAAAATAATATCTATAATAAAATATTCATAATAAAAATTGACCATATAGAAATGAAGTATTATTAATCAATATAATATCATTAATATCAATACTTTATTTGGGTAAACAATTTATTTAAGCTCTTATCATATATGTGCTTATATATAAATTATTTTTACAATTGAATAGTTTATGAGGATAAACTTCATATAAGCTGTTTCAGCTTATTTTCATACATTATCCATGAACTGAACACAACTTAAGGGTATGTCAAAAGTTATTTTTATAAAATCTCTCAAATACATACATAAACGCTTATGTCATAAGATAAACTAAATTAGCTCAAAATAAACTTTTTCAAACGCATCCCAAATCCATAAAATACTAATATATTTGCATCTCTACTAAAATTGACTTATTTGTAGTATTAATTTCTTCATTATTTGATTATACAATAAGCAAAATTAAAAAAATTCAAGTGGACCTGTTTAATCAGTTCATTTAGTACCGATTTTTATCTAATTCAACTAGTTTGACCACTCACTAATTTTAAAAATTATCCTAAATTGAGTCCAATTGGTCGAATTGGTTAACCTAGCCTAGTTAAAGATATAAAATATGTGTATTGATATTGGTAAGGTATATTGCATGTAGAGGGGGGAAGCGATATACTTGATTTGTAATTTGTATAAAATTTTATTTTTTTATATTTTAAAAACTAGTGTTTTAATATTTTATTTTATATATATATATATATATATATATAATTATTATCGATTGAATCAAGATTGAATCAATGAATTTTAAATTAATATTTTTATTAATTTAATTAACGGTCTAATTTTTAAAATATTAATTTTAACTTAAAACTTAACATTAAATTAATTTTATTAATATTCTATAACTAATATAGTGGTTGAAAAATTCAGCTTCCGATGAATATGCATTCTAATATGCGACGTTGAAGGAGGTCCAGGATATTAAAACTCATATTCTTGTTGTGTTAAAACTTAAAACATGCACATTGTCGCTTTCGTGGTTCATTCCGTTAATCAAACTTAAAATAATCTTTAGTTAAAAATTAAAATAAGTGACTTGTAAATAGTTTTTGTTTACTTAAAAAAAGTACAAAAGTTCAAAACTAATCCGGCAAAAGAGGAATATACATATCTAATTTAAAAGATTAAAAGATTATGGATCGACTGGGAAGAGCCCTTGAAGTCCGTAGTTTTAATTTGGCGTTCACATCTGATCCTTTTATTTTTTTATTCCACGCAAATCACACGATTCGCATTCCTCGCGAGCTTATTACTCCGAAAAAAGAAAAAGAAAAAGGAAGATCAATTAATTATGGCACAACTCGAAGAAAACAAGTGCTTTTGATAATCTGTGGCGGAATAAATTAAAATAGAGCTTAGTGATTTTTCTTTTTCCTTTTTTTAATGGGTATACCGAATCGTGCTTTTTAATATATATATATATATATATATATATATATATATATTTGGTCATTTAAATTTATCTGAAATTTAATTAACTGGATAAACTTTTGGCAAAATTGCTTTAGTTAGTTTAGTTGTTATATGATTATAGTAGTTATCCAACTCAAATTAACAAGCTAAAATATTAATATATTTTAATTTTATTAAAAATTTATATTTAATATAATTTTATTTTTAATGAAACAATAAAAAGTCAGAAAAATATTTTTTTAATTTTAGAAATGTCTATTTTTATTATTAATAATTAACAAATAAAAAAATAAATGTTAAATTTTACAATTTTTTAACACTTTAAAAACAAGCATTTAATTTCGTTAAATTAAATTGGTTGATGAAAGTGACCAGATAACCACCCTTACAAAGTAACCGACAATATGAAATTAAGTGATGACAACTAGTATTAACTTGTTGCCCAAAATATTAACGAGCAGTTTCCAGAATCCCAGTGCGTTGAAATGAATTTTTGGGGCGATTTGTTCTTTCAGAAAATTTAATTTGATTTCGGTAATTGAGTCATTAAATTTCTTTTTTGGGTAATAATTATTATCGTAGCACAATAATTCAAATGAACCCAAATTGAAAAAACTGAGATTAACTCACCTGAAATTAATTAAGGTTTCTAAAATTGTGATTAGTCATATCTGTTTGGATTTAATTATTAGTTTGTTATTCACAGTTTCTTGCATAATGATTAGTCATATCATGTCGTGCTTTTATTATTAAAAAATTAATTTAATAAAAATATACGTGTATACAAATGAATTGAAATGTACCACGACACAAGCGATTGAATCTAACTACTTGACGTTCAATCAAGAGTAAATTATACACACAATATGTAATAGTTTTTGTCATAAAATGCTTGTACATATATAGTTCGCAGTTGATTCAACCTGCTTCCACATTGACCCTAATGTGGCAAGCAAGTGACATTAATTAATAATTTTAGATGAAGAGATATATGCATCACCTACTTTCGCCTTCTATATATAAAAGCCACAAAAGTGACACATAATGAACAGCGTATTAGATAGAGAAAGTAGTTTAAGGGAAGCGAATTTAGACGGCAACGCTTAGCTCATGTATGTATGGGAGTTTTATAATCCAATTGCTCTCACTGTTTGCTTTCGACTCTTATATAAAAATAGTCAAGTTTCTGTGAAGCCAGTTTTGTTGTTTTTGTTCCCCATATTAATAATCTAGAAGCAAATATAATTAACCATAAAAATACAAGAAACCAATCAATTCTGGAGGGACTATGCTATCACATGGGGGTCCACCATAGACGTAACTGTAAATATTCAACATATAAAATACAAGTGTAACTATCACAAAGGATAAATTAATTTAAATGAAAAAATCAGGTTTGAATACGGTGCAATACAACAATTAGCAGAGCATATAATATAATAAAGCATTAAGGTAATCCGATATTATAAAATTAGCTAAGTTGAACACTTGAGCTGTGTTTCTCTCTCGGTTGCTTGTGTACATAGGCAATGGTGTGTTTGGTATATATACATTTTTTTAAAGGAAATAGAAATGTAAAAGAAAAGAGAAATGGAAAGGAATAAAAATGTAAAAGTTGTGTTTGGTATAATAATGAAAAGTAATATGAGAAGACATTTACTTTGTTTAGTATAGAATGTTAAATTGAGGGAAAGGAAACAATAGAAACATAAATCACTAATTTGTCCTTACTTAAAATATAACTAAAAAAAGCAAATATATGAAATAAGGGACAAATTTGTCCACAAAATTTGATAAGTTGGAATGCAACCCGAGTCTAGATTCACTCCAAGGAAAATGCCTTCAAACCCCTCCAAGTAAGACTAAATAATTATAAAAATAAAAAATAAAAAAATATAATCAACTTTTTTTTTTACCCAGATCTAATGGGTATAACTCCCTCCAAACCCAGAAATCCTCATTTCCCAATTACATAGTCATTTGGGACCCAAGTAAAAAAACCGTACAGCAACGCTATGCTTCTTGGTTCTCTTTGCAATTCATTTGGGAAAAAATCAAAAAATACATACCAAATATAATAATAGTGCAAACCATTTTCTTTTCAATGCCTTAAATGTTTTTGAAAGGAACGTCAAATGTGTCAGGTGACTAACTACCTGTACACCTTACACACACACATATATATTAGAACTATGAGTATTTATAAATTCATTAAATTTTGGTTAATTTTATTCAAATTAAGTTGAGTTACAAAATTTTTTTACTATTTATTTTTTAATAAAAAAGAAAAATAAGTATCAAATTATTTTAAACTAACCAGTATTGTTGTTCCGTTGTGTAGGTAATCATATGTAAATAATATATAAAAAAGGTGAAAATAGTAAATTCCAGATAATTAGTGGCATATGAAGTTAAAAAAAAAGTCTGGCGCAGAGGGTCATATATTTATGATTATATTTTTAATAAAAACAAACTAAATGAATTTTTTAATAATTTAATATAAGTAATTAATTTTTTTAAAAAAATTCACTTATAGTATTTTCATTTTACTTAAATTTAATATATAAATTTAAATTTTTTATTTTAGTTTTCTGTAGATATCCTCCACTAAATGCATAAGACGCGTTAGATACTAAATATGAATATCTTTTTTAATTAGAATTTGAACTTTAATTTATTATTTTATAAAAAACTAGTCACTTAGATCTAACCCCATTTAAGCTTATTTGGAACTATGTTAAAAGTTTGAAACATATAACAAAGAAAAGACATCAGATCTTGTTAAGAAAATAAGTAAGTTCCAAGAATTATATGACTAGTTTCTCAAATATATTAATTAAGCTCATGTCATATACGTTTTATATATTTTTAGCTGCCACCCCATAAAATTTGCAGAATGCAGAAAATGCAAGGCATGCAGTCAACCAAACCAAGTCCAAGAAGGGCAATGTTGTTATTAATGATAAAATGAAGGGCAATTGAAACCTGTTTTTGACCACTCTATCAATAATGGGCTCTATAAAACGTCGATAGTACCCGCCATTCTCAAAACCCCAATGCTCCAACAAACAAATTACATTGAGAAAGCATGGCTTGCACTTCCGGCGTAACAACGTCGATTTCCGCCTCCACATCCACTACTGCCGCCACCATCTCCGCCGTTCATCCGGACGTCATTCAAACTCACATCCTTACGCGCCTCGACGGCCCTGCACTCGCCTCCGCCGCGACCACATCTTCCCAATTCTACGCCCTCTCCACCCAAGAAAACCTCTGGGCCAATATTTGCCACTCCACGTGGCCATCAACGAACTCACCACGCATCCGCCACATCATCTCTGGCTTCCCTCACGCTTCCCGCGCTTTCTTCTCCGACTCTTTCACCACTTTACTCCCTACCACCGCTAGTAATTTGCAGTTAAATCCAGACCGTACGCCAGAGCTGATCTCAGCCGTCGATCTCTACTACCGCAATCGGCTTCTGTTCTCCAAGGTGGTGGATACGGAGACGGTGTCAGGTTGGTTTAGGTGCTCTCCGTTCCGGGTGGACGTGCTGGACCCGAAGGACGTGATTCAGAGTTCGATTCAATTTCCGAAAGGCGAGAATGCGTGTGGAGAGCTGAGGGAGGACCTAAGGATGAGCTGGATCGTGATTGATCCAGAGGGACGGCGAGCGATGAACGTCTCGAGCCAGAAGCCGGTGTCGGTGAAACGGCACTGGCTGAGCGGGGAGGTTCAAGTACGATTCGCGGCTGTTCTGGCAGGTGATCGAGGATCGGCGTCGGAATCGGTGCTGTGCGAGTTGCTGGTGGTGTTCGGGGAAGCGGAGGGAGGGGAGATGCAGGTGAGAGAGGCGAGCATGCAGATAGAGGACATGGATGGGATGCATTTGAATGGGAGGGATAGTTTGGGGATTTTACAGAGGGCGTTGGAGGGCAAAAGGGGAAGGAAAATTGTTGGGAGGGAAGAGGAAGCAAGGAAGCGATGCCATGAGTTTGAGAAGAGGAAGGAGGAGAGAAAAGAGAGGAAGGTGAGGGCAGAAGGGAGATTGGACATGTTATGCGTGGGACTCGTGGCCTTGTCGTTTGCTAGTTTGTTTTCTACGTTCGTTTTGTGAAGATGAGAGCTAAGGGTAAAGAAGTAAAATGGCAAAAAAGGCCCCCGCTTTGGATTGGATATTCCGGTGATACGTAGGGACAAAGTCCACATGTCACAAGTGACACCAGCATCATTGACACATGGCTAAATTCATTCCATCCAATAGATCTCTAATGCTGTATAGTGAATATTGAACATTGGCAAGAAATTTTACTCGCCTGTATACCTGTGATAAAAAATGTTTAGAATTGATTAGAGAATTTTTACCTGGTTCTAAGAACGAGTTGGCGTAACTTTGCCCCAAAAATGTTAGAGGTACAACGGGTACACTCAGTCTGGTCTGCCTTTTTAAAAAAAAAAAAATTAATTTTGACATTTTAGATAAAAATAAAATAAAATGTAATTTGAATAATTAAATATGTATTATTTTATGTAATAAAAAATAATATTATTTTACACATTTAATAAATTGACTTTTGAGACAAAGTTACATTTTAATTATACTTATTTTAATTTTTAAATTTTTATAAATTTGTTTTTTATAAATAAATATACACTAAGTTATTTACTTATTTTAAATATAATTTTTTTGGTATGATTTAATCATAATAAGTAATATATTTTAACATAATTTTTTGTATATAGAGTTTGTCTTGATCCGAACCTAAGTCTTAATAGAGCAGGTCGGGGTAGTAAAACTTTGGCCCATATTTAAGTAGGTTAGGCTGGATCAGTATTTTGATATCTCTATATAATAATTGTGTCAAAATGGATTAGATTGACTTGATTTAACTTTTTATTTATACCCTAATTAACATTATTCCAACCACGTTGTATCAACTCATTTTAAATATGGGTTCAGAATTTTTTCATGCCAAACTAGGCTTTTTAGTCTCCAGAACAACCGTTAAGGCCTAGCCATTTTTATTAAAAAAGAAAATTTTATTTTATAATACATTATCTATTGTGATTGAATAATACTAAAAATAAAAAATATAACAAATAAATAACTAACATGTCAAATATTTAAAATAAATACAAATAAAATATAAATTTGTCTGAAAAAACGATATGTTGAATATATAAAGTAATAGATGTTAAACATTCAAACTAAAGCTAATTTTGAGCCCAATATCTAAATGATAGTGCTCAAGTTTTAATATTATGAGAATTTTCACAAGCCAAATTAAAAACACTATATCATTGTGTGTGTGTTTAATTCAGAGTATTTTTGTTTCAAAATTTTCAGTTTGGTTTGAGGCCCACAAAATAAATTTTGGTTTATCGATTCGTTTTTCTTTCAAAGTTTCCTAGTGGTTCTTGGTGCTCCATGAAATAAACTAATTGAATATGGGTTATCTTTCAACGTAGAGGGTGTTTGGATGATCGTTGGGGGGAGATCAATGGAGGAAGACAAACGTGCAACCACAGGTCCTTAACAAAAATTTGTACTAATTTGTGTCGTTTGGTTTTGCAGTTTGAAAATGAACAAAATTGATTTTTCTTCTAAACTTGGGTTTGGAGTCACCATGAATGAGAGTAGCTTTTGCTTATAATCTCATTCACCTAACAGTTCTAAACGTGATATCCTTCCCTATCTTTCTTGCAATACCTTTCGTCTCTATTTTTCGTCTCAAGCTCTTTGTTTCAACTTTCTCTCTTACTTTGTTTGGTGTGTGTTTGTGTGTATTGGACTTGAAACGAGGGATATGAGAGAAGAGGACGTTAGTTTGTAATTTTGGCTTCAACAAAGTTTGTAATTTTAGAGAAAAAATCAAGAAAAAAAAGAAGAAAATGGAGAAAAAAATCAAAGGGAGAGAACTCAAATTGTCATTCAATGGAGTTTGTAAAATTGTACAACATTCATGAATGTAAATTTTTAATTAAATATTAGTATCAATAGTTAAAAAAAATATTATTAAAACATTAATATAATTTATTTTACTATATATGAGTGAAATTAAATAAAAGTAAATGAAATAAGACAATATAAAATTTATACCATTTTTTATAATGACCTATTTAAAAGTTTTTTAACCAATATATAAATGAAATTTATTTTTTAAAATTATTTTTCTGATATTAGTTTTCAAACATAAATCACGTTCATACAAACCTTGGTTTGTCTAAAATCAATTATGTCCAAATTCTAAGTTTATCCAACTATTTTCCAAATACACCTGTAATCTCAGCTCAATTTCAATGCAAATGACATCCCTTGAGCAGTTGAAAATGATAGCAACTTATATATTTAATTACGTCAGTATATAAAATTAAATCATAAAAATAAATAGAGAAGAAAGAGAGGAATTTTCTTGATATGGATATATTTGAATCATGGTTTTAAAAACTGGACCGATCATTGAACCATTAGAGACATTGATTCAAGATTCAATAGTCGGATTGTAGTCGAACAGGTAGTAATTAAAAAATATTATATATATATATATATATATATATATATATAATTTAAAATATTAAAATTCTAAATAATTGATTGTAATATCCTAAATTTTTAAACAGTACGATGAACCTTCAAATTTAACAGAAAGATTTTGAGGAACTAAAATTCTAATTTTTTGGATATATTGAGGATTAATTTACAATAGATTTCTTGAGGACTTACGTAAGATCCCTATTAAATTATTATTATTATTGTTATTGTAATACCCATGAAAAATAAAATATAAATATTTATTTACAAACTACTGTTACTATTTCAGTATACAGTACTTTTCACCCGTATAATACTATTTACGTATATGGTACTGTTCATTTATACAATCGAAATGTCAAGTACTAGATGTGGTTTGGTCATAAGAGACAACTAGAAAGAAGTTTGTAGGAGAAAATGATGTTTTATGTGTAAAAATATCCTCAGGGACTAAATTGAAAGGACTGAATTGAAAAGAAACTTAAAGGTTTAAAGTAAAAGGATAGTTTTCCCTTTAAGTTTCCAATAGGTGCACTGCATTATTAGAAATGTCATTTTCATAAATAGTAAATTGAATATTTTATTAGCGCATAGTATCAAATAGTACCCTTGACTTTTGTTATAAATAGACCCTTCCATTTCACTTCTAAACTCACACCTTCAACTTCTCTTCTTCTCTGCTTAAGTTTCTCTTACTTCAATGCTAGGCCTCTGAGATTTTGGGCCTTTCCTTTTCAGCTTAGGTAAGGATACTATGCCCTTTCTATGTCTTTCAAATTTTAGAAGTTATTTTCTTAAGTACGCTCTGTGGTTGCGGCCTTGGCTGATCTTCCACATCAGAAAAACTGTCCTTAGCTGTTTATATGTTATTTTGATTATCTGATTACCGAAATAGAATGTAAACTGTGAAGAATACATGTCTAGGAAAGTTCTGGCTAAGGAAAGACCTGGTTTTTAAGTGTGTCCAGTGTGATCCTCCACTCTTTCCTGGTAACTTACCTGTTGTACTCTTTTACAGATTGTATTCTCTATTTCTAGTATAAATAGTAACCATACATATGAATAGTAACTATATGAATAGTGACCGTACATATAAATAGTGACTGTATGTATGAATAGTAACAGTATGAATAGTAATCGTATATATGAACAGTAACCGTACTTATGAACAGTATCTATACGAAAACAATACTAACGTATTTTCTCTAATCTTTCATGAAAATCTCCGTAGCAGAACACCGAAATTCACCTGAGCACTCTTGTTTGTAACGACTTAGAGAAGTGATACTCGTACGGAATCCAGGTGAGTGAAACGACCCCGTTTTAATAGAATTTTAGCATTACTGGTGATAAAAAGTATGTCGTAGGACACTCCCAAGATTCATAGGGGGAAATTGGATTCAGAATGACGAATCTAATGAGATAATTAATCCATACGTATGGATAAAATGAAATAAGTATCTTATGATGATGTGAAGTTTGAATGTTTTCAAAAACGGATTAATTGTTATCTTGATATGTGGTTTATAAATCTATAATATAGTTATATACTATACCTGTTATATGAATGAATATTATATTGAGCTTCTGATTATGATATGAAATGCTATTGATTGTGATTGAGCGGGACAGTACCCCCTCTCACGACAAGGCAGAAAATCCGGTTGACAGGGTATCTTGACCAATGAGTGTGGAGACAACGATTCCCTCAGTAGGGATATAGCCCGGATTGGTGATAAATCCGTGAGGCGCCCTAGCTAAGAGGATGAGGTTGTGCGTCATGGCGGAAATATACATAATTGGTGAGCCGGCCTGTGTGCGCTCTCCGAGATATATTGCCATTGACGAGTACTAGTAACGTTTGTTGAATTGGATGAATTTTTATGTAAGAGGATGATGTTGTGCGTCATGGCGAAAATATACATAATTGGTGAGCCGGCCTGTGTGCGCTCTCCGGGATATATTGCCATTGACGAGTACTAGTAACGTTTGTTGAATTGGATGAATTTTTATCTTATGTCTATTGGTTGAGTATGAGTCTTCGGATATACTTGTATGACTGGTAATGTATTTGAATTTTATTAATTCGAGGCCGATTCGCTCATTGAGTTTAAAAGCTCACATTGTTTGTACAACCTTTTTGTTTAGATCAGGTTGCCAGCGAAGAATATCTGCTAGAGGAGTAGATCACTTTGCACCTTCCCGTTGTCGGGTAGACCCCTCTTTTGTTATAGATTATGTTGCTCTGTAATCGTCTAGGACATCTAGGTCAGGGGTTTGGCATTTGGTTTGTATGTCAGCATAATAATGTATTTTATATTTAGAATCTATTATTATGTGCAAATCATCTCTATGAATTTCAAATAAGAAAATTTGATATATTTTCTTCAGGAATGGTTATTTTGATAATGACTAAACTCATGGGTAGAATTTATCGAAAGACTTACAGTGATGGGATATTCATCATTGTGCCGGTCATGTGCCCAGAAAACGGGTCGTGACAGTTATTAAATAAATATATAAGAGAAACAAAATAGTGAACAAGGATAAAAGAATCACAAATTAATTTTGAGAGACATGGGTAAAGCTTTATTAAATAAACTAGGGACCCAATTGAAAAGTGAGAGAATAGAGATGAACCCTTTAATAATTAAACCTAAAAGAGTTATGTTGGCACATTCAAGATCTTACACGTTGCACCCACTTTCTCCTCCTTTTACTTAGCCGACTTAACTCATGAGAATCTCCCTTGCTTTTCTGTGAGTGAGCTCGTGAGAGAGGAAGAAAATTGTGGTTCTTTCCCCTCTTTTCTCGTAAAATCTTCTCTTTCTCTAACTTCATTCTCTGCCAGTAAAATCGAAAAAGAGAGAGAGAGGGAAAGAGAGAAAGAACTATGTTTTTCTAACCTGAGAACAGGGGAGATTTTTCTAGTTACAAAGAAAAGAGAAACTCAAGAAAATCCGGCCTTGGGAGTTCGAATTTCTCTGAGCTTTATGGCAGCAGTTGTGTGATTAATTTCAAATCAGAAAACATGAAGTTCTTATCAAAATTTAAGCTAGAAGCCAAGAAGGAGTATATAAATGCAGAAACAGAATAGATGGTGTGAAGGTAAGCTAAACCGAGAAACAGAGCTTGTGCATCGGGTAAGCATAAATTCCTTTCGAACCATGAGTTTACTTTGTTCCCTTCATGTTGTTTAGTCCGTATGAGAATTAACTGAAGTTAGGATTAATATATATTGAAGAATTTAGTGAAATATATCCTGATTTAAAATAGGATGGTATTGACAAGCTAAATTGAAAAGAAAATCACGTTACAGAAAAAACATGGGAATAGATTTTAAAAATGATTTATGGTTAATTGATGCACTTAAAGTAACATTTCTTTTCTGCTGTGTTGGATAAAAAGAAGGACCGAAATTCTGCTATGTGAAAACCGAAAAAGGGAAGGTGTTAAAGGGGATTTTATGTTGATGTTGAATTATGTTAATCAGTTTTTAGTGCAGAAACCAACTTGGACAGGTGTGAAATTTAATTTTGTTTCAGTGGTCAAATCATCATATTTTGACTTGAAACTTTTATGACACCTAGCTAAGACATTTCCCTATCTCTCCGCAAAATTTCATTGCATTTTGACATGGTCAACTGGGTCAAAAACGCATAACACAACACCTATGCAAAAAATCTGACAGCTTTGACTTAAAGTCACTAATGAGGTTGGTAGCGGGGTTAAATGAGAGAGTTTTAATCTGAAAGTTTTACCATAGTATGTTAACATATAAAGAAGGTCCTGTACCAAGTTTCATGATTTTTGGAGCCACGAATTAATACCAGAATTTTTATAAATTTGAACCAGGAAGTGGAATTTCAAAACAGAACAATGTCGAGTGTTTGGTCATATTTGTCCTGAGTTGATGTTGATTCTTGCTTTACTTGTGTTTTAGGCCTTCAATGAATTCTTTGGCATCCTTCCCCGGTTTAAAGTGTAGGAACTTAGCTCAGAATTAAGGTGAGTGAGATTTATACTTCCTATGACCAAATCTTTTCTTTAAAGTTCTTGGCATCATAGTGAGAGCATGTAGTGTATCTTAGTGTGAAGGCAGTGATGGTTAACTTATATATTGATATTCATTATGATTTGAGATTCCCTTGTGTAAGTTACCTTCATGCGCACTTTCTAGGATTGAAGAGTTATGTACTCGAATAGATTGATATGAATATATCTATACATAAACACCATTATATGAATGTTGCGTGAATAAGACACGAATACCATTGTGAAGACTTGTAAATACAAATGAGAGCTTCTATGTTTGAGATGTGATTTAAAAGATAAATTCTGTGAATAGTAAATGATTGTATACATATTGATGAATTTGTGATTAAGTATGGGAAGTGATATGAATTATGTTGTGATGAGACTTGTAAATGATTATGAGTTGTTTATGATTGTGATTGTGTATGTAATCGGAATGAATGGAAAGGCATGGTGGTGCACCCCATGGTGAAATCTACATGAAGCTATAAGGGTGGAAAATATACATGGAGCGATAAGGGTGGATGCGGCGGGGGCCGCAGGCAACGATCCAGAGGTACCCTGGACGACCCGATTGGTACGAGAAATGTGTGAAATTGATTTCAATGTTTGCTGTTGTGAATTAGTTGAATTATGTTGAAATGTATTTGATTTACTTGGATATTGTTGTGAATTATTATGATTGCTGCATATTATCATTATGATGCATGATATTTATTTTTTTATCATAGTGTTGTGTTGTCTGCTCACTGGGCACGTGGTTTGCTCATACCCCTCTTATTAATATTTTTTTCAGAGTTGACAGCTGAAGGTAAATATCTGTACAAGGAATTATGGATCCTTAGCCCATGATTATCTTTTCATTTGTTCAGGATAAAGGTATAATAGTTAAGTCTTATTCTAAGTTGTATAAATCTAGAAATCTCTGTAATCGGGTAGGTTCATTCAGTGATATAATGTGAATGACTGTAGTGTGTATAGAGAACTCGATTTGGTTGCATGAAAAAGAATGGTATGATGCTTAAGAGAAAGATAAGCTTACGGAGGTGAAATGAAATTCACTTTCCGTGCCGGTCACGTGCTCAGATTTTGGAACGTGACATTGATAATCCATAACAATTTAGAATACATATATTAATATACATAATCACATTACATAATAAAAATCATAAATTAATAACAATAATATTTAAATATAATCTATCCATTAATAATATAATTTACCTATTAAATATATCTCACTCAATCACATATTTCCTTCATTTCCCACATCTCTAATCTCACTTTCTAATTCTCATTATTTCACTTTTTATAATATGTCCCCCAAGGTTCCAACCCCGACGCAAAAGGGGGTTCTCTCATTGTTTTTGACCTCCTATAGCCTTTAGATGATTGCGGACCCCAGAGAAAAACTAAAGAGAGAACCCTTTGCCCCCCAACCCATCTCACTTCGAGGCACATGCAGCTACTTCAATTTGGTTTTCAAGGCATGGGCACGATAATCCACACTCCACAAAGCTCTTTATCAGATGAACCAGTCATCATATTCTTCCTCTTATCTCTTATCTCTTCCTCTTCTCTCACTCTCACCGTCTCAGGCTCGACAGCAACGTCAATGGCGACATCAATGGCAGTTGCAGCACAATAGCAGGGGCTTTAGGATTATTTTTTTTTGGGTTTTGGCACTCTCATTCTCGTCTAAACCACTGCTTCTCGAAATCGACCTTGGTTTTATTATTTTTTTCTAACCTGGCCCCCAAAATGACGCTATTTTGGGGGATTTGAGGACCAAAACAAAGAGCCGGGAAAACCCAACCACCCAGCCAGTTCAATTGATTACCGGTTCCGTACCAGTTTACTGGCCAAATGGTTTTTGGGGTGACTGGACCGAACCTCCTGCCGGTCACCAATCTGACCGGCCGGTTTGGTCCGATTTTAAAATCTATGATTTGAATTTATCAAGAAAAGTAATAGCCAAATATAATTAAATTTCATTTTTATTTTATTTAAATTTATTTTTTAAAATAAAAGTAAGACTATATTATAACCTAGTGTTATTTTTTTAAAAAAGGCAAAATATTATATTTAAAAAAAATTGGGTTGGATGGGGCAATCCGGCCTAACCATATTCCTTATATTATTAGGGTTGGACTAGCCTTTTTTAAATATGACTTGCAATTTTTTCAACCCAATGTTATATATCTTTAAGGGTTGTTTTGATAGCTTTAGGGTGTGTGTGGGAGCTCGATGGACAAACGTGGATTAGACCAATTAGATTGAATTAAACGTAGTTGAAAAAACTTAGGTTTGGATGAATGTGATTTATATTTAGAAGACATTTGGACAAACGTGGTTTGTGCAAAATATGATGTTTGGATGTTGATATGCAAATGTGATTTGAGATTTGTAATTATTAGAAAGGGCACATATTTTATATTTTATTTTTTAGTGTACCATTATTATTTATTGTCATTTATTTAAAGTTAATTTAGTTAATTATATCAATATTTTAATAAAGTACACTATTTGTTTTGTTTATTACTTCACTAATTACTTATTAGAATATTTTTAAAATTTGAACAATGTGAACTAAGCATAAAAGAAATTTAGAGATTCATTCTCATAATAAAAGGAATTGTGTTCTTAATTGTATAATGATATAATTAAATTAATTATATAAATTATGACATAATTAGGTTTAATTGTATAAATTAAGTTTATTCTCATAATAAAAGAAATTATGTCATCACTAATAACCTTCAAAATTTGGTAAATTTCATCAAATCTTAATTAAAATTCCATTTATAGTAAATCGAGACATTTTCAGAAATTTTACTTTCTACCTCTAACTTCTCATTTTGTTCACTTAGGTCTTTGGTAATAATTTTTCTTTTATCTTTTTCATGTTCTAAAGACAACATTTAGTTTCATGTAGGTCCATAGGTCACAAAAATATTTTGTTCTAAAATTATAGCTACTCCTACAAACTTTTGATTTTCTTCACTTTAGTCTCTAACATATATGCATATGTCCAACACCATGTTTTTCCATTCACTTTGCCTCATCGCGTCATATGCAAGCATGTTAGGGACTAAAGTGAATAAAATATAATAATTTAAATAACTAATTTAATCAAAATAAATTACTTTTTATTTGATATATTCATATGAAATTAAATTCCAATTTGGTCATTTTCTATGCAGTCCATAATTTCAGTTAAGACCAAATTTTATTTTAAATTACATTTTTCCATTAAGAACATTTTTGTTTATTCACTTAAGTCCTTAGTCCAAATTTTCTTTTTATCTTTTGTATGGTTTAAGATTATTTTTACCTTCATCTAGGTCCAACGATCTAGAATATTTTTTTCCAAAATGAAATTAACCCCTATAAACTTCTCATTTCTTTCACTTTAGTCTATGTCATGCTAGTTACGTTCTTTTCTCATGCTTTTAATTTCCAAACCTGCCTAGAACTTCTTCTTAAATGATTTTAGGACATGTTCTATCATTTCTATCCCAAATCAAGGCAAACAATGAATTAAAACTAAGTTTTCAAAATTTTCAAGCTTGTACTATTACAACACGTCATTTTTGCCTTTGTTTTTTATTTTTCTAGTTTTTCGTCATGATGATGTGTTCTATGTGATTCAGAGGGAAGAAAAAGTGAAAATAGAGAAGAGGAAGAGTAAGAAAAGAATATATGC
This sequence comes from Biancaea sappan, assembly GCA_037074585.1. Taxonomy (NCBI): domain Eukaryota; kingdom Viridiplantae; phylum Streptophyta; class Magnoliopsida; order Fabales; family Fabaceae; genus Biancaea; species Biancaea sappan. Next base: position 30,201,287 of record CM073492.1, on the reverse strand, counting down.
ATTGCCATGTGTCAATGCTAGTGGAGAATGAAAGTACGCATAAAGTTCGTATGTTCTTGGTGCAAAATACAGGGGTTCTCAGAGCACATATGGAAACACACACAGAGGCTGAAGATGGAGAGGAGAGCCAAGAGAGCTAAAGGTGAGAGAGAGGTCACTTAGGGGTAGCACAGGAAAAATGCAACACTTCACAACATGGTTCCAATGTGGGTGGAAAAGAAGCTTGCCCCATTTCGCTGCGGATGAAACTTGGGTAGAAGAAGAAACATGGTTGAAGCTGGAAGTCCAACGCGTTGCCAACCAACTCTAAAATTCTTGAAACGTGGTTGAGCTGTTTCAAACCATGGTGAACTCACAATTGATGTGTAGCCAAACACGCACTTAGTCGATAGGCCTAAACAAACCAATCCACGTGCCACTCTATTTTTTCTTAACTTTTCAATATTTAACTAATTAAATATTATTTTTTTGTAGAAAAAGTTAATAATTGTTATTAAAAGATAAGTTACACTTGTAAAATATTATTTCTTTAGTGGTTTTTAAATTATCAATAATTTTAATTTTTTTTTTCATAATTTCTTTTTTAAAATTAACTATAACATGTAAATTTGAAATTACTAATATTCGTTAAAAATATTAGAAAAATTTTCATAATAATTGTTGACTAACCTCATGGATTAATTTCACGATTTTAAAAATTATATGGACTAAATTTATTATTGAGTAAAATTATAAAGAACTCAAGTATATTTTTACAAGTAATGTATCCATGTTACTTTTTTCCACCAGATCAAAATGATTGAATAATATGAAGGTTGAGATGATGCATATAAGTAAAAGTAAATCACACGAACTCTTTATATATATATATATATAACATTATACTTGATATTCATGCTGTTTAAAATATCGTCTGTTCCCCTTATCATTGAATATATATTATAAAAATTTTCTGTTAAATTTATTGTTTGTCGATAAGATTAACCTTTTGCATAATATTATATTTTACAAAATAAAATTATGTAATCACCTTTACTATTATATTAAAATTATAATTATAATTGTATATTTACTTTTTCTGTTCCCGTCATTAAACTTCCTATTTTGACTTGAGTACCGAAATAAGAAGGTGCAACTAGTATTAACTTCTTGCCAAAATGTCAACGAGTAGTTTTTAGAACTGAAGAATCCCATTGGCCTTTAAATGACGTCAAACAACTTAAAACTTGTTTTCAAAATTTAGCTCAAGAAAATGGCCACATAATCATCAGACACTCCAATCAAAGTAAAATTTTTGGTGCAGTAATTGAATTTTTTGGGCAATTTGTTCTTCCAAAAATATTAAATTATTGTTTCAGTAATGCAGTCGTTAAGTTTCTTTTTTTGGCTTTTTTGTGATAGCATAATAATTCAAATGAACCCAAATTGAAAAAAATTGAGTACTGACCTGAAATTAATTTTTTTTGGAGGGACTAGTATTGTGATTAGTTACATCTTTCAGGATTTAATTATTAGTTTGTTCTTCTTTCACATTTTCTCGCATAATATCACCATAACTTTTCATGTCGCATTTTCATTATATTATTAAATAATAAATTAGTTAAAGATATACGTGTAATGAAATGTACCACGACACCAGTGATTGAAACTAACTAATTTCACACTACTTAACGTTTGAACATTTACTATTTAAGTCTTCATCACCCATATATATAAATAAGATACATATGTCTATAATTTTTACCAAAATAATTATTAGTTACAGCAGTACGAAGTCCAACCATACAAAAGGTCACCAGCCCAAACACATTCATCTTAATTAAAACAACTATATTTTTCAAATTAGCAAATTAATATAAGTTGCATCACACTGTTCATGAAAGAAAAAACTGCAAATATAAACCACCAGAGTTTGGTTGTTTAAATGGTGGACATCCTCTTAGACAATTCATAGAACGAAATGTAATGAAACATTCATAAACCCTCAATTAATTAACAAACGTGGTCACTTTGTATAAATAAAGAAATCAATAGTGAATTATAAACAACACGTAATCATTTTTGTCATAAAATGGTTGTACATGTAGTTTGTAATCAGGACAGTTGATTCAACCTGCTTCCACATTGACCCCAATGTGGCAAGCAATTGACTTTAATTAATAATTTTATAGGATGACGTTATGCATCACTTACTTTCGCCTTCTAATTTATTATTTACTCATCATATATATATATATATATATATATATAAGCCACAAAAGTGGCACAATGAACTGCGTAGTTGCTAGAGAAAGTAGTTCAAGGGAAGCGAATTTAGACGGCAACGCTTCGCTCATGTTTGTGTCCTGAACCACTAAATTGGCACTTCTATAATCCAATTGGTCTCACTTTTTGCTTTCGACTCTTAAATAATAATGTGTCAACTTTCGACTCCGAAGTAATATGACGTAAGATATTGTGAATTTAAGAATTAGGATTCGAGCATTCTTATAATAAAAATATAATCTACCAGCAAATAAAGTTAACCACAAAAACCAACAAACGAATCAAACATGGAGGGATTATGTTATCACATGGGGTCCACCGTATACGTATACGTTACTGCAAATATTCAAAATATAAAATTCAAGTATAACTATCACGAAAGATTAAATTAATTTAAATGAAAAATGCGGGTTTGAATACGGTGCAACGCAACGATTTGCAGAGAACATAATATAATAAATTAAAGCATTAAGGAAATCGGATATTATAAAATTAGTCAAGTTGGAAGCTTGAGCTCTGTTTCTCTCTTGGTTGCTTGTGTACTTAGGCAAATGTTTTGAAAGGGACGCCAAATGTGTTATTAAGTGTGTTTAGCAAGTTAAATAAATTATTTTTTAGTTTATTTGGCTATAGCTTATAAGTTTGTTTAATTAAATTAGAAGTATTTAGTATACAAGTTTATTTGAGTAGTTTATAATTTTTTATAAAATGTTACTTTGAGTAGTTTATAATTTATAATTTATATTTTTTTATATTTTTTTTCTTTTATTTTTATTATTTTATTAAAATTTTAATATTATCCTATTCATAACTCGTAACATAATTTCTTCTTTTTAAGGTTTTTTTTGCACACCTGTAACACAATATTATTAATCTATTATAGGATACTAGATGATATGTTTATTTTGTATTATTTTGATTATATTACATAATGAAATGTAACTATTAACAAAAAATGATAATTATGACACTATTTTGAGATAATATAATAAAATGATATTATTTTGGAATCTTAAATATTTATTTTAATTTTTAATAATTTTTTATCTTTAAACAAAATATTATAATAGTTCAAATTAACTAAAAAACTTAAAATTATAATTACCTAAAAATATATTTTTGTTTAAAAATAAAATTTATATAAAATATCATATAACTATGTCATTTTACGTCATTTTATATTTATTAACTAATTTTATGAAATACTTTAAATTCAATAAATTAAATTAATAATTTTTAACTAAAAATTAACTTTTAAACTTTCAATTAACTTATCAATTATTTTTGTTAAACATACCCTAAATACCTGCAAACCTCCTCCGATTATACATATATATATATATATATATATAAATTAATTAAAATTATCAATATCTAAAAATTCATTAACATCCGATTGGTTTAATTTGAATGAGGTCAAATCATATACGTGTAAAACTCTTTTAATGTCAACTTTTTTTATTTAAAAAACCTAAACTTAATACTTCACTCAATCACTTGATGAATCAACTAGTTTTGGTGTTCGATTATGTATATAACATAGTTCATAGATAAATAATATATCTAAAAAAGGCAAAAACATTAAATTCCAGATGATTAGTGGCATATCAAGTTAAACATATGAGTCAACCGAGTGATAAAATTTTAGTATAACAGCAGAAAATGATTAATAAATATTTCTAATTTGTCTGTTCTCCTTAATTTGCTTTTCTTTAATTTTTGACGCAATTTTACCTTAATAATTATTAGGGGAAAAAAGTCAGGTGCAGGGAATTTTATACTTACGATTATATTTTAATAAAAATAATAATTGCATATTTTAATATTTTGAAACTACAGAATTATTCTTTTAAAAAAATTCACATATAGTATTTTTATTTAGAAATTCAATCACAAACCGTTAAGAAATTTTACATGAATTTAGTATATAAGTTTACACTTATTTGAAATTGAAACCATATTAAAAGATTAAAATATACATAAAAGAAAAGAGATGGATCTTATTAAGAAAATAAGTAAGTTGGAAGAACTATACGGCTAGTTTCACAAATTAAATATATTAAATAAAGCTCACGTCATGTACGTTTTATTCGTAGCAACCAGCCCATGAAATTTGCAGAATGCAGAAAATGTTAGGCATGCAGTCAAACAAGAAGGGCAATATTGTTATTAATGATAAAATGAAGGACATTTAAAACGTACTCTTGATTCTCGAATCACCCTATCCCGACGGACTCTTTAAAAACATCGATCCTACAAGCCCTTCTCATAACCCCAAAGCTCCAACAAACATAAAGTACATTAACAAAGCTATCTAATATATATATATCTACATGGCTTGCACTTCCGGCGTAACAACGTCGATTTCCGCCTCCACATCCACTACCGCCACCACCATCTCCGCCGTTCATCCGGACGTCATTCAAACTCACATCCTTACGCGCCTCGACGGCCCTGCACTCGCCTCCGCCGCGACCACATCTTCCCAATTCTACGCCCTCTCCACCCAAGAAAACCTCTGGGCCAATATTTGCCACTCCACGTGGCCATCAACGAACTCAACACGCATCCGCCACATCATCTCTGGCTTCCCTCACGCTTCCCGCGCTTTCTTCTCCGACTCTTTCACCACTTTACTCCTTACCAACGCCAGTAATTCGCAGTTAAATCCAGACCGTACGCCCGAGCTGCTCTCAGCCGTCGATATATACTACCGCGATCGGCTTGTGTTCTCCAAGGTGTTGGAGACGGAGACGGTGTCAGGTTGGTTCAGGTGCTCGCCGTTCCGGGTGGACCTGCTGGACCCGAAGGACGTGATTCAGACTTCGATTCAATTTCCGAAAGGCGAGAATGCGTGTGGAGAGCTGAGGGAGGACCTGAGGTTGAGCTGGATCTTGATTGATCCAGAGGGACGGCGAGCGATGAACGTCTCGAGCCAGAAGCCGGTGTCGGTGAAACGGCACTGGCTGAGCGGGGAGGTTCAGGTACGATTCGCGGCGGTTCTGGCAGGCGATAGAGGATCGGCGTCCGAATCGGCGCTGTGCGAGTTGCTGGTGGTGTGCGCGGAAGCGGAGGGAGGGGAGATGCAGGTGAGGGAGGCGAGCATGCAGATGGAGGACATGGATGGGATGCATTTGAATGGGAGGGACAGTTTGGGGATTTTACAGAGGGCGTTGGAGGGCAAAAGGGAAAGGAAAATTGTTGGGAGGGAAGAGGAAGCAAGGAAGCGATACCAAGAGTTTGAGAAGAGGAAGGAGGAGAGAAAAGAGAGGAAGGTGAGGGCAGAAGGGAGATTGGACATGTTATGCGTGGGACTCGTGGCCTTGTCCTTTGCTAGTTTGTTTTCTATGTTCGTTTTGTGAAGATGAGAGTTAAGGGTAAAAAAAGTGAAAAGCACCAACGCAACAGATTGAGATTTAGTTATTACATTTTTTCAATCATCAATATTTGAAAATATACTAAACTTTTGATTAATGTGATTCGAAATCGGTGGAGTTACAAATGTGGCTTGCCCAGTTACTGGAACGCTTTTTTTTCCATTTTGTTATTACGTCGAGAAAAAGTCTAAGGAGGATTCTGATTTTGTGCTGTTACAAGTGACACCAGTATCATTGACAGGTGGCTAAATTCAATCCATCCAATAGATTTGTAATGTTGTATATTGAACATTGCCAACATGCATGGCACACTTTTTTGAAAAATTACAAATAATTCTCTAAAATAAGTATCATTTTATTTCTTTCGAACATCATCATTCCATCATAATTAAAAGATAATCGTTTTAAGCAACATCATTCCAAATGAAATTGCTTTAGTTATGTACATAATAACAAACATGATGTTGCTATTTGAACATAAATATAAAATTAATATATTTAGTTTCTATAATTGTTAGACACATTATCACAATTTGGTGGAAGAAAACAATCACACTGATCCTTTACAAAGCTTATGGAATCTTCTTACATTATGTTAAACAGAAAAATGATATGGATATTCTACCCCCAAAAAAAAAATGATATGGACATAAATACAAAGTTTTAATTATTTTTATTTAGTCAGTGTATTAACTGTCATTTAATTTATTGGCCGTGACTAAAACTACCACGCCTCCTCCCCCTTTCCGTTCCCCAAAATATAGCCTATTTTAGTGGCCCAAGTGGTTCATGTGAGCTTGAGGATTTTTTCTTTTTCTCAAAGATTTTAGTTGCAATTTTGTGTATTTAAATTTCATGACCTGCCAATTAATAATTTTTTTGGTACATGACGATAGATCTTTGCCTAATAGCTTCATCCTATCAAGTATCAATAATTGAATTCAAGAAATACAAAGTTACAAGGTAACAAAGATTTAAGCAATGATTTGAAATTCCTTAGATCCTGGCCTGAGCTGAGGTAAGAAATCTACAGGAATTCAATCTGATATGATAATCCGTCCAGAACGGTCAAAACTTCAAATCTGATCCACAGCCATTGCCTGCTTATAGGTCAAAATATATAAATGGGAAGATGATTGGGACTTGGGATGGATACATATTTGTCTCACTCCAAATGGCGAAGGCAAGCTAGGACTGTGTCAAAAGACTTAAAACCAATAGCATAATTCAGGTTTGATCCACTGTTTTTCGTAATCATCTAACTTCACCGCACACCGCTTATTCAATAGACTAAGGCTCTAATTGAAATATTTTTAAGGATTTTAATATTAATTGTTCTAAACAATAAAAACCAGGCGTGAGACAACTTGATATCTCAATGCTAACGTAGGCTAATGAGAAGCAAATACTTATGAAGGTGGATAACAGGATATGGCCTGCAATTTGCAACGACGTCGTTGATTACGAGAAACTCTGATCATTTTTGGCTTGAGATGGCAACCAAGTTGATTTCCACTTCTTATCTGATACAGAAGTTTGGAAGGTTCCAGTTAGACAGATCAGAATATAACAAAAAGTTAGGAACCATAAGGATTATCATCACCTTGTTTGTTATTTGTTTGGAGTATTTTATTTTATTTTTTATACATGTAATAAAGTGTGTGTAATTTTTTTTTTGGGATAAAACATCAAATATTTTATTTATCATTCAAAAGCTATAATAAGGTCAATACAGTTGGGATTCATATCTACCAAACACAATAACACACACTTTACCAATAGAGGCAAGTCCATGTATTATGTTATTACAAGTTCTAGAAATCCACCTAATAGCTAATTATAACCAACAAACTAATGAAATCCTTGGAGGCTTGGACACATTCTTTACATTATCCAGAACAGAAGAAACTTTGCATATGATGGGCCTCCATCATTCTTCAAAAAATGATTCACCACCTGTTTTGCATCACTTTCCAAGATCACATGATTAAAGTTTAGAGACTTGGAAAGACGGGTCGCCGTCATACATAAATTTTTTTATTACTTTTAAATAAATTTTTATATTTTAAAATAATAAAATGAAGTAGTGAAAAAATTAATCAAGCCTATACTCTTCTCACACATTTGAGTTTCTCTTTCTTATATTATATTTTATATTTTATTATTTATGCATTTGCTAATATATAAAAATTTGAATATTTATGATTAGAAGTCCCAAAACCATATATAATATTAGTGGCTTAGCATGCACTAAAGTGCATGCTAATTTTTGAATTTATTATTAAATATTTAATTTCTTATTATATTTTAAATTAATAAAAAAGTACTACTTTCCAGTATCTCATATACATTTTAACTTTTTACTCATATATTATATTTTATATCTATATTACTATCTATGAATTTGGAGCTTTTTAGCCATTAATAAAACACAAACTACAGTTTAACAAAGAAAAATCAAAATGTTAGTGGAAATGGAAAGTCAAATAAATTCATGGTACTTTCTTTTGTTGTTTTTAAAAATATAATAAAACTACTAAAACCTTATATGTTTATTCAAAAACTGATTTTATACTAAGCTGCTACTTTCATTTTATTAATTTATTAACATATGATTTTAGAGAAAACTGACTAGACCTAGAATCATATGTAATATTATAGATGAAACTTTTTTTTGGATATTAAAATAATTAAATGCAAAGCATTCTTTTAATAAAACACATTATATATATATATATATATATATAAAATATAATATAATATAATATAAACCTTAATATATCTCTTTCAATTTTAAGAAGACGCGCTATAAGTTTATTATAATTGTATGGGAAGTTTTGTAGCAGCAATGAGCATTGCCTCAATAATGTCAAACTGTCTTTAAAGTTAAAGAATTTGAGCGAAAATTGAATCCTAATCATGGACAAAATTAGGAAAAGAAAATAAAAAGGTTTACATCAACAAAAGAAATAACAAGTTATTCTATAGTGTGTTGAAACCTTGGGATTACACGTACATTCTCTAAGATTTTGAAAATTTATTCGATAATAGGACTTAATTCAATAATTATAAGATATTAATGTAATAAACAAAAATATTTAAAATGTGATAAGAGTATATTGAATTTATGTTTTGAATTAGTAAAATATTAATTGGCAAACAAGCAATGAAGCCGTCTTAGCTCAGTGGTAGAGCGCGTGGCTTTTAACCACGTGGTCGTGCGTTCGATCCCCACAGACGGCGCTAATGAACGCAGTTCTTTTCTGACCAAAATCGCTGCTGATGCTGCTTTTCACTTTCAGCAACGGTTTTTACTGTTGCTGAAAGTTTTGGCAACAAAAAACTGCTGCCATAACTTTTAGCAACGGTGAAAACCGTTGCTAAAAGTAAAAAGCAGCCAAATGATTAGCAGCAAATCCTGATCCGTTCTTTGCCCTTTTCACTTCAAACAGGCGGCGATTTACTTTACTTTTTCACTTTCAGAATTTCATTCTATTTCAATCGCTAAAGGACGACGATTTTCCCTTTTTCACTTCAACGGATGGTGATTTACTTTCTTTTACTTTTCACTTTCAGTTTTTTTTTTTTTAAAACAAACCGAGGTTGAAAATTTCAATCCCCCAAGGACGACGATTTGCCTCCCTCTCTCTCTCTCTCTCTCACATATTGATTATAATAAAATAACACATTATATGAGACTAATAAAATTATTAACATAAAGTAGTATAGTAGAGTTTGTTTAATCTTGAATTCAGCAAATTTAAACAGATCCGGAGAGAAGTAATGCTCGGCTCGACTGATCTCATTTAACACTTTTCACTTTTAAAATATTATAATTAAATTTATATTTTACATTTTGTTGCAAAAGTATACAGATTCAGATTGTTTCTGTTATATGTGAGGGGGATAATTTACTAACAAAATATAGGTAATATTAGGTCATTACTAACTTAACATATGGTATAAAAGCGGGAATATGAAGACCTTTCAATTACTTTTGCTTATTGCCATAAAATCCTCATCCACCAGTTACAAACACCAGTATTCTATTCTAACACATAAATCCTATAGAAATCACTTTGTGGGAGTGAGAAGCCAGCGCTTCTAAGTTCTAACTGTTGTGTGCTTCTGGAAACCTCAAAACTCAGCTTCCCTATCTGCCAAGTCTCGCAATATTTGATAAGGTAGCAAGATTTCAGGACATTCATATAATAATTAATTGTCTGTTGCTGGTTCAGGAGGTCCTCTGGCAATTGGCATTCCATCGCCAGTAATGGATTTGGGTTTTGCATAATCGACAAAGATAACACGTCCATTTAGTGGCTGGTAAGACAGACTTCCATCAGTTCTCTCTTATAGGTCATAAGCTGATAATGACAAAGAGCAGAATGATAGACACATAATGGGACTTACCTTTCCATTCATCCCTGTTATGGCATTCTCAGCCTCATCCTCCGAAGCAAAGGTGACAAACCCAAACCCTTTTGATCTTTCTGACACCTTGTCCATCACAATTTTAGCTGGAAAAGTGGAATTGTCAAAGGTCAGCAAATTATAAGATGCTGACACAGAGTAGCAAAAGGTTAGCACAGTGAACAGCTTGAAGCTACCTTCAATAACTTGACCGTATTGACAAAATGCTTCTGATAATCCTTTCTCTGTCGTAAAAAATGACAGTCCTGCAATATAGTGAGGAAAACAGCACCAACAATAAATACCCTTTTCCAAAGTTAATAAGTAGAAGTGCATTTCAATAAATAAAAGTCAAGATAGCAACCACGAGTAACTGTTGACATCAGCAGAAAACAATGATGTCAAAGGTAACAAGGAGTTCAACAGTATGATCCTTCCATGCGGCCTCCTATAGTTTTGTTTAATTAGGTGTGTAATCACTAAGAAATGACACTTCAATTATTTTTGTCCAACAGCAAATTAAATCAAATTGTAAGGTTAAACGATGAGGTTGAATGATGGTGCAAGTGCCACATAGGAGTGAACAAGGGAGAAAATGATTAACATGAGAAAGATGGGGCGAGTTCTGGGTAACTTAGGACATATGTTCTCCTCAACCTAAAGACTAGGCAAAATAGCATAAAGTGACCCTTATCATAGATATACCGTTTTGCAAGGAAAAAGCATGCTTTCTCCTAACATCAATGGGTTCGGAAGTTTTGCCTTCCAGACAAGGAAAGATCAAAATAAGATACTGTGTGGAATCTAAATACTGCGCCATTTCCAAAACCCCATGATTAGTCCTTAATAAAGGCAAGAACTTGGCATATAAGATGGAACGTGGTTCAGAAATGGCCAACTAGAATTATAGAACTATATTCGAGTGGTCAAATTTTGTATTATACTTATATTTCAGTTCAATTCAGACAGTCATAAAGAAAGATACCCAGCAAAATTGCTCAGGCAGCAGTCTCAAGTATTCCGTCTTGGCATGAAATCATTGAAAATAGTTAGTAGCCATACTGAAAGAACTCAAACTTATCGAAATCAAATATTTGTGTATTATCTATAAGGGTATTGATCAGTGTCGAGGATGATTGTAGAGGATGATAAACTGCCTTTCTTTTGTACGTGAATAGCTATTACATACTTACATCTTTATAATTGGACAACTAAAAGATATAACAGATTTGAACACCAATAAAGAAAACAGACACCAGTTTCCTCACCGACAAAAATGGAGGAAGCGAGAGAAAAAGCAAACCTCCAACGAAAAGCTTGTAAGCAATTCCTCTGCGAAAACTGAGAAGAGCAGGAGAAAGAAGTGGGGGGCGACGCAAAGCAGAATTGGCCCCGATAATTCTTGTGATCGCCGCCATGGAGTGTCGGGGAGAGACGGCACACACAGTGTGTGGAGACTGGAAAGAAGGACGCGGAAGAGGAGGAGAGGGGAAATGCAAACAGGGAATGCAACCATAGCAAACGGGCTAGCGTGATACCGGCTAGCCCAGCATGGTGCGGGCTGGGCTAGATTAGCCTCTGCCCTCATCTCCCGCCATTATTAATTAATTAATTTATTTTTGGTAATTTTGAGGCTCTAGTAAAATATTGATTCACTCATCGTAATTATTCCGAGATTGATAAATGTGGGGGAAAAAAATGCCGAGATAACCTATGTATGCTATATATTTTTTGTATAGAAGAATATTTCAATAAAATAGTTTTTTTTGGGGGCTCAAAAAAGGACAAGAAAAAGGTGTGAGCATCAATCCCCCCTGAAATTATTGGTGTACCTTATATTCAGAAGAAAATGAGCAACTGATTAAGACCTTTGAAATTGCATATAAATCATTTATATTCATTATTCAATCCACTAACCTGACAAGCCCAAGCCCGCAATTAAATAGCAGTTTAGTTTGGGTTTGCACGTTGTGTCAGGTCCCAAAATACTCCGGTTTGCAGATTAATATTTTAACTTGTATAAATTAAACTCAACCCAAGAGCCCACGTCAGTTTTATTTATTTATTTATTTTAAATTTTTTTAATGTAAAGATAATGCCTCTTTTTTTTTTTCATTTTTCCTTTTTCATTTTTTTTGGGAGAAAACCACAAACTACATATAAATACCACATACTAGTATACGGTAAGATAACACACGACAACACGCAGACATGTTGAACTACGAAAAAACATGAAAGAATATCATCATAAAGGGTCAAATAGCATCTTTAGTTTAGCAAACCGGAATTCATATATTAATCATGCCCAGATTGAGAGAATATAATAAAAATATTTCGTTAGATGGAACAGCTGTATTTCGATGCTCAGCCAAAGTGTGTAGCACCTAAAGAAAAGCATGTTATGCATACAAGCACTCAACTTTGTAATTTGCCTAAAACATGAGTTCTTTGCATACAAGGTAGCTTCAGTCACAATAAAAGGAGGAAGTGATGCAAATGCAAGCACTCGATCAATAGAACTTCTTTGACGTCAGTACTAAGGATACGAAATATTAAGAAATACTAAAAAGAACAAGGCAAAACTGACGCAAAATCAAGCCAATTACTGACATCATCCAACCATTACAGATACCTTTGAAGTCGTCAAAGCAGGACAGACGATATTCGTATGAAGTTACACCAAGAGATGTCATGCCCCTGTTAGTTCTGAAGAGTATAACTACTATACATGGAACTAAGTATATTTGCAGTATTCACTCGATCTTCAAACTACTTATCAATGCTGAGGCTTTTGCAATGTTCGAAACACCATATCAACGAATTGATCATCCTGGCAAAAGAAAATTCCATTAGTGGAGAAACTACATAGAAAATTCGCAAGGCAGAGGACTAATATGATAGAAAGCCTCCAACAGAAAGAGAAAGAAAAGCATACATTCATTTCCTTTCTTTTGAACCAAAATAAATAAATCATAACTATGTTAAACAATTTCAATGCCCTTGCAAAGTCCATGGGAATTTATTTTATAATTGAAAATTATAAACACAGATATAATTAAATTAAAAAAGTAATAAATTTCCACTGTTTTAAATCTAACCAGTAACAGCATAATGTTGTGTTCAAAACTTCACTTTATAAAATACTTATTTTAAATGTCTCCTCTCTTACTCATTTATTCTCAATCTTATAATCATCATTTCAATCTCTTGAATCACAAGCATTTTTTTCTATATGATAAAATCTTAAAACTAATATTGTTGATTATTGATTATAAAGTATACGCGTTCAGTCTATCAAAAAAGGATCTATAAGTTCATTGACATTACTATTTTTCACATATTATGACAGCCTAGGTGGGTCTGCTTATACTGTCCAAAATATTTTGGGCCCTTATATGGTGCCCATAAGATATTATGCAATATATCACAGACTTCTATTGCAGCAATTTAGCAAGCTGTCAAAACAATTAAGTTACTGGAATATTTAATTGATAAAAAATAAGAAATTTAGGAGAACAATGCAACCATGGTAAAACCATAAAATTACCTGAATCAGCGACCAAAGTGCTTCACGCACTTTCTCTCTTTCGATAACAGGCTTGGTGGGAGAGGAGGTAGAAATAGGGGTAAGAGATGGAGGTGGATTGGGTGGTGGAAATAGTTGATGCGTTGGAGGGCCATATTGACGCGGCTGATTCAGGAAATTATGAAAAGCTGAAGAAGGTGCCGATGAAGAGACAGGTGGCACTAACAGTGAAGATGAAGAAGGAGGTGGATAAAATGTAGAAGGCTTCAAAAGATTAGCGGTTGGAATGCCACTGTTGATTGTATCAGAAGAGTCTTGTGGGAAGGCTGGTAGGAATGAAGCTGTACAAGATGCAAATGGCGTTTCAATAGCAGATGCAGGACAAAATACACCACTTGGAACAACAGAGGTGACAGTTGCAGAATGATGGGGTTGTCTTAAACTCTCCGTAACTGAAGTATAACTTTTAGTAGCCATATCTGTCTGCAACAATTGAATCCAATAATTTCTAAGACAACAGACGTTGGACATAGTTAACCTGTATAACAAACTTGATAATGGGGGAACCTAAATGAACAGTACTGCACGAGAGCACCCGGCAAACAACACTTTTAAATGACGGTCCAGAACCTCCAAATGAAGGTGGATATTTATGCAAGGAATCTATATTCAAACAATTAGTTAATTAACACAACCAAATTACTCTATATCAAGCGGCTATAAGTTATGGACAAAAAATACCACCAAATTAGTAGTCGCAAAATTTCTGCTGCACTAATAGGAATGTTACAGACAAAAAATATGTAACAAATACATCAATAATTTCCTCAAGCCCAATGATAATTTTAAGTAATTTAAAATAATTTTTGGTAGATCCTAACATTACTTTTGTAACATTTCCCCCTCTCTCTCCTGCACACTGATGGAAACCCACTGTCTAACCCTTAAGAAACACTCACAGAATAGTATATTGATTAAGTCTCCTACCAGCAAGGAAGAAGAAGGTTCTTACGAACAGAGACTCACAATCACTGGAAATAATAACACAGCACACTGAATAGACTCTCACACAATGACTACACTCGCACAATACCATAACACCATAACAGAGCAATGAACAAACAACCAGCTAGCTTTCGAGAGGCTAGCACTCTCCCTCCAAGTTCCTCAGTCCTTTCCTGCCTCTCTTCTGCCACACCTGCCCACTAAAACTCTCCTACGACTCCAATCCACTGCTGCAGGCCGTTAGTGGATTCTCTCTCCTTTGCCAACTCACCCTTTTTAATTTTTCAAGTAGTAAACCTTTGGATCTACTAGAGTGTGTTCTTCTAGCCCAATAACCCATTTTGGTCTGCCTCCTCTTATAATATTGCAGCTTAATTGGAGGCCCAACATCACCCCCCCCCCCCCAAAAAAAAAAGTTTCACCTTGTCCTCAAGGTGGAATTGAGGAAACTGATTTAGGGTTCCTAAGTGCTGTCATGATCGAGAAGATGTCTCCACTTTATAAGAACTTCAATGGCCTAACCTGTTTGACAATTTTAGGTTCAACTAAAAGCTCCATTTCCTCTATTAGATAAGAGGTTAGCGCTTGTGGCCAAGTAATGGGTTGTATAGTCTTGAGTTTGAGAAACATGGAACACCGGGTGGATTCTTGCAGCAGGGGTAGTTCCAACCTATAGGTGACCTTCCCAATTTTTTTCAACGACCTTAAACGGTCCATAAAACCGAGGGCTCAACTTCTCATTCATCTTTCAGGCCAAGGATTGCATCTGGTACGTTTTTAGTTTCAAATACACCATATCCCCTATTTCAAATTCCACTTCTTGTCGACTTCTATCCGCATACTACTTCATACGGTGTTGTGCTTTCTCAAAGTTCTCCTTGAGCTCCGAGACAATGGCGTCTTGCAACCGTGTCTGCTCATTGACTTCCTCCACTAGAGAGTGGGCAGATCTCTTCCATAAAAGGCCTTAAATGGAGACATACCAGAAGATTGATTGTAGGCGTCATTGAACCAATACTCGGCCAGCTCTTAGGTTTGTCTCCTACAAAGCAATGTAAATATATCTCCAAGGTTCTATTTACCACCTCGGTTTGACCATCGGTCTCCGGATGATAGAAGAAGCTGTAATGTAGAGTAGTGATTGACAATTTGAACTCCTCTTGCCAAAATAAGCTCATAAACAATCGATCTCTATCTGACATGATGGATTTTGGGAACCCGCATAGCTTCACCACACTGTCAACAAAAATCTCAGCTACATCTTTGGCCGAAAATGGATGGGTCAACAGAATAAAGTGACCATATTTAGTTAGCCGATCTACCACAACCAAGATGGTATCAAACTTAGAGGATTTAGGCAATCCATAAATAAAGTCCATCCTCACTTCCTCCCAAACTTGTTGGGGAATAGGCAGGGGTTGCAGTAATCCTCCTAGACTCAAGGCTTCATCCTCGTTCCGTTGGCATACCTCACACTGAGATACAAACTACTGTATGTCCTTCTTCATGCCCTCCCAATAAAGAAAAGCAATCATCCTCTTGTAGGTTCTTAAATACCCATAGTGTTTGCCCATGGGTGTTTTATGGAACTCTGCTATCAGCAAGGGAATCCTTGAGGGATTCTTGGGCAGCACATGTCTTCCCTAGAAAAGTAAGCAACCATTTTTTATCACATAGCCTTTGGGAGGTTGCTGGTTCGTCACAACCTTTTGCCATATAGCGACCAACTTCTCATCTTTTTTCACCTCATTCTCCCAATTATTAATATCATCGTACTGCCATACTGTTACAGCCTTGAATTCTAGTAGCACTTCCCCCCTTCTTGACAGCACATCGGCCGCTCTGTTGTCCTTCCCGGGCTTATACTATATCTCAAACTTGTACCCCATCAATTTGGATACCCATTTTCGCTGGTCTTCTCCCAACTCCCTCTGTTCAAGTAGGAATTTCAGTGCCTTCTAGTCAGTTTTAATCACAAAAGGGTGCCCAAGCAAATAATGGTGCCATTTCTTTACTGCTAGAACTATGGTCATCAACTCACGCTTATAAACTGAACTCGCCCTCTTCTAAGCTGACAAGGCTAGAATGAAATATGATATGAGCCTCCCCTTTTGCATCAGAACAGCACCTACACCCATCCCGGAGGCATCAATCTCTAGCTTAAAGGGTAAGGAAAAATCTGGCATTGCTAAAAACGGCACCGTGACCATTGCTTGTTTAAGAGCGTCAAAGGCACTGTGCGCTTCCTTACTCCACTTGAAGGCATCCTTTTTAAGTAAGGATGTGAGTGGGGAGGCAATCTTCCCATAATTTCTCACAAACCTCTGATAATAACCAGATAGACCAAGGAATCCCCAAAGGCCCTTAAGGTCTTTTGGCACTAGCCAATTTACCATTGCTGCCACTTTCTCTGGATCAGCTTGCACCTCTTCAGCAGAGATAATATGCCCTAAATACTCAAACTTGCACTTCATAAAGACACATTTCTTTAAGTTGATGACTAGTTGATGATCTTGGAGTATTTTCAATGTCTCTTCCTGTCCGAAATTCTAGATAAGTGTATCTTAGAAGATAATTCTGTTATTAATTAGTTGTAATCCTTTTATTATTCTATTTCATTAGGATAATTATTCTGTTTCATTAGAATAATGGTTCTTTATTTATTTATTATTTCCTAATTGTAGTAGTTATCTTGTTTAGGATAAGTGTGGCTTAATTATAGCCCTTTTTCTCCTATTTATGTACCAATTACCATATACAAAAAATATATGAGAAATACAAAATTATTTTGTTTCACATGGTATCAGAGCCAGGTTCCAGTTTATAACTTTTCCTTATTCAAATTCGCTGACGTTGTTCTTCTGTTCGACCTCGACTTCGGCTTCGTCAGTTTTTGACTTGGGTCTTCAGTTTTCTCTTTGACTTCGGCTTCAACGTCAGTCTTCGACTTGGGTCTACAGTTTCTCGTTGCTGGTCGTTCGTAGTCGTCTTCTTCGACTTCGAGTCCTGCATTGCTGGGTAGTGCGTCGACTTCAAATTCAGCCTTAATTGCTGAGAATTCCTTTTCCAGCCTTTCATTGCTGGATTTTTTCTTATATGACAGAAGTTACATCGCTCCTTCACCACGTTCGCCTTCAACTATGGAGGAAGAACAGACTCCACGAAACACAACAAAGCTTCAAAACATCCAAGTAGCATATCGAATCAACAGGAAGAATTACCTTAAGCGGTCTCAACTGGTACGAACATTCCTAAAAGGAAAAGGTAAGTTGGGGCATCTGGTATGAACATTCCTAAAAGGAAAAGCTAAGTTGGGGCATCTACTAAAGGAAGCACCAGCGAGCGACTCAGTAGGGTTCGAAGGATGGGAAGAAGAAGATTCCATGATCATGTCTTGGTTATGGAATTCTATGACTTTGGAAGTTAGTGATATGTGTATGTTTCTCCCTACAGCAAAAGCAGTATGGGATGCTCTTTACCAACATATTCAGAAGTCAATGATACAGCCCTCATATATGACATCAAGACAAACATCTTGAACAAAACATGGGACACGAACTATAACAGAATATGCAAATTTCTAATGGCAGGAATTGGACTACTATAGGACACTTGATTTGAACTGTTGCAGATGCGCAGTGGTTATAAAGAAATTTATAGAAAGGGATCGAGTTTATGATTTTTTGTCTGGATTAAATTCTAAATTTGATCTTGTACGCATTCAAATTCTAGGCAGACACGAATTTTCCTCCTTAGCAGAAGCAATATCACCAGTTCATGAAGAAGAGAGTCGTAGTATGTTGGAGTCATCTTCAACAGATACCTCTGCCCTTCATAGTTACAAACCACAAGGATTGGGACTAGACAACTACTGGAGATAAAACTAAGAAAGACTGTGATGAAATATTCTACACTTACTACAAAAAATCAATAGACACCAAAGAACGATGTTGGAAACTTCACGGAAAACTATTTAGCAAAGAACGGGGACAGAAGGGCAGCCAACAAAGAAAAGCCAACGTATCAGTTCAAGACTCGACTCAAGGGCCTGGTGGTTTTAGTATGGAAGAGATTGAGAAAATTAAGAGTATGCTGGGTTCTTCTGGAAAATCAGCAAATAGCTCTCAACCGTCAAATTCTGGTACATGTTCCCTAACAATCTCAGGTGATGTTCTAATCTCTCTTGGTTTAAATGCCTTAGATAATGAACTTAGGAATGTTTGGATTTTAGACTTTAGAGCCACTGACTACATGATCCATACTTCAAACAAATTCAAAAATTATACCCCTGGTTCTAGCAGTAGAAAAATTATTGTTGCAGATGCTCCTACCACCACTGTACCAGGAATAGGAGATATTCAAATCACGCTAAATCTAATACTTAAAGATGTCCTACATGTACCATAGTTATCTACAAATTTGATATCCATTCAAAAGCTTACTAAAGACTTAACAAGCTGTGTTATTTTCATGACTCTTACTGTGAATTTCAGGATCAAAGTTCAGGGAAAAGGATTGGACTTGCTAGAGAACGTAACGGCCTCTACTAATTGGATACATCAAGTCAATCGGAACTCAATAAAACTGCCTTATTTTCCACTTCCAATGAAGATGTTATTTGGCTACACCATAGGCATCTAGGTCATGTGAATTTTCATACCTTAAAAACTATGTTTCCTTCTTTGTTTAGAACTTTGGATGATCGTTTTTTTATTGTGATATTTGTGAATATGCAAAGCATACCCGCGTGTCTTTTCCCATCAGTAATAAAAAATCATCTTCTCCTTTTTCTTTAAGGTGGTTTTTTTCCTTTATAGATGATTGCATTAGAGTTTCTTGGATATATTTACTAAAAAACAAGTCTAATGTAAGTAACGTTTTTCCTATATTTCACTCAATGATTCAGAATCAATTTGGCACCAAGATAAAAGCCTTTCGGTCTAATAATGCTCGAGATTACTTCAATCAAGTTTTAAATTGATTTTTTCAAAAGGAAGGTATTATACATGAATCATCTTGTGCTGTCACTCCACAGCAAAATGGAGTGACAGAAAGAAAAAAACCGACATATTCTCGAGTGGACAAGAGCCTTTTTGTTTCAACAAAATGTGCCAAAAAATTTTTGGGGAGAAGCTGTACTTACATCGGCCTATGTCATAAATCGAATTCCTTCCAAGGTCTTCGGTTTTCAAAGTCCAATAGAAAATTTATCTACATTTTATCTAGACATTCGTTCTTCCTTTAACCTTAGCCTTAGGATTTTTGGCTGTACCTCATTTGCTTATGTTCATAATAACAATCGTGGAAAATTAGACCCTCGTGCTCTTAAGTGTGTCTTTGTAGGTTACTCCTCCACTCAAAAGGGTTACAAGTGTTCTCATCCACCCACTAGAAAGCTTTATATCTCGGCTGATGTCACTTTTGTTGAAAATAAACCATATTTCACCAAACAGTATCTTCACGAGGAGTTACCTATCCTAGAAGAAGAGGTGTGAAGTTTTCCTATCCTAGAGGTCTGTGAAAATGAAAGACCAGTAACCCAATCTGAGGAATCAAAAGGAAAGGAAGCAGATGGAAAAATCTTTGACCAAGTTCAATTTGACCAGGGGCATTCAAGAGGAAGGGATCCTACAGTAACTACAAGGCAAGAACAATCCTCTAAACCAGACTCGAGATGAGGTAACTTTGATTGACTCAAATTTAACTTCTGTTGTTTCTCCTTCTTCTTCTCCTCCTTCTCCCACCAGCCCTACCGAAACCGAGCCTTCTGATCTTGGAACAGACCTAAACCTACCTATTGCCCTTAAAAAACAAGCTCGTAAATGCACAAAAAGACCTATCTACCCATTATCCCACTTTGTGTCTTTTGAAAAGTTCTCACCACATCATCAAAATTTCCTTACCACCCTAAACACAGTCTATTCCTAACTCATTATCTGAGGCATTATCAAAAAAGGAATGGAGCAAGTAGAGATGGAAGCCTTAGAAAAGAATGAGACTTGGGAATTGGTTGATTTACCAAAAGGGAAGAAAACAGCAGGCTGTAAATTGGTGTATACTGTAAAATTAAAAACTGATGGGTCCCTAGAACGATACAAAGCACGACTAGTTGCAAAGGGATACACACAAACTTATGGAGTAGACTATCAGGAGACATTTGCTCCAGTGGCAAAAATGAATACAGTAAGGATCTTACTATCCTTGACTGTCAATTTTGATTGGGAATTCAGTACGATGTAAAAAATGCATTTCTTCATGGAGAATTGAAAGAAGAAATTTATATGAATATTCCACCAGGATTTAGTGGGGTAGAAACAAACAAGGTATGACGACTTAGAAAGGCATTGTATAGGCTAGACCAATCTCCGCGTGCTTGGTTTGGAAGATTTGCCAAAGTCTTGTTAGCAAATGGATATAAACAAAATCAAGGAGATCATACTCTTTTTATCAAGCATTCAGCCTCAGGGGGAGTCACTATTTTAATTATATATGTCGATGACATTATAATAACTAGAAGCGATGCAGTGAAGAAGGAGGCCTTGAATCAGTGCCTAGCCAAGGAATTTGAAATAAAAGAGTTAGGGTGATTGAAGTATATTCTTGGAATTGAGGTGGCTAGATCAAGACAAGGAATCTTTATCTCTCAACAAAAATATGTTACAGATTTACTTAAAGATACAAGCATGACAGCTAGTCAACCCATTGGAACTCCCATTGGAAAGAATCATATATTGAGTGAGGCTCTTGGAGATAAAACAATAAACTAAGATATGTATCAGAAGCTGGTTGGGAAGCTAATCTATCTTGCACTAAGATATGTATCAGAAGCTAGTTGGGAAGCTAATCTATCTTACACACACTAGAACAGACATATCTTATTCAGTTAGTGTTCTCAGTCAATTTATGCATGATCCAAGAGAAATTCATCTACAAGCAGTTTATCGTGTACTTCACTACCTAAAAGCACATCCAGGGAAGGGAATTTTATTTAAAAAGGAATCTACAATGGAGTTAGCAATTTATACAGATGCAGATTTTGCAGGTTCTTCAGTAGATAGGCAGACAACTTTGGGTTATTGCACCTTTCTTGGAGGAAAGGTAATCTCATGAAGAAGCAAAAAACAAAGTGTAGTAGCAAGATCAAGTGCAAAGGCGGAATTTAGAGCTATGGCTGCTGGAATATGTGAATTATTGTGGGTCAAAATCATCCTAGAGGATCTAAAAATTCAAATGAGCAAGCTAAGAATGGAAGACCTATATTCACCAACTTGAGAGGGAGTGTAGGAAATTCAGATAATTCTGTTGTTAATTAGTTGTAATCCTTTTATTATTCTGTTTCATTAGGATAATGGTTCTTTATTTATATTTATTTTTTCCTAGTTGTAGTATTTATCATGTTTAGGATAAGTGTGGCTTAATTATAGCCCTTTTTCTCCTATTTATGTACCAATCATCACTATACAGAAAATATACGAGAAATACAAAATTCTTTTGTTTCACACAAGTGCTTCATATGTGTGTCTACACCCGGCCTATAGATGAGAATATTGTCAAAGAATACTAATATGAACTTGCGTAGGTGCAGCTGGAATATGTTGTTCATGAGTGATTAGAAGGTGGCGGGTGCATTTGTGAGCCCAAAGGGCATCACCATGAACTCGTAATGGCCTTGGTGAGTCCGAAAGGCCGTTTTCTCTTCATCCCCCAATCGGATTCTGATTTGGTGGTACCCCGACTTCAAGTCCAGCTTTGAGAATACAGTAGCACCCCCTAGTTCATCCAGCAACTCATCAATCGTGAGTATTGGAAATTTGTCAGGGACTGTGATCTTGTTAAGAGTGCGATAGTCAACACAAAACCTCCAACTACCGTCTTTCTTTTTCACTAAGAGCACTAGACTCGAATAAGGGCCGTTATCAGATAATCCCCGATGCTGTCGTGTCCTTAACCAATCGTTCTATCTCTGCTTTTTGAGAATAGGGGTATTTGTAGGGTCGGATGTTGGGGGTTGTTCTTCGGGCTTTATAACAATGGCATGATCATGGGACCAGTGTGGGGGAAGGCCTGTCGTGGGGGGCTGTCACAGCAAAGAACTTGCCAAGTAGCTCTTGTACCTTCTCATTTACCAGTTCCTCTTCTCTCTCTTTTTCTGCCATCTCTCCCAATTCCACCAAATAACCTCTGTCACTTACTTTCACTGTTCTGAACATGGACTTAAGTGAGACCAATTTTTTTGTGAGTGATGGGTCCCCTTTCAAACACTTCTCCTCTCTGCCTACCTTCACCCTCATGTTGAATTGCCCCAAGTTAACCTTCACTTCGCCTAATGACTTTAACCACTCAACACCAAGAACCAGATCAGTTTCTCCAATGTCAAACCAATAACCTTCATTCCTTGTATTTCCACTTGCAGTTCTGAACATATCTTACTTCCTTGTATAACGTACCCATCTCCCAACGACGCTTTATAGGTGCCAACGTCCTGGGTTGAAGCCCCACCTGCTTCACCAATTCGGGTGAAACAAAATTATGAGAAGCCCTGCTGTCTATCAGAATGATCACCTCTTCTCCACATTTTCCAATAACCTTCATTGTGTCATTGTTGGTCAACCCTACCACGAAACACATGGATAATTCCATGGAAGCCAATTTGGGTTGCTCCGTTTCTGGTTCTTCATCTAGTTCTTTTGTTTCAATGTCTACCACTTCACCCGCCTCATTGACATGCTGTAATAACATCACACTGAGCTGTTTGTTCTTGCACTAGTAGGTGAGGCTATACTTCTCATCACATTTGAAGCATAATCCAAGAGATCTCCTTCTCGCTACTTCTACATCAGAGAGCCATTGCATGCTTCCCCCCCTTGTTGACTGTAAAGGACGTTGTCGTTGTCGAGTTCTTGCTGCCTGAGCTTGACTTCACCTCAATTGTGTGACTCTGACCCTGTGTGCCCGTGTTCTAGTTTCCCTTTGATTCCAGCGAGTGGATGCGCACGGATTCTAGGTGAATCGTGACTCTGCCCCAGTTCCCCTTCGACCCAGTAAACTTGGAAGTGGTCATGAACCTAAAGTGCCTGTTAAGGAATTCTTCTTAGGCCTTTTCCATAGTTCTCTCCAAGACTGCATTTCTCTTTTCTATTTGATGGGCTAGGCCCATTAGTTGCTTAGTGACCCGATTTCCATCAGTCAGTGCTCCGCCGGATAGCTAGCTTCAACCCATTTTTGGAAATCGGTCGGTGCTCCGCCGGATAGCTAGCTTCAACCCATTTTTGAAAGCGCCCATTAAACACCCTTCGGATGCTTCTTTCATCACCACTGTCAAACGCTCAAACCATTCTCGATACTCTGTAACTGTTCCGTCCTGATGCAAGGCCATTAACATCTCATAGAGGTCTCCTTGCTATGAATGATGGACTCTTTCTATGAGTTCCTTCCGAAACTCAGCCCAAGTAGTCATTGGAATCTGCGTTTCTAGCCATTGATACAAGTCAAGCACTTGCCCCTCCATGCACACCACCACAGCTTCCAACCTTTTTGCCTCCATAACTCCATTGATATGGAAATACCGCTCGACCCGGAACAAACATCCAATTGGGTCATCGCCTTCAAAAACTGGTATGTCTAACTTCCTGAACTTGCCTGTCTTTTTCCTTCTCCAGCACTTCCACATTTTCTCCAGCATTCGTTCTTGAGGATCCGTTTGGTATCCAAGAAAGAGTAGGAATGGAAAAAAAATAGGAAAATGGAAAGGAAAAGAGAATGAAAAAAGATGAAGGAAAAAGAATAAAAAAATTGTTTGGTATGCACTGAAAAAGAAAAGAAGAAAATAAGATGATTATATATTTTTTAAAGATAATAGAAAATAAATATAAAAATAATTTACTATTTTGCCCTTCATTACTTAACCCCAAAAGCAGCCGGTCGATTAGGCTGCTAGGCGCCTAGCGACTGCCAGGCGCCTAGCAGCTGCCGTCGACCAGCTGCTCTTGGGGTTAAGTAATGAAGGGCAAAATAGTAAATTATTTTTATATTTATTTTAGCCTCCAGTCGATCGGCTTGCTACCAGGCACCAGCCAACCACCAATCGAGATGCAAATGTAACTGATGAATCGGAGGCATCACGGCGTGCACGCCTCTGGACTCAGTTGAATGCTCCAACAACACGGGGGAGGGTGACAGGGGGAAGAAGCAAACTTTACATCGGCGAGGACAAGCACACACGGGACCTTGAACAAATGTAGGGCAACATTGGCAATCTACTAAACAGTGAGGGGCAAATGGGACAAGTTGTCTTTCCTTTCCATCGAGATAATCGGGTTTCAATTGCTTATGCGATGGAAAAGAAATCTGTCAAAATAATAGAACAGAGAAAACCATTTTTAGTGTTCAACGTCTACACTATGGCTAACCAAACGCAAGAAAAAGTAAACAGTAATGGACCTCTCCTTTCCTTTTCAGCGCTTTTTCGCCTACCAAACGGGCCCTCACTGTTCACCCACCGATTTGCTGTCTACTCCTTTCTCTTTTTCTCCAAGCTTAGTAACAGAATCTCTGAACTCCATCATAACGATTTTTATCTGGTTTACATCCTCCTTCATTGTTGCCATCTCCTCCCTCATCGTTCCCATCCCCTTTCTCATTGTTACCACATCACGTTCTTCGCTGTCGACTCTTCCTTCCATTCTCGTACCCACCATGCCCTACCATGACCTCCTCTGATATCAATTTGATGGAAACCCACTGTCTAACCCTTAAGAAACACTCACAGAATAGTATTAAGTCTCCTACCAGCAAGGTAGAATAAGGTTCTTACAAACAGAGACTCACAATCACTGGAAGTAACAACACAGCACAATGAATAGACTCTCACACAATGACTCTACACTCAAACAATACCAGAACAACATAATAGAGCAATGACCAAACAACCAGCTAGCTTTTGAGAGGCTAGCACTCTCCCTCAAGTTCCTCAGTCTTTTCCTGCCACACTTGCCCACTAAAACTCTCCTACAACTCCAATCCACAACTGTAGGCCCTTTTTTATTTTTCTTGGAGTAAACCTTTGGGTCTATTGGAGAGTGTTCTTCTGGCCCAATACCCATTTCGATCTGCCTCCTCTTAGAATATTGCAAGTTAATTGGAGGGCCAACACACACATTATTAGTTTTAATCTGAATTACTATTCTCTAGCATGTAATTGTAACCTAATCTATTTTTATATCATTTTCTAAAACCTTCCTTTTCCTAAAGCAAAAAAAAAAAAAAATCTCATGTATTTAATCATTATCACGGATGTATGTCTACTTCACCATGGTATGAAATAATGAAAAACTCAAAAGACAAACAGATGAGAACTATCACATGATCACTGAATGTGTTGGGCCCGTAGTCCAAGAGAAGAAATGGGCATGTGGTAACTAACTGCTGAGCTGGACAGAGGGATTAAATAGATGGGGAGGGAGTGAGAGAAGGCATGAAAATATTGGAGCTGGTTTTGGTGGAGAGAGTTAGACCTCTCGAAAGTCTAACAATATCCTTACTGTGTGTTTAAGCTGATGTTTGTGTGAGCTTTTTTTCCTATTTCTATATTGCTTCCATTACTGTTTGAGTGTGATTTCATTTTTGTTTGTGAGAGCTGTAATCCTACCTTTTCCCCACTGGAAGAGGTTTTTGTTTCTATTTCAATAATATACCAGTATTATTCAGCATTATTCAATATTTGGGGTCTATTATCTTGGCTGGGCTCTATCAAATTGGTATCAAAGCAGTTTCGATTAGGGAATGGCAACAAGAAGATCAGAGGATATAGATGCAAGATTCAAGGAAGCTTTTGCTGAATGGAAAAGGGAGAAATTCAAAAAAGAAATGGAAGAGATGAAGATGATATTGAAAGGAATTTTGACGAGAGTAAATAGATTAGCAATTGCTTCAAGAGGAGAACAAGAGGAACCAGAAGCTGTGGGTCTTGTCGAAGGGGAGAAACAACAAGTCGTGACCACTCTCTTGTCTAGCACCGGAAAAGCAAGAACGAAGGAAGGGGGACGTTACCTCCATGGAGAAAAGAAGAATGAAGATAATTGTACGACTATGGGTTCGTTTGTGGCAGAAGATACCAGCACGCTCTCTAGGAAACAAGCGAGAGCACAAGTACAATTGTGATGCCACTATTTGCAAAGGCAGCAACACCATCGTCTCTGGAAGAAGAAGAACAACAAGAAGACGGGCTGTTTCCCCCACAAGGGTCTCGATGCCAAGGATGACGAGGCTTTATCTGACGTTAAATTGTTTGATGAAGAGGGATGCCCATCGCAACTCACAGGTGAAGATGATGTGCAAAATGGCTGTGAAAGACACTGTCCAGGATGACTACAGAAAGGAGATCAAAGGTAGGGTTAAATTGATCCAACCCGTCGATATAGTCTAACCCATCTTTTTAAACCCAATGCTCGAAGGCCCAAATAGTTCTAGTCCTGCAAACACTATGGATTTAATTAAATTTTATGAGTGGGTTACCCCATTTTTTGAGCCAGCAAGGTCCACACAATACTTTGGCCCAAACACAACCCATGGACTGCAAAATATAGATTAGGTCTTGGATCGGGTTAAAAAAATTAGTTGGGGAACAAGCCCAAAAGAATTTCATAAAAGAAACCCTAATGAGCTTTGTTGGAAAGCAAGGGATAATGGCTTGGTTTACTTAATGGTTCAGCCTAACCAATCTAAACTCATCCAATATTTTTGGGTTACCCAAGTTTTTGGTCCAGTTATAAATCCCCTGACCCAAATTGTATATTTGGTTGAAAATGAGCCAGTTATAGAGAGTCCATTACCCAAGTTACACATTGTCATGAAACACAACCCAATTATAAGAGTAGCCAGGCCCAGTTCCTTACTAAGCCCACACAATGCAAACTCATTCTAAAACCTATGAAAGCCTTAATATCTGACCCATTCACGGAAACATGGGCTACAGTATCTTCCATATCTGCAAGTTGGGACAACCCATTCTATCACCAAACTGAAGCAATGACAACACTAAATTGTTGTGAAAAATTCTCCATGGAACAATGGGAATTATTTGGGGATTCAGTTCTAAAGTATAAGGATGCAGTGAACCGCCACCTATTCCTTAGAAATCCTAAGAAACATGAAGGAAGGTTATCTGACAAGCGTTCATCTATTATTTCTTATTCATCCCTACATAAGTTGGGAATTGATTGCAAATAGCAGGGATATATAGGTGGCAGTGCCTTTAAACCACACTACTGGATTGCTTCGGGGAAGCACTGTACACATGCCATTCCTTGTAGATGTGGAGTGGATACTTTTGAAGTGTCATGGAATGGGGAGTTCCAAACTAATGACCTAACATGTAAGGTTGTAAAGTTCTGTAACAAAGGCCGTAGATGGATGTGTTCAAAGACCATTTCTGATTATGGTGAGTCCCTTCTTGGAGCTTATTATGTTGGTGGTGGACTTACAGCTGCACTTAATACAATGAAGTGGTTTGGTACTGAACTTGAAATTGATCCATCATTTGTAGTAGAAGCAATCAGTAGGGCTTCTTTAAGGTCCTATGTCCCAAAAGCTAATGAGATTACAGCCTTAGAATTAAAGCTTGGTTATGAATTTTCTAGCAAGGGTCTTAAACAGGAGGCTATGATACATGTATCTGAGCAAGAATTTGGAGTTGGATATTGTTACCAGAGGCTTGAATTTCTTGGCAATTCAGAGTTGGATTTGCTAATTACACAACATCTTTTTAAAAGCCAACCAGTTATTGACCCAGGTGGATTAACCAATTTAGGTACAGCTGCAATTAGCAATGAAAACTTTGCTCAAGTTTGCATAAGAAGGAACCTCCACCTACACCTTTTGCACTGCTCTGAGTTTCTTCAGAGTCAGTTAACAGAGTTTGTAAGGTCACTGACTGGATCTCACGACAACTCTAGATTACATGAGAGAATGATTATTGATGAGAAGGACAGCATGCTAGCAGCAGGATGTTTAACTAAAGTGACACCATTAAACTGCAGCTTTCTTGTTTCAATCCTAAGGTTGGTCATAGAGATGTATGTTGGGGCTATTCAAATATGCAAAAACGATCTTCTAGGAAAGAAACCACCGGTCTCAACTTCAAATTCTCACCTTAAGGTCAAGGTGAAACTTGGAGGGCGGAGTAATGTTGGGCCCATAGTCCAAGAGAAGAAATGAGCCCGTGGTAACTAACTATTGAGCTAGACAGAGGGACTAAATACATGGGAAGAGAGTGAGAGAAGGCATGGAAAATATGGGAGTTGGCTTTGGTGGAGAGAGTTAGACCTCTCAAAAGTCTAACAATATCCTTACTGTGTGTTTTAGCTGATGTTTGTGTGTGAGCTTTATTTCCTAATTCTGTATTGTTTCCATTACTGTTTGAGTGTGATCTCATTTCTGTTTGTGAGTGCTGTAATCCTACCTTTTCCTCACTAGAAGAGTTATTTGTTTCTGTTTCAATAATATACCAGTATTATTCAGCATTATTCAGTATTTGGGGTCTGTTATCTTGGCTGGGCTCTATCAGAGAATGTAATGAAGAATGTCATATACAGATTAATTCATTTAATAATTCTCTATCATAATATCTAGACGAGGACAAAATTATGTTTATGAACTAGAAACCAAACTTACGTGCTGAATGATACATAACTTGGATATTCTAAACAAATAGTACTTCCTAGTAAACAACTTTTCCGGGGTTAAAGTATTCCAGGCTTCACAGATCTAGTTGATGGGCTACAAGAGCAAATCTTCCTAAAACAGAACTGTATGGTATATCAAGACGTAAGAGGTTACCCCTGCAATTATAATAGAATCATACCAGGTGGTCTATAGGAATTACAAAAGAAAACTTAAATAGGCATTCAAGAAGCATTCGTCCAAAAGCAGATAAAATTGATATGCTCTATGCAACTAGATTACATACATGGAGGCAATTTATAAATGCAGGATCTTCAAGAGCATCAATAGCAGAAGGGGTGGCTGAAGATGACTGTAGAGGGCTTTCTGTTATAACTGATATTGGTTCAAGTTCCTCAAATTCACTACAGCATGTACCAAAATATGAATTAGCCACAAATGACACAACTATAATCACTTATGAATGCAACAAGCAGTTCACAATATGTAGTATAACATTCAAATATGGTTAAATTAGTTTTGTTGGTCCCCCAAAAATTCACTCAATTTACATATTGGTCCTTATAGTTGCAAAGTTTGTCATTGGGAAGCTATAGTTTAAAAAAATTTTAATTTAATCCCTTTTGGCAGACCTCCATCATTATGCAGTTAAATTATGCTAACATAGCTACCCATGTGCCATTTTGGCGGTTGAATATGCACAATTAATGCCAACTTACTCTAGCCAGTTAGCTTAGATGGCATCACCACATATGTGAGTGATTTCACTCCATCATCCACCTTTACCACTTTTGTTGGCATGAATTGTGCATATCCAGAGTATCAAGATGATACATGGTTGGCAATTTCAATAAAATTTAACTACACAATGATGGAGGTTTAACTGCAGGAACTAAATCAAAAAAGTTAAAAACTATTAAGGATCCAATCACAAACTTTTAAACTATGAGGAACAAATTAAAATTTGAGTAAAGCTCAAGGGACTAGCAGAATAATTTAACCTAAAATATTATAAATTTGATACACACACACACACACACTCCTTAAACTGTTCACCAAAAAGTTATCTTCCCGTACTGAACCCAAAATCTCCAGACAACTGGAATATTTAGGACACTGTTATTAGGGTTATGTAAGGACAAAGAATGGTGTAGGTATTATGGTGGACAAGGAATGGACACCGAGTGTGGTGGAGGTAAAAAGGATTGGGGATAGGATTCTATGCTTAAGGATGATTATCGTAAGAGATACTATCCACATCATAAGTGCCTATGCACCACAGGTAGGGACAGATGCATATCTTAAAGAAAAGTTTTGGGAAGATTTGGAGGGATTGGTTAGAAACATACCTTTAGAAGAGAAGATTTTCATCGGGGGGGACCTTAATGGGCATGTTGGGAAAGAAGCAGGACAGTATGAGAGGGTCCATGGTGGCTTTGGTTTTGGGGAGCTTAACGAGGAAGGACAGTCTATATTGGATTTCTCTATAGCTTATAATTTCAGGGTTGTCAATACCTGCTTCAAGAAGCGAGAGGAACATTTAATCACATACAAGAGTGGAGTTTCAAGGTCACAGATTGACTTCTTTCTGGTAAGGAATCCAGATAGAAAAATCTGTCTAAATTGTAAAGTTATTCCTGGAGAACCCGTGGCAACTCAACATAGGGTTTTGGTCCTTGACGTGGTTATTAAGGGTCGGAAACAAAAGCATCGTCAGGCGATGAACCCTAGGATCAAGTGGTGGCAGCTAAAGGGGGAGAATCAACTGACTTTCAAGAGAAGATTGTTGGAGGAAGGATCTTGGGAGTTACGAGAAGATGCTAACACCATGTGGGAGGAGATGGCCAAGAAGGTTAGAAAAGTAGCTAAAGCATTTTTAGGAGAATCAAAAGGTTTTGGACAAACAGATAAGGAATCTTGGTGGTGGAATAAGGGTGTTCAAGAAAAGATCAAATTTAAAAAAGAATGTTTTAAAGCTATACATCTGTGCAATAACTCGGAAAATTGGGAAAGGTATCGGAAGGCTAATAAGGAGACAAAAAAAGCAGTAAGTGAAGCACGATCTAAAGCGTTTGAAGAGTTTTACAAGGATTTAGGAACGAAAAAAGGGGAACAAAAGATTTACAAGATTGCGAAGGCTAGAGAAAGGAAATCTAGAGATTTGGATCAAGTAAGATGTATTAAGGATGAAGAAGGAAAAGTTTTGGGTACAGACAAAGATATTAAAAATAGATGGCAGGGTTATTTTCATAAGCTCTTTAATGACGGAACGGAGTCGACTTGCGATATGGAAGATCTAACAACCTTGGAGAGAGAACAAAATTTGGCATATTATCGCAGGATCAAGGTTGAAAAGGTCAAGGAAGCTCTTAGAAAAATGAATAATGGTAAAGCTGTTGGTCCCGATGGTATTCCTATTGAAGTTTGGAAGTGTTTGGAAGAGGAGGGTACTATCTGGCTAACTAAGCTCTTTAATGAAATTTTAAGGTCTAAGAAAATGCCTGAGGAATGAAGAAGAAGCACTTTAGTGCCTATTTACAAAAACAAAGGAGACATTTAGAATTGCGCAAACTATCGTGGGATTAAGCTTATGAGTCACACTCTAAAATTATGGGAAAGAGTGATTGAACGTAGGTTAAGAATCGAGACGAGTATTTCTAAAAATCAATTTGGATTCATGCCAGGACGGTCTACAATGGAAGCTATATATCTTCTAAGGGGGTTGATGGAAAGGTATCGGAGTAAACAAAGAGACCTTCATATAGCATTTATTGACTTGGAAAAAGCCTATGATCGAGTACCAAAAGAGGTGCTGTGGAAAGCCTTGTGTACGGGTTGCGTATATTAGAGCCATAAAAGATATGTACGAGGGGGCTACGACTAGTGTGAGAACGTCTGGAGGGGAGACTAGAGACTTTCCTATTAAAATTGGCCTACATCAGGGATCATCCTTAAGCCCTTATTTGTTTGACTTGGTTTTAGATGTTCTGACGAAACACATCCAAGAAGAAATTCCTAAGTGCATGCTTTTTGCAGATGACGTTGTTCTCATAGCAGAGACAAGGGAAGAGATTAATTCTAAACTTGAGTTATGGAGAGCTACTTTGGAATCGAAGGGTTTTCGTCTGAGCAGGAGTGAGACCGAATATATGCATTGTAAGTTTAACAAGCGACAAGCTAGGAACGAGCTGGAGGTTAAACTTGGTGATCAGGTCGTATCACAAGTGTCAACGTTTAGGTATTTGGGATCAATTATACAAGATGATGGCGAAGTTATTAGAGATGTGGAACATAGGATACAAGCTGGGTGGTTGAAGTGGAGAATGGCATCAGGGGTTGTTTGTGATCGAAAAGTACCTGATAAACTCAAAGGAAAGTTTTATCGTACTGCTATAAGACCAGCGATTTTATATGGGAGTGAATGTTGGGCAATGAAAGGACAACAAGAACATAAAATTGGAGTGGCGAAGATGAGGATGTTGCGTTGGATGTGTGGTCATACAAGAAGAGAAGATCCGTAATGATCATATACGAGGTAGAGTTGGGGTGGCACCTATTGAGGAAAAAATGGTTGAAAATCGTTTAAGATGGTTTGGGCATGTGCAAAGTAGACCGTTGGAAGCGCCAGTTAGGAGAGTTGAGCAGATGGTTTGGAGCCCTATGAAAAAAGGTCGAGGAAGACCAAAAAGGACACTTAGAAAAATTATTGAACGGGATCTTTTAGTAAATGAGATATCTAAAGAGATGGTCATTGATATAGCTCAATGGCGTCGTGCGATACATGTAGCCGACCCCACTTAGTGGGATAAGGCTATGTTGTTGTTGTTGTTGTTGTTGTTGTTGTTGTTATTAGGGTTATATTCAGGCAGATAAATCAAATTATAATACAAACTAACATTTACAAAGAGAAATTACCACCAAAGATAGTCAAGGGGATAGCAATAATAACTTCATAAGATTTTATAAGACTTTTAAAAACCTAACCTTTTGCTAGAAGGCACTCTTGTCTTTGAAGGTGCCTTTGGGTATGCATCAAGTATCCTGTAAATGAGAATATAAAATAGTATAAACAGTCAAGTAACTGCAACTCAGTTACATATGATATAGTAACAATAATAAGTAAAGAACAGCAAGTCAGCAGTCCAAGTTGGATATGATGAGTAAGTCAATTAGCATCTACTCTAGTAACTAAAAGTTTTAGCATAGATATGCAAGAAAAAAGACAACATTGAAGATGTGGCTGCAGAAATATATCTTACCTATTGAAAAGATTTGCAACTTCTTCACTTTCATCTGAATTGTAAAACCAAATGCCATTAACTTCTTGGGCAGCATTCCGATATAATAAGTATGGCTTTTTAAGTTCATATTCAAAATCCAGTAGATTCTCCACTAGGTTATCTGTCAGAACAAATATTGACAGAAAAAGTGATTGAGCAGGAACAGACAATACAGATGCAGAGCTATCAATTGTGTGAAGATCAGAGCAGCATCTAATTCTCCATATAATAATTGGATGTATTTTCAATGAGACAATTTAAAAAATAAAAATAATAAAAGTAATAGAAAACATTGCCAAAAGGGGTGCAATGTACAGCAACAATAAACTCCAAACAAAACTACCTATAAAAGCTTATTTGATCTTGAATCTGGGATTCAAACTTCAAGGTAAATACCATCATAGAAAAATATTTTCTTACGGGTATAATTTTAAAGAAGTTGATGTGCACTCTTGTAATTATCTGGCATTTGAAATGGAAACAACTCATAGCTCATGAAACTTGTAATGCAATCATATGGAATATTCTCATAATTGCTTGACAGAGTTGCTCAGGAAATTGAACTATAATGTTCTACTGCAATCAGCGTAGGACCTGATAAAAATATAGGGTGAACTGTGGCTAGTGACAGTCATTTGATGCCTGGTGACCAATGAAGGGAGCCAACCAGAAATCACTGTTGATCGGTGCTAGTTTAAAAGTGAAAGGTGTCCTCAAGAGGATAATGGTATTTGGCACAGGATGATGGATGGCCTATAAGTGGGGGAATTATTAAATGAACAAGTCAAGCTTGATAATTTGGATGTTCGAGTCATTAAGTTAATGCACAGGCAATGAACAGCTTTGACAAATTACAGATAAAATTTTAAATAATTTGGATGTCCAAGTCGTTAGGTTAATGCACAGTTAATGAAAATCTTTGATTTTTTTTTTTTTTGCAAGTAGTTACTCTCTGCAAAACAAAGGACGAACTTAATATGATTTTTTTTATTTGTTTTGTAACAAAGAGACAACAAGAAAAAGACTTTCATCAGCTTTTCTTAACTTGCTGCAAACAAGGATATGGGGAAATTAAATGTCTCTAAGTTCAATGTTAAAGATGGCTTTCAAAGGTCCTGAAATTAATTAGTAGTAAGCATGACTATGCTTAATATTACACTCTCCAGCTCTACATAAATAATAACTGTTCCCTTGCCACTCAATAATTGAAAATAAAACACGTGAACTTACTGAAATTATGAAACATATTACCATGATCACCAAGAACAAATGAGACTAATTTCCTGATGAATAATACATTTAATAAATAAATCAAGCCCAATATTGCGTATAAATAAAATATAATTGTCAACCTGCATTGCGGCGGTTCATTACTATAAATTGAAACCGAGGCTGTGCATTCCTGAAAAAAATAGCAAAAACCACGATGAGCCAAGCCTAAGTGAATACAATCGGTAGGGTTTATACAATCAATAAGGACAGGAAGAAACAGAGTTTATCACCTTTTCACGACAAAGAGAGATCCTTCAACATCCTTACGACTCTATAGCCATCGACAATTCAAACATTAGATAAAAGTTTGATGTGAAGACTTCAAAATGCCATTTGATTCGGGAGGAGAAACAAAAAAAAAAAGGACGAAAAAGAAAACAGAATACAAAACAAAGAACTCAATAGAATGCCGAAAACCCCCCATTGTTGTGCAAATTGAAAATTTTCTTTCCATTTGTTTCAAAAGACTAAATAAGATTTTATAAGCGCAATACATTATAAGCCAAACAAAAACGGTGAAGAGGAAAGACAATGAACTGAAATCGTATTATTCTCCATAGAACCAAACGGAACAGTTCAATTAAATCAAAAAACGAACCCATTCATTGCTTTCGATGTTGAACACGTAGAAGCAAACATGAGCAGCAGTAAACAGAATCTCTTCGATGAATGGATCTGCCCTCTGGAGAACAGTGAGATTGAGCATCTTTGTGCTTTGTTGATCAAGATTCGGCGTCAATTTCTTCATCTGAGACATGTCCGTTCGACGGAGAGAAACTCTGAACCCTTGCTATTGCTGAAGATGCGAATTTAGCCGCGAACGCTGATGAAGTGAAAGAAGGAGGAGTGGAAACTTGGACTTGAGGAGAAGAAAAAGTCTCCTAACGTCTTAACAGCTAATTAAGTCGCACTCACTCCCTCGTACTCTCGTAGATTTTCGGTCTTCCACTACTCCTGAATCTACTCCGACCCAAAAAGGCAAAAAGCAAACGACGGAAAACGGGGACAAGACAACTTTTTTATATAATACATCATACCTATCTAATAGAATCTTGTATTGTCCCTGCAATTATGCCTACTATTTCTATAAATGTTTTTACAATAATAATAATAATAAAATATATATTAGTAAACTAAAATTACATTGTCATTTTCTTTTTAATTTAACTAAATTACATTTCACATGCCTCATATTTTAAACATTATATTTCGTCTCTTTTAGCATTTTAATCTATGTTGTAGAAATTTTAATTTCAATTATTTTTAAAAAAATACAAAATGCTCTTTGAATTTTTGAATCACTCAAAATTAGATTCTTACACTTCTAATCGATTATATGTATGTTTGGGAATTTGATGGATTAAACGTGGGTGAGACAAACTATGTTTGATTGAACGTAGTTGGATAAAACTATGGCTAGATGAATGTGATTTATGTTTGGAAGATATTTTGGTAAATGTGATTTAGAACAGACAAACGTATTTTGATACAGAAACATAATGTTTAGATATTAGTGTTCAAACGTAGTTTGATATGTGTAATTACCATAAAGAGCATAAATTTTTTTATTTAAAAGGAAGCTTAATTTTTTTATTTATTTGTTTAATATTACAAATTAATCACTAATGAATTATTTTTTATTAATAAATTAATTTTTATTTTGTAATTACTAATTAAAAATTTAATTAATCACTAATTATTCACAATAAATTAAATATCTCTAATTAAATTTCAAAACATTTTTCTTCTCTATTAATTTAATTTTATCTCTAACTAAATTTCAATACAATTTTTTGTCTTCTCTATTAAATTAATTTTATCTCAATTAAAATTAATGAAAACAAACTTATAATAATTTAATAAAAACAAGATTCTCATTAATTTGGCTAATTAAATTAAAATATAATTCTACAAATGACTACTAATTATTCTGTATAAACTCTTTAGTTTATTCATTTTGGTACTTGATCAAAACTTTTATTTTATCTTTCGCTTGATTTAATATCATATCTAACTTTATATAAGTCCCTAATTTCAGAATATATTTTGTTTTGAATTTAAATCGATCCGTGTAAACTTTTTATTTTATTCACTTAGGTCCTTGATCAAAATTTTTATTTTGCCTTCGCTTGATTTAAGATCATATTTCACTTTATCTAAGTCTCTAGATTAATAATATATATTGTTTCGAAATTAAATCAACCCTACTAAACTTTTCAATTTTTACACTTTAGTCCCTACAGTTTACTGTCATAGATTTTTACCAGTTTTTCTCTTCTTTTCTTCTTGGTTTGGCATTTGAATCAGCCCATAATTTGTTTTAACTGGATTGAAGATTCATTATATCATTTTAGTAGGGACTAACATGAATAAAGATGTCACGACCCGTTTTCTGGGCACATGACCGGCACAATGATGAATCTCTCATCACTGTAAGCCTTCCGATAAATATATCAAATTTTCTTATCTGAAAATCATAGATTATCAATTTAAAATACATTATTATACTGACATACAAGCCAAATGTCGAACCCCTGAACTAGATGTCCTAGACGATTACAGAGCAACATAATCTATAACAGAAGAGAGGTCTACCCGACAACGGGAAGGTCCAAAGTGATCTACTCCTCTAGCAGATATTCTTCAATGGCAACCTGATCTGAACAAAAAGGTTGTACAAACAATGTGAGCTTTTAAACTCAATGAGCGAATCGGTCTCGCATTAATAAAATTCAAATACATTACCAGTCATGCAAGCATATCCAAAGGCTCATACTCAACCAATAGACAGAAGATAAAAATTTATCCAATTCAACAAACGTTACTAGTACTCGTCAATGGCAATATATCCCGGAGAGCGCACACAGGCCGGCTCACCAATTATGTATATTTCCGTCATGACGCACAACATCATCCTCTTACATACAAGATAAAAATTCATCCAATTCAACAAACGTTACTAGTACTCGTCAATGGCAATATATCCCGGAGAGCGCACACAGGCCGGCTCACCAATTATGTATATTTCCGCCATGACGCACAACATCATCCTCTTAGCTAGGGCGCCTCACGGATTTATCACCAATCCGGGCTATATCCCTACTAAGGGAATCGTTGTCTCCACACTCATTGGTCAAGACACCCTGTCAACCGGGTTTTCCGCCTTGCCGTGAGAGGGGGTACTGTCCCGCTCAATCACAATCAATAGCATTTCATATCATAATCAGAAGCTCAATATAATATTCATCCATATAACAGGTATAGTATATTACTATATTATGGATTTATAAACCACATATCAAGATAACAATTAATCCATTTTTGAAAACATTCAAACTTCACATCATCATAAGATACTTATTTCATTTTATCCATACTTATGGATTAATTATCTCATTTAGATTCGTCATTCTGAATCCAATTTCCCCCTATGAATCTTGGGAGTGTCCTACGACATACTTTTTATCACCAGTAATGCTAAAACTCTATTAAAACGGGGTCGTTTCACTCACCTGGATTCCGTACGAACATCGCTTCTCTAAGTCATTACAGACAAGAGTACACAGATGAATTTCAGTATTCCGCTACGGAGATTTTCATGAAAGATTAGAGAAAACAAGTTAGGATTGTTTTCATACAGATACTGTTCATATATACGGTACTATTCATATATACAGTCACTATTCATATGTACGAATACTATTTATATATACGGATAATATTCGTACATACGGTCACTATTTATACGTATGAATACTATTTTTACGTATGGATACTATTTATATGTACAGTTACTATTCATATGGTTACTATTCATACATACGGGTACTATTCATACCAGAAATAGAGAATACAATCTGTAAAAGAGTACACCAGGTAAGTTCCCAGGAAAGAGTGGAGGGTCACACTGGACACACTTAAAAACCAGGTCTTTCCTTAGCCAGAACTTTCCTAGACATGTACTCTTCACAGTTTACATTCTATTTCGGTAATCAGAGAATCAAAATAACATATAAACAGCTAAGGACAGTTTTTCTGATGTGGAAGATCGGCCAAAACCGCAACCACAGAGCATACTTAAGAAATTAACTTCTAAAATTTGAAAGACATAGAAAGGGCATAGTATCCTTACCTAAGCTGAAAAAGAAAGGCCCAAAATCTCAGAGGCCTAGCGTCGAAGCAAGAGAAACTTAAGGAGAGAAGAAGAGAAGTTGAAGGTGTGAGTTTAGAAGTGAAATAGAAGGGCCTATTTATAGCAAAAGTCAATGGTACTATTTGATACTATGCGCTAATAAAATATTCAATTTACTATTTATGAAAATGACATTTCTAATAATACAGTTACTGTGCAAATAGCGGCAACGGCTAAAAATTTTTCTGTTATTACTATTGAAAACTTAAGGGAAAACTATCCTTTCATCTTAAACCTTTAAGTTTCTTTTCAAATCAATCCTTTCAATTTAGTCCCTGAGGGTATTTTTACACATAAAACGTCATTTTCTCCTACAAACTTCTTTCTAGTTTTCTCTTATGACCAAGCCACATCTAGTACTTGACATTTCGATTGTATAAATGAACAGTATCATATACGTAAATAGTATTATATAGGTGAATAGTATCGTATACTGAAATAGTAACAGTAGTTTGTAAACAAATATTTATATTTTATTTTTCTTGGGTATTACATTATCACCCCCTTAAGAGAATTCGGTCCCCCGAATTCAAAACT
Organism: Biancaea sappan; assembly: GCA_037074585.1. Taxonomy (NCBI): domain Eukaryota; kingdom Viridiplantae; phylum Streptophyta; class Magnoliopsida; order Fabales; family Fabaceae; genus Biancaea; species Biancaea sappan. Next base: position 30,161,741 of record CM073492.1, on the reverse strand, counting down.
CATCTCAAGACTGAAATAAATGTGATTACTTCGTCCATATCTCATCCTTTGCATCTCTTTCTTCCAAAACCTTATCACACCCTTGGTGAGATTTACAAGAATATTATACCATTGACTGTGAACTCTAAACCGCATTATCAATAATTTGCATAAGACTTTTGCCTTTTCTAAACAGCAAGTAATCTCTTCCTTATTAGTTTAATCTTCTCCACAACCTTTTGTACCATAAAGTGTCTCATCCTCATAACCTTTACCAAACTCAAACCACCTAATCAGAGACGAACTCTGTCTCTATGTAAAACCTCAAATAGGTGTCTTCTCAAAAGTGGCACGTGGTCTTTCCAGTTCACATTGAATATCAGAACACATGTTTCCACACACATAGCTTATAACTTTTACGAATACAAGCACCCTATCCGAAGGCATCATTTTGGTCATAGGTAATACTCTTGCCCGAAGGCGATCCTTCTACCTTAAGGCAACACTCTCAGCTGAAGGCGTTATATAAAATGAAATCATTACATAATTCTCTAGGAAGAACAATCCCAGAAAATGAGTTAAGTAAATAACATACTCCTCATGCATAATTATAAAATAAATATATATAGAAATTCCTCTCACCTCAATGACTCATATAGAGTCGTATCCCTTCAATGATTAGGGCAAACCCATAGTTCTCTATGTATAGGTTCATAAAATACTTATTTAGCATTCCTCCATAGCTCAGAAGTGCAATGAAATATCATTTTAGTAACTCTGCTCAGTCAAAAAGATATTACTATACTATGCTTTAGAATCAAGTATGAAATATAACAAGTCCAATATCTTCTCATTCCTCAAGTTCTTTCAGTAAAATGAATCACTTCAACAAAGAAGATCTAGATACTAACTTAAATTTTATTTCTAGTACATAGATAATTTTAATACGTGAAGCTTACACCAAATGTAGCTTTAGGTACAAACAAAAGAAAAATAAATTAAGGACGAGGAGGCTTTTGAAATGTAAAAGGTGCTCCAGGTCTAGAAGAGGAAGGTGCTTCAGACCTTAAGGAGGAAGCTAATCGTTGCAGCCTAGAAAGAGTTTCTGGAGGAAGCGCCTGAGAAATTTGGCGAAGAGCATAAGTCACTCCGTTCATACAGTCAATACACCTTGCTTGTTGGTCACGAAAATTTTGAGTTGCAAACATTGAATGTCTATCAACTCGATTAGCCAGTTCCCCGAAACGACGATTTATCAATTTCTCTTGGTTTTCAAAGAGACGACTTATTAGTCGCTTCTGGTCCTCTATCTTGTATTCCAGGCTCTCTATCTTACGTTCCAGGAATGCAAGCTTATTTTCTGAGGATGTTGCAGTACTGTCCTCCTCCAACTCTATTACATCCCTCTTTCTCTTCTTAATTTCTGGTGACCTGTCTACAGGTCTCTTCCCTTTGTTGTTTCCGAGACTTAGATTTAAATCAAGCTCTACATTGCCAGTCTCAAAATTCAAGTTGAAAGACTTATTATCGGCCATTGCTCTAGGGATATCAGAAATAACTTCGAATGAGAAAGGAATGGAGATTGAGAAATAGGTATGTAATGAAAAAAAGTAGGTTTGCTTGGTGCGATGAGTAGGGTAACGGGCAAACAAGATTTATAGACAACCCGAAGCCCCTGGAGCTAAAGCCACCACAACCTACACACCGCTTGCTATAAGGTTTACAGATCACATACGTCGCAATGCCAGCAATTAATGTCGGACATGCAGATAAATAGTAAATGCAATTAACATAAGTCAAAGATTTCCTCAAAAAATTTTCGGCTAATCTTGACCTTTCTCAAACTTTTGACTAACTACGCTCTTCAGTCTGAGATTTTCTCCCTCTAACTTGTTTTATCCTGTAATCCCATATCACGATGTCCCTCTATGATCGGGTAGTCTCATATTAGCCTTATCTTAGATTCTGATCGGTGTCTTTATTCTGGATTTACACATAATATATGTATATCAATATATTAAAACAAAGTTAACTGCTTACGGTCACATGCAGTAAGTATTATCATGATGTAAGGAAATCACTGCCTTTCATTTGCCCACGAGAGCATTATATGTAAGTATGTGTAACCATGAAGATATATCATCATCTACACATTTTATTCTATCCAAGTCATTTTGATTTCACATCTCTATGAGTATATGTAGGATCATCACATATTCTCCTTGATCGTAGCCTTCACTCATTATGCATGAATAACATACATAAATGTAATTACAACATGATTCAATCAATTATGTATGTTATACTCAACTGAAGGCTCTTAAGAACAACACAATAAAACAGAGAAATGCATTTCAGTTCATCATAAAAGCATCTAAGGCAATCTTTAATGGCTATATCGTCAACTTCTTTGAATTTTGAAAAATGCCAACGGGAGAAATGGGAAAACCAAGTAAAATCGGCCGCAAATCCACCGAATACTGACTTTCGTGGTTTTTGCATTAATGCGACGCATTGTTGGTGTGCACGCCTACCCTAGACTTCTGGCTTCCAGCTTGCAGAAATCCATAGGTTGATCGTGTAGGGGTGCGGTGAAGAGATATCTTCTTTGTCTCTTAGTCCAAATTTTTTCTCTATAAAAACCTTCTCAGCGTTCTCAGTTAGCACACCACAAAGAGTAATAATCTCCGAGCCTACAATCCCCCAGTATTCCTCTCGCCTCATACTCTTACAAAAATTTCTAAATTTTTCCAAATCATGTCCGCAAGGAAGTACATTGATCTCACAGTAGAGGCTAAGGAAGAAGAGCTTGACTTAAACTTAAGTCTGGGCAAAGACAAGGGCAAAAGACCTTTTGAGGGGTCTCCAGAGAAACAAAAGGAGAAGAAAATGAAGAAGATCGAGGAAGCTGAGGAGACTAGCACGGGCCATACCTCGGAGGACAAAATCGCCTGTCTAGAGCAGGAGGTGAAAAATCTGAAAAAGATGATAGGAGACCTAGAGAAGTTAACTAAACGCAATCATGCAGAAATGACTTCAAGAATAGACAGGTTCTTCTATTGGTCTACCCAGTGCTTCTGCAATCAACAACAAAGAAGTGTTGATTGTATGAATGGGATTTACACTACCCTCCGCGACATTGCTATGTCCCTTGCTCCAAGGAATGGTCGAGGGGTGATGATACAATACAACCCTCCTAATCCAAGACCACCTCGCTTTTAGATTACTCATGCATGAGTAAACTTCTTCTTTTTTGCAATGTAATCCTTCAGTTTTTTTTTGTTTTTAATGCGAGTGGTTTCTTTTATTGGCTGGTATCCTAAAATAATATAGCTACACAAATTCAATCATGAATTCAGCTTATAAAATCCACCATATAAAAATTTGATCCGACAACAACGGAATCAAAACAAGTAATAACCTTTCCTTTACTAAGTTCAAAAGTGTGGCCACATCTGTCTAAAACTAAAACTGAGAACATAATTCCTAAGAAGAGATAAGTCTCGGAGGGAAAGGAAATGGAAACATCCTACAGGACCTTCAATAGAGCCGTCTCTCTATAATTGTGCCCGGGTTCACAACGATAGAGGAGGTCCTACTAAGGTTACCTTGCTCTGTAATCACTAGGAGACCTAACAACCATTGCTCTGATACCAACTTTGTCACGACCCGTTTTCTGGGCACATGACCGGCACAATGATGAATCTCTCATCACTGTAAGCCTTCCGATAAATATATCAAATTTTCTTATCTGAAAATCATAGATTATCAATTTAAAATACATTATTATACTGACATACAAGTCAAATGTCGAACCCCTGAACTAGATGTCCTAGACGATTACAGAGCAACATAATCTATAACAGAAGAGAGGTCTACCCGACAACGGGAAGGTCCAAAGTGATCTACTCCTCTAGCAGATATTCTTCGATGGCAACCTGATCTGAACAAAAAGGTTGTACAAACAATGTGAGCTTTTAAACTCAATGAGCGAATCGGCCTCGCATTAATAAAATTCAAATACATTACCAGTCATGCAAGCATATCCAAAGGCTCATACTCAACCAATAGACAGAAGATAAAAATTTATCCAATTCAACAAACGTTACTAGTACTCGTCAATGGCAATATATCCCGGAGAGCGCACACAGGCCGGCTCACCAATTATGTATATTTCCGTCATGACGCACAACATCATCCTCTTACATACAAGATAAAAATTCATCCAATTCAACAAACGTTACTAGTACTCGTCAATGGCAATATATCCCGGAGAGCGCACACAGGCCGGCTCACCAATTATGTATATTTCCGCCATGACGCACAACATCATCCTCTTAGCTAGGGCGCCTCACGGATTTATCACCAATCCGGGCTATATCCCTACTGAGGGAATCGTTGTCTCCACACTCATTGGTCAAGACACCCTGTCAACCGGGTTTTCCGCCTTGCCGTGAGAGGGGGTACTGTCCCGCTCAATCACAATCAATAGCATTTCATATCATAATCAGAAGCTCAATATAATATTCATCCATATAACAGGTATAGTATATTACTATATTATGGATTTATAAACCACATATCAAGATAACAATTAATCCATTTTTGAAAACATTCAAACTTCACATCATCATAAGATACTTATTTCATTTTATCCATACTTATGGATTAATTATCTCATTTAGATTCGTCATTCTGAATCCAATTTCCCCCTATGAATCTTGAGAGTGTCCTACGACATACTTTTTATCACCAGTAATGCTAAAACTCTATTAAAACGGGGTCGTTTCACTCACCTGGATTCCGTACGAACATCGCTTCTCTAAGTCATTACAGACAAGAGTACACAGATGAATTTCAGTATTCCGCTACGGAGATTTTCATGAAAGATTAGAGAAAACAAGTTAGGATTGTTTTCATACAGATACTGTTCATATATACGGTACTATTCATATATACAGTCACTATTCATATGTACGGATACTATTTATATATACGGATAATATTCGTACATACGGTCACTATTTATACGTATAAATACTATTTTTACGTATGGATACTATTTATATGTACAGTTACTATTCATACGGTTACTATTCATACATACGGGTACTATTCATACCAGAAATAGAGAATACAATCTGTAAAAGAGTACACCAGGTAAGTTCCCAGGAAAGAGTGGAGGGTCACACTGGACACACTTAAAAACCAGGTCTTTCCTTAGCCAGAACTTTCCTAGACATGTACTCTTCACAGTTTACATTCTATTTCGGTAATCAGAGAATCAAAATAACATATAAACAGCTAAGGACAGTTTTTCTGATGTGGAAGATCGGCCAAAACCGCAACCACAGAGCATACTTAAGAAATTAACTTCTAAAATTTGAAAGACATAGAAAGGGCATAGTATCCTTACCTAAGCTGAAAAAGAAAGGCCCAAAATCTCAGAGGCCTAGCGTCGAAGCAAGAGAAACTTAAGGAGAGAAGAAGAGAAGTTGAAGGTGTGAGTTTAGAAGTGAAATAGAAGGGCCTATTTATAGCAAAAGTCAATGGTACTATTTGATACTATACGCTAATAAAATATTCAATTTACTATTTATGAAAATGACATTTCTAATAATGCAGTTACTGTGCAAATAGCGGCAACGGCTAAAAATTTTTCTGTTATTACTATTGAAAACTTAAGGGAAAACTATCCTTTCATCTTAAACCTTTAAGTTTCTTTTCAAATCAATCCTTTCAATTTAGTCCCTGAGGGTATTTTTATACATAAAACGTCATTTTCTCCTACAAACTTCTTTCTAGTTTTCTCTTATGACCAAGCCACATCTAGTACTTGACATTTCGATTGTATAAATGAACAGTATCATATACGTAAATAGTATTATACAGGTGAATAGTACCGTATACTGAAATAGTAACAGTAGTTTGTAAACAAATATTTATATTTTATTTTTCTTGGGTATTACAAAAGAGTTTTCAATTTGAGGTCAAAGTAAAATTTTGAAAAAATAAATACTCAAAAATATAATTTTTGCCAAAATAAAATCATCCATTGTTGCCCTCAAAAAGCTCATATTCTAGGCCATTTTTCATCATTCTTCTTATTTTCTCTTTGTTTTTCTATTTTTTCTTCCTTTTTAACTCACTTTATTCCTTCTTCTCAACATGCTTCGCTGGTTCTTCCTCATTCGTCTATCTCAACTTCCGTGCTTCTCTGTTTTCCTATGCCCCTCTTGCGTGCTTCTGTGTTTCTGCTTCCTTCATCCAGAGAGGACCCCTGAACACTGGGAAAGGGCAGTAGGTGCAAAAATCCATCAGATTTCTCTGTCCAACCACATTCAGCCTAACGAAAAAGCTTCAAATGTTCAATGTGCTCGCATCGTGGTTACAGAGCTGCAAACGTGGGTGAAGTCTACCATGGTCGCATGCAACGACGTTCCAAACATCATCATATTTCTTCAAACCCCGTTCAGACATCCTCAACCACGTTTCCTTTACCGCCAACACAACCCCAAACACGCACTATATCAGATAAAAGTAATTCCACCAAATAGCATTTCGTGCAGCAGGATGGTACTGGTGTGATTAGGGGTGTACAAAACCGAACCAAACCGCCCAGAACCGTCCGAACCAAACCGAACCGAGTAAAACCGAGCCAAAACCGATTAAATAAGGTCTGAATCGGTTTTAAAAATTATAAAAATGTCGGTTCGGTTCGGTTGGTCGGTTCCGAGCGGTTTGGTTCGGTTATAACCGAACCGAACCGAACCATATATAATAAAAAATATATTTATATAATTATAGTTTAAAAAAATATATCATATGTTGCAGTCGCACGCACCAGGACACAACCCGCAACATCAGTTGGACAGTTCCTTTCCTTCAAACTTCATCTTTCCCTTTTGAAAGGCGGTGCTATGAGATCATGCACTAGCAAAGGCTTGTTTTATTATTCTTCTTGAGTGTTCTCTCTCTTGGCTTTATGAGAAAAGTATGGAATTTTTGGAATTTTTGGGGGGTCCTACATGTCTGATTGTGAAATGGCACAAAATCAGAAAATCTTATGGTGGGTGCCCATACTCAAGGTGGTCCTGTCCTGCTCCACTTCAAAGATCAAACCGCCAAAAACCGAACCAAACCGCCCAAAGAAAACCGAACCGAACCGCCCGAAAACCGAACCAAACCGCCCAAAAATAAAACCGATTAGGTCCAAAATTTTGAGAACCGATTAGGTTCGGTTCGGTTTGGTTCAAGTCCAAAACCGAACCGAACCGAACCTGTGTACACCCCTAGGTGTGATCAAAATCTAGTATACATTATTTCCTTTGATTGTAACTGTCCTTCTTTGGTTAGCCCAACTATTTAGCAAAATAAACAAATCAGGTGAATTTATCATACAGATTATATTTTAAACTAGTGTTTGACTCGTACAACTGTAAAAAATTTCGTAACTTATGAAAGTAATTAGTATTATAATTCATGCAATGCAAGTAATTCACAACTCTAAAATTTTGTGTAATTTATAAAAATAATAATAATTGATTCACATCAAACATATAGTGATTGGCATAAAAGACAAATATTTTGAAATATCTAGATCTAATATGAATAAAAAAAACCAAATTATCCAAACAACAAAAATATTTCTCCAATGCAAATATAACTCCAATGTTTTTCAAATAAAATATCCTTAATCCAAAATTTGAAAATAAAATAAAACAATTAACGAATGACATAAAACAACTTTGAATCAATATAATAATATTATAAAAACAACCATATAAAATTTACTTACAACTAATAAAGACTTTTGAAAACTTCTTTATATATTACATTTGTAGTGTTTGAATTGGCATTTCTATTTTTGTCGAGTATAAAAATTTTCAATCACTTTCTACTCTTTATTCTTGATATGACAACATAAAACTAATCATGACTAAAGACTAGAGTTATTAATTTATATCTATATAATAGACTAAAATAATTCCACGGTAGGTCATCAAATTATGTATAATAGAATAAATTTAAATAAATAAATTAGGTAAATTATTAAATTTGATAAATTAATCATATCACATTAAATGAATTTGAAAAATTTAGGATAAATTACTATATAATTGCTCTATATTTGGTAAATTAGGTAAACTTTTCTATTGAAATATGTTGTCTTTTAGTAAAATAGCATTTATTATATACAAATAATCAAATAATTAATTGCTATATATTTTCTATATAAAAACTAACCTACCGTTATCGTGAAATGTTCATATATGGTTGCTATATAATTATATATACATCATTTATTACGTATATTAATAATTAATAAAATCAATAAATTAATTGATTTTCTATATAATCGATACTATTAATTACTACATCATTATCATTATTATTATTTATTAAATTTAATTTATTATGTTCAATATTCATGTTATATAAATAAAGGGTCATTCTAATTGTCATGTATTACTCTCGTCTTCTTGCAAAATTAATTTTTATTTTGTTTATGCTTTGCATATGGCTAAATTTAATAACGTTACTGATATTAATGCATCAATAGATGATTAGAGGATTAAGGTTCAGGTAGCGAGGTTGTTGACAATTCTATCTTTTAATATACCTGAGGAGTTTTTAAGTCTTGAAATAGTTTTGCAATATTCTGAAGTGAATTTAATTTTATTATATTCAATTTTTTATTTGTATTATTTTCTTCATTATGCTTATGTTGTGTTTATTTTTTTACCTTCTAAGGGTGATTACATATACGGTCATGTAAATAGATAACTTGTGAGTAAGTTCATGTGTTAAATAATAGAGAAAAATATTTATGTGATATTTATGTGTAATATCCCAAGAATTTATATGAATATTTAAAGCCTATTTTGAAGTTTAGTGAAAAAATTTAATTACGTGAAAAATTTACTTTTTGAATTAGTGAAGAAAATATGGAAATAAAAATTTTAATTTTTAATTTAGGAAATTTTTACAAATTCTCAAGGACTAAAGTGAAAAGAAAAGAAAGTATAGAGGACTTTTGAGAAATGACTAAATAGGAACCTGAGAGGAAGAATAAAGCTTATGAGAATGAATTATGAGTCCGGTACCGAAAAGATGATGGATTCGAGGTTAAAGTGGTATTTGAGACATCGAGAGGGATTAAAGTGAACAAATCTTATAAGCTAAGGTGGCTATGAGCGATTTTATCGAAAAAAAAATTGGTGGGGCCCACGCGTATACATTTCCTCTTATTCTTTTCTTTCTCTCATTTCTCCCGTATGCTTCCTCACTTTCTCTATCTCTCGATTATGCTTGCAAAAGAATTTTTTCATCAATCATTCATGCAATTTTTGCACGGGGAAGGAAGCTATGAAAGTTAGGATGATTGATAAGTTGATTTTCTTCTTCTTCTTCCTCTTATTACAAGACCAAATCCTTGGTTATCATTTTGCAAAATTTTTGTAGAATATTTTAATGGATGAATTTAAGTGTGGATGTTAATCTAAAACATTCCTAGGTGGTTTATGATGTTATTAGAACAAGAAATTTGGAGAAAACTAGAAGAAATTCGTAGAATTTGGATATTTGAAAAAAATTAGTGTTCTTAATGAAAATTTGAGATTTGAGCTTGGATTGTTAGTAGAAATTGGGGGTTTTGGTGTTAAAACACTGCTTAGACATTATGGATGAAAACCCATGGAAGAAATCAAAAGAAATGCTGTTTTAGATATGATTTTTGGATTTTTGGATGAAGAACATCGAAAATTTTCCCCAAAAATTACTGTTCACCGAGAAAATTTTTCCAAATTTTCTCGTTACTGTAGCGTTGACTCGGTCAACGTTACTGTATCATTGACTCGGTCAACGTTACTATAGCTGCGTTGACCGTTGACCGTTACTGTAGCATCATTTTTTTTTAAAAAAAAATATCGTTGAAAAGCTTTTTGAGTCTAGTTTCCAATAGTATAAGTTTCATCTGGATATTCATTACCAATTATGAGTTATGATTTGAGAAGTGGATGAAGGTCGGGAGTAGTGGTAAGGAATTTCTCTATTTCGTAACCCTGATGTTTTTATCTGGTTACAATAAGAATGGTCAAGGTGCAAGGTGGAAGTGCCGAGAGCGTGAAATCCAGGTGAGTGGGTTAATACTTGCTATGATTAAATATCTTTGTTATTGACTTTTTGTATCATAGTGAAAATATGTTGAATATCCAAGTTTGAACAGAATGATGTGGGACGATGAGACATAAACAATTGTGGAACGTGTCAGGTGATGTATATAATTATATTTTCTTAGTTTCTCATGAATGGAGGTTATATGATGGATTGTGAATGACATGTGAACTGAGTTGAAATGTATCATACTCTGATTGTTGAGTTCATTCATATGCGGATAGTTGAAGTATGTTATTGGTGAATAATTGTTCTATATTATGGGTTATGTTGTATACATGCTATGTTGCTGGAACCACATTAATTATGTTGTGGCTTGAATTGTAAATGACTGAGTTGTGTATGTGGCTCAAGATTATGATTGATGATGTTTTTATATGTGATTGTGATTGTGTTTGACTGGAAAGGAAAGGCATGGTGGTGCACCCCATGGAGAAATTTATGTGAAGTTATAAGGGTGGAGATTATAAATGGAGCGATAAGAGTGGATGCGGCGGGGGCCGCGGGCAACGATCCAGAGGTATTCTGGACTACCCGGTTGGTACGAAAAATGTGTGTGAAATTGATTTCACCGATTGCTGTTGTGAATTTTGAATTATGTTGAAATGTATTTGATTTACTTAGATATTGTTGTGAAGTATTATGAATAATATTATATCATATGATGATCGATTTACGTATGATTGCTGCATGTTATCATTATGATGCATGATATTTTTTTTGTCATAGTATTGTGTTATCTACTCACTGGGCACGTGGTTTGCTCATACCCCTCTTATTGATATTTTTTTAGAGTTGACAGCTGAAGGTAAATATCGGAACAAGGAATTATGGATCCTTAGTACATGATTACCTTTTCATTTGTTTAGGATAAAGGTATAATAGTTAAGTCTTATTCTAAGTTGTATAAATCTAGAAATCTCTGTAATCGGGTAGGTTCATTTAGTGATGTAATGTGAATAATTGTAGTATGTATAGAGAACTCGGTTTGGTTGCATGAAAAAGAATTGTATGATTTTTAAGAGAAAGATAGGCTTACGGAGGTGAAATGAAATTCACTTTCCGTGCCGGTCACGTGCTCAGATTTTGGGACGTGACATTATGTTTGGTGTAGTTAAGTATAACAGTGAATATCGTACAATGAAGTATCAATTCATACTTGAGTTATTATTTTCAACTGATGTCTAACTAGCTGAAGATGATTTCAGTATTCCAAATTATGTCTTCAAATTTTATCCATTCAATAATATTTTGAATTGCATTGCCGATAAGAACTATTTAGTAGGTTAGATTTTATCTTTTGTTTTGTAGATTATATTTTATTTGTTGTTAATTTCAACTTTCTACAAATAATATTATTGTGTTTCAAATGTTATTAGGCTGGCCAATTAATTTGATCCTATTATAGAGAGCTCTATGAATGGTAACAATAGCAGGCATATGGAAATTGAAATTGATGATACAGAGTATTATTACTATCATTTTTTCTTTTTGTTTTGTATTTAGATTAATTACTACATTATTATCATTTATTTAGTTGTATATTTATTATATCTTTCTATCATTGTTTTCTTTTTTTTTTCTCATTGTTAACATGTATATGTGCGTGTGTGTGTGTGTGTGGGTTTTGTAGGTGTAACAGAATTATATGCACATTATGAGAACAATTCGCAGATGAGCTAAATTAACATTTTGTCAATAACTCAGATCGTTCAACTGTTGTTGTTATTCTCTGATGTAAAATTTGACAATTCTCTAGTACATTATTTGTCGCTTGCTCTTTTGATTTTTTTTGGTACAATATTTATTGTCATAATTATTTTTGAGCTAACATTGATGTCTATTTATTCAGGTTCTGTCAGGATTTTCAACTCCTTTTATGCTTCAAAGCTATTTATTAATCTTGAAATCCCTGAATATCGTATTTTCATTTCAAAGTAATGTATACATATTTATGTTTTTGTCACAATTTATATCATTATCTATTTACGCTAACAAATTTATAAATTTATAGTATTATTATCATTTATACGAGTCACAATGTATTTAATATATTATGTGGGTTATTGTTAAAGTGAATAGCAAAATATATTATCATAATTATCAGTTAGTTAAATTAGTGAAATTAATAATTAGTGAATTTCGTTATTTTATTTGATTTGAATGAATAAATAAATTAGATAAATTAATTACATTATATAATGTTGATTATTTGATTGGAATTGATTAAAATGATTTAAATTGAAATTAAAAAAACAATTACCTTTATTATTTGATCACTATAGTGCCTTAGATAATTTTTTAGTAAGTAAAATAATGTGATTATAAAATTGATATGTGAAAGAATTGATAAGATATCTCGAGACTTCATTTGGGGGAACACAGATGATAATAAAAGAACCCACCTTGTTGCATGGGACAAGTTGTGCAGACCCAATAATGAGCGTGGTGTGGGTTTAAGGAAGGCAAAACTCATGAATTACTCCCTCTTGATGAAAGTGGACTAAGGGCTAATAGCAAAAGAGACTTTTTCAGGGCACGCACCTTGAGGGACAAATATGGATGCCGATTTGATGTTATTCCAAAAATTGGTCAAAGAAATTGTAAATCAAATCTCTGGTCAGGTGTTTTGCAAACTGCCACTCTTCTCTCATTTTCGTCTATTGCACTGTCGTCTTGGTCCACTCCTCTCTCATTCCTCAATGTTGCGCTGTTGTTGTCTGTCTCAGTCCACTCCTTTCTCGTCTCTCACCATTTGCCATATCGCAGTCGCACTTTGGTTATTTTTTCCTTCCTTTCCCATGATCTGACTTCAAAAGAGGGTGGGTCACTAAAAAAAAAAAAAGCTTGGTCCGTGAACTCGCAAGCCAACCATGAACAAGTATGACATTAAATTTATTCAAGCCTGTTAAAAAATAGACCAACTGACATCTGGCTCATTATAAGCCAATCCGGGCCAACATTTTTTTGATAGTGCTATGTGATCATCCATTCGGAATCCAATGATCACAATTAAAGAAAGAAAATGTTACAAAAGATTTGATTTCTTTTTAATTATATTCTTTATTTAATTCTAACTGATTTATCTAGAACAAACAGTTGCCATTAAAAAAGTAAACTTCCTATTTTCTTTCAGAAATTAAAGGCAATGTGGAGCGAATTGATACAATTAATTAACTGGAGAATCCAAAGAAATAAAACCTCCCTCGCACATCTTTAAGTTTAAGGACAAATTTGAAAGCAAGGTGCATGATGTTAAAGGTAGCTAGTGGTTTCGGAGAGCAAAAGCAGACAGCACAATCAACAATACAAGAAGAATCACTGCAACGAAGGAAGACACAACAGCTGCACTGGTAGCCTGGCAAAAATCACCAAACTGGTTGCACACTGCGAGCCAATTGGAGTCCTGATTCCCGTTGTGTGCCAGGTATACTATTGCAGCCGATGCAGCAGCGGCGGAAGCAGCCAGAGCCAGAAATAACTGCATCTCACAATTTATTCATTACAAAATATATATTAAACATCAAACTGCACTGAAAACAAAGAATGACAGAATTTTTCTGTCTCCTGATTATTAAACTTTGCCTTTTAAAATGTTAGAAATGGAATCAGAGATGAAAAAGATTTCATTTCAAAGAATGGTTTGATTAAATTCTTGTGACAAAAATCATTACAACAAAAGAAAACCAGAGAAGAATTCGAGACAGAAATTTGATCTGATGGAATTTTTTTTGGTATAAATTTTAGAATAAATCATCAATTTAGTCTCTGAAAAATTATCCTTATCTCAGTTTTGGACTTGAAAATTTAAGTATCTCAATTTAATTATCTAAAAATTGTAATTGTCTTAATTGGTCTTTTTGTTTGTTAAATATCCAAATATACTATTGTTAAATTTCAAATTTAGTGTGTTGTCAAAACATGCAGATTGGGAGAACATTGAAACATATAATCTTGAGTGAATTGCTAATTTTGGTTCTTAAAAAATTATAGTTGTCTTAATTTAATTTCTAAAAAATCAAATGTTTCAATTTAATTTTTGAAAAATTATATTTATCTCAATTTGGTCTTTTTTTTTTAATGAGACTATTGAAACCAAAAATTTTTAAGATTTAGCAACAGAAAATTTTGTAATTTAACAATAAAAAAATTAAATTGAGAAAAAATGTAATATTTTATGAACTAAATTAATACTCTTAATCTCTCGAGTAATAAATTGAGACAATTAAAATTTTTTAAGGACTAACTAACAACAATGTACTCTATAAGTTTTACAGATTAAATTTAGTCAAGTACATTAATATTTTAAAAATTAAATTAAGATACTTAATATTTTAAAAATTAAATTGAAATAATTGTAACTTGGTGAAAGACTAAATTAGCATGCAATTCCTCTAAATATTAATTCAACTCTGCTGCTTTGGATCATAAACACCATGTTGGATATTAATAAGAGACAACGCTTACGGCGTCAAGGATGATGAGGAGAAGCCTTGCTCCTACGGCATGAGGACGTATGATAGTCACCACAGAGAAGGGTAGAGAAAGAACCAGGTAGCTTCCCACGATTGCCATTGAAATAACGAAAAACCTGCATTTTTAATTTATGTGAGTGTGCATGTAAATGTTTCCGGGATGTGAAAATTAATTAATTAATTGATGCCAAATTAAGAAAGAAAACATGAGGATATTATATATATGGTCATACTGGAAAGTGGGGAAGCTGTCGTAGCTGGCTTCGAACTGGAAGAACTGAGTGGAGAAAGGAAGAGTCTGATCGGCGGTTGCCATGGTGGCGGCGGCGCCGAGAGCCGCCACTATAGCACCCAACCTTTGAATGAAGTCCATTATGGCCACCCCTTTCCTCCATCCTCCCTCACGTGGTGCTGCAACTAAGGGTGCTTTTGTTGCTTTGGCCACGTGGCTTGGCTCTGGTGAGATTTCGATGGTGGTGGACATTTTTGGCTTAGAAACTGAGAACCTAATTAATATTAATTACTCCAAGAATAATATACGCGATTGTATGAATTGGGAATATAATTTATCTTGCTGTGAAAATGGCTTCGTGGTTGAAGCTTATATAGAGAGCATCTGAGGAGAGTCAGCGATTGTGTTGATGAGTTCAGAGGAACAAGAGGAGTTGTTATGAAAACCATTCCACTCAGTAACGTGAAGTCACCTATGTAGTGGAGAGGTGTGAAAAAGAAATAAACATGGTCAAACAGAATTAACTAATATGTAAGCGGTTCTACTTAATCAACTTTTTCCAAAAGTTTCTTTTTGTTTTATAATTTTTAGTGAATTAGTAGAGTTTCAGTCAATGGTTGCTTTTCGTGATTTCATCGATGCAGCTAAGCTCAACGTGCATGAGAATTTAAGGTGCGGTGACCCCCTTTTTTAAAATAAAATAGACGAATGATATATATATATATATATATATATATCTGGTCGTACATATATATATTTGCATGGTAATTAATAAGTTTATAAGGATATTAGTACCATACTATACATATTAATATGATCATACTACATATAATTATTTCATATATATATATATATATAACTTAATGAAACCTAAATTATCAATTAATTAGTGTATATATAAAAAATAATCGTCGTTTCATTAAAAGTGATATATGATAGTTGCATTGCATATAAGAAGGTTTATAAATTACCAACTATATATATGTGTGTATGCATAGTTGCTCTGATTTTAAAAGACAAAATTAACCAAATAGTTTAGGGAAATCAATGCAGAATTTTGACCCTTTTTTTCCTATAAAAGTTGCAAGGTATATCCGTCATCTCTTCCATACACACATTCTTCTCTTTTACATTGACTATATATTTGCACATTGAAAATTTTAATTTCATTTTGCTCGTAATAAATCAAACTCAAAATTGTGAACTCGTTAATCCAACATTAGGGCTGTCTCCTTGAAGATATATTATATGACTTTGACTTGATAAAATTAAATTTGAATAATTCAATGTGTTGTTACTTTATGTACTCATTTCAGTTAAATGATGATAATATGATAAAATCTTACATTGGTGCACTCAAGAAATATATGTGATACTTAATTTATGAGATATTTTCACAGGTATGTGGTTTGAGTTGCAATCATATAGCATAAGTTGTGACGTTCGCCCAAGACTAAAAAATTAGTGCAAAGCCAACTTACATGGGTGCTAAAACTGCAAATTAGTGATAAAATGTTCAGGACCAAAGGCTTGTGTCATAATGAATATGTTATATAAAGAGTTAAAATTCTTAAATTAATGTTAAAAATGTAAACAATGTGTCATAAATATCCTTGACCAAGTCAATTATACTTAACTACTTTTTTAAATCAATCGTAATATATTTTGGTGCATTTGTTATTTGGTGTGGTGGATCCAGTCAACTATAATTGATATATATATATATATGGGCTTTACGTCATTTTGAAGAAAATATTTTTGTTTTCAACAAAAAAGAATCACTACTTTTTTGTTAAAATCCATCATACTATCAATAACTTTAAATTTAAGATATGATAAAATCATTTTAAATTTATGTTTTCATACGATGCTTAGCTCTTATTATGTGAGAAATGAGATAAAGGAAACAATTACTATTAATAATCAATGAATTAGAATGGTGAAGAGAATAGGGAAATAGAAATTTAAAAAAATCATTAGACATTAATGATTTTTTAAATGAGTTTTTACATACATATAATTCATGCATCAATTTAAATAATTAATTTATGATATATAATGATAAATTAATATTTTATATAAGCTCTTACTTTCTACAGAAGACTATTTCTCCCACTATAATATGTTCTATGTGAATGTGGCTTACTTTCATTGCATAATCTAGATCGTTGGATAATTTAATTGCATGGTCTTATTTTCTACAAAAATCGTTAATTTTGTATTTTTAAAAAAAATATATAAAATTAATCTAAACCATTAAATAATCTCATTTAACGGTATAAATTATGACATTTCCCCGGGGAAGCCACTTTTGTTCCATGTGCTGCTCAATTTGATTTCCATTTCTCATGTATATTGAGTATTGACCGAGTGATGTATACCATTATACGTGAAATCAATTTAACTGGCGAGGTTCAAGACTTCAAGTGTTATCTTATTTTTCAATCCTTATGGTCGTTAATTTTTATAGGAAAATGCAATATTTTTAAATTTCAGTGACTTCTAAATAATTTTAATTTTAAATTTTTTAAAAAATTAAAAATTAAAATTTTGAATTATTATTTTATAAATTTCATTGATATAATTTGAATATCGGAGCTTATGACTAGAAGACATCCATATCATATCTTATAATAATAATAATGATGCTAAAAGTAAAATAATAGAAAGGCCGATTTCTTAGAATGCAAAACTAGCCAAATTAATTTAAATTATTTGCTTTCGTCCAAGTTCAAAAGAACGTACTCAAGATGAAGAATCAAATCACAAGAGTGAGGGAGACGCATAATAGGAGACTTGAAAAACACATTCTGTTGGGTGAAATTAAAGAAACGCCGGTACGATTCCATTACAACATCTGCCCAAGTAATTGACCATGAAATAGACACTTGAAAGAAGAACACAAAGTAAGCCACAGACCACAATATACAAATACAAGACAGGCCAACTTAAACATAAATAAAAATCCACATGGATTGGATCCTAAATGTCCTAGCTGTTTCTGAGAGCAAAACCAGACATGACTATGATCAATACTAAGGCAACCACTGCAGCGAAGGCTGAAACCACCGCAGAGCTAGTGGCCAAGCAGAAATCACCGAATTGGTTGCAGATGGCAATCCAGTTTGCGTCCCCATCGCCGTTGTGTGCCAAGTATACTATGGATGCTGAAGCCGAAGCACTTGAAGCAGCCAGCGTTAGAAATATCTGCAAGTATACATATATATTATGATGGTAATTAAGATTAATTATTAATGATGCTTTAGAAAATATATAATTAAGGAGGTAGTTTGGAGTGCTTACGGTGTCTAAGATCAGGAGGAGAAGCCTTGCTCCAGCGGCATGGGGGCGTATGATGGTTACTACGGAGAATGGCAGAGACAGGACCAGATAGCCTCCCACAAATGCCATTGAAATTAGGAAAAACCTGAATTGATTGGATATATTTATTGGCGTGAAAAACATTATTCATTTAAGAAAGTTGTAAAATTTTGGGTAATTAAATTATTAATTTTATAATTGTTTTGATTTAATTAATTCTTCAAATATCATCAACATTGGCTGATTTTAAATAGCTCAATACTTATTTTCTTTGAACAAGATTTTGAATTTGAATTTTATAAATAAAAAAAATCAACATCACAAAAATTTTACACTTTAAAATCTTTAAAAGATAAGGTGTGGATATAGTCTTGTAAGTAGTTTTAACTCTTATTTTGTCATGTATTAAAAAAAACTTCAAATTTGGTTTTGATTGATAGAAAGATGAAATTGAAACAATGATTGTGCTATGAAAAGTTCAAATTCTTTGAAGCTCAAATTTTCGACAGTTGAATTAATTTTGAGATATGTGCTTTGAAATGTTTTAAGTGCATGTGTTGAAAAATATATTTTTTAAAAGAAATAAAAAAGTTTAAGTTATAAAGAGTATCTACAGTGATAAATTTAATTTAAATTTTTATTATGAGTCCCAAAGTATCACATCAGTTTAAACAACTTCCTACTATTTTAAGCAACTCTCCACTCTATTTGTAAACCTTTTAAGAACCTATAAATGAGTTTTACAATCAACTCTCTACTATTTTAATATTTATTATTAATTAATTATTTTATTATTACTTTTGTATCAAAATAAGAATCAATTTTTAAATTTAAGAATCACCACTATAAATATTCTAAAGTACAACCTATGAAGGTAAATACAATTTTTCATGAATTATTGATATACATAATTTTTCAATAATAAGATAATAGTAATATTTTGATAACTAAATTAATAACATAACGTGAAATTTGTGAGAAGGACATACTCGAAGGAAGGGAAGCTGTCGTAACTGGCTTCAAACTGGAAGAACTGAGTGAATAAAGGAAGGCTCTGATCGGCGGTTCCCATGGTGGCAGCGGCAGCGAGAGCGGCGGCTATGGCGCCCAACCTCAGAATGAAGTCCATTATAGCTACCCCTTTCTTCCATCCTCCCGGCCTTGGGGCTGCAACTACAGCTGTTTTGCTCGACTCTGGGACGTCGATGGTGCTCGACATTTTCTGCTTTCCAATTCAGTGAATTAATCGAACACTGTGAAGAAGCATAAGAGACTGTATGAGGATGCGAATGGTTGAAGCTTAAATAGAGAGAATTGTATTTGGATAGTTAACTTTACTAGGGGAAGCCAAGGGGAGTTGTTGAGAAAAACCATTCTTTACACTCACTTTCGATAAAGAAGCAAGTAGTACCGAGTACGTACTACTACTTAATCAACTTTCTTTGTTTTATGAGTGGGTTTCTTTTCCTTTTTAAACAATGGGATATAGTGGACGTCGTTGTGTGCGCTACTTCTTGTGTGTAAAAATGTTGGCGTTTAACAGTTACAGTGGAGAGTAGGATGAAACAAATAAAATAAGTAATATATAAATTAGTTCTTTAAAAATATGATATTTTATTGTTTAGTTTTTAAAATTTGAATATGAAACAATCTAGTCTTTATGAATTATACATTTAGTAGGCAGGAACAACTCTAAATTTCCACTTTCTCCATCTTAGATATCAGGGTGTGTTATCTTAAATTAAATATTTTCTTTTCACATAAGTTCATGCTTGAATTGTATTTATTTATTCTTATATTTTATAACATTTTATATATTTCTGATTTGGTGTCATTTTAATGAAAATTACTTCTATTAAATTTAATATCTTCTGTGAATGCAAACAAAACATATATTGCCATCCCTAATTTTTTATGAATGCAAACCTATATTTGTTTTGGGTCTGACAACATTTTGTAATTATTTCTGGTCCAAAGTCCAATTACAATATTCATATAGAGGTCCTTCAACTTTTTTTTATTTCTTTCTTTTTATTTTCACAAATCCCAGCCCAAAGCATCGAGCAAACACCTAGGGAGATTGTTGTGGTGGGCCCAAAATACCAAACATCGAAAGCCCAGGCCCTGTGAAAAGGAACAATGAGGGACAAAGAAAAAGGCCTCAAGTCCTGGTCTCATAGATGAAAGGCCCGGCCCAAATCAAACACCCATCAACGAAAACGAAAAACCCCGATTTCTTGCGTGAAGACCATAGAATGAAGTGATTCCGTCGTCTTCGTGTCTGTCACTGAGTTGGGAAGCTCTCTGCGTCTCAGCAAAATGTGGGCAAGCGCAGAAGGTGGTGCTCCGGAGGTCACTCTAGAAACTTCCATGGGTTCTTTCACTGTCGAGGTACTTTTTTTTTTCTCTCCATTTTGTTTCCGTTCGGTTGCTCCAAAACCCAGGTTAACGGTCTATAAACACTTTGGTCCTCCCTTTTAATTTTTCATTTCTCGAACATTCAAACCGCATCGTTGTTGTTGTTTTTTTTTTTTCCCTTCATCGATGATACTTACCTAATGTTATTATCTAATTCTGGGTTTAGCTATATTACAAGCATGCACCCAGAACTTGTAGAAACTTTATTGAACTATCTCGCAGAGGATATTACGATAACGTCAAATTCCACAGAGTCATCAAGGTGTGTTTCGTTTCTCGTTGCTCGTTGCTTCCAATTCCTTTCGAGATGAATTCTTACTTAGATTCATTCCCACTGCTGAGTAGGACTTCATAGTACAAGGTGGAGACCCTACAGGAACAGGAAGGGGAGGAGAGTCCATTTATGGGTATGTTTTTGGGCATTTTGAGTTTTGTCACGTTGATTATATGTGGCACGAATTCGTAAATACATTGTCAATGAAAAAGCTTTCTTTAACACTTACCTGGCTCCTTATTGTTTATTGTATACTGTTTGGTAAAAGGAGAGAGTTGCCTTAACCTTAATACTTCTTTGCTTAACGTTTGAATTTTTTTTTTCTTTGGCCATTGAATGTTGGCTGATATATTTTACAAGAAGTTCTTAATTATTTTAGCATTGGATAATTCATTATGTTGCTCATGTTATTGCTTATTACAGGTCAAAATTTGAAGATGAGATAAGAAAAGAGTTGAAGCACACTGGCGCTGGTATCTTATCCATGGCAAATGCTGGCCCCAATACTAATGGTAGTCAGTTCTTTATTACTTTGGCTCCATGCCCTTCTCTGGATGGTAATGTTGTTATCTTCCTACTTACCTTTATAATTTAGAACTTGTAGGTCGGTGCTTTTCAAAATAATAGTAGTTCTGAATTTGTTTATTCCCCTATTCCATGTGTAAGACAGATAGTGTGTGTGCGCATAATCTGCATAAGTGGTGTGTGCTCAAATTTGTATTTGTGGGTTCAGTTATGTGCAATTAGTGTTCATGATTTAGTTGCAGGAAAAAGGTTAATATAAAGCTTCATTGTTCTCCAGCATTGCCATCTGATTTATTGATTTAAATGTAATCTTTGCATTAAGGTGGACACTAGACAGTGAGCCAAGACTTTTACTCTTTGTTGTTACATTTTCAATAATTACTGAAGTTGACTGAAGCAAACTTCCAAGTTTAGTCATGGTATCAGAATGGTTAACTGACAAGTATGACTAGTTGCTTTATGTTTAATCTTTGCGAGTCTCGTCAAAAGATTTCCTCAACTTCTGACAATTGTGAACTACTGGTTCTGTGTCATCCAGGAAAACACACCATATTTGGAAGAGTTTGTCGGGGGATGGAAATTATCAAGAGACTTGGAAGTGTCCAAACTGATAACAATGATAGGTATGTCTAATATCCTGCAGAATTACTATCTGAATGGATATGGATACTCTAAAAAGTAAAAACCTATTGCATTCAGCCCGTAGTTTTTTTTTATTGTAATTATGACTTACTATAATTAGCTGCTAAAACACATGGTTGAAGTATTGAGTGTCATAGAACTTCTAATATTGGATTAGCTTTAGCCTTAGGAATATCCTGTTGAATGATAATAGTCAACATTTTATTTTTTCTGTTTTCTGTTTAATAGTTTTAAGTGCCCACCTCTTGCGTTGTCACATTTGGTTTTCAAGATTTGTGTGCGCGCTTGATTAAATGATACATACATGTATCAGTTTCTATTAATTGGACATATGAGAGCAAAAGAAAGAAAAAGGGCTGTATGGCGTGAATTAGTTGTCATGAAAGAGAATATTTCTTTCTTTCTGTTTTTTAATACACTGATACATGGACTCTAATGAAAACGTCATTTATTACTGTTTAATTCTGATCTCTCCATTTTGTTTTGGAAGTTTTACTTTTCCTTTGTGCAGTTTATAAGGATATTCAAGACTAGGGTAATTTAGCTGATTAACTCGCAGTAACCTGGCTCAGATTAAGGGAGTTTTTGCATATTTTTCTTTGGAGCGATATCGTTCTACTTATACTAAAAATATGCAAATTGTAGAACCAATCAGAAGTGGTTTGAGGATGGATATCTTGTTTTTATGAGTAAATGCATTTTTTGGTCCTTAAAAGTAGATGCCCAAATGATTAATTATTAAACTATCGCCTGTTCACGTTATTGACGCGTTGTCAACAGTGCTAAAGTAAATTTATATGTTCATTTCTAATTTTTCCATTCTCTACTGATACTAGGCCCATTCATGATGTGAAGATACTAAGGACGCCAGTCAAGGATTGAGATGAGTTCCTTGATATCCAAGAAGTGTTGTTCCTACAATATTTTGTGTAAACAGAAATTGTAATTTTATTATCAAAGGTCCTTGCAGAAAAGGTGAGGAAACTGGAACTATCAATGGCTTCATGGTTAGGAATAGAAATTGTGGATTCCTGCATCTATTCTCGGATTACCAAGAGCCTGATCTCCTGTTCTGCAAAAACCTTTCTTACAAAAGAGCAAAATTTGCGTTGGATGAAGATTTAAAATTAAGGGAGTTTTTGCATATTTTTCTTTGGAGCGATATCGTTCTACTTATACTAAAAATATGCAAATTGTAGAACCAATCAGAAGTGGTTTGAGGATGGATGTCTTGTTTTTATGAGTAAATGCATTTTTTGGTCCTTAAAAGTACATGCCCAAATGATTAATTATTAAACTATCGCCTGTTCACGTTATTGACGCGTTGTTGGTTGGTCTGTCTCTGTTCCGCCACTTCAACCCCGGAGCCGCAGCCTTGCTGCATCTCTGCTGATAAATTTACGGTATCCAGACAAGTTTATTTAATATCTATTGGATTAACGCTCCAATGATTTCTGGGATTTATAAATTTACTTGTTTAATTTCCGAAGTTGGGGACTTTAGGCTTCAGTGTGGTTAATGGTTTGACCCAGGAAGTATACTCTTTTTTCTTTTCTGATTGCGGTAATTTTTGTTGTTCCGAGGAAATGGGAAATCAATTACGGTTTTAACGGTTAGATGTTTTCTGTGTATATATATATATATATATATATAATGCAAACATTGTTTTATCCGTACGTTTAATTATGGAATGGTTCTTTGAAGGTTGTGTAGGGAGAAACTGAGCTTTTGGTTATGGAGCAGGGTGGGAAAGAGAGAAAGACAAGGGACAAAGGAATGCTTGTTTGGATTTCACGTCAGCAACGAAGGCACATATTAACAAAAATAAGTCATTAAAAGATAGAAAAGGCAGACTAATGGAGGAATTAACAACCTAGAGAACTTTTAAAAATTGACTTGAGGTAAAAATTAAAGGATTAAACTGCTGAGATATGTATTTTTCTGGATCAGTAAGTTCATTTGGTCCATATCTTTTTATTGAAAGCTGCCTATGAAGATCTTCATGGAGTCGGGGCGTTTGCTTGGTGCCAAATTCTGCTTGGCGTACACCGCGTTCAAAGACTGACCTATATGGTGGCTTGTGGCTCCCTCAAGAAATTTTTCTTTTTGTAATTAATATATGTGAAAATTTTTTAAATTAATATATGTAGTAAATTTCTCTTTTGCCACCACAAAAATTTAATAAAAATATTTGTATGCTAATTTTTTGCCCCCACCAATTTTTTATTATAGATCCGTCACTGCACATGTCGTTCGATCAATGTAAGTCTCATATGAGTTGGTGAGATCTACACCAATCAGACAACGTACATGTGTGAAGCAAACGTTCCATGCTCGTCTTCATGATCCATTTACTTTTAGATATATTAAAATTTGATTTTTTTTTAAAAAAATTACGCCATCATGCCCTTTTCACTAAAATTGCAAAATGATAAAGCAATAAAAAAGTTGACTGAGAATACTAGTACTACAATTGAAAGGTTTCTTTTTCTGACGTGTTTCAATAATTTCGTCTATTACTGTCACATGAGTGAAGACTGAAGAGCTTATTAACATATTCTGTTTCTCCACTTCTAACTCTGCAGGCCCCATAATTCCCACCAGCTAAGTGGTGATGCCCCTTCTATAATTTTTATACTCGTAATCACGTAGAATTTGCCGATAGAGTCTCATGGTCATTCTTGTCGTGAAGAATTGAGAGTTTTTGTCATTGCAAATAATAGGCTTCGATTACCATGAGATTTCTTCCTTTTTCATGGAGGTGCCCGTGTTAACAAACTAAACCGTGTCGAAAAAAATTGCTTACTTTGAAAACTTATAATACCCAACATTTCAGTCTCTTGCAACTTTGTTTTACTACAGTGGTTTAACGGATGGCTAGTGGCTGTCCTATCGATCCTTGATTTGACTTAACGAAAAATTTCAGGAAATAACCAACAGGTATGTTTCAATGATGCAAAAGTACTAATTGGATTGTAATCTTCACCGTGTTACAGAACTACTTACAATGTTTACCCAAACAAATATATACATATATATATATATATATATATATGAATGCAAAAAAGTTACTTTCTTTTCGAGCATAAACAAAAAATAAAGGGACGACAAATCCCTCTTGAATTGAGGAGTGAAAGTTTAGATACCTTAGAATTCACCCAATGACATTGATCAAGGTACCACGAATATAACGGACGGATTCTCCTAACCTATACTGCTCACCTGATACCAATTGGAAATCCACATATACTTACCACTGATATTAGTTTCTTAATCATCACGTTGAAATACGACCATTAAAATATTCAAAATCTTATATTCATTGCCGTTCAATTTACCTACCACAAATTTCTCTAATATATTCTGATGAGCTGCGACATTAAAAGAAATTTAAAATAAAAGAGATTAAAAAAAAAAAAGACCATGCTCAAAGTAAATAAATATTACACAAAATTTACACTCACAACTAGCTTCTCTATAATTCGAGGGAAAGTACGCGTAACAGCTAGAGAAAGATTGTCAATTCTTGAATATCCACTGCACCTAAGACCAAAACCGAATTGATAGCCGTAGCCTACACTTCTTTCCCCAAAAAAAATTGTCATTCTATGCTTGTTAACTATGTAATGCAGTAGTTGCTGCTAGCTTCTTCCAGTAGCAACCACTACAATATACATCATTGCAACCTATTACTGCACCTATCGTAACAGTTCAACATCCTTGAATCACTACAAAGGATTCTCAGATGAAGTTTAACTAGAACCCACCTTTCCTGGTTTACTAGAGTGATTCAATGGCCCACCGTTTTCTTCGGAGCCGCGGGTAATGAGCTTAGATGGTTGTGTTGAATTTAATCCATTGCTCTTGACAGATCCAGGACTGCCCTCCGTTGAGCTTTCTATCTTTGTTGGCTCAGAAGCCTTATTAGATGGGTCACCAGTTGCGGCTGAATGCTGCAACAATTCCATACGCTTTAAAGATGGAACATCTCCTTTACAATATCGGCGCCACATGTTCCTAAATGTTGATTCTAGCCCAATGGCAAACTTTGCTCCATTACAGATAGGGGACTTGGACATGAGTTCTCGCAGACTCATCCTCAAATTTTGTAGTGCTGAAATGTCAGAGGCCAACTGCAGAGCCAATTGGACGTACTCATCTTCATTTCTGGCAATCAAACGCCCCAGACCTGTATTTTGTAACATGAAATTCTTTAGTTTAAAAAAGTGAACTAAACGATTTTCGGGGAAAATAGAAAACAGATGACAAAGCTCAATTGGATATCCACCAGTATGGTCAAATTGGATGATGCAAGAAAAAGATGAAAACAAACCCATAATCTTTGACATATTTGAAAAGGTAACTGATATTGCATGAATGAAAATTAATATGCATGATTGTCATGCAGAATCACTAAAGAAGTTCAACAGCCCACTAGACAAAACATGTCATGCAACAGGATACCAAAATCAATGTCACAACCATCAGGCATCAGAGGTTGTTATAAAAATACTATACTCCCAGGAGAGCACACACTCCCCCCCCCCCTTTTTTTGGTTAATTATTATTTGTATATTTTCAACTTTTCAGCTTTTCTATTTTCTCTTGTCTCTCTACTTGTATGTTGGACTAAACAGATGGATACTTAGTGGGACACATGGGGTTAGCAATTCTCATCAAAGGAAAAGCCAACTTTAATCCACTGATGTTGCAACTGCGAGCAGTGACGGACCCAAAAACTTCTCTTAGTGGTGGCAAAAACTTGTCATGAATATTTTTATTAATGAAAGGCTCACATTAGTGGGGGGACAACCTCTATATAGTTATAAAAAAATTATAAAAAACATCATATATATTAATTATAAACAAAATCTTTGTGGGGGCAATTGCCCCCATATCAATGCAAGTAGATCCGTCCCTGACTGCGAGCATGAAAAGATTGAGATAGAATAAAGTTTGTCTCAAAATATCACAAGTTGAAACCATAGATCTGATATAATCTAACCAGCAAGATATAGCTTTTCTTCCCCAAGTGGATAAGTCTTATAGAAATGGCAGAACCGAGAAGAGAATTCTTTTACCGTGAATGGTAACAGGAGATTTGAGCTTCTTTTTTTTTTTGGATAGAAAAAGAAATATTATTAAGGTAGAGAAAGAATTACATAAGGAAAAGAAGAAACAAAAGCAAGTGGAGGACTAAAGATCCTCCTAGGAACAACTAAACTAAACCAGGCCCAATCCAAGAAGCCCACCTAAGGCCTAATACAATCAAGCCCTCCAATCCCTGTGGATGTCTGCAAGGCACACACCCTGAAAATACCCATTGGCCGAAACCCAAAGAAAGGCAACAAAAGAAATCCTATCCCCAAGCAAGTGAGAAGGAAGGAAGCGATGCTTAGACACTCTAGCATTCCTTTCATTCCACAGACACCAATGGAAATAAAGATTTAAGCTTTTTATTCTTTTAAAATAAAGATTTGAGCTTTTAAAACTCTTTCTTAAACTCACTGAAAAACACAGGCTCTACCAATATTACCCAAACACTGCTTTAGCTTGACAACATTTCACAAAATGTATACAGACAATAAACAATGAAACAGAACCAAGTTTCTTACCAACTTTGCTAAGTAGGCTAACACCAACATTGTGTGCATGTACAGAACCAGCCATAGTGACACATGGAACTCCCATGTATAAGGATTCACATGTTGTGGTAGTTCCAGCATAAGGAAAAGTGTCCAAACTGCATGAAACAGGGCATCCTACGTCAAAAAGCGTAAAGGACACGCCACAAAAACACAAAAAACATAGCACCCCTATGTTCAAAAGTGATTATTACTCATACAATAGTCTAGAATTTAAAATTAATAATTTTCATCAGATTCAGCACGAAACTGTGGCTTTGACTTCCACTTTGCTAGAAATGAGCATAACACCTATAAAATTCATAAAACCTGAACAATAACGCAAGATTAAAACCAATAAATGTAGACAGAACATCCAAGCATAAGGCCCATATAGATAAGCGGAACAATGTTGCAGGTAGGATTTTAGATATTGGTTACAACTTAAAAGATTCAGCAAAACTTAATATGAGAATTTTGATCTCTTATTCAACAAATTTGGCATGCAAATATATCATTCAGACTAAACATGGACTAAAAGAGCAATAACAGTCTATCCCATAATCTGTATTTGCAGACTGGATCTTTTACTTTTTCCCTTTTTTATAAGGTGTTGACTGAATCTTTGCTTGTGCCCTTGTAAGACGCTATTAGCATAGTTATATAGGTATATAACATAGATTATGAAGACAAAAAAAAGTAAATAGTGACCCCTCTAATTTTCCTGAAACCATCTCCTATGTCTATACGTCAGAGACTTCAAGTGTCCGTGCTATACAATTACCAGGATGAGAAACAACCATTAAGCTCACTCAATTTTTTAGGATGCAAACAAAATTTATAACCATAAGTTTCCAATTTATGTAACACCATTTCCTTCTAACAGTTTCTGTTTCAGGTTTCAAAAATAGCAATTTTGATAAATTATAGTTGAATAAAATTTGCAGGACGTGTTTAAGCCACCATCAGCATCCAGAATAGGAAGAAGCGCTGAGGATGGACAAGAAGGGGATAATTAAAAAAGTTCAAAGAATAAACAATTACTAAGATGATCAGATAAAACAGAAATGATAAGAAAATAGGTAAGACAATAAGAGTTTATTGCAATTATAGTCAACATAAAAGCATAATTGCATATGAACAATAAAGCTCTAGCAGTACTCAGAGATAAGAATATAAAACAGATATTACCTGATGTCCATCAGAGAATATGCTTGCATATGATCATGGTTAAGAAGAATTAAGGGCAGAAGATCAACACGCAGTGGCTCCAAACCTAGCTGCTCCAATGTTGTAAGAAATCTCTGTCTCACACTATCACAACAAAATGGTTTACATTTTACCACAAGGCGAGAATTTGGAACAGCGCATAATATCCTTGCCCAAACTTGCAATACTTTAGGTGTAATCTGATCACGAGAAACAACCAAAGTAAGGGATATATGGCAATATTCTAGAATTTGTTCTTAGTACACAAAGACCAACATAAATTTAATATATTTAACTTAATAACTACCTTGGCAAGATTGTTAAAGCTACCAAATGTAATGAAGCCATTGGAGAGAGCAGGAGTAGGACAAACAGGCCCAGCCTCAAGGGAAGGTGTATAACAAAGGAAACATTCTGGTAATCGAACTAACTCCTCAACATGCCTGCAATTCAGGGAAGGTACCATGAACAAAAAAAAATAAAATAAAATAAAATTTTCAGTGAGGAAGTGCTCTAGTACAGATCAACAGTTGGAAAGTACAGAAGTTCCAGAAGAGATCTACTTCTGCTTTGTTTCAGGAGGATCTGCCAGTGAATCAGTTATTCTATAATCAATTGTAGGTAAGCCAGTTGTATTAGGATAACCAATCCAAGTCACCTGCAGATCAAGCAATACAAGCAGCAAACATTAAATAAAAAAACATTTAAAGCATGAAATGATAGCAGCATGCATGTTGTGATCAATAATACAAGGACATTTTAGATAACATACTTAATGGCTAATAGTTTAGCAAATATTTTTAGAGACCCAAAAAAAAAAAAGGAGATGACTAATATGGTTAACGGATTAGAAGTCAATCACTCCGCATCTTAATATCTTGTAAGATTCATATAAAAAGACAATTCAGGATTCTTGATCAACTCTTTAATTCAAATTACAATAAGGAAACCATATTAATTCACAACAGTATACCTATAGAAATGCGAGAGATAACATGTTCAGACTTATGCTATAATTTTAAATTAACAACTTGACGGATACAACATACTGCTAACATACAAATAGAGATTGGAAGATAATCAGAGACAAAAGGAACATGGAAAGCTGCGACCAGGAGTAAGAATCAAAATGAGCTGAAAGCCAAAGGGAAAGATCCACATGATAAGGTATTATCAAGTCTCAACACACCTGAACCGGTGCAGGTCGACATGCCATCATACCCAACTTATTGTTTGCAGTATGACCAGTAAGTTCTACCAGAATGTCAACCTGGTCTTCTCTAACCATGTTGGCAACCTTCTTTTCATCAATCCCGTATATGTCTCTCCAGATCCCACCCTTTTGTAGAACTTTCTCCCTAAATTTAATTGTTTTTGCATCTGCCTGCAACATAACATAAAATAAATTCTTTATGAAACATTTGGTGATATTGATGAAAAATTTTGAAAATAGCAATTGGTGGCCTCCGGCACTCCACTGTAATAATGAAGATATGTATACAAAGACATTCCATAGACAAGCAAATATCTGAGCATAACTTAAGTATTAAATTAACCAAGCCAATGGTCAACACTGAGCCACTTTAAAGAACTTGAAAAGTGTTGCCTTCCAAAACAGAATAACAGAATTTCCAAAGAATATTATAGTTTTCTTGAAACTATTTGCCAAATCTTATTATAGAAGACCAAAATCAAATATCAACAAGGCATGCAGAACCTTCTTTCAGACGATTCAACTAGATCAACAAGCTTAGATAAGTGTATGGCACAAGCAAAATTAAGAGCAAACATCAACCAAAAGATTAGAATAGAGAGGGGGAGAATGCAAAAGACGAAGGGCACAAAGATTTCAATTCAAGCAGACTTGAATTGATTAATGCAGTCTGGGATCAATTGGGAAGCTAAACATCAAGAGCCATAACTCAGTCAAAGAAGGGTAAACAACAGCCTTCTTCATAAAGTCCTTAAACACAAATCCCATATGGCTGATGTGTATCAAATAGATTGGATGCCCAGTGTAAAAGCAACTATAGCTTCATTGGATAGGAATAACAAAGCCAAGGAGTACAGTAGTTACAACTGGAACTTGGTTTAATGCATCAGCTTGGTGAAAGAAAGATAAAATCTTGCTCCTGGCTGCAAGGCAGTAGATAGTTTTTTTGAACATCCCAAGTGAATAGCTTTCTTACATTATGCTGTAGGCCTGTATCTATAATTGCAGACAGCCAATAAGTGGAGTTATAAGTAGGAGACATGACTGGACTGACTACTTTGATATGATGCAACCGCTCCATTAATCCACAGGCAGTTTGGGCAGCAATAACTTCATAGAAATAAAAAAAAGGCAAGTTGTTGCGGCATTTAATCATGCCACTTTCATAATCAAATACTGAAAGATAGGTCCCATAAGGAATATATGAATGTAAATATAGGCTAGTGGAGCAAGATAGCTTATGCCAATGGTACACAGCTTCCTTTGTCATATCAAGGATTATCTTTCATGACTCCCTTCCCATTTCATTTTTCAGGTAGCCAAGACAGGTCTTCTATATTTGACTAATGACTATTTTCTGATTGATAAGTGAAAATATTTTATCAATGTAGAAAAACTTGCATAATTTATGATTGAAACAGAACAAAACCAGGATGAGGAGCCTAGATTTAAACATTTAAATTTTCAATACCATGTCTATGCTGGAGCATTAAGACCCAGAAGGACACTTAGAGAAGCTATTGAACGGGATCTTCAAGTGAATAAGATACCTAAAGAGTTGGTTATTGATAGAGCTCAATGGCATCGTGCGATCCATGTAGTTGACCCCACATAGTGGGATAAGGCTTTGTTGTTATCGTCATCGTCGTCCTCTATGTTGGAGCATCTATAGTTCAATCAGTTTGAGCTAGAGCAAGAGGCCCTACAAATGTAGATCTAGCTGACTCACCTAAAACAACTTTCCTAAAACAGTTAATGGGCACTTATAACATTCCGCATGAATGGAAAATCATTTGCTTCCTAGTACTCATTGGCCACCCAACCACAAAAGGTTTGTCAATTATTGTGATGAAAAAAAAAAAAAAAAACCTCAATAGTTTCACCAGTTTGACCTGTTGAAATATAGGCCCAACAGATAGATCTAGCTGACTTACCACAAGCAACTTTTCAAAAACAAATGATTGGCACTTGTTATATTCCACATGGATGGAAAATCATTCTTTTCCTAGTAACCATAGGTCACCCAGCCACAAAAAGTTGGCCAATTCTAGTGATGAAAAATCAAACTCTTCTGAAATTAGTAGGATCTAAAATAAAATGGAACGCCATATACACCAACACACTTTAAGAAGCCAATCAAACTTTTCCTTTTGTATCATTCCTAACTGGAAATGGAGCTGAATTGAACTTTTAACTTCAAGAGAGCAGCGCAGGAATATGTCTATAAAGGAATAAATAAATAAATAAATGCGCCACAAAAAATATTTAAAAGAGCCAAATGATTTAAAAGAATAACACATTGCAATTTGAACATAATAATCATCTGTAGCGTACATAAGCAATATGTATATACCTTGACAACTGCTGAATAAACAATCACTTTATAATTGGTGTAGTCATGATAGACAAGGGGAGCTTCTATGAAATATGACACGGAATGGGTAAAATAATCAGGAGATACATATCCTATGACAAGAGGTCGCTCAGGATCTTTTGAGTTGTCCCATTTTGTGAACTGTGAATATAATCTCATAAATCGCCTACCCCAGTCCCTGCAGGAAATCATTTTAATTTGGATGAAGTAAGCTTTTATCCAACTTGTTTCCAAGACAAAACACATTACAGTTGTACATGATTATGGCTTAAAATTTTACAGAAAATAAAAAATAATAAATGATTATGGTTATAAATTCTACAGAAAAATATATCCAAAATAAAAAAAATGAATTCTACAGACAATAATGCATAATAAACATGAAATAAAAAAAATAATTTAAATAATTACGCATGATTATGGTTATAAATTCTACAGAAAATGGCATAATATATTAACAGCTCTTATAACTATCAAGATCGTAATAGGAACTTCCTTTTGCATAAATAGCCATTTGAAAACTTCTTGCACAAAGATTTCAGAACAGAAACTAGTATAAAAAAGCTCAACACAACATCAAAACCAATGCATTCCTGTTTAAGAAAGCATTTTTATTGCTCAAAAATAGGAATTCTTGGGTTGAGAAGTTGGCAACAAGTAGATATTTCATCTTTCTCATGTATACTGTGCCGTAGATCCATATGGATAAGAATTCAACCCCTTGTTATCATTAAAACTCAGGCAAGTTCTCACTTGCTATGTTGGGTTTTTTTTTTTACCAATATGTCAATATCATCACTCAATAGATGGCAGGTACCAACTAAAAAAAAAAAGACCTAACAGAAAAAGTTGTTCCTTTTTCATTTCTCTTCTTTTTTCATAATTATTACTATACCCCTAGCTAACAAAAAAGGCACAAATGATCCATTTATGGCTTTATCTCCAATATAAAGCAGATAGTAAAATATCTTTCAGGCTATTAGGCATTAGCTGAAGTAGCCTTTTCTTTCAGTGCCCGGGGAAATTATATTTTTCTTCAGACAACTAAAAAGTTATAAATGAAGTTGATTAGATGCTTTTTAATAACGAAGTTGATCACACAAACAAAGGAAGTTTCCATCAATAATCAAAATTAGAGTACAAGAAATTCATAGAAGAAAGCTGCAACCTGTGAGCTTCAAAAAGTTTATCATCATGTCCTTCATCTATGTAATTCATTGCAAGCAAGCGGTTCTGCACAAAATGTTGATAAGAGGGAAAAAAATTTAAAAAGCATGATACAGACAATTGAAAGGAATAAGACAAAATATTCAATCTAAAAAATAAAATATATAAAATTGAATAAAGTAATGCTAGTTTCAAAGAGAAATTTCATGTTTGAACCTTTTATGCTAACATTATCGGATTAGCCAATAACATGGTTTAATTATCCTATCAGCTTTCATTTTTGAAGTGCAACAGTAAGCACTATAAGAATAGGGGCTAGGTAATGTTGCAACAGATTAACTAGAAATTACTAGGTAGAAACTCTGGAATTTACTATGAAGAAAAAGGGATCATAACAAGAAGATTTTCAATATGCCCACGATAACCCATCTATGCACTACCGTCATAATTTAGCAATCAATATTAAGTTGTGTGTGCGTGTGTGTATCATAAACCATTTCCTTAACACAAGGCAGATGCCTGTAAGGTATAAACAATGCACCATACCTGACCAGCATTTCGAGAGTCAGGATCTATCTTAAGACATTGCTCATAAGCATTAACTGCCAGAGTGATATCACCAGCATCTCTATAAAGGACTCCTACATAACAGGAATACAAAAGATTGTACCTCACAATATACCCCACTTTTTAATCGAATACAGAGAAAAAGAAACAAACAAACAAACAAAAAAAAGCCATAAACCCTTTTTGTGGGGAAGGGGAAAAACTTCCAGAAATCACCATGAAAAGAATGTGAGCAAAACCAACAACAACAACAACAACAAAGCCTTATCCCACTAAGTAGGGTCAGCTACATGGATCGCACGACGCCATTGAGTTCTATCAAAAAATGTGAGCAGAACCAACATTTTTTTTAAATTCCTTCCACTTGAAACTTTCAGGAGCTCAAACTTAACTTCCACTTTCCTATGTTGTAACGTCATTACATCATATTCTAACCAGCTAGTTGGTTAACTGGTTCATCTTTTGACATAGATACATTCATATAGCAAGTCAAAAGATTTCCATATAAGATTCCCCAGCTAAAGAGAAAGAATGACATAATTCCCCTAGACCTATTTGGGCATTTTGTTTACCTATTTATCATGTAAATGTTAGTAAACCAATAGTGGTCTATCAACGTCACACCCATGCGAAGTACAAGAAAGGATAATATGTGTGCGCGTTTGCTACGTTGGCAGTGGTTCATGTTGTGTAGTCAGTATTGTTTAGTGTTTAATTTGTTTGTGTTTGAGGGTAATTTAATTTGTATCAGATTTTATATTATCCTGCAAGGGTCAGTTATGTGTTATGTCAGTTAATTGTGGGTGTTTTATTTTCTCAGTCATGTGAAGGGTGGTTACTGTCAGTTATCCTATCTGATGTACTATGTACTGTTCTCTAGTGTTAATGGAAATTATTCAGTCATTATCATATCACAGAAAGTTTATGTGGAGATTAACAGGTTCTCTCCCTAACTAACAAGCCAGCACCAT
Organism: Biancaea sappan; assembly: GCA_037074585.1. Classification (NCBI taxonomy): domain Eukaryota; kingdom Viridiplantae; phylum Streptophyta; class Magnoliopsida; order Fabales; family Fabaceae; genus Biancaea; species Biancaea sappan. The sequence goes on along the minus strand of CM073492.1, from coordinate 30,126,574 downwards.
AGGTAGGAAGAAAAAAAAATTGATTTTCTTCTGCCTTTGAATTTGACACATCAGTGTCTTCTTCTCCTTCTAGACCCCTAACCCGATCCACTGCTAGGGCCTCTAACAGTTAAGAATTCTAATGAATTATTTGATTACCATCTTGTTTGTTATATTAGTAAACCATCCAATGTTTAGAAATCTGAATCACTATCTGCAACCACGAAGGATGCAATGGACAAAATCAGAAACAATTTTCACATATTAATCATACATTTCACATTTGATGAAGCCATATGACCAAATATAAAGTTATAATATCATCAAGCCAAATATGAAGCAGCGTAATGATGACTAAGACAACCACTTATGTTTCCATGTCATTGTAAAAACAAAATGGCCCAAAAAATAAAGGGAATCTTAAAAGAGACCTAAGTTATTATATGCTTCAGCATATGTCGGATTTGCAATGATAGCTTTCTCAATCATATTTGCAGCAGCATCCATTTTACCCTGTAGAATAAAAGACAATCAGCTACAAATTTAATACATTTAATTCCAAATTCATTATTGGCCAATGCATAACCTGGACAGTATAGACGACGCCAAGATTATTCAACGACTGTGAAAAGTTAGGTTTAATTGACAAAGCAAGCTACAAAACAACAATTGTTATATCATAATAATTTATTGTACTCAAGAAAAAAGTGAAAACAAATAACAAGACCATCATTGTTACCTGGTAACACTCTACAGCTTTATCAAGGTTGTCTCTATCTTTATATATAACTCCCAGATTGTTACAAGCTTCCGCACAATGAGGATTGAAGTGGAATGCAAGTTCATAAAATACAATAGCCTAACCAATAGAAAAGACTTTCAATCAAAGCAACTAGTACAGGACAAATTGTGCAATATGCATCTAGAAATATACACACACTTACCATATCAAACTTGAGCATCTCACCATATGCTACTCCAAGATTATACATAGCATCAGCATAATGCCAATTATAATACAAAGCTTTTTTATAATAAGCCACACCTTGATTGATGTCTCCTTCCAATTTAACCTAGATATATTATAAAGTCCAACATCAGAAACAAAAATCAGAAAAGTGATCTCTGATCCTCTGTAAGCAAAACAAAAAGGATCAATAGTCATGAATCTCGTAACACATGGGAGGGGAAAATTTCCTAATTAGATATCGTTTAGCCAAGGAAAAAATAAGAACAGTAATTGGCAACCCATATTGTTGGGGTGCAGCAGCTGCCAATGCAACATGAATTGAAATTGTGAAGCACAGTGTAGCAGTAGACTAGATAATTCCAAAAGTTAGCATTCCTTTTTCACACAGATAAAACTTGAACCAGCCTTGAATCAGAACTCGCAAAAAAAATAAAAAATAAAAAAATTGTATCTTCTAAAAGCCACTTTAAAATGCAATTGGAATAAGTCAAAATCATATGTTTTCAAGCAGCACGACTTAATTTTCACCCCCATTCTGTAAACATTATATTTCTCTAAATTTTTTTTTTTAAAAAAAGTACTAATTGAACTATTATATCAAAAATAAACTGTCACTTGGATAATGTTACAATAAACTAATTCATAATTAAAGTACTTCACCGACCATCTTAATAGAAGAAGGAATATTACACAAAGAAAATTACCATAAGATCACTGAACATATCAAGCAGCATAGTAAATTCAGAAATTAAAGTAGAAATAAAGGAATTAGGACTAGATGGAATCCATATATACTTACCTTAGTTCCCAAATCAGTCAAGGCTATAGCCATATTATTCTTTGCAATCTCAAAGTTAGGTGAAACGGCTAGACATCTGCCACAAAACATTAACCACCATAAATATCAACAGTAGAAGACAAGTCACTGAAGGAAAAATGAAATTAAAGGCAAATTGCAAGCTCCAGCATATTTGGTAGACTACCTCTCATAGCAGGCAATAGCTGCTTCCAAGTCACCGCGATTCTTATAAATTACACCCATATTGCAATATGCTTCAGCATACATTGGCCTCTCGGATGCAGCCTTCTCATAGAAACTAAGGGCCATGTCATATTGCATCATTTCAGAATAGACAACACCAAGGTTATAATATGCCGGCTGCAAGAACACAGAATAGAAAAATAAGATATATATCATGTAGACAAAAAGCTGAATAAGTTTGAAAGAGATTTAATCATGAAAGCAGAGTGGATTGAGAGGATTACAGCATAGTGTGGATCTATTTTGAGAGCTTCATAATATTTTTGAATTCCCTCCTGAGTGTTTCCTGCAAGCTTTATGTTGGTACCAATATCTGTTAAAACAATGGCGAGGCATTCAGAAGCTGCTTTGTATGAAGGATCCACTCGTAAAGCCTTCTGATATGACTGTTTCAAGTAAAATCAATCAGGCAGCAGTAATGAATATGGACAACTTGTCAAATAACTACTTAAAACACTAGCATAGTAAATATAAAATGTGAAGGAAATTGTAAAAATCATGTAATATGGGCAAGAACAAAAATGTAAACAGAGGGATATCTAAGATATAGATAGCTATAGATACCTCATAATACCCTAAAGCCATAAAGCTCTAAAAATGTAATTAACCACAGATATGTTGGCAGTCTTAGCATTTCCATGTGTTAAATTAAGATTGCTTACAATAAAGTTATATTTCTACTTTAAAAAAAATAGCAAATCTCTTACTTATTCACCATTTGACAGCATTTACACTCAACAGTGCACACCCTTTTTCCTCATTTTTCTCAGTAGGAAGACAATGAGGGATTAAACATTGTAGGATAAGAACCATCTCTCCAAACCTATAACTCTTGGCTAGTTCAGTTTTGTGAGTTTAGCATGGACAAAAATTTATGTAACCATATCAAATTCTGTTCCAAACGACTAGCACCCAAGAAACACGAAGAGTTGATGCCACATCCCATAGGCCACTAAATCATACCAGGTATTATCTGGCCATTAAAGCCAGAGAGTGCAAAATTTGGCAGTATTATCATTGGAAGAAGTTGCAAGGGTGTCTCGTTTAATCATTTTTCGTTCCAAATGTTAGATGGAATTTATCCTTAAGGCGGAATTTGTAACAATGAACTGGCCTGAACAAGTAACAGACTATCAATTTCTGTCACAATAGCATCAACCACCATCTTCCTCATAGTATACCAAAACAACTGTTTCTTCCAAGATTGATCATGATTATAAGGAAAGTAATAAATTTTGCAACATTAATGAATAAGCACATATGAAAGGCACAGACAATGTTTGGTCATAAAAGAAAACTAGGGTTTTATTAGGCACCTCGCTGACTCTACCCTAGGACATCATACAAGGTGAAATGAAATTACCAAATAAATCTACATTCAATATTACATTAGCGAAACAAAAGCTTCAGATATGAATTGGAAAATTATAAGGAGGATCAAACACATGTTGGATCATCTATTAATTAATCTTCTAAGGATCTAATTAAAAAAAAGGCCACTTCACAAGGGAGAACTATCACAGACATACCTCAGCTGCCTCTACCAAACGACCTTCTTCCTTGTACAAAATACCACAATGCGTCAGGGCACAAGCGTTTTGAGGATCCAACTTGATAGCCTCAGAAAAACTGTCAAAAGCAAGCCTCCCCATGTTCTGCATCTGCAGGCATATTCCTTTACCAATAAGAGCTTCTACATTTCCATCATCATTTTCCAAGACGCGCTCATATAAAGCAAGAGCATCAACAAACTTGTTCCTTGAGCGTAGGATGTTGGCATAAGAAACGTTATCTTTTGTTTCACCTCTTTTGTTTGCAGGATCAATATCCCCCTTAGAGCCACCACTACTAATAGAAGGCTGTGGCACTTTCAAGAAACCATTATCTCCCACTAGTTCCCTTTCTCTCCCATTTCCTGCATTGTTATCCATCCATGCCATCTGACACAACTACCAGCTCACTTTCCTGAAGCAATAAATTGATACGTTAAGAGTTTTGGATGTTAATTTCAGAGCACAAATAAACGTCTTAAACACGTTGATAACTTTGCAAGATGGTCAAATATAATGCCAATAACCAAAAACCTGGAGTTTTTCAGTATTCGACTCAAATGCTTTAAAGCAGCCACGTAAAGAAAATTCAATCACCCAGTGTACAAAGATTGAAGTCAGCCTCAAGCAATATAACAATGTTCATCAACACAAATTGATCGCTGTCAAACACTATCAAGCAAAACCCTAGCAAGCAACTACAACTGACATTAAGATGTGCTGCCAAAAAATAAAATTCAATACCAGTACAAAATGAATGCGAAAAATTAGGCATCAAATTAGGGCTTCGAAACTAACACACTGTGAGTTCAATCCTCTTCAAGTCGCGCAGTAAAAAGCAGCGCATAGTGAGTGAGAGTGAATTAAACCCTCGACGTCTTCTTCATCGAAACCTCGCAACTGCAGAGAGAGGGATGAGTAGCAAAGTTGCAGTGAAAGCAGCTGCGAAAAAAACTTTCAAGAAGAGGATCCAATGGGGTTGGAGTCGGAGCTGATAGCCACTCTGCCTCTCCTAAACAGTAGTTCGAGGTCTCCAAAACCCAAAGCCCCTCGATACCCGTTCGTTGATTACAACATCGGGCGCAAAGGGACAAGTTTTGTTTCTTTAACCCCCGTTTTCTCTCGCAGACATTACCCTTTTGACACTACCATGGCGTCTCAGGACTTTTAACATCAATAATGTCCTTTTTTTTAACTTCCCCATTTTTTTGAGTTTAACCCTTTTTTTCTTTTTTTATTAATCAAATTCAGTGCTTCTTTTTGTTGAATATACCCAACGGGAAAAAAGAAAAAAGTAAAATAATTAATCAGACTTCAAAATATATTATAAATCTTCTTCTTTTTCTGTGTTCATTTTGTGCCATACATTTTTCCCCTCTGTAAATTCAATTACTGAATTTTTATAAGTATATACTTCTATTTTATTTAAAAGTGTAATCATCTGGCCAGCATAGCCATAAATGAATATTTTGTAATCTACATCTGTCTAGGCTTCTTTGCATAAGGTTGATTGTTTAATAAATAATCGACAATCAAATTAAAACCCATTTGAAAGAATAATGCAGTGTTTCAATTCTTTTGGTTTTCAGAAAGGGAAAAAAAAAACTAAATACATTACGCAAAGTTGTAATACGTATTGATGAAACATGAACGACACAGCCTTTTATGAGAAAAACGAAGTACGCATGATATTAAAAAGTGATGTAGATGCGTTACGAATAATTCCGGCGGCAAATCCGTTTCGCTAGGATTCTGGAAATATACACTTGTCGTTTTACATCCACTGACAAATCTATCGCCAAATACTATAAAGTAAATTACATTTTCTAAAGTTGAGATAAATTATATTCGATATTTTTATTTTAAAAAAATATATGATCTCTATTTTAATTATTGAAGTTCTCTTTTTGTACTATATATTGATAAATAGGCTTTTGGTTTATCACTTCACGAATGGTGAAAATTTATTATGGCGTACAATTTGATTCAATGGGCGCTAGGCTTGATTGTTTTTTGTTTGTAGGCAGCCTTCTTCTCTGTCATTCTACATGCATTACTTCCATCACTTCCTTCTTGATCTTCAAAGAAGTTTACACATTGTGCAATTTCTATTTCTTGGTGAAGCTATTTTTTGTTTAGTATAAATGTTACGAATCAAGGGTGGCTATCAAGCTTGATTCGGTTGCTGATATTACACCATTGGAGCAATACTAAAGGATCAAAGTTACAGTTATTCACTTGTGGAGTACGTTGAGTTTTAATCTACCAAAGGAGATTAATATAGTATTGAAATGGATTTGTAGATGAAATGGTGAAGTTATATTTTTTTCCCCATTTGTTCCTGAGTACTTTTTTGTGTCGATTAAACATTGTCTCTTGTTTTTTCACATGCTTGATGAAGGGTGTTTGGATTCATGCTTATGTTAAAAAGTCATTTGTGAACAAATTTAAGGTCCTTAATGGAAAGGTTGATGTGATAACTCAACTCGGGGTTGGACAAAGTAGTGATCCTATCAAACCACTAAACATCTTTCAAAATAATTTTGTAGTATTCTATTGTTTCTTCTTGATGAGGATACTCTAGCATCCGAAATATGGATTCATTTTCGTGTCTTTCCTTGATATTATATCAAGGAGGCAGATGATACTTATTTAATCAGTGAGTTGGTTTCAAATATTTTTTGAATTAACATGTTTTTTGGTTTCTAAAAACATACCTCAATTACGTTCTAGTTTCTAAAATATTGTCACCGACTATTTTGATCTTTGGAAGCTGGAATTGTTTTACAAAATTGTTAATCAGTCCATATGCTTGTCATTACAATCATCGCTAACTAATGACGTGTGCCATTATTTGTTGGCATAATAGTAATGTCGTATCTAGGACTATTTTATTTGTTGAAATATCATATTAAATAGTGGCATGACATTTAGAGACTATTTTGTTTACAAAACAAAAACTTTCAAAGAACAAGTTGTTTGTGAAAAAAAAAATTCAAAGACTAAATTATTTGTGAAAATTTATATAAATCATAAGCAAGTTATATCCTTATTTGCTAATGGACAAGGCTTCCTAGTTAGCTGATTGAAGCTGAGGTCCTAGATTCTATAAGATTGCACAACTGACTCGAGTTCACTGGAATCTTGTGGGAAACAAAGTTCATACTGTTGTCCATTGTGCGGTAGCGTCGTAGATCAACTGATAATGTTCAAGCACAAGCACGAGTACGGTTCAATTGTTATTATCATTCAATTTTGCAAGATTAGAGATTCATCTAGTGATTTTTAAATGCTTTTTAAAGATATTTTATATATATGTTGCATACTTTTTAATGCTTATTGTTGTTGGAGAAAGATTTCTAATAGCTTCTGTGCTTCAAGGTTACTAATTAATTTTGACATAAACAGGACTACTAACTTCTTGGCCATTTTTTTAGTTTGTTGATTTGTTCTGTCTTCTAGAGTTGCCTCATTTTTTGTGAGCTTATTTCCAAGTTTTTTTTTTTTAGTTTGAAGCTGGATGTTAATGTTTTATCGCAACAACTTCAAACCAGATCTTCTAACATAACATTTATGTGACGTTGGTTAATATGATTTTTGAGCCAAAGGATCCGCTGCATGGCGTGCCTAACAGTTCCACTCCCATGAGTGAGGCCCATACTCATTGTGCAGTCCACAACCGCTAGGTATGATGCCTGGCGTATGGCGTTAGACAGTCAATCTGAACTCAATTTTTGAGCCCCTAAATTGTACAAGAATGGATAGCTGCGATAGAGATAGCTTTTTCACTGCAAGGCATCATATAACTTTTTTGTCAATAATATTTCACTTTTCACACCCGTAGACATTGTAACAAATTGTTTTACTTTTTTTATGGGTTTTTTATGGAGTTTTCTTTTATTTATTTTATTGGATTTTTGGTCATAAAAACATCGTCCTCTCAAAATTATGAAATAAAAAATATTAAATTCTCTAAATTTGATTAGATTATATTTAAATTTTTAATATTTAAAATAATATCGTTCAGTTTTTGCCAGCCCATAAAAAATGTAGTAAAATTTATCTTTTGATTTATTTTTATCAATGAAATTAATTTACAAACAGTATGTGAGTTTAAAACTTTATCTAACTGTCTTAATTGTAATATTAAAAAATCATAATTTAATATTAATTCTATATCAAATTATTTCATGTGAGGGACCAAATTAAAAAGTATCCATATGTGAAGGACCAAGTTGAAAAGATAATTTTGTGAGTCCCTAAATTGAGAAATATTTCATGTGATGGATCAAATTGAAAAATATCCACATGTAAATAACCAAACTGAAAAGATAATTTTACGAGTGATAAAATTGAAAAAATATCCATATGTAAACGACCAAATTGAAGAGATAATTTTATGAGTGACTAAATTAATAAATATTTCATATATTGTTTGTAAATTAATTTTAATATTAATTTAATTGTCTTAACAATATGTGAGTTTAAATGTTGATATCAAATCATGATTTTTTTTAATATTACAGTTAGATAATGTTTTAAACTCACATATTGTTTATAAATTAATTTTATTGATAAAAATAAATCAAAAGATAAATTTTACAACATATATTATTGGCAAGCAAAAACTCAACGATATTATTTAAAATATAAAAATACTAAATCTAATCTAATCAAATTTAGAGAATTTAATATCCTTTTATTTTATAATTTTTAGAGTGCAATGTTTTTTATGACAAAAAAGTAATAAATGAATAAAAGAAAACCCAAAAACCAAAAAAAAAAAGTAAAACAATTTGTTACAATGTTTAAGGTCGTGGAAAGTGAAGCATTATTGACGAAAAAGTTATATGATGCCTTGTAGTGAAAAAATTATCTACATCGCGGCTGTCCATTTTTATGTAATTTGAGGGTTCGAAAATCACGTCATCCAATGTCACATAAATACTAATTTAGAGAATCTAATTTCCAACGACTCAGCCAATTAGCCTGACCAACTCTCAATCAAATGATCATATGATGCTTATGGAAGAATGCAAGATAGGACAACAATTGATGAGATAAAGGACTATTATCCAGCAATATATAGTTACTCTTTTTTTTTTTCTTCTAAAAGTTATGTATTGCAATTTGCATATTAATTAACATGTGATTTTTGTTTTTGTAGAAAATTGTGTGCATAGCAATTGTTATTGTCATGAGCATTGATGCTGAATGTGGATATTTTATAATTCTTGAGAGGAAATTCTATCCTTTCCTTAACATTAGAAACAAATTAGCACCTAAATCTTATTAATTTATAAAATTAAGGTTCAAAATGGTCAAATTGGAATTATTTATATCAAATATATAAGACTTCAATGCTAATTTGCTTTTAGTGTTCAAGAGAGGGGGGATTTGTGAAATTATGATTTCAAATGAGCAAATTATTATTATTATTATTATTTTTAAATCATGAACGCCTCACATGACTTTTCTGTTTAAAACTTAGCAGAAATAAACTATTAGGCTCCAAATACTTTTTGAACCATATAATATTAATGTGAAAACGAGTCAAATCACAGTCTATTTTGTAATAAACCATATTTTAAAATTATTGTAAAAAAAAAAATAAAGGTTAAAATATTCTTAAAATAGCTATAGTTTTTCTCAATTTATAAGGTAGTCCCTACATTTTATTTTGTTTGTAATTTGGTCCCGGCATTTTGAAACATCTTATAGAAGGTTCCTCCTTTGAAAAATTGTTAGTGTGCCATTAGGAGTGGTATTATGTGGCAGGATGAAGATTATGTGATACCATATAAGAGTATTTACAGTAGTGAATCTTAATTTGGTTCTTATTTGGAGTTTTATAGTATCACATCAGTTTAAGTAACTCATCACCACTTTAAGTAACTCTTTACTTTAGTGATTAATCTCTTAAAAACCTACAAATAAGTCCTACAATCAACTATATACTACTTTAGCATTTATTACTATCCACTGACTCTACTAATATTTATTGTGAATTGATTATTTTATTATTATTTTTTGTATAAGAACCAGTTCTTATATAATAATTGTTGTTACGCATGACAACTAACGTGACGAACTATAGTGGTAAATCAAAATAATAATCGATTCTTAAATTTAAGAACCCCTTAAGAACCACCACTGTAGATGCTCTAAGCAAGTCATTTCTGTCACATCCCAAAAATTGAACATGTGAACAGATACTACTCATTTGATAAAATTCTCAAACATAAGTTATTTACATATATTCTGTAAGGTTTTACATTCAACCTTAATCATTCATTCCACACTGCAGAATTATATTCATCTGATAAGCAAATATAGACATACATAATCTGATGTTTCTATCTCATCGCAAGCCTAGGAGACCTATAGAAAGTACAGAGCGTTCCTAGTATCCACATTAATAAGTATTGGTATCCCACCAGACAGAAAGAGAAAATAATTCCAAGAGGCTTCTATTCTTCAAACGGATACTCTTCTTCCCTGTTTTCTGTATCTGAAAAGATAATCATAGGGAGTGTGAGTTTATTTAAAAACTCAGTAAGTAAATAATTGTACTATATAAAATATCAAAAGTACAAATACCACATTTACTCATATAATTAATTGTCTTATACATCGAGTAGTATGGGACTCTAACCCTTTCAAACTCATGAATAAGATTTCATAGATATACACCGAGTAGTATGGGACTCTAACCCTTTCAAACTCGTGAATAAGATTTCATAGGTATACACCGAGTAGTATGGGACTCTAACCCTTTCAAACTCGTGAATAAGATTTCATAGGTATACACCGAGTAGTATGGGACTCTAACCCTTTCAAACTCGTGAATAAGATTTCATAGGTATACTCCGAGTAGTATGAGATTCTAACCCTTTCAAACTCGTGAATAAGATTTCATAGGTATACACCGAGTAGTATGAGACTCTAACCCTTTCAAACTCGTGTATTAGAACTCGTAGATCTTTACTCATTAATAAAATAATGAGAGTTTATCACATAGTACAATTTCCATGAAACAAAATAATTTATACATACTCTTGTTCCTTTGAATTTCTGTAAAAAAATATACCAATCATCATATACTGTCATATGAAAATTGATTGGTTAATATTCAAATAATATTGTAAATGAGACTTATATTGTACTTTGACTAGTAATATCAAACTAGCTTAGCAAGGTTATTCACTCACCTTGATGTTTGTCCAAGTTTACCTTGTTCCACACTAGAATTTGTGTAGGAAAATTTCCTAGTAAAATATATTACAAGGAAACATAAGAAAGGAAACAAAATCACGAAAAGATGCAAAATTTTTTGATTGCTACAGTACGGTTCGCTACAGTAACGATTTGCTACAGTGACATTTCGCTACAGTACAGTTCGCTACAGTAACATTGACTGCTACAGTATCGTTGACTGCCGACACTACAGTACTGCTACAGTAACTCGAAAATTTTCTGAAATTTTCTGGTTGCTACAGTGAATTGTGTTTGCAGACGCTTCCCAAAAAATTTCCATCCTTTCCTTTTTTTTTTATTCAAAACCATAATCTCAACTCTTTTAATCGATTATAACTCAAATATAACTTCTAAAACAACTGAGATTCATAAATTATCATCAAAATCTTCAAGAACAAAACCTCCTCTGATATTCTATATAAACTGAAATTTAAGGAAAATAATGAGATTAAAACTTACCTTTGATCCTTACAAAGCTAAGTTTTTGAGAAGATGATGAAGAAAGGAGAGAAAACGAATATCAGCCTGCTTCGGTTGCGTGAGAAAATGAAGGGGTACTATTTGTTAGCCCTAATGTATTATGCTATAAGTTTTGATGATGACAAATATGTGGGAATTATAGTATGACTTAATCTTCTTAGCCCAAATGAATGATTTAACTTCTTAGCCCAAATGAATGATTTAATCTTCTTGGCCCAAATGAATGATTTAATCTTCTTGGCCCAAATGAATGATTTAATCTTCTTGGCCCAATATATGATTTAATCTTTCTTAGCCCAAATAGTATGATTTAATCTTCTTGATCCAAATGCATGATTCAATTTTTCTTGGCCCAAATATATTCAATGCTTTATATATTTAAATCTAGTAGTATAAATTGATTTTTGATAAAGTTTATTGGTTGTTGTAATATAATTTGAAAAAGAATACTTTTACTGTAGCACTTTTGAAAAAAGAATTTGATTGTTGAAAAAGTATGATAAAGTTTATTGGTTGTTATAATCAAATTTGAAAAAGAATATCTTTTACTGTAGCACTTTTGAAAAATAAATTTGATTGTTGAAAAAGTATGATAAAGTTTATTGGTTGTTGTAATAAACTTTGAAAAAGAATACCTTTTACTGTATCACTTTTGAAAAATGAATTTGATTGTTGAAAAAGTATGATAAAGTTTATTGGTTGTTGTAATAAACTTTGAAAAAGAATACTTTTTACTGTAGCAAATTTGAAAAAGAATATTGATTGTTGAAAAAGGTTGATAAAGTTTTTTGGTTGTTGTAGAAAGGTTGAAAAATGATGATGAAGCTTACTGTAGCAATTCTGACTAAAGCAGTCACTGTAGCAGCAAGGTTTCACTATATAAAGGGGACTTCACAACACCATTTGCATCAAGCTTCAATTGTTCATTTCTCATATTATCTTGAGTTTCATTCTCTCTAAATTGCTAGAGAAATATTCTAAGCGTTATTTTTGCGTTATCTACACTTTGAGAGTGTCCACCATTATTTTCCTTAAGCCTTCAAATTTAGTTGCTCAAGGATTGGTTCCTTGAGTTAGTGTTTGAGAGAAAACACATTGTAAGGGGGAGAGACACCCTTGAGGAAGAAAAGATCTCTATGTTGTAGTGGCTTACAAGTGCCCAATTGCATAAACTTGTGGTCTATAGTGAAACACTCAAGAAGTTATCTTGAGGACTGGATGTAGGCTTGGTTTAAGCCGAACCAGTATAAATCTTGCTGTTTGATTTTCTCTTCCCTTGCTCTTTAATTATTTATATGTTCTTTACTTTCTTGCATTTTATATTCATTCATCTCTTTAATTGTTTTTAATTAATTGTACTCTATATTTATTCATCTTGATCATACTTATTTTACTTTCATAAAAAGCTTGGCATTGTTTTTAAAACTTTTTAAACTTCCATCAAGTCTTCGCAATTTTTTTTAAAACCCAATTCACCCCCCTCTTGGGTGCTAGCCATTTCTATCAATTGGTATCAGAGCTTGGGCTCTTGATCAAAGACTTAATCGTCTAAGAGTTGAAATATGGCTGGCTTTGGTGATTGTGTTTTACCTGAAGGAAGTTCCTTTACAAAACCCCCTGGTTTTAATGGAAACCATTATACTTATTGGAAGTCTAAGATGAGAATGTTTTTCGATGCGGTAGACCTTGATCTTTGGGATGTTGTGGAAAAAGGTCCTTATACTCCTACTAAGGAGGTTGAAGGGAATGTTATTCCAAAACTCAAAAGTGAATGGAATGATACCGAAAAGAAACTTGTCCATCTTAATGCCAAAGCAAAAATGATCATAGTTAGTGCTTTAAACCAAGATGAATATTTTAGAGTTTCTAGCTGTGCAAGTGCTAAAGAAATGTGGGATACTTTAGAAATTGCACATGAAGGAACTCTTGGAGTCAAAGAGTCAAAAATAAGTACTCTCACCAATGAATATGAAAATTTCAAAATGAAAAGTGATGAGAGTATTAGTGAAATGCAATTAAGATTCACTCATATTACTAACCATTTGAAAGCTCTTGGTGTTTCTTATTCAGAAAAATCACAAACCACCAAGATTCTAAGATGTCTTACCCCGGAGTGGGAGGCAAAGAGGACTGCGATTATGGAAGTAAGAGGAGAGTCAATGAATTCCCTCACAGCCTTGTTTGGGAACCTCCAAAACTATGAGTCCAAAATAATAGAGATGAGGCAAGAGGAAGAAACCAAGAAAAAGAAGACTCTCTCCCTTAAATCATCTTCTTCCAAGAGGGTGGAAATCGATAGTGATGAGGGAGAAGAGGAACTTGAAATCAATGATGAAGACATTGGTCTCTTGGTCAAAAAATTTAGTAAATTCCTAAAAAGGAAGAATACAAGAAGATGGCGAAGAGACCAAGATAGCAACAAGGAAGGTCCCACTTGTTATGAATGCAAAAAGGTTGGACACATCAAATGGGATTGTCCACAATTCATCAAAAAGCAAGAAGGAAAGAAAAGCTATGACAAAGTGAAAAAGAAAGCATATATTTCTTCTGTATGGGGAGAAAGTGAATCCGATGAAGAAGAAAATGAAGAAGCCAACCTTTGCCTTATGGCAAGAAAAGATGAAGAGGTGTGCCTCAAGACAAAGAGTGAAAAATGGTACTTAGATAGTGGTTGCTCAAAGCACATGACCGGCGACCAATCAAAATTTCTCTCTTTGACACCAAGAGGAGGCAAAGTGACCTTTGGAGGAAATAATAAAGGTCTAATCAAGGGAATAGGTAAAGTGGGTAAAAATTTCTCAACTTCTATTGAAAGTGTCTTATTTGTTGAAGGCCTCAATCATAATTTGCTTAGCATTAGTCAACTATGTGACAAAGGCAATAGAGTGATTTTTGATTCAAATCGTTGCATAGTTGAAAATATTAATGATAAGCAAGTTAAGATTGTCGGTCAAAGGATCAATAATGTTTACGTTATAAATCTCGATGAAGATCCTTCTATAGACTCTACATGTTTAATTAGTGTTAGTAATGAAAGTTGGTTATGGCATAGAAGACTAGCTCATGCTAGTATGAATCTTTTGGATAAACTAGTCAAGAAAGAACTTGTAATTGGCTTACCCAAAATTAATTTTGAAAAAGATAAGCTTTGCGGTACTTGTCAAATGGCAAAGCAAGTTAAAAGCTCTTTCAAGACTAAGGATATTGTTTCTACAACTAAGCCTTTGCAATTACTTCATATGGACCTTGTAGGACCATCTAGGACAAAAAGCCTTGGAGGTAACTCCTATGTACTAGTTGTTGTAGATGACTACTCAAGGTACACATGGACTCTCTTTCTAGCTCATAAAGATCAAGCTTTTAAATCTTTTCTAAAACTTGCAAAGTTTATTCAAAAAGAGCAAAGCTTGACCATTGTGAGGATTAGGAGTGATCATGGTGGAGAATTTGATAACCATGACTTTATGGAATTCTGTGATGAAAATGGCATTGAGCATACCTTCTCATCTCCTAGAACTCCTCAACAAAATGGTGTTGTTGAGAGGAAAAATAGAACTTTAGAGGAGATGGCTAGAGCTATGCTTAATGAAGGGAAACTTCCTCAATATTTTTGGGCGGATGCGGTTAATACTGCTTGTTATGTAATGAATAGAGCCTTGATAAGGCCAATTTTAAATAAAACCCCATATGAGCTATATAGAGGAAGAAAGCCCAACATTTCTCATCTCCATGTGTTTGGTTGCAAATGCTTTGTTTTAAACAATGGAAAAGATAATTTGGGAAAATTTGATGCCAAAGCCGATGAAGCCATTTTTCTTGGATATTCTAGTACTAGTAAAGCATATAGAGTCTATAACAAAAGAACTTTACTTGTTGAAGAATCTATGCATGTTGTTTTTGATGAATCTAACAATTCCCTTAAAGATTGTGATGATCAACATGAAGTGTTAGATTACTTCAAAGACCTTTCATTAGATGATGAAATGAGGAAGAAGCAAGAAATAATACCAAAAAATGATGATGATCATGATGAGGGTGCTAAATTGCCACAAGAAGAGGAGAAGCCTCAAGAAAAAGAAAAGCAACAAGAAGAAGAGAAACCACAAGAGGAACCAACAAGAAACAATGATGATCTTCCAAAGGATTGGAGGTATGCAAAAAGTCATCCTAAGGAGTTCATCATTGGAGATGCCTCTCAAAAGGTAATAACACGAAATTCTCTTAGGAATGTTTGTAACCACTTAGCCTTCCTTTCTCAAGTTGAACCAAAAAATATTGATGATGCAATTATAGATGAACATTGGATCTTAGCTATGCAAGAAGAACTAAATCAATTTGAAAGAAACCAAGTTTGGGAATTAGTTCCTAGACCCAATGATCATCCAATAATTGACACAAAATGGGTTTTTAGAAACAAACTTGATGAAAATGGAATAGTGGTTAGAAATAAGGCTAGACTTGTCGCAAAAGGTTACAACCAAGAAGAAGGCATTGATTATGATGAAATTTTTGCACTCGTAGCTAGACTTGAAGCTATTAGAATGTTATTGGCATTTGCATGCATAAATGATTTTAAACTATTTCAAATGGATGTGAAAAGTGCCTTTCTAAATGGCTATATCATGGAGGAAGTTTATGTTGAACAACCTCCCGGTTTTGAAAATCATGATAAGCCAAATGATGTTTTTTAAATTGAAAAAGGCTTTATATGGTCTCAAACAAGCTCCTAGAGCTTGGTATGAGAGATTGAGTTCATTTCTTTTAAATAATGGATTTTCAAGAGGAAAGGTCGATACAACCTTGTTCTTCAAAAATAAAAAGCATGATTTAATTATAGTGCAAATATATGTTGACGATATAATATTTGGTGCTACTAATGAAAGTTTGTGTAAAGAGTTTGCTAAGATCATGCAAGGTGAGTTTGAAATGTCAATGATGGGAGAACTCAACTTCTTCCTTGGGCTCCAAATCAAACAAATGGATAATGGAATATTTGTTAGCCAAACCAAGTATGCAAAAGAGTTGCTCAAAAAGTTTGACATGGAGAATGCAAAACCAATTGCTACTCCCATGAGTACCTCAACAAACTTGGACAAGGATGAAAGAGGTCAACCATTTGATGTGACAAAATATAGAGGTATGATTGGCTCTCTACTATACTTAACCGCTAGTAGACCCGATATTATGTTTAGTGTATGCATGTGTGCACGATTTCAAACTAACCCCAAGGAATCTCATTTTAAGGTTGTGAAAAGAATTTTTAGATACTTGGTTGGCACATCTCAAATGGGTTTATGGTATCCTAAAGGATCCTCTAATTTTTTAATTGGCTACTCTGATGTGGATTTTGCGGGTAGCAAAACAGACAGAAAAAGTACAAGTGGAACTTGCCAATTCTTTGGTAGTTCTCTTGTCTCTTGGTTTAGTAAAAAGCAAAACAGTGTTGCTTTATCCACAGCTGAAGCTGAATACATTTCAGCTGGGAGTTGTTGTGCCCAAATCTTGTGGATGAAACAACAACTAGAGGATCTTGGTGTATTTCTTAAAAACATACCTATTAGATGTGATAACACAAGTGCCATATGCTTATCTAAAAATCCTGTCATGCACTCAAGAACTAAACATATTGAAATAAGACATCATTTTATAAGAGATCATGTTCAAAAGAAAGATGTCTCTCTTGAATTTGTGCAAACGGATTTTCAGTTAGCTGACATTTTCACGAAGCCTCTTGCTGAAGATAGATTCAACTTTATTAGGAGAGAACTTAGGATGGCAAATCCAAATGAACTTTAAAAATTATTTTTTTCATTACATGATTTTTAAATTTTGCCTTTAATCTTTGATTTACATTACTAACTTAAGCATCGGAGTGGTTGTCAAAATTTTTGCAGGTGCTCATCCTCAAGATACATATATAAATACATCTTGAAAATTACATTTGTTTAATATGCATTGATTGAGGGGGAGCCTAACCTATAATTAAATCCTTTATATCTTTAAGGTCACTTTATCTGAGATGCAATGTTTTCCTTAATTATATATTTTTGGCATATCAATGATAAGTTTTGATGAAAATTTACCCCATGACGTCATATGATATTCTTGCTTAAAGAAGGAATACGCTTTAGCCTTTATATATTGCCTTCCTTATACCTTTTTGTTGATGTCAAATAGGGGGAGAAGGATATGGAAAGAAAAATATGTGTATATTGTATAATGATTATTACATTGTAATAAATTTTTCTTTGGTGATTTGTCATCATCAAAAAGGGGGAGATTGTTAGCCCTAATGTATTATGCTATAAGTTTTGATGATGACAAATATGTGGAAATTATAGTATGACTTAATCTTCTTAGCCCAAATGAATGATTTAACTTCTTAGCCCAAATGAATGATTTAATCTTCTTGGCCCAAATGAATGATTTAATCTTCTTGGCCCAAATGAATGATTTAATCTTCTTGGCCCAATATATGATTTAATCTTTCTTAGCCCAAATAGTATGATTCAATCTTCTTGATCCAAATGCATGATTCAATTTTTCTTGGCCCAAATATATTCAATGCTTTATATATTTAAATCTAGTAGTATAAATTGATTTTTGATAAAGTTTATTGGTTGTTGTAATATAATTTGAAAAAGAATACTTTTACTGTAGCACTTTTAAAAAAAGAATTTGATTGTTGAAAAAGTATGATAAAGTTTATTGGTTGTTATAATCAAATTTGAAAAAGAATATCTTTTACTGTAGCACTTTTGAAAAATGAATTTGATTGTTGAAAAAGTATGATAAAGTTTATTGGTTGTTGTAATAAACTTTGAAAAGGAATACCTTTTACTGTAGCACTTTTGAAAAATGAATTTGATTGTTGAAAAAGTATGATAAAGTTTATTGGTTGTTGTAATAAACTTTGAAAAAGAATACTTTTTACTGTAGCAAATTTGAAAAAGAATATTGATTGTTGAAAAAGGTTGATAAAGTTTTTTGGTTGTTGTAGAAAGGTTGAAAAATGATGATGAAGCTTACTGTAGCAATTCTGACTAAAGCAGTCACTGTAGCAGCAAGGTTTCACTATATAAAGGGGACTTCACAACACCATTTGCATCAAGCTTCAATTGTTCATTTCTCATATTATCTTGAGTTTCATTCTCTCTAAATTGCTAGAGAAATATTCTAAGCTTTATTTTTGCGTTATCTACACTTTGAGAGTGTCCACCATTATTTTCCTTAAGCCTTCAAATTTAGTTGCTCAAGGATTGGTTCCTTGAGTTAGTGTTTGAGAGAAAACACATTGTAAGGGGGAGAGACACCCTTGAGGAAGAAAAGATCTCTATGTTGTAGTGGCTTACAAGTGCCCAATTGCATAAACTTGTGGTCTATAGTGAAACACTCAAGAAGTTATCTTGAGGACTGGATGTAGGCTTGGTTTAAGCCGAACCAGTATAAATCTCGCTGTTTGATTTTCTCTTCCCTTGCTCTTTAATTATTTATATGTTCTTTACTTTCTTGCATTTTATATTCATTCATCTCTTTAATTGTTTTTGATTAATTGTACTCTATATTTATTCATGTTGATCATACTTATTTTACTTTTATAAAAAGCTTGGCATTGTTTTTAAAACTTCTTAAACTTCCATCAAGTCTTCGCAATTTTTTTTAAAACCCAATTCACCCCCCTCTTGGGTGCTAGCCATTTCTATCACTATTGAAGTTTTATTTTAAATATTTCTAATGGATTATTGAATAACCCATGGGTATCCATAACCCAACATCCAAACTCATCCAGTCAATTTACAATAAATGGACTAATTGACCATTCTTAAATCACTTTTCCATGAATTTCACCATTCTTAGAATATATCCCACATGGTGCAAATTTTCAGTCCAGTCATTTAACTCAATTTTCATAAATAATATTCAAAGAGAACAATTAAATATGAAAATTAAAAATGACCAGAATAAATAACTAAAGTAACGTTGTAAAATTCTAAAATACTCTTCAGCGAATTATATTCCGAAATTAACGGGTATTACAATTTCAAAACTTAATTAGAGCATCTGCAGTGACAGTTCTTAAGGGATTCTTAAATTTAAGAACCGATTTTTATTTCAGTTCACTACTGTAGTTCGTCATGTTGGCTGCCACGCATAAGAACAGTTCTTATACAAAAAGTAATAATAAAATAATTAATTCATAATAAATGTTAATGGAGTTAGTGGAGAGTAATAAATGCTATAGTATTGAGGAGTTAATTGTGATATAGTATTGAGGAGTTAATTGTGACACCCATTTGCGGGTTATTAAGAGATTTGTCACTAAAGTGGGGAGTTGTTTAAAGTGGTGAAAAGTTGTTTAAGCTGATATGATATTGTGGGAGGTAAAATAAGAACCCAATTAAAGTTTACTACTGTAGATGCTCTTATAAGCCATTTTAGGAAATCAAGAATTAGGGAAGACTAGCACTCTTTTTTTTTATCAGGATATTGATAAGTCCTAGAAAGTCACTAAATAATGTCACCATATTTGGGATTTTCGGTCCTCTTTTAGCCATGTTTGCTTTCCTTTTGCTCTTGTTATCTTTGTTTTCGTACAATTTCCGTGTGCTTGTTAGTGTTCGTATTTTTCTTGTTTTTCTGCACCTTTTATTGCCTTTTTAATTTATTTTATTTATTGTTTTCTGTAGGTGCATTTGTGGGGAGAAAACAAGAGAAAGCAAATTCCAGTGGCCTGGCGCCCAGGCGCCAGGCATGTGAAGAACCAGGGCTCTCTGCCCAGTTGGCGCCCAGGCGCCAGACGTGGCGCCCAGGCGCCCAACCCCTGAACTGGCCATTTGATACTGCAGCCTTGGCGCCCAGGCGCCAGACTTCGGACCAGCAGCATAAATTCTCCTTTTTGATCATTTTAACCTAATCTTGGACTTGGGAGATTTTGGGGAGCTTGGAGGCGGCTAGGGTTTACTCTACAGAGCTGGTTAGGGGGGAGAAGAGCCTTCCTTCAATGGATTGGTCTTCTTTCCCCCATCTCTTCTCTTTCCTCTTCATTTTCTTCTCTTTTCATGTTTTATTTTCTTGTATTATGTAGTGGTAGGTAGTATGTAACTCAAGGGTTGTTATGAGCCCGATTTTAGATTAGGTTTTGTGTAATTTCTCGAACTCTTGTAGTTATTGCTTGATTAATGCATGTTTATTTATTTCAATCTTAATGCTTTCCTTTAAATTGGCCATTTATTGGGATGATTGGGTGTTTTTACCAAACTTGGGAAGGGGAGGTAGAAACAAGACCAAAGGATTAAGTTGTATGAGTTCTTGAACCTTAAAGGAGAGGGGATTGATTTGCTAATATCATAGGAATATAGTTATTAGCCTCATATAGTCAAATTAGGGTTTGGTCATTTAATGAACTTGATTTTCACATAAGGAATTATGGAGAGTTAGGTTTTATCTTAGTTGAGGTTTGGGAAAATCCTTCTAGGAATATTCGTGCCTTAGACTAGCATGTACAAGTGGTAAAAGCAAGAGTAAGAGGATGATAATGGAATCTATGAAGAATGATGGGCTTGGTGGTTGATGTAATTTAATTTCTTATGAGGTTTTGTTATTGAATGATTCTTCTCAATTGCATTTCGTATTTTGTTGGAGTGGATTTACCGGATTGAATTTCTCTAAAAATGATTGATCACCACTTTTATGAGTTTGGGGGTTTTTATCTATGCTAGGGATAGCTAGGTATTAACTAACCCATTGTAACTTCCACCATAAATCGGATTAATCTAGGGATGGATAATCTTATTTATGTGGTTTTTATGAGTTCCTAAACTTAATCACCTACTTGAATGATTGGATTAAGGAATTAAACAATCATTGGGTATAGGTAGGTTTGTTTCTCCAAGGGATTGGGTTCAAACACTTGTGAGAGCTTGACCAACTCCAAAAGGATTTGCAATTTGATTGAATCAGTCTTAACAACTCAAAGACTCATTTGTCTATGAATTAGTCGGATTAAGAATTAAATGAAGTCAATCCCATCAATCCTAGGTTACTGTCATTAGGAGTAGCTTAGTTTTAGGTTTTAGATAGAGTTTAGTTTATTCTGTAATATTAGATTTATATTATCGATCAATGATTCATCTAGATAGCATTTAACTTTAGCTTCACGGGTACTTGGTACCTCAATCCTCGTGGGAACGATACTCTACTCACTCTGTATTACTTGTACGATTGGTGCACTTGCCAAATCGGCCTATCAAGTTTTTGGCGCCGTTGCCGGGGAATGATGGTTGTGCCAATATTCAATGAAGCCGAAGTGGTGCTACTTTAGACACCTTTTTTGTACATTCTCTTGTGTCTTTGCAAATTTTCATTTCTTCTGTTGTTATGTTTTATTTTTGTGATTTTGTTCTTACGGTGTTCTTCTTTGGTTGTGCATGGAATCTGGTTTATCTTCCTCGCTGGAAAACGTTGAGGATGAGAACGGAGCACTGATGACCAAGGAAGGAGACATTATCTAGCGAAGGACACCGGTAAAGTCTGGCTAAGGACTATAAACGTAGCGCTCTTGGGAGGCACCCCAAGTTTCTTGACCTTTCCATCATATTAATTTGTTTTTGGTTTTGTTCTGTAATTTTAATTTTGTGATTGTTGGTGTTTAGTATGAAAGAAATGGTTGGATCCCAAGAGGGGGGAGTGAATTGAGTTTTATAAAAATTTTCACAAAACTTAATTGGAAGTTAAAATGATTTTCTGAAATTGGATAATGTTAAAGATAATAATTTAATTCAGAAAATCAAAATGTTTATCAAGATGAATAATTTTATAGTGCAAGGAATTAAGGAGCAAATATAAATCTACACAAATTAATTAATACTTGAGGTAGAAATCAAATATAAACGCAAAGCATTAATTAATTAACTTCAAATGTAAATAGAGTAGGGATAGAGAAAGCAAACTCGGAGATTTATACTGGTTCGGCTAATCCCAAGCCTACATCCAGTCCTCAAGAGACCACTTGAGTATTTCCACTATAATTGCAAGTTTAATCCGGGTACTTGCAAACCACTACAACATACTTTTCTCCCTCAAGGGTGTCTCTCCCCCTTACAACGTGTTTTCTCTCAAACACTAACTCAAGGAACCAATCCTTGAGAAACTAAATTTAAATGCTTAAGGAAAATAATGGTAAACACTCTCAAAGTGTAGATAACGCAGAAATTAAGCTCAGAATATTTCTCTAGCAATTTAGAGAGAATGAAACTCAATATAATATGAGAAATGAACAATTGAAGCTTGATTTAAATGGTGTTGTGAAGTCCCCTTTATATAGTGAAACCTTGCTGCTACAGTGACTGCTTTAGTCAAAATTGCTACAGTAAGCTTTATCATCATTTTTCAACCTTTCTACAACAACCAAAAAACTTTATCAACCTTTTTCAATAATCAATATTCTTTTTCAAATTTGCTACAGTAAAAAGTATTCTTTTTCAAAGTTTATTACAACAACCAATAAACTTTATCATACTTTTTCAACAATCAAAATTCTTTTTCAAAAGTGCTACAGTAAAAGATATTCTTTTTCAAATTATATTACAACACCCAATAAACTTTATCATACTTTTTCAACAACCAATAAACTTTATCATAATTTTCAACAATCAAATTTCTTTTTCAAAAGTGCTACAGTAAAAGATATTCTTTTTCAAATTATATTACAACACCCAATAAACTTTATTATACTTTTTCAACAATCAAATTTCTTTTTCAAAAGTGCTACAGTAAAAAGTATTCTTTTTCAAATTATATTAAAACACCCAATAAACTTTATCAAAAATCAATTTATACTACTATATTTAAATATATAAAGCATTAAATATATTTGGGCCAAGAAAGATTGAATCATGTATTTGGATCAAGAATATTAAATCATACATTTGGGCCAAGAAGATTAACTCATTCATTTGGGTCAAGAAGACTAAATTATACTATTTGGGCTAAGAAAGATTAAATCATACATTGGGCCAAGAAGATTAAATCATTCATTTGGGCCAAGAAGATTAAATCATTCATTTGGGTCAAGAAGATTAAATCATTCCCACATATTTGTCATCATCAAAACTTATAGCATAATACATTAGGGCTAACATAGTATAATTTTGGTTGATTGTTTTTGTGTTTGATTGTTGTGTTAGTTGATTTTGTTGTTTGATTTTGTTTAATGTTGAATTTGAATGTTTTTACTGTGTGTATGTGTTGTTTTGTGGTATTTTTACGAATCACAAACCTCAATTTTCGTGGGTCATCAAATTCTGAGGGCTGAATGTTGCTGCTGCAAAGAGTAATTCACTTCTGTCAAGGTGGCGCCCAGGCGCCATGAAGCTATGGGGAGAATTGCTCTCTGTCTCGCTGGCGCCCAGGCGCCAGATGTCAGTTCATATAGGGTTTACGACGTTAGCGCCCAGGCGCCAGCGTCGAATTTAACCCTCTGCAGAAAAATTTTCTGCACTTTCTCTTCTCCCAAACCCTAGCAGCCGCCTCCCTCACTTTTCCTCTCCTTCTCCGGCACCTTTTCCTCCCAAAACCTCCATTTTCACCAATTAGAAGCCCCTCCTTCACCATCCTCTCCATTTTCGCACACATCCCTCCACTTTTCTTCCATCTCCATCACTTTCTTCTCACTTTTTCTTCTGTTCTTCATCTTCTTCGCGTTGGGGGCTGACTTTCGAAGCTTAGAGGTCCTCTTTCCTACTTTTCTGCAGATTTTGGTAAGTACCCTCTTCCCCACCTCAATTTTTCTTGAATTTTTGAAAAAAAAATAATAATAAAAATAATAAATAAATATTTATATATTTATATTTTTCAGATTTGGGAACTTTTGGATTTAGGGTACTGTTTTGATTTATTTTGAAATTTCTGAAACTTGTAAAATTGGAATTTAGGTTCTTAGAACGTTTATTTCATTTTCTGAAATTTTAGAAATTTTTAAATTTGGTTTTTCTGATTTTTCAAAAATTTTCTTTTACCAAATAATCCAATTTGAGAGTTTTTGAAATTAAATTTTTGCTTTTTGAATGTTTAGGATTGGCTATTGCATAAATAATGTCTCACAAACGTTCAAGGAAGCAAAAGGAAGCCGAATCCTCCTCTAGTAGAGACTTTGATGCCTCTAGGTTTAGGAATTTTGAGTGTAAAATGAAATTTGATGAGCTTGAACCTAGAGAGTTTATTAAAGAGAGAGGGTTTTATCTGAGGGCCAACCAGTACCCTGAAATTCAAAATAGAATAAGAGAGTGGGGTTGGGAAACACTATGTAGGCCAGCTACGAGATACTACCCCGAGGTTGTAAAAGAATTCTATGCAAATGCATTTAGGGGGAGCAATGATAGTGTTGCGGACAGACATACTTCTTTTGTTAGGGAGAAAACAATTTATTTTACTGCAAATAATATCAATAATCTGTTTGGTCTGAGATATGGTCCTGAGGCTGATAATGAATATGCTGATTGGATGAGGTTTAGGTATATGAGATCAAACACACTTATTGATACTCTCTGTAAAGAGGGAGCGAGATGGGAGTTGGACGCTCAGGGGAAAGAAACACATTTTAAAAAATCTGATATGAAACAAATCCCCAAAGCGTGGTGCACTTTCGTCCAATCCAATCTCCTCCCCACTTCGAACCGTTCTGAAGTAACAATAGAAAGAGCGGTGGTCATCTATATGATTTTTACAGGAAGTGTCTTTAACGTTGGATCTCTGTTATCCCAAAATCTAGATAAATTAATTCAAAAACAAGGAAAAAGATTGGGATATCCTTGCCTAATTACTAACCTCTGTCAAAAGGATGAGGTGCCTATGCTTAATGATATTTTTCGTAATCCCGAGGGCCCTATCACTGCACAAGTGATAGATTCTATGGCACCACGTGATGGAGCCCCCGCGGATCACTATCAGGCACCCATTCTGATTCCTCAGGCACCATCCAGACCACGCGCTGCACCTGCACCTCAGGGACCTCATATGTCGCAGCGGATTATTGATATTGAAAACTCCCTAAATGATTTGAGAGCGTCCCACGATGCTTTTGTTGCTTCCCATAATGCATTTGTAGGAACACAGAATGAGCACAATAGGGGTGTAACTCAGGCTCTGTATGCCATGGCTAGACATTGGGGAGTGAGCACAGAGGGTTGGGCCTTGCAGGATCCTTCTTATGATCCAACAGACGACATCAATTTTGATCCTGCAGTCAACAGTGGAGTAGCTGGCGGAGATGAAGAGATGGGCGAAGAAGAAGACGACGCTGATGACACGGATTGAGGCGTGTGATTCACTGTTTTATTGTCTTTATTTCTTTGTTTATTGATTCTTGTACTGTGCTTCTCATTTGAGAACTTTATGTTTTGTTATTTTTATGTCTTTTTTTGGATTTTGTTGATGTTTCTATTTTTGTGATGGAATGGTTAAGACTCTTGTTATTGTCATTTTGTTATTTTGATTCTTGTTTAGTAATCGTTGTGTATTTTAATTCTGTATTGTTGCTGTTGATGGTTTGATTTTAGCATTCATCGTCATTTCGTCCCCTTTTTGTTGATTGTCCCCTTTTAGATGCTCAAACCTTATTTGTGTGCTTGGTTTGACATTGAGGACAATGTCTGGTTTAGGTTTGGGGGAGTGAGTTGTTGTTTAATAAGAATGCAATTCCTTTTGTGAACCATCGCGTTTTAGGATTTCTCTTGATATTTTGGAAATTGTTGAACAGGTGTTATGTTATGTCAACGTTGGTTGAATTTATGTCGTCATTTTATTTAAAATTGAGCTAAGTTATGGATTTTTAGAATTTATTCATTAAATTGAGAATTTTCAAAAATTCTTAAATAAACGTTGTAGGTATTTTTAATTTTCTTTATATACTCCTCAAATTTTTAAAACTTTTTACTCTTAGTTGTGATGTATATTTGCTCAATAAGGGAATTTAAAAAAAAATAATAAAAAAAAAGTGTGATTTAAGTTGAGGAAGTGTTGTGTGGATTAGGCGCACAATACTTTCTCCAACCAATGAATCATATCTTAACAAATAAAGGCGACTGACAAGGCATTGTTGTGTGGATTAGGCGCACTGATAATTCTTTGTTTCCTTAGCCTATTAGCGGATATTACTTAGATTGAGGGAAAGATGTGTGGTTAGACGCACGGTCTTCACTTCAATCATAAATAAATTGGAATTCCCTTTTGCTAAAATGCACTTTGAGAGAGCTAAGAAAAATCTCACAATAAGGTAAATTCTTTTAAACTTTTGAGGTAGTAATTAGAGAAAATTAAGGGCATTTATGATTTTAATTTTAAGGTTAATGAAAATTTTCAATTTACCTATCAATTCAAGAAATTCATTGCTTACCTTTGCTTTATTTAGATGAATGCATGAATTTAACTTACTTGCTCATAATCTTTCAAGTTGTTCAACACTTCCTCTTTATCAAGAAATATCCTCTTGTTATGTTTGTTCAGTGTGTTTGGTTGTGTTAGGTAGTTTTTGCTTGAGGACAAGCAAAGATCTAGGTTTGGAGGAGTTGATAAGTCCTAGAAAGTCACTAAATAATGTCACCATATTTGGGATTTTCGGTCCTCTTTTAGCCATGTTTGCTTTCCTTTTGCTCTTGTTATCTTTGTTTTCGTACAATTTCCGTGTGCTTGTTAGTGTTCGTATTTTTCTTGTTTTTCTGCACCTTTTATTGCCTTTTTAATTTATTTTATTTATTGTTTTCTGTAGGTGCATTTGTGGGGAGAAAACAAGAGAAAGCAAATTCCAGTGGCCTGGCGCCAGGCATGTGAAGAACCAGGGCTCTCTGCCCAGTTGGCGCCCAGGCGCCAGACGTGGCGCCCAGGCGCCCAACCCCTGAACTGGCCATTTGATACTGCAGCCTTGGCGCCCAGGCGCCAGACTTCGGACCAGCAGCATAAATTCTCCTTTTTGAGCATTTTAACCTAATCTTGGACTTGGGAGATTTTGGGGAGCTTGGAGGCGGCTAGGGTTTACTCTACAGAGCTGGTTAGGGGGGAGAAGAGCCTTCCTTCAATGGATTGGTCTTCTTTCCCCCATCTCTTCTCTTTCCTCTTCATTTTCTTCTCTTTTCATGTTTTATTTTCTTGTATTATGTAGTGGTAGGTAGTATGTAACTCAAGGGTTGTTATGAGCCCGATTTTAGATTAGGTTTTGTGTAATTTCTCGAACTCTTGTAGTTATTGCTTGATTAATGCATGTTTATTTATTTCAATCTTAATGCTTTCCTTTAAATTGGCCATTTATTGGGATGATTGGGTGTTTTTACCAAACTTGGGAAGGGGAGGTAGAAACAAGACCAAAGGATTAAGTTGTATGAGTTCTTGAACCTTAAAGGAGAGGGGATTGATTTGCTAATATCATAGGAATATAGTTATTAGCCTCATATAGTCAAATTAGGGTTTGGTCATTTAATGAACTTGATTTTCACATAAGGAATTATGGAGAGTTAGGTTTTATCTTAGTTGAGGTTTGGGAAAATCCTTCTAGGAATATTCGTGCCCTAGACTAGCATGTACAAGTGGTAAAAGCAAGAGTAAGAGGATGATAATGGAATCTATGAAGAATGATGGGCTTGGTGGTTGATGTAATTTAATTTCTTATGAGGTTTTGTTATTGAATGATTCTTCTCAATTGCATTTCGTATTTTGTTGGAGTGGATTTACCGGATTGAATTGCTCTAAAAATGATTGATCACCACTTTTATGAGTTTGGGGGTTTTTATCTATGCTAGGGATAGCTAGGTATTAACTAGCCCATTGTAACTTCCACCATAAATCGGATTAATCTAGGGATGGATAATCTTATTTATGTGGTTTTTATGAGTTCCTAAACTTAATCACCTACTTGAATGATTGGATTAAGGAATTAAACAATCATTGGGTATAGGTAGGTTTGTTTCTCCAAGGGATTGGGTTCAAACACTTGTGAGAGCTTGACCAACTCCAAAAGGATTTGCAATTTGATTGAATCAGTCTTAACAACTCAAAGACTCATTTGTCTATGAATTAGTCGGATTAAGAATTAAATAAAGTCAATCCCATCAATCCTAGGTTACTGTCATTAGGAGTAGCTTAGTTTTAGGTTTTAGATAGAGTTTAGTTTATTTTGTAACATTAGATTTATATTATCGATCAATGATTCGTCTAGATAGCATTTAACTTTAGCTTCACGGGTACTTGGTACCTCAATCCTCGTGAGAACGATACTCTACTCACTCTGTATTACTTGTACGATTGGTGCACTTGCCAAATCGGCCTATCAAATATGCGCACGCATTTCGTTTAACTTCAGAAAATGCAGCACCCAAACTCTTTCTCAGCATCCTTCTTGGAAGCATTCAACCATTCAAAGCTTTCAATTTTATGCATCAACCGTACCTTTTTTCCTTTTTTATTATTATTACCCAAACCCAAAATTGGATCTATTTTCTGGAATCTCATTCACCTCAAAACATGTTTTGAAATTAATAGAAAGAAGGGAGGTTGTTCAAAGGGCCAAGGAAAAAGATAAAAAGGAGCTAGGCCGATTCAATTTTTTGTTTTATGTTTTCAAAATAGGTTTTTTTTTAGTTGTTTTTATAAACAAGTTTTGATAATAAAAGAACAAAAAGATTGTTTAAATAGCTTGTTTCAAAAATGTTTAAAAGCAAAAAACATAAAAATTTGTTTAAAAAATTTGTTTTGGAAACAAATTTAAAAATACACAAACAAAAATATGTTAGAGAGAAAGAAGAGAGGGAGAGAGAGATAGAGGGTACACAATTTCTCTGCTCGTCAAGCACTATAGGCTCCACACAGGCTAATGGGGCTTACACCAATCAAACAATTTTCATGCACTAAACACGTGTTCATCAAACAGAGAAACCATGTGCAAATAAAGGAGGTAAGGAGAGAGAATGAAGAGAAAGAGAAGAGAGATGGGAGGGAGAAAGAGAGAGAGGATGGGATAGAGAATATTATCAAATCGTATTTAAATTTAAAAGAGGAGAGAGAAGTGAGAAATGAGAGAAGAAATAGAGGAGAGAGAATAGAGAAGGGAGAATAGGTGCATGGATTCCCCCTAGCCTTCCAGTGTTGAATTTTGGTTGCCAGATGATCTCATTCAATATTTATTGTTAATCTTGCATATTTTTCTTTTTTCTTTTTTTTTTTTAAATTTGCATGACTAATTTTAACAAGTCTCATCTTGCATTTTTTCCTTTTTTAAAATTAATTATATAATTTTTTTAAAAAAAATGTAAGATTAACGATGATTATTAGATGAGATCTTCTAATAGTCAAGATTTAGTGCTGGAGAGACTTGCTCAGATAATAAAGGAGGAGAGAGAGAAGAGCAAAGATGGGGGAGAGAGAAGAGCAAAGAGAAGAGAGACAACATGTCACAAAATACAAAACTACTGTTAATGAAAATAGAAAACAAGAGTTTACAAAACACCTTTTATCAAATAGTTTGGTTTTTAAAAAAAAACTTATTTAAAAAAAATTAAACAGGTTCTAAATTAGATAGAGAAAGAAAGAGGAGGCAGGAAACAATACTAAGAAAGAGAAATAAAAAAGAAAGAAAATGAAGGATTGGGGAGGGGAGGGGGGAACACATTGCTCTTTCAGGTCTCAGAAAAATTTCAAACAAAGCCCTTAGCTTCCATACCAAATCTTAATTCTTCGAATGGTCTTCGAATTCTGTGTGTGCAATCAACAAATCGAAAGCTTCGAATAATTTGATAATTTAACTTCTTTATCATTATCAATTGCCTGTGTCAAAATACATATATTTAAATTGGAAGTCATTATGATGGTCTTACAATTAACAAAAAACATTAAAAAACAGCTGCATGAGCACTTTTAGAAAGTTAAATACGACGATTTAGTGGCTATTCGTTGTTTCAATGGTTCAGTATTTTGACTACAATCATTGAAGCAAGGGCTCGAAGCAGGTGCGGGTTTAAGAATTGTTACTTCTCCAATGTCCCAAAATAATTTATCTATTTAATTATAAATATATAAAGACTTAATTGTCATTTAAAAAATAAAGAAATTATTTGAAAATGTCATAGTTTTTATTTTTACTATTTTTTTCTACATTTTTTTGGAAATAAACACACATGGTTAAATATCAAATATATCATTTTTTTTTCAACGTCACGCGTGAAGCCATTTCCTTCTATTGGTTAGCCATCCACAATGATTGCCAAATGATCATCAATCCATGATCCATCACACTGCTCCAACGGCCAACGCCCCCATCCATTTGATGATTTTTTTACTCTCGTGTTATTGTTTTATTTTTTTTAATATCTTTTTATTTTCTTAATTTATGAATGTAGGTCATTTTTATCGCAGGCCGCCTAAGTCGTCCTTGAGTACATGCATGTAAGTCGCATTTCAAAATAACTTATGTGTATTTAGATTATTGTGATTTTTTAATTATATTTTTATTTTTATTGTTTTATTTTATTATTAATTGTTAATAATTTTAATTCATATTATAATTATCATATACATCATCTAAATTATATTATATTTTAATTATTATTATTATTTGTTAATAATAATAGCGGGTTGGCCCAACTCATTTGTTGTAAAACTCAAGATAGGTTAGCCCAACCTGTTTTGATAGTTCTAGAAACTTGTGTGCTTAACAGTCATCAGTTGCAAAATTTTAGATAACAATTTATGTGCAAACCCCAACTCTTGTAGTAGATGACCGTTAGTACTGTTAAACGGGCCGGCCAAAACTAGCCCATCACGGGCCGACTAAGACCAGCCTGTCACGTCCTAAAATATGAGCACGTAATCGGCACGGAAAGTGAATTTCATTTCACCTCCGTAAGCCTATCTTTCTCTTAAGCATCATATCATTCTTTTAAATACAACTAATTTAAATTACATAATTTAAGAATTTAAAATAAGAGAAATATTCTTTTATTTTATTTTATTTTTACAAAAGATAAGAAAATACGGCTAAACCGAGTTCTCTATACACACTACAGTCATTCACATTACATCACTGAATGAACCTACCTGATTACAGAGATTTTCTAGATTTATACAACTTAAAATAAGACCTAAACATTATACCTTTACCCTGAACAAATGAAAAGGTAATCATGGGCTAAGGATCCATAACTCTTTGTATAGATATTTACCTTCAACTGTCAACTCTGAAAAAAAAATGTTAATAAGAGGGGTATGAGCAAACCACGTGCCCAATGAGCAGACAACACAACACTATGACAAAAAAAATAATACCATACATCATAATGATAACATGCAGCAATTATACGTAATCGATCATAATATAATATAATATAATTCATAATACTTCACAACAATATCCAAGTAAATCAAATACATTTCAACACAATTCAAATAATTCACAACAGCAAACAGTGAAATCAATTTCACACATTTTCCGTATCAACTGGGTCGTCCAGGGTACCTCTGGATCGTTGCCCGCGGCCTCCGCTGCATCCACCCTTATCGCTCCATTTATATTCTCCACCCTTATAGCTTCACATAGATTTCTCCATGGGGTGCACCGCCATGTCTTTCCTTTCTAGTCAAACACAATCACAATCACATCTAAGAGCATTCTCAATCATAATCATGAGCCACATACACAACTCAGTCATTTACAATTCAAGTCACAAAATCAATATGGTTCCAGCAACATAGCATGTATACAACATAATAACCCATAATATAGAACAATTATTCAACAATAACATACTTCAACTATCCGTATATGAATTGTAATATCCCAAGAATTTTTATGAATATTTAAAGTCTGATTTGAAGTTTAGTGAAAAATTTAATTATGTGGAAAATTTTCTTTTTGAATTAGTGAAGAAAATGTGGGAATAGAAATTTTTATTTTTAATTTAGGAAATTTTTACAAATTCTCAAGGACTAAAGTGAAAAGAAAAGAAAGTATAGAGGACTTTTGAGGAATGACCAAGTAGGAACCCGAGAAGAAGAATAGAGCTTATGGGAATGAATTATGAGTCCGGTACCGAAAAGATGATAGATTCGAGGTTAAAGTGGAGTTTGAGATATTGAGAGGGACTAAA
The DNA here is from genome assembly GCA_037074585.1 of Biancaea sappan. Classification (NCBI taxonomy): domain Eukaryota; kingdom Viridiplantae; phylum Streptophyta; class Magnoliopsida; order Fabales; family Fabaceae; genus Biancaea; species Biancaea sappan. The sequence continues at coordinate 30,094,171 of CM073492.1, read as the reverse complement.
GTGAATAAGGAAATTTATGGGGCACCGAGGATTTAGAAACACCTGAGGTGAGATTTTATGAATTTGCTTTTGCTAGTCTTGACTGAGGGTCAATTGCAGAGCAAGTGATAATTTCACCCCGGGCGAGTATATAGGTGGCCTCATCTATTTTTTATTCATTTTTCTCCTTTCCACTCTCTCTCTTCACTTTCTCTCATCTCCTTCTCTCTTCCTTCTCTCTAATTTCTCTCTCTACACTCCAACTCTACAACTGGGCTTTGGAGGGTGGATCTCGGGCTACGGGGCGAGCCTCTAGGAGCCAAGCAACATAGGGAAAGCAAGGAATCGAGGTAGAAATTTCTATTTCTTAAGCTTTTCTCTATTTTCTAGTTTTAAGAGTGTTTGAGGTAAAATCGAGATTCCGGCTTCGTTTCTCGATTAAAATTGGTGATTTTGGTGTCTAAATGCTCCTTAGACATTAAGGGTGAGATCCCATGAAAGAAATCATGAAAAACGGTGAAGATTTGGCCAGATTTGGGCCAAAACCGAGAGAAATCGCGAAGGGGTCGCGATCGTGGCGCTCAGGCGCCATGTGTGGCGCCTAGGCGCCAAGGTGAGATGGGAAGAAGAAGGAATTGGCCCCCAGGTGCCAGGCATGGGTGGCACCCAGGCGCCAGGTGTACCGGGAAATTTTAATTTATTTTTCAATCGGCCATAACTTCTTCATCCGAACTCCGTTTTAGGCAAACTTTATATCGTTGGAAAGCTCTTTAAGTCTAGTTTCTAATGGTATAAGTTTCATTTGAATATTCATTACCAGTTAAGAGTTATGATTCGAGAAGTAAGTGAAGGTCGAGAGTAGTGGTAGAAAATTTCTCTATTTCGTAACTCTGATGGTTTTTGTCTGGTTACAATAGGAATGGTCAAAGTGCAAAGTGGGAGTGCCGAGAGCGTGAAATCCAGGTGAGTGGGTTAATACTTGCTATGATTAAATATCTGTTATTGACTTTTTACATCATAGTGAAAATATGTTGTATATCCAAGTTTGAAGAGGATGATGTGGAACGATGAGGCATAAACAAATGTGGAACGTGTCTGGTAATGTATATAATTATATTTTCTTATTTTCCCATGAATGGAGGTTATATGATGGATTGTGAATGGCATGTGAACCGAGTTGAATAATTGTTCTATATTATGGGTTATGTTATATACATGCTATGTTGCTGGAACCACATTGATTATGTTGTGGCTTGAATTGTAAATGACTGAGTTGTGTATGTGGCTCAAGATTATGATTGAGGATGTTTTTATGTGTGATTGTGATTGTGTTTGACTGGAAAGGAAAGGCATGGTGGTGCACCCCATGGAGAAATCTATGTGAAGCTATAAGGGTGGAGAATATAAATGGAGCGATAAGGGTGGATGCGGCGGGGGCCGCGGGCAACGATTTAGAGGTATTCTGGACGACCCGGTTGGTACGGGAATTGTGTGTGAAATTGATTTCATCGATTGCTGTTGTGAATTTTGAATTTTGTTGAAATGCATTTGATTCACTTGGATATTGTTGTGAAGTATTATGAATAATATTATATCATATGATGATCGATTTAAGTATGATTGCTGCATGTTATCATTATGATGCATGATTTTTATTTTGTCATAGTATTGTGTTATCTACTCACTGGGCACGTGGTTTGCTCATACCCCTCTTATTGATATTTTTTTCAGAGTTGACAGCTGAAGGTAAATATCGGAACAAGGAATTATGGATCCTTAGTCCATAATTACCTTTTCATTTGTTCAGGATAAAGGTATAATAGTTAAGTTTTATTCTAAGTTGTATAAATCTAGAAATCTCTGTAATCGGGTAGGTTCATTCAGTGATGTAATGTGAGTAATGGTAGTATGTATAGAGAACTCGTTTTGGTTGCATGAAAAAGAATTGTATGATTTTTAAGAGAAAGATAGGCTTACGGAGGTGAAATGAAATTTACTTTCCGTGCCAGTCACGTGCTCAAATTTTGGGACGTGACATGAATGAACTCAACAATCAGAGTATGACACATTTCAACTCAGTTCACATGCCATTCACAATCCATCATATAACCTTTATTCACGAGAAAATAAGAAAATATAATTATATACATCACCAGGCAAGTTCCACAATTGTTTATGCCTCATCGTCCCATATCATCCTCTTCAAACTTGGATATACAACATATTTTCACTATGATGCAAAAAGTCAATAACAAAGATATTTAATCATAGCAAGTATTAACCCACTCACCTGGATTTCATGCTCTCGGCACTCCCACCTTGTGCCTTGACCATTCCTATTGTAACCAGATAAAAACCATCAGGGCTACGAAATAGAGGAATTTCCTACCACTATTCCCGACCTTCGCTCACTTCTCAAATCATAACTCCTAACTAGTAAAGAATATCCAGATGAAACTTATACCATTGGAAACTAGACTCAAAGAACTTTTCAACGATATAAATTTCACTCAAAACGGAGTCCGGATGAAAGAGTTATGAACATGCTACAGTAACGGTCAACGGTCAACGCATCTATAATGTCGTTGATTAAGTCAATGCTACAGTAACGAGAAAATCTGGAAAAAAATTTTCGGTGAACAGTATTTTGTAGAAATTTTCTAGAAAATTTATAGAATGAACAGTGACATTCTTCGTGTTCTTCATCCAAAAATCCTAAATCACATCTAAAACAACATTTCTTTTGATTTCTTCCATGGGTTTTCATCCTTAATGTGTAAGGAGTGTTTTAACACCAAAATCCCCAATTTTTAGCAACAATCCAAGCTCTAATCTCAAATTTTGATTAAGAACCCTAACTTTCTTCAAATTTCCTAATTCTTGAATTTCTCCTAATTTTCTTCGAATTTCTTATTCCACAATTATTATCCAACATGTAGAAATATTTTAAACTAATATATTTACTTAAATTCATCCATAGAAATAATATACAAAGATTTCCCAAAATTATAACCTAGGATTTATTCTTGAAATAGGAGGAAGGAAAAAAAAAAGAAGAACATCTACTTACCAATCTTCCTAGCTTCCAAGGCTTCCTTCCTTAAGCATTTGGCATGGATGGAGGTGAAGAAGATAACTTGGGAGTCCTTGGCCGAGAGCTACGGGAGGAAGATAGAAAAATGAATAAGAGAGAATGATGAATGATTAAGTGTGTATGTGTGGGCCTCACTCATTTTCTTTTCAATTTAGTCCCTTTGGCAACCATCTTACTTAGAACTTGCAAGGGAATTGAAAAAGTTTGATTATACTTAGGGCACCCAATAGACTCCCACAAAATACACCTCATCACATCCCATTTTTATTAAAATTCCAAAATCTCGTATTTGTTCACTTTAATCCCTCTCGATGTCTCAAATACCACTTTAACCTCGAATCCATCATCTTTTCGGTACCGGACTCATAATTCATTCTCATAAGCTTTATTCTTCCTCTCAGGTTCCTATTTGGTCATTTCTCAAAAGTAATCCATATTTTCTTTTCTTTTCACTTTAGTCCTTGAGAATTTGTAAAAAATATCCAAATTAAAATTTTGAAATTTCTATTCCCAAATTTCCCTCACTAATTCAAAAATAACATTTTCTACGTAATTAAATTTTCTAATAACTTCAAAATAGATTTTAAATATTCATATAAATTATTGGGATATTACACAGCCCATCATGGACTAAACATTAAACGCCTGCGGGCCTCTTACTAAAGAACAAGACCGCTAGTGTTGGCACGTGGGCCACTCTTTTTTTTATATTAAAATAATTTAATTTTAAATTTTTTAGTATTTTATATATGTAAAACATTACTTCTTTAATATTTTAAAACAACCATTAACTTTAATTTTTTATTTTTTTCTTTCAAAATTAACAAAATTTATTTAAATTTAAAAATCTATATTTATTTTTAAAAATTACAAAAGTTTTTGAAAGTAATGGTTGGAACCCAAGAGGGGGGGTGAATTGGGTTTTATAAATTTTTCACAAGAATTAATTGGAAGTTAAAATGATTTTCTGTAAAAGTACAATGCTTAGGATAATAAATACAATACAGAAAATCAATGTGCTGTTAAGATAAATAATTATAAAGATCAAGGAATTAAAGAATAGATATCAATATGCACAAATTAAAGAGTAAGGGATAGAGAAAGCAAACTCGGAGATTTATACTGGTTCGGCTAATCCAAGCCTACATCCAGTCCTCAAGAGACCACTTGAGTATTTCCACTATAATTGCAAGTTTAATCCGGGTACTTGCAAACCACTACAACCACGCAAATTCGATCCGGGTATTTGCGAAACCACAATGAAGAATTTATGAATCCGGGCTCCTCCTCAACCCAAAGCAAGTTCTTCCAACACCGGTACTTGCGAACCTCAACTCAGAATAATATATGTGTTGATCAAAATCAACAATACAAAGAAACTCTCTCTAAAGAGTAGATGAAAACAAATGAAGCTCTAATAACTCTAATGATAGAGAATATGCAAGATTTGGCTCAAGAATGCTTTCCTTTCTCTCAAAGATGATAGAAGAAGTTAATATCATATTGTAGGACTTTGTTCTTACTCAAAATCGTGTATCTAAGGTCATATATATATAAGATTTTACAAAACTAGCCGTTATATAGCCGTTATATAGCCGTTACAGCACTTATAGTGCAGTCCAGATTTTGAGCTTTCTTTAAAAATTCATAACTCCCTCATTTGAACTCTGTTTTAAACAAATAATATACCGTTGGAAAGCTCTTGGAGTCTAGTTTCAAATGAGCAAAGTTTTACTCAAAAATTAGTTTTCTTTTAAAAGATATAATCAAAATACTGACTATAGGTCAGAACAGAATAATCAACTTTCAATTTTTCAAACTATATTTTAAATAGTCATATATTTCTCATTTGGACTCCGTTTTCAATAAATAATATACCTTTGGAAAGATCTTTGAGTCTACTATCAAATGAGATTAAGATACTTGAAAAAATAATTTTTCGTTTATGAGATATGATATAAAGAGTGACCAAAGGTCAAAAACTAACTTTTGTAAAATTTCATATCTCACTATCTTTTTGTTCAAAATAATTGAGCCAATGTATGCAAATCTAAATCATTGAGTTGCACAAGTATACTAGCCTATATAAAATATACCTAATGTAAACACATAGGCTATCTTGATGCATCCAAGCTTCCAAGACTTCAAATCTTCTAATTCTTCATTTCTTGGAGCTTCATCCTTGCATGTTGTTTTCCTTGAGTGAAGCATGATATTGTTTTTCCTTGTTCTTCAATACAATGCTCACTCTTCTTCTTTTGAACCAACCTATAAAATATATCTTACTTGCAAACCCAATGGTTAGTTTAATAGCATGATTCAATATATGCAACATACATATTAAATAACATAATCATGCTTAAGTACTTGTAGCATATATATGATAATTAATCTTTATATATATTAATGCTACTATTCAAATACATTTGTCATCATCAAAACTTATGGCATATAGCCTTAGGGTCAACAATCTCCCCCTTTTTGATGATGACAAATCACCACAGAAAAATATGTATCACAAGATAATGAATGCAATGTTATAAGCACGTATACATATTTTTCTATTGTTTCTTCTCCCCCTATTTGACATCAACAAAAAGGTGTAAGGAACACAATATATAGAAGTTAAAGCACATACCTTCTTTAAGTCAGGATGTCAGAAGATGTCAATATAGTATGGGGTAAGGATACATCAAAACTTATCATTGATTTCATTGACATGTAAAAAGAAAATTTTAGAAAAAATTTTCTCATGTCAAATGAAATGAGCCAAAAGATAAAACTTGAAAGAGTTTTAGGCTCCCCCTTAAACCTTGCATAATTTGAAAAAGAATAATGAATAATGAATATCTAATTTTTCAAGATATATTCTTTTTCAAAAAAAAATACATTCAAGTGAGACAAAGCTCCCCCTGAATTTCATAAAATTTTTCCTTTGAAAAAGATAGTCCAAATCATTATAAAGGAAATTCAGTTTTTGATTGCAGTATTTTGAAGTAAGATTTTTGAAGAAATTTCTGCAATATTTTCATTGAAAATGATTTCTGCTTGTTTATGAAGAGGAATTTTTAGTAAATAGCAGAAAAATTAAACTCTTTGAAATAAAAAAAAACATCATTTGCTGTCATATGATAGAAATATTTACAGCACACAGCAGAAGTATGATATATGGATTAGCAAAGCATGATATAAACAAGAATATTAATCATAATCCATAAATCGAATAATAATATTTTTCAAGATTTATGAAAAACAATTTCTGCATATATGCATAAAATTATTTCAACATATAGCAAAAGTGATTTAAAATAAGGATACTCAAATCCTTTTCTTTTCAAAACAGATAATACTTCAATATGGCAAAGCAATTTCAGCATTGTGGAAGCAATTCAAGAGATTCACGATATTTTTCTAAAACATTTTGCTTCGAAGGAATTTAGAAACATTTCATCTAAGGAAGGAATATATATGGATTAGCGTAATAAGGTATATTCAAGCATATAGTTCATAATCCATATATGAAACATCAATATTTTCATCCCTTTTGTTATCTACAACAAAAGAGATCTTTAAAATCTTTTCTTTTTCAAAAAGAATGTTGCTTCATATGATAAAACATATTAACATAACAGAAGTATTTTTAAAGTCCTTTTTCAAAACAAATTTGCTTCATAAAGGATAAGATAAATTTCAGCACAAAGGAAGCAATTTATATACCCATTCAAAATGAATTTATATATGTATCTTGAGGATGAGTACATGTAAAAATTTTGACAGCTCATTTTGTATGAGTGCATGTGGAATCATGAAATATTATTCTTAGCCATAGCCTTCGCTCATGATGCATGAATAGCATACACAACATATGTTCTTAGATACATATAATCACAGCATGATGTAATCATGTATGCTCTCAAGAACAACACAACAAAGCAGAGTGATACGGTTCTGAATATCACCATTTTATTAATCCTTAAAATTTCTAATCAAAACAAATTAAATCAGCCGCAAATCCACCAAAAATTGACTTTCGTGGTTTTGCCATTAATGCGACGCGTTGTTGGTGTGCATACGTACTCTAGACTTCTGGCTTCCAGCTTGCAAAATCCATAGGATGAGCGTGTAGGGCTGCGGCGAAGAGATATCTTCGTTGGCTCTAAGTCACAATTTTCTCTCTATAAAGACTGCCCCAGAGTTCTCAATTATCACACTACAAAGAGTATTCATCTCTGAGCCTACAACTTTCTGACATTCCTCTCTCTTCATACTCCAAAAAAAATTTCAAACCATGGCAGCAAGAAAGTTCATTGATCTCACAATAGAGGCCAGGGAGGAAGAGCTCGACTTAAACTTGAGTCTAGGCAAGGACAAGGGCAAAAGACCTTTGGAGGGATCTCAAGAAAATCAAAAGAAGAAAATGAAGATCGAAGAAGCTGAGGAGATTAGTACAGGCCATACGTCAGAAGACAAAATTGCTTGTCTGGAGCAGGAGGTGAAGAAACTTAAGAAGATGATAGAGGACCTGGAGAAGTTAGCTAAACGCAACAATGCGGCACTGACTTCAAGAATAGATAGGTTCTTCTATTGGTCTACCCAATGCTTCTGCAATCAACAACAAAGAAGTGTTGATTGTATGAATGGGATTTACACTACCCTCCGTGACATTGCTCAGTCTCTTGCTCCAAGGAATGGCCGAGGGGTGATGATACAATACAACCCTCCTAATCCGAGACCACCTCGCCTGTAGATTGCTCATGCATGAGCAAACTTTCCCTTCTTTTTTTTTAATTATGCAATGTAATCCTTCGGTTTTTTTTTAATGCAAGTGGTTTCTTTTATTTGATGGTACAAAAAAATAATAATAAAGAAAGATAAAATAAATCAGCTACACAAATTCAGCACAGTATATATATATTGAAAAATATATATCCATTTTAAAGATGGAAAGAATTTTCTGACATGGACATATATATCATCATTTCAAAGCAAAAGCAAGTTACATACTTATCAAGATAAAACATATTATAACTTGAGTATGTAGTACAATAATTGAGGTAATATGGATTAATAAGATATAATCAGATATAAACTAGAATCCGTAAACAATCGTTCATAAGCTATATCTTATACAAAGGATATGACATGTATAATGCTCAAACCATGATGAATGGTATAAAGACAATATCTTTATATACAAGATATGATCAAATATGTAAGATATTTGTCACGTCCCAAAATTTGAGCACGTGACCGGCACGGAAAGTGAATTTCATTTCACCTCCGTAAGCCTATCTTTCTCTTAATCATCATACAATTCTATTTCATGCAACCAAACCGAATTCTCTATACATACTACAATCATTCACATTACATCACTGAACGAACCTACCCGATTACAGAGATTTCTAGATTTATACAACTTAAAATAAGACTTAACTATTATACCTTTATCCTGAACAAGTGAAAAGGTAATCATGGACTAAGGATCCATAATTCCTTGTTCCGATATTTACCTTCAGCTGTCAACTCTGAAAAAAATATCAATAAGAGGGGTATGAGCAAACCACGTGCCCAGTGAGTAGATAGCACACTATGACAAAAAAATATCATACATCATAATGATAACATACAGCAATCATACGTAAATCGATCATCATATGATATGATATTATTCGTAGTACTTCACGACAATATCCAAATAAATCAAATACATTTCAACATAATTCAAAAGTTCACAACAACAATCGGTGAAATCAATTTCACACAAATTTCCCGTACCAACCGGGTCGTCCAGAATACCTCTGGATCGTTGCCCGCGGCCCCCGCCGCATCCACCCTTATCTCTCCATTTATAATCTCCACCCTTATAACTTCACATAAATTTCTCCATGGGGTGCACCACCATGCCTTTCCTTTCCAGTCAAACACAATCACAATCATATATAAAAACATCCTCAATCATTTACAATTCAAGCCACAACATAATCAATGTGGTTCCAGCAACATAGCATGTATACAACATAACCTATAATATAGAACAATTATTCAACTCAGTTCACATGCCATTCACAATCCATCATATAACCTCCATTCATGGGAAAATAAAAAAATATAATTATATACATTACCAGACACGTTCCACAATTGTTTATGTCTCATCGTTCCACATCATCCTCTTCAAACTTGGATATACAACATATTTCCACTATGATGCAAAAAGTCAATAACAGATATTTAATCATAGCAAGTATTAACCCACTCACCTGGATTTCACACTCTCGGCACTCCCACTTTGCACCTTGACCATTCCTATTGTAACCAGACAAAAACCATCAGGGTTACGAAATAGAGAAATTTCCTACCACTACTCTCGACCTTCACTTACTTCTCGAATCATAACTCCTAACTGGTAATAAATATTCAAATGAAACTTATACCATTGGAAACTAGACTTAAAGAGCTTTCCAACGATATAAAGTTTGCCCAAAACGGAGTTCGGATGAAGAAGTTATGGCCGATTGAAAAATAAACTAAAATTTTCCGGTACACCTGGCGCTTGGGCGCCACCTATGGCGCTTGGGCGCCACCCATGCCCGGCGCCTAGGCGCCCCACGTGGCGCCTGGGCGCCATATTAAAATAAAAATTTCTATTCCCATATTTTCTTCACTAATTCAAAAATAAAATTTTTCACATAATTAAATTTTTCACTAAACTTCAAATCAGACTTTAAATATTCATAAAAATTCTTGGGATATTACATTCTTCCCCCCTTAAAAGAATTCGGTCCTCCGAATTCAAAACTTACCTCAAGATTGAAACAAATGCAGATATTTTGTCTATATCTCATTCTCTCTCTTAGAATTTTCACAATCAAGTACAAAATATAACAAGTTCAACATATTTTTATTTCTCAAGTTTCTTCAGTAAAAGAATTGCCTCAACAAAAAAAAAAATCAAATACGAAAATTTTTATTTCTAATACATAAGTTACAGGCAACAAGCTGAACTTGATTTACAAAACAGATAATTTTAATACGTAAACATTAGATCAAACAGCAGCTTTCGGTACAAACAAAAGAAAGGATAAATTAAGAACGAGGAGGCTTTTGAAATGCAGAAGGTGCTCCAGGTCTAGAAGAAGAAGGTGCTTCAGACCTTAAGGAGGAAGTTAATCGTTGCAGCCTAGAAAGAGTTTCTGGAGGAAACGTCTGGGAAATTTGGCGAAGTGCAGAAGTCACTCCATTCATACAGTCAATACATCTCGCTTGTTGGTCACGAAAATTTTGAGTTGCAAACATCGAATGTCTATAAACTCTATTCGCCAATTCCCTAAAATGACGGTTCAAAAGCTTCTCTTGTTCTGTAAAGAGACGATTTATCGATCTCCCCTGTTCCTCAAAGTGGCGGTTTATCAATCTTTCCAAGTCCTCCATCTTTTGTCTCATAAGCGCAAGCTCATTATTAGAAGATGTTGCTGTGCTAACATCCTCTAACTCTACTACATCCCTTTTTCTTTTCTTAGCCTCTGGTGACTCTTCCATGGATCTCTTATTCTTATAATTCTCCAGGCTAAGATTTAGATCTAGCTCTATCTTGCCAGCCTCAAAGTTTAAATTGAAAGATTTATTGCCGGCCATATCTTTCTGAGCTATAAAGGTTGTACAGAAGGAGAAGTTTGATGCTAGAAAGCTTATAGATATAAACTCTTAGTGTAGTGAGCAGCGTAATGGGGCATCCATTACATATAGACGAAATTTAGGGCTACAAAACCTTTACATCATACTCTAAAGATGACCTACAGACCTTATCCGACGCAATGCCAACGGTCTCAGATAAGCATGCCAGAAAATAACAAAATATAATCTAATACAAAAGATTTTCTCAAAAATTTCGGCTAACTTTTGACTCTTGCTCAAATTATTAAACTAATCGCCGTTTCAATTTATGACTTCCTAACTCTGTATTTGTCATATCCAATAATTCTAAATCGAGATATTACTCCATGAACGGGTAGCTTCATATTAACCTTATCTAGGTTTCTAATCCGTGACTTTGCCCTAAGCTTACACATTTTCAAACATACATATTAAAATAAAAACTTCTCACATCTACATATCAAGCGTTCCATAAAGTGAGAGAAAAATTTTACCTTTCACTTGCCTCTACGAGCATATATGTATATATGTATAAACATAGAGATACATCATTATCTATATATATTTTCATCTATTCAAGTTTTTTTTTTTTTAAATTTCAGACTTTTCATTCTCTGAATGTATGTAGAATCATTACATATTATTCCTGGCCATAACAAATAGCCTTCACTCTCTATGCATGAATAACATACATACATATCATATGTATTTAGATACATATAATCACAGTATAATTCAATCAATCATGTATATTATACTTAACTGAAGGCTTTCAAGAACAATACAAGAAAGCATAGAAATACATTTTAGTTCATTGTGAAAACATCCAAGACACTCTGTAATGGCTACATTGTCGACTTCCTTCAATTTCAGAAAATGCCAACGAGAGAAATGGAAAAACCAAGTGTAAATCGGCCGCAAATCCACCGAATATTGACTTTCGTGGTTTTGCCATTAATGCGACGCGCTGTTGGTGTGCATGCCTACCCTAGACTTCTAGCTTCCAGCTTGCAGAAATCCATAGGTTAAGCGTATAGGGTGCGGCGAAGAGATATCTTCTTTGTCTCTGAGTTCAAATTTTTCCTCTATAAGGACTATCCCAACGTTCTCAGTTACCACACCACAAAGAGTAATCATCTCTGAGCCTACAACTTCTCAGCATTCCTCTCTTCTCATACTCCGACATAAATTTCTAAATTTTTCAAATCATGGCCACAAGGAAGTACATTGATCTCACAGTAGATGCCAGGAGAGAAGAGCTCGACTTAAACTTAAGTCTGGGCAAAGACAAGGGCAAAAGACCTTTTGAGGAGTCTCCAGAGAAGCAGAAGGAGAAGAAAATGAAGAAGATCGAGGAAGCTGAGGAGACTAGCACGGGCCATACCTCGGAGGACAAAATCGCCTGTCTAGAGCAGGAGGTCAAAAATATGAAAAAGATGATAGAAAACCTGGAGAAGTTAAGTAAACGCAATCATGCAGAAATGACTTCAAGAATAGACAGGTTCTTCTATTGGTCTACCCAGTGCTTCTGCAATCAACAACAAAGAAGTGTTGATTGTATGAATGGGATTTACACTACCCTCCGCGACATTGCTCTGTCTCTCGCTCCAAGGAATGGTCGAGGGGTGATGATACAGTACAACCCTCCTAATCCGAGACCACCTCGCTTTTAGATTACTCATGCATGAGTAATTTTTTTTTTTTTTGCAATGTAATCCTTCTGCTTTTAATGCCAGTGGTTTCTTTTATGGGATGGTACTCCAAAAATAGTAATAATAAAATTAAGAAGGATAAAAGAAATCAGTCACACAAAATCAATCATGAATGTAACATATAAAGCCCCATACATACAATTTGATCCGACAGCAACGGAATCAAAACAAATAATAACCTTTCCCTTACCGAGTTCAAAAGTATAGCCATAACTCTCTAAAACTAAAAACATAATTCATAAGAAAAGACAAGTCTTGGAGGAAAAGGAAATGAAAACATCCTACAGGACCTTCAGTGGAGCCATCTCTCTATAGTCGTGCCCGGGTTCACCACGATAGAGGAGATCCCACTAAGGTTACCTTACTCTGTAATCGGTAGGAGACCTAATCCCAAAGCTCTGATACCAACTTGTCACGTCCCAAAATTTGAGCACGTGACCGGCACGGAAAGTGAATTTCATTTCACCTCCGTAAGCCTATCTTTCTCTTAATCATCATACAATTCTATTTCATGCAACCAAACCGAATTCTCTATACATACTACAATCATTCACATTACATCACTGAACGAACCTACCCGATTACAGAGATTTCTAGATTTATACAACTTAAAATAAGACTTAACTATTATACCTTTATCCTGAACAAGTGAAAAGGTAATCATGGACTAAGGATCCATAATTCCTTGTTCCGATATTTACCTTCAGCTGTCAACTCTGAAAAAAATATCAATAAGAGGGGTATGAGCAAACCACGTGCCCAGTGAGTAGATAGCACACTATGACAAAAAAATATCATACATCATAATGATAACATACAGCAATCATACGTAAATCGATCATCATATGATATGATATTATTCGTAGTACTTCACGACAATATCCAAATAAATCAAATACATTTCAACATAATTCAAAAGTTCACAACAACAATCGGTGAAATCAATTTCACACAAATTTCCCGTACCAACCGGGTCGTCCAGAATACCTCTGGATCGTTGCCCGCGGCCCCCGCCGCATCCACCCTTATCTCTCCATTTATAATCTCCACCCTTATAACTTCACATAAATTTCTCCATGGGGTGCACCACCATGCCTTTCCTTTCCAGTCAAACACAATCACAATCATATATAAAAACATCCTCAATCATTTACAATTCAAGCCACAACATAATCAATGTGGTTCCAGCAACATAGCATGTATACAACATAACCTATAATATAGAACAATTATTCAACTCAGTTCACATGCCATTCACAATCCATCATATAACCTCCATTCATGGGAAAATAAAAAAATATAATTATATACATTACCAGACACGTTTCACAATTGTTTATGTCTCATCGTTCCACATCATCCTCTTCAAACTTGGATATACAACATATTTCCACTATGATGCAAAAAGTCAATAACAGATATTTAATCATAGCAAGTATTAACCCACTCACCTGGATTTCACACTCTCGGCACTCCCACTTTGCACCTTGACCATTCCTATTGTAACCAGACAAAAACCATCAGGGTTACGAAATAGAGAAATTTCCTACCACTACTCTCGACCTTCACTTACTTCTCGAATCATAACTCCTAACTGGTAATAAATATTCAAATGAAACTTATACCATTGGAAACTAGACTTAAAGAGCTTTCCAACGATATAAAGTTTGCCCAAAACGGAGTTCGGATGAAGAAGTTATGGCCGATTGAAAAATAAACTAAAATTTTCCGGTACACCTGGCGCCTGGGCGCCACCTATGGCGCTTGGGCGCCACCCATGCCCGGCGCCTAGGCGCCCCACGTGGCGCCTGGGCGCCATATTAAAATAAAAATTTCTATTCCCACATTTTCTTCACTAATTCAAAAATAAAATTTTTCACATAATTAAATTTTTCACTAAACTTCAAATCAGACTTTAAATATTCATAAAAATTCTTGGGATATTACAATATTAGAGAACAATATATCATTGTAATGAAAGTATGTCAGTAAAAAAAATTGCCAACATAGCCAATTATGATCAGGGAGTATCACTCAATTAAATATTAAAGTGGTAAAAAATAGAGATACTCATCAATTTTGGCAAACTCTTATTGCTTCTTGAAGTTCCTCCTCAAGATTTTGATATTCTTGTTTTGCTCATTGCTCTTCTTTTGATTCTATCTTCTTGCAATTTTAATGAACTTAATTGATTGATTATTTGCAAGATCCTCTTGAAAACAATCTCTCATAAGATCACTGTCAAGCATTGGTCGATCATTACGAATGAGCTTAGAGGATACATTTGAGGACTAACTCCAGCAAAACACTTTTGGTGGAGCACTTTGATGTTCAAATCAGTAATGTTCAAATAAATCTCGAGTACTAGAAGCAACATTATGTTCAAGATATACCATATTAATAAAAGTGCTATGCTTTCATGAAATGCAATTTTGCAAAATATTTGATTTCATTGAAAATATTTAAATAAGATTACAGCAAGGATAAATACTATAGGTAGGAGGAATCTTATTGTTGTGAAGACAAGAAAAATGTGCGTGTAATGGAAGCAAGTTTTCATGATGCAGTAAAAAGGATAGTTTGAGCAAAATTTGGAAGAAAGATTTTAGATCAAAACAAAATTTGAATCTATAATCTGCACACCTAACAATTGTTTTCAGATATAGCATGCATGAATATCAAGGATAGATGTAAGGCATATTAGATAACAGACAAAAGCATTAGAGAGCAGTAAACATATCAGTCAAAATTCTTACAATGCATTCCAGCTTATATGTTTACTTATCCATTGCCTCCTTTTGATGCAAGAGAGTGGAGTTTGAATGATGTAGCCATTGAAAAGTCATTTCCGCTCCTTGCTTCGAAGCAAATATACAAATTATTCATTTATCTTTGGTACCCAAATTTCTTTGGGTTTGCCTGGGTCATGAGTTCCTTTTTGAACCCATTTCATTTTTACTCCATGAACAAGATTTTTCTTATAAAAACAGGAGTAAGATTTGTGTCCTTTCAGTCCACAATAGAAACAAGTGCAAGTTAGACTATTGGACATCTTTGCAGAAACAAAGAAGTTTTTAAACTGCTTTTGGTTTGATTTCTTTTTAGAAACAATACCAACTTTGTTAATTCTTCTTTGTTTCAAAACTGAGGTATTTAAAATTTCTCTACCTTGAGAGAGTTTTGCAAGTGTGTTTTTAAGATTATCATTTTCTTTTTTCAAAAAATCACACTTGGTACAAAAGCAATTTTTGTTGGTAGAGATATTTGTTTTTAAAATCAAATTCTCTTCTTGCAAAGTTTTGTTTTGATTTTCAAAAACAAAATTCTCTTCCTTGGAAATAGAAAATCATTTTTCAATATTTCCAACTCATTTTCAAGAGAAGAGTTTTTCTGTTTTGAAACATTTAGTTTCTTTGCAAGTATAAGAGATTCTTCATGTAAATCATCAAATGCATCTTGTAATTCTTCAAAAGAGTAGTCAAATGAATTTACCTCATCTTTATCTCTGGCCACAAGACAAGTGTTGGCTTCTTCATTTGTGTTCTGCTTATCAGAATTTCTATTTCCCCAATTGGAAGATAGGTAAGCTTTCTTTGATGATTCACCTTTTGGTTGTGATTTCTCTTTTTCTCCTTTTTCTTCTTCGTCTGCCACTTTGGTGATTTGAGATTTTCCTGTAAGTTCAACACCAAGAGCTTGCAATTGATTAAGCACAAGTTGTATCTCATTAATGGTTTTGCAATTGTTCATTTGAGCAATTTCAAGTTCATTAATGAAACTTCTATACCTTAATTCCTCAGCAATAAGATCTTCCTCATGTGCAACTTCAAGAATTTCCCACATTTCTTTTGCAGTTGCACAGTTGGAGATTTTGAAAAATTCATCTTGACTCAATGCACAAGAAATAATCAATTTTACCTTAGCATTGAGTTGCATTAAACTTCTTTCAGTATCATTCCATTCACTCTTAAGTTTTGGAATGCATTTTCCTTGTTCTTCCTTGACAGGCATACAAGAACCATTTTCTATAACATCCCAGAGTTTATGGTCTACTGAAATTAAAAACATTTTCATTTCATACTTCCAATATTGAAAATGATTAGCATCAAAAATTGGAGGTTCTGTGAAAGAACAATTTTTAGAAATAAACCAATCACTATATCCAACCATGCAAACTCTTAGACGGTTAAGTCTTTAAACAAGAGCCCAAGCTCTGATACCAATTGAAAGTAATGGTTGGAACCCAAGAGGGGGGGTGAATTGGGTTTTATAAATTTTTCACAAGAATTAATTGGAAGTTAAAATGATTTTCTGTAAAAGTATAATGCTTAGGATAATAAATACAATACAGAAAATCAATGTGCTGTTAAGATAAATAATTATAAAGATCAAGGAATTAAAGAATAGATATCAATATGCACAAATTAAAGAGTAAGGGATAGAGAAAGCAAACTCGGAGATTTATACTGGTTCGGCTAATCCAAGCCTACATCCAGTCCTCAAGAGACCACTTGAGTATTTCCACTATAATTGCAAGTTTAATCCGGGTACTTGCAAACCACTACAACCACGCAAATTCGATCCGGGTATTTGCGAAACCACAATGAAGAATTTATGAATCCGGGCTCCTCCTCAACCCAAAGCAAGTTCTTCCAACACCGGTACTTGCGAACCTCAACTCAGAATAATATATGTGTTGATCAAAATCAACAATACAAAGAAACTCTCTCTAAAGAGTAGATGAAAACAAATGAAGCTCTAATAACTCTAATGATAGAGAATATGCAAGATTTGGCTCAAGAATGCTTTCCTTTCTCTCAAAGATGATAGAAGAAGTTAATATCACATTGTAGGACTTTGTTCTTACTCAAAATCGTGTATCTAAGGTCATATATATATAAGATTTTACAAAACTAGCCGTTATATAGCCGTTATATAGCCGTTACAGCACTTATAGTGCAGTCCAGATTTTGAGCTTTCTTTAAAAATTCATAACTCCCTCATTTGAACTCTGTTTTAAACAAATAATATACCGTTGGAAAGCTCTTGGAGTCTAGTTTCAAATGAGCTAAGTTTTACTCAAAAATTAGTTTTCTTTTAAAAGATATAATCAAAATACTGACTATAGGTCAGAACAGAATAATCAACTTTCAATTTTTCAAACTATATTTTAAATAGTCATATATTTCTCATTTGGACTCCGTTTTCAATAAATAATATACCTTTGGAAAGATCTTTGAGTCTACTATCAAATGAGATTAAGATACTTGAAAAAATAATTTTTCGTTTATGAGATATGATATAAAGAGTGACCAAAGGTCAAAAACTAACTTTTGTAAAATTTCATATCTCACTATCTTTTTGTTCAAAATAATTGAGCCAATGTATGCAAATCTAAATCATTGAGTTGCACAAATATACTAGCCTATATAAAATATACCTAATGTAAACACATAGGCTATCTTGATGCATCCAAGCTTCCAAGACTTCAAATCTTCTAATTCTTCATTTCTTGGAGCTTCATCCTTGCATGTTGTTTTCCTTGAGTGAAGCATGATATTGTTTTTCCTTGTTCTTCAATACAATGCTCACTCTTCTTCTTTTGAACCAACCTATAAAATATATCTTACTTGCAAACCCAATGGTTAGTTTAATAGCATGATTCAATATATGCAACATACATATTAAATAACATAATCATGCTTAAGTACTTGTAGCATATATATGATAATTAATCTTTATATATATTAATGCTACTATTCAAATACATTTGTCATCATCAAAACTTATGGCATATAGCCTTAGGGTCAACAGTTTTCATATCCAAATTTACTATATTTATTGAATATAAAGTTATAAAATATAGAAATATAATAAAATGAGATTATTTATATTAAATAATATGTATTTTTTTTAAAACATTAAATTAAATTGCCCTGCTTGTAGGCTAAACAAGCCTATTTTTCTCAACTTAAGACCGTTTATTTACAGGCAATCTCGGGCTAGCCCACGAGCCACCGGCCCAATTAATAGTACTAATGCCTGTTAAGCATGCACGTTGTTAGAACTGTTAAAATGAATCAGGCTAACTGGTACAGATTGACCTGTTTTGAGTTTGGTAAAAACAAGTTGGATCGAGTCAACCTATTATAATTATTAACAATTAATAATAATAAATATAATATAATGTAATTAAGATGATATATATAATAATTATAATATAAATTAACATTATTAAAAATTAATAATAAAATAAAATAAAATAATAAAAATAAAAATAAAAAAAAATAAAAATATAATTAAAAAATTCACAAAATCCAAATGCACTTAAAAGGCATATAATGTGAATCCAAAAGAATGACTTACGTGCCTACTCAAAGGGGACTTAGGGGACGTATAATAAAAATAGCCAACATTCATAAATTAAAAAAATAAAAGGCATTCCCATCACTTCCACTGTTTCGTCTCACTTTTAACAAATGCATGATACATAAAAAGAAAGGATTTTTCTTGTAAAAAAAATTATCGGACCATGTTTAATCATATTTTTATTAAAAATATAATGACAAATATTTGAACTTAAAAAAAAATACTGGCTTCCATAGTTTTAAAGAAATTAATTAATGTGCAATACGCTTGCAACGATTGGATGAAATTGGATCTTAAGGTTATGTTCACCTATTTATTTGGGAGGAGCCTTTCTTGAGATTAAACTTCCTTTATTTGTTGGTTAATTTTTAGTAAATTATTAATGTGTGATTTATAGGATTATAATTGTTTAGATTTAATATTTAAAAGATCAAGTTTTTCAATTTATTTTATAAAGGATTACATTTGTCTTAAGTTAATATTTTTTTTCATCAGAATAATTTTTTTCTAATTTTTTGTTTTAAACTTAACAATAAAAAGGAAGAAAAATATAACTTTTTAAAACCTAAATTTAAATATTTAACTTTCTAAAGACTAAATAAAAAAAATTGTAACTTTACTGTCAAAATGGCCCAATTCTGTCTATTTTTAGATGGGCCAAGAATATGATGTCTAAATTCATTCGTACTCGGCCCGCAGGCCAACCTTTTTTTAATTTAAATAACATAATATAAAAATTATTTTAGTAAAAAATTTAATAATTTTTTTATTGAAATACATTGATACATGTAAAATATTATTTCTTTAATATTTTTAAATAATCAATAACTTTAATTTTTTATTTTTTAAAATTAATTATATTATGTTTAAATTTGACTATTTTTTAAAAATTATAAAAGTGTTGATATCCAAATTTACTTTAATTATTGAATATAATGTTATAAAATATAAAAATGTATTAAATTTGAGTTATTTATATAGTAAATAATATAATTATGTTAAAAAAAAAGGCCAGCTCTCGGGCCTTGTCTAGCGGGCCAAACAGGTCTGCCCATTTCGATCCTCTTTTTAAATTGGCCAAAAAAATTATGTTCAAATTCGCCCAAATACTAACGTGCACAAGCCATACTGTGACGTGTTTTGATAGTGTTATCTATTTTTTTCTTTAATTTTTATCATCTGTCAAAAAAACCCTACATTTAAAATTTATCCTGAATTAAAAATCATTACTTGAATTTGCAACTGAGTATTTCGTAAATTTTGATTATCAGTGTGTCCCTTGCAATCACAAACATGTGCAAATGGTAAATATCAGATTATATCATTTTTCTTTTTCTTGTGGGATTTAATTTTGGGGCCAACATGGATTGGGATCTCCTCCAATACTCCAAAAGTATTAGCCGATACTTTTTTCTCCAATATCCCAAAAGGTTGACAGGGACTAAATTAAATAAATTTAAAATTTTACATAGGCTGATTTAAATTCAAAACAAAATATATTGTAAAATGAAGGACTTAGATGAAGTTAAATTGATCTTAAATCAAGCAAAAGATTTAAAAAAAAACTTAGATAGGGATCTAGTTACTATTTATTGGACGAACACAATCTAAACTATTAAATCATCTGGATCAAACGATTTGAATACTTCAATCTTTTTGCACTATTTGAGCCGTTCATAACTTTAATCGAACAGCTCAAATAAAATCCAATATTTTTAAGATATCGGGGAGGATACCAATGCAGCATTGAGGACACAAAAATGCTTGAACTGCAGGTAAAGCGCGTCGACCAAAACTCTGACCATTAGCTTCACCTTCCCTTCTCATGGTTTGGATTAAAACTTAAGGCGACAACGATGGTCGTTGCTCCCATATTTATTGCCTGACCTCTACCTCTTTCCCTTCCATTGCTACACCTTTCCATCCTCTGTTCCCAGTGGCCTTTTGTCCTCTGGACGAACCCCATTTCGGTGCCTCCCAGCTCTTCCCAATGTAAGTATCTTTCAACCTTCTCTTTAAAATCAGACATTCGTTTCCATTTTTTATTAAACCTTTCTCTTTCTCTTCTCTTTATACATACTTGCTTAACTAACTTTGCTTTCAATTTCCTTTGCTCCTCCTCCCATCCATTTTCTGCCTTTTTATTTCCTTCTCATGTCTCTAGAGTTATATATATAACATGGTTTGTGCTTGTCTCTGATTTCTGGCTATAATGAAACTACATAATGTTGTCATTTCTCAGTCTTCAACCTCTTTGTTTAATTTGTATCTATCTGTGTGGTCTCTCTGATTCAAGAAGGGTCCATACGGATCTTGCCATTGGCAATTTTTGAGATGTTCAAAAGATAACAGCAAGAGACAATCGAGGATATTTATTGTGCAAAATAGCTCCTAGTCCTAGGTGACACATACACATTCCACTATTCTCCACTGACCAAACTACATAGTACATGAAGGACAGAGTAGATGTCCCATTCTCTGTTCTTACTTCTCACTCTTCACGCTGAACCAACTTTCCTCCTTTCTTCTATTTGCAGAGGCTATAATCTGTTTGGAGTTTGAACTCTTTAAAAACTCCTTTAGTCTCTAAAATATGATTTTCGACATAAAATCGGATGTTTGATTTAGAATTCATCTCTTGTATGAAACCACACTTTCTCTCTCATAAATATGGCATAACTAGGCCAATTCCCTACTTAATAGATAATCTAATGAAGCATATGCATTATTTGTATTCCAACCAACTGTTCCCCTGCACCTAGTGACTTTCAGCATATACACTTTCGCCACCAAGTGAACCTAGATAACATTTTTCATGTACGGAAGACAGTAAAAATTAAAAGAAGAAGAAAAAAATTTTCAGTGAAGTATTCAACAGAATTTCTAATATGCTCTGCAATATACACACCATGCAGAATTTCAGCATGCAAAGCCTTGTAGAGATAAAACCAGGAATCCACACCTATGTAGCTCAGTGGCCAATCTATGCTCTAGCATGGTCAACGCGTCGCGACAAAAATCCCCGCCTTGCCGTAGGTAGTTTCATAGAAGACCCCACGAACAAGGTTGAACTGGTTCACTTCAACCACGAGACATTGAACTTCACCACAGACCCTAATCATGCCTTTGAGCACCCTTATGCTCCAACGAACATCATGTTCTTCCCTTCCGAGGACGACACGAATCCCGACATCGTCGCCACCTCCGGCGACCACCTTAGGCTGTGGGAAATCCACGATGATCGGGTTGAGCTCAAGTCAATCCTGAATGGAAACAAAGTTAGAGAGAACTCAGCTATAACATCCTTCGATTGGGCCGAGTTTGACACACGACGCGTGGCCACTTCCAGCGTCGACACCACGTGTACCATATGGGACTTAGAGAGGGAAGTTTTGGACACGCAATTAGTGGCGCATGATAAGGAAGTGTACGACATATCGTGGGGTGGTTTCAATGTGTTTGCTTCGGTGTCTGGGGATGGTTCTGTGAGGGTGTTTGATTTGAGGGACAAAGAAAAATCTACCATAATATATGAAAACCCTGTGCAAGATAGTCCCTTGTTACGTTTAGAGTGGAATAAGGGTGATCCCAGGTTTATGGCAACGGTTGGAATGGACAGTAATAAAGTGGTGATAATGGACATTAGGATTCCAACGACGCCGTTGATGGAGTTGAATAGGCATAAGGGAAGTGTTAATGCTGTGTCGTGGTCCCCACAGGTCGGACGGCATCTGTGCTCCTGTGGGGATGATTCAAGGGCTCTGATTTGGGAGGTAGTGGGAGCGGGGTTTCAGCCGAGGAACGGTGGGGATGATGTAAAGCCTGAGATGTGGTATGAATCGACGGCTGAGATCAATCAAGTGCGTTGGTCTTCTGTTCAGATGGATTGGATTGCCCTTGCTTTCCTTAATATGTTACAGCTTTTGAAGGTGTAGAAGTACCTCTTTTCCATGTGATATAACAGTTAAAAGAAATGACATTTCAAT
The DNA here is from genome assembly GCA_037074585.1 of Biancaea sappan. Lineage (NCBI taxonomy): Eukaryota > Viridiplantae > Streptophyta > Magnoliopsida > Fabales > Fabaceae > Biancaea > Biancaea sappan. The sequence continues at coordinate 30,071,375 of CM073492.1, read as the reverse complement.
AAGAAGGGAGACTTGGTTGTAATATTATAATACAGTCAGATTGTTTTCCAAACACATTTTTTTTCTGATTTATGATATCTATAACAAATAGAAGCATTGAAACACTTTGAATCCGTTATATTAAAAAGGCATGAAGTAGTCCCACTTGAGTTCAATCAAGACAAAATTGGACTCTGATTCACTGAACAGACATCAAAATCAAAATAAGCTTTAGGAGGGTAACCATTTTTTCTGTCGTGGTGTTCATTATGTTGGTCTTGCAATTTTGAGGAATATTCTTTGAAAAATGATGTCTAAGGTGCATACTGAAGATTAAAAAAAAAAGTCTTTTGCAGTTGAGTTGAATGTTTAATGTGAATAGAAAACAAAGTAGCACTTGAGGGTTAAAATATCTATTATTAGACTAGATCATAGAAATATAAATTTTTTAAATTATTTTTTCATTTATAACATTTAAATTTATAATCTTGTTTATAAAAAAACAAGCGCCAAATCAATCAAATTCTCATTCCAATTCAATTTCAGTCTTTGTGGGACACATAGCTGTTCCTGCCTTTTATTGCCAACAACCGTCAGTTTGCAGTAAGATTCAGATTCAACCATATAGGTATAAGAAATTAAAGCGGCAATTTTCCTGAATAATCGCTTCCTGCATTCCTCAATACGCACATATGATTGGAATACTTTTTATTTGAATATTTCAAACATAAAATCCAGGGTTTAATTAATTTCAAAACCGAAGCGCCATTTAGTTATCATTTTCAACGTTCAGTGCCCAAATATTAAAATGAGAGTGAGCAATTAAAAAAAAAAAGTGTACCAGTGCAGCAGATATTCACCAACATTAAAGTTGTTTTCCTCATTAGATAAAGAATAGATTCAACCAGCCGATTCAACTGGTTTGACTAAAGAACTGACATATAGTCTAGTTCAGTTGACTCTTAAAATTAGTATACTAAAAATTGGTGGAAAAGATTGGTGAAAAAATCGATAAAACCAACCAATCTACGATTTATTCTGTTTAATCATGGTAATCAATATTTAGATCTCTTTCGCAAGATCATACAATATCTAGATCTTGACAACAAAAATGTGCAAGATCACATGTATGCTATTTTTTGTATTAGGATTGCATGAGATCTAGATCTTGTTCATAAGATCGTACAAGATTCTAACACTTTTTTTTAAAATTTTTATGTTGCTCCAAATTCAATTTTTTTTATAAAAATAACTGACAAATTTATGAAAATATGAGATGTTTTATGGAAATATTTGATTTTGATAAATTTATATTTATTTAATAATTTTAACAAATTATATAAATATTTTTATATTTATTTTTTAAAATTACATATGATCTTATGATTTTCAATTCGATTTTTTTTATGTCTCTCTGATCTTAATAACTTTGAGTTCAACAAAGAAGAAGTTGGTGTGAAGATGAAGAAGAAAGAAGGATAATAGAGAAGAAGTTGGTGGGAAGAGGAATAAGAGAGGAGGAGAAGAAGAAGAAGAACAGAGAAGCAAGAGGAAAGGAGGGGATGACACTTCTATCTATTGTAGTGCTTCGGTATGGTCTGCGATTATTGAAGATTAAAAAATGTGCTTTTTCCTACTGGAGTTGTTTGGTCTGTGTTCAAGATTGAAGGTGATGAGGCATTGGAAAAAGTAAAAAAGATCTATGGAGAATGGTATAGACTTACATGTGTAAGTTAAAAGTGTGTATCAATAACATGTTTCATTGGAGGTTAATTTTCTCTCTGTCTCTCATATTTATTTTTATGTCTATCAATTCTTTTTTTTTTTTTAAATACGACTGTCGAGAAAATATATGATGGAAAAAGTCGACCTCAAAGGAGGTCAATCTCTCATTATCTTTTGTTATTAATAATTTGTAATTTATTATACAATATTAAATTTTATAACAATTTTCATATAAAGCATATATAATAATGATTTATTAAAAGTAAGAATATTTTTTTAAAATTAAATCATGAAAATAATTAGTTATTATTTATCATGTTAAATTTTTAATATATAAAATTTAAAAAATATATATTTAATTACTACAATTTTGACTTTAAATAAATACTTTCACGACCCACCAACAGCCATCTCATGGAATTGTTGCACAAAATACAAAGCTATAGCAAAATCCTTTCATGACTCTTCAGTGGATAAGCGAGATATCTATTCAATGCCTCGGTCAATCTTCGTAAATACATTACATTTGGAAGTTGGGAACTTAGCTTACCCAATAGACTGCGATACCGACCTTAATTACCACCAAGCCCGCACAATTACAATTGAAATTGCGATAGATCTTTGACTAAACACAATTTTTAGATCTTTGGAGATGTCTTTGCTTACTTTTTAATTTAAAAGTTTCACATTATACATGTTAGTCCCTAAAAGATGAAAACATTATATTCGTTAGTCCAAATCTCTATTTTCTATTTCTGTGGTTTAGTCCAATGACATGACACAATAAATGTTTATGTATCATGTTAAGTGCTACTGTGACATTAATGAGTCTCCATGCTTACAAAAATGATGTTTTGTTTGTGACATTGCGTGCCACTTGTTGCTCCATATATATGCGCCAAAATAAATTAATCGATTCTTAAAAGATTTAAAAATTTTACTTATTAATCCTTCAAGGATTTTGAAAACTACATTTATTAGTCCTTCAAATATTCTACAAAACACTAAAAGTTCCTTCAATATTTATACAAGTCACATTGAAAAATCTTTACTACACAGAACAGATCATGCTTATGAGAATTAGAGTATACAAAAAATATATAAGAAGCTACCAAAAAATTAAAAAACTATATGTTATTGCACTCCAGCTTCATTCTTAAGAGCAGGACAAATTTTCATTTCATTAATCCTAACAATATATGTCTAAGTTACCTTTCCTAATTTCAAACACACACACACACACACACATAAACACATTTAACATATAAATCAAACATTTTATTACATCATAAATTGAATTCCAAAAGCATTTATAACATTAGTTCAAATTGCTATTTCTAACATCCAGCAACATGTTTCATTAAATTCGGACAACATAACATTGAATATCAACAACATAGGTAGAAATCTAAAATACCATTTCATTGAGCCTCCTCTTTTAAAAAATTAGAGTTTGACCCAGAGTTAAGAAATTTATATTCATTTTAGTCCATACATTATTTGTAATTTGACCCATTATGTGTTATTTCAGTTTTGGTTTAACCCATAGTTTTTGTTCTTTTAATTTGTGAATGGATTTTTAGATTTTAAGTTTCTTTGCAATTAGGTCCCTTTTATATTATTTGCAATTTTGTTCTTTTAATTACGATTTTATTTTAGCCTTTGCCATTATTTTTTTTGTTGGTTTTTGTTGATCTTATTTTTTATTATTAGAACATTCATATAATTTATTTTATTATATTTAGAATTGAGTGAAATTAAATAATAGGCCAAATTAAACAAAACCCTTATAACCTTTGGAGTCTTTACAATTTACTCCCCTAACTTTAAAATCTAGCAAAAGACCCCCTCCAATTTTTAGATGTGTGCAAAAGATCCCCTCCATTAAGTTAACTATTAAGCTGACCATTAGTCAACAATCTAGTAAGATTTTATCATATCAAATATGCCAAATATGCAATGATGTGGCAGGGATATTTTTGTATTCTCTACAAATTAAAATTAACCTATTTTATAAACCAAGAAAAAGCCAAAAAAGTAACATCAGAAATTATGAAAAATAACTCAAACAAATATGCTACACTTCTTTCCCATTTGATCTTGTTCCTTTTTCCTTCCCATCTTTCTTAGGGATTGTTATACCCCAGACCTAAATGCACTTGTGAGGACTAATTTGAATAAAAATGAATTTTTAAGGATTAATTTGAAAATTTGAGAAATGTGTGGAAATTTTAGAATCTAGTAGAAAACACAAGAAAAAGGGTCAATAAAATAAGAGTTTTGGGGTTTTTTTGGTGTGGTTTGGATTTTTTTTTCTTCCAGAAAGATGGTTTGGACCCGACTGGATTAACAATTGTAAAAGTGGGACTTTGAGTAATTTAAGTTAAATAAAGAACTAATAAGGATGCATGTGTTGATCACATGTTTCTCCTTCATTAGTACTCGGCCATGAAGCTCCCTGTATGACGGAATCCAGACTCTTCTCTCTTTTCTTGTCGTTAGCTCCCATTTTCTCCTCTCTTCTCTGTCGTCCTCTGCGTGGTGTCTTCCTCTTCTGCTTTAGCTGCTGATTTGGGTGATTCATGGCTGTAAAGTGGCGGAAGCTCAGCTTAGGTAGGTAATCGAGATCTTTGTTTCAAAATTTCCTTTCTTTTCATGCATGTGTGGATACGTGATTGAAAGGGGCAAAATTCTCCTTCAAATCAGAAATTTTGGGCTATGAAATCGACAAATAAGGGTTGGGAGATGATCTTGTTGGCTAGATTGCAGTTTTAAGAGTTACAAGAAGAAGTGGCATATCTAGAACCCCTCGGTTAGAGAGGCAAAATTTTTATTCACTTTTCTAAATCTGATGATAATTCTTCTAAATTAATTTCAATTTGTTGTTTATTTGATAGTAATTTCCTTTTAAAAAATATTTCTATTACAAAAAAATTGTTCTTCTTCTAAATCCTAATTGCATAATCAATCAACTAATTTGATCAAATTAAACCTATGTACAAAAATCACAAATTTCAAGGTTTTACAAAATGGTCCCTAATAATGTAATGATAAATTAACCATCATCAAGAAATTTTTTTTTATAAAATTAACTTCACAAATATGTTACTCATGATCATAATTGTATAATCAATCAACTAATTTGATAGAATTAGATCTATGTACAAAAACCCCAAATTTCAAGATTTTACAAAGAGGTCCTAATAATGGAATGACAAAGTTAACCATTATCAAGAAAAAATTTCATGAAATTGACTTCACAAATATGTTACTCATGATCCTAATTGTATAATCAATCAACCAATTTAATAGAATTAGACCTATATACAAAAACTCTAAATTTCAAGCTTTTACAAAGAGGTCCATAAAAATGAAATGAGAAATTAACTATCATCAAGAAAAAAAATTCATGAAATTGACTTCACAAATATGTTACTCATGATCTTAATTACATAATCAATTAATTAATTTAATAGAATTAGACCTATGTACAAAAACTCTAAATTTCAAATTTTTATAAAGAGATCTCTAACAATGGAATGAGAAATTAACCATAATCAAAAAAAAAATTTGTGACTCTAGGAAATGGGGGTTTTGTGACTAGGAGCAGCAGAGAGAAATTGAGTTACTGAAGGGGTTCAAAAAAATATTAAGGAGGCTAAAGAAACAACAAGGAGGGGAGCAAAATGAAAAAAAAAAAATTTTACATGAAAAATTTTAAATTTCAGGGGGGTGCAGCTGAGTTGTATGTGGCAATGCCACTGACAAGAAGAATTAAAACCAGAGCAGAGTATACCGAGAAGTAACATGTTGATATTTTGGTTTTTCTTTGCGATTCAAAGTCAAATGTCTATTTGTGCTGTTGTATATGTGTTGGTTGATCTGCTTATATGCTGAATGTGGAAAATATTGTACTATTTTGGATGTTTGGGGACTAGTATGGCAGAACAGTATATATGCACTTTAAACTGTAGCTAAAATCTTTGAATTTTGAAAATAGGACAGTCTGATATTTTGTTCTTTTTGTATTTTGAGTGACCAAATAAAATTTTTAAATCTTGAAATTTGTATGAGGTGCTCTTGACATGTTATCAAACAGTTGGAAAGTTTCAAAATTTTAGAAGTGTTTTGCTAGGTCAAACATCAAATAAACAGTTTCTAGCTTAATTCATAAACAAATCTGGTCAGTTGGTAAAAGGTTTTGTTTCACTACCCTAATTACCTCTTTGTGCCCCCAAAATTTTTATGTCACCCACTCAGAGAAGACATCAAAGTAACTTCCTATCAAATTTTATAACATTTGGAATTGATTTAATTGGCTTATGAACTGATTAGCTGAACCTATGCGAATATGAGACAACATAAACAAATGGTTACTAATATGGCTTTTATATGGGTCAAACGGTGGAATTCTCTTGAATTTTTTGTTGTAGCTATTTAACATGTTAATAAGGACTTTTACCAAATTTGGTGATTTTTGAAACTATCACTCATTACCAGAATTTTTTTCCGAAGTTTGGCATCCAAATCTGTCCAGAAAACAAAATAATATCTATAATTTTGTGTATGTGGACCCTAATGTAAGTATTTTAACCTCCAAGTAGAGCTGTCAAAACGGGCTCGGCCCGCCGGGCCGAGCCCGTTTAACCCACTAAAAGGGAGGGTTGGGTTTATAAAATTTTAGCCCATTTAAATCCGGGCCTAAACGGCCCGGCCCGCCAACCCGCGGGTTATGCGGGTTCAACCCGTATAACCCGCGGGTAACCCGTTTAACCCACTTAAAAAAATTTTTTTAAATAAATATTTTTAATACATATTACATATTCACTTATTTAGAATTTCAAATATTCTGTAATCTATATTCTATACTATCATTACATTACTTATTGTCTTACTTTATATATTTACTATTTTTTTGTTATAACAATGAAAATGTGTTATCATTTTTTATAATATAGGAAGATTAGAGCCTTAAAAACTTGTCAAATGTCAAAATAAATTGGTACTTTAATGTCATTTTCATTCCTATCTTCCAAAGGTTATTTTGTAACATAATAGTTTAAGATAGGAAAATTGTAGGTGTTTTATATTTTTTATTTGATAATTGCTATTCTTCATAAAATGATATCTAATTATACATTGATTATCAAAATTTTTGGTAATTGGTATTTTGGTTACAACAAATGAGCAAATGAATATTGAAATTTGAATAAAAAAAATAAAAAAAAAAAGAAATTTCTAGCTAATTTTACCAAAAAAAAATTAGTGCGGGCTGGTGGGTTGGCCCGTTTAGCCCACCAGCCCGCACCTAGGTGGGCCGGGCTACCAATTTGTCAGCCCGTTTATAAACGGGCTGGCCCGACCCGGCCCGCATAACATTGAGCCCGTCGTGGGCCAGCCCGAACCCGGCCCGCTAGCCCGTTTTGACAGCTATACCTCCAAGAGTTGTTGGTTGTTCATAGAAGACATGCACAAAAGATAGTTATGTAAATTTATTGTTTGATTAGAATAATTTGCGCTGTTTAGGTGCTGAGTAATGGGCTACCGTGAGTGATAATTCAATTGCTGTTTTTGTATCTAAAATCTTAAGCTATCTAAGGCTTGGAAGTGGTTAGACCCTTGAGTGTCATGATGGTTTCTCAATTGTATTAGACTCTTGATATCTTGCCAAGTAAGTAATATCTGCTATGGCATGGTTTCTTTCCTTTCAAGATTGTATCTAGCATAGTTTTTTTTTCCCTTCTCCTTAATTAAGTTCAATCATATAACATCTTTGCTAATAGAAAGAAAGAATTTATGACACAAGTCTTGAATGGCTATTTTAATTCCATCCTTTGCTTCATTGTATTGGAAAGTTCATTGTGGAAGATGTTTATTTAACTTCTTTCCTTATGTTCATGCTTTAAATGATTGGTTATGAAAAATGCCTACTTCAACTATTTTTATCCCTTGCAAATTTGTTTGGAAGGATTGATTGAGAGAATTTATTGTTTTAGATATCTCTATTCCTTGCCAACCTATTTTGAAATATCCTTTGTGGGAAGTACTAATGTTTTCCTAAATTTTGACATATTGAATTTTCTAGAGTATTTTCATGAAATAGTTACTTGGTCATATTGAGATTTATTGAACTTGGTTTGCTTCTTGAAACTTTTTCTTGGACATGTTGTGATCTTGAATATTGTTGGGAGAAATTCTATTTGGAAAGGTGGTACTATAGTAAGAACTATAGCCCTTGGTGCGCCTTGGTTTAAACCTCAACTAGCAGAGGTCTGGTGATGCTAGCCCTGAGACTAGGGTCACTCATAGAAGGGTGGCTATTATCAATTGGACACTAGATGTGAGGGTCAGATAGGTAACTAGATGGGATTGGAGGATGATATGGTGACACCGAGGATGTGTTCAATTGGGTTATCTTTAGTTTTGTTAGATATTCCTCCTGACAATATTTTCTTTGATTTTGGAAAAAGTGTTGAGCTTCTTGTGTTATGATATTTCTTAAAGCTACTTTCATTTACAAGTTTATCAGTTTATGAACACTACTTTTATAAGGAGTATGCGTACAACTTTTCTCTTTAATCATGATTATTATTTTTCCTTTCCTCTATTTCCTGAATTTAAATGTTTTTTTATAGCTATGTTGTAGCAGATTAAATTACTTACTAAATGTTTCCACTTACCCCTTTATCTACTTTTTCCCCACAGATAGTAAACCCGATTCCAAGATTTCTTTTGTAGAGTAGCGGTGTAGCAGCCTTATGGAAGCCAACTTATGCCTTAGGCTGGTATAACTTCTTTGAAGACCTGTTTTTTGTATTTAGTTTTATTTTTGTATAGATGGTGTCTTGTATGTTTTGGATTAGCTGGGAAACATGTAAAGATTACCTTTTTATATATATATATATATATATATATATACATATATGAAAGTATGACTGTGAGTCAGATCATGTTGGTATGGTGTTATGTTCTGGTTGTGTATATGTTAGTATGTTATGTTGTTTTCTTTATCAGGTTTCAAGCTTTTGGTATTGGGATGGTCTCATTAGTGTGTCGGACATACTTTCCAACGGGGTGTGATAGGGATCAAACAACACACTAAACCCAAGGGAATTAATCAATCACATCCTAGCAAGATTAATTTGGCAGCGTGACATTAATATTTTGCCAAATTCTTCGACTTTCCTTATATAGATCCATGTTGGATCCAACTACTTCGTCCCAATCCTTAATTCCCCCAAACAAAGGTTCCTAATTTCCATGAAAATCCCTTTGTTGCTCTCTCTCACATACCTAGAAACCACAATGTCTCCAACATAAGCAAGCTTAATCACTTCTTCTCCACCTCCTCCTTCTTTTCTGCCAAAATTGATTATTTGTCATCTTAGCCCTATTCCCTTGCTGTCGTCAACAATTCTGGCATGCCCTCGCAATCGCTGCTGCGTTGCCTCACCGATAATCATTCTTCAATGTTGACTGCACATCCTCTGCCCTATTGTGCCGCTCCTCTTCTTTACCTGTCTGGCCTTTGTTGGCCTTGATGGATTTGAAGTAAATTAAATTTGGTGTTAAAAGTGGCAATTTCGTAATTGCGAAGATAATAATTAATGAGTGAGAGATGATACGGATGAAATGATGACAAAAGAAAGGAGAGAGAGTGAATGATAGAAGCAGAGGCTACTTGAAAGGACTGTTTCTTATTCACTTCAATACAACAATTACGTACTCCATGGCCCTATATATAGATTTCATATGTCGGTTAACATATTTGTCTAGAAACTTCTCTCTATTGCCGCCATTCTAGAATCCAACTAATCATTTTGATTTAGATGTTTTTGCTTGGGCTCACCACCTAGTATATTCTAGATATACTTTTCTTGTTGCTTCAATCCCCCCCCCCCCCAACACACACGTACATATTTGAATTTGAATTGTATTTTTTAAATTATTTTCTAATACTCGCCTATAATTTAGCAAAATCTACAACTCCAAATATTTCTCTAAATTTGATAAATTTTTCTACAGTGATTGGCTTTATAAAAATACTTGTTAGTTGTTCTTCGGTCTTGCAAAATTTGATCTTGATTTTTCCTTGTTCCATGAGCTTTTAGATAAAATGATGTCGAATTTTAATATGTTTGGTGCAGCTATGAAATACCGAATTCTTTGTCATGGTGATGGCTGACATATTGTCGCAATATATTATTGTTGGACTATTGTCATGTTGATGTAGATTCTTCAAAATTCTTTTAAGCCAAATTGCTTCGCAAGCAACACTAGATGTGGCCATGTATTCTACTTTGGCTGATGAGAGTGCAACTGACTTTTGCTTCTTTGATGACCATAAAATTATTTTAGTTCCCAAAACAAAAACATACCCGGATGTGCTTTTTCAATCATCGACATTGCCTGCTCAGTCACTATCCCTTTAGCCAATTAACTTGCAATCTTCTTCTGCCTCGTACATGATGCCAAAATTTTTCGTACCTTTGACATATCTTAAGATTCTCTTTGTAGTAGTGAAATGTGATTTACTAGGCTTACTCATAAATCTTGAAACAATGTTGACTACGTGCACTATATCCAGCCTTGTGTTTGTGAGATAGATCAATGATCCAACTAGGCTTCAATAACTTGTCTCGTCCATATTTTTTGTTCCATCTTCTTTTGATAATTTTTCATTTGTCCCCATCGGCATTGACATTGGCTTGCAGTCTGTCATCTTGAATTTCTTTAATAAGTTGTCTGCATATTTCTTTTGGTTGATGAATATTTGTCCGAGGTTTTGTTTTACTTTCATTCCAAGGAAATAACTCATTAGACCAAGATCGGTCATCTCATACTCCTTCATCATAGCTTGCTTGAAATCATCAATCATCATTGCATTGTTGTCGATATATATTAAATCATCGACATATAAGCATAGGCTGAGAAAATGATCTTTAGGTATCTTAACGTATAATGATGACTCACTTGGGCTTTTTGTAAAACATCGATCGAGAAGATATTTGTCTATCTTACTATTCTAAGCTTGTGGTACTTGCTTTAACCCGTATAATGCTTTCTTCAATCGATACACCTTGTTCTCTTCGCCTCGAACGACGTATCATTGAGGTTGTTCTATGTACACTTCTTCTTCAATTTCTTTGTTTAGGAATGTAGACTTCATGTCCAACTGATAAATGTTCAGCTTTAGTTGTGCTGCCAAAGCACGTACTGGTCTTATGGTTTCCATCCATACAACAGGAGTGAAAGTTTCGTTGAAATCAATCCCAGGTTGTTGTGAATAGCCTTTTGCCACGAGTCGTGCCTTGTATTTCTGGTTTGTTCTGTCTTCGTTGTATTTGATCTTGTAGACCCATTTTAGGCCAATTATGCCTTTTTCTTTTGGTTCATCCACGAGCTCCCATGTTTAATTCTTCTCGATCATCTTGATTTCTTCATCCATAGCTATTCTTCATTCTTCTTCTTTTGCAGCTTCTTCAAATTTTTGAGGCTTATAAGAAAAGAATGTGACATCACAAGTTTGATAATATCTTGCAATGATCGTATCTTTCTTGGAGGAGATGAATTTGATGAAAAATCTGGTATGAAATTCTAGCTTGTGCTTGGATTTGTGTCTTCTCTTGATTCCTCTTCAACTTTTATGTGTTGGACTCGTTTGGGTCCTTCACTGCTCCATTCCCAGCTTGCTCCTTCATTAAAGACGACATCTCTCAAAATGATTAATTGCTTCGTTTTTGGATTATAAAAATGATAGTGTTTTGACTCATCATTGTAGCCAATGAAGATGCATCTTTCTCCTTTTTCATCAAGCTTTCTAGGTTGTCTTTTGGAATATGAGAGTACAAAATGCAGCCAAAGACTTTGAAGTAATCAACTCTTGGCTTCCTCTCAAACCAAGCGTCATATATAGTTCTATTTGGAATAGCTTTTGTGAGAGACCGATTAAGAATGTAGATGGCTGTGTTTACTACCTTGGTCCAAAATGATTTGGCGGCTGCTTTTGTTGTAGCCTAGTGCATGCCATTTCTGAAATGGTTTTGTTCTTTCTTTCTGCAATGCCATTTTGTTGTGGTGTGTATCGAACAATGAGTTCCTTCTTGATGTCATGCTCCTTGTAGAACTTAATGAATCTTTGATCAGTGAATTCTCCTCCATGATCAATTTTTAAAATCTTGAGAGGATGCCCACTTTGCTTTTCAGCTAGGGCTTTGAATTGAGTAAAATAATTAAATTCTTTTGATTTCTACTCAATGAAGTAAATCCACATCATACAGGTAAAGTCATCAACAAAAAACATAAAAAATCTCTTTTTGCCAAGAGTGAGGGTTCTTGAAGGACCTCAAATAATTGCATACACCAATTCTAATGGAGCTTTTGCTCTCCGAGATGATTTTGGGAATGGTAATCTATGCATTTTTCTAAAAATACATCCTTCACAATTTTTTTTTTCAAAATGTATAGATAGTAGTCCAAGTACCAAAAATTTTTGATTTAATACTTTAAGGCCATTAAAATTCAAATGGTCATATCTCAAATGCCATAATGTGACTTCATCCACATTTTCACATTTCAAAGCATATTGTCCAAGTGGCATATGTTGGCGATTTACAAGTATACTAGTCGTACAAGTAATATAAAATAAGTATCGTTTTCATAAGTATTGAGATACCAAGTACCTGCGAAGCTAAAGTGAAATATTATTTAGACAGTCATTAAAATTAAGAAACTTTGAAAGCAAACTTAGAGAAAAGCTTAAATTCTAAAAGCTAAACAAATTAGATTAATTCTATTAACTAAGACCTAAAATGAGATTGATTTTATTTGGTTCTTAATCCGATTAATTCATACACTACTCCCATCTTTATACTTCAGATTGACTAATCGTCACATTAGATTAGCTTTATTCTGTGCGGTTGTCCTTGCATACATTTTCTCTAACTTTTGCCAAAGAACATAAGCATCGTGTTCATTAGCAAAATTTTAAAAAATGCTCTTGTCAATCCATTGCCTGATTTGAGCAGCACATTTTCAATTTAGTACGACCCAATCAGCATTTGATGTGCTTGTTGAGGTGCTAGCTGTTTTGCCATTGGCTTTGTCATCCGTCGGAGTTGCCACTACTTTCTCCTTCGGCATCACGATCGGTTTCCATAGATCTTTAATGTATAAAAGATCCTCCATCTTTGGCTTCCAGATAGCCCAATTAAAGGTGGTCAACTTGATCATATTGCCGATGCTCTCCTCCATTTGAGTGGTAGTCAACAAGTTTCACCGAACTTGAAACTTTTTCTGACAATGAACAATTCTCGTACGTATGAACATTACTTATACATATGAATAGTACAAGTACGTATGAACAGTACCTGTATGTATGAATAATATTCGTACGTCTTCGTTCAGTATTCGTGAATAATACTCATACATATAAATAGTACTTGTACAATATTCTTGAATAACTGTACCTCTGATACCATTTTGTTGGGAAAATTGGGGTATTTGAAAGAATAAATAATACTCTCAAGCCCAGGATAATTCTCAAACCAAAAAGATAAAATAACACTAAAGATTTTAACGTGAAAAATCCTCCAAATGAGATAAAAAACACGGGACCCGTAGGTCGCTTAAACTTCCACTATAATAATAATGAGATTACAAACTTCACCCTTAGGTAGATCTCTCACTCACAAAAATACAATAACAGTATTTCTTCAATTTGTGAAAATACCCTCACAAATTTGCTCACTATTTTCTTCTTAGAAAAACTCTCTTTCTAAGGTTTTCTCTATTTTTCTCTTACTCTCCTTCGTGAGGATTTTTGAATAATCTGAGGGATGATTTCTGAAGGAGGTGAATGACTCTATTTATAGAGTCATTCCTCCACCAACTCCTTCAAATTACTTCTGCGCAGCCTGCACCAACTCCTTCAAATTGCTTTTGCACCTAACTCCTTCCTCAGCAGCCCTTCAGTTTCAAGAAAGACTGCTGCCTAACACATTTTTGTCCTTTTTTTTTTTGACTTTGAGGTAAATTACAAAATTTGGTTACAACTTTTATTAAATTACAACTTGACCCTTTTTTTTAAAATATTAGTGGCAGGTCCCACTTAGAAGGGACCCCACCTTACATTAAGAGTCATCACTAAAGTTTCACTTATGTTAATTTCACCCAAAACAAGTGACTTTTGATGGCGACTATTGAGAGGTACTACTGAAAGTCTGACTTTTCGTGACGACTATTGGGAGTCGCTATTGAAAGTTTGACTTTTCATGGCGACTCTTAAGTCACAATAGTCGCTACCAAAAGTTAATTTTCTTATAATGATCTAAGTAATTTTTTAATAATTTTTTTATTATCTATCGTGTCTCCGTAACTTCTAATTTGATTAATAATATTAGAGACGCGACAGAGAAATGTTTGAATTGATTCACCTTCCTTCATTAATAAATTATCATAATCTTTCCATAAAGATTGAAGTTTAATAGTAATTAACTTGTCAGTCCCCTTGAATTGACTTTTCATAATCTCTTAGGCCTCCTTCACACTACTTGCATTCATAATTCTTGAAAAAATTGTCTACTTACTCCTTGCTGTATAAGAAGTAATGCTCTTGCATCTTTCTGGATAATTTGCTTGTACTCTTTTTGCCTGGCAGCTGACCCTGTTGCTTGCTTTTCAGGTGTTGGATGTTGAAAACTTTCTTGCACTATTTTCTACAAGTCTTGTGAGATAAATAATGTCCTCGTTTTATTTATTCCAAAAATCATCAGTTTCTTCTTCAAATATTAAGATTAAAGTTTGTGTATAATTGAAGATAGTTGAATTGAGATTTGATGTAAATTCCATTGGAGTTTATGGATCAAATATTATAATAGGATGGCTGGGATATAGCTAGGAATTTTTTAAACTACGGCTCTAAGACCATTAATGAATTTGAAGTAAATTAAATTTGATGTTAAATGTGACAATTTCGTAATTGCCAAGATAATAATTATGAGTGAGAGATGACATGGATGAAATGATGACAAAAGAAGGGGGAGAGAGAAATGATTGAAAGGACAAAGAGAGAGGCAGGGGCTACTTGAAAGGATTGCGTCTTATTCACTTCAACGCAAAATTACATACTCCCACTACTAGAGAAACAACAATTAGCGGCTAAAATGTTAGCGACCAAAAAAAAAATCCGTCAGACACAAATTATTTGTGACAGATTTACTATTCTCACAGAAATTCCTTCACAAATTTAAAAATGAGTTGCAAGTAAAGTTTAGAAATTTACAACAAAAAATATTCTGCCGCTTATTTAAGACAAAAAATTCGTTTCTAATTTTATCACAAATTTGTAACGGGCCTCTAATTTGCGACTGCTAATTTCATCATTGATTTACGATAGAATCAAATAAAAAATTTCATCACAAATCATATTTTTTAATTTTTTTAAAAAATTATTTAATCTATGCTATTTTTAAATATTATTTAAATACTTATTTAAATTATTACAATCATTAGTAAAGAGTAAAAATATTATATTTATTATAATTACTAAAAGACCATACATATTCAAAGTGCACATAAAATGTATCAAATATTCTAAAAGAAGAGTCATATTTAAAGAAGTCATACAATCTTTTAAAAGCTATATATAATATGTTCAATGGAAAATCTAGTTAATTCTCTGATTATCTGAAGGTAAAGCGTAACTTGATGATGACGATAGACGTACGTCTTCCTGAAAAAAGAAAATTATACAATTGTAAGTTACAAAATAAATATATTAATAAAAATTTTTCAATTTTAAATATTTATTAAAGAGGCCTCCAAATGGCTTTGCCAAAAACACCAATCTCCCTTTGAATGCAATAATAAGATGACACATACTTTGGAACTAGAAAATAATAAATAAATAAAGACAACACATACAAAATACATAAAAAATAAATGAACATAGCAACTCAAATATCCATATGATTAAGTCTAATTTGTAATTGTAGGAACAATCCATACAAGAGATCCATCTCATGCTTTATTTCAAGCACATTGAAGTAGCATAGTCAAAAAACAGCCGTTACTATATTTCAATCAACTTAAGCCTGGAGATACAACCATGGGCCAAAATATTAAACTTATCTGAGGACACATGGAGCCTCTTTCAAATCTATGTGCAGATACTCTAGACTTGTAGGAAATAAGATAGCAGATATATTTATCACGATTTACATTAATTTTCCAATACAGGCAACATGTTAGAAATAGGACCACCCATCTAACTCTTAATTTTTTTGGTACCAGGAAAAAAAAAGAAATAGGCTAAAGTAAGTTATCCACAATTATAAAACAAGCATAGATGTGAATACTATTCTCATCATTCCTTAATCATATAAAATTTCAATAGTCAAAGGAATTCAAAAGAAGAGAGGCTGCCTTCAATGGCTAGTTACAATTCTATTCTCATAATTCCTTATATAAATACTGCCAAATAGAAGGAAGAGAAAGCCAACTACACTATAAGCAAAAAAATCCCAATAGGGGCTAGTTGATGAATCTTTAAAAATGAAAGAATACTTTCCTCAATCAATAGACATAAGACTTATATAGAAGTTCAAGCAAAGACATCATTAAAAACAGCTAGCAAGCCATCGAACATTTTACATAGCAGCAACAATCCTTAACCATTTGTTCGCTTAGTACGATGATAGAATGTGGGATTGTGTAAATTAACTAAATATAGTTAGGAACCATGCTCCAAAAACTTTTAACATGATAATACATTATAATCCATGTGTAACTTGCCAAAGTCTACCACTTTAAGAATATGATGAGACTGAGAAGCTTCTAAATCTATCATTTTAATAAAAGCTAATGACACATGAAGAAACTTCAAACTTAGGAAACATTAGCCATTACTTGGATGGGTTCCTCATATGGGTGAGGAAGGCCAAAGGTTGGACTAACAGGGCCAATTGCATTCCTAATGTTGCCAAGAGGTCAACAGTGAAAGGAATCTGTTACATTCACCAAAGGTTACAAAGTAAAGGAAAAGAGATCAACATGACATGATGGAAATTTTAAAAATGATCATAACTTCAAGAAATGGGGTATGAAGAAATTGTGCACCTCATGTAACGGGACACTGCAATTCCCTGTATCTCTTACAATATAATCACTTGAGAGCAGCCTAGAGCAGAAAAAATCCACAAGAATGAGGGTGATGGTGCTACATACATCACTTTCCAGATAATATAAAAAATTACGTTGTTTACGAAAATTCTTCAAAAAGAGATTTAAATTTTCAAAAATAGATTAACATTTACAAACAATATATTTGAAAAGTTAGCCACTGCTGAAATGTCAATTCACCTATATAATTATTTACTAAAGGATACTAATGTCTCAAACATCATGTGCCAATCCTAAAGAGTTGGTCATTGATAGAGCTCAATGGCGTTATGCTATCCATGTAGCCAACCACACCTAGGGTGATAAGGCTTTGTTGTTGTTGTTGAATATGTAATATAACTTAATTTACAATAGTTATTTGACACACACATTAGAGAATAGAAATGATTCCAAGCCCCCACCTAAAGCAAGTATGGGGATATAAATAAACATAGATATATTATCACAAAAAGGATGTCACATAAGAGAAAGAGCTCGCAGTTTCATTTAATCCAATCTAAGCAATTAAACGAAAGCAAAGAATTTATGTTTTTAATTAAGGCATTCACCTCTCAGTCACGCATGGTAACTCTGTCCTCCAGTTCATTTCCCTTCCTTTCCTTTCTGTGATTTAGCTAAATTCCCAACCAAAATCTTTACCCAACTTAAAATTGTAACAAAAAAAATCACAGGCTAGGCATTTTACATCTTTGACAGCCAAGAAATTGACGGGAAAGGAATTAGATAGCATAGGGAGGCCTTATCTCTCACATTTCTAATTAACAAACCATAGTCAAGACAAATAATTGATAAAAATCAAATCAACTCAAATCTGATAGGAATCCCAACATTTAATTTCATTTATTAAATCACTCAATCCTCCTCTTCCTCAACAATCACAACCATGACAAGCTTTATTTTAGGTTCAGAATTCACCACGGCCGGTACAAAATTTTCAACATTGTTTTATGAAAAGAAAAAAAAAAACTCTATTGGGAAGAATATATTAACTTGAAAGTCCCTTACCTTTGATCAACCAAGCTCTAGTTTTCTTCTTGCTCCCGGGTTTAGCTCTTGTCTTGTCTCTCTTTCCATCTCACTGTTTAGCTCTTCGACCCTATCATCCAAGGCTCAAAATTCTCGTGCAGAATACCTTCCTCTGTGCCACCAAAGATCATTGTCGTGAGCCTCCTACTGTAAGACAGTAGCATTGCCGTGAACCACCCCTCATGACGGCCCATATATGGACGAGAAGCTCACAGTGTTGGGTACTAAGGGAAGGACAGGGCTGATTGTTGAAGAGAGGCTTTCTCTCTTTCTCTTCCTGTCGTTCCTCCATCGCAGTAGCTTGACCTTGGCTCTCCTTGTCAGCCAGCTCCACCTTTACATAGAAAGAAAGAAGATGAAGGAGAGGGCAAGGGAGGTGGTTGTTGATGAAATTCTGGCCAGAAGACGGCAGAGACCGTGGTGGTCTGTCGATCCCGTTCGCCGAACCCTCACTCCCACTCACTGAGCTGCTCCCTCCTTTCTCTTTCGGCTTCTCCATTTCTTTCTCACGAAGGAGAGCCCTAAATGGCTTCTATTAGAAGCCAATCTCATCTAAAAGTGGAGAGCATTACAAGTGTCTCTATCCTCATGTGCCACATTTCTATACCTTAGATAAAATTACTTGGAGCCACCTCAACTTGTAAAAATATTTCACTCAAGTCCTTGTTTGATTTTTATTAAAAATCCTAATCTTTTCCAAATTTATCCCATTACTCTTTATCTTATCTTTTCACCAAATAAGAATCTCCACACTACTTAAATAAATTTTAATATAAGTTTTCAAGAACTTATCATCATATTATTTCCAATGGCATTTTAGTCCACAGTTTTTTTTTTAAAGAAAAAAAATTAATTCTCTAAATTTATAAATTTCATGTTCAAAGTTGACTGTGAATTACCTAAAAATCTAAGGAATTACATCAAGTATTACACAAACCATTAGAGATGATGACATTGGAAAAGATTTTGGGCAAAAAATAGAAGAGAGTCGAGAGAGACTTCTAGAAAATGTGTGTATTGAAACCAAGAGCAAAAACTGATTGTGACTGTTGGCGTGGATGTGTTAAGTTATATACTTTTAATTTTTTATACATATATAAAATATAATATATATATATATATATATATATATATATGTATATACTACAATTAATTATATATATAAAATAATTTAAATTAATTTAATTAAAAAAATAATATGTCTTCTCTCCTTGTTTTATATATATATATATATAATTTTATATTATATATATAATATATAATTATATTTTTATAAATAAAAAAATATAAAAAAATGTTTGAGACGAAATTTTACAACAAAATTTTTTTTTTCAAAATTAAAAATACTTTGTAACAGAATTTTGATACGAAAAAAATTTCATGTCTAATCTAATTGACGGAAAAAAGTTTGCAATGAAATTTTGTGACGAAAAAAATGTTTTTGACGGAATCTAGCAATGAAACTTTTTGTCAAAAACTTAAAATACTTTGCGATGAAATTTTGGTGCAGCAAAATCCATTGCTAATTCAATCAGTGAAAAGGATTTTCCATTACAAAATCCGTCACTAATTTCCTTTATCCTAATTTCAAATCAGTGATAAAATTTGCGACAGATCAATAACTAGATTTTTTCCGTCGCAAATTTAAGCTTTTCTTGTAGTGTCCATGCCCCTATATATAGATTTCATATGTCGATTAACATAATTGTCCGGACACTTCTCTCTATTGCCACCATTGTAGAATCCAACTCATCATCTTTCGCTTGATCTACATGTTTCTGCTTGAGCTCACCACCTAGGATATTCTAGATATACTTTTCTTGTCGCTTCCACTGTCACATACACACACACACACACATAGTTGAATTTTTATTACATTTTTCTAAATTATTTTCTAATAGGCCTTTCACCATTATGATATATTCTACACCTCAAACTTTAAAAAAAATTGCAACTTGAAACATAATACCATTACTTTTCATCTCAATAGACTACAACACAGAAGTTTATATTACAACTCATGTGAGATTACAACGAGCTCATACACCTTTTTATCATTATATATAATGTACATAAACTTCTTCCAAAACTTTCCATAAAAGGAAAAAGACACAACTAGCTAATACATTATAAACTCATTTCTTTTCTTTCTTTTTTCTTTTTACTTCAGTCCCTGAAATGGTAAGTTATCAAAAACAAAATGAGATATAACATCTCAGTAGCTAGCATATCTTATGAAAACATTACAACCATTTTAGTCATAAAAGTAATTTTGATAATAATTATCATTTCCATAAAGTAAAAACTAACATATAAACATATATACAGAAATATGATCATTTTTAATATAGTGTATTATACTTTAACTCATTTCTCATAAAAAGTATTCTATATCCCAAGAAGAATTTTTGTCATCGCATGAGGAATTTCTAGTAATGTAATCTCATGAGCATTCTTACATTGTATGAGGAATTTTTGTCATCATATGACGAATTGCTAGTTCTATCATTCCATAAGAACATAAGCTTTACTTTTTATTAGAAAAATTGTTCTACACATTCATGGAAAGATTTAAAATTTAAATACTTAACAAATCATACAAAAATATGATAAATATATCAAATAGTTTACTTCTATGAAAAACTAGCTACCTTTAGTTTTCCTAGAGTTGAAGTTTGTGTAATATCTTCTAGTTTCTCTCTAGTGCTTCTTGTTTTTCTCAACTTCTAGACTAACCCTTTCTTCTCTCTTCTTTTCTTAGCTAACCCTTTCTTCTCTCTTCTTTTCTTAGCCTGAAAATCCTTATTCTATCAATTTCAAGCTCTGGAATCCATATAGACTAGAAAAACCAAGTTAGAAACTCACCTTTGATTATCTTCTTGCTAGAATCTCTACTAGAACTCCCTTTTCTCTCTTCTTCTTGCTCTTCACATTTTCTCTCTCTCTCTCTCTCTCTCTCTCTCTCTCTTCTCTTTGGTTTTTCAGAAAAATAATCTTTCTCTCTTTCTTCTTGCTTCAAAAAGAGTCTAGAGAGTCTTTTTATTATAAAAATTCCTCTTTTACCACTACTTTCTCGTTTCTAAGCTTTGTTAGCAAGCTAAGGGTATTCTAGTCAATCTCCCACTGATTTTTTAGTTTAAACCAATCTATTAGTTGACTAATTGCTCCTCAATAGTCGACTGATAGGCTATTAATTGATTGATAGCTTCCCATTATTTGACTGATTGCTACTGAACTTCAAATTTCAGTTTGACAGAAAGTAATCAGTTGACTGATAGCCTCTCATATGTTGACTGATTACAGATATCAGCAATTTAATCTGATTTTTGCTGTTATTAGTTGACTAATTGCTCTTTAATAGTCGACTAATAGGCTATTAATTGATTGATAGCTTCCCATTATTTGACTGATTGCTACTGAACTTCAAATTTCAGCTTGACAGAAAGTAATCAGTTGACTGATAGCCTCTCATATGTTGACTGATTACAGATATTAGCAATTTAATCTGATTTTTACTGTTATTAGTTGACTGATTGCTACAATTAGTCAATTGTTTCCCTTAGAACCTCATTTTTCTTCTAACTTGGTTTTTCTAGTCTCACTACAAAAAATTAAGTAAATAATGGTGTCTACTAAGCCCATTTAGTAGCGTTTGTAAATGTCACTAGTAAATTTAGTGGCATTTGTTTAAAACGCCACTAAGTGGAACAACACAAGCCATTTAGTAGCGTTTATAGCCAAACACAAGAACAAATACCACTACATAAACACAGTGGCCCTTGCTATAGCACTTTTAACTGTCACTGATTCTAAAAAAATAAAAATAAAATCATTTAGTGACGTTTATAAAACTTAAACACCACTATATAGTGGCGTTTCGAAGATGTGAACGCCAATATATAGTAGCATTTTGAAGACGCAAACGCCACTATATATTACTATTTAGTGATGTTTTATCCAATAAACGCTACTATATATTACAATTAACCCTATTTTAATACTATTTAGTTGACACTATATATGAAACATGCTGAGGAAGATATGTGTGTATAATATTTCACAATGTTTTTAATAAAATTTTCTCAAATAAAATATGTGAGCAAAAAAAAAAACACCTTTACACTCATAAATATTGTAGCGTGTGCTTTGTATAATAATAAATAAACAAATAAATCTAGTATTAGGTAGAAAGGAACCGAAAAAAAAAAGTTTGGGCGTTATAAAGGCAACCACATTCATTTGAATTTGAGGCTAAAGATTGTTCGCTTCCATGATGCATATCCCATTTGCTTTAAAAAGCTCATGGATTCATGCAACTTTTTTATTTTCTTTTTTTTTTCTCACTGTGTTTAATATTCATCAATCCTTTTTTTGAGCAAATAAAATATTTTCTCATAAAACCAATTTAATTGCACAGAATAAATTATTATATTAGTCATTCTTTTGGTCTTGTTACATCAATTTTTATAAATAAGAGGAACTGAAAGAAAAATTAACTCTTTAACAAAAATTATAAAAGAGAAATTAAGCAAGGAAAAGTAGTCTAATCTCCTTAAATGACTCTTCTCAAATGCAAATGTTTACATCACCACAGGACTCATCATCTTAACTAAAGTATTCTATAACTTTAAGTAATTAAAGAATTTATATTATTCTTGAACATCCTTAGATATCCTCGATAATCACCTCCAACAAATGGGTTAATGTGTCTCCACTTATGATAAACTAAAATATTTCTAGTAAGTCAATCGCTAAAAACACTTGACAAGTACCAAGGTCATTTGCTATTCAAGTCTTATGTTTTATAGTAACAAGCTCAACAAGTTAGAGGTAAGGCCAATAAAATCAGAAAAATGAGTGATTCATCTCCCAACCTCATCACATACAATACTCCTATTACGGCCTATTTCATTAGGACCCAATAGCTTATTAACATTAATTCAATCTCAATTAATTAACACTGTTTCCTTACGCTTTTTATGATGACAAAGTTAATTCCATCAAAATCAAAGTTGAATCTTACCTCAAGAAGTAATTCAACAAATTCCCAACTCTAGACTCCTCAAGAACACCACCTAAAAATGACAAATCCTCACGCAACCCCCAATTTTACTAGTTTAAGAAGTAAAAAAAAAAAAAGAAAAAAAACCCTTCAGAAAAATGCAAGAGAAAAACTTACTAGCCATATTACAGCTTCACCAGCTCAATTCGCACACATACATCATAGAAAAGCAAAGAAAATCTTACCCTTTAGATGTTTCACTAAATGTTGTCTGCACCTCTCAAGACTTCACCCAAAATTCTTCTCAGGCTCACATGCAGACTAGAAAACTAATTCGAGAAGAGAACTTTCTCAGGTTAATCACACATACACATAGAAATTTGGCTTCAAAATTTAACCAATACTTACCCATATTCCTACAGAGAGTAGTCTCTAACAGCAACCCAGAATTTTCTTAATAATCTGTTACACCCAAGAACTAAAATGAACATAAAATCTAGTTATGTTCCTAAAAAATTAGGGAATTAGAACAACAATCTAGTTATGTTCACCAACAAAATCACATAATTGAACCAATCAACTCCAAAAGATTTTACGAAGAAGACAAAGAATACATTGAAAGGAACCGAAATTGAAGCTTCAACAAGTAAAACCAAAAAACTCACCTCTTAATCGAATCCATGAATATGCCCTATCATCAGATTGATTTCTAATTAAAAAAAATAGGTCTTCAAAGATGTTTCGTCGAGTGAGACGCAGGGGAGAGAGGGATGAAGGAAGAGATAGAGAGACATTATGTCACGTCTCAAAATCTAAGCACGTGACCGACACAGAAAGTAAATTTCACCACACCTTCGTAAGCCTATTTTCCTCTTAAGCACAATACTAATTCTTATTTTGATTATTCTTTTAAATACAATTAATTTAAATTACATAATTTAAGAATTAAAACAAGAGAACTATTTCTCTTCTCACAAAAAGATAAGAAAGTATGACTAAACCGAGTTTCCCATACAAGCTACAGTCATACACATTACATTGCAGAACGAACTTACCCGATTACAGAGCTTTTCTAAATTTATACAACTTATTATAGGACTTAAAATTTATACTTTTACCCTGAGCAATTGGGAAGGTAATCATATCGTGTACGTCGTTGAATTAGAAAATCCTCCATACCTGAAATTGAAGACAACTTCTAATTGAGAGAATCCTACCACATTCACACACAATATAGGTATATATATATATATATATATATATATATATACATACAGATATACATAATTGATCTAATAGTACAATCATCTAAGTTTTGGTATACAAGATATTTATCAAGACACACACATTAAAATCACCTCGCAATTATTAACAAACACATTCAAGATCAAGTCAAATCACATTTCGAACAATTCAAACAATTCATACAATTTCAATTTAAGTTCCCAGATATTTTTCGGGTCCCGTTCACAATAAGTGGCCGTTGCCCCATGGCCTCTGCCACATCATCTCTTATTTTACCCCTGTCCTCAAAGAAACAAATTTGTAGTCTAACCTTATTTCACCTTATCCTTAAAAGGATGAATATCATATTCAATACCATGTGGCCATAATGATTTTATTCCACCCTTATTTCATCCCATGGGATCCCATAACTCTATTTTCATTTCTTTCAAGATTAAACACAATTACATTACACAAACATAGGCAACCATATGCATTCCATTTCAGGAAAGTTTCACAATAGTCTCACACTTACACATTTCAATGCATAACATGAGTATAAAATTCTACACTTCAAATCAGAGGATAATTGTCAAGGAACTCATCAAAGGCCTAAAGAACAAGCCATGCAAAGAGATAATACCAAATCAGAACATAGGCTATCAATCATCTAGCTTTGTTTTGTTTTGAGGTTAAAATTATAACCAATTTTTAAGAAATTTCTGGGAATAAACTGTAGCTCCAAAAATTTTGAAATTTGGTAAAAATCCTTATTAGTATGTTGACATACTAGAATAAAAATTTCATAATTTAATTCTATTGTTTGGCCCCTCTAAAAACCTTATTATTGACTAAAGGTCATAACTGTCTAAATCTATATAGGTTATGACTTTCTATTTAATAAGCCTATCAAACCTTAGCCAAATGCTATAAAATTTGGTAGACAATTAGTATGAGGTCTTATCTAGGTTTTATAAAATTTTCAAGTCAAAATAAGATCTTTTAGTTATTGTGTAAAATCCAAAATTCACACTTATTTAAATTTCTCCTGCACTGAATAAAGTATTGTTCCCATATTTATTTGACCAAGCAAAATAATTTTAATGAACTTGAAACTTTGCAAATCAGATTATCACAATAAAAAGAATCTCTTCACAAAATTTCATGAATTTAGGAGTTGATTTAGTCATCCAAAATTATAGAAAACCATATGCATTTAAAATTGTCATATTGTCCCTTCATAACTCCTTGGTAAATTTTCTTTATTTCATTTACTTAGTTTAAACTCATATTTCACTTCATCTAGAGCTATAGATTAAGAATATATATTCTTTTGAAATTAAATCAACTCCAGAAAACTTTTCAATATTTTTAGTTTAGTCTCTATAGTTTACTGTCATGCTTTTTCTCTCTCAATATTGCTTATTTCAACATCTTAATTTTGCTTCGATCCAATTCAGTATATCTAGTTGGTTCTACCCAAAATCAAAGCAAAAAGAGAAGAAATTCTTGGATGAACAGTAAAATCGCAGGTGAACAGTTCTGCCGATTTTCAGCATATATTTCTCATACAAATTCTCAAATAATCTCTTTATTTTCATTATGAAACTAACCAAGAGAGGGAAGAGGGATTTGAATAGCCTTTAGATGTCTCAAATACAGTAGAATCTCAAATTAATTTTCTGCGTAATAGAAATTACAAATTTCAATTTCTTACTTTCAATCATAGTTCTCTGTTCTGGTTTCCTTAATCCTTACTATCATGCTACACCTAACGAAGGGGAAAAAGGTAGAGGAAGGAAGCTTGGTTAACATTTGCTCCCTCGCTCTCCCTCTCTTTCTCTCTTTCAAATTGACTCACAGAGAAGATGGAAGAAGGAAGAAAGAACTCAAGGAAGAAGCGAGAAAGAAGAGAGAAAACTTTCGAGAAGCAATAATTGAAAAAGTGAAAATTTCTCCCTTTCCTTTCTTTTTTTTTTACCCACTTGTCTCCCCTTTTCTCCATTTCTGTATGCGCCAAAAATGAAGGGCCAAAAGTGTTTTTTCTGGTTTTCTCTTAGAAGCCACATTCAATGGAGCAAAATATCAATGTGGTATAATGGCCTCTTATTGCTTAAAATATATAAAATACTCTTCTTACAAATTTTAATTCACTTGAGTCCTTATGAAAATTGTAAAATTTCCTAATTATATCCAAAAATCCAGAATTTATTTTTATACTTCTTATTTGATCTTTTTCACTAATAAAATAAAATATTCATAGAATGTAATAAAATTTTCAAATAAGTCCTTAACAATTCATACATTTTAAATTTAATTCCTAAATTAAATAAATTCCAAGTTGATAGCTCATTGTAAAACCTCGGATATTACACGTTACCTCTGTTTGGGAACATGAACAATGGCGAGAGAACAACAGATGGACAACCACATGAACAACGACAAGAGTACAATGTACCACATGAACAGACGGTGATATGACCACTGGACGATAGCCACACGAACAACGGGGTGAGGGTCACATGAACAGAAGGCTTGCGTGTGACTCTAATGGTTTGAAAGGGCTCATTGGTATCAATTAGGGATTTAAGTAAGCAAATATAGTGGCGTTTAAGTGATAAACGCCACATTACTATATTGTGGCGTTTATAGAGTAAATGCCACTACATTGTGGCATTTACAGAGAAAATGCCACTACATTATGGTGTGTCAGGTTTAAACGCCACTATATATTGGCGTTTCAATACGTAAACACCACTATGATTCAACTTAATTTGATCTTGAATTAATTTTTTAAAATATCTTGAATTAATTTTTTAATCTTGATTTACCCCACTTTATTTCATGTCACATTTGGTCATTTAGGTGTATTAGGTTAGCAGTTCATCCCTTTTTTTTGGGGTCATTTTTACCATACCTATTAACTCCCAATATCCAACAACTTCTCCTATATCCATCTATCCAAAGATTGTTTTTAAAAAAACAATTCAATCAAATTTTCGTAAATTTACATGCATACCTACTCTAGTTTTAGTTGTGCATAAATGAATAATTTTTTATTTATTTAAAATTAAAAACATAATTAAAATAAGTTAAATTAAACTGAAATGATATTCCATATTATTATGTCAAGTAAATAATACAGACACTTTATAAATAACATTATTCTTCCATTGAATAAATTCATATATATAGGAATTAGGGGGCATTTGTTTGTTTGTTTTTTCAAAAGATTAAGAAGTTTGAATCTAAATATTTATTTGAATGTTATTATATTATCTTTAAATCTCAAAATACTAAATAATTAAGGCTGTTTTTTTTAACATATGTACACATTAAATAATATTAGTAAAAGATGTATTCAAAATATTTAATATTTAAAAAAATTTCAAACTTTATATAAAATCTAATTTAATAAAAACCATTAAATAATAAAAATAAAAAAACGCATATATTGATTTGAAATCTTGAATTAGATTTTGAACCCTTACTAACAATTAATCATCCATTAAGGACTTCGTATGAATAGAAAAAATGGATCTTGGCTTACCTAGGGACAATGCCAGAGATCAGAGGCCAGAGTGAGGCACAATGGAAGGATATGGAGAGAATCACGTCAATACTCGGAAGGAGGGATGGAGGAAGCACCACGAGAGGAGGGATGGTCTAAAGGATGCACGAGCAAGGTAGAAATGGAGGAAGCAATATTAGAGGAGAAACAGACAAAGCACGAGTCACTGGCAAAGGAATGGAGGAACCACGACAGAGACTCAGTAGAATAGGTAGGGGAGGCAACATGACTGGTGAGACTGAGAGAGTAAGGTGGTGGCGAGATGTGAGAACTGGAAAATTAGGAATTTGGGGTTATTTTATTTTTAACATAGTAGCATTTGTATTCTTAAACGCCACTGCTTAGTGGCGTTTAAGATTGAAACGCCACTAATTAGTGGTATTTATTCTCTAAACGCAACAACATAGCGGCGTTTAAATTTTAAATGCCACAATATTCCAATTTAGTGGCGTTTTGATTTAAACACCACTAAATCACAATTTTTTTTTTCTTGTAGTGGGTATATAGATTCTAGAACTTGAAATTGATATAATAAGGATTTTTAGGCTAAGAAAAGAAGAGAGAAGAAAGCGTTAGTCTAGAAGTTGAGAAAAACAAGGAGCACTAGAGAGGAACTAAAAGATATTGCACAAATTTCAACTCTAGGAAACTAAAGGTAGCTAGTTTTTTTCATAAAAGTAAGTTATTTATATATGTTTATTATGATTGTGTATGATATGATAAAGTTTCATGATTAAATCTTCAATAAATGTTTGAGAAAGTGATTCTCATGAAAAGTAGAACATAAATTCCTCATAGGATGTAAGAATTATCATGGGATGACAGAACTAAAAATTCCTCTTGGGATGTAGAATACTTTTTATGAGAAAATAATTAAAGTATAGTACACTATATTAAAAATGATCATATTTCTGTATATGTTTTCATATGTTAGCTTTTACTTCATGTAAATAATAATTGTTATCGAAATTGCTTTTATAACTAAAATGGTTGTAATGTTTTCATAAGATATGCTAGTGATAACTCTATTTTACAAAGTTATTTAACCTATTTTTTTATTGATAAATTGAGTAAAATAAATAGTTTTAAGTTTTTTTTTTCTGAATTTATTTATTTTTTTAATTGTTTAGTTTAATTTAATAGGGAATTAGTTTTTCTTTAGGATTTATCTTAGGACTTATAATTTATTGTGATTATTCAGTTTGATTTAGTTTAGAATATTTAGTTTAACTTTTATTAGAATTTATTTTGGTTAGTTTCTTTTAGAATTTATTTTAAGATTATGTTTTGAAAAAAAAGGATTTTGTTATTTTTATGTTTTTCTTTTATTATTATTATTATTATTATTATTATTATTATTATTATTATTATTATGATTGGATAAGTTTGATTTTGAATTTAGTTTGAAAGAGGAAACTTTTACAGAAAAAAAAGAAGAATACGTGGAAAAAGGAAAAGACGCCGCACGCAACATGAGAAGGGAGGACGAAAAGAGCTTTGGATTTATTCTTCTTCATCTATTCTTCATCTTTGCTTTATTCTCTTTACTTTTAATGGGAAACTCATGAATTTTGTGATTGTTGATATTTTATGTGTCATGAGTAGCTAAATCCTTTTTATTAGGGGAAATACATAGCTTCCCTTAAATATTATGAATTAAGTTTTCAATTAATCTAAGTTTATTTAATTTCTTATTGAGTAATTATTTCTGTGCCTACTGCTTTTTCAAATAGATTACTTGAAAATTGATTTCGGGTTCATATAGAGAATTAGGAAATTCATATATTGAAATGCCTATTGAAATGATGGCCATAAGTAGATTTGATCTAGGAATAGACAGATTGCTTATATGGTTTTGATAAAATTCACTTATACTTACTGCCTGTACTTAATTTGATTTGTCTAAGGAATTAGAGAATTTGATTATACACTACTAAAAAACCTCAATTAGCGATGGAATTGTTACAAATTCCGTCGCTAATTTGAAATTGCAATATAAGGAATTTGCGATAGATTTTGCGATGGAAAATTTTCGTTGCTAATATGAGTGACGGAATTTTCCCTCGCAAAGTATCTTTAGTTTTGCGCAGAAAATTTCATCGCAAATATTTTTTCTGTCGCACATACTTTTTAATTTTGCGATGGAAAATTCCGTCGCAAACATTTGTTCCCTCTCATTCTTTTTCACATTTCCCCTTAATTGTCAAATCACTTGGAAAAAATAAATGTTAATAAAATAAATTTAGGGAAATTTTTACAAACTATTAAAAAAATGAAAATTATACCTCCTAAAAATTAAGTTTCATTTTAAAATAAATTTTTAGATTTTATTTTATTAATTTAATATTTATATAAAATTATCATTTTGATATATAGTATATATTTTTCCTTTTATTCTCTTCTCTTAATTAATCTTAGTCTCACTTCTCAGTACTCACTCCCTCCACTCTTTCTCTCTCTCTCGGTTGACTTTGTCTCAAATTCGATATGCACCCTAGCCCTAGTAAGTTCTCCTTGCATGCTTGGCTCTTCCTTTTCTTTGCATGGTATGATCATATTTACACACTTAACATTTAATCATAGCCTCTCTCTCACACACACACGCGCACAAGAGATAGACATGTACACATTGGTGCCTTTGGACATCCATCAAAATGAAGACATAGTGCACATGACTATTTAGTCAAATAAACGTATATATGCACATGACTTCATTTAATTTAAATGTACCGATAATACTTAAACAAATAACCATATATATATATATATTTAATCAAATAAACGTATATATGCACATGACTTCGTTTAATTTAAATGTGCGTATAATATAAAATATATAAATAAATAAATTTAATTTAAAGAAACATATATAAAATATTTAAGATATATGTGAATAAAATATGAGATATATATAAAATATAAAACATAAGATATTCTTATACAATATATATACATAATATATATATATATATATATATATATATATATATATATTCTTTAAAAAATTACTTTTTATTTAAGAAATAATTATTTTAACAAAAAATCTCAAATTTCTCCCTATTTTTCATTTTCCCTCCTGATTATTTCAATTTCACTTACACCCAATTTCGCATTTTTCCATTCCCTCCCAAATTTTAGGCTTATCATTCATATTTCAGAAAAACCCTAATCCCTCTGCCTTAGACTTCCTCTTCTCTCTACACTCGCCGTCGAGCTCTGCCTTCAGAGTTCAGCCTACCTCTTCTCTTGACTCGCCATCGAGCTCTGCCAACCTCTCCTCTCTAGTCATCGTTGCTCTCGTGCTCTCCTAATCTCTGGTCTCTAGTCCCGTCGCCGTCGTGCTCTACTCTATTGCCCTCGTGCTCTCCTAATCTCTAATCTTCACTGTCGTCGCCGTCTTGCTCTACTTTTCTCTGCCCTCTACTCGCCGTTCTCACTGTCGAGCTCTACTCCCATTGCCGTCGTGCTTCACTCAGGTAATCTAAGACTCATCTCTGGTAGTCAAGTTGATATTTTTGCTGATTCTTAGTATTTTGATTTGGCTCCTTTATAGTTTTGTTGATATTTTTACTAATTCTTGGTGTTTGGATTTGGCCCTTTTATGGTTTTGTTTATATTTTTACTGATTCTTGGTGTTTTGATTTGGCCCCTTTATGGTTTTCTTGTTATTTTTACCAATTCTTGGTGTTTTTATTTGACCCTTTTATGGTTTTGTTGATATTTTTACTGATTCTTGATGTTTTGATTTGGCCCCTTTATGGTTTTGTTGATATTTTTACTTATTCTTGGTGTTTTGATTTGGCCCCTTTATGGTTTTTTTTTATATTTTTACTGATTCTTGGTGTTTGGATTTGGCCCATTTATGGTTTTGTTGATATTTTTACTTATCTTGGTGTTTTGATTTAACCCCTTTATGGTTTTGTTTATATTTTTACTGATTCTTATTTTTATGATGTTATGCCCACTCTTCCTTATACTGTTGATGATGAAGGAGGGTTTTCAGAATAGAACTTGTTATATTCATATAATTTGCCAACCCTTGATGCTTAATAAAATCTGAAAGGCCATTGTTAATCCTTATTGGCTGAAGACAAGCATAATTACATTTACTTTCATTTTCAATCTCTTTGACAAATGAGTTACTTTCTTTGCTTTTAAATTCTATACTTATACTTAATTTTAGATATTTTTTTTGGTATTTTCTTGTCAGAAGACTACATTGTAACATCCCGGATTTCTGGGTGTTACTGTAGCTGGTATAGTAGTGTATGCGTGTGGAATATACAAAAAAAAATTATTATTTTATTTTATTATTGATGTTTGAATTTATGGTGTGAAATATTTTATGTTGTGTTGTTATATTTTAAAATGGGATTTGATTGATTTTTGGTTGAAGAATTTTTATGTGTGTTGCTATTTTTCATGGTGGGACTTATTTGCTTAATTTTTAAAAATTTGATCACGTGAATGGTCTATTTTAATTTGAGACCTCATTTTTTTTTGGTGTAAATGTATTTTGGTTCATTTGGAAATAAATTATAATTGCTGACTTGGATTAAGGCTTAGGACATGGTTGGATTATTGAATTGTCCACACTTAAAAAATTCTCTCCTGATGCAAGTGTCTATACTCTCTTCATACTTACTATTCTCTCCTTCCTTCTGTCTTGCCTTCTCATTCACGACAAGCCCTAGCTCTCTCTCTCCCTTTTTCTTTGTTGATGGTGGATTCTCCCGGTGATTCCCTTCTATTTGGTGAACATCCAAGTAAGCAACAAGATTTACGTTTTCTGTACTTTATGGTTTGGCTGTGAGTTTTGTGGCTTTTTTCCCATTTTTCTGCTGTGTTTGGAGCCCCTAAGTGCTATCCAAACCCCTCTCCCCTTTCTTGGTTAGTTCTATGGTGAAATAAGAGGCTTTAGTTGGAGGTTCTGATGAGAAAAATATGCTGAAATCGTGTTAGTACTGTTCATGAATGAATTTACTGTTCATACCCAATTTTCCCTTGAATCCCACGATTTGAACTTGAATATTTTGAGGATTTTATGTGTGGGTTAGATGAGATTTAAGCTGGTCGTTTTGTAGAAGAGAATTAGCTCTAAAGATGTGTTTGAGGATGAATGATATCAAATTGATGAACTTAGGACAGAATTTTTTATTTTATGGTTCTGATTTTATGTAGTTTGAGTGACAAATGAAGCTTATAAATTCTAAAATTTCTGTAAAGTATTCCTTGACATGTGTAGGCATGAATTGGGAAGTTTTTTAATTTTTAGAAGAGTTTGATCTGGTAAACTAACCCAAGAACAGAACCCTATTCACTGTAAAGACAAACCTGGGCAGGTTGGGCTTTTGGCTCAATTTAGCCGATCAAATGAGGTCTTGAAGTCTTGAAATTTTTATGACGTGTTCTTGACATGCTGCTTGTGCAAACTGGAAATTTTTAGAATTTTTGCAAGTGTTTTGCCTAGTCAAATAAATTATGTAAACAATACCTAGTTCAGTTCAGCTTTAAGCTGACCAGTCAGGATTTAAGTTCTGTTTCATTGACTTAATGATCCTATTTTGCCCTACAATTTTTATGTCACTTAGAGAAGTCATTCAAGTAACTCCCTACCAAATTTCATAATTTTTGGAGTTAAATTAAAGGGTCAATGAAGTAATTTTCTAAGCTTCTATGAAACTGAAACAGAACTGATATGTGGTTGCTAATAGGGTCTTTAGAGGGGCCAAACAATGGAATTTAAATCTGAAATTTTTATCCTAGTATGTTAACATACTAATAAGGATTTGTACCAAATTTTATAATTTTTGGAGCTATAAATTAATACCAAAATTTTACTCAAAATAGAACAATGCTAGATAATACTTGTGAATGATTCTCTTTCGTCTTGCATGATCTCTCTTGTTCAAGGATGACTGTGGATAGTTGCTTATATATATTTGATTGGGGATGATGGCTTGTAATGACATTCTTGCTTTGTTGGCGAGTTTGTGTTTTCGGTACTCGAGATATATTTAATCTTTATAACTTCAATGAGAGGCTTGTATCTAGGATAGGTCTGCTATTATTTTTTCATTAAAAAGAATAATGAGATAATGGAGAACTTATGAAATTTGAAAAAAAAAATTACCCATCAACTAGTTACTATAACTCTCTTTTTATTATCATAAAATCATTATATTTTATAAATAAAGAGATAATGGATAGTTTCAAAACTTTAGGTAATATGAATAGCTTCTTAAAGTACTCTTCAATCTCCGAATCAAATTTTTTTAAGAGATTGACAATTGAGGCCACTTTAAGACGAGGAGAAATACGAGGCATTAGTATACAATCATAAGACTACGCCTCTAGAATTACGAGAGTTATGGTTCTAAGAATGGAAGGTAAGTTTTGGTTTTGACAAACAATTTTTTTTCTACTTGAAAATATTAACTTTTGGTTACTTTGTGCAGAACGTTACAAGTGGTTGCCTGAACATGACACTCATATAAAAAAGAATTGGAATAAGAATTGCGGCTACTTATTATGCAACATGATGTGTAAGATCCATGGAGAATGTCAGTTCCATCCTCGGCCTCAATGGATTAGCGAGGAAATCATGCAGCAACTAATTCAACAGTGGGAGCAAGATGATTACAAGGAGAGGCGTGATAAGGCACATAGAAACAGGGCATTAAGTATTGGGGGTATATTACACACCAGAGGTAGCATTTTTACCTCCGAGCACATGCGTCGACTGGTAGTATCTAATCTAATATATTCTTATTTTACTTTTGTTGTTACACACAATCATCTTTGAAATTAATATTCACTGAAATATACAGGAGCGTCAAAACGGAGGAAAGCCTCGCCTGGTAGATTTGTTTATACGCACCTACATAAAGAGGGACATGAAAGAATTCATTGATGAGCGCTCACGAGAAGTCTATGTGAATATATTAAACTCTTTTTCTTTTGCTGTCATTAATTTTCTCAACTATGTAATTAACAAAATAAATTATATGGTTGTATCCATTTAACATGAGGAATATAATAGATTGAAATCATTGCAAGCGCCAGCAACAAGTGGGAGTAGCGAATAGCAGGATGATGATGCTACCGATGTGGAGTTGTGGCTGCAAGTAGTAGGAGGGAAAAATAAGAAAGGGCGCATATTTGGCATAGGGTCAGAGGCACGTGAGATTGGTACCTCTAGTCCCTGTTATGTCCCGCTATCAGATCTACATCTTGACTTTGAGGAGGAGCTACAATGTCAGATGGAGCCTGTGATAGATGAACTTAGGGCTTATAAGGAGGAAATTAACACTCAGAAGGAGAAGATCGATGCAGAGACAACCATCATCAGTGATATACGTTCAATGGTGGACCGCTTCATCAATTCTGTTGATAGGCATTGGAGTACTCCTGCTATTGATGATGATGATGAGACACAGCCTCCAGATCACCCCCTAGACTAGTTTATTTGCTAAAACTTATATTTTGTTATGATTTTGCATCTCATGATTTTGGATCATGAAAAAACAAGTAAACCTTTTTGTTATATGGAATTTTTGACGTAATTAAATGTTATAATTGTTGGCTAGTGCTTGTTGGTTATATTTTTGTCTGTTCACAGGTTTCCAATTAACTTTAGAATTATCATGACTGACAAAATATATTAAAACAAAGTCTAAAAATTAGCGACAGAATTAGCGACGAAATTTTCATAAAAAATTTTATCGTTGATCAGCGACGGATAATTTTTCATTGCAAATCAGCGATGGAATTCTCATCAAAAATTCTATCGTTGATCAATGACGAAAGTATAGGACGGATAATTTTAATTAGTGACAGAATTATTAGCGATGGAACGCTTTCTACAGCAAATTCCCTTATTTGCGACGAAAATTTAAATTTGAGACTGAAAGTTTCCTTCTCTAATTATGTGACAGATATTGAATTTGTCGCAAATGATTTGCGATGGACGTTTCTGCGATGAAATTTTTTTGTCGTAAAATTCGTCGCAAACATATTTGCAACATAATTTTACTAATTTAGCTACAGAAAGTGACGGATTTTTCCGTCTCTAATCTAGTTTTTTTTGTAGTTAGGTTCAGAGTATTAATTTGCTAAAGAATTGGGTTTTAATTAGAGTTGAGAATTCTACCATCAATATAGAAATTAAAGACTTACAATAAATTGGAAATTCATTCATAGTTAGATAGGTTAGTGAAATCGGATCCCTAACGCTTTGATAACATGCAAACTTTAAACACTTTCCTTAGTTTAATTGTGTGACTTTTTCATTAATAATAGTAATTTAGTTTATTTTAGATAAATTAATTTAGGCTAGTTCAATTTAATCTTTCATTAAAAACTGATCGTGTAAATAATGTATAAATAGTGAAATCAGTGCTTGACTACTATAATTTTTATGGAATCGATACTCTATTCACCTTCTATATTATTACTTATTGACTCAGTACACTTGCCGATAGCATTTCAGACCAATAGCTAGCTACTGAGATTTTATATCTCACATTGTTTTTGATGACTTACCATTTCAGGGATTGAAGTAGAAAGAAAAGAAATGAGTTTATAGTATATTAGCTAGTTGTGTCTTTTTCCTTTTATGGAAAATTTTGGAAGAAGTTTATTTATGTTATACATAATGATAAAAAGGTTTATGAGCTTGTTGTAATCCCAAATGAGTTGTCATATAAACTTTTGTGTTGTAGTATATTGATATGAGAAGTGATTGTACTCTGTTTCAAGTTGTAATTTTTCTTAAAGTTTGAGATG
Organism: Biancaea sappan; assembly: GCA_037074585.1. Lineage (NCBI taxonomy): Eukaryota > Viridiplantae > Streptophyta > Magnoliopsida > Fabales > Fabaceae > Biancaea > Biancaea sappan. The sequence goes on along the minus strand of CM073492.1, from coordinate 30,034,881 downwards.
TAGGATATATCAGTCGATTAATTGTCTTATATCAGTCGACTGCTATTTCTTGAATACATGAAATATACAAACCCAAGATCTATCAGTCGTGATAGACATCTATCAGTCGACTAAGCGTCCTCTGCCAAATTTAAAATTTTATATTGTTCTATGCTCTATAATTTTCTTATTTTTGTACAATTGGATATTTAATAAAAATTTTCAAAAAAATTCCATAATTTTAACCACATTTTCACAAGATCTATATTACAATTTTCTTTAATTATATAAATTGAATACAAATCTAGTAGACGTTACACAGTTCAAATTGTGTTCATTCACCACGAGTTTGGGAAAAAGTTTGTTTTCTTGAATTTATGTCGTTTTTGCTGGTTTGTGCCTTCGATGGAAGAACCATTTCTGAGCTATTTTTCTTGGAATATAAATTTCGTTAGTTTTCTGTTGTTGAAAAATACAAAATACCCCTACCTCATCACTGCATATTTGGCATATTTAAGTTGATTGGACATGATAAAAGCTTACTAGACCATTGACTAATGGTCAACATAATAGTTAACTTAATAGAGGGAGTCTTCTAAAGTTAAAGGGAATCTTTTGTTATATTTGAAAGTTGAGAGAATAAATTGCAGGGGCCCTAAATTCATGGCAGTTTTGTACAATTTGTCCTAAATGGTAAGTGTAAATAAAATAAAGATATAAAAAATTTATATCTTTTTTAATAATTACATAATCAAAAGTAATTTTAGTAACTGACATCAAAACAAAATCTACTTTTTCAAAATTACTTTTCTAATAATAATTTTTAAACATAAATTACATTGATATAAATTCCAATTTTTAAAAATCAATTCTGTTGAAAACAACTTCATTCAACTTTTTCTTCAAATACACGACAACAAATGTGCCCCACGATATAACACGTGACAATTGCAATAACGCGCTAAAATTAATTATATGACAATTATTTTTCCAAGCTTAGACCAGACAACCAAATTCTGCAACTATCAATTTTTCATGGCAGTCATATAACTTTAAATTAAGTTAGCCTCGCGCACTTTCCCTATCATTTCCAGGAGTCCACCAAGTCAACTGTATTACTATTAATTAATTATGATATATGGAGACTCGTTCCCAGTTTCTAAAAGCTATAAGTGAATTTGATACTTCATATCTCTTTATTAATTATCGGTGAAAGAATTATGAGGGTAGCTAATGAGAACGAACTTCTTTGGGCTAAAAAAAACCAAACAAAGCAAACACATAAGAAATATATGGGTTCTTAGAACTAGATGACACTGAGTGTTTCAGTTGATTAAACAAAACTATATGGTGTAATCCTATCAGAACCTAGAATCGAGAGGAATCGACCAAACTTGACAAAAAGACAGAATTTAATTGATGATTTACATGAAAACTAACGGGAACGGGTCGCTTCTTGTGTGGGGAATGGAGATCATTTAATCAAGATCCAATGATCATCATTTATTTATTATTTTTTAAAAAATTAAAATTATTATTTTATGTATATTGTTATACTTACAATCATCATTAAATTAATTAATATTTAAAAATTTTAAATTTTCTTAAAAAAAGTAAAAAAATACTAAATAAATAAAGCTCATTTCACCCTTGGACACAGAACCCTCCTACGGACAGAAGGTGATCTGTTCTCAAAACGAACCACAGTTCAGTCTTGAATCGGTCCACACCTATTGTCATGCTAGAGTTGAACTGCGTCATGAGGTTTAAGAGTATCATTTGCTTACTATCAGTGCCACGAATGTAAGCATTCTTGTTATACATATCCAAAATTTTATATATAAAATTTAATAAGGAGCAGACCATTTAAAAATATAAATTATTTTATTTATTTAATATAAAATAATTTTAAATCACACAAAAATTGAAGAAGATTACCATAATTTTCATGATATCATATATTATGTATCATAGAAAACATTCGATCAAATATTTCAACATAAATTATTTATAATGTTATTACTATAAATTATTAATTTAATTATTGTAAAAAATTATTTATAAATCACTTTTACCTCTTTGGTTCAATCAATGATTCGTCTTATTTTTAAAATATTGAGTATTATATTTATAAATAAAAAGTGAAAGTACTAAGCCCGGAGTCGGTCGTGCAGTCTATGTTACGAAATATTTCAAGCATCAACACTATCAAGTTTCAACAGAGATAGTGATGTAGTTACTCAGAAATTCCTTAAAAATGCAAGAATCCAATTTTGAGATTATTTCAAGCATGCCTTACCTTTTTGTCTCTTCATGTAGCTCTTGTCTGCTACAAATATGGCATTTTCTGCAACGCGCAATGATGATAGATTAGTTATTTGACCAGAACGAAACAACTACGTACGCAAAGCCAAATTTCTGAGTGCATGAAATTACTGGCTTTTTCTACTTCAATTAAGCCCAACTTGCACTCTTTGCTTCTAAGTTTTTTCTTCGAAGTTTCCAGAGGCACCTGGCCACCTGCTCTTCTCACTGTAATAATAATTGGGTAATTACAAATAATAGTCTTCTATTTGGAATACAGTTTAATGGGGTATCGCCACTAATTGCGAATAGTATTGATATTTGTCTCATCCCAACTAGCTAGATAAACCCTTAAAACGGTCGTGTTCGTTTTAAAGTTTGAAATGGCAAAGATATTAATGATATATAACACACACAAATTAAAAGAAAATAGCAATGTTAATTATTGATAATTTTTTCTTCCCAGTTTAGGAATGTCAAGTGCGGCGGCAGAGAGAGAAGGAGATGCCTCCCTTCCCTTTAAGAGACGGATCAACGCAGTCGCCATTAGTTTCTTAGTATTAAATTGTTTAGAAATCAAAAGCCCATGTTCACACATAAACCCAGAAAAAGAGAGAGAGAGAGAGAGAGAAAGTAAATAAATCACTTACATATACAGTATTTTTGTTTTTGTTAGAATCCTCGGTATTTAGAGGCCATTAGAAAAAGTAGGTCAGATCACAAAAATATTAAAAAAAAATCTTCTTATATTGATATTCTCCATTTACAAACTCAAAATATTATTTTAAAGAAAACAAATGTTGAGTTAATTAATAGTATATATGTATGTTATATATATGTGTGTGATATATATAAAAATGTATTATATAAATTTTTTAAAATAAATTAAGGGAGCATTGGAGGTAGAGACTAGAGTCACGTATCCCACCTCGCAGATTCACAAAGGCAGCTCCGGCAATTATTGTTACAATGCAAGCTATAGCAATTTGAAGTCCTAAACAAAATATGAAAACCTCTCTACACAACTAAGAAACTGCTTCTCATTATTGGGAAATACTTAACTTGATACTTTTTTTGGGTAAATTGATTACATACTTGTTATTTCTTTCTCTATGACGTGGCGATCACAGTTAATTTCAAATCATATTGATCACTTTAAAGTGATCATTTTGAATTACCGTAACGCGAGGGTGATTTATAACTCAACCAATTTCCCACTTCTATTTTAATCCATCGGTGTGAATGTAGATATCTTTCGAAATTTCAGAGTCAAGTTTTTAAAAGCTCGATCACTCGAAACAAAGATGATCTCTGTATAACTGATTAATATAAATATATACAGTAACCAGATGGATTAATTATTTAAATTTAAAACCAGACATAGAGGAAGGGAGATTCATTGATGAGTCATGAGAGAGTTAAATAAGAGAGAGAGAGAGAAAGAGTAGGGAAGTGTTTATACAAAAGAGATTTTTATCATTAAATGACATTCGTCTTTACAAAAGTCGATGAAACCATCAGCTACTGCATTATTTATTATAAAAGAGCTAATAAAAGCAATAAATAAATTAAAGCAGTGGTTCAGGATCAACATGAGGGGAAATAATCAGCCTACTTATTATATATATATATATATATGTCTGATGATATAATTAGGCTGATGATGGGTCATGCTTTAGAGTCATCCTCAATATCCCAATTCCCTAGAAACCAGTCGACTTGCTTCCAATCCAACAATGGCTCATCGTCCAACTCCATCTGACAGTGCGAAGCTTGGCCATGCTCTCCAGATGAGGAACTCTCTGGTGAGCTTGCTGTCCCTCTCTCCGCCATATGAGGAGGGTTATGTTGGTGATAAGACGTTGAAGCTGAAGCTGAAGCCGAAGCCAAAGCTGAAGCTGAAACCTCTTTGTCTTCAGCTTTCTTGACATCATTAGGATGGCTACCTATGTGATCTCTTCTCGGTGGTGGCCGTCTATCAAACGCCCGCAAGCACTTCGTCTTCTTGTACACTCTGCATAAACTGTATTCCTGTCTTAACTGCAACTTCAATCAAAGTACGAGTACGTTAAGATGTTTATTTAATCAAAAGTGCAGCTACGTATAATTCAATTCCTTAGACTATATATTCCCTGATTATAATTTTAAACTTTGAACTTTAAATATATATATATATATATATAACACTATGTCCCTTAAATTATCACAAAAAAGTAAAGATGTTGCATATTAATTTAGAAATTCCTGAAAATTACTTAATTTTAAAAGAGACACAAGTAAAAAATCATGAAGATGAGAAAATTAGAAATGATCCGTGTGACAAATCATATAATTTATAGGTGTTATATGTGAAATTTTTTCCTTTTTATGATAATTTAGAGAGTGGGGCTCGAGAATGTTATCCAATACTTTTGCTGTATTCAGATACAAACGTGCACCAGTGGCTACACAGCATGGTGCGCGTGATATAGTTACTTAAATATACAATGCTAGGTTAAAGCCTTAAACCAAATACTAGGGCTTCTACCAAAATTTATATAGATATTCTGAGTAAAATGGTCGATGATGGTTGCGAGAAGTTTGATGAATGGAATCTCTTAATTAATTACATGGTTTCTATCCAAGAATTTTCACCTAAGCTTTTCTTGCTGAAGTTCTACGATCTTTCTACACATGGATGATCAAGTTAATCGCATAAGAAAACTCAGTCATTCTCGCTAGCCAGCAACACAAACACACACACACATATATACGTACCGTAGGAATGGGCCTAGATGAAGAAGGCTGGCCTTGGATGGCCTTATACTCGTTCATCTTCCACTCAGTCTTGCTTCCATTAGGGGCTCGTCCGTTATAGAAAACCATGGTCCGTTTCATCCCAATAATGCTATTATCAGAAGAATACACGCGGTTCGGAGACCCCGTCGCCTTCCAGTACCCCGTCGTCGTCAGCCTCTTGGGCTTCCCTCCGCGAGCTTCGCTCTCTTGCCTCGGAATAAAAAAGAACCATTGCTCGGTGTCCCGCAGACTCGCCTCCCCAGACACCTCTGAAACACAATATTAGTTAGTTACACATAAACATATATAGATATATAGATCTGAAATTATAAAAGTAACATATTATATTGGAAAATTATATACGTGGGAGTTCCCATGGGTTGTATTCATAAATATCAAGAACGGGAATGACACGGTTCATGTCGTCTCTCTCTCCTTGGAGCTTGTTGTGGAGGTAGAAGGAGATGAGCTCCTCTTCCGTGGGGTAGAAACGATAACCCGGTGGCATATTTTCCATATTCTTACTTTCTCTCGATGTATCTCTCTCTCTCTCTCTCTGTGGGGCTAGCAATAGCTCTTATAACCACAAATGAATTAATCCACAGTAAGCTTCAGTTTTTTATATTGGTTTTCTCATCAGTTTGCTGTTCAGTCTCATGCACATCTCCTCGATATATATATAAGTGCTATGCAGATTTGCATATGTATGCATATATGACTCCACCTTCGGAAATCAGATGGGAGGTATTTCGGGGAATGAGTGAGAAAGTTAGGGGAGGTTGCAGAAAGCAAAACAAGGAGCCGAGTGAGATTGGAAAAAATGGCACTTGACAATCCTTCCGGGTTGCTTGGAAACTTCTACTCCACGCTACCACGCGCTTGTATTTATCTATTTGTCTTTCTTGTCTCTCCGTACGGTCTCTTTTGAATATTCAATATTCTTGCCTCGGTATGATATTGGACTCCATTTTCTGTATATTCTTAATGGTTCATTATTTTTTTATTTATATTTTTTTGATAAAGTAAATTATTGATTTTCATTATTGAAGGATTATAGTTTTTTAATTTGTTCTTTGAAAAATTAGGTATCTCAATTTAGCCAATAAAAAATTGTACATATATATATATATATATTTGTATCAATTTGTTATTTTTTTGTTATTAAGTCATAAAATTTACAATTGTTAAAAATTAAAAGTAGTTGTGACAAAATAATGAATTAATTTAAAATAAATATAATCTTTGAAGAACTAAATTGAGATATTTAATCTTTTAAAAATTAATTAAATTGAGATAATTATAATATTTTAGTAATCAAATTAATAATTTATTCTTTTTTTCATATAAGTTATTGTAGTTTTTTAAATAAAATTTACATAATTTAATTTTAAATTATGGTTGGGTTGGAATCTAAATGTCTTCCCTCCAAATATTCAAGCCCACCAATTTAGTAAATTTCATTTTTCTCTCCTAAAAGTAATTAAAGTTATACGGTTCGTTTTTCAACTTTTAAAATATAAACTTTCATGTCTTATAATTATGAAATTATGACACTTTAATTTAATTTTATATTTTCTGTTAAAAAAGTTTTGTTACATTTCATTTTTAATTTATATTTATTTTAAACTAAAATATATATCATCTACATTAACCCAAGTATATATTTGAGTATTTTTTTTACAAAAATAAAATAAAATACTTGTGACATAATATTGAATTACAGCAAAGAAATCATAATATATAAAAATCCATGATATTCTTAGATTAATATATACTTTAACAAAAAAAATGTGACATTAGAAACGTAATAAAAATATATAGTATATAATGGGTATCTTTGAACAGAAAACATAACATTAAATTACAGTAATTATAAAAAGAATATATGTTAAAAATAGATAAACAATAGTATAGTTTTGAATATTTATAGAAAAGAAGAGTGTAATTTACTAATATATATATATATATATATATATTTATCGTATCAAGCTCCCTCTACAAAGGCTAGCCAGACTTTTACTTGATAAGAACCGTCAGATCATAGTGGCAGATGCATTGATGGACGATTTCGATGAGGGTAACTGTACGTTACCGTGATACTTGGCACCGTAGGAGGCTTGATCATTGTTGTTTATTGAGTTGAAAGTGGAAACGGTGGATGAGTCTCAGGAGTCAGGTCAAGCTCTGTTGACGCACATATTTTGTGTTGAGTTGAAATTTCAACGATTCCATGGAAATCCATGCAACTCTTAGCAATTATTGTGTGTGAACGGAGGACCAAGAATTAAGAATGATTTAAGTCTCCCATTTAAAAGAACAATGTCTACGTTTTATTTACATGTTTGGTATAAACTCCCTAATTTTGGGTTAGTGGATCAACTACGCATATTTTGGTTTTGTACGTTTACATTTAGTTTTTTTTTTTATAGTATGGTTAAAATATGGGTTTTCAAGATCAAACCAAATCAATCAAAATTAAAAAAAAATTGAAGTTTAAATCAATTTTTAAAATATAAATTTTAATTAGTTTAATTCAATTATCAATTTAGTTTGGTTTGATTTGAGTTTTAACCGAGCCAACTTTATAAATAAATAAATAAATATATATATATATATATATAATGATATTTATATAGTTGGAGAGGTGACAAAATTTTATACTTTTCATTACAAAACCAAATCGATCAAAGATGAAAAAATAAAGTCTAAATTAGTTTTTAAAATATAAAATCAAACCAATTTTATATAAAAAAAAATATATATATATATATATATATAATATAATATTTTTATTTTTTATGTAGACAAAATTATTTTTATATATATTTTAATTAATTTCACCTCTTTCTTTTAATTAATTTGATCTATTTCTTTTTATATTTATATATATTTTATTAAAATTACAAATTACAAATTAATGTAAACAAAACCTCTCAAAATTAAACTAAATCTTCAATCAAAATCAAATTAAATTGTCCAAAAATTAAAATCAAATAGGTTTATAATTTTACAAAATTGATAAATTTAATTTGATTTGGTTAAAACTCAAAATCAAATCTAATGAAGTCTATAAACCCTAAACCTTAATTTTGTAAAACTTAATTCGATTTAGTTAAAACTCAAAATCGAATTTATTAGAGCCTATGAACACTCCTATGTTAAAATATCTGAAACAAAAAAAATCAACTCAAAATAATCAAGTCGACTCGGGTGAACTTTTGGTTATAATAATATAGAGGAATGGAAAGAGAAAAGAAGTCATAAAAAAAATATATCTGCAATTTGAGCAGACGATGTCTCCTTTTAAGATATTTCTCCCATGTCTCAAACAAAAACAGAAAACAGTGACTCAAAATACAACTTTCAAACAGGGTTTTTTCTTTTGGTTCTTAAAAAAAAAAAAAAAACAGATTTCACAAATGAGTTTCATGCGCCAAGGTCTAACCTTTTGATAATTCAAAACCTCTGCATTGCGTTTAAAGCTTCCAATTAATTATCATATCAACTGTGATATTCAAAAGAAATTATAATAATTAATAAATGAAAGTCAAATTGAACGGACAGTCAAAGTTAATTATAAAAGCACCGAAGAAAGAAATTGATCAAGAACATTTACTATTTGTCAGATCGCCGGTTTATCTTGTTCTAGTGTTTCCAAATAGAGGCAAGCATGTCAAACATAAAATTTCTAATTATAGTCATTAATTTTCCAGAATAGTTTTCTTTTTCACAAGATCAATAATACTGTGAGTCTGTGACTTTAATTAGTAAATTAGTACACTATATTCCTTCGGAAAGGACACCAGCAATTAGGAACCTTATAGAAACCTCCTTATGTATTAATACTCAATTCTATGATCACATATATAAACTTTTTTCTTCTTTGTTGATGAAACAATAGTTTCTTCTTCTTAAGTGTTATTATTTTGCTTGCTCATCATGACATACGGCCTTACGTAATATATATTGAGACAACTTGCAACTTTCCAAATACGGGACCGTCTCCCTTAAAACATATATTTCAATGTTGAATTTTTCTAAAACTACCTTAGCTACGCCTTTGACCTCTTCCCTGGATGACTCCCCCTCTATATGGTAAGGGAAAAAAAAAATTATACTAATATTTGAAGATTCCATATATAGATAAATTTTCTTTTCTTTCCGGGTTTGGAATGATTTTTTCTTGGGCAAATTGAACTTTACCCAGTTCAACTTTTCACATTGTGCAAAAAACTCCTTTCAACTTTAAAACTTAGCAAAATATCCCCTTCAACTTTTCACCTTGTGCACTTCACCCCCTCTGGTTAATTGACCGTTAGTTAAACTAATGATCAATGCTGACTGGACATTTATTCACCACGTCATCCTTTTTTTTAGCATCACATTGCCTAGTCAGCTTTTCCACTTGCTCATGTGTCATACCCAACCTTGTTCAAACGCTGAGAACATGAACAGATGACCGAATCTCGCACACTAAGGGCAGACCAAAATATTATTGAAACTTAGCAACACGAACACAACTTAGAGTACAAGGAGTAAATCGAGCTTGAAGAATGAGTTGGAGCCATAAACATTAATAGACGGTGAGACTAGACCCGTGCATGCGTGCGTGCGAGAAAATGATGCCAGTGTGAGGAAGACGACGGACGACATGCTATTCACACCTATTGTGAGCAAAGACAATGGCAGCGTGCAGAGTGGTGGAGTGAGTCGATGCACATGGGATTTATTGGAATATATGTACAAGACGCAAATGAGGAAGTCAGAAGAAATAGATCAGAAGTGCAAAACGCACATAAGGACTGATGCTTTTTCCAGTTTTGAGGGGCGTTATAGGTGGTCCCAATTAAGCATAATATGATTTCAATTTGTATTTCCATCCATATTCTACTTGTGGGTCCATATGCAATAGGAAAAACAATCTCCTCTCTTGCATTTGATAAAACGTGGCTACTCATGTGGTCCTTTACTCCAAAAGTTTAAATATAATAATTTTCCTCATATCACTATTAAAAGTCTCACATAGAAAGATTAAATGATAGAATGATTCTTTTCACATAATATGTCATCCAAAAAATTGTTTCACAGGAGGTTTATTTGCTTTATTGTATTTTATTTAAATGATATAATGAGTCCCAAAAAGTGCATTTTGTATTTTATTTATCTATGTTTTAATTGTTTTATTATATTTGGTTTATTTTAGGTGCCAAGCTACCATAAAAACTATAACATTGGAGGTGTACTATGGAGGAAAGTTTCTATTTTCTCTATCTGTGTTATGTCGGGGAGAGAAAGGAGGTGACTAAGAACCATGACCCTGATTGCAACATAGTCACTAACATCATATCCTTTGTTTAAAAAAAAAAGGATTATAATATTGAGGCTGATATATGGTACAAGTTCGGTGATGAAGTTATGAGCACTATTGCCTTATTTAAGAATGATGGAGACGTGGTTCGAATTTTGGAGAAGCTTGAGGCAAAAGACTTCACAGTGTTACAGGTTTATGTGGACCACAAGGTTGCAGAACCATCTTTGCCTAGTGAAATTGAAGAAGAAAGAATGGCTGACCAACCTAATGACACTGCATGTGAGCGTGCCATATCTAATGATGAAGAGGCAGACTTGACTAGGTGTGACTTTCCAAATAGCGAGGTCGACCAACCTGACTTGTTCGTTGACCACCTTGGTGTTGGGGTTGAGAACGAGGTGGATAAATGGATATTGCACACTATGGGTGCAACACCGACCACTACGGGCACCGATGTTATACCCATTGTCGATGGTGCTAAGTGGGATGGTGATGCTCAATTAGAGTATGGTGATAATAACGAGTTGGTAAGCTTGGATGGGTCTTTTGATGAAGATCAAGTTAAGAGGTCTAAATACCAAACTTTTAATGAGAAGATTGACTTCAGTAGGCCTATAAATCTTTATGTCAGCTTAAAGTTTGGGAACTTTAAAATCTTTAAAGATGTACTAAAACAATATGCAATTGAAAATGGGATCGATTTCAAGTACTTAAAGAATGAATCAAAGAGAATCGCAGTTGTTTGCAAGCAACAATGTGGTTGGAAGATCCATGCTTCTCGAACACAGAATGGTGAAGCTTTTCAAATTAAATCATTTTATGGAAAAGAACATAATTATGGATGGGTTAGGGCGAATAAGAAAGTGACCTCGAGATGGTTAGCAAATAAATATATTGAGAATGTTCGGGATCAACTAGATTGCAGAGTTGAGGCATTTGCTAACCAAGTACAAAGGGACCACAATGTATCAGTCTCAAGGTTCCAAGCCTATAGAGCAAAAAAGAAGGGCCATTGCACAGATTGAGGGTAGTCATGATGAGCAATTTGCTAAATTATGAGATTATTGTAAAGTCGTTAGGAAATATAACCCTGAAGCACTCTTGGGAATCTCTATAAAGCAACTTAAATAAAATATATTTCACATTGTGGTCCCAAAGAAGCACTCACATTAAATAAAAGAAATGTTTGTGCTTTGTGGTTATGTGGAAGAAAATATAGGCCGCAAAAAAGCACTCAACATTAGTTTATTTTTGAGCAGTGAGCAACATGTAAGGAATGCAGAGGACAGAAGCAAATCGGTAATACAAAGGATAGAAGCAAATGGCTCCAACACTGATTTAGGGACTCTAATCAGCTTAAAGAAATCAGCACAAAGAATGGGAACATGAATACACGTACAAATCAACACAAAGAAAGCACCAACAAATCAGCACAAAGTGTCACATCCCAAAACTTACATGTGATATAAACATAAAATACTTAGGGTGTACCTCCGTAGTACCCCATAATCTCTGTGAACATTCTTAATATCCATAATTATGTGAATCATAAATATTCCAAGAAAGATATTTTGTATACATATTCAGAAAATGTTCAACCTTCAAACACTATACAGTACTATACAACCTCCCAAGCCTATGTGGCCTACTAGATTACAGAGCGTTTCCTAATCCTTACCAATTGTTTACCAGACAAAAGTGGAGTATATCCTTAAAGGCTATAAATTCTTCTCCTCAACCACTGTATCTGAAAAGATAATCATGGAGAGTGCGAGTTTATCATAACTCAGTGAGTAAACAACTGTACATGAAAATATCATAAGCACAAACACCACATTTACTAATACAATCAATCTATCATTTATTGTAAATAATTATAGTATTACACTTGTCTGAATTTGCGTATGATTTCTTGGGTGATCAATCCCTCAATCACTTTACATTATATGCCATAGATACTTGCACTGAGTGACTTGGGAATTCAACCCTCAAACTCTTGGTGCATAAGTTTTCACAGTTATACACTGAGTGGTATGGGACTCTAACCCTTTCAAACTCGTGCATAGGTCTTCACATTTATACACCGAGTAGTATGGGACTCTAACCCTTTCAAACTCGTGCCTAGGTTTTCACAGTTATACACCGAGTAGTATGAGACTCTAACCCTTTCAAACTCGTGCATAGGTTTTTCACATTTATACACCGAGTAGTATGGGACTCTAACCCTTTCAAACTTGTGTATTAGATCTCGTAGATCTTTTGCTCATCAATAAAATAGTGACAATTTATCACAATATAATTACTATAAAATAAATGAATTTACACATACTTTTATTCCCTTGAATGTCTATCATCAACCATAACAATCATCATATATTATCAACAGCGAGATTGATTATTTCTCACTTCAATAATGTTATAAACAAGACTTGTATTGTACCTTATCTAATAAGATCACATTAGTTTAGTAAGGTTATTCACTTACAAAATGTTCCAATTTATTCAAGGAACAATCACATCTAGTTCTTTAGTCAACTAGAGAAATCAATTGTCAAAGGTAATAAAATACCTTCCAATGATATTGTACTTTTTCTCAACCTGAACACACACTGATAATCTTCTCAATTTCACAAATAACGCAAATGGGATTTATATTGTGCTTTGACTAATTTATTAAATTAATTTTGCAAGGTTGCCTACTCACCTGGATTCCACGCTCTCAGCGCTCCCACCTTGCGCCCCAAACATCCCTATTGTAACCAGGTAAAAACCATTAGGGTTACAAAATAGAAAAATTTCCTATCACTACTCTCGACCTTTACTCACATCTTAAGTCATAACTCCTAAACGGTAATGAATTTCTAAATGACATTTATACCATTGGAAACTAGACTCAAAGAGCTTTCCAACGATATAAAGTTTGCCCAAAACGGAGTCCGGATGAAGAAGTTATGACTGATTGAAAAATAAACTAAAATTTCCCGGTACACCTGGCGCCTGGGCGCCAATTCCTTCTTCTTCCCATCTCACCTTGGCGCCTGGGCGCCAGGATCGCGACCCCTTCGCGATTTCTCTCGGTTTTGGCCCAAATCTGACCAAATCTTCACCGTTTTTCATGATTTCTTCCATGGGATCTCACCCTTAATGTCTAATGAGCATTTAGACACCAAAATCACCAATTTTAATCCAGAAACGAAGCCGGAATCTCGATTTTACCTCAAACACTCTTAAAACTAGAAAATAGAGAAAAGCTTAAGAAATAGAAATTTCTACCTCGATTCCTTGCTTTCCCTATGTTACTTGGCTCCTAGAGGCTCGCCCCGTAGCCCGAGATCCACCCTCCAAAGCCTGATTGTAGAGTTGGAGTGTAGAGAGAGAAATTAGAGAGAAGGAGAGGAGAGAAAGTGAAGAGAGAGAGAGGAAAGGAGAAAAATGAATAAAAAAAATAGGTGAGGCCACCTATATACTCGCCCGGGGTGAAATTATCACTTGCTCTACAATTGACCCTCAATCAAGACTAGCAAAAGCAAATTCATAAAATCTCACCTCAGGTGTTTCTAAATTCTAGGTGCCCCACAGATTTTCTTATTTCACTTTAGTCCCTCTCAATATCTCAAACTCCACTTTAACCCCAAATCTATCATCCTTTCGGTACCGGACTCATAATTCATTCCCATAAGCTCTATTCTTCTTCTCGGGTTCCTACTTGGTCATTTCTCAAAAGTACTCCATACTTTCTTTTCTTTTCATTTTAGTCCTTGAGAATTTGTAAAATGTCCCAAATTAAAATTTTTGAAATTTCTATTTCCAAATTTCCTTCATTAATTCAAAAAGAACATTTCTCATGTAATTAAATTTTTCAATAAACTTCAAATAGACTTTAAATATTCATGAAAATTCTTGGGACATTACACAAAGAATCAGCACAAACAACACAAGAAAACATAGAGAGGAATACAACGAATTCGAATACAAAGCATCACAAGGAAGAATCCAATTAAAGAATTTAGCACACAAAAATGCAAAGAATTTGAACAAGCACGAACAACAATGACAGGAATTAAGTCTTCTCGATTGTAAATCATCGACTTTCAAACCTAAAATGCATTTGCAACCTAAATTGCAAGAGAAGGAAGATTCTGACCAAAATCTATAGCAATTCTCAGATCCACTCTATTGTATCTTAAATACACACTAACCATAATGTTTTGCCCATCGAAGTCAGGTTTCCGGTCACCTTCGACACCATCTTCTTCGATCGCTGCATTTGTCTCCCCAAATGGTTGTTCCTGTTTGAAGGTTAGGTCACGCATGAGGAGAAGGGCTGATGCGTAAAGAGAGCTAACTAAGCAATCTGATATGAAAAAAAAAAAGTAGATGACGTGGTGAATAAATGTCCAACCAACATTAACTGTTAGTTTGACTAACGGTCAACTAACCAAATGGGGTGAAGTGTACAAGGTGGAAAGTTGAAAGGGGTATTTTGCTGAGTTTCAAAGTTGGAGGGAGTTTTCTGCACAAGGTGAAAAGTTGAAGGGGGGTAAAGTGCAATTTGCCCTTTTTTCTTTTTGTTTTGCAGATATAGAAGTATAAAAAATGAATAAAAAAAGTTTTCATTCGAGATAAGAGTGAGACTAGAATGTTTATCACAATGTTTAGGGTCTGTTTGGTTTGAACATTTCATATTTTCAATTTTATTAAAAATAAAAAATAAGTTTAAAAATGTGTTTAGTTGGATTTGATAAAATGGTTTTTTTGAAAGCATTTATTAAAATATGTCAAAATCTGAAAAAACTAAAAAGAAGTTTTTAATGTTTCAAAAAATGAAAACTGAAATCAAAAATAAAAAATACTTTTACAAACTAAACAGCCCCTTAGGCAAGACATTGTGTCTGTTTCTATTCTCTTTTTTTTTTTTCCTATGTTTCTGTTTGTTTTCACAAGTTGTAATGAAACAAGCAACTTTATTCCAAATTGACACTTGCTATGCCTAAAAAATCAACTACCACAATTAACACATGCTTCAATTAGTCTATTAGTTGGTCAAGCTACGTAATTCTTAAATGCATATGTATTTGGTTGAAATTCCAAATTAAATTGAGAACTACTTGCACAGCTATTAGTTTTTTAAAAAAGAAAAATTCCCTTCCACCTTCCAGCAAAATATAAATAGAATTCCCAGAATAAAGTAATTTATCCTAAATGGAAAAATATATTAATTGATATTTTAGTGAATAAGAAAGTCTAATTAATGGGAAATGGAAGAGAGAGAGACAGTTGCATCAAAATCAAAAGGCTAAAAATTCACGTTACCCAACGTCATAGAATTGCGAAGTCAAAGGATCTGATTCTCAAAAGGAATCAGAAAAAGAAACTCTGAAAAGAAGAAATGGAAAGAAAAAAGGAACGAGAATCAATACGTGTAGCTGATGCCTCCGGTAAGCGAAGTTTTCTATGATTAGGTACAATGTTAATTGAGAATATCATTTAATGTTAAATTATATTAATTTTTATTGAGGTTTTGTTAAATTATATAGAGTAAAAAAATTAATTTTGATGTTAAAAAATAAATTAATCAGGAACCAAATATAATATCTAATCAAAAAGGGAACTATCAACTTATACAATTAAACTAGCAATGTTCCCGTGCAACGCACGGATTTTTGTAAATAAGTAAATTAAAAATACAATAATATATAATATTAATTATTTATATGTATGAAAAAAAATATTTTTAATTAAATATGGTTGTCAAAGTGTACTCATCGATTCAAGAGAATTATTTAATATAATTGAATACTTTCTTATTGTAGAGTTTGTAAATTGACGTTCATGATCAAGAGTCAAGATTTTCTAGTCACTTTTTTCTGTATATCGCTTTGTTTGTTTTGACAAGAGTTGTACTGAAACGAGCAACTTTATTTTTTATATCACAAATAAGAGGATAACATGGAAAAATTTGACACATAACACATTTTAAATAGGAGAAGCACTGAAAATTGGGTTCTATCAGAGGACTAAATATTTGTTAGAGTTCCAGTTACGACGACCCGAGAATAAGTCTCTCTTATTATTTCTGCTTTTTTTTATTTATTATTCATTTGAAAAGGCTTAAGTACCCTGTCACTAATTGAGGATTTGATAATATACAAGTTATCCTCACCACAAAACATATAATGGGGTTTTTTTCCCGCCACATTGTCATTATATATTACAATCAATTCGTTTAAACCAAAAAACACTTCCATTTTCGTGAGTTACCATTTTCAAAACACCAGAATATCTAAAAGTAATTACCACAATTAACGCATGCCTCAATCACTATCTTAGTTCGTCAAGCTGCATAATTGTCAACATGCATGTATTTGGTTATACTTATACCACAATTAACACGTGCCTCAATTAATATCTTAATTAATTAGTTCGTCAAGCTGCATAATTCTCAGCATGTATTTGGTTATTAACATGCATGTGTTTTGTTCGTCAAGCTGCATAATTCTTAACATGCATGTATTAAATTGACCATTCCTTTCAAATCTATTAGTTTTTAGAGAGAGAGAGAGAGAGAGAGAGAGAGCTTACATTGCATCAAAAACAGAAAAAAGAAATTAAAGGAATGAGAGTAGTCTTGCTGATGCCAGCTCTTAAGTGAAGTTTTCTACAGTTAGGTACATATTAATTGAGAATAACATCATTTGAGGTTAAATTACATCAATATCCACCAACTAGGTTTGGTTCGAGTGATTCGTTACTTATCTCCTTTGAACAATTATTAAATTCGAGTCTTAATAAAATAATAATAATAATACTGAAAGAGTTTTATATTTAGCACTGAAAAAAAAATTAGTTGAACCTAGTGGTTTTTCAGGTACTGTTAGTGCTAACAAAGAAATTGAATTAATATCTTTTGAGAGTTTGTTAAATTATATTGTATATCCTTTTTTTTTCTAATATTATACTATACCTTTATGATATTTTAATACATATCGTAGAAACATCACCTCTAATTTATTTTTTGTCAAATCAGTTATTTTTCTATAAAATATTTCACTATAAAATAATTTTATTTTTAAATTGCAATAAAAATTATAACATATTTTTTTTTATTAGAATGAATATACATTGTGCCAAATTAAAATTAACTTTAATGATTAAAAAAAAGGGTGAGGGCCAAAATCTAATATTTGAAAAATAACTATTTCTAAGAAGAAGATAAGTGCAATGTCTCTACTGTGCTTTATCTCCGCTTCGCTATCACGAAATTAAAGTTCAGGGAATAAAAAAAGGGTAAATCAAACAATTTCAAAGAAATTTTGGTTCATGTTCATATTTGATTTGGTCATGTTTTCACACTTGTTTTCTTCGGTATACATTTGTGTTAACCCATTTTTGCTCTCAGAATTGACGACAAAATTAGCGTTTTGCATGGTGTATATAGTAATTAGTATTAAAGAGTTTATTTCCTATTATTCGATGCTATGAAAAATCTAAAAGAATTTATCAAACTGGATCGCTTCGATGACACTAATTTCACTCGCTGGAATGACAAAATAATTTTCCTACTCACTGCCTTAAAGATTCATTATGTTCTTGACCCCCATCTATGGCGCTACCTGATCCTAATCCTAAAGAATCTGAACAAGTCAAAGCAGAAAGAAAGAAATGTAAAAAAGATGAACTCATATGTCGAGGACACATTCTGAACACATTAACTGAATGTTTATACGATTTGTACACAAATTTGAAAACACCAAAAGCAATTTTGTCTGCTTTAGAGACTGCCTACCAAATAGAAAAGTTGGAGTTAACTTCAACAATGGAAAGAATGAAAAGATTGAGAAAGTAAACTTGGTGGAAAGCACAATCTCGGAGATGGTGGCCATGTTGTCTACACTTCACATTGGTATGATTACCGAAGTGAACATGGCTAATGCAATAACGAAAAGTCAAGATTGGTGGCTTGATTCGGGTGCAACTATCCACGTTTGTAACAATAGCGATTTCTTCAAGACCTATACATAAGTTAAAGATTCTGAAAAATGTGCTTGATAAATTCAAACATTTAAGAATAAAGGAGTTTAATACTCCTTATGATTCTAGTATAAAATTGACTGAAAATTTAGGGAGAATGATAGCACAATTAGAATATGCAAGTGCAATAGGTAGTATGATGTATGCAATGCATTGTACTAGGCCAGATATTGCATTTGCTGTTTGTAAACTCTCAAGGTTTACAAGTAATCCAGGTAATGAACATTGGAAAGCAATTTATAGAGTGTTTGGATATTTGAAAAGAACAAAGCACTTGAAAATTTGTTATAGTAGTTTTCCTACTGTATTAGAAGGTTATTCTGATGGAAGTTGGATCACAAGTGTTAATGATAATAAATTCATATCTGGTTGGATATTCACCTTGGGTAGAGGTGCCATAAGTTGGGCATCTAAGAAGCAAACTTGTATTTCTCATTCCACAATAAAATCTGAATTTATTACATTGGCAGCTGTTGGAAAAGAAGCAAAATGGCTGAGGAACATGTTATTAGACATTAAGTTGTGACCACAACCTATGCTAGCCATTTCTGTATTCTACGATAGTGAAACTACTATGTGTATAGCTCACAATAAAATTTACAATGAGAAATCAAGACATATAAGCTTAAGACATGTTTATATAAGGGAATTGGTCACTAAATGGAACAATGACAATTATTTATATTAGGCCAAATAAGAATTTGGCTGATCCATTGACCAAATCATTGCCCAAAGATATAGTACAACAAACTTGTATAGGAATTGGGTTAAAACCCTTAAAATAAAGCACTAGTAACGGGAACCCAACTTTGAGTTAGTATATATTCTAACAATAAAAGTTCAATGGATAATAACAAGTTACTAAATGTTGTTTGAGGCACGAACTCTAAAATTGGGACCTCATTCAAGAGAGTGTACTACATAACATTGTGTAAAGAGTTGTATATACTATTACAAAGAGAGGGTGACAAATGTCTTAATGGTATTGTTAAATGTCTGGAGTACCAGGGATATAATAACAATACCACTTATATAAATATTGAAGTGGTGCCACTTCAAACAAGATTTAAAAAGGTTGATCTTGTAAATATTCATGAAACCAGGATTAACATATGGTCATAAAAGTGCTAAACGAGATTATCGGAACGTCACTACAAAGTTAATGATGTCATATGTGTTGTACTTTCGGTTTTGGCAAATGGAGTTATGGTTCAAGTTTTATGATACCACCAACTTTGTCAAAACTTTAAAGTGTTACAATATTAGAAAGTTCAAATCTCTATAAAGATACTTTCTATTATGTATGATATCATGTAGAAATATTACAAACTAGTGGGAGATTGTTATATAGTTTGTAATATTGAGTAGAATCAGAAGTCCTGCATTGGATAAAATGTGATTTTTAAAAAAGGAATTTAATTATTGTTTCTCTTATTTGAAAATATGTGTTTTTTATTTGAAAAGATGCATCTTTTAAATTGAAAGGTTATATCTTTTATTTTAAAAGATGTGTTTTTTATTTAAAAAGATGTATCTTTTTATTTGAATAGAAGTGTCTTTTAATTGAAAAGATATCTATTTTAATTGGAGAGATATGTCTTTCTATTTAAAAAAGATGTGTCTTTTAAATTGAAGAGATATGTCTTTTATTTGAAAAGATGTGTCTTTCATTTGAAAATTAAATTTTAAATTTATTTTTAAAAAATTCAATAAGACAAAATTAAATAGACACATCTATTCGAAATAGAATAGACATGACTTTTGAAAATTAAATGAACATGACTATTCAAAATCGAATAGACATGATTGTTGAAAATAGAAAGACATACTTGTTCAAATTGAACAGATATAACTTTTCAAACTCTATATATATCATATTAGAATTCAACGGTAGAATCTTGGTTCCAAGAGGACTTTATTATATCCTAGAAGGGTTTGTCTGTGATTCCCCAATACATAAACATAAACTCTTTAAAGAAAGTAATTTATCACACATCAAAGCCTTTATTGTTTTCTAATTTTTGTAACATAGTAGATATTCTATTATTAGCAGCAAGTTCTTTTTAATTATATTATGATTAAAACAGAACGTCTATCTATTAAAGATTCTTTAGAATTGTATTTTGAACATTAAAGCATAGCAGCTCCAAAAAATATAGTGATCTATACTCATATTTCATGACTTGGCATCTTGACAAAACAGTCCATTTTTTTTTTTCTGGTAAAAGAGGAAAATTAAATTAAATAGTAAAGGTACATAGTAATTGTGATAATGATCTTTGTAATTGAACAACAGAATTGTAATTTTTTCTTTTTGACAAATCGGAATTGGTGGCTTCTATCAACATTTTTTTTAATTTTTGAAATGTGGCAGTCGTTAATTTAGGAATAAATAAAATATTTAGATTTTATAAGTATCTGTACAATTTATTTGTTTAGACCTATATAAGTATATGAGGACTTTAAGTGTCTAGATTTAAATACTATAAGAACAATATAACACTACAACAATAACAACAATAATAAGAACGTATTATATGTGCTTTGAATAACAGCAGTTTGAGATAATTTATTATTTGTTGTGCTTTTATATGGATAGAGTTTATATAAATAAATCTCAACTTAAAAAAAATTGTTCATTTTAAAAACCTTTTAATAAATGAGTTTGGATTTTGAAGATGTGGAAATTAAAATTTATGAAGCTTGAGTTTATTAATCATTAGGATATGAGTAGCACTAGCAAAACAAGCTTTGGCCTGCAGGCCTGGACATCCAAAATTAGGTTCATTAAAAAATAAGCCAAAACAGGTAGGTCGCGGGCAGGTTTGTCATTTTTTTTTCCAAAGTTTAAATAGCTTTTTTTACTAAGCCTGCGCCCTCCTGCCTAAAAATTTCAATGCAACATCTAACCCAAATTGTGATTTGATCAAAAATTAGAAATCATAAATGTGATACTCATACTGTATCACATTCTGATACTGATCATATTTGCTACCCTAGCCTAAACATCCAAACTCTTTCTTTCGTCTTTCCCTTCCTTTCCCCTTCCTTGAGCCCTTACTCATTGCCCCTTAGTTTCAGTAGTAAGACCTCTTGTTTAGAAGTTCATCAGTGATCATGCAAAGGTATGACACAATTCTTCTCTGAAATCATGAATCAGTCTCGATCCTTCTCTGAACTTACAATCCCTAAGCCCTTGCCCAGTCACCTCTTTGTTTTTCCATCCGACTCTCCATTTCAGCTTTCACTTCAGGTTAGTAATTCTTCCACTAATTGTTGTAGTGTGTGTGAATGTTGTTTACGTTTTTTGTTATGGGATAAATGTTAAACTAAGATTCTTTAGTTACCAATTATAATGAATAATTCCATTTTATTTTTGCAATGTTTTGTTATGAGCACTATATATATGCTTTCCACATTCCTATTTTTGCTTTTCTCGG
Organism: Biancaea sappan; assembly: GCA_037074585.1. Taxonomy (NCBI): domain Eukaryota; kingdom Viridiplantae; phylum Streptophyta; class Magnoliopsida; order Fabales; family Fabaceae; genus Biancaea; species Biancaea sappan. The sequence goes on along the minus strand of CM073492.1, from coordinate 30,013,038 downwards.
GTTAGTTGGATCATGTTCCTTCAAGAATTTCTTTCTTGTGTAGACTGTGACGTTAAAGTGTGACTGATATATGTGAGTATGTGAACAAATTTACATATGATCAGGTATCTTGTCACGACCCAAAACCAAGGTTAGGAGTTTTACCATTCCTAGAGCCGAATTTGTGACTGGCGCGAACAGTCTGTTACCAATATTGCTGCAAACCTAAATTTTTGTTATTAATCTTAGGTGGCCTATCTGATTACAGAGTACACTAGATAAATAAGTTAAAATAAATTACCTTACCCCGAACAATGGGAAGACATTCTCAATTTGTGAGCCCTCGATCTAACCGCTCTTCCATACTTGCAACTGGATTCCATGCTCTCTTAGCTCCCACTTTGCGCCTCAACCATCCCTTAATTCCTTGCTTTCCCTATGTTGCTTGGCCTTCGATAACTCGCCTCATCGTCAGAGAACTGTCCCCCGGAGCTTGGTTGAAGGATTTAGAGTAGAAAGAGAGTAGAGAGAAGGAAAAGAAAGAGATGAGAGAGGGTGAAGAGATGAGAGAAGAAAAGAGAAAATGAGGAAAAAGGGATAGGGCCATCTATATATACTCGCCCATAGCAAAATTACTACTTTGCCCTTCTGTTGACCCTTGGTCAAAACCAGTGAAAGCAAATCTGTAATATCTCACCTCAAGTGTTTCTAAATTCTAGGTGCCCCACAGTTTTCCTTATTTCACGTTAGTCCCTCCTTGGATTCAATCAGTCTCCTAACTCACTCGGTGCTCTCAATGCCCCTAATACACTCCTTGACTCTCTACCATCCAATATTCCATACACCTTGCCACTTCTAAAACTCATATTTTCCTTACTACGCAACGAAAAAATTTTTTCCTTCTCGAAATATTCTACAATAATTAAGTTTTAAATAATACTCAAAAATCACAGGTATTACATTCTTCCCCATTTTTAGAAATTTGTCCCCGAATTTCAATATCCCTTTAAAAGTTGCCCACCATGGATCTTTCTTGTGTACTAACAACTACTTTATGGGCCAAACATCACGCGGTTCCACACCATGCTCTATTCAATAGATATTCATTATTATTAGTTCTTTTATTGTTGCTTTCTCTTCAAGGAGCTTCACTATATATTCACAGATAAAACTCCCTAAAGAGACAAAGTAATAAAGTCTTTTACCCTTTTGACTGCACAAAAACATTTCTCTAAATCAGGGCATCTATCCAAAAGGATAAGATTGCACCACCCTTGCCATCCTCCGACACATCTTCTCTCATCCTGGAGAAAGGTAGTGAAGTTCTCATGGAACTTCCCCCCTTTTTGGCTCTAAGCTAAGCTCAAGGCACAGACCACTTTCCCTGCTCACTATATCCTGATGGTCCCAATCCTCTTGTATTAAACCTAAGATCTGTTTCACCCACTCTTCAAGTTTTTCTTTCCAGATATCCTACCTTAGCACGATTCCTCATTCCTTGCCTTCGAAGAGGCATCACCAGGGAACTGTACCGCGCTCCTCGTGCTACTCTAGTACAACCAGAGGTTGCCTCAACTAGTGGTTTCCCTACCCTGCATTTTGAATCATCTCACATACAATCTAGCTTCTTTCTAAAAATGGCCTCAAATATTCCTTGGCTATTTCCCTAACTGGGGCCATATTCAAAGAACTCCCCTCTCCTTTATGGGGTCCATCATAAATAGCAATCAACTGTACCAAGCCCCTATCGAGTATCAACTTGCTGGCTATCCCTAGGGGTGATCTACTCAATAATATCCACTCTCATGTATCAAATGCATATCCACTCTACAAAGCATAAGCAACCTTGCGATCACAATCGCATAACATACTGAGGTCATGAGGATGCACCAATAATACAAGTATCAGGGTCATTAGAATGCGGTATCTAAATCTCTCGAGAACTGGTGCACTCCCAGTTCATTCCCAATCCTTCATAGTCTATTCCCAACCATCCTATGGTCTTGTCTTCTCTTCCTAATTCACTTCTATGAGTTCTTACTTGATAGCTTCGAACTCATAAGTTTTCTAAGCAAATGTTCTGAGGTACGAACTGTACTAAGAATGTCCTCCTAAACCGTTCCCATTCCTCAGGTGAGGAATCTGGGATCCTGCCATCTTTCATTGTGTCCCCCCAATCATGAGCTCTTCCTTTCCCAATAAGGATGAAGCTGATCTTTTATGTGTTTCTAATTCATTGTTTGTATAGTCTTTGTACTATGAGCGCACGATCTCTACACTTACTAACCTATTTTCCTTTTTAGCGTCTCTCACGCCAATCGTCCAGTTATTAATGATTCATTTGTGGGATTTTACCCTAATCGTTTTTACTGCTTTTCAAGCCTCTCTGTTCTTTCTCCATCTTCTCCCTGACTCATCTCAGCTCTTCCTAGGGAGCTTACTACTACTATTCCCACAACTTGTCAATAGCCCTTTTCCTTATTTCTAGTCACCACTGTGAATTATTCCTTTTCTTACCAGGGAGCGTACCCACAAAGCTCCATTCTCCCCAAGATGATCATCTCATATCCATCTAGCTATCCCGCTACATCCGCCCTCATTTCCCTAAAATACTCATGCCTCACACCACTTAGAATATGTATCAAACACATACACCGTAAATGTAGATGTTTGAGACGCTCACGAGCTCAAACAAGTCCTTTAGAAGAAACCTAATAGAAAAGAAAAGGAGACACATCTTATAGAGCCTTTGGTGGAGCCATTTCTCTATAATTATGTCATGGCTCACAACAATAGAAGATGACTCACTAAGGTTGCCTTGCTCTGTAATCAATAGGAGACTTAACTTTCCTCTGATACCATTTTGTCACGACCTAAAACTAGGGCTAGGAGTTTTACCATTCTTAGAACATAATTCATGACTGGCGCAGACAATGTGATACTAACACTGCCGCAAGTATAAATTTTTCCTAGTAATCCTAGATGGCCTATCTGATTATAGAATACACTAGATAAATAATTTAAAATAAATTACCTTTCTCCAAACAATTGGAAGGCATCCTCTATCCATGAGCACTCGATTTGACCTCTCTTCCACACCTGCAATTGGATTCTACTCTCTCTTGGCTTCTACTTTGCGCCTCAACTATCCCTCAATTCTTTGCTTTCTCTATGTTGCTTGGCCTTCAATGACTCACCCCATCACAAGTAAACCATCCTCTGGAGCTTGGTTGAAGGATTTGGAGTGGAGAGAGAGTAGAGAAAAGGAAGAGAGAAAGAGAGAAGAGAGGGCGAAGAGAGAGAGAGAGAGAGAGAAAAGGAAAAAATGAGGAAAAAAGGATGGGGTCACCTATATATACTCGCCCATGGTGAAATTACTATTTTGCCCTCCAGTTGACCCTTGGTTAAGACTGGTAAAAGCAAATCTGTAATATCTCACCTCAAGTATTTCTAAATCCTAAGTGCCCTATATTTTTCCTTATTTCATGTTAGTCCTTTATTGGATTCAACCAGTGTCCTAACTCTCTCGGTGCCCTCAGTGCCACTAATACACTTCTCGACTCTACACCACCCAATATTCTATACACCTTGCCACTTCTAAAACTCATATTTTCCTTACTATGCAATGAAAAAATTCCTCCCCCCCTCCCCGAAAATATTCCACAATAATTAATTTTAAATAATACCTGAAAATCACAGGTATTACATATCTTGTCAAAAAACTTCAGCAAATTACTTAAAAGAAGTAAAGAGATTCCATTTCATTAGTTCAAGAAAAACAAAAAAAACTGGCCCGCAGGCCAGCCCTTACCTATATTAATGCCACTCAGCAAACATATCATCAAAATAAGGAAGATAATCCCATTAATAGTGCCAACATCAATGGAGAGTCGTTGAGAATTAATCGCAAAGTCAAGCCAAAAAAAAAACCCTTGCTTTATGCTAAGCTTTATGTCAAATATGCTAATCTTTATATTATTCCTTTCTTGTTTTTTAATTCCTTTTACTGTTATTTTGCGTCTTCCATATATATCTGTAGCTTCTTCTTTCCCTTGTAATTTGTTTTTTCACATCCAAAATCAATAAAATATTATTTTCATCCTTTTCCTTTTGTCTTCTTGGTATCAAAGCACTATGAGAACACCATGACCTCTTTGTCTCTCAACGTTGACAATTTCATCACTCTTAAACTTAATCCTATAAACTTCCCATTATGGCCTGAATAAGCCTTGGCTCTTACTGAAAGTCAAGGTTTGGTAGGTCATCTGAAAAATGAATACCCTGCCCCAACTCAATACACCACTCCATATCCAAACAACACCACAAATTCAGAACAATTTGTCCCAAGATTGACTGACGAATTCATCACTTGGCATAAGGTAGATCATCTTCTTCGAGGGTGGCTAATCGAAACACTCTCTAAAGAAGCTCTTGGTCTCGTTGTTGGCTTAAACACTGCCCATGCTGTCTGGGGTGCACTCAAGGATACATATGCTAAAGATTCACAAGAATGTGAATTCACTCTTTGGCAACAACTTACATATCTTCGCAAGGAAGAGGATCAAACAACTGGAGAACACATTCGCACCTTCAAAGGTCTATACAACAATTTAGCAGCAATTAGGAAACCTGTCCCAGAAAAAGAAAATTCTTTCTATCTTCTCACAAGTCTTGGTCCTGAATATGAAACATTCACCACAACCATGTTAAAGCCTCCAATGTCATTCTATACATTAAACAAATAATGAAGCTGCATGGAGTACCCATATCTATCATTTTTTATAAAGGTCCTCAATTTACCTCTCGCTTTTGGAGGAGTTTTCAAGAAGTATTAGGTACTCGAGTGGACCTCAGTACTGCTTTTCAGCCACAAACAGATGGACAATCAGAGTGGATGATTTAGACACTAGAGGACATGTTATGAGCTTGTATCCTAGATTTTAGTGGTCACTAGGAGAAGTATTTGTATCTCGTAGAGTTCACATATAACAATAGCTACCAGGCCACTATTGGGATGACACCTGATGAGGCCTTGTATGGGAGACATTGTAGATCTCCAATCGGTTAGTTCGAGGTAGGTGAAGCAAAAACTTTAGGACCCGATTTGGCTTAGGATGCCCTATCCAAGGTTAAGATAATCCAAAATAGGATGTAAGCAGCTCAAAGGAGACAAAAAGTATATGCCGACCATAGACGACATGATTTGGAGTTCTCAGTCAGCGATATGGTGTTCCTAAAAGTCTCTCCAATGAAAGGTATGTTGAGATTTGGAGGAAGGAAAAGTTGAGTCTTATGTACATTTGACCTTATAAAGTCTTACAGCGAGTGGGAAAAATGGCTTATCGAGTCGCCCTGCCCATGAAATTGGAAGGGATTCACCCTGTTTTTCACGTATCTATGTTGAGGAAGTACCTTCCTAATCCTTCTCACATGCTTCACCCTTCTCATAATGATTCATTCCTAATAAATGTGAACTTGTCATACGAGGAGATACCGATAGCTATCCTGGATAGTCAAGTAAGAAAACTCCAGTCTAAAGAGATTTCATCAGTTAAGGTGTTATGACGGAATTAAACTCATGAAGAAGCCACATGGGAAGCTGAAGCTAATATGTGTTCTAGATATCCGCATCTTTTCACAATTAGAGGTAATTTAAATTCGGAGGATCGAATTTCTTAAAAGGGGTGATAATGTAATACCCGTGAAAAATAAAATATAAATGTATGTTCACGGACTACAATTACTATTTCTATATACGGTATTATTCACCTATATAACACTATTCACATATATGGTACTATTCACATATATAATCGAAATGTCGAGTACTAGATGTAGTTTGGTCATAAGAGGAATCTAGAAAGAAATTCGTAGGAGAAAATGGGTTTTTACATGAGAAAATCCCCTTAGGGACTAAAATGAAATGACTAAAGCGAAATGAAACTTAAGACCTTAGGAGAAGTAATCTGTAATACCCGTTAATTTCAGAATATAATTCGCTTAAGAGTATTTTAGAATTCTACAACGTTACTTTAGTTATTTATTTTGGTCATTTTTAATTTTCATATTTAATTGTTCTCTTTGAATATTATTTATGAAAATTGAGTTAAATGACTGGACTAAATATTTGCACTATGTGGGATATATTCTAAGAATGGTGAAATTCATGGAAAAGTGGTTTAAGAATGGTCAATTAGTCCATTTATTGTAAATTGACTGGATGGGTTTGGATGTTGTGTTATGGATACCCATGGGTTATTCAATAACCCATTAGAAATATTTAATATAAAGCTTCAATAGTACCCCCCCTCATTTTCTCACGCAACCGAAGCAGGCTGAAAGGGTTTTCTCTCATTTCCTCACCCTCTTCTCAAATCCTTTCCTTGATCTTCAGAATTTCGATTATTTGTTCGGTTCAAAAGCTTTGTAAGGATCAAAGGTAAGCTTTAATCCGATTATTTTCCTTAAATTTCAGTTTATGTAGAATATCAGAGGAGGTTTTGTTCTTGAAGATTTTGATGATAATTCATGAATCTCAGTTGTTTTAGAAGTTATATTTGAGTTATAATCAGTTAAAGGAGTTGAAATTCTGGTTTTGAAACAAGAAAGGGAAAGGATGAAATTGTTAGAATTTCTGCAAAAACCGAGTTACTGTAGCGACCAGGGATTTCGAAACAAAATCTGGAAAATTTTCTTCGGGTTACTGTAGCAGTACTGTAGTGTCGGCAGTCAACGGTACTGTAGCAGTCAACGTTACTGTAGCGAACCGGTACTGTAGTGAACCGTTACTGTAGCGAACTGACACTGTAGCAAACCGTTACTGTAGCAACCCGTTACTGTAGCAGTCAGAAAATTTTACGTATTTTCGTGATTTTGTTTCTTTTCTTATGATTCCTTGTAATATATTTTACTAGAAAATTTTCCTACACAAATTCTAGTGTGGAACAAGGTAAACTTGGACAAACATCAAGGTGAGTGAATAACCTTGCTCAGCTAATTTGATATTACTAGTCAAAGTACAATATAAGTCCCATTTACAATATTATTTGGATAATAAGCAATTAATTTTTCATATGGGAGTATATGATGATCAGTAGAAATAAGAGTATGAAGAAATTATTTATTTCATGACAATTGTACTATGTGATGAATTCTCACTATTTTATTAATGAGTAAAGATCTACGGGATCTAATACACGAGTGTGAAAGGGTTAAAGTCCCATACTACTCGGTGTATATCTAAGAAATCTTATACACGAGTATGAAAGGGTTAAAGTCCCATACTACTCAGTGCATATCTATGAAATCTATACACGAGTTGAAAGGGTTAAAGTCCCATACTACTCGGTGTATACCTATGAAATCTTATTCATGAGTTTGAAAGGGTTAGAGTCCCATACTACTCGATGTATAAGACAATTAATTATATGAGTAAATGTGGTATTTGTACTTTTGATATTTTATATAGTACAGTTATTTACTTACTGAGTTTTTAAATAAACTCACACTCCCTATGATTATTTTTTTCAGATACAGAAAACAGAGAAGAAGAGAATCTGTTTGAAGATTAGAAGCCCCTTGGGATTATTCTCTATTTCTGTCTGGTGGGACACCAGTACTTATTAATGTGGATATTAGAAACGCTCTGTACTTTTTATAGGTCTCCTAGGCTTGCGATGAGATAGAAATATCAGACTATGTATGTCTATATTTGCTTATCAGATGAATATAATTCTGTAGTGTGGAATGAATGATTAAGATTGAATGTAAAACCTTACAGAATATATGTATATAACGTATGTTTGAGAATTATATCAAATGAGTAGTATCTTTTCACATACTCAATTTTTGGGATGTGACATAATCGTAGCCATTGAATATGAAGTAATCTTAGCCATTGAAAATTATTTGCTATGAATATATCTTACATAAAGTGTTGGAAAAAAATCAATGGTTAAGATTTATTGAAAAATTAATGGCTAGCATTAGGTCCACACCTACCACACCTCAATGGCTAGAATTAGTTTCACACCTACCACACCTCAAGGGCTAGGATTGGTTCCATACTTACCTACATCAATGGCTATAATTCATTCTTGAAGCCTATATAAGGGAGGCTTAAATGGTGTTTCTATCATTCCATTTCATTTCTTCTCTCCTCTTGTTTAGCTTATTATTTTCTAGAGAAAAAGAAGAGGCAAGTTCCTTGAGTGATTATTCTTTTCTCTAAGTAAGAATAGACAATTTCTCTTACTCTGGTACTACTTTCCTTCTCAACTTAGGTTTGAATGGAACACTGAAATTCATCTATGTGCTATTGTCCGTGATGACTTAGAGAAATGATACTCGTACGGAATTCAACTGAGTGAAACGACCCCATTTTAATAGGGTTTTAGCATCATTGGTGATAAAAAGTATGTCATAGGACATTCCCAAAACTCATAGGGGTAGACTGGATTCGGAATAGCGAATCTAGAGAGGTAATTCAAATTAATCCAGAAGTATTGATAAGACGAAACAAGTATTTCATGGTGATATAAAGTTTGAATCTTTCCAAAGACAACTTAATTATTATCTTGATTTATGGTTTATAAACCTATGATATAGTCATATACGATACCTGTCATATGAATGAATTTTTCATTGTACTTCTTATTATAATATGAAATATTGTACTATTGATTGTGATTGAGCAGGACAGTACCCCCTTTCACGGCAAGGCGAAAAAACTCGGTTTAAAGGGTGTCTTGACCAACCAGTGTAGAGATAACGATTCCCTCTGTAGGGATATAGCCCGGGTCGATAACAGATTCGTAAGGTGCCCTAGCTGAGAAGATGAGGCTGTGCGTCATGGCAGAAATAAACAAATTTGGTGAGCCAGCCTATGTGCGCTCTCGAAGATATATTTCCATTGATGAGTACTAATATCGTTGGATGAAATGGATGACTTTCTATCTTCTAGTATGTAATTTTTAACTATATTTATTGGTTGAGTTTTAGCCTTCAGGTATATTTGCATGACTGGTAACGTATTTGAATTTTATTAACGCGAGGCCAATTCACTCACTGAGTTTTTAAAAGCTCACATTCTCTGTGAAATCTTTTTGTTTAGATCAGATTGCCAGCAAAGAATATCCGTTAGAGAAGTAAATCACTTCGAACCTTCCCGCTGTTTGGTAGGCCCCTATTTTGTTATAGATTATGTTACTCTGTAATCGTTTAGGATATCTAGGTCAAGAGTTTGGTATATTTGATTTGTATTTCAGTATAATAATATATTTCATATTGAGAACTTATTATTATATGCAAGTCATTTCTGTGTATTTATAAATAAGAAAATTTGACATGTTTTCTTCATATTTATTTGACAAGGAATAGTTATTTTGATAACATAGAGATGAAATAATTAATATTTTAACTCGTAGGTAGAATTTATAGCAAGGCTTACATTGATAGAAGATTCATCATTGTACTAATCATGTGCCCAGGTAATGGGTCATGACAATCCAACTCCTTGTTTCACATATTAATCAGTCGAAACAATCTTCACAGCTTGATCTTGAGCATATTGAGTACTCTGCACAACATTCCTAGTCTGAACTGGAGCTCGAGTCCGATCTTGTTATCTCAAATCTGTAACATGAATATGTTTCTTCTACCCAAACTCAACAACCACAAGAACTGCATTCGCATCCTATGGTCACTCGATTACAATGTGGAATTGTAAAGCCTAATCCTAAATATAGCTTAATCTCCATGTCTTATGCCAACATCCCATGCGCTCCACATAATATATGTTCAACTTTAGCTCATCCTAGGTGGAAAGCTGCCATGGTTGAGGAACTTGAGGTGCTACAAAAAAAAAATCAAACTTGGGAACTTGTTCCTCGCACCATTGACATGTATGTCATTGGCTCTTAGTGGGTTTTCAAATCAAAACTCAAGCCTGATTGGTCTCTAGATCATCTAAAAGCCCTTGGTAACACCACAAGGTTAGTGGAGTAGACTATGTTGAAACTTTCTCTCCAGTAACCAATCCAGGCACTATCTAGTTAATTATCACTGTAGCTCTTGTTCAGCAATGGCCTATTTGACAACTTGACGTTAAAAATACCTTTCTACATAGAGTGATTTCTGAACACATATATATGGAACAACCCCCTAGCATGGGTGATACTCAATTCCCAAATCATGTTTGCAAACTCCGAAAGGCTCTTTATGGCCTTAAATAAGCACCTCAAGCCTGTTTTGATCTCTTCAGTTTTTTTCTTCTTAAATATGGTTTCTTTTGTAGCATGGTTGACCCATCTTTATTTATTTTTCATTTAGATCTAGGATCTTTAATCCTTTTCCTTTATGTAGATGATATTCTTTTGACAAGTTCTACTAGATCACTGGTTGCTAACTTCATTAAACTTCTGCAATTTGAATTTGCCATGAAGGACTTGGGGCCTCTCCACCACTTCCTTGGAATTGAGATACTCTCAACAACTGATGGTCTCCATCTTTCCCAATCTCACTATGCCCTTACTATCCTTGAACGAGCTAACATGGTTGATTGTAAGCCCATGAGCACGCCTCTTGAAGCAAAGGCTAAAATAACATCTAATGACACTCACCTTAATGATCCAAGTTACTTTCGTGGTCGTGTTGGAGCTCTACAATATCTCATTTTTACTCGTCTTGATCTCCATATAATGTTAATTATGTCTCAATTCATGCATGCTCCTACTACTATGCACTTAAAAATGGTTCGGTAAATCTCATGTTATGTCAAAGGTACTATTAATATAGGTCTCCACTTTAATTCCAACACTCCACTTGATCTCTTTGCTTTTTCAAATGCAGATTAGGCAGGTTGTCCTACCATTCGGCACTCTACTACAGGCTACTGTACTTTTCTTGGAGGAAACTGCATCTCTTGGTGCGTAAAGAAAGAACATATTATCTCTGGCTCTAGCACTGAAGCTGAATATAGGGCTATGGCTAACACTATTGCTAAAATCACATGGTTGACAATCATTTTAAAAGACTTTCGCATTTCTCTCACCTCTCCTCCAATACTTTACTGTGACAATATCAGTGCTCTTCACATGACCATCAATCCTATTTTCCATGCTTGCAACAAACACATTGAATTGGATTATCACTTCGTTCGCGAACGAGTTGCTCTTGGGCTCCTTGTCACTCACTACATTCCAACCAACGACCAGGTTGTTGATCTCTTCACTAAAGCCATGTCCAAGGCTGCCTTTATGCATTTTAAGAGCAAACTCTGCCTTCAATCTTAGCCTCATTTGAGGGAGGGTATTAATAATGCCACTCAGCAGACACAGTAGCAAAATAAAGAAGATAATCTCCTTAATAGTGCCAAAATCAATATAGAGTCGTTGAGGATTAATTGCAACAAAGTCAAGCCAACAAATTATTACCCTTAATTTATGTTAAGCTTTATGTCAATTATGCTAATCTTTATATCATTCCTTTCTTGTTTTTCAATTCCTTTTACTGTTGTTTTGCATCTTCCATATATCTGTAGCTTCTCCTTTCCCTTGTAATTTATGTGTTAACATTCAAAATCAATAAAATATTCTTTTCATCATTTTCCTTTTGTATTCCGCCTGGACCATTTTGCACCAGTTTATTTTGACAGTATTAGATATGAGTTAATAAATGAATATTTTAGTATATTCTCCACAACAGTTTTATTGGGATTGTTTTATAATTAAAAGAACAAAATGAATAATAAAAAAATTATCATTTTTAGAAAATATATAAAAGGTGTTCGTCTAAACTAGTTAGATCAAAGTTTAAGAAAGATAATAATACTCTTGTCTTTATTAGTTGAAGTATGCATTTTTATGAGATTTATTTGTATTTTTTAAATCAAAAATTAAATCATTAAAATATGTAATTTTTTTCTAAGACAAAAAGTATGAGCTCTTAAAATAGCACGCGGATTTGCTGCTGTGCAAATGGTGTTTTTTTGCTGCTTTTCACTTTCAGCAACTGTTTTTACCGTTGCTGAAAGTTTTGGCAACAAAAAAATTTACCACCATAACGTTTAGCAACGGTAAAAATCGTTGCTAAAAGTAAAAAGCAGCAAACAGCACCCTTTTGCAAAGCAGCAAATTCTGACTCCTCAAAATAAAAGCATATATGACAAAGTCATGAAAACCGTTATTCTTGTCTTTATCGTTTTTCTCGGTTAACCACTTTGTTTAATAATACTTTATGAACGTTGTTTTAAGGGGTAAAATCAATTTAAACCGAATGTAAAAGGGGTTCTTAGTTCCGGCTGTCATATCCGGAATTTAGAAAACCCTGGGTGGGACATTCAGGGTCAGAGTCTTTTTTTTTTTTGGTTTATATTTATATTTTGTATGAAATTAAATGATATGCATTCGTGGGAAAAAGGTTAGCAGAAAAAGAGGTCAAACAGAGTCAACCGAATGTTGACCTTCGCAAACGTGAATATGGAAAGTCATGCACAAGTCACATCCTGTGCATACGTCCATATTGGAAAACAGCTAGATTGCGTGTGCTTTTTGTGTACAAACCACGTTGATTTGACTCCACCAATCATTCTCAATTTTAATTTCAATATGTCAAATTTTACACAAAAGTATTAATTTAATCTTTCAAACATTATATTTTTTAATTTATTTCTTATAATATTAAGTATTTTAATTTAATTTTTAAAAATTTATTTAGTTTATAAAAATTTTTTTTTTAAATTATATTATTTATTTTTTAAAATACATTCCTTGAAATATTAAAAATATATTTTTAATATTTTTAGATTTAAACTTATTTTAAAAAATATTTTTATTAAACTCAATCAAATATATTTTTAAATTTATTTTTTATTTTTATTAAAAATAAAAATAAAAAATATTTAAACTAAACAGGTCATAAAATATTATATTTATCTAAATTTAAACTTTTAATTTGTTACCAAATCACAAAGTTCACAATTAAAAATAATGTTTAAAGAATTAAATCAAATTATTCAACTAAAAAATCGGCAGGTTAACCAATTTTTGGATCCGGTTTGTCCCTCAAAGTCAAAGTCGGTGAGGGAAATAATGGGTCAAATTGGCTTCCAAGTGTTACAACTAGTAAGAACGACGAGAAAAAAATCAACCAAATTGGCTTTTGACCTTTTTTTTTTTTTTTAAGTCCATAGGCGGGCCTCGTCTATACAGTATATAGTGTATTATGAGATTTTATATTTTATTTAGCTTTTAGATTTAACTTTTTATTAAGTTTTATTATTAATTTTTTAGTTTTATGATTTTTTACTGGTTAATTTTTATTTTCCACTTATTTTTTATATTTAAGAAAGAAAAACATAATTATTTAATGGAAGATTATAAGGTTAATACTTAATAGTTTTGTGTGGGTGGCCTTTTATATATATATATATATTAATTACATATTTTAATATTTAATATATTTCTAATATCGTAGATTCAATCATAATTCGACTATAATTAAAATTGATCATTAAATTAATATTTAATCAATTTAATAATCTATTTAATATTTTAAAATTTTAATTAAAAGTCACTTTAATAAGTAAATTGATTTAAATAAAATAAATATATTTTTTAAAAATTAAATTAAGATAATTATAATGAGTTAGGAACTAAATTAATAATTTATTAATATATATATATATATATATGTATAAAGTTATCTGGCCTTTTAATATTTAATATAAAAATGATATTTTTTATGGTCAGGAGATAAAAACTGTGATTCGGTTTTAAAAAAAAAAAAAAGAAATATCTTTTACATGTGTAATTCTATCTTAATGGTAAAGAGCCAATTGAGGAAATGTGTAATTTTTTTTTTTAATAGTCAATCTGAAAGATTGGACATATTCTTTTGACTGGCGATTTGGTTGATGAAACGATAGGTTTGACGGTTTTGGTGCCATAGCAGTGTTTAGACTGCAGACTGTAATGACTCAACCTCAAATGAGATAAAAGCAATGATTCCTATGATTAAACGACGAAATAATATTTAACAGGACTTTGTTGTTTTTACTATTAACTTGCCTGGTCTTCCTAGAGAATTTACAAATTCAAAAAAGAAAAGAAAAGCAATTACGGGACACTGTGTCGAACAAGTTTGAACTAGGATATTTATATTTGTTTTAGTTTGACTCAATTTAATTGATCTCAATCAATTAATTGTAGAAAAGAATAAATTTATTTTGTTTTATTTTTTTGAACAATTTAATTTGTTTTGAAGCGGTTTCAAAAAAAATATCAGATTCTTGTATAATATTTTAGATTTTTTTAAATTATATTTTAAAAAAATTTAACAAGTTATTTTATGAACACTATAAACACTTCTTAAACTATCTATTAATAATTTAAATTATAACTTAATACATTAATGTTAATATATAAATTGGGACAATATATCTTATTGACATCCAATGATGATAAGAAATAAAATTGGTGCATTAGTGTATAATATTTTTTATTATATTATGTATAATATATATATATATAAGAATCGATTTTGATTGAACCAAACAAAGTCAAACCGATAATTGAATCGAACAATTTGGATGTCATGTTTTAAAAATCGAGTTTAACATTCTTTTTTTAAGTTTTGGTTGGTTTGATTTAGATCGACTTGGTCAGTTTAATTTGATTTTAAACACTTTTAATTTAAAAGTGGTGCCTGAAATTTTTATACGAGAAAATGGTAACTGAACTGAACCATTTGGATGTCATGTTTCAAAAATCATGTTTAACATTCTTTTTTTTAAAAAAGTTTTTGGTTGGTTTGATTTGGTGTGAGTCAACTTGGTCAGTTTAGTTTGATTTTAAACATCCTTGATTTAAAATTGGCACCTGAAATTTTTATACGAGAAAATGGTATTTCACTACAAAAAAATATAGAATTAGAGACAAAATTTAGAAAAGGAAAACTTCTGCCCCTAATTTCGTTCCTGATTTGTTGCAAATTTCATGTCTGGTTTCAAACTGTTGAACAGTGAATCAAAGACGGAATTAGAGGCAAATATTGTCGTTTTTGAATGTTTTTTTGTCCCTGATATTAGAGACGGACTATGTCATGTCAAATATTCATCCCTACTAATTTTTTTACAATATTTTAAATATTTAAAAAATTAGAGACGGATGTGCCCTATCTTAAATATCCGTCTTTGATCAAAATGACGCCTTGGTTCAAAAATTTAGATGCAACACAATGTCATTAAGGATTAGAGACGGAAATTTCTGTCTCTAAAATCCGTCTATGATCCATATTAAACCTAATCTCTCTTCCCAATTTCACTTCCCAATCCCATTTCCACTCTCGCCATTGTCTTCGACTGCCTTCATCTCCTTAAACGTGGTCATGTGAGGGCTTCCAACGTTCTCCACCATCGTCGTCTCCAAGTTCCACCACGCTCTTTGCCTCTCTATCCATCTTGTGGTACTCTCTCTCTCTCCAATCCCATTTCCACTCACACTCATCGCCTCTGCCTTTATCTTCTCTGCAACGACCGATTGAGGGCCTATGTTGCGCTCCACAACCATCGTCTCCAAGATTGGACCACAATTTCTGCCTCTCTTTCCATCTCGCGGTACACACACACACACACACACATTTTTCAATGTATCTAAACCTACTAATGATGAGTTTAATCTTTGAAATGGTTTTTGCACAATTTTAATTTTTTGTACAATTTTAATTTTTTGTTTAGTATCAATCTCTATTTTGAACATAGTTTTGAAGTAAATCACTTAGTTTAAAGTATGGTTATTTTCAGAAAATATGTATATAACTAACTACACCTAGAGAAAAAAAAGGTGTTAAATAATCCAACATTTCCTATAATTATATTTGTTTTCTCTTGGATGTTAGGTTGTTGAGAACGGTGTCATTTTAGGCATGCTTCAGTATTTATGTTTATAGCCGTTGGGAGAAGCCATTACAAGGCGTTACGGCAATTGCTCTATTTTTTGCTTACCCAATGTTGTTTCTATTTGTTCTCTCTAGTATTTATTTTTGGATTATTTTTATTTTGAATATATAGTTCAAAGTTATAGGAGAGATTAAAAATTTCCTTTTCTTGTATTTCTGTATCAAAAAATATTGTTGTACATATTTGGTTCTTGAATAAGAATTTCTAGATTTCTTCATGGTTTCAGAGCGTAGTTACAATCCGTAAAGTTCCTTTTCTTTCTTCTCCCTTCTTTTCCTTTTTGCTGCAACCATGGCCGACAACAACAAAGATGATTGAGCAAGGGAAGATCCCTTTCCTCTGCAAAATTCGGATCACCCAGGTATGAACCTGATTTCATCTATCTTGACTAGAACGAATTACATGACCTGGAGCTGATCGGTTAAAATTGCTCTGGGGTCAAAAACAAAGTTAGGATTCATAGACAGGTGATGTCAACAACCGGAAGAGAAAGATCCCAAATGCAATCAATGGATGAAAGTAGACTATATGGTCCGTTCCTGGATCTTGAATTCTATATCAAAGAATATTGTTGAGAAATTTATGTATGTTAACACAGCCAAAGAGCTATGGGATTGTTGGGTTTGACTTGAATTTTGTGGGTGACCCGGTTTGTAACCCGACTCATGACCCACGACCCACGACCCATAATCCATTATTTCCTCTATATATTGTGTGTAATGGAATTCATTAGTATGTAGTTGACATAATTTCGTCTGTATAGCCTCTATCAGAAAATAATACAGATCTTCTACAGCGAGGTACTGTAGCAGTCAACGGTACTGTAGCGACTCGGATACTGTAGCGACTCAGAACTGTAGCTACTCGGCACTGTAGCACGGTCAACGGTCAAAGTTACTGTTTGGTCAAAAACTGCTGTTTGGTCAAAGCTGCTGTTTGGTCATAGTTGTTGTTTGGACCAAGTTTTCTGTTGCGATCGTTATTGTTTCGTCGACACGGTTCCGGTGAGTTTATGTTTAATTCAGAAAAGAATTATGAATTTCTGTGTGAATTTACTGGATTGTGTTAGATTGTGCTGGATTGGATTTCTGGTTTACTGTTGTGAATTTTGTTGGACTGCTGTGTTGAATTTCTGTTAGTGAAGTTTTGGTCAGTTTGCAAGGTTCTGAACAGTTTTTTGAAATTCAATTTCTGATTGCGAAATTTGCTAGTAATTTATCTGCTGTTATTTGAGAAGATGTCGACTCATAAATTCGATATTGAGAAGTTCAATGGATCGAATAATTTCACTTTGTGGAAGGTAAAAATGAGGGCACTTCTGGTTCAGCAGGGATGTGCAGTGGCATTAGAAGGAGAAAGTAGTCTACTTAACACATTGAAAGAAGAGGAGAAGAAAGAAATTTTGGCAAAGGCTCATAGTGCAATACTATTGAATCTGACTGATGAAGTATTGAGAGAAGTAGTTGATGAGTCAACTGCTGCAGGTTTGTAGAAGAAATTGGATGATAAATACCAGAAAAAGTCTCTCACAAATCGGTTATATCAGAAGCAGCGTTTGTATACTCTGCAGATGATAGAAAATATGCAGGTAAAAGATCATCTTCATAATTTTAACCGGATTATCATGGATTTACAGGGTGTTGGGGTTAAGATAGATGATGAAGATCAGGCTATCATTCTTTTGTGTTCTCTACCAAATTCATATGAGAACTTTGTTGATACTATGTTATATGGTAGAGATAGTATCTCTGTTAATGATGTCAAAGATGCTTTGCAGTCTAAAGAGCTGAAGAGAAGAGTCTCTAGTTCTAATGAGGATAGCAGGTTTGTATGTTGGCAGAGGCAGAGACACTAAAAGGGATTATGGAAAAAGAAGTAAGTCACGGTCTAAGTCGAGGAACAAAGGAGGACCTCGATGTTATCACTGTAAACAAAAGGGGCACATCAGGAAGAATTGTCCACAGAGGAAGAAGGGAAATGATGAGAAGGAACCGAATACCAGTGGTAGTGCTGCGGTGGTGCAAGATAGTTCTGACGGAGAAGAAGACATTGATGTTCTCACAGTCAGCACCTCTGATTCTGTAAATACTTGGGTCTTGGACACAGGTGCATCTTATCATATGACTTTTTCACGTGAGCTGTTTACTTCTTTTAAGGAATGGAATGGTGTTTTGAGATTGGGTGATGATGAGCAGCTCAGTGTTAAGGGCAGTGGTTCTGTGCAGATTCAGATGTATGATGGAATAGTCAGGACGCTTGATGCTTGGTATGTTCCTGGTCTACGTAAAAACTTGATTTCTCTTGGTACTCTAGACAAACAAGGGTACAAGTACTCTGAAGAGAATGGACAGTTGAGAATTTCCAAAGGTGCTCTGGTTATAATGAAGGGTAAATTGCAGCATGGCATTTACTTTCTGATTGGTAGTTCTGTGATGGGGACAGTGGCTGTATCTAAATCTTTAGGGAAGAATGATGGTTGTACAAAGTTGTGGCATTGCCGATTGAGACACGTGAGTGAGAAAGGGCTGTCAATTCAAAGTAAATAAGGATTGTTAGAAGGGGCAGAAACTGGGAAGCTAAAATTCTGTGAAGTTTGTGTTATGGGTAAACAACGCAGAGTTAATTTTAGTTCTGGGAAGCATACTTCTACGGACGTTCTGTAATATGTTCACTCAGACTTGTGGGGTCCTTCTCCAGTTGAATCTCAGGACAAATGCAAGTACTTTGTTACTTTTATTGATGACTACTCTATAAGGGTTTGGGTATATTTTCTGAAATCCAAAGATGAAGTGTTTGGGAAGTTCAAGGAGTGGAAGACCATGGTTGAGAAATAGACTAGAAAACATGTCAAAACACTCAGAACTGATAATGGGTTGGAGTTCTATAAAGCTCCATTTGATAAATTTTGCAAGAAAGAAGGTATAGTGAGGCATCGCACTGTACGTCATACACCACAGCAAAATGGAGTTGCAGAACGTATGAATCAAACACTGTTGCAGCGTGCGAGATGCATGCGATTAAATGCTGGCTTGCCAAAACAATTCTGGGGTGAAGCAGTTAACACTGCTTGTTATCTGGTGAATAGATCGCCATTTATTGCAATTGATTTTAAGACTCCTCAAGAGGTATGGTCCGGTAAACCTTTTGATTATTCTGGCCTGCGTATATTTGGTTGTCCTGCTTATGCTCATGTGAATAATGGTAAACTAGAGCCTAGGGCAATGAAATGCATATTTCTAAGGTATGCACCTGGAGTTAAATGGTACAGACTGTGGTGTACCGAAAAGGATAGAACTCCAAAATTTATTACTAGCAGAGTTGTAACTTTTAATGAGTCTGTTATGTTTGGTCAGAAGGATGAGCTTAGTAGTCATGCAGGTAATAATGATCAAGGTGCCAACCAGAAGGTGGAAATTGAAGTTCAAACTTCAAAAATGGTTATAACAGACCCTGTACAGTAGCCCATTGAAGAAGAAGAATCACAACCTATAGCAACAAGGAGGGAAAGAAGGGAAATCAGAAAACCTATAAGGTATGCAGATTGTGTTGATATAGTTGATATTAATTCAGTTGCTTATGCCTTGGCAGTAGGTGAAAACATTGATTCTGATGACCCGAGATCATATAACGAAGCAGTTGAGAGTAGAGAAGCATCAGAGTGGCTGGTTGCAATGAATGAAGAGATGCAATCTCTTAAAAAGAATGAAACATGGGATCTTGTACCGTTACCAAAGGGAGTGAAACCGGTAGGATGCAAATAGGTCTCCAAGAAGAAAGAATGTATTCCTGGAGTTGAACCAGCAAGGTTCAAAGCACGACTCGTGGCCAAGGGTTTTTCACAAAAGGAGGGAATTGATTATCATGAAGTTTTCTCCCCTGTTGTGAAGCATAAAATCATTCGTGTCCTTTTGTCGATGGTAAGTGTTTTTGACTTGGAGTTGGAACAACTGGATGTGAAAACTGCTTTCTTACATGGAAATTTAGAGGAGCAGATCTATATGTCACAGCCAGAAGGATTTCTTGATTCTAGGAAAAAAGATCATGTATGTTTGCTGAAAAATTCCTTGTATGGTTTGAAGCAGTCTCCTAGACAGTGGTACAAGAAATTTGATGCATTCATGACTTCCTATGGTTTTCTGCGTAATCAATTTGATAACTGTGTCTACTCTAAGAAACTTGCAGATGATTCTTATATTTATTTGTTGCTATATGTTGATGATATGTTGATTGCTGCAAAGAACAAGGTTGAAATTGATAGTTTGAAAGTCTTGTTGAGCAGTGAGTTTGAGATGAAGGATTTGGGTGCAGCCAAGAAGATATTGGGCATGGAGATTTTGAGAGATAGAAGTGCAGGTTTACTGTATGTATCTCAACATAAATATATAGAAAAATTGTTGCAGTCTTTCCAGATGAATAATTCTAAGCTAGTTAGTACTCCGTTGGCGGCACATTTTAAACTTGATGCTAGTACAATACCTACTACAGCTGAGGAAAAAGGGTAAATGAGTTTAGTGCCCTACTGTAATGCTGTTGGAAGCTTGATGTATGCAATGGTGTGTACTAGGCCTGATCTGGCTCATGCAGTCAATGTGGTAAGCAGGTTTATGAGTAATCCTGGGAGAGCTCACTGGAGTGCAGTTAAATGGATTATGCGGTATCTGAAAGGTACGAGTAATATTTGCTTGGTTTATGGTGCTGATAAATCTGATATTGGCTTGGTTGGTTATACAGATTCAGATTATGCTGGAGATCTTTTAAGGAGGAGATCCTTAACATGCTATGTCTTGACTATGAATGGATGTGCTGTCAGTTGGAAGGCAACACTTCAATCTACAGTTGCCTTGTCTACCACTGAAGCAGAATACATGTCATTGGCAGAAGGAGTTAAGGAAGGTATATGGTTGCATGGTTTGATTGATAGTCTGGGGTTAAATATTCAGAGACCTATCATTTATTGTGATAGTCAGAGTGCATTAAGTTTGGCCAAGAATCCAGTCTACCATGAGAGGTCGAAGCATATTGATATCAGATTGAATTTTATTCGAGATGTGATAGAAGACAAGAAATTATCCATTGAGAAGATAGCCACAGCAGACAACCCAGCAGATATATTGACAAAGGCTCTACCTTCAGAGAAGTTCAAGCATAGCTTGGACTTGGTGAATGTTCGCATTCCATGAAGCCCTACAGGGCTTGAATGACAGAGATGAATTTGTACTTAGTTCTGGTGATTTGAGAGAATTCAAGTCAAGGAGGGAAATTGTTGGGTTTGACTTGAATTTTGTGGGTGACTCGGTTTGTAACCCGACCCACGACCCATAATCCATTATTTCCACTATATATTGTGTGTAATGGAATTCATTAGTATGTAGTTGACGTAATTTCGCTCTGTATAGCCTCTATCAGAAAATAATACAGATCTTCTCTCTGTCCGTGGACGTAGGTCGCATTGACCGAACCACGTAACTTCTTTGTGTGTTCTTCTCAATCTTTCTCCTTGATTTATTGCCTTACTGTAATACCCGTTAATTTTGGAATATCATTCGCCTAAGAGTATTTTAGAATTTTACAACGTTACTTTAGTTATTTATTTTGGTCATTTTTAATTTTCATATTTAAGTGTTCTCTTTGAATATTATTTATGAAAATTGAGTTAAATGACTGGACTAAATATTTGCACCATATGGGATATATTCTAAGAATAGTGAAATTCATGGAAAAGTGGTTTAAGAATGGTCAATTAGTCCATTTATTGTAAATTGACTGGATGGGTTTGGATGTTGGGTTATGGATACCCATGGATTATTCAATAACCCATTAGAAATATTTAATATAAAGTTTCAATAGTACCCTCTCATTTTCACGCAGAAGGAAAAAAGCTGAGAAGTGAACAGTAACTTCATTTTCTCTCTCAGTTCTTCATCTTCTTCTCAAATCCTTTCCTTGATCTTCAAAAGTTCGATTATTTGTTCGGTTCAAAAGCTTTGTAAGGATCAAAGGTAAGCTTTAATCTCATTATTTTCCTTAAATTTCAGTTTATGTAGAAGATCAGAGGAGGTTTTGTTCTTGAAGATTTTGATAATAATTCGTGAATCTCAGTTGTTTTAGAAGTTATATTTGAGTTATAATCGGTTAAAAGAGTTGAAATTCTGGTTTTGAAACAAGAAAGGAAAGGATGAATTTGTTAGAAATTTCTGCAAAAACTTCTGCAAAAACCGAGTTATTGTAGCGACCAAAAATTTCGGGAAAATCTGGAAATTTTCCTTCGAGTTACTGTAGCAGTACTGTAGTGTCGGCAGTCAACGGTACTGTAGCAGTCAACGTTACTGTAGCGAACCGGCACTGTAGCGAACCGTTACTGTAGCAATCAGAAAATTTTACGTATTTTCGTGATTTTGTTTCCTTTCTTATGTTTCCTTGTAATATATTTTACTAGGAAATTTTCCTACACAAATTCTAGTGTGGAACAAGGTAAACTTGGACAAAAATCAAGGTGAGTAAATAACCTTGCTCAGCTAATTTGATATTACTAGTCAAAGTACAATATAAGTCCCATTTACAATATTATTTGGATAATAAGCAATCAATTTTCATATGGGAGTATATGATGATCGGTAGAAATAAGAGTACGTAGAAATTATTTTATTTCATGACAATTGTGCTATGTGATAAATTCTCACTATCTTGTCAATGAGTAAAGATCTACGGGATCTAATACACGAGTTTGAAAGGGTTAAAGTCCCATACTACTCGGTGTATATCTAAGAAAGCTTATACACGAGTTTGAAAGGGTTAAAGTCCCATACTACTCGGTGTATATCTAAGAAACCTATACACGAGTTGAAAGGGTTAAAGTCCCATACTACTCGGTGTATATCTAAGAAATCTTATACATGAGTTTGAAAGGGTTAAAGTCCCATACTACTCAGTGCTTATCTATGAAACCTATACACGAGTTGAAAGGGTTAGAGTCTCATACTACTCGGTGTATACCTATGAGATCTTATTCACAAGTTTGAAAGGGTTAGAGTCCCATACTACTCGGTGTATATTTATGAAATCTTATTCATGAGTTTGAAAGGGTTAGAGTCCCATACTACTCGATGTATAATATAATTAATTATATGAGTAAATGTGGTATTTGTACTTTTGATATTTTAAATAGTACAGTTATTTACTTACTGAGTTTTTAAATAAACTCACACTCCCTATGATTATTTTTCAGATACAGAAAACAAAGAAGAAGAGTATCCGTTGGAAGATTAGAAGCCCCTTGAGATTACTCTCTATTTCTGTGTGGTGGGATACCAGTACTTATTAATGTGGATATTAGAAACGCTCTGTACTTTCTATAGGTCTCCTAGGCTTGCGATGAGATAGAAATATCAGACTATGTATGTCTATATTTGCTTATCAGATGAATATAATTCTGTAGTGTGGAATGAATGATTAAGGTTGAATATAAAACCTTACAGAATATATGTATATAACGTATGTTTGAGAATTTTATCAAATGAGTAGTATCTTTTCACATGCTCAATTTTTGGGATATGACACTTACAATAACCTACTAGGGATGAATTAAAAGAAAGGTAAAGAGAATGTAGTGGTTCCCTTTTGTATCAAATACAAAGAGAAATGTCCACTATTATGCAAGGAGGAATGAGCGTCGCATAATACTATAATAGGATAAAGAAATCATAGGACAAATTAAACTGCTTAACACAAGTCTCAGAATGTTTGTGCAGCGTAGCAAAGAACATGGTAGACGTCTTTGATTCAAATAGGCTCATATAGTTCCTAATAGGGCTAAATGATGCCTACAATACTATAAGGGGTTAGATCTTGCTTATGGAGCCACTATTAAATGCCAACAAGGCATACTTGATGGTCTTTTGTGTCGAGAAACAAAGAGATGTGAGTCAGATGTATACATAGGGACAAGAAAATAGTGCATTCCTAGTCAAAACCCAACAAGGGAGTTACAGAAGGGGTAGAGTTGTGAACTATACTGGTCAAAATAAAGGAAGAAGATCAAATAATAAGGGAAGAGGACAAGGACGCAACAATGAGAAATTCTCACATTTCTGTGACTATTGCAATACTCCCGGGCATGTCAGGGACACATGCTTCCAACTGATTGGATACTCAAACTGGTATCAACAATTGAAGACTCAAAAGGAAAATGCTAATGTTGTGAAATCAGAAACAAGCAAAACACAATTTGATGTGACAGAAGAAGCAATTGGAAAACAAGGATCGTATTCTAGCATTTTTCAAGGATTACATCAAGATTTAGATAAGGTCAAAGGTAAAATACAATCTGATGATCATAGCGTTAATCTTGCTCACATCAACGATCTTGCAATAAGTTCTCATGACAAGAATGAGGAAGAATTTACAGGTACTTTTCTTCACATCTCTGATGTTATTAAACAAAATTCTTAGGTTGTTGACACAGGGGCAACAACCTATATATGTAATAATTCTAGTCATTTTATTAGAATAAAAGAAACTTTACACCTTATTACTGTGAATCTTCCTGATGGAAGTATCAAACAAGTTTCAAAATTTGGAGATGTCAACTTAACATTGAATTTGAAACTAAAAGAAGTTCTATATACTCCTTACTTTAAATTTAACTTGTTGTCCATTAATAAACTGACTAAAGATGCCCATGTGAAATTCACCTTTTATCCCTCTTATTGCCTTTTACGGGATCACTCAATTGAAGAGATTCTGGAAAAAGGAAAAGTTGTAGGAAGTTTATATGTGATAGATTGTTTTGATAATAAAGTTGAAAGAAATGTTGTCTGTAATTGTTCTGCCCTTTTGAATTCTTGTAATAATTCTTCTAATTCTATTTGTAAGGATGAGAAAAACCATCTTGGTGTTAGACATGATGAATCCATTGCTTTACCTTGTACCACTGCTTCCCCCAACTCTGCAAATAATAATAAAGCTGAACATAATGTTGTTACTGTTTCTTCTAACTCTGTATCTTCAAATGATTTTTTGTACTTTTATACTTGGCATTAGAGGCTCAGACATACCTCTTCTGACATCTTACATCACATAAAGGCACCTAGTGTGCCCACCTTTTCAGTAAATAAAGATGAATAAAGGGCATGTGAAACTTGTCACAAAGGCAAAAAAAGTAAGATTGCCTTTTCCCATATGTTTAGAGGCCTTACTGACACCCCTCACTGATAGGAACAAATTACTTACTCACCTTGGTTAATGACTTTAGCCGTGCGACCTAGCTTTACTTACTTCAACATAAGTCACAAGTTTCTCTCATCTTTTCAAATTTTATGAATATGGTTCACCACAATTTGATATTAAAATAAAGTAAGTAAGATTAGACAATGAGAGTGAGTTTGTGAACAAAGATTTCTTTATTATCCTTAGTCACTGTGGCATTCAGCATTAACGCAGTACCCCTTATACACCTCAATAGAATGGCAAGCTGTAGAGGAAACACAGATATCTTTTCCAACTTGCCAGATGCTTGATGATACAAGCTGGATTACCTATGAAATTTTGGCCCTAGTCCTTACTTATGGCCACATACATTGTTAATAGGCTGCCTACAGCCATTTTAAATTAGAAAAGTCCTTATAAGGTTCTCCATGGTAAGAGGCCTGATTATTCCATTTTGAGGACCTTTGGCTGCCTTAATTATGCAACAATTGTTAAACCCAACAAAGGAAAGTTCGGCCCTAGAGCTGAAAAATGCATTCTTCTCGATTTTTCCCTTAAACAAAAGGGTTACAGGTCATACAATATTGATACCCATAAAGTTTTTATGTCAAGAGATGTTATCTTTCATGAGAACACCATTCCTTTTAAAACTATTGACAAACCGTCAAAAATTGAACTTCCTTTGGGTATAAATGCAAATTAGCTGTCAAGAGTCAAGCCTGTATCAATTATGTATATACATAGCATCATTTAATAAATTTAACTTTAAAGGAACTAATATGGAAAATGTAAAAGTAATTGGAAAATCTGAACTTGTTAAGACAAAAATAGAAAAGAAAGGAAAACAAAAAATAAAAAGGAAAAAGGAAAGTAAAAAGAAAAAAAATATTTGTTATGTGATAAAAAAAATTAAGGAAAAAAATGTGTTTGCTATGTAGAACACATTTATTAAAATAACTCTTTGTTAAATTTATTATTTATAACACAAATAAAATGTATTTAGTAAGATGTTGGCTTAACTATTATTTTTTGTTCCTTAACTTTTTTCTATTTCAAGATAGTCTTTTTTTTTCAATATAATCCCTTTAATTTGCAATTTATGTCATATTTGTCCTTATCCATCTTTTCAATATAGTCCCTTAACTTTTTTTTAATATAGTAATTTTTTCTTTCAATATAGTCCATCTTCCTTAGTCTCTTCTCTTCCTCTGTTTTCCCTCTCTCTCTCTCTCTTCCACCATCTCTCTCTTCGATATCGTTCAGCAACCTCCTTCTTATTCTTTTTGGCAAAATCGAAGGCCCAACTTTGCAGCCAATGCAAGAGGAGTAGAAGGGTTAGAGAACAGAGAACAAAGAGACTTGAGGGAGAGACATAGACCCAAGAGGGCATACACACAGAAGAGAAGGACAAGACAAGAAAAAGAGGAAATCTCAGAAGAGAAGGACAACAATAACAAGAAGGGCTAGACAAGCAGACAGACGATGACGAGAAGGATCGAATGATGAAGCTTGAACCAACGAAGCACTTCTAGAGCTGCAAAAGACTTGGACATTCGCGCAGGACATTTTCAAAATTCAGACAAACACGTGAGGATATTTTGGACATTTCATCCAATTTTCCATAGTCAATTTGATGGAAAAGTTTGAGTAAAAATTGTAGCATAGTAGCAGATTTTTTTTTTCCAAATTTTTTTTCTCCCACTTGGGATAGCATACTAAACAAAGAAAAATTAAAAAAAATGATGAAATTCCATGTTCCTTTCTCCCGTGAAAAAGCTACCAAACGGATAGTTTCGTATGAGAAAAAGAAAACCCTTTTTTCACGCTCATTTTTGAAGCAGGCAGAGCAACGTGCATGTATTTTATTGGTCCCATGTGAATCTGTGATGAAGGCGATAGTGCCAGGCTGTGAAAGCAATCTTATTTCAACCCTTTTGTTAATCACGTTCTTGGTAATTAATTATTTTGTTCTTTATATAACTTTCAAACAGTAAGAGAGTTGTTGGAGCCCCTTTTTATCCCTTCCCTCTTTTAGATATACCTTTGTCAAACAATTATTCCCTTGCCTTTTGCCGCCACTTTTTATTTGTGATGTCGGTTCATTATTTTAATTTGGAGTTCATATTGTGGACTACTGACTCTGGAACGTTTACTTAAGCCTGGGCTACTCTAATTGTCTTTTAAATTCAAGAAATACATAGCAGATAAATGATCAGTTTTACTAGCGATGAAAAGTTTAAATAATGTGCAGAGTAGTGCTTATCCCTCGCAAGTTAAAAGCATTAAGTCAAGTGATAGGCAAAAACCAAAAATCCCTAAGCTAGAAATCTTTACAACGCTTTTGTAACCAAAACAAAAATCTTTACAACGCTTTAGCCCATTGTAATACTGAATCAAGGATTGACGCATATTAAGAAAGAAAAAAAAGAAGATAAAAAGGCAGAGAATGTCCCTGTTCGGTTAACCTGACTGTACCAGCGAGTATTAACTGAATCTAAAAAGAAAGTAAATATTCAAATCGGAATTTACTTAAAAAGCATTGCCAACTAATGGCGTGTTTGATATTGCGGGTGAGGAAGTGGTTGTTGAAAGAAAAATAATAATAATAAATTATTTCAATTATTCTCTTAAAAAATGTTAAAATTTATATTTTTAGGATAAAAAATAAAACATTTTAGTAAAAATATATTCTTTTCTGTTTTACATTCTTTGTAAGTCTTTGATTGAAGTCTTTGGAACTGGATCCGACTTTTCTCCTTAGAGTCCACAGATAAAACTCTCCTTAACTTTTTTGAGTTGTCAAATCAGGCGTTCAAACGGTGAAAATTTAAGAACGCTGAAGAATTGTGAGCCGTTAGATCCACGCGATCTAACGATCAAGATCAAAAGATGGATTTAATTCTTTTTTTTTTTAATTTTAAAATCCAATCCAATCATGATTCGACATGTGACAGTAGGACCCATCCCTTCTCTCACAATGCTTTTTTAAAAAAATTCTTGCAGAATGCTCTCTCTCTCTCTCTCTCTCTCTCTCTCTCTCTCTCTCTCTCTCTCTCTCTCTCTCTCTCTCTCTCTCTCTCTATATATATATATATATATATATATATATATATATATATATCTATTTTTCTTGAAACACTTGAATGTATTATTAAACATCACCATATTATTTCATCACCCATATACTAAAGAACTTATCAGTCAAAGCAGGACCATTTTTGTGAAGCACAGCAATGGAATCCCCTCTAGGCAAAAATAGACACCGCAAGGAAACATTGATAAAAGCACTTATCAAATAATTTTGCCAGGTACAAACAGAATCTCTTGCACAAACTTCTTATGAATCTCCTTTTAAAAAAAAAAAAAGAAAGAAAAAAGTTGCTTCATAAATGGCAATAGTGAGAAGATGAGAGGAAGATGAGGAAGAAAAGAATGGGTGAGTCCCACCATCACGTGTCGAATCAAGATTAGTCGAGATTTTAAAATTTTGAAAAAATAAAAATTAAATCCATCATTTGATTTAAGTTGTTAAATTGCATTGATCCAACAGCTTACAACTCTTCAATGCCCTTAAATTCACCGTCTGTGCCTAATCTGACGGCCAAAAAGAGTTAAGGAGAGTCCTTGTCTTTAGACTCTAAGAAGAGAAGCCAGATTCCTTGGAAGTTATCCATCAAAGACTATCGGTAACAAATATAGAAAGCTTGAAACCGAACTACTCCATTTCTTTTTTTATATGGACCATGAAACTGAACAGCGCAAGAGATTTTTGTGGCCACATCCTAAAAGTATTCTCGGCCCAATTATAAGGCCTTGTAATAGAAGCCCATCTTTGAGGGCACAGATGTGGAAACAAAAAGGTCAAACGTGACCAGGGAAATATCTGGGACTTGTTGCAGATTGGGGTCGATCTAATCAACATATGCTTAAAGATATTGTGGAGAAAATTACTGCAAAAACTCTTAGCTGGAGAGAAAAGTTCTTAAATCAAGCAGGAAAAGAAATCCTCATTAAATCTGTTCTTCAGGCTATCCCGGCCTACACTATGTCAATATTGAAATATCCAAATTCCTTGTGCAAAAATATCTCCTCCCACCTAGCAAAATTTTGGTGGGCTAGCTCTGGCAGAGAAAACGGCATCCATTGGGTAAATTGGAAAAATATGACTTACAGCAAAAGCTATGGCGGTTTAGGATTCAAAGATTTTAAGATTATGAACACTGCTCTTCTTGCAAAACAAGCCTGGAGACTCGCAAATAACCCCAACGCCCTTTGGGCTAGAATCATTAAAGGCAAATACTTCCCTAATAACAATTTCTGGAAATTACAGAAGAAAAAAGGATGTTCTTGGGCATGGGAAAGCATCTTAGAAGGGAGAGACCTACTGCTCACTCATGGCTTCTGGCAAATAGGAAATGGGAAAAGCGTTCATGTTTTTAAAGATAGATGGGTTGATAAAGAAAGTGTTCTTCAGAGTCAAGTTTTTCAAGATCATGAAATCACAGTTAATAATATAATGCATCAAGAAACAAGAACTTGGGATGTGCAGAAGATTCTAAATGCCTTTCCTAGAAACCAAGCTGCAAAAATAATTGCCACACGTATACTACCTGAGGGAAAGCAACACAAGCTTATTTGGCCTTTTTCTAAGAATGGTACATACGAACTTAAATCTGGTTATCACGCGGAGAAGATCAAAAGGGAGCGAGATGAACCACAATGCGTGCTCTTCTTCAATCTCAGTTGATATCAATTTGTGGAAGCAGATATGGAATGCTAAAGTAGCTCCTAAAATCAAAACTTTTATTTGGAAAGCCTGCAAGAATGCCGTACCAACTAGACTAAATCTTTATAAAAGAAAAGTTATTGACAGCCCATCATGCCCAATATGCAATGGAGTAGCTGAGGATGTTGAACACTTACTTCTTTTTTGTCCGTGGACTAGACCCCTTTGGTTTGGTTCCCCCTTACAATGGACTCCTGCAGACCAGAACCATTCAAGACTGGATTTGTGGCTTCAAGATAGACTCCAACTCCTTTCAGCAAATCCTGAGAATAAAGACCAAAATGTAGCTCTCCTTCTTACTCTATGTTGGTATATTTGGAAAGGCAGAAATAGCAAGATTTTTGAAGATCAAAATTCCAATCCAGAAAACACTCTCAGGTTGGCCACCTCAGTTGCCTCGGAGACGTGGAATGAATTGACAATTAAGTCATCAACTAATGTGCAAAACTCAGCCCGTGGAGTCAGTAACCAAAGTAATTCATGGAAGCCCCCACCTGAAGGCTTTTACAAATGCAATTCCGATGCTTGCTTTGATGACAAACTTCAGCTTTGTTCTATTGGGATCCTCTTAAGAGACGAACATGGAAATGTTCTTACTGGTATTGCAAAAACCCTCCCAGCACTATCTCCTCTTCACGCTGAAAGGATAGCTATGAGGGAAGCCCATGTACTGGCGTTAAATTTGGGCATCAAAGACATTATTTTCGAAACTGATAATCTTGAGCTTCACTCCTATTACAAGAACAAAGACGCGCACTAGCAGATCCAACCTGTTATGAAGGAAATTGAAGGCATCAGGCAGAATCTGAGTATAGCCCTCTACACTTGGTGCAAGAGAGAAGCCAACAGTGCAGCCGACGAAGTAGCTCGCCTCAACAAAAATTTTAATTTGCCTCGGTTCTGGACCGTTCTTCCGCCATCTTCCCTCAATCAGAAGCTTGAGATAGACAGGAACACTCCTCACTCTTCCAGCTAAGTCCCATCTCTGTTTCTAGTACAGGTGTGGTGCCTGTATTTGTTTCCACGTCAATCACTTTCCTCCAGCTTTCAGACCCAAAATGCTTGTTGCTTCCTCTGTCCGTTTGTAGCTGGTTTTAGGGCCTATGCAGCCCACCCTTCCACTAGTGTATACTGGTTGGCCAAAAAAAAAAGGAGGTAAAACGTGACCCAAAAAATAAAGTAATAATTAAAAGGAAAAGGAGAAAGTCTTCAAGGGTAAATACGTCTTTCTCTCTGTAATATCAACGAGACTATATATCTGCACCTCGCTATTAACCGTTTGCGCTTGGCTTCTCCAGCTAGGGTTTTACAGGGCGACCCATTTCATGCGGTAGGTGGCGACACTTTACACCATATTAGCGCAGCCCTTAAGATCGCCTTCCTTATCAAACATGGAAGCGTTTTGAGTCATAGCCGCGCCACATAAACACTTTTGTTTGGAGGTTTCTCTTTAGGGTTTCCCTTCTGGGTCCTCCTTTCCCCTCACTTGATCCTGTTCATTCGAGGCATATATCATTTCAATCTTTGGTCCTGTAACTTTTTCCCCGTTTGCCGATCTCTATGGTTGACGGTTTTAAGCCAATTGACCAGATTGAGATTCGAAAAATGGGAGTTCAGTTCCTTAGGTGACTCTATATGTTTCAGTGTCGGGGGGGAACATTTCCACCAATTCTTTGCTTAGCGTTCATTTTTATTTCTTGTTTGGCAAGGATGATGAATCAATTAGATGCGTGAAAGGAAATTTCCTTTCTGAACTCAACTTTTGAGGCATATAAATACACCTGACTTGCCGATACTTCCTGTTTCTTTATGTTTTGAAGATACTACGATTTCCATATTACTTTGCGGGTTGCGATACTGGGTCCTGCTTTAACCTAACGCGACCCTTTTTTCTTCCTTAAAAAATTAAACAGACTGTTTGTTTGTTTTCAAGTGATACAGACCTCCCGTATTATTATTAATTTTCAAGCGGTAACACCTTAGGCTTTAGTACTTATACAGATCCTTTTGATATTATTTAATCGAATAAATTGTTTTATCTTGCAATATGGAGTGGAGAGCGTGACCTGAATAACTACTCTATGCCTCTATGGGAATTTGGATCCGGTGACACCCTGTTTGTCTTTACATGATAGTTTGATTTCAAATCTTTTAGTACATAATTATTTTATCTTTGTCTTGTTTCATTGCTAATGAAAAGTTATAATAAAGTAAAATTAAAAAAATGGATACTTAAACCATTTCTACAAGCAACTTCACCGAGAATACTCTACGTCTCTACCTACCATCTTATTTATGGTGGTGGGTCAATAATTGTATGAGAGGAACAGGGATGGTACACGAAAACACAAACCTGTAACTCCATGACTCACAATGTATTTGGTGATGTTTATTTATTGTTTTGGTGAGTGTTGGTGATGTTTATTTAATCGGGAAGTAAGTCGTTTTCGGCCAATGATCTTCTTTCATAGCCACCTAATCCTGTTATCATCTGATAACCAATTTTTTGAAGTCATATTGGCAACACAAGTAAATTGGATGTATATGCAATTATTTTTTCAAGAAAAGTGATCTATAAACTACGTTTCCGCTCACCACAGAAAGTGAACTTCGATCGGCCCTAAGGACATGCCAGATGTATTGAATGATTGAGGATATTTCACACTTATCCAGTATCAGATAATAATAAAATATAAGGGGTACATTACAAACATTGGTGGTACAGTAAATAATATAATTTGTGACCCCATCTTCATAATCAAACAATGGGACACACCTCCTTTCTAGCTTAGGTGTTTAATTATTATCCAAGCCATAGACAAAAAATTAACCCAATTACCTTACCAAGTCATCCAGTTCACTCCATTGTTTTACCTCTGTTTGAAGTTGAGTCATATGAGGATTAAACACCTGAAGCTATCCAGTACACTTCATTGTTTTACCTTTCTGTTTGAAGTTGAGTCATACAAGATTAAAATTCCGAAGCTTTGGCTATCACAAAATTACTAGCCACAGGTGATATATCAGGATTCGATCGCTCCGGACGAAAGCCTTGTATCTCCCAGGAATAAGGGAAAAAGCGAAGTAGGAGAAACAGTTCAAATGCTGCTTCATGGTTAAGAAGAAGAAAGCGCGACGAAAAATAGCATCTAATTAGAAAGCTATCAACAATTTAACTTCAAAACTGTAAATCATCTTTAGAAAGGGCAATTACTAGTTCCAGATTTTGCAAATCACATGCACCACAGTCATAAAAAACATAGCATCCTTTCAACTCCTTACAACCAAGTTAACTAGAGAGGCTAAAAGGTCCTCATCGGAATACTTGGTGAAGCTATCAAAATTGAAATTCCCCTTCAAGAAAATTTGCTTTTAAAGCCAAAAATCAATCAAGAAAACCTGTTTTGCGCCAAATAGCGTTCCTCACCTGTCGAAGATCCCTCCCTTTGAGGGTTCTTCCGACCCCCTCTAGCACCGAAAATGTGGTCTTCGGCGACACGCCAGAACCCCTCGCGACGATTTCGTGGGGCGGCAGCATCTCGTCGTCGTCGTCAATATCGTCATCCACAGGAGCCAACTCGTCCACGTTCCTCCTCCTCGTCATGGTTTTAGCCGACATAATCGGAACTTTCACCGGAGCCGATTGCTGAAATTTCCGAGACGGCATGGACTGCGAGAAATACTCTCTATCCTGGGGGTTCTGGCCCGGCGGTCTTGGCATCGACGGTATCATCCTCGAAGACGACGACGAGGACATAGAGGGCTTTCGGAACAATACGGGTCGGTCGCCGGAACAGTAATCGGGTTCGGATAGTACAGCGAGGATGCCGGAATTTTGCGAAGAAGGGAGGCTCGGTCGGTTATTGTTGGCAGGCGGAGGGGGCTCATCGAGGCGTTGATTTCCCGATTCAGGGATATCGCCGGACCAAAAGAGCTCAGCTTCGTTGAGCTCGTCGCCGGCGTTTCCGATGGAGGGAGGCGAGAAGGTGAAAAGCCCTAGTAAGCGGTCAGAGGAAGATGCTGATCGGCGGTGACGGGATGCTGTAGGGTCCATGTGAGTTAGTAGCTCTCAAGAAGGCTGTGAAATTGAGAGGAAAACCGAATGAGAAGAGTGAGAGTGAAGAAGAAGAAAGAGTAATGAGTGATGTAGCGGAGGAAAAAAGGAGGACCTGAAATATGCCGCGGGTGGGGCCGCAATACGGTCGCACTCACGTCTTACGTGGCCGAAGCATTGGTTTTGGTTCCGATTGAATGTGGGTCCCACTTACCATTATAAAAGTTTTTTTTATTTGTCCTAAAAGAATTTCAATTTTATATATATATATATATATCAATCTCAATACAAAATTTATTATTATATATGATTTTAGATTTTTTTTTAAAACTTATATCTAATTTTTTATATTTTTACTATTATATTTTTCAATGAGTATATAATAATTGTAATTTTTTAATTAAAACACTATAAATAACTGTATTTTTTATAATTTAATATTATATGATTAATTTTGTTAAATTTTTTTCATATTTAATTTTTAGTAGAAATTTTAATAATAAAAATGTAAGGGTTTTATATAATTTTGGTGCTTTTATATATATATATTGATAATCTCTACTCTAAGTTATGTACATTAATAAGAGAAAATATAAAATATAATATAATAAAAATAAATTGTAACGTATATAGAATAGTGAGAATTTTTTTTTACTTTTCTTTAAGTTTTAAAATATAATAAAGTTATAATTTATTTTAATATTAAAAAAATTTCTCATGTATAGTAATATTTGTATTAAAATAATAAATAAAGGAAAATTTGCACTTTATTTCCCTAAACTTTTTTCTTTGTACAAAAATTTCTTTGAAGTTTCAAACTTAGCAAAAAAACATCATTAACTTTTATTTCGTGCAAAAAACCATCTCCCATTAGTTTATTATCAGTGCAACGCTGATATTGACTAGTACTCATATCATGTCATCAATAATTTTTACATCTCACATGTTATGTCACCAATTTTTTTACACCACACATGCCATATAATGTTCCTACCACGTCATTGTCTCCTTTCCACAATTCTCATAATCCCACTATTCTCTTACATATCAATCTCATCGATCTTCTTCGCTATTGACAAAAATGGTTGCCTCATCCATGATCACCACTACCTTCTTATCGGTCGTCTAGATCCCCGGCCACAGCCCCTCTACCATCTGCTTCCAGGGCTTCTGATTGCTCACCAAGACGAGCAACCGCAAGTGTACTTAGAAGAGGGTTGCGTCTGCCCATTTTGGTCATAGTTTATTCTACTTGTGTACTTCATAAGTTGCTCTCCTACCTCAACCTCGCTTCCTCCTCCTCCACCCTTAACTCCAAATTCGACGCCAACATAATCGCTTAATACCCTAACAAGAAGATCGTCTTCAACTACAAATCGACTTCATTTTCAATTTTCTCTGATGGCGTCGACATCGGCAACAATACAATTCCATCTTTAAAGCATGGGAAGAAGAACACCACGATGTTGAAGGCTTTAATCTCGAGCAGCAATCTGGTGCTGGACAATAATGATGCTGGAAAACTAAAGTCAAGCATGAGAAGAAGGACTGAAGTTTTGGTACTTGGGGTGTGAGAAAGTTCATTTCCTTGGAGCTCTTAAATCCATCGACAATGATAATCTTGTGTTTTGCTTTTTCCTTGAGGATGCCTCTCTCTCTATAAGCCAGATATCTTCCATCTCTAAGTCTGATTCTGCGTGAAGCCAGAGGAAGTTCCTCATTTGGGGATTCAGCAATATGTTTTTTTTTTTGGTTGGGGAGGGGGAAAGCTGAGTGGCCTGATAAACCCTGTCCATAACACTTATAAGCAAAATTGTGGCTGCTTTGGAGACCATCCTTGAGGAATAAAGGGTAGATCTAGCAGACTTATTTGGTTTTGGATTTTGGTTTGACAACCATCTTTGAGATCAATGCAAGAAATGGGAAGTTGCATAACGAAAGATGACATGGCAGGAGCATTATATGGCATGCGAGGTGTAAAAATTACTCTTGTACTTAATAAAAATTAATTTTATATTAAAAAATAATTATAACAATATGCTATGCATACTAATTTTTTTTAATATAAGATTTGATATTTTAATATACAGTTAATTTTTATTAAGTATAAATAATAATTAAATTTATATTACAAAATTTGTTATTAATATTTTAAAATTTGTATATAATTTAAAATGAATTATGTAAAATAATAGTATATTATCTTACAATAAGATTTGTTACTTTTTTATAATATATAATAATTAGTGGTTATTATTTTGAATTTTGAATACAATAACATAAGTTCTTATATATATTACATTTTACATATATATGTCCAAAGTGCACCAGTGGCTTAGTGGTTAGAAGAGCTTTCTTCTTTCATGAGAATCCAAGTTCAAATCTCCCAACTTAAACTTTATGTGGGAAATCCAGTCAGCATTTTCGTTAGTTTTTTCACAGTGTTAAAAAAAAGACATATTTAAAAAATTTGAAACATGTGGAACATATTTAACTTAAATAAAGTTTAAAAACATAAATGAAAACATGTGTAAACGTTAGGGATATGGAATATATTTTTGTCTAATTTATATTTAAATTTATATAAATGTTCATATGTCACTTAGAATCTAATGACTATAAAGTTTTAAAATTATATATGATAATTACTTTATCTTTAATATAACTTTAAAATTTGTTTTAATTTAAAATTAAATTATAGTAATGTCACAACTCAGACCTGGGGCTAGGAGTTTTACCACTCCCGAAACTGAAATGATGATCGGCACAGATAGTGTATTACCAACACCAATGCAAGCTTATATCTTTCTCTCATTTAACCTAGGTAGCTTATCTGATTATAGAGCATATTAGAGAAATAACATAAATATACATTACCTTACCCCGGACAATGGAGAGGCGTACTCGATCTGCAAGCCCTCGATCTGACCATCCTTCTATACATGCAACATTGAGGGGGTGAGCTTAAACCAGTATTCACCTATATTAGCCCTACTCTACACAGATATACAATATATATATATACACACATAAAAAATACACTCAGAAAATTCATCCCACGCGATATTAAACTACCTAAAGGCATAAATATGGGTATCATGTCCCTGGCACTCGAGGAGCGTACTCCGAATGCCACCACGCATCACAACCCACTGTATACCCCTCCAATCATATACATATACAACGCACATTAAATGCACAAATCCTTCATCTTGGGTCGACGTTCCTAAGAGATAACATCTCAATAGCTTTATCAACATAGGTTTACGTTCTCACGGATTATCACTTAAGAAATTATGTCATGCGGGTCTATGTTTCCACGGATTAAATATCCCCACAAGGATTTTCACTATATGAGTATGAATCTCATATTTCAGTTCTCATACTTTATTGACATGGGTCTGCGTTCCTACAGATTCGTCACCGAGACATCCTTTCATGGATTTATGTCTCCATGAACCATCCCGTGAATGCCACATCTACTATCCCTATGATATGACTCCTATTCTGAGCTCCAACTTATGTTACAGCACAACAACCAACATCTTGGCCCCAATAGTGTATCATGAAACCTCATCCCCCATGAGTCTATGTTCTCATGGAAATACAACTATGTATCCGGTCTCTTGAGTCATATTCATAACCATAACGTGTTTGGTCTCTCGGGTCATGCCCTCAGCCATAACATGTATCCAATCTATCAGATTATGCCCTCAACCATAATACGTAACACACAAAAAAAATAATACAAACAAACAAAACCCCCTTTGTGCTAGATACTACTACGTCCTTTGCTTAAGGACATATTATAATATGTATCAGTGTTTTACCTGAACACTCTATGAAAAATAATAGCACCTACACCATTTCTATTTGTGTCATAGAACTCCCCTCCATTTATAATATGTACGTCAGTCATATTTTAAATCAAGATAAAGATGTATACATTTAGGTAAATAGAATTACGAAATATATGCATTTACTGAAATTTACAGTTGGCATACAAATGAAGTGATAATGCTCATACCATTTCCAATTGTGCCAACTAGATCTTAAATACCCCCACTATGCACATCACACATAATACATTTAATAAGTAAATGTATATACAATAACTTAGGAAAATCAATCCTAATATATATATATACATACATATACATGTATATACTTATAAAGAGGAGAGCTTGATCCCTCGCTTAGATTTCACGCTCACCATTACATCCCAAAGGTATGGAAGATGCATCAAAGAAGCCATCCCTAGGAAGTAACCATGCAAAATCATGACAGGGTTATAAAATAGAAAAAATTTCTTACCACTAATCCCGACCTTCATTTACTCCTTTGTTCATAACTCTTAACTGGTAAAGAATTTCCAAATTAAATTATATTATTGAAAATTAGACTCAAAGATCTTTCCAACAATATATGTTAAAAATAGAATTCGGATGAAAGAGTTATGGCCATTTGAAGAGATGTCCAATTAAACACTGCAGCCTAACGCCAGCATGACCTCAGCATACTTGGCGCTTGAGCACCATGGCCTTTTTCCCCAATCCCTTTTGAAGCTCAGTGCTACGATTGCAAACTACGCAATTTAGCCTTAGTTTTGGTTCAAATCTTGCTAAATCTTCACCGTTTCTCATGATTTATTTCATGTGTTTTCATCATTGGTGTCTACGGAGTATTTAAACATCAAAACCGCCAATTTTCACCAACAGTCCAACCCCCAATCATCAAATCTAACATGAAAGCCCTAAAATCAGAAAATAGCGAAAAGTTTGGGGAATTACAATACATACCTCAATTCCTTACTTTTCCGATGTTGTTTGGTTGTCAAAGACTTTCCTTGTCGTTGTAGAACCACTTACCAGAGATTGGGTGGTCGTTTATATACTAGTTTATGGTGAAATTACTACTTTTGTCCCTGAATCAACTTCAATAGTAACAAATCCATAATTTCTCCAATTTAAACATTTTCCATACTCTAAGTACTACCATTGTTCCTTATTTCATTTTAGTCCATCTCTAGACCTGGTAGATATCTGGTTCCCTCAAGACCTCATGACCGCTCTCTCTCAAATTCCTGTCCCTTAATATTATTTCACTTCTTGAGTTATTTCCTCTAACTTCGCTTTCCTTAGCACATAACTAGAAAAATTTTTCCCATACTCCCATTATTCTTTTAAAATTGAAAAAGTCAATATCTAAAAATCATAGGTATTATAAGTAATTTTTTAATATTTCAAAAAGTAAAGATAAATAATAAAATAGTTAAATACACCTTCATTCTTTCACTTATATTGAAATTCTCTCATATGATAAGTCATATTTTATTTCTTATGTAAATAATATATGATTTTATATTTAAAAATTAAATAAAATAAATAATTTGTATAAAAAATTAAAAATTAAGATATTTAAGTATATATTTCAACTATCAAATTATCCACGTGAAACTTGCACACCCGTCTCGGTTTGTGGAGAAGGAGAGTTTGGAATTGATAAGTCTATAGAGAGTATAATTTTGAATATTTTTATCCTTTAATTATTTTGAGATATGTATAAATTGTTTTTTTATTACTAAATACATAATCTCAAATTATTCAACAGTAAAAACATTCAACTTCATTAAAAATTA
The DNA here is from genome assembly GCA_037074585.1 of Biancaea sappan. Lineage (NCBI taxonomy): Eukaryota > Viridiplantae > Streptophyta > Magnoliopsida > Fabales > Fabaceae > Biancaea > Biancaea sappan. The sequence goes on along the minus strand of CM073492.1, from coordinate 29,973,422 downwards.
AATTTTATATAGACTTACCCATTTGACGTAGCATTAGCTCGTATAGACCACAGCGTCAGAGTTTGGATAAACTTTGGGATTCTCACACAATTTGCCAATAAGATGACGATGGTGATTTATATGCACCTCTAAATATGTAAGATTTTTTAATAAGATAAAATAAATATATATTTTTAATTCAAATAAGATAAATATATGACTTTTAAAAATAATTTTATGTCTTTCTTCACAATTATAATTAATTTAAAAAAATTTTCACATATTATGCTTTCAGTAAAACATTTACAGCAAAGATGTAAAGTACTATATAGTATATACAAATATATCTATTTTAGTTATCAGTTCATTCCTATATGCAGCGTTAAAAATATGAATTATACATAAATTCTACTGTCATAAAAGAGTGATATAATCAAGAGCAGACTTATCGTAATCAAAGAATATTATTGAATTTAATATGCGAGAAAGACCCGACTGATACAGTTTTTAAAAAATATTTTGTAGGTAAAAATATCATTTATATACTTAACTTTTGATTTTAGTTTTTGTTTTGTCTAAAAATTTTATTGTATCAATTGTATTAATTTATTTTAATATTTTTTTAATATTTAATATTGTCTAAATTATTAAAGATAAAATTTAATATAATTATTTATAAAGTTACCTAACTAAGCTTATTCATATTAAATATAAATTTAAAATGACAAATTTATCTCTTAAATAAATAAGATATCAAAAATTAAAAATAAAAAAAATTTATATATGTTATATATAAAAGAAATGTTTATTGTCATTGTTGAGATATGAAAAATAAAAATTTCAAATTTTTTTCAATTTTTAAAAATAAAAAATTTACCGTTGAATCTAATTTAATTTAAACTAATGATAATTAGTTTGATTGGTTTGTTTGGAATTTATATAAAATCATTAATGATACATTGATTGAATGTAATATTTTTCATTGCGAGTGTGTTAAAATTATTCATGAACGCATTGCTATTTTTTATATAATATGACTATAAATTAATTAATAAATATTATTTTTAGTGACTACAAATTAGGGAGGATAAGAAAAATTCTATTTTAAAAAATATACGAGTTTAAGATAAAATTTTCTGAGGATTTGACTCAAATGAAAAACCCTAATTGCTTCTACTCTTAATTTAATTTTCCATGTTGTCTAACCGTAAGTCTGTTAAGGTTGTGATCTAATTATATAAATTGAATATTTTATATTAATATTGTACAAATCAATTTTTTTTTTATAAATTCTACATTTCTACGTATTAATTACTTTATCATATATGATTGTTAGAACTTAAAAATTAACAAAAACCTTATCGTTCTTAAAAGTTTACACTTGGGCGCGCGCGCGCGCACACACATATATATATATATATATATGTATATATGTAATATGTGTATTTATTTTCATTAATATAAGGGGATTATGAAGATACTGATAATTACCACAATTATCATTTTCTTCCCCTTTCTATTCTCTCGCTCTCGCGTCATGGCCCATTATGTAAATAGGTAAGAATACAATCCATGTTCTTAAATTTTTTATTTATATTTTAATTATAATTTACAACTTAATTTTATATTAATTATAATTCATATATTTTAAATTAATTTAAACTTAAATAGGTAAAATACAATCCATGTTCTTAAATTTTTTATTTATATTTTAATTATAATTTACAACTTAATTTTATATTAATTATTATTCATATATTTTAAATTAATTTATACTCTTAAGTTTAATACCATCTAAATATTTAATAGCAATCGTTAATATAACATTTTATATTATGTATGTTAGTACTTATTAATCCATTCCAATTTTATTACATGAAATTAGAATTAATAATTACTAAAATAATTAAATATAATATGAAGCAAAATAATTAGATATAAAATAAAATAATGATTATTTTGATTATTATTAATTTTAATTTCACGTGACAAAATTCAAGTAAATTAGTATATGTTGATGTTGATGTATACAAAATGAGATGTTATGTCTCTGTATTAAATATTTGGATGACACTATGCTCATGAGTTTAATCGAAATCAATTAAAAATATATAAATTATTATTAATACGAAATAAAATTTAAAATTATAATTAAAATATGAGTCACAGGTAAATAGAATAAATAATACTCTTACGTATGAAAAATATCACATTAGAATTTAGAATTAATGAAATTTATATCTTATAAAGATATTTTTATGTACTTAAGTTAAATTATTGTTTAATTCTTATATTGTTATAGTTTTATATATTTTTTTAAAAATTTAGTCACCATATTTATTTTTTTGTAAATATTTCTATTAAATGTTAATGATTATGATAATTATGTGTACACTGACTCTTCAAAATATATAATATTAACGAAATTTTAATATAAAAAATAAATTAATTTTTTAATATTATAAATATTTAATTATTAAATTTTAAATTATAAAAATTCAATTAAAAAATTAAATAAAATTATAGGAACCGAAAAAAATAATTTAATCAAAATTTTATCTTCATTATTCTCGCCGACATTTTTGTTGAGCGTATCATTAGTAAATGAAGAATAGATTATCCGTAAGATAAACTATGTAGAATTTTTACAGAGAAAATAATATATACAGAGAAAATCTCATGTTATCACTATGGCTCCCACGTGGATTCACTGATTAAGGACGCTTCACGCATTTATCTTCAACCTCTCTGTCGTTTTGTCTGTATCCAAAGCGAGCAAGCAAGGAAGAGAAAAAGTAGAGATTCCGTTTAGGCCGCGACAACTCAGTGCCCAACTCGTCCACCCAAACTCAGTGCCCCACTCGGAGTTTTCTTTTTTTTCCTCTTCATCCCATTCCCATCACAGCTGCCTCGTCTGATTCTCCTAGGAGAGAATTAGATTTCGAAGTTCGCTGCGATCCAATCCATCTCCATCTTCCACCCATTACGACCATGAATCCCACGGTAATTACTCATCTGCCACTGCCTTCCTCCGAATAGAAACATACAATCTTCCGTTTTTCTCAGATTTCTCCCCTTCTCATGGAACAGCAGAGAAGTCTCCCCGGTTCGACGCAGAGCCCTAGATCTCAGTCTTCGCAGCCGTTCCTATCTGTCTCAGTCACTGATCCGGTTAAGCTCGGCAATGGCGTCCAAGCCTATATCTCCTACCGCGTTATCACCCGAGTAATTCCCTACTTTTTATTGCTTTCTTAATTTCTTTCACTGCGGGCAACCCGCTTTTCTTAGTTGGAGATTCCTCACCTAATCGAAATAGACTTCTCTTTGCCCCTTCGATTTGCGTGTTTGTGTTTGAGTCTGGGTATTGCATTAGTGAATTGCATTTGGTTGGAGCATTGTGGCCCTTTGTTCAAGCATCAATTTTCCTTTCGCCTTGCGTTACAGTTTGATAAATAGTTAGAAACAAACAGAGAGAGGAACCCAGAGATGAATTTTCTTGCATGACCGATAACATGCTTTTCTCCCTTTATTTTGTTGCCAATTTAGTATAGACCACGTACATTTATGCATAAGTTGTAGAAGTAACCAGCATACATCCATGTATCTGCCTGTTCAAGGGTTTCTACTTTGTTTCTTTTGGACAAGTGAAGGAAACGAAAAAAGTTTCAGAGAAAAATGTCTGGTGTTTAAGGCTAGGGATGTTTAATCAATTTTAAGAGCACGTTTTGTATAATGAATCAACTATTGCAAAATAATTACGGGGACGGGAATGGCATGACCAGAACAATGGAATAATGGAATTGTACTTTAGTAGATTTTGTTGACATGGAATGGAGACAGTGATAAGTCAATGGAGATACAAATAAAAAAAGGAAACAAAATTAAAAAAAAAAAATTGCCATGGAATGAATGAAATTTTCATTCTTACGTACCAAATGTCCTCTAAAGTATAATCTCCATATTAATATAATCTTCCTTTCACTTAAATCAGCTATCAGGAAAAAATTAGCTACAACCATAGATGCTCTATTAAATGCAGTCTCCACCTATTGTCAATGCAAAGATGTTTCCTTTCATCATCTGTGACTATTAGTTTTTTCCTACCACCCCTGTGGAGATCACGGGGGAGATGTATATAAACATCTACTATTTCATTGCCTTAATGAAATCTATCTGGGCAGACAAATTTTCCTGAATACCAGGGACCTGAGAAGATTGTCATCAGACGCTACAGTGACTTTGTTTGGTTACGTGATCGTCTTTTTGAAAAGTACAAAGGCATATTTATTCCACCTCTTCCTGAGAAGAGTGCAGTAGGTAACATTTTTTCTCAGGACTCTTTTGTGTGTGTTTACTATATATAATTCTAGATGCTGCTATTAGAATGCATAATGATGCTACTCCAGCCTCCTTTTTGCATGCTTCTATCTTTCTGCTATGTCATTTCTCAGAAGTTTTGTTGGTCTCTTCCTTTTTGGTAATAAATATGGGAACTGCTATATATATATATATATATATATATATATTAAAACACTTTAAATTAACCCTGCATGTAATCTGTGATATACTTTACATCTTGTCATTTTCACTTCAGAAATTTAGATTTGGTGCATAGTATCTTGGAAGTAGGGTCTCATTATTGCTTTTCACTTTTCAGAATTTTTAACATGTTGTATTTTAGAAATAGAGTGACCAGAAATGTATATGGCTTGTCCAGATGTGCATTTGGCATGGTTGTTTGATTAACAGTGGGGCCATTGTCATTTGATAATGTGTATTCTATGCTAATAAGAATCCTATAGAAGCCTTTCACTGTGCCTCAAAACTTATTCAGTGGAGACTTTATAAGTTTTGATGTTGATAATCTATAAAGCAATCCAAATTTACTATCTGGCCTTAATTTTGTTTCACTGTTGCAGAGAAATTTCGATTCAGTGCTGAATTTATTGAGGTGAGGCGGCAGGCACTGGATATATTTGTAAATAGGATAGCATCACATCATGAGCTTCAGCAAAGTGAAGATCTAAGGACCTTTTTGCAGGCAGACGAAGAGGTGATGCCTCGTTATGAGTAGTAAAATTTATTTGTCTACTGCAAATATTGACCTGTTTAAAATTGGGCTAGCCTGCAGGCCAAATAGCTGGAGCCATCCTGACCTTTTTGAATAAATTTTGAAATTTACGTATAATATGATTGATTTAAAAAGCTGTTATGAACAAATATACTTCCAACATTCACTAGTTTGCATACATTATTATTATTTTAAAAAATTTCACTAGCATGAATTGTCTTTTAACAAAACATTATTGATAATTTTTACCAAAAGAAAAAAAAATGAAGCATCTAGTTAATTAAATGTCAATTTTTTAAAAAGTGGCCTGTAGGCCAATGTAGGCGGTTTTGGACTAAAAGAAAAAAAACTCCCCATTTAAAGGCCAACTTGTTTTGACAACGTGAGCTGTATATGTTTTAGATCTGGTTGGCTTTGTTGCATTATCTTCTAGCACTTAATTTGTTTCTCTCTTATGCAGCAGGCCCATTGTTATTGCACTATTTTTTTTTTCATTGGAGTCCAATTTTATTTGATATAAATATTATGATAAAATAAAACTTTTTGTTTGAATATCAGTTTCATTATGTCACTAGCAAATAATTGATGAGTTGATAACATTTTCTGAAGCACACAACTTATGTTATATAGAAAAATTGGACTATGAAGCCACTAGGTGTGGTCTAGTGGTAAGAGGGGTGTGGGTAGTTTGGAAAAGGTCGTAGATTCGAACACTTGTTCTGTCATCTATCAAAAGAAAAATGAATAATTTATTATTTTCAGTCATCCCAAAACTGCTTAACTCACCTGTTGCATGTGTTGGAAAGTGGAGTATCTGGAATGTGATGAACATCTTTCTTTGTCTTCTCTGTTTGTTTATATCATTGTTGATTGTAAGTGTTATAGTTTTTCAGTTTTTATTGATTTATAAAGAAGGGTGAGGAAACCCAACCTCATTTTGATTTCCTCATATGCAGACAATGGAGAGATTAAGGTTCCAGGAGATTGGTATATTTAAAAAGAAGCCAACTGATCTAATGCAGATTTTTAAGGTAAGAAATGTACTGTCAGTATTATGATGATTTTCTAATAAGGTTTTAATCTTTTAAATGGAGAAAGTTAATTTTGAGTTCTCACTAATTCTCTGTGTTGAAGTAAAACGACATTTAGTGTTTATTGCTTCCTGGTACTTGCTGTGAAGCATTTAACTAAATTAAATTCTTATTCTTGTTGGATTCAAAGAAAAAATGTTAGGGGGTTGAAATATTTTGGTTGGATTTGAATCTATTTTTTTTTTATCGAAAAAGAAATATTATTAGGAAAGAGAGAGGGTCAAAGAAAAAGGGAAAAAAGAGGACTAGATAGGACTAGATATTCTCCTAGAAAAAACAAAACAGAAAACTAAATCAAACCAAAAAGCCTAAAAACAAGGCTAGTATAACAAAGCCTCCAATCCCTATAAATGTTTAAAAAGGGCACCCTCTTAAAAAATCTATTAGCTGAAACCCGAAGTTATTTACTTCACTCTAGATATTCATCTTCATATCAGATTTTTTGTTGAATCATTAGTAAATCTATAGAAAAGGATCAGTGAACGTTGCTAGAGTTTCCTTTATTAGTTGTATAGATAAAGAAAGCTATTGAAGGGAAATCATTTCTGAGATGCTCTTCTCAAATCAACTATTTATATACATATCACATGACATGGAGAGGCTAGAGTAGAACAGTAAACCATGGTTGACGCAACATGGAGATCCACTCTTGATAGTTACATTTTGCTACATTGTTGTGCCACTCCCCTTTGGAATTTAACTCTTGGAGTATCATACATGGAACGTTACCAAGCTTAAGAAATTTCTATTTCCTCTGTCTAAGGAACTGTTTTTACTAGCCTGTTTGGTTAAGTGCTGTCTGCCAAGGTGTTTTATTTTGGTTGTAATTGTTTGTACAAACTTTGACAGGACGTGCAATCTAAAGTAAGTGATGTTGTCCTTGGGAAAGAGAAGCCAGTGGAAGAATCAACTCCTGAATATGAAAAGCTGAAACATTACATCTTTGAGCTTGAAAACCACTTAGCCGAAGCGCAAAAACATGCATATCGACTTGTTAAGAGACACAGAGGTAGTGATGGAATTTAAGGTTTCAGTTTGGTGCCTATTATTGTCATCCCTGCCAGTTTCCTTATCCACCAGTGTGATGGTTCTTGCATAATGCTATACTTTGGTGGTTCTTGCAGAGTTGGGGCAATCACTCTCAGATTTTGGGAAAGCAGTAAAACTTCTTGGTGATTGTGAAGGAAATGCTCTTGGGAAGGCATTCTCTGATCTTGGAGCAAAGTCAGAGACTTTATCAATCAAACTGCAAAAGGAGGTAAGCTTCCTTTTATTGGTGTCACATTATTTTGCTGGCTTTTGTACATGGTTGCTTGCATTATGGGTGATGAGTACACTAACATAATATGATTTTCTGGCAAGCAGGCCTATCAGATTTTGATGAATTTTGAAGAACCTCTGAAAGATTATGTTCGTGCTGTGCAATCTATTAAGGTAACTCTCGTTTGTTTCTCTTTCATTACTTGATGACTAAATCACTTGTTTTCTTTCATTGTTGTTCATATTTCCCTTTCTGAAACAGGCAACAATAGCAGAGAGAGCCAATGCATTCAGGAGACAATGTGAACTAGCTGAAACCCTGAAGCTGAAAGAGATTAATCTGTATGTTCCTGGCTCTCAGGTTTCCTAGTTTACCTAATCTAGTGTAGCACAATGAAATACGTCGGTAACATAATATTCCATTGGGCTGAGTTAGCACTCAATACTCATTTATATGTTGCATAAGGCTCCTTTTCCCCCAAAGCAAACTGCAAATGCAAAGAAGTCTGGAGTTTTTTGTGTGGTACTGTGGTTGATGGTTCGGAATTAACTGATATTCTGATTCATTATTTACTTGTATCTGCTGGAATGCAGCGACAAACTCATGCTGACTCGTTCTGATAAAGTAGGGGAAGCACAGCACGAATATAATGAGGCAAGTTTGCTTATGATTATCATCCATTCTCTGATAAGCATTTATATACCTACCAATTTGTATGGGTGGGAGTGACATTTGATTTTGTGGTGCAGTTGAGGGTAGAGAGTGAACAAGCAGCAAAAACATTTGAGACGATTGTGAGATTAATGAATGAAGAGATAGTGCGATTTCAGGAACAGAAGACAATAGATATGGGGATTGCATTTCATGAATTTGCCAAAGGTCAAGCACGCCTAGCGAATGGTATAGCAGATGCATGGCGAAGTTTGCTTCCAAAACTTGAAGCAAGTTCCTCCTCATAGTTGACTAGTCAATGAACCCTACAAAGAAGAGTTGAAGTTCTTCACAGGTGGTTACAGGGTTGAAAGCATGGCAGAGGCGACTCGTGTAAAACTTGCTTTTTGAGCCACCTCAAAACTGTGCAATATTTTGGCTTTCAAGAGTTATCTCTGCTGTTTTAATTTTGATGTACAAGATGTGATTATCTTACCACTTGTTTTGTATAAATTCTAAGCTGAAGCAAAAAACGTGTTCATCACTAGAATATTCTCCCCCACAATTCTAACTCTTAAGGTGACTGTTCCATGACTTTTCCCACGCCTTCCATTTGCATTTAGATAGAAAATGCATGGTTGGAGCGAATTGTAAAGCTTTGCTTCAGTGGTTCAACTTCAACCAATACTTAAGAGAAATGATACTTCTTCAAAATCACACATTTTTGCCTCTCAAACTTGTGTTTAGTGAAAATGTACCGGGATAGTGCCAGATCAAGCTTGTGCAAGTGACATTTTAAACTGGAGAACGGATTTGCTGCATATCTCTAAGGATACGTAGCTACGCAGCGATTTAATCGTTGCTAAACTGTTAAAATTGTTGCTGAAAATAGTTTCAGCAACGGTTTCCAAAAACTGTTGTTAAAACCATTGCTGAAAATAGTTTCAGCAATGGTTTCAACGATTTAACAACGGTTAAAAATATTATTAAATTACTGCCTAGTTGCGCATCCTTAAGGATACGCAGCAGATCTGTTCGCTTTAAATTGTAGAGATTTTACTTTGATTGATGGTATGATTGTGTAGTAGGAAAGGCAACAGAAAGTTTTAAGTTTTTGAGAAATTGAATTCTTTAATTATTAAATTATTTTAAAATTTGTGCAAAATATGTTGTTTATCATCTCAAGGCAGTCTTTGGAAATAAATTTGACCTATTAAAAAGTCGATATTTTTGTAAACTTATTTTTTGTGTAAATTTGGCATGCCGCATCGCCTGGATGCAATATTATTTATCTTGGTAGGCTTTAAAAGGAAGATGTACATATTCATTTAGATTCAGTGCATGGCAGAATGCTAATTTGCTAGGCTACATAGGTCCTTTGGGACTACTCTTTCCATAGCACCCAATTTTCAGTGCTATTGTCACTTAAAATATGTATATGTCATAATCTTTTACAATCTTCTCTTCCTCCTTTTTTTATTGCCAGACTCTGTGTAATGATCAGATTTTGTTGCTTTGTGCCATATAAAATTTATGTTTTGTCAAAGTGAGCAAAAATGAGATAAGTAGGAAGTGAGGACTAGATATTTGTTCCCCCTTTGGAGCCATTGCCACCTCAAAATTAAGAATATCTCACTAACGGTATCCCACCACCCCTAGATTGTAGCTTTTTGCGAGCTATTCACTTCCCTGTACCACTACACGGAGAAATCACTGCGTCGAGGCCCAAGGCGGGAAAGCCATGGCAAGTGCTATAAGCCAATTTCTCTACCTCACGCGACTGAATCCCCATGTTTCGTCCTCTTCCCCTTCTCTCGTTTCCCGCTCGCCTAATTGCATCAACCACCGCTCTCTTACGCTTCGCAACCGCAATCAAACGCCGGCGGAGGTAATGGCAACGCCGTTAGCCAAGGCCTCAGCCCGCAACGGTGGTCCCTCCGAAGATGAGGATGATGGAGTCTCTCTCGGCACAATGGTCTTGCCTTCGGATACTGACCTCCAAAGATTTGAATCCCTGCTTTTTCAGGTATACCAACCATTTCAATTTTGTTTCTTACCGTCGTTGCACATTCCTCTGAGTTTACCTAATGCTGGTGTAGGGATGAGACTAGACGAGCTAGGAAATCCGAATTTCCTTATTTTAATTTTTTCCCCTTAATAGAGTGGCGTTTGTTGTTTAAGGAGGAAAACTCTATCTTGATTCTTGATAAAAAGGATAACTTTTAATTCATAAATCATAATAGATTCTTTATGTCAACTGAATCCTCTATAAAATGCTGTTTCCTATGTTATCTTTCTGTCAACGACTCATATTCATATGAAATAGCTTAAACAAGGCCATAACTTTTTTATTTTTTAAATACATTTAAAAATTTTATGTGAACATTCTATTAATTGAGCCATTTGATTACAGATAAAGATAAGATAAAAGGATAACATTAAAAATACTTTTCATATTTAAGAGACTAAATTGACAGAAATAATTCATGAAGGGCCAAATTAAAATTTTCCACCACCATGTCTTCCTCTGGTTGAAATTTGATAGGAGCCGGAACAAAATGATATTAGCAAGAGAGCTGAAGCTGATTGACCTGGTCATGCTGATTGTTTTTTATCGCCACGTGCCTTTCTTCTATCTAGAGTCTGTGATTAGGGGCTGATCGTTATCAAAATTGGTGTATACTCTGTTCTATTTTGGACGAGGCCTTCCACACCAAGTACATGTCATGATCTAATGTGGTTAATTGCATACATGCACGCACAGGTTTTTAACTGTCCAATAATAAGAAAGACATCATCAGAATCATTTCCTTGTGTCGCTAAATTAAATGATTATTGAAAAACTGGGTTATGTGAAATGTTGTGTCATTAATACTATTCTTTAACATTCGTTTGTGACAGTGGGCGAACAGTCTTTGCCAGGGAGCAAATCTACCACTTCCAGTACCTCTCAAGGTACGTTCTTTCTTTGCGCAATTCATCTCACGCTTTTAAGTATAATTAACTGATACCATACCATTTCTGACATCTTAGTTCTATACAACAATGCAAACATCTGTTGATGAGAATGAGATCAATGCCAACTTACTAGTTTGCTTGTCAAAGATTGTTCGATTAGGGCTTCAATTTTATGGTGAAAACCTTGCTTCCATTCTTCATATTTTCTCTAAGTAAATTCTTGATTTGGTCTCTAATGTATTACATTTGTCTCAATTTGATCCTTAAAAGATTAAATTTATTTTTTGAAAGAATTCATTTGTCTTAATTTTATCTCTCTTGTATGTCAAAATGATCTATGGCAATGAAAAAATTGTAATTTAATATTAGTAAATTTTAAGATTTAGCAATGAAAAGAACTAAATTGAGATACATTTAATCTTTCAAATACTAAATTGAAACAATTGTGATATTTTAGAGACTAAATTAGTAATTTACTCTATTTTTCCCTGTTATTTGTTTACCTATTAAAGCAACTTTGTTGGCTATTTATTCCTTTTGTTTGTAAAAACCACTTTAATAAGAGGATACTAGCTAATCTTGTATTAAATCAAGCAGGTGGACAAAATACCTGGTGGAGCCAGATTAGGGTTTATCACCATCGGAGATGGGATAACAGAAGTTCTTGTGTATATTGACTGTTTGGTTTTTCCGGCAACTGAGAACTCTGCCCCGATGTTCCGTGCCATTAGAAATGGACCCTTGAAAGATAAGGAACCTCCCGGTGAGCCCAGAATTATGAGGAGTCTTCTGCAAGCCCTTAAGAAGTCAGTTGAAATCGCTAGAGTGTGAATATGCTTTCTTAGATTGTAGAGTTCTGATACAAATGTTTCTTTCGGTGAACTGATCTTAAGTTAAAAACAAGTTTGGATTAAATGATAAAAATGATCATTTCTCTCACGAATTTTATGCTTGATCACTTGGCTGACCCAGTTTGGGTTGACATTTCAAGAAGCGTTGAATCTGTAATGTTGTTTTTCTTGTTTAAATTTTGGCACAAAGAAGCATACTGTGAAATTGGCAACCAATAATATCAGCCTTTTATGTGTACTTTATATTCGGGGGGACAAAGTGATCTTATGCCTTTTTTTTTTTTTTTCCTTCTTGAGATTTAGTGTTTAGGATTTAGGATATGGGCTTTATTTTGCACAATTAATATTGTGTTATTAAAGTGATTGTGCTAATTGATAATGTCTTTGGATATAATTCTAGAAGATAAGATTACTCTTTATGATAATATCTGTGATGTTAATTTTAAAAGTTTTTTTTTATTTTTATAGATAAAGTCATTTAAATTTTTAATTTTTAAAGATTTAAGGTTTAGGATATTAGATTTTTAAGATTAAGAACCTAGGGTTTTAGATTTAGAATGTTTAAAATTTATATTTTTAGTTCTTGAAGGGTTTAAAAGTTTAGTTTCGTTTTTAAAGTGTCAAATTTTAAGGATGATGGGGGATTATTAACATAGAACTTGGACTGATACGGAGCATTACTAGACAACTACTATCTCATCTTTGATGCTTCTTCAATTGAATAGATGAACTTGAGGACCCTTAACGACACATCAATAGCTTCCAAACGGCACCTTTCTCAGCTAAAATTCTCCCCGCAATTAACACAACCATTTTGCTCTGTTTGCAACATTCTGATTGATCATAAGTAAGAACACAATCCCATAATATATAATCTCAGACTGCAAATATGATGGCAAAATGAACAGAGTCATATTTCTTTATTCATTTTTTTGAAATTTTTAAAAAAAAACTCAAGGTAAACTCTTTAATATGATGGAGCTGATGGGAGGATCGCATTGGAAAAGTACGCAAAGAATCATTCTTTGCTTCGCTGAATCCTCCTCTACTCCATAAAAAATTTGAAGCTTCTCAAAAGCTCACGAAGAAAAATCGAGAGTGCACCTAAAAAAAAAAAGACAAATCCACTCTCTTCCCACGGCAAAAATTGTTAAATGTTGGTGATTTATTTATATAAAATAAAGAATTCATTTAAAAAGGAATTTTAATTTTATATCTTATATCATGCATTTGAGTTTAATTAAAAAAATTGAGTTTGCTAAATTCAAATATAAATTTTTTAGAGTGAATTGTCTCATTTTTTTTTCTCCGGACACTCATAGCCTTTTGATAGCTATGAGCCTCATAGGTGGGTTGTTAGGGATTTTTCTGTAAAGGAAAAAATTCACTCTCTCGATTCTTTACTGGATAGTAGATTTTTAGATGCTGTTGGACATTTCATTATATTCGATTTAATGGTCATTTTCTTGCATTGACACTTGACTGATCAAATAATATACGAATCAATGGCATAACAATGTTTAACACTGTACTAGCTAGCATCCAGTTTGAGAAAGAGTTTATCTCTTTAGTTAAGAATTCTCCTTGGCTATGTAACCTGTCTATAGTCTTTGAATGATTGTAGACTCTACATGATAAGTGAGGGTCACATCCGTTCAAGGGTTATACACAGACTATACAACTAAGAACTCTTTTTAGTGAAGGAAAGAAGCAGAATTTCCAGCCTGACTTTCTTAGGAATCCTAAAGATAAGTACATGGACATGGACATGGACATGTGAGTAATAGCATTTAGCATGTGTTACTTCTAACACAGACATGTTGTAATTAAACTCACGCTGCGGTTAGGTTAGAAAGTATCCAAAGCCAAGCAAGGCTACTGCGTGACATAATCTAGTTGGCTTGGTTTGAGAATTTCCACCATCAACCCTTCTCTGTCATTCTATCCCAAAACCACCCTTTAAATCTCTGACACTGTTTCATCCGACCTTCCATTAGAAAATGACTTCTTTTTCTCTTCACTCTCGTTTCCTTCCCTCGAGAACTCCTCCGTCTTTCAGGCCCTTAATTACACGAAACCTCAATCAACGAGTTCTTCCCATAGGCATCCTCTTAAAATCCAGATTTGTCTGCTCTTCTTCCCGGGATGACAACGTCCCAAGGTTGTTGTTTCCTCCTAGGTTTCGTTTCTTCGTTTTTTTCTTGTTGCATGTTTTCTAATTAATTAAGATATGAATTTTGCAATTGGTTTGGCCATACATAAGATACCCTTTTTGTCACCAGCAACTTTTGCATCATTGAGGGGCCAGAGACAGTGCAGGATTTTGTGCAAATGCAGCTGCAGGAAATTCAAGACAACATACAGAGTAGGCGCGGCAAGATTTTTGTTCTCATGGAAGAGGTTAGTTTATAATTGTTCTGCTTATAGCTTATGAGCCCTAATAGCATCAAACCCATTTAATATTAATAGACTGTTTTGTACTTTGAGCAGGTAAGAAGATTACGCGTACAGCAACGCATAAAAGAAATGAAAGTCATCAGTGAGGATGGAGAGGAGGAAGCAAATGAGATGCTCGAAATTCCATCATCAATTCCTTTTCTTCCTCATTTGGTAAGTGTGAAAATTCAAAATTGTGTTATAATCAGGCTTTGGTCGCACATAATAGACTCTTTGGCATGATACATTAAATGTAAATCCATGGGTAGTAATTGGTAAACAACAGTTCCTTCTTCTTCAAAGTTTCCTTCTTCTTTCTGTATTGAATTACTTGTTAAAATAAACTTGAAGCATTCTGCATTTGAATTTTGACTAACCGTTGTGCTTTTCCTCTCGATGTAGACTCCGAAGACCTTGAAGAAGCTCTATCTAACAAGCTTATCCTTCATATCTGCTATTATTGCATTTGGTGGGCTTATTGCACCAACGGTAATTTTATTACGTTTTGTGTCCATGGGTCTAATGGAGTTGTGTCCTAGTGTGCTTAAGCTTCGCTGGTTTGACAAATATGTATATTGCATGCAAATATAATATTTAAATATTTGCATTATTTATTTTTAAAGGAGTTTTTCACGAGCTAAATGGGCTAAGCGCCAAATTTTCTAACTGGGCTTATTTAATTATCGAGCCTATTGCTATGTTTAAGCTCATCCATTTAATACATGAACTGACTTGAAACATCTCTTATACTATCTGAGTTCGGACTGTTCACGAATAGCTCAGTTCATTTATTGCCTTAAGCATCACAATGTCAAACTCCACTGATTAATGTCATAAATGGACCCTTTTTGGTCCACCTATTTGTTTTAGTCGTCTGGCTTACTGACTTACATGCTTTATTTGAGAGCACATCAAGTATGTTGCTTGTCTTTGGAGACCAGCAGCATATTTGTTCTCGCTTTATTTTTGTTATAATGGGGCATGTTCATATTTTAATTGGAGCAACCTCTAATCTCATATCTGTTCTTCCTTTACTGTCCTGGCTATTATTATAAAACTTCCTATCTTAATTTGGCAGTGGTTTAATTATTTAATCTTTTTTATGCTGTATGTTCCAAAAATCAGCAGTGTATGTGTGGAGAAGTGTTGACTTCTACCTTTTGCTTGACAACTCATGTCTCTACCTCGTAACTATGCTTCTGAACATATTGTATAGCGAGAAATGTTTGGGAATGGGTAAAAGGCTTGAAGGATAAGCATGTTGGCCAGGACAAAGGACTAGGTTTTCACTGGAGGCGTTTAATAAAATATTCGAGTAAATCCAGAAAATTTAATTAGTTGGTTACCATAGCAATATAATCAGATATAGAGGATTATTTTTGTTTGAGGGTTATTTCAGAGCTAATGTTATCTTGAATTTAAGATGCTTATTGTCTTAGAGAAAATAAGTTTAGGTCGTTGTATAAAGCATAATGTATGGGGCACATTTTCATGTGGCATGACGAAAGCTAGAGTGCAGGAATTGCAAGTTTGAAAAAAGAGCCATAACATGACCATATTAAAGGATTAGGCATCTGCAAGATCACTGGGTTTGCCAAATTTACGTATTTGTCTCAATTGGTATGACGAAAGTAGTTATACTCATTCGACTGTGACTTTGTATTGTGGCATATTTTCCAGCATTCTGGTTTCTCCGTATATGTTCTTGACCATGAATATGACATACATTGATTTCAAATACTGAAGCCTATGTTGCTAATGACAGCTGGAGCTAAAACTAGGTTTAGGTGGTACCTCATATGAAGATTTCATAAGAAGCATGCATTTTCCTTTGCAATTAAGGTATAGCTGTACTATAATTTGCCTACCTTCATTAGTTCAAGATTGCCCCTGGACTATTCTATTGATGAATAGTAGGTATGCTTGATGATTCTCTCTAATTTTACTTGTTTGCTTTACAAAATTAGTCAGGTAGATCCAATTGTGGCATCTTTTTCTGGTGGGGCAGTAGGTGTGATTTCAGTACTGATGCTGATTGAGGCTAATAATGTTGAGCAGCAGGAGAAAAAAATGTGCAAGTACTGCCTTGGAACCGGTAAGCTTGGTTCCTGGAGATGTCCATTCTCAAATAAACAGAGTCAGCATGCATTTAGATTTAGTTGTGTCCTACCTTTTCCTGATTTTTTAAGAACATGTTCATGTTACACTATAGCAACATTAGAACTTGTATGGGTGAGTTTGCTGCAAAATATAGAGTATAGACTCCTTGATGATAACTGCTTAACTTCATTGTGAATTCTAGCTGGAAGGCTTCAGAAACTCTTTTCACTGTTTAATTGGGATCTACTGGCACTTAGTTTGTAGTCATGTTACTCCTGATTCAAATTTCTCGCATTTATCTTTTGATATTTGGATATATTCTTAATTATCTTGGAATTCTGAATAGGATACTTGGCCTGTGCTCGCTGTTCTACAAGCGGCGTGTGCTTGAACGTTGATCCTATCTCGGTATCTAGTGCTATTGACAAACCTCTGCAAGCGCCTACAACCAGAAGGTGTCAAAATTGCTCTGGTGCTGGAAAGGTATATAATCTGGTCACACGTCTAATTTATTTTCTGGTGAATAGCCTTAAAGAGTGGAATATATGATGTGAATCTTGCCTTCTAACTTTTCTCGTCCTCTTTCTCCTGTGAAATGAATGTGTTCACATGATGTTTCCGAATTAATAATTTAATTTGTGCAAGTGCAATTTATGCATTGAAATTACTAATTTAACATGTTTTGCAGGTCATGTGTCCGACATGCCTTTGCACTGGGATGATGATGGCCAGTGAGCATGACCTGCGAATGGACCCCTTTGACTAAACCACATTTCAGGACCTTTATTTCCCCCCCCCCCTCTTTTTTTGCTTACATGTATTTTAGCGATAGTCATTTCCCTTTCTTAAATCACTTATTAATTTAACAGTAAAATGTTAAAAAAAAAATGATGTTTCTTATGGGAGGATATCATCATCCCCCACCCTTGCTTCATTGGAGAAGTTTTAATATCTTCCTAACTCCAATTGATATGTAGCAAATGTTGTATGTGGCATATCTTAATGTAGACCTTAAATTTATAAGAATGATCTGGTTCGGAGGTGGGGTAAAATACAATGAAATCTCTTTCTTGGTTGATGGAGTCTGGCTATAATTCAATTTGATCTTGGATGATTCCGTTCAAGCTACCACATTCTTGAACCTGAATTATCATCTGGTGGAATTTGTAAAATGGGTGGCTGCACTGGGCTTGTGATACAACATTGTTCAGCAGTTACATCATTAACACTGCCATACCTCAAGTGCTGAATTGGTGATTTCTGAGATCACATCTTAAATTGCACGTATATACACACACACACATAACATGATATAGCGTAATATAATATCATATAATTGGAAGCATGTTGGTTTTCAATCATCAAGCATATCAGAACTATAATTTCAAGACAACAGAAACTCAGTTATTGTCTCCATAACTTGATGGGATCCCATTCTTTTTGTTTTGTTTACACAATAAGAATTTAAAGCCCTTCTTTTTCTCAAAATTAGGATACAAGTCTATGCATTATTAAGAAAGAGTTACGGGATTACCCAAAAGAAGAATTACTAGCTGCGGCAATCTTTTAAGCGTCTGAGGAAAAATAAGTAGACAGTTTGGCCGAGTCGTCCAAGGCGCCAGATTTAGGCTCTGGCACGAAAGAGCTTGTGGTCAAATCCCACGGCTGTCATTTGTTTTTATTTTGTTATCATCCACGTGTCTCCCATTAATTGGGCAAACGAATCTTTGTTCACGAGCTCTTTTTGTGTGGGCTGGGCCCAAGTTGTGGGAGTCGTTGGGACGAAACAAAATTGGGACAACTTAAGTTTCTGCTACGATGTCGTTTCCGATCCCCAGCTCCGCTCGCCTCCTTCCTTCCTTCCTTGTTCCAAGCTGGCCCGAAGCTGAAGTAAATAAAAATGGTGGCAGCTCTTAGAAATAGAAGTGCTTCCCAGATCCTGACTCGATTCCTCAATCCTCCGATTCGTCATCTCGGGAGCACAACCTCACAGGAAATTTTGGCCTACGATGAAGTGAGAGCTCATCCAGACAAACCTTACACTTCGACCGCTGTCATCATCCATGGCTTCTTGGGTTCTGGTAGAAATTGGAGATCTTTCTGTCGCAATCTCGTTGCCACTCTCTCCAATTCCTCTCCCTCTTCAAGTATCTATTCCTGTAACTTGCCTTATTTAGTTCTGATATTCAGATTCTTTATCCTTTTTTTTCTTTTAGTAGTCTGAATTATCTTTTTGTTGTAGATTGGAGGACGGTGCTATTGGATATGAGGAATCATGGAAAATCAGCGGACAGAAAGCTAAATCCTCCTCATACTATGGATAATGCGGCCAAAGATTTGGCCGATTTGGTGAAGGTTGAAGGTTGGCCTTGGCCTGACGTTGTTATAGGCCACTCCATGGGTGGAAAGGTCGCTTTGCAATTTGCAGAGGCCTGTAGCCGGGGAGACTATGGTCATTCTTCCTCATTGCCAAAACAGGTTTTTTTCTTATGCTCATATTTCTCTGTTGTTTGATATTTTAGCTGTTTATTGTTTTTGGCTGAAGAGATTAAAAAATCGTTATGTGAATTCTTTTTGACTGATCGAATACCAGTATTGAATGTTAATTTCATTTTCAACTCATCATGGCTGCGATTGGAAATTATCTTCATATGTTTTAAGTGTTTGTGAGGGTCATACATGTGGTTTATCTATGCATTTCTGGAACTTAATTAGACTACTTTGGTACAATTCCTAATCCCTGGTTTATACTTGACTGAGAAGTATGGACCATTGTGGCTATCCTATTGTTCTGGTTATATCATTGTATCGCTTAATTAGTATGTAATGAAACAAATTTATTGAGAATGGTACTCAATTTCTTTATAAATAACTAGAGGGACCAGATTGCTTTGGTTGAACAAGATGTACTTATATTTTAGATAAGTAATATAAGAGGGAAGAAAAAACGCGATTGAATCTATAGTACTCAAGGGAGACTGTAAACCAAATGATAAGTAGGGATTTGGCCCTTTCATTTATCTATTATATACATAAACCCTTTGATGTAATATTTGAATTGAAGAGAAGTGATAGAGTGAATTTATGCATGCCAAGATGCCTTTATGTATGTCTGTGTGTCTGTATTCAACACCAGTATAGTCGAATAGGTACCACAGTATTCCCTCATGCCTGCAATGCTTGTACACTATGAATTGTAGTCTGTGAAGACCATTGCTTGACAAAGTGTGTGTGTGTGTATATATATATATATATATATTATATATTGGTGACAGCTGAACAAAATAGTTTAACTCAATAAAACAGCTTGTGATGTTCTGGTTACAAGACACAGTGTGCTAGTTGGGTTCGACCTTTTTTCACATGCTTACAGATTTGAATATCTATGCAAAGTTGTTCTGCTTATAGTAAGCACCCCATGCTTCCTCACAAATGGTTATGGAACAAAACTGATGGACATGTGAAACAACAAATAAATGATTGAGCCTTAAGAAATATATAGTCCCCAGTTATACTTTCTTTTTACTTTCCTTTTCTCAAGTTTTGTATGCCATTGTATTTCTATATCTCTTTATTGTTTTTTTTAGTAATATTTAATTTAAATTTTCTTGGTATATGCCCAACCCAATGCCTTCTTTATCTTACTATGTCCGTTAAGTGGGTTAGTATCCTCTCACAAAAGTGCATAGATTTTCATAACTAGACACTGCAGTTTCAGTTCTTTGAATGTGAGGATATTTCCCTTTTTTCCTGCTGAGAGCAGCTCTGGGTATTGGATGCTGTCCCTGGAGAACTGAACCCTAAAAACAGTAATGAAGAAGCTCGAGATGTTTTACAGACCCTGCAAAGTTTACCAGCACAGTTCCCATCTCGGAAGTAAGACTATCTCTTTCTGAACATGTTCTCCTCCATATTTCTGTTGATTTATTGATATGCCAGTGCTTACCTTTGTGGTACTAGGTGGAGATGTAATTATAACATAAAGCTACATTCTGCTATAATATTGTTTTATCTAGTAGCATTTTTGGAGGACAAGAAATAATAGTCCATGCTAAACAGTATTTAGGAAGCTTTTGAGCACTTTTCATTGTTCAATAAATTATATGGACCTCAAAAGATGATAGTTTTTGTGCTTTTACTTTTGTGGATAAATCTTCTTATCAAGTCATTGCTGCCAAATTTTTGTTACAGTCTTGAGTCTTAACAATGTGTTAAGTTCTCAGCAGAGGTAATAGTTTAAATACGATTGCTACATACTTTTTAATGAAATATTATCGAATTATAAATCAGGAAAAAATGGTCATTGTAGGTTCTTTCTGTTAGGTGTGTGTGTATGTTGGGCCCTTGAAGCAATACACTAGAAAAGGGGGGGGGGGGCATTGATGGAAAACAGAAAATGAATGAGGAGAACCAAAGGTAGTGGATCAGAAGGTAGTGGTGGTATGGCAGAAGGTAGTATGGGGGTAACAAACATGGAGCAGGATAACTAACCTATCATAGGGTAGGGCTGAGTTGGCTAGGGGTTTATAAGGGTCTTTAGTGGAGATGATTAAGGAGGGGAAAAACTTGGAAAATGACTGGGAGAGTGCTAGTCTCTCGAATACTAGCAACTATGTTATATTTCTGCATTTTGGTTACCTTTGCTACTGTTATATGAGTGTGAACCTTTGTTGAGTGTATTAGTGATATTATTATTTCATCTGTGAGTGTAAAACACTCCTACTCCACTGGTTGAGGTCTACTATTAATATATCAGAGTAACTTTCAGTTTCCATCATTGTTTCTGTTGTTTTTGCTGTTATTGTGAGGAAAGGGTTCTATCAATTGGTATTAGAGCGGTTAACAATCCAGGAAATGCTAGTGGGAAGATGGATGCTAGAACAAATAACTTGGAAGTCAGAATGGACAGAGCAGAGAAAGCAGTGTATGAATTGAAAGAGGAGGTTAGGAACTTCAAAGAAGAGCTATGGAAATTTAGAGAAGCTGTGTTTTGTATGGAAGGAAGAAGAAAGGCTGAAGTTCAACCCACATTGCAGACTGAGAAAAAGGAGCCTACCAGAGGATCTCCAAGTTGGAGTTGTTTGAAGCTTTCTCAAGTTTCACAGAAAAAGAAGTTTGAAGAAGCTGAGACTGAAGTGAATGACACCACAGTGGGATTAATCTTTGCTGGATCCTCCAAAAACTCATCAAAAGAAGAGGTAAATCTAGAAGCTATCCCATCTCCTAATTTTGTGCATATTGATAGTTCTACATCTCTGAAGGAGGTGAATAGGGACACTGGGATGGAGGTAATTTTGATCACATCTCTGGGTTCGAGCCAACCAACTTATTGTTACGTCTCAACGCTAAAAAAACCAGAAAGATAGAGAAGGAGAAGTGCTTCTATGGTGGTGAGAAGTCCTGGGCATTCAAGAGCCTTCCTTAGAAGAACAAAGGGTTGACTGCAGTAAAAGAGATGGACAAGGGTAAAGAGAAGAAAGGAAATTGGATCTTGGATCGGGTTAGGTTAACCCAAGTGAGTAGAGGCCCAAAATTGAAGAGAAGAGAAAGGGAAGTCGGGCCTTTTTGCTTCTATACCGAGGCCCAGAATACAGATTGTATTGAGGTTTTTAATTCCTACACTGCAGCCCAGATATTAAGGTTATCTATCTTATAACCAAAACCCAAATACCATTTGCCACTTGGGCCCATACAAAGGGTGAAAGAAATCTGATAGTAGGAAAGACCAAGAAGATTGGGCTAAGAGAGGGCCCACAACAATTAGGGTTTACTAAAACCCAAGTTGCTGACCAAAATAATAATAGCCAAGTTTGGCTTACCTTTTCTGCTAAACCCAAAAAGACTGCACAAAAACGCTGGTCTGGACATTCCAGAGTGCAAGTAGTGGGAAGCCGAATCTGTTCATGGCAGCACCAGAAACGTCAAAGAAAATCAATTTCCCTCACCTACTAGAAGCCGATAGAGGTAATAGAAGGAGGTTGAGCTGCGATTTTCACCAAGTTGAGAAATTTGGAGCAAATTTTAGGTGCAAGACTCTTCCACTACCATTGTTAATAAGGGTGGTAGAAGATAGCAACTGGGCTTTGGACAGAGAATGGGGATACAGCCATTCTGAAATAAACAAGAATGAAGGGTCAGCATCCATCACCAGGGGCTATTTCTATCGGTCTATGACTGATCCTTGTATGTATGGAAGGTACTTAGATGGAGTTTTGTATGCGGGTGCCATATGGGCGAGTATAGAAGACCCAGAAAACAGTGGAAATTCCACTACCAGCAAAACCCCTTTCAGTTGTGCACGTGATTCTGCTATCCAATGTAATTCTGTACCTGGAAGCTCCCTTCCAGCTCTGGGTTACATCTTCTCATTTGGGGGAGACCACCTTAAGAACATTTATATGCTTGCAAGCTTTGGTGTTTACCAGGTTGTTCATCCAAGTCGCTACAGCAGCACACTCAAAGGAAAATGCTACAACAGTTACAACCTCAGAACCTTCTCCTTCTCCGTTGAGTGCTAGCTGTTGGAGTGGCATTTCTGAAAATCTGTTTCTGTAGCTTTCTTATTTCTTGGTGCTTTCAATTGAAGAAACACTTCCAATTATCAAGGGTTTACATCAGGAGAGTCCCACCTATCCTATTGTGGGGGTCATGGGTGTCACGACTGATGACATTTGATGCTTTGGGACTGTGATAAACAAGGATGACTTCTTGTTGGGATACTTTGGCATAATACATCATGGTGAAGCCCAAGCACCCGCCATTTTGTCTCTTGGGAATTCCTTACCTTATTCACATGCTGATGGGTTTGCAAGCTAATCAAAAGAAGATTCAAGTTATGTGTTTCTTTTGGTTTGAAATTAAAGAGGCAGTTTTAGGACCAAGAGATGCTTAGTTGGGCTCTTTGGAAAAGCAACAAGAAGGTCCAATTGAAAAGAAGCCACCGGTCTCAGCTTCAAATTCTCACCTTGAGGGCAAGGCAGGGTAATGTTGGGCCCTTGAAGCAATACATGAGAAAAAGGGAGGGGCATTGATGGAACACAGAAAATGAATGAGGAGAACCAAAGGCAGTGGAGCAGAAGGTAGTGGTGGTATGGCAGAAGGTAGTGGAGCGGAAGGTAGTATGGGGGTAACAAATATGGAGCAGGATAACTAACCTATCATAGGGTAAGGCTGAGTTGGCTAGCGGTTTATAAGGGTCTTAAGTGGAGAGGATTAAGGAGGGGAAAAACTTGGAAAATTATTGTTATTTTCATCTGTGTGTGTAAAAGACTCCTACCCACTGGCAGAGGTCTGTTATTAATATATCAGAGTAACTTTCAGTTTCCATCATTGTTTCTGTTGTTTTTGCTGTTACTGTGAGGGAAGGTTTCTATCAGTGTATCACCAAAAAAAGAAAAGAGAAAAGAGATACCTAAGTGCCACGTTGCTTGGAAGTGGGAGTCCTTGGTGCTTGTATATTAACTTATTTTGGGCTCATAAAGAGAAGTATTGGACTCATGTGCCCCAAGCTTGGGTCTAACACAATGCAAACTGTAGATTTGCCCCCTTTGTGTGTGATTAAACCGAGTGGGTTGGGTTTTTACCTGTTTTTTTCCTCTGAAATATTTTCAATTTTTAAATTTATTTTCTATGACGTAATCATCTACTTATTTGTCTTCAATTGATGTCTTGTTGAAAGAGGGTGGTGTGCGCCTAATCACTGTGCCTTATGATATCCCTTTTCTGCAATCAGAGAAACAATGCATCATAAGTTCATAATAAATGAATCTTCCCTTTGCCTGTCTATATTTTAGTCGACTAATTTTTAGTTGCTTCTGGTTTCAGGTGGCTTGTCAGTCATCTGATGGAACTTGGTTATTCTAAGTCATTGTCAGAATGGATAGGCACCAATCTTAAGAAAGCTGGCGAGCATGAGACATGGTCATTTGATCTTGAAGGTGCTCAAGAGATGTTCAATTCTTACTGGTAAATGAAGCAGATTAGCATTTTGTTCGAATAGAAATAAAATGAAAAACAAGGCATCCAAAAATTACTTGAAACTGAATTACTTAGAAGTAGACTCCTGAACCTTTAATTTCTTAAGTCAAGTCTTTGAACTTTCAACTTTTAGGAAATATGTCTTTACATTCATTTTCCTCTTAACAGTGTTATTTATTTATTTATTTTTATCATGTTAGACTTCTCATATATCAAATCTAGTGGCTGGAGATCTGAGGTGACAAAAAAATTGAGCATACAAGAACTCTAATGTGGCAAAGGATCTACTGATATTAGTAAAATAATTGAACAAAAGGATCTCTTTCCTGATAGTTAAAAGTTCAAGGACCTCATCTCCGAAGTTAAAAGTTTAGTAGTCTACTTCCAAATTCTCCAAAGTTCAAGTTTTTTTTTTTTTTTCCTGCTGACAATCCTAAAAATAAAATTTGTAGGGAGAAGTCCTATTGGAATCTACTGGAGAACCCTCCAAAAGGTATGGAGATAGTAATTGTGCGTGCCGAAAGAAGTGACAGGTGGGATCAAGATGCGATTCAGCGGATCCAAAAATATGCTAGTCGAGGAGAAACTGATTCTATTGGTAAGGTTTCCCTTTATGTTCTTCCAAATGCTGGCCATTGGGTTCATGTGGACAACCCAAAGGGACTTCTTGAGATCGTGGCTCCCAAAATAGCATCCCTTTAGTTTTTATTGTTGTCGGACACCAACTTAGCTTTCATAAAAAAATTGTTGTGTCCAGATATGGAATTCTTGATAATGAGGGGAAGAGTTGCATTTCATTGGGGTGATGAATCACCTCATTGCCAAGGAGTGCATAATTCATTGAGACATTTTAATATGTCAATTTGGTTTGAAATCTTGTAATAATCTGGTTCCTGTTCATTCTTCGTTTTTTTTTTTTTTAAAAATCTTGAAATGTCTGTTAGCGAATTTTCAAAGTTAATACTTGAAACAATTTTACAGTTTGAATAAAGGAGGAATATAATATAATTGATGTTTTACAGTGTTATCTGATTTGTAGATCGTCGGCGTTGAATAGATAAAGGTTAGAAGATGCATCTAATTATGTGCCCTAAAATTGAATGTAAGAATTCATGATGACAAAGTATTCTAATTGAAATAAATTAACAAAAAAACTAAATTTGAAATTTATAAATATTAGGGTTTACTTTTTGTGATGAAATAAAAATACAGTAAAAGTATGGAAGATTAACAAAAATGATAGTGTAAAAAAAGTAAAATATTAGGGTAAAGAATAATATAGTAGTTAATGATTTTGAGAAAAAATATTTTATCTTTTAAAGAAGTACTTCGACTATATCTTTATCAAAAACTTTTTCTTCCTTTCTATAGCCTAAAAAAAAAAAGTTAAAATACATTTTACCTCCCTTAATTTTATTATATGTAGACTTTATATCCCGGAACATTAAAATTGAGCAAATAATTTCCTTATACTTCACAACTTTTGCAAAAAAGTTCCCATTCTCTTAAAGGTTTGTTAAAATTTTAACAATCAACAGTTAGAACTTCCAAGTTAGACGCACAAAAAATAAAGTGGCTACCATCTTATCAGACTCAACTCAAATCCTCTCTATCTAAAGTCTAAACCACACTCCCTCTCCTTTAATTTCTTTCTTTTTGAAACACAAGATGATGTGGTAAAATGGAACAATACTAAAAATGTATTATTATTTCACTATGCAAAAAATCAAAGTAAGAAGACTATGGTTAATTGTTGATCATCAGGAGTAGCATAGTATGTGAAGAATTGCTCCTCTCGAAACAATCATTGCAACATATCAAATCCATCAAAGCGAGGAAAATTCAATTTGATATTCCGTAGCTGAAATGGCTAGTAAGAAGATTGCGTATGATTGACTGCCACTGGCTTTAGAGTTCTTCTCCGTGATGGCAACATTCTAAGAGACCCACTCCACACTATGCGATAATTTATCCAATGCCCGTGTAATTCTATCTATGACAGATTATGAATTCTCTCTAATTAACACTTCAGCCATGCATTTTATCTCAACAGCAATATCCTTGAGTCTCATGTTGTCAGCCATTAAAGTCAATGAAAGCACCAAATATGTTGTGGTAATCAATGGAATAGCACTGAAAATGTATTGTTATTTCACTCTGCGGAAAACTCACATGAAGGACAACATAGAAGTGACTTTTTGACCGTTGTATACTAAATTTTAAGTTAAATTCTGTAAATATATCAAATTGAAATTAAATGACGGATATAGGCCTGTTTTATTGTGGCAATTAAAACGCACTTGGAAAGTACGAATTACTGATATATAAAATGCACTTTTGAAGTGTGTGCTTGTGTTAGTACGCACTTTTGAAGTGCATATTAATCAAGTACGCACTTCTTAAGTGCGCGCTTAGAGAATACGCACTTCTGAAGTGCGTACTGAGTCTCGACCGTTATTTTTTTCCCGTTAAGCTTCTCATGTATAAAAGTGTGTGAAGAAGAAAGTAAGTTTACATTGGCAAAGAAGAAGAAAAATTACTGAGTGTGAAGAAGCTATTTTTCTATGCAGAAGAAAAAAAGAAAGGTAAATATTAATATTATGATAATTTATAATTTTGTATTGTCTTAATTTGATGATTTTATTATTGTTATTTAGCTTTTTCAAATGTTTTTGTTGTTAGTTTTATGATTATGTTTCATACTTGTGAAATTAATTTATGAATTTTATTTTTAATACATGTTTGATATGTCATGACTTTTTATAATTTCTTTAATTTTTGTGAATTTTTAAATTAATATATGTCATGTATTTTTCTTATGACTTTTTTTTTCTTTATTTGTATCGTTAATTTTATAATGAATGTAATTTATGAATTTTTATTCTGCTTAATAGATATAGTCAGTTATAAATTGTATTATATTGTCGTCTATTGTTAAGACTTTTTATTTTTTTTAATGTTCAATTTTGTTATGGATTTTGTTCTTAGTTTAATAATTAATTTATGATGATTTATTTTTCTTAGTTTTATATTTTTATAATGATGTAATTTATGAACTTTTTATTCTGCTTAATAGATTTAATTAGTTGTAAATTGTATTATATTGTGGTCTATTCTTAAGACTTTTTTTTATTGTTCAATTTTTTTTATGAAATTTGTCCTTTGTTTTATAATTAATTTATGATTTTTTATTTTTCTTATATTGTTTTTTTTTTAAATTTTGTTTCATATGTTCATGAATTTTTTTCTTAGTTTTTTATAACTAATTTTTGATTTTTTATTTTTCTTATATTGTTTTTTCTGAATTTTTTTTAATTTTGTTTCATATTTTCATGAATTTTTTTCCTCAGGTTTATTATTTATTTATATTTTTTTAAATTTTTGTTAGTTTTATTTTTTTTTATAATAATAATTGTAATTGATTAATTTTTATTCTTCTTAGAATGAGTTGAAGTGGGGCACTTTTAGTTCGTATTTACTCGAATGAGACTATATTGAGTTGTGGTTCTAATGGTGTATCATTTGAAGTTGATAATATTATAGTGGTAAAAATTTAGCGTAATACTTCTTTACATGTTTTGAGACAAATAATCCACCGTAAGTTGAGGCTAAGAGAACATGAGAAGATATCCCGCTTACTATATAGATATCCTATACAAATGACGTCACTTATGTTTGGACAGCTCCAACTAAACGATGATGATGATGTAGAAGTGATGATTGATTGTCACCTACAATTGGGAGGACGTTGACAAGTATGAAGGTCTATGCAGATATTGAGGTGACTAAAATTCAATTAAATCCTAACATTCCCGACTTGAATGAGCATGCCACGTGGGATGAGGAGAACGGACCATCAACACAGTTTCATATGTCACCGAGTGCACAAATTCAGCTTATAGAGGATGATGATATAGACATTCCGCCACCTGATCCACCTTATGATATTCTGGATAACGTAGAAGTCGATGACATAGAAGACGTTGAGGAGGACGATGTTGCCAAACTAGAGCTTGAAGAGTTTGGAGAAAGCATACAAGAATTAATTGGTGGAGATGGCGAGGTTGAACTAATTGAGCCCATCACATTCTATGCACTACTCGATTGCATGACACAAGCAAATATAGCCCCAACAAATGAGCCAAAAATTCAAGACATTCTTGACGCGTATACATGGGATGATGATTTAGACCATGCTGTTGGATTATTATTTCCTAACAAAGATGCACTCACAGGAGCGTTGAAATCATACTCAATCAAGAAGTACAACAACTTCAAGGTGGAGAAGTCGTGTAAGAAATATTTACAGGTAAAATGTGTGAAATTTGGGGATGGTTATAACTGGTGAGTGAGGGTTTGTTTGAAGAAGAATTACGGCATGTGGATAATCACAAAGTACAGCGGAGATCACACATATGTTTCATCATCCATTTCCTAAGACCATCAGCAATTAGACTCTGATTTGATCGCGATAGCAATTATGGCTCAAGTGGCTCAATCTCCAGACATGCCTATCTCTCAGGTGAAAGAGTGTATTAAAGAGCAGTTTGTGTATACGGTATCCTATAAGAAGGCATGGATGGCAAAGCAGAAAGCTATAGCCAAGAACTATGGTGATTGGGAGGCCTCATATTCCCAATTGGGTAGTTGGTTTGTGGCAGTGCGACAATTTCTCCTTGACACTGTGGTTGATTACAACTGGGACTACGATCGACAAAATGATAGGAGAATACTTTGTCGTGTTTTTTGGGTGTACAAACCATGCATCGATGCATTTGATCACCTAAAACCTATGATTCAAGCTGATGGAACTTTCCTTTATGGAAAATACAAAGGGACATTGTTGATTGCATGTGGCCAAGATGGGAATCGTCACGTTCTATCTCTTGCCTTTGCAATTGTGGAAGGTGAAACTCTTGAGGCATGATCTTTCTTCCTGTATAAGTTACGTCAACATGTTGCGAAAAACAAGTCTGTTTGTTTGATTACAGATAAACACGCATCAATTAGGGAAGCCGTGGATAAAGCAGAGAACGGGTGACAAGCACCGCTAGGGTACCACATTCATTGCATGCGACATTTGGCAAGTAATCTAAACGCAAAATTTAAAAATAAATGGTTGAAGCAACTTTTTGTAAACATAAGTATTTTGATGACCCTATGATTTTGTTATCTATGTTGTTACTTTGACATTAATATTTTTTATTTACAATGTTATTACCTGTACAGGATACTCATATGAATGACCCATAGTTGAGCGAAAGATGATAGAGCTTCGAACACTTGATGTCCGAGCTTATAACTGGGTATTGGAACATGCAGGTGATAGATTTTTATGGTATCAAACGTATAATGATGGAAGACGTTGGGGTCACATGACGACTAACCTGGTAGAATGTATGAATGATGTGTTGAAGGGAGTGAGGAGTCTGCCTGTGACGGCATTGGCTCAATCTACATACTATAAATTAATGAAGTACTTCACATATAGAGCGGAAGAGGCATATTCCCAGATTGTTGGTGAACAAAAGTTTTGTACATACGTGCGAGATCAATTGAAAGAACACGAGTCGAAGGCAACTGTTTGTGTCGTGACAACCTTCAACCTTGCCCAACTTTGGTTTGAGGTTCAAGAACCTTATGATAGACGACGAAGGCAATTTGGACGTCGTTGTAGAGTTTTGCTAGAAAATAGATATTGCGGCTGTGGATAGTTTCAGGCACTTCAATTTCCTTGCGCACATGCCATTGCAGCCTGCTTAAGCGTTCACCTTGATTGCACAAATTTCATCGATCAAATGTATAGCCTAGAGACGATAGTAGCTGCATATGGGAGTCCCTTTCACCCAGTTGGGGGGAGGAATACTGGCTACAAATTCCAGGACCGACATATGTACCTGACCCCAAAGATATCCGAAAAATAGGAAGACTAAAGTCAAAATGTTTCAAAAATGAGATGGATTGGAAAGAATCAGGTGAGCCAGCAAGGTGTAGAGTCTATCGAGAACCAAGTCATTATCGCAATACTTGCCCAAACTGGCACCGTTTTGAAGGACCTAGCAATCAGTGATCTTTTGTGTAGTACATGTTCATTGTATGCTATGAATGAGTCAGTATTTTTGTTTCAACTTATTTACTCCATTAAATTATATTGAAATTATTTCTGAATAACATTATAAATTATTAAATTATATTTAAAATATTTATAATAACGTTACAATAACGTTAAATTATAAATAACATTATAAGTTCTTAAATTATATTTAAATTATTTATAATAACGTTACAATAAGGTTACATTATGAATAACATTATAAATTATTTATAATATTTAAAGAGTATTGATCGTGAATTCGTGATTATTTTTTTTGTTTCAATTAATTTAAGTTCTGGTAAATAACTAGATTGAAACCAAACAAAATAACTAGTAAATAAGCTTACATTATGGATATATTAAATAACAAAAATGAAAGAAAATAGAGTATTATACAAATAGTAATAACAAACTACAAATAGTGGCTCCCAGTACCACATCGAGTGGGCCTCCTGTCTCTTTGCGGTCGATCACGTTCAGGAGGAAGATCATCGCCCTGGTCCTCCTGTTGGTCTTCACCTTGGTTGCCCTCCTCATATGATTCCTGACGACAAGTGAAGCTGTCACGACCCATTTTTTGGGCACATGACCGGCACAATGATGAATATCCCATCACTGTAAGCCTTTCGATAAATTCTACCCATGAGTTTAGTTATTATCTCTATATTATCAAAATAACCATTCCTGAAGAAAATATATCAAATTTTCTTTATTTGAAATTCATAGAGATTATTTGCATATAATAATAGATCCTCAACATAAAATACATTATGCTGACATACAAACCAAATACCAAACCCCTGACCTAGATGTCCTAGACGATTACAGAGCAACATAATCTATAACAAAAAAGGGGTCTACCCGACAACGGGAAGGTCCAAAGTGATCTACTCCTCTAGCAGATATTCTTCGCTGGCAACCTGATCTGAACAAAAAGGTTGTACAAACAGTGTGAGCTTTTAAACTCAATGAGCGAATCGACCTCGCGTTAATAAAATTCAAATACATTACCAGTCATGCAAGCATATCCAAAGGCTCATACTCAACCAATAGACAGAAGATAAAAATTCATCCAATTCAACAAACGTTACTAGTACTCGTCAATGGCAATATATCTCAGAGAGCGCACACAGGCCGGCTCACCAATTATGTATATTTCCGCCATGACGCACAACATCATCCTTTTACATACAAGAAGATAAAAATTCATCCAATTCAACAAACGTTACTAGTACTCGTCAATAGCAATATATCCCGGAGAGCGCACACAGGCCGGCTCACCAATTATGTATATTTCCGCCATGACGCACAACCTCATCCTCTTAGCTAGGGCGCCTCACGGATTTATCACCAATCCGGGCTATATCCTTACTGAGGGAATCATTGTCTCCACACTCATTGGTCAAGACACACTGTCAACCGGGTTTTCTGCCTTGCCGTGAGAGGGGGTACTGTCCCGCTCAATCACAATCAATAGCATTTCATATCATAATCAGAAGCTTAATATAATATTCATCCATATAACAGGTATGGTATATAACTATATTATAGCTTTATAAACCACAATTCAAGAGATTCAATCTTCACATCATCATGAGATACTTGCTTTTTCTTATCCATACTTCTGGATTAATTATCTCATTATATTCGCCATTCTGAATCCAATTTCCCCCTATGAATCTTGGGAGTGTCCTACGACATACTTTTTATCACCAGTAATGCTAAAACTCTATTAAAACGGGGTCGTTTCACTCACATGGATTCCGTACGAATATCGCTTCTCTAAGTCGTTACAGACAAGAGTACACAGATGAATTTCAGTATTCCGCTACGGAGATTTTCATGAAAGATTAGAGAAAACAAGTTAGGATTGTTTTCATACAGATACTGTTCATACATACGGTACTATTTATATATACGGTCACTATTCATATATACGGTCACTATTTATACATACGGATACTATTTATACATACGGATAATATTCGTACATACGATCACTATTCATACGTATGAATACTATTTTTACATACGGATACTATTCATATGTATGGTTACTATTCATACAGTTACTATTTATACGTACGGGTACTATTCATACCAGAAATAGAGAATACAATCTGTAAAAGAGTACACCAGGTAAGTTCCCAGGAAAGAGTGGAGGGTCACACTGGACACACTTAAAAACCAGGTCTTTCCTTAGCCAGAACTTTCCTAGACATGTATTCTTCACAGTTTACATTCTATTTCGGTAATCAGAGAATCAAAATAACATATAAACAGCTAAGGACAGTTTTTCTGATGTGGAAGATCGGCCAAAACCGCAACCACAGAGCATACTTAAGAAATTAACTTCTAAAATTTGAAAGACATAGAAAGGGCATAGTATCCTTATCTAAGCTGAAAAGGAAAGGCCCAAAATCTCATAAGCCTAACATTGGAGTAAGAGAAACTTAAGGAGAGAAGAAGAGAAGTTGAAGGTGTGAGTTTAGAAGTGAAATGGAAGGGCCTATTTATAGCAAAAGTCAAGGGTACTATTTAACACTATGTGCTAATAAAATATTCAATTTACTATTCATGAAAATGACATTTCTAATAAAATAATCCACGTTAATCATTTACAGTTACTGTGCAATTACGGAAAAGTCACAGGCGGCTTACTATTGAAAACTTAAGGGGAAAACTATCATTTCACCTTAAACCTTTAAGTTTCTTTTCAATTCAGTCCTTTCACTTTAGTCCCTGAGGGTATTTTTACACATAAAACGTCATTTTCTCCCACGAACTTCTTTCTAGTTTTCTCTTATGACCAAACCACATCTAGTACTTGATATTTCAATTGTATAAGTGAACAGTATCATATACGTAAATAGTATTATACAGGTGAACAATACTGTATACTGAAATAGTAACAGTAGTTTGTAAACAAATATTTATATTTTATTTTTTCATGGGTATTACATTATCACCCCCTTAAGAGAATTCGGTCCCCCGAATTCAAAACTCATCTCAAGACTGAAATAAGTGTGATTACTTCGTCTATAACTCATCCTTTGCATCTCTTTCTTCCCAAACCTCTTCACATCCATGGTAAGATTTATAAGAACACTATAGCATCAACTGTGAACTCTAGACCGCATTATCAATAATTTTCATAGGAATTTTTTTTTCCTTTTCTAAACAGCAAGTAATCTCTTCTTCATCAGTTTGATCTTCTCCACAACCTTTTGTACCATAAAGTGTCTCATCCTCGTAACCTTTACCAAACTTAAACCATCTGATCAGAGACGAACTCTGTCTCTATGTAAAACCTCAAATAGGTGTCTTCTCAAAAGTGACACGTGGTCTTTCCAGTTTATACTGAATATCAGGACACAAGTTATCACACACATAACTTATAACTTTTACGAATACAAGTACTCCACCTGAAGGCATCATTTTGGCCATAGGTAATACTCTTGCCCAAAGGCGATCCTTCTACTTTAAGGCGACACTCTCAGCTGAAGGTGTCATATAAAATGAAATCATTACATAAATCTCTAAGAAGAACAATTCTAGAAAATGTGTTAAGTAAATAACATACTCCTCACGCATAATTATAAAATAAATATATATAGAAATTCCTCTCACCTCAATGACTCATATAGAGTTGTATCCCTTCAATGATTAGGGCAAACCCATAGTTCTCTATGTATAGGTTCATAAAATACTTATTTAGCACTCCTCCATAGCTCAGAAATGCAATGAAATATCATTTTAGTAACTCTTCTCAGTCAAAAGGATATTACCATACTCTACTTTAGAATTTCCATAATCAAGTACGAAATATAAGTCCAACATCTTCTCATTCCTCAAGTTCTTTAAGAAATCACTTCAACATAGGAGATCTAAATACTGACTTAAATTTTATTTCTAGTACATAGATAATTTTACTACGTGAAGCTTAGACCAAATATAGCTTTAGGTACAAACAAAAGAAAAAATAAATTAAGGATGAGGAGGCTTTTGAAATGTAAAAGGTGCTCCAGGTCTAGAAGAGGAAGGTGCTTCAGACCTTAAGGAGGAAGCTAATCGTTGTAGCCTAGAAAGAGTTTCTGGAGGAAGTGCCTGAGAAATTTGGCGAAGAGCAGAAGTTACTCCGTTCATACAGTCAATACACCTTGCTTGTTGGTCACGAAAATTTTGAGTTGCAAACATTGAATGTCTATCAACACGATTAGCCAGTTCCCCGAAACGACGATTTATCAGTTTCTCTTGGTTTTCAAAGAGACGATTTATTAGTCGCTTTTGGTCCTCTGTCTTGTATTCCAGGCTCTCTATCTTACGCTCCAGATTTTCGATCTTACGCTCTAGGAACGCAAGCTTATTTTCTGAGGATGTTGCAGTACTGTCCTCCTCCAACTCTATTACATCCCTCTTTCTTTTCTTAATTTCTGGTGACCTGTCTACAGGTCTCTTCCCTTTGTTGTCTCCGAGACTTAGATTTAAATCAAGCTCTACATTGCCAGTCTCAAAATTCAAGTTGAAAGACTTATTATCGGCCATTTCTCTAGGGATCTCAGAAATAACTTTGAATGAGAAAGGAATGGAGATTGAGAAATAGGTATGTAATGAAAGAAGTTCGCTTGGTGTGATGAGTGGGGTAACGGGCGTACAAGATTTATAGACAACCCGAAGCCCCTGGAGCTAAAGCCACCACAACCTATACGCCGCTCGCTAGGAGGTTTACAGATCATATACGTCGCAATGCCAGCAATTAATGTCGGACATGCAGATAAATAGTAAATGCAATTAACATAAGTCAAAGATTTCCTCAAAAAAATTTTCGGCTAATCTTGACCTTTCTCAAAATTTTCGACTAATCGCCGTTTCAATCTATGATTTCCTCACTCTATACTTGTCTTATAGTGTAATCTCAGATCACGATATCACTCTATGATCGGGTAGTCCCATATTGGCCGTATCTTAGATTCTAATCGGTGTCTTTACTCTGGACTTACACATAATATATATGTAAATATATATATTTTAAAACAAAGTTAACTGCTTACGGCACATGTATCAAGTATTATCATGATGCAAGGAAACATTGCCTTTCATTTGCCCACGAGAGCATTATATGTAAGTATGTGTAACCATGAAGATGTATTATCCTCTACACATTTCATTCTATCCAAGTCATTTTGATTTCTCATTCTCTATGAGTATATGTAGGATTATCACATATTCTCCTTGATCGTAGCCTTCACTCATTATGCATGAATAACATACATACATGTAATTACAACATGATTCAATCTATTATGTATATTATACTCAACTGAAGGCTCTTAAGAACAACACAATAAAAC
This sequence comes from Biancaea sappan, assembly GCA_037074585.1. Lineage (NCBI taxonomy): Eukaryota > Viridiplantae > Streptophyta > Magnoliopsida > Fabales > Fabaceae > Biancaea > Biancaea sappan. The sequence goes on along the minus strand of CM073492.1, from coordinate 29,937,602 downwards.
AGAGAAATGCATTTCAGTTCATCATAAAAGCATCCAAGGCAATCTTTAATGGCTCTATCGTCAACTTCTTTGAATTTCGAAAAATGCCAACGGGAGAAATGGGAAAACCAAGTAAAATCGGCCGCAAATCCACTGAATACTGACTTTCGTGGTTTTGGCATTAATGCAACGCGCTATTGGTGTGCACGCCTACCCTAGACTTCTGGCTTCCAGCTTGCAGAAATCCATAGGTTGATCGTGTAGGGGTGCGGTGAAGAGATATCTTCTTTGTCTCTTAGTCCAAATTTTTTCTCTATAAAAACCTTCTCAGCGTTCTCAGTTACCACACCACAAAGAGTAATAATCTCTGAGCCTACAATCCCCCAGTATTCCTCTCGCCTCATACTCTTACAAAAATTTCTAAATTTTTCCAAATCATGGCCTCAAGGAAGTACATTGATCTCACAGTAGAGGCTAAGGAAGAAGAACTTGACTTAAACTTAAGTTTATGCAGGGACAAGGGCAAAAGACCTCTCGAGGGATCTCAAGAAAATCAAAAGGAGAAGAAGATGAAGAAGATTGAGGAGGCCGAGGAGATTAGTACAGGTCATAGCTCGGAGGACAAAATCGCCTGTTTAGAGCAGGAGGTGAAGATTCTCAAGAAGAAGATAGAGGACCTAGAGAAGTTAACCAAACGTAATAACGCGGCAATGACTTCGAGAATAGATAGGTTCTTCTATTGGTCCACCCAGTGCTTCTGCAATCAACAGCAAAGAAGTGTTGATTGTATGAATGGAATTTACACTACCCTCCGCGACATTGCTATGTCTCTTGCTCCAAGGAATGGTCGAGGGGTAATGATACAATACAACCCTCCTAATCCGAGACCACCTCGCTTTTAGATTACTCATGCATGAGTAAACTTCTTCTTTTTTTTGCAATGTAATCCTTCAGTTTTTTTTTTGTTTTTAATGCGAGTGGTTTCTTTTATTAGCTGGTACCCTAAAATAATATAGCTACACAAATTCAATCATGAATTCAGCTTATAAAATCCACCATATAAAAATTTGATCCGACAGCAACGGAATCAAAACAAATAACAACTTTTCCTTGACTAAGTTCAAAAGTGTAGTCACATCTGTCTAAAACTAAAACTGAGAACATTATTCCTAAGAAGAGATAAGTCTCGGAGGGAAAGGAAATGAAAACATCCTACAGGACCTTCAGTAGAGCCGTCTCTCTATAGTTGTGCCCGGGTTCACAATGATAGAGGAGGTCCCACTAAGGTTACCTTGCTCTGTAATCACTAGGAGACCTAACAACCATTGCTTTGATACCAACTTTGTCACGACCCATTTTTTGGGCACATGACCGGCACAATGATGAATATCCCATCACTGTAAGCCTTTCGATAAATTCTACCCATGAGTTTAGTCATTATCTCTATATTATCAAAATAACCATTCCTGAAGAAAATATATCAAATTTTCTTTATTTGAAATTCATAGAGATTATTTGCATATAATAATAGATCCTCAACATAAAATACATTATGCTGACATACAAACCAAATACCAAACCCCTGACCTAGATGTCCTAGACGATTACAGAGCAACATAATCTATAACAAAAGAGGGGTCTACCCGACAACGGGAAGGTCCAAAGTGATCTACTCCTCTAGCAGATATTCTTCGCTGGCAACCTGATCTGAACAAAAAGGTTGTACAAACAGTGTGAGCTTTTAAACTCAATGAGCGAATCGGCCTCGCGTTAATAAAATTCAAATACATTACCAGTCATGCAAGCATATCCAAAGGCTCATACTCAACCAATAGACAGAAGATAAAAATTCATCCAATTCAACAAACGTTACTAGTACTCGTCAATGGCAATATATCCCAGAGAGCGCACACAGGCCGGCTCACCAATTATGTATATTTCCGCCATGACGCACAACATCATCCTTTTACATACAAGAAGATAAAAATTCATCCAATTCAACAAACGTTACTAGTACTCGTCAATAGCAATATATCCCGGAGAGCGCACACAGGCCGGCTCACCAATTATGTATATTTCCGCCATGACGCACAACCTCATCCTCTTAGCTAGGGCGCCTCACGGATTTATCACCAATCCAGGCTATATCCTTACTGAGGGAATCATTGTCTCCACACTCATTGGTCAAGACACCCTGTCAACCGGGTTTTCTACCTTGCCGTGAGAGGGGGTACTGTCCCGCTCAATCACAATCAATAGCATTTCATATCATAATCAGAAGCTTAATATAATATTCATCCATATAACAGGTATGGTATATAACTATATTATAGCTTTATAAACCACAATTCAAGAGATTCAATCTTCACATCATCATGAGATACTTGCTTTTTCTTATCCATACTTCTGGATTAATTATCTCATTATATTCGCCATTCTGAATCCAATTTCCCCCTATGAATCTTGGGAGTGTCCTACGACATACTTTTTATCACCAGTAATGCTAAAACTCTATTAAAACAGGGTCGTTTCACTCACATGGATTCCGTACGAATATCGCTTCTCTAAGTCGTTACAGACAAGAGTACACAGATGAATTTCAGTATTCCGCTACGGAGATTTTCATGAAAGATTAGAGAAAACAAGTTAGGATTGTTTTCATACAGATACTGTTCATACATACGGTACTATTTATATATACGGTCACTATTCATATATACGGTCACTATTTATACGTATGGATACTATTTATACATACGGATAATATTCGTACATACGATCACTATTCATATGTATGAATACTATTTTTACATACGGATACTATTCATATGTATGGTTACTATTCATACAATTACTATTTATACGTACGGGTATTATTTATACCAGAAATAGAGAATACAATCTGTAAAAGAGTACACCAGGTAAGTTCCCAGGAAAGAGTGGAGGGTCACACTGGACACACTTAAAAACCAGGTCTTTCCTTAGCCAGAACTTTCCTAGACATGTATTCTTCACAGTTTACATTCTATTTCGGTAATCAGAGAATCAAAATAACATATAAACAGCTAAGGACAGTTTTTCTGATGTGGAAGATCGGCCAAAACCGCAACCACAGAGCATAAGAAATTAACTTCTAAAATTTGAAAGACATAGAAAGGGCATAGTATCCTTACCTAAGCTGAAAAGGAAAGGCCCAAAATCTCATAAGCCTAACATTGGAGTAAGAGAAACTTAAGGAGAGAAGAAGAGAAGTTGAAGGTGTGAGTTTAGAAGTGAAATGGAAGGGCCTATTTATAGCAAAAGTCAAGGGTACTATTTAACACTATATGCTAATAAAATATTCAATTTACTATTCAATGACATTTCTAATAAAATAATCCACATTAATCATTTATAGTTACTGTGCAATTACGGAAAAGTCACAGGCGGCTTACTATTGAAAACTTAAGGGGAAAACTATCATTTCACCTTAAACCTTTAAGTTTCTTTTCAATTCAGTCCTTTCACTTTAGTCCCTGAGGGTATTTTTACACATAAAACGTCATTTTCTCCCACGAACTTCTTTTTAGTTTTCTCTTATGACCAAACCACATCTAGTACTTGATATTTCAATTGTATAAGTGAACAGTATCATATACGTAAATAGTATTATACAGGTGAACAATACTGTATACTGAAATAGTAACAGTAGTTTGTAAACAAATATTTATATTTTATTTTTTCATGGGTATTACAGAAGCCTACCTGAATCTGAGCGGAAGGAGGTGACTGGAACTGTGAAAATCCATATGACTGTGAACCCGGCCACAGGCCAAACCCAAGATCCACAGACGGGGCTTGTGTTTGTGGTGGTGTCATCACGCTCTGGGAGAACCAATCATAAATGGATCCCTCATGTAAAGGTGGCATACTCTAAGTAGAGGATCCTTCACAGGTAGGGATAGTCGGCATCGGTGGCATAGTGAGAGTAGATGGTCCCTCATCAGTGGGCATAGTCGACATAGGTGGCATGGTGAATGTAGAGGGTCCCTCATCATTGGGCATAGTCGGCATAGGTGGCATGGTGAACGTAGAGGGTCCCTCGTCGGTGGGGACACAAGGGACTGAAGCAATTGGAGGAGGTGCGCTGGCCTCTTCTCCAGATGGTCATCGTCGCACTAATCTTCAGGTGTGTGTATACCCTCCAGATCGTCGACAATCTTGTCTAGTGTCTCCTCCAGGCACCTCTACAGATGATGTCTGAGGTGCTATGTGTACAGGAGGATCAGACTGTAACAAATGGTCCTCACCCAACGCCCGCAGCATATCCGCGTTGAAGCTCCCAATGTCTCCCAACAGGGTCGACTGAAGGGTCTAACTAGACTGCAGTGTCGTGTGGTAGATTGACTGTTATCCAAGCGACTGTAGCACATATGTAATTAATAATAATCATAACACAACACCATGTAGAAAAATAGAAAGTTTAATTATGCGTAATAAATAACAACTTACAGTCGCTAAACTTGCAGCTGCAGTGCGTGACATCCACCGCCGCGTGATGCGCCAATACCATGTCATGTATTCTGAATTCCTATGCAGCGGTCCTTAGAGCAATTGTGATATGACCACCTTCTGTCTCCGTGCCTGCCATCGGACAATGTATTGATGTTGTTCAGTTGGCCAATTGATGTCCATCTTCCCCATCAACTGCTGTATATGCTGTCAGTCATTGTGACCAGGAACCGATGGGATTGGTTGATCTTGACCGAACTGTCAGAGACATCTATCGGGCTGGTGCCACTCGATGATGTAGAAGCATATTAAGGGAACGACCGCCTACCAAATGTCAGACCCAGTGTAGCAGTAATCTGGTATCGGGTTCTGACACACTTCCTGTGCATATGGTTGCCACACGAACTGTAACAAATATTTGTAGTTAAACGATGAAACGACAATGAAAAAAACAAAATAAAACTCACTATTACAAGTTTAGAACTCACATCGCTTTCCTTCAAGCGATCAAATGTCTCGCGATAATGTATCAGCAAATGCAGCGGGTGGTCACTTAGTCCTTTGAAATTGCTCCACCTACATAAGCGTTGAAACGTAATATGTTAAATTAAATTAAACATTAGTTAACAAAATAAAAAAGATCAACACAATTACGCACCTGAAACTTAAAAGTGGATGACCGGGGTTGTCACGACCCGTTTTCTGGGCACATGACCGGCACAATGATGAATCTCTCATCACTGTAAGCCCTTTGATAAATTCTACTCGTGAGTTTAAATTATCTACATTATCAAAATAACGATTCCTTAATAAATATGAAGAAAATATATCAATTTTCTTATCTGAAAATCATAAAGATGATTTACATGTAATAATAGATTATCAATATAAAATACATTATTGACATACAAGCTAAATGCCAAACCCCTGACCTAGATGTCCTAGACGATTACAGAGCAACATAATCTACAACAATAGAGGGGCCTACCCGACAGCGGGAGGGTCCAAAGTGATCTACTCTTCTAGCGGATATTCTTCATCGGCCACCTGATCTAAACAAAAAGGTTGTGCAGAGAGTGTGAGCTTTTAAACTCCGTGAACGAATCAGCCTCGGGTTAATAAAATTTAAATACATTACCAATCATGCAAGCATACCAGAAGGCACATACTCAACCAATAGACATAGTTAGAAATTACATACAAGAAGATAAAAATTCATCTAATTCAACAAACGTTACTAGTACCCGTCAATGGCAATATATCCCGGAGAGCGCACACAAGCCGACTCACCAATTATGTATATTTCCTCCATGACGCACAACATCATCTTCTTACATACAAGAAGATAAAAATTCATCCAATTCAACAAACGTTACTAGTACTCATCAATGGCAATATATCCCGGAGAGCGCACACAGGCCAGCTTACCAATTCTGTATATTTCCGCCATGATGCACAACCTCATCCTCTTAGCTAGGGCGCCTCACGGATTTATCACCAATCCGGGCTATATCCCTACTGAGGGAATCGTTGTCTCCACACTCATTGGTCAAGACACCATTTCAACCGGGTTTTCCGCCTTGCCGTGAGAGGGGGTACTGTCCCGCTCAATCACAATCAATAGTACAGTATTTCATATCATAATCAGAAGCACAATATAATATTCATCCATATAACAGGTATAGTATATAACTATATTATAGATTTATAAACCACAAATCAAGATAACAATTAATCCGTTTTTAAAAACATTCAAACTTCACATCATCATAAGATACTTATTTCATTTTATCCATACTTATGGATTAATTATCTCATTAGATTCGTCATTCTGAATCCAATTTCCCCCTATGAATCTTGGGAGTATCCTACGACATACTTTTTATCACCAGTAATGTTAAAACTCTATTAAAACGGGGTCGTTTCACTCACCTGGATTCCGTACGAGTATCACTTCTCTAAGTCGTTACGTACAAGAGTACACAGATGAATTTCAGTATTCCGCTACAGAGATTTTCATGAAAAATTAGAGAAAACAAGTTAGGATTGTTTTCATACAGATACTGTTCATACATATGATTACTATTCATACGTATGGTCACTATTTATATGTATGGTCACTATTTATACATACAGAGACTGTTTATACCAGAAATAGAGAATACAATCTGTAAAAGAGTACACCAGGTAAGTTCCCAGGAAAGAGTGGAGGGTCACAATGGACACACTTAAAAATCAGGTCTTTCCTTAGCCAGAACTTTCCTAGATATGTATTCTTCACAGTTTACATCCTATTTCGGTAAAATAATATGTAAGCAGCTAAGGACAGTTTTTCTGATGTGGAAGATCAGCCAAAGCCGCAACCACAGAGCATACTTAAGAAAATAACTTTTAAAATTTGAAAGACATAGAAAGGGTATAGTATCCTTACCTAAGCTGAAAAGGAAAGGCCCACAATCTCATAGGCCTAGCATTGGAGTAAGAGAAACTTAAGGAGAGAAGAAGAGAAGTTGAAGGTGTGAGTTTAGAAGTGAAATGAAAGAGCCTATTTATAGGAAAAGTCAAAGGTACTATTTGACACTATGCGCTAATAAAATATTCAACTTACTATTCATGAAAATGACATTTTTAATAATACAATTTATTGTGCGAAACACGGCAGACGGCTGAAAATTTTTTTCTTTTATTACTATTGGAAACTTAAAGGGAAAACTATCCTTTCACCTTAAACCTTTAAGTTTCTTTTCAAATCAGTCCTTTCAATTTAGTCCCTGAGGGTATTTTCACACATAAAACGTCATTTTCTCCTACGAACTTCTTTCTAGTTGTCTCTTATGACCAAACCACATCTAGTACTTGACATTTTGATTGTATAAATAAATAGTACCGTATACGTAAATAGTATTATACAGGTGAATAGTACCATATACTGAAATAGTAATAGTAGTTTGTAAACAAATATTTATATTTTATTTTTCATGGGTATTACAGGGGTAATGAGCCTTTTCGTCGTCTGGGACCAATCGTCGCACACGTCGATTGCGAATTCGAGGCTGGATCAATGGGAGTCAATCCCATGCCCAAGCATAGAGAAGATGCACACAGCTTACAAACTCCTTCTTGTCCGCGTCAGTGGCTCCGTATAACTCCTGATAAAGGTGTGCTAGCACAGCAGAGTCCCAACTGTATTGGCCAGCCAACTGGAGGTCCCAAAGTAGAGAAAGGTACATCAAGTGCACAAACATACTGGACTTGTCACTCATCAGCATTCCCTCAATTAATTTCAGAATATACGCCCAAGCATACTGCTGCAATTGCTCCTCTATGGCGTTTGGGGGTATCTCACTAAATTGGTTACCTAACCAAGGCAACGATATGCGCCCTTCTCTAATGGCTTCTACAGGAGGACTGACGTTGAGCAGCTTCTGATATTGATCAGTCCAAATGTAATTGGTTCGCCCAATCACGGGCAAACCGTCTATTGGAAGGCCTGTCTGAATGGCCACATCTTCCAAGGTAATAGTATACTCACCAACCGGCAAGTGAAATGTGTGTCTCGGGTCTCCATCGCTCCACCAGAGCACAAATCAGACCATAGTCAACTTCGAAATTACCTATCCGTGATGCTCCATAAAATCATGCCTATTGAATATAAGGAATAAGAGGCAACGACGGGTAAAACGAACTTTAGGTGTACTTGTAGCAACGTTGAACTTTCGTAAATACACGGTTTTCCTGTCACCACAACGTTAATCAACTTAGTATTATTGTAGTAATAAAAAAATAAATAAACGAATTAATTTTATACACACTTACCCCGTCCCATACAACTTCAGATATATGTTTATCTTGCAGGTATAAAACAGAAGGATCCTCAGGACCAGGTTTTGGCGGCACCAAATTTTTAGCGTTTTGGTCCATTTTACTTCTTTTATGCAAAAAACATGAATAATATTTAGATTACATAGACCAATAATTAAAAATAACAAATTATAAAATTTAACATAAATATTTATTATATATCTAACTAAACAAAATAAAGTAAAAACAAATAAATAAAATAAAAAGTTTAACGTTAACAAATAGGAAGCCTATTTATTATACAAATAATTATTTCAACATAATAGGATTTTAAAAAATAATCTTAAAAAATTAATATTACAAATTATGCATATGATAATATTTAAATTAAATAGACCAATAATTTGGAAATAAAAATTATAAACACATAAAAAATATATACAACATCTAAATTTAGATTACAGAGACCAATAATTAAAAATAACAAATTATAAAATTTAACATAAATATTTATTATATACTAACTAAACAAAATAAAGTAAAAACAAATGAATAAAATAAAAAGTTTAACGTTAACAAATAGGAAGCCTATTTATTATACAAATAATTATTTCAACATAATAGGATTTTAAAAAATAATCTTAAAAAATTAATATTACAAATTATGCATATAATAATATTTAAATTAAACATACCAATAATCTGGAAATAAAAATTATAAACATATAAAAAACATATACAACATCTAAATTTAGATTAAAGAGATCAATAATTAAAAATAACAAATTATAAAATTTAACATAAATATTTATTATATATAACTAACCAAAAAAAGTAAAAACAAATAAATAAAATAAAAATTTTAACCTTCACAATTATTCTACAAATAATTATCAAAAATTATTTCACAAAATGAAATGTAATATCAAAAAATTACTTTTACAATTTACACAAATAATTATTTCAACATAATAACAATTTAAAAAGTAAGATCAAACAATTACTTTTACAATTTATACAGATAGTAAATAAAAATAATAGCATTACGTATTTAATTTCACAAAATGAAAAATAATCAGAAATAATTTTAACAAAATAACTGAACAAATTAAAACAAAATTCTAAATTATTCAACAAACCAAAAAACTAAAAACCTGCTATCATCCAAAAAAATAATTTATAAAATCTCGAGATATCAGACAATATTTCTACTTGGACCCAAAGACATATATCAAAACAAAAAAAAAACCTATTGGGACCCAAGAGATATATACAAAAAAAAACTACTGGGACCCAAGATTAGAACAAAAAAAATACTGGGACCCAAGAAACAAACAAAATACTGGGATCCAAGAGATATATCAAAACAAACCAAACTACTGGGACCCAAAGATATCAGAACAAGCAAACCACTAGGACCTATATCAAAAAAAAAAAAAAACTCAATAGAACCTAAAATATTACCTTCAAGACCATGAGCACGATCGAATGACAAGGAAAGACAGAGATCCGAGACCATGAGCACGCCGGAGTCGAGAGTGCCGGTGACACTGTAATTTTTCCAGGGGAAACCAGGGGGGACCACGTGAGGAAGAAGAAGAAGTTTTTACTATGTAGTTATTTGACCATGAATGCACTTCATAAGTGCGTGTTCCTCACAACACGCATCTTTAACGTGTGTACTTCATTAATGATCATTATGAGATCATCGCACTTTCCAAGTGCGTATTACAGGGTGATCGTACTTTCCAAGTGCGTTTTATAAATCACACTTCAGAAGTGCGTACTATTCTTGTCATATTCGCACTTGGTAAGTGCGTTTTCATATCCTACAATAAATTTGGGTTATGTCCGGAATTTATATTTAAAAAGAGTTATATTCAGAATTTAAAATTTAAATTGGTGTACGACAGTCAAAAAATCATACAGTAGCAGTAGTAGACGTCAAAAGGGCAATGTGCCAGACTGGGAAAGAAAAAAACTCATAAGGAAAGGAGAAAGAAATATCAGAGAATTCGGAAAAATTAGAGATGTTCAAAACTAAGTCAAATCTATTAAAAATCGACCAAAATAAAAAAAGAAGTCCAAAAAGATTTTTAAATATAAATTTTAATTGGTTCGATTTTGACTGTCAGTTTGATTTGGTTTGGTTCAATTTTAACTGAGCAAACTTTATATTTAAAAAAATTATATTATATATATATATAATATTATATTTATATATTTTTATGTCAAAAAATTATACATGTTTATATATTTTAATTAATTATGTCTCTTTCTTTTAATTAATTTGATCTTTTTTTATATTTACATATATTTCATTGAAATTAAAAACCACAAATAATTGTAAATCAAACCGCTTGAAAATTAAAACCGAATAGATTTATAATTTTACAAAACCAATAAGCTCAGTTTGATTTGGTTAAGGCTCAAAATCAAACCAAATCAAGCCTATAAACACCACTAATTGAAACAAAGACTATGCATTACTGGAATGACAAAAGTACAGGAAAAAACCTAAAATAAAAAATAACTCAATTTAGAAATATCTCAAACTAAAAAAGATGCTAGCAAGTTAAAAATGGCAAACAAAATAGTGAACAACGAATCAGATTGTTGGGTTTTGCGTTAGCAAATCAGATCATCAAGTTGAGTGTCTCAATTATGATGGGGATTACACCAAAGTTCTCATCTCAAATATGGAATTTTTGCACCGTTTAAAAGGAAGATTGGTTGCATTTTGGACTCCAAATATGCCATTTTTATCTTCTTATAGATAGGTTTCGAATAAAATAGAGGAAGAGGAGGAGTATGGTTCACATGTAGAGGAGAGTTAGAGTTGAGTCAGGTGGCATGACAATCATTTGGATTTTTCTTTTTTTGACTTAGAAGTTTGTTGCTGACTAAACTATTGACTTTTAATCATTTTAGTTGAACTTTAATAGAATGAGGTCTTTTGGAAGTTTGAAGGATTTGTTTGTTAGAAGTTTGAAGGGATAAAGTTTTGAGGAAAGATACACGTGTGTGTATGTATGTAAGAAAACCATTTCTTTTTTGGGTCACTAAGGGGACCCATTTTGCAAAATAAGTAATCCCATAACAGATAACCCGGCCCATTGATAGCCCAAAAAATAGAGGACCTTTCGACAGATCGGGTTGGAGCGATATCTGGAATCGAACCAAAGAAGCAACTTGAAGATGACCGAACATTAGCTGATTACAACATTCAAAAGGGTCTGTAACTAACACCTGTTTTCATATCCTTTTTTTTCATACACTTAATAAAATTTTCTACTTTTTTTTTTCATCTATTTACTCATAAATGACTTCTTCAGAGTCGACACTTCATCTTGTACTGAGACTTCGTGGGGGTATAATAGAGCCTTTGTTGATGGCTTTGGCTCGTAAATACAATCAAGACAAGATGATTTGCTACAAGTATGTGCTTCTATTCAACCTTGCACTTATTTTTCCTATCTGCGGTTTTGGAATTATTAGTTCATTTGGAAGTTTCCTCCCCCCTTCCCCTCTCTCTTAACTTCTATTTGGTATAGTTACCTGGATTTGTGTTTTACATATGTCTAAAGGAACCAAGCTCTGTAGTGACCTGTTCAGATATGTCACATACTTGATGGATTTAACGTGTTTTGCTTTCTCCCAAGATAGGATAATTACTTAGCCACTTTCACCATAAATTATGGGAAAGAGGTCATGCTTGTACCAATTTCCATCTCAAGTTTGTCAACTGGATTCTTTTACTGGCAGTTGGTTCTCAGGGGTGGGATGATATATATATATATATATATATATATATATATATATATATTGTTACTTTTAATGTAGTACAGATTAGTCACTTCACTTTTTAGTTTGAGTGGGAGGACTCAATCTCTATGATTAAGTTTTTTTTTTGGGTTATAGAATTGCTTCGTTACATTTTAGTACCTTCAAGTCAATGTCACCTTAGATATTGTATAGACAAGATTTGTCTATCTCAAGTTCTTTTTTGTCAAATGATGAGTGTGAACTGTGAACTGTAAGTCGTTCCAAGTTTGTTGATAATATTTTTTCCAACTTTTTGAGGAAGAGTATGCTTGTGTTTGTAAAACAATTGTGCTCTTTGTTAATGTCATTACTGTTTGCTAGTTTGTCTTAGTGGCTCTACATCTAATGTCTTTTTTGAGCTCAATATTTTATGACATATTTATTTGTGGGACTATAAGCTGAGCTCTCTTTTGCTAACAGAATGCAAAAGATGATGGCATTCCTGTTACTATGTTATATGTTCACGACTTGCTGTTGATATTCTGGCTTTTCAAGGAATTACATTCAATTAATCATTAGTTTTACAGAAGTTATGGGAGTACATGTTGCCCTTATAAAAGCTAGTGATAGAAGGTTGGATGTGTTCATATAGGATGTTATTTTATGTTATTGATTTCTATATATTTTGTTGTAGCTTACCTAAGATATTGCTTGAAGCAGAAGCCTTGTAGTCAATGGTGTCTTCCATGGGACTTCCTTGACGTGGTGGCTTCTGCATGGTTATGCCTTAGGGTTCGTTTTAGTATAGTGGTTGCCTTGGATAGTGTTTTCCATGGCAGAATATGAAAGTTGAATGTAGGATAAAATGTTTTCTATTCAATGACTGTTGGTTTCCCTGGGCAGAGGTATTAGCTGCAACTTAGTACTGGTTTTTAGTGAAGTGATGATATTATTTGCTTGGAAGTTTTTTGAGTATGACTATTTTGTTAGTTTTTTTTCTTTATTTTCATTAATTTCGATTAAAAAATAATTTTAAAGTATTTTTTTTGAGGCTGCCATGCATGCATATGGCAGCTGACTTAGGGTTCGTTTTAGTATAGTGGTTGCCTTGGATAGTGTCTTCCATGGGAGAATATAGAAGTTAAATGTAGGACAAAATGTTTTCTATTCAATAACTGTTGGTTTCTCTGGGCAGAGGTATTAGCTGCAACTTAGTACTGGTTTTTAGTAAAGTGATGATACTATTTCTTGGAACTTTTCTTAGTATGACTATTTTGTTAGTTTTTTTCCCTCTATTTTCATTAATTTTGATTAAAAAATAATTTTAAAATATTTTTTTAGAGGCTGCCATGCATGCACACACCATCTGCCACGGTAGCATGGTGGTTTCAAGGCTTGTTCACCATTGACAATCCTGAGCAGAAGCTAGTATTGATGCTAAGCTTGCTTTATTGTTTGTTTATTGATTGGTTATACTTTGAAGTTGACAAAATAAATGTAACGCACCCTCCCCCTTCTGTATAATTTTCATTATTTTAATGGTGGCTTGTAAACCACTATTCTGGAATTTCACCGTGGCCTTTTTCACTGAGTGTCATATTTTTGGTTTGTATTGTAGATGTTATGCTCGTCTACATCCAAGGGCCGTAAACTGCCGGAAGAAGAAATGTGGTCATAGTAATCAGGTGCGCACGCCTGCGCGCACACACACATGTACATTTGTCTTGAAATTTCCATATCAATATATGAAGTGTTGTTCGATATAATATATATATATATATGAAGTATTTAGTTTAATCCTTTTAAGTAGTTGAAAGCTGTGGCACTAAAGCATTTTGTACTTCTTGCAGTTGAGGCCAAAGAAGAAGATCAAGTAAATTATGGCTGGGTATGGAATCACTGATGTTTGGACTTAGGATCCAACCTTTATTTTTGGGGGGGATTATTGATGGAATATATGTTGATTTACAAGAATATAATTTTTTCTCTGATGTCAACTGATGTTAATGGTTTTGGATCTAGTTTTTTTAGCAGTAATTAATTCCTGGTATAATGTTGCCATTAATATGATATATTTCATGTTTTTTGGTGTCTCCGCATACCTTGATATAGTAGCAGTGCCACTCTCTCAAGTAACCCATCTCACAGCAATGTTTAAATTGGGCCCGAACGAGGCACCCAAACCAGATGGCTATCACCCCCTTTTTTTAAAACCAAAAGTTGTGGCCGACCCCTAAAAAAGATGTCAATATGGGCATGAGCTTCATCACCATTATTCCCAAAATGCCCTCCCTAAGGTCTTTCATTGAATTAAGACTCGTCAGCCTTTTCAAGTACAAAATAATCTCCGAAGCCCCGGTTAATAGAATGCAGGACTTCGTATACAAAATAATCTCCAAAGTCCTTGTCAACAGATTGCTGGACTTCTTCCCCTGTCAAAGTGCCTTCATAGAAGCTTGGAAGATTTTGAATAATATTTTAGTGGCCTCTGAGCTCATGACTTGTATTCATAAAGCCAAAAGAACCAAGAACAAGTGGTGTGTCCTAAAAATTGGCTTTCAAAGAGCTTTCGACAGGAATTTCATGGAACTTCTTGGAAGTTGTTAATTATGGAATTCCTTGATTCTTGGATCATGCAATGTGTTAAATTGATCACCTATACTCTTGTTCAATGGTCAAAAAACTACTTAAATAAAACGAAAAAGAAGGTTTAGACAAGAAGACTCTATCCCCTTAACTTTTATTCTTTGCATATAAAGGGAATTCAATTTGCAAGAAGGGGTTCAAGAATTTCTCATATAATCTTTGCATATAATAACTTAATTGTTCTTTAAAGCCTCTTTAGAGAGTTGTAATAGAGTCAACTTAGTGGTTGTTGACTTCTGCAACGATGAGGATTTACTTAGTCTTTAGCCCGAGTACCCCTAATAGGTTTAAAAAGATCATGGCTAAAAATCTTCCAAATAAGGTTCCAAGACCAATTAAGCAAATATTTGGTGGTCAAAATAGATTGCTGGAAGAACCGTAATGAGGGTTGCAAAGGCCTAGTTGACCAAAAAAAAATAGTCAGCTAGAAAGAGTAATCTTCAAACTCAAGTAGAAAGGTTAGCTTTAATTAAATCAATCTCTCAATCCTTGCTCATCTATTAGATGTGCTCTATTAAATTCCCTCAAAAATCACGAAGAAACTTAATTGCAATTTTTTCTTGAGGAGCGATAAAGGGCAACCGAGGATGCATTTAATGTACAAGGACTTGCTAGAGAAAGGTGGTCTTTCCATCAAGATAATAGAACTCTTCAATCATTCACTACACTATAGTCAGCTGTGGAGAATTATATTAGATAAAAAATTCCCTATCTAATCAATGGGATAGGAATAAGATATAGCAGCATTGATCGCATGGGGACTGCTGGCAAACATCAACAATGGTCGTGGTGCTGGAAGAGTCTCATGATCTGTAAGGATATTATCAACAACACTAAATGGATAATTTAAGTTTATGCTTCACCCCTTCCTTCCAATTGTAGGGCAGCTCCTCTGTTGCGGCCTCATTGTTCACTCAAACCTAGGTGGAGGACTAGTATCCTAAAATCCATCTACAGACCAAAAGTGATAAAAGAAATTCAAAAAATTAAGATCGCTGGGTTTGTAGAAGATATGTAATTTTAGTCATCCTTCTTCCTTGAAAGTCTACAAGCTTATCCTTTCAAGTAGAAATTTAAAGCCTCCACGCAACAAATTCATTAGTTTCCATGGTCAGAATTCTAGTCATTCAAGGCTTCAATTAGACTTCCTCGTCTTCATTCGGAGAGTCAAAGTTGGAACTATCCTTTATGGAGAAAAAGAAGCATCATTTCCCTATTGATCTAGCTTGATCACAATGTGGACACGCAAATAAGTCCTTAGATCACAACTTTCTCCTACGCCCCTTTGCTAGAAGCTTGTGGTTTGGAACTTTGGAATCAATCTCACCATCAAGCCATAATTTATCCTTCAGAAGTCTTTAGTCTATTGGTTGGATACCTCGTTCGAGTTTTGGTCTAAGCAAAAGAACCTGCACTATGATATTCTTCTGCTGATCATGATAATACTTTATAGTATCTGGCTAGCCGGAATGTGATTAAGCATGGTACTTGTTGAATGTAGCGTTATAGAGATTGCTGTGATATTGTCATGACAGAATTATGTTAGTTATGTATCAGGAGTTATGTTAGTTTTGTGATGTTGTCATTTTGTATTGTTGTATCTTTGCTCTGGGTCGATTTGGTTGAACGACAATGTTTTGTTGTTTAGTAGTAGTTATTACAGTTAGCTTGTGAAGATGTTATCAATACAGTTTTGTTGTATTTTCTCAGTGAGCTTTATGAAATAATACAAAAATTCTTGGTGAAAATACTTTGGCCTTGAATCTTTACATGGTATCAGAGCCAACAAAGATTAGAGTTGTTCTTGAACTTTGGTTTTCTACAGTATTGTTCCTTCCTCAAGATTTTGATAACTGATGGCGCAACCTACAGAAAGGATGACGACGACGAACAAAGACGTGCCATCTTAGATGGCTGACGATCTGATGAGTATTGTTCATTCTGATAATCCAGGAATGGTCTTGGTTGTGGCTTTGTTGAACGATAAGAATTATTTGTTATGGAGTAGATCAATGAGGCATTCTTTGGCGACAAAGAATAAGGAAAAGTTCATTGATGAGGTGATCATTGAACCGCAAGATGAACCTACACACAGAAAGTGGAGGAGGGTTGATGAATTGGTGTGTTCTTGGCTCATCAATTCAATGAATAAAGAATTGGCTGAAACATTCATCTATTGCACATCTATGAGGGTGTTATGGGTTGAACTTGAACATCAATTTGGGTCCAATATTGGGCCGCAAGTATATCAATTGCAAAGACAGATTGCTTCTATCAATCAAGGAAATGATTTTGTTGCAATGTATTACAACTGACTAAAGAAGTTATGGGAAGAATTAAATGTGGTTTAGTCGATGCCCCATTGTAAATGCGGTGCAGTAGACAAGTGTTCCTGTAATGTTGTTGATCTTATGGTCAATCTAGTCTCATAGACTAGGCCGATCCAATTCTTGATGGGATTAGATAGTACTATGATTCTATAAGATCTCAAATTTTGGTCTTCAATCCATTGCTAGTTGTACACAAGGCGTACGCGATGGTACTTTGGGTGGAGAAACATAGAGCCATCCATATTGACATTGGAACTAATATGGATGGCAGTGCTTTTTTTGCTAAAATGGGCAGCAAGGTAATTAGAAGGGAACAACTGCTAAAAGAGATCTAAAAAGGGATAACAGTAAAATCTACGAACACTACAAGGCCACTGGGCATTCTAAAAATACTTGTTTCAGGTTGCATGGGTACCCGGATTGGTATAAACAACTAAAGAAGGATAGGCAATTATTGTTTAGAAAGGCTTTTGTTAATTTGGCTAGTACCCCCTTTGATGAGCATATGGGTTCAGGAAAGGGAGAAAACAAAGCAAATTTGACTATAGGGGTTGCTGAATACATTCAGCAGGAAATCTCGAAGGCCTTAAAGAATAAGCTTCCTACTAGAGATCAAGTTGATTTTGTTAAAGTAGAAGATTTTTCTAGTACTATTTATACAAATCAAAATTCCTTTTCTATTCTTGCTATTGTATGGATTCTAGATACTGGAGCAACAAATCATATTTGTTTGAAATCTATTTTTAAAGGTTTAAAACCTCTGCCGAGACCTATTTTGATACATATGCCAAATGATAGTGTGAAATCTATACAATATTGTGGGGATATAACTCTGAATATTTTTTTAGTTTTGAGGGGTGTTCTTTATATTCCAGAATTCAGGCATAATTTGTTGTCTATCTACTAGTTAACAAAAGAAAGAGATATGAAGATTATTTTTGATTCTGAACACTGTGCATTAAAGTACCTCAAGAATGGTAGAATTGTTAGAAAGGGAAGATTACAAGGACAACTTTACATATTGGATTTGGAGTTAGATGTTCGAAGGAAGGATAAAGCTGTATTTTCTGTTTCTGAAAATGTGAATAAGAGTAGAAATAATGATATTTGGCATTGTAGGATGGGTCATCCATCCAATAGTGTACTTAGGCATTTGCCTTTTCTTAATAAAGTGAATGATTCATTTTCTGGTGCTGATGCATTAGTATGTGACATTTGTCAGTTTTCTAAATAGACTAAACAACCTTTTACAAACGTAACAGTAAGGTCTAGTAACATTTTTGACCTTATACATGTAGATCTATGGGTACCATATATAGAAAGAAGTTTATCATGGGCCTAATATTTTCTTACCATTGTGGATGATCATAGCAGAGCCTTATGGACTTTTTTGTTAAAGGAGAAAACAATTGTGCCTTATTTACTAGAACATTTTTTGGTCATGGTTGATAATTAGTTTCAAAAGAAGGTTAAGATGATCAGATCAGATAATGGAACGTAATTTGTTAATAATGAGTGTGCTATATTGTTTGTAGAAAGGGGTATAATTCATCAGAAAATTTGTAGCTATACGCCCCAACAAAATGGGGTGGTAGAAAGGAGACACAGAATGTTGTTGTAAGTGGTTAGAGCTTTGCTTTTACAGCCTGGTTTGCCTAAAAGGTTCTGGGGAGAGGCTATTCTGCATTCGACTTATCTAATTAATAAACTACCTTCTGTTGTTCTAGACTGGAAAACCACACATGACTTATTGTATAAGAAGCATCCTAAGTACGATGAAATTACATGTTTTAGTTGTTTGTGTTTTGCCACTGTAGTGAAACTTGAGAGAGATAAGTTTGCTATGAAAGCAAGAAGGTGTGTTTTTCTTAGTTTCGTGCAAGGTCAGAAGGGTTATAAGTTGTTTGATGTTGATGAAGAAAAATTGTTAGTCTCAAGACATGTTGCTTTTGAAGAAAAGGTTTTTCTTTTTAAGGAAAAAATTCATGCTATAGAAGATCTGCAAAGGGTGCCTTTGCCTATTGTTACTGCAGATCAGGATTTATTTCTTAAGGATTTTGAGAGGTTTAACGAAGAAACAAGGGGTGAACAACATGAAGTAGAAACACAAGTAATCATGATAACAGACTTGAAGCTTCCAGTTCTTGTGAAGATGGACAGAGGCATACTGGCACAATAAGAAAAAAACAGCTTGGTTGAGTGATTATGTGTGTTATTGTGATACTAGTATTAAGGGAAAAAAATAAAGAGGTTGATGATAAAAGGAAAATTACTTGTAAGCCATAAACTTTTGTAAAAGTTGATCGTTTTACTGATCAACATTTGAATTTTATAGCAAATATCTCTGAACTTAAGGAACATGGCAGTTATTGTAAAGCTAAGGAGAAGAAAGAGTAGGTAAAGGCAATGGAGGAAGAAATTAGAGCTTTGAAGGTTAATAAAACTTGGGAGATTACTAATCTGCCACCAGGAAGGAAGCCTATAGGCTGTAGGTGGATTTACAAGATTAAGTTGAAGCCTGATGGTTCTATAGAGGGGCATAAAACTAGATTGGTGGCAAAAAAGTATAGTTAGAAGGAAGGAGTTGATTTTATAGATAGTTTTTCTCCAGTTCCTAAAGTTGTCACAGTGAGAATAATCTTAGTAGTTGCAGTGGCTAATAGATGGGGTTTACATCAATTAGATGTAGACAATGCTTTTTTGCATGGTTTCTTGGAAGAAGAGTTGCATATGGAACCTCTAGAGGGTTATGATAAAGTAAAACCTGGGCAAGTCTGCAAGCTGAAAAGTTCATTATATGGCTTAAAACAAGCCTCAAGACAGTGGAATGTAGAGTTAACTTGTCAGTCGCAGGTATACAGTTTTAAGCAATCATCGCATGATCATTGCTTATTTGTGCTTAAGTTTGTTAAATGCAGAATTATATTGTTAGTTTATGTTGATGACATTTTGTTGACAGGTACTTCTGAAGAAGAGATAGAGAAGGTGAAATGGTTTTTAGATGCCAAGTTTGCTATTAAGGATTTGAAAATAGCTAAGTACTTTTTGGGTCTTGAGTTGGCTAGATCAGATGAAGGATTGTTTGTGAATCGGAGAAAATATGTTATAGACTTACTGGAAGGTGAGAATTTGATTGATGGTAAAGGTACAAATGTGCCTTTTTAGAGAGGGACAAGATTGTGTGCCACTGAAGGGAAAGATTTTGATGATCCTTTGAGGTATAAAAGGCTTATTGGCAGGTTATTGTATCTGGGTTTTACACGCCCAGACATTTCTTATGCTACTTGGCAACTAAGTCAGCATGTTCAGAGACTGAAACAGGTTCATTGGCAAGTGGCACAGCAGGTTCTGAGGTATTTAAAGGCTAATTCTTCTTTGAGTTTGTTTTTTCTTCAAAGGCTAATATGCAGTTAACTGCTTTCTGACTCATATTAGCGACTTGTTTAGATACGAAGAGATGTTTAACTTGTTTTCGTATATTTTTGGGAGATGCTTTAATCTCTTGGAAGACTAAGAAGCAAAATACTGTCTCGAGGTCTACTGCAAAAGGCGAGTACAAGGCCATGGATCTACTGTGTGTGAAATACAGTGGATAACCTACATATTGGAGGATATTGATTGCAAAATTTCGAGACCAGTATTTTTGTATTGTGATAATCAGGTGGCTATTCACATTTCGCAAAATCCGGTGTTTCATGAAAGAATGAAACACTTGGACATCGATTGTCATTTGGTTAGGGAAAAATTAAAGGATCTGTAACATCCTACCTTTTTTAGTTCCTTTAAAAATAATACTTCTTCTCTAAATCAGTTTACTAGATAATTTCCTTTCAAAAAAATTATGGATTTCACTATTCACGAATTTTACTATTTATGTAAATAGTAACATCAGAGAAAATTGACAAGATTCTCATTAATTATATTTGAGCTTAAATATATACAAAAAATAATTTACAAAATTTTTGATATTCTCTTTACATCTTTGAATCATGAACTACTATAAAATATATTTCTACACTTTAATCTCATCATTAATATCATCAAAGCCTTCTTTTTTGCATTTTTTTTTCTGAAATGATCAATTTTTCAAAAATGAGATATAAAATAGCTTAGTAGCTAGTCACTTTATTTTTTTTTTTTTTAAAAACATGTAAATACATGAGGAGATCATTTTAGCCATAAAAGTATAACATCACATTGATAATAATTAAATTTCTCTTATTTACTATGTAGAACATGATTTATAAATAAAATTCTGTAAAAAAAAATTGATTATGCACATAAATATCATTAATCATAAATAATCATGCTTTTATGGAAGACTAACTACCTTTATGAAGAACAAGCTTTAACTTTAGTTCTAATTCTCTTCTTTCTCTGATCTTTCTCGTACTCTTTCTCTCTTCTTCTTCTTTCTTTTCTATTTTCGTCTCTTCCTCTCTCTTTTGCTCTTTCTCTCTTTTTTTTTTTTCACTCTTCATGACACATACCATACCACAACATACACCGATATATATATATATATATATATATATATATATATATATATATATATATATATATATATATTCTTTCTGCTTTTCACTATTGTTTTCTCCCTTCAATTATTAATTAATTACTTACCTAACCTTTTATCATTATCTCTCGTCTATTTCTTTCTATCTTCTACTTTTCTCTCTTTCTCTCATCATGCACACACAAATATATATAAAATAATAATTAAATTTATATATCTTTGTCTTCATCTTCTTTTCCCTCATCCTTATCATTTCCGTCCAACATCATTCCCTATGTCATCATCACATCATCTTTGGCTAAAATAGTAAAAGAATCCTTTAAAAGCTTTTACTTACAAATAAGTCCCTTGTCAAAAGTATGAAAATTTTATTTATATTTCTCAAAAATTTTGTTATAACTATTTTATCCTTGTTTACTTGCTCATTTATTTATTTAGCCTCATTTTTTAAGGTAATTAAATTTGGGATATCACATTCTCCCCTTTTAAAATGAATTTTGTCCCCAAAATTCAAGTTAATACATATATATACATATGTAAATTGCAACCACACGTGCATGAAAATATCACAAGTACAAACACCACACTTACTAACATAGTCAATCTATCATTCATTTTACATAACTGTAGTATCATATTTGTTTGAATTTACGTATGATTTCTTGGGTGATCAAATCCTCAATCACATTTGTGTCGTAGATTTATGTATGATTTCTTGGGTGATCAAATCCTCAATCACTTTGCATTTATGCCGTAGATTTGCGTATGATTTCTTGGGTGACCAAACCCTCAATCACTTTGCATTTATGCTATAAATACTTGCACTGAGTGACCTAGGAATTTAACCCTCAAACTCTTTATACATAAATGTGCCATAGATACTTGCACCGAGTGACATGAGAATTTAACCCTCAAACTCTTTATGCATAAATGTGCCGTAGATACTTGCATCGAGTGACATGAAAATTTAACCCTTAAACTCTTTGTGCATATATAATTGTAGATACTTGTATTCGCTTGAATTTCTATCAACAATCATAGCAATCATCACATATTATCAACTAGAAGGTTGATTGTTTAACATTTCAATAATATTGTAAATATGACTTATATTGTACTTTTTCTAATAATATCAAATTAGTTTAGCAAGGTGTAATATCCCAAGAATTTATATGAATATTTAAAATCTATTTTGAAATTTAATTACGTAGAAAATGTTCTTTTTGAATTAGTGAGGGAAATTTGGGAATAGAAATTTCAAAATTTTAATTTCAAAAATTTTTACAAATTCTCAAGGACTAAAGTGAAAAGAAAAGAAAATATGGAGTACTTTTGAGAAATGACCAAATAGGAATCTGAGAGGAAGAATAAAGCTTATGAGAATGAATTATGAGTCCGGTACCGAAAAGATGATGGATTCGATATTTAGGAAATTTTTATGCATTCTCAAGGACCTAAGTGAACAAATCTTATAAGCCAAGGTGGCTAAGAGCAATTTTAACCAAAAAAAAAAAGGAAAGTGATGTGTGTGAGGTGTGCGGAGGAGGATGAGGGAGAGAAAGACGAAAGGACAAAGACAAAAAAAAAGAAAAAGAAAGAAAGGAGAGAGAAAGTGAGAGACCGAAAGGGAAAAATAGAGAGAGAGAGAGAGAGAAACAATACTTCCTCCTTTCTTCTTCCTTATGCATTCCTTTGATTTTCTTTGCTGCTCCACCTTATAACACAACTACAAAGACAGAGGTATTGAGTGGTAAGAATTCGAACTTATGATCCTTTCTCATGAAATTTTAGCTAAGATTTCTTTCGGTAATGATTTCCTTGATGATGTTGGGTAATTTTCTTTTGGGTTGATTTTGAATTTTAATGAATGAATTCAAGTGTGGGTGTTAATCTGAAACATTTCTATATGTTGGATAATAATTGTGAAACAAGAAATTTGGAGAAAATTAGGAGAAATTCAAGAATTAGGAAATTTGAAGAAAGTTAGGGTTCTTAATAAAAATTTGAGATTAGAGCTTGGATTGTTGCTAAAAATTGGTGATTTTGGTGTTAAAACACTCCCTACACATTAACGATGAAAACCCATGGAAGAAATCAAAAGAAATGTTGTTTTAGATGTGATCTTAGGATTTTTGGATGAAGAACACGAAAAACGTCACTGTTCATTCTGGAAATTTTCTAGAAAATTTCCAGAAAATACTGTTCACCGAGAAAATTTTTCCAGATTTTCTCGTTACTGTAGCATTGACTTAGTCAACGACACTATAGCTGCGTTGACCGTTGACCGTTATCGTAGCATCAGTTTTAAATGTTCATAACTCTTTCATCCGGATTCCGTTTTGAGTGAAATATATATCGTTGAAAAGCTCTTTGAGTCTAGTTTCCAATGGTATAAGTTTCATCTGGATATTTATTACCAGTTAGGAGTTATGATTTGAGAAGTGAGTGAAGGTCGGGAATAGTGGTAGGAAATTTCTCTATTTCGTAGCCCTGATGGTTTTTATCTGGTTACAATAGGAATGGTCAAGGCGCAAGGTGGGAGTGCCGAGAGCATGAAATCCAGGTGAGTGGGTTAATACTTGCTATGATTAAATATCTTTGTTATTGACTTTTTGCATCATAATAAAAATATGTTGTATATCCAAGTTTGAAGAGGATAATGACATAAATATATATTTATATGTTTAAATTATATTGTGCTTGAATGGGACGATGAGACATAAACAATTGTGGAACTTGCCTGGTGACGTATATAATTATATTTTCTTTTTTTTTCATGAATGGAGATTATATGATGGATTGTGAATGGCATGTGAACTGAGTTGAAATGTGTCATACTCTGATTGTTGAGTTCATTCGTATGCGGATAGTTGAAGTATATTATGGTAAAATAATTGTTCTATATTATATGTTATTTTGTATACATGCTATGTTGCTGGAACCATATTGATTATGTTGTGACTTAAATTGTAAATGACTGAGTTGTGTATGTGGCTCATGATTATGATTGAGAATGCTCTTAAATGTGATTGTGATTGTGTTTGACTAGAAAGGAAAGGCATGGCGGTGCACCTCATGGAGAAATCTACGTGAAGCTATAAGGGTGGAGAATATAAATGGAGCAATAAGGGTGGATGCAGCGGGGCCGCAGGCAATGATCCAGAGGTACCCTGGACGACCCGGTTGGTACGGGAAATGTGTGAAATTGATTTCACTGTTTTCTGTTGTGAATTATTTGAATTATGTTGAAATGTATTTGATTTACTTGGATATTATTGTGAATTATGATGAATTATATTGTACTATGTTATAATTGATTACGTATGATTGCTGCATGTTATCATTATGATGCATGATATTTTTTTGTCATAGTGTTGTGTTGTCCGCTCACTGAGCACGTGGTTTGCTCATACCTCTCTTATTAACATTTTTTTCAGAGTTGACAGTTAAAGGTAGATATCTATACAAAGAGTTATGGATCCTTAGCCCATGATTACTTTTTCATTTGTTCAGGGTAAATGTATAATGTTTAGGTCTTATTGTAAGTTGTATAAATCTAGAAAATCTCTGTAATCGGGTAGGTTCATTCAGTGATGTAATGTGAATGACTGTAGTATGTATAGAGAACTCGGTTTAACTGTATTTTCTTATCTTTTGTGAAAAGATGAATAATTCTCTTATTTTAATTCTTAAATTATGTAATTTAGATTAATTGTATTTAAAAGAGTGGTATGATACTTAAGAGAAAGATAGGCTTACGAAGGTGAAATGAAATTCACTTTCCGTGCCGGTCACGTGCTCAGATTTTGGGACGTGACACAAGGTTATTAACTTACCTTGACTTTTGCCCAATTTTATCTTGAACCATCCTAAAAAATGTGTAAGATAATGGAAAGTGCATCACAAAAGCATCCAAGGTAATCTTTTTTTTTTTAATTCTAATTTTATTTTCTTATAAAATTTAATTTCTATTATGAAACATATCTTCACTTGTTTCATAATTCATCATAATCATACATATTTTCTTCTAACACAAATTCTCTCTACAAAATTAAGAGTTATTATATAAACATAGATATGTTCATACTAATAACATAATTATGGCATGAAATAAGAATTCAATATCATTTTTGTAAAATTTCATCTTTAAGAATACTTTTAGAGAGAGAATAAACATATGAATAATTCATATGATCATAGGAAATATAAGCTTTATTTATAATTTAATATATACTTCACTAGGTACTCGTTTTTCTAGAGATAAATATCTCTTATATGTTTATCTAGATTATCACACTCAAAGTGAATTCTAATTCAACTTCGGCATACCTTTCCTTTTTATGAATTTAGGTTATAATGATTTCTTATCTATAAAATATACTGGTCATGCATACATTACAAATAGACTCCATTATTTCCTTTATTCATCAAAAGATACCCGGTATGCCTTTGTTCATCTTTAATCAATTTTCTGTATGACTTACTTTTACTTAGATATTCTTCTAAATCTCACTTAATCATAACAAATATTCACAGCAACTCAAATATAAACATTATAAAAATAATACTTTTAACAAATCAAACAATTACATGTAAGTATTTTTCGTTCCATAAGATGACAAGATCTTTCCTCTGATACCATTTTGTAACATCCTACCTTTTTTATTTCCTTTAAAAATAGTACTTCTTCTCTAAATCGTTTTACTAAATAATTTTCTGAATAATTTCCTTTCAAAAAAATTGTGGACTTCACTATTCACGAGTTTTACTATTTGTGTGAATAGTAACCTCAGAGAAAATTGACAAGATTCTCATTAGTTATATTTGAGTTTGAATATATACAAATAATAATTTACATAATTTTTGATATTCTCTTTACATCTTTAAATCATGAACTACTATAAAATATATTTCTACACTTCAATCTTATCATTAATATCATCAAAGCCTTTCATTTTGTCTTTTTTTTTTTCCTAAAATGATCAATTTTCTAAAAATGAGATATAAAATATCTCAGTAGCTAGTCACTTTTTTTTTTAAAAAAAACTTGTATATACATGAGGAGATTATTTCAACCATAAAAGTATAATATCACACTGATAATAATTAAATTTCTCTTATTCACTATGTAGAACAAGATTTATAAATAAAATTCTGTAAAAAAAAACCTGATTATATACATAAATATCATAAATCATAAATAATCATACTTTTATAAAAGACTAACTATCTTTATAAAGAACAAGTTTTAACTTCAGTTCTAATTTTCTTCTTTCTCTGATCTTTCCCGTACTTTTTCTCTCTTCTTCTTCTTTCTTTTCTATTTTTGTCTCTTCCTCTCTTTTTTGCTCTTTCTCTCTCTTTTTTTCACTCTTCACGACACATACCATACCACAACACACACACACACACACACACACACACACACACACATATATATTCTTTCTTTTTGCTTTTCACTATTTTTTTCTCCCTTCAATTATTAATTAATTACTTTCCTAACATTTTATCATTATCTCTCGTCCGTTTCTTTTTATCTTCTACTTTTCTCTCTTTTTCTCATTATGCACACACAAATATATATAAAATAATAATTAAGTTTATATATCTTTGTCTTCATCTTCCTTTCCTTCATCCTTATCATTTCCGTCCAACATTATTCCCTATGTCATCATCACATCATCTTTGGCTAAAATAGCAAAAGAATCCTTAAAAAGTTTTACAAATAAGTCCCTTGTCAAAAGTATGAAAATTCTATTTATATTTCTCAAAAATTTCGTTATAACTATTTTATCTTTGTTTACTTGCTCATTTATTTATTTAACATCATTTTTTAAGGTAATTAAATTTGGGATATCACAGGATAGGTTGGTTCAACCTGTCTTTACTCCTTCTGATATGCAACTAGCAGACTCATTCACTAAAGCTCTTGCGAAACCAACATTCTCTATTGCAGTGCGAAAGTTGGGTTTAAGGGATTGTTTTATAGCCTCAACTTGAGGGGGGAATGTTGAATATAGTGTTATAGAGATTGTTGTGATATTGTTGTGACAAAGTTATGTTAGTTCTGTATCAGGAGTTATGTCAGTTCTGTAATATTGTCGTTTTTTATTGTTGTATCTTTGCTCTGGGTCATTTTGGTTGAACGACAGCATTTTATTGTTTAGTAGTAGTTATTACCATTAGCTTGTGAAGATTTTATAAATACAGTTTTGTTGTATTTTCTCAATGCACTTTATGAAATAATACAGAAATTCTTGGTGAAAATACTTTGGCCCTAAATATTTACAATACTATTAAAGCAAACAATCAGGCAACACGGCAAGGTGGACTGAATACGGAAGGGCCATGAGTGGTCAGCACAAGCCATTTAAAGCATGGAGGGACGCTTGCACTCTGAAATCATGTAATCCCTATAGCGATTTATTTTAGTAATGGCAATTGGTTAACGTGTTGGAAAGCCATGGAGAGAAGAAACATGTTCTTTTGAACGGTACGTCAAAATTTTGTATGGCAAGGAAATGCACCAATGGCAATAAGATAACCCTAAGAATCAAGTGGAGTAATGAATTGGAATTCATAAATCAGGCGCTGGAAAAATGCCAACTGCATGATCGCCTATTACATCACTTGCTGTTCACAATGCTTGTTTAGAAGGCAGCATACAAGGACGATTAAAAGCTGGTATCCCTGAGGAAAATCTAATTCAAGACATTAGGTGCAAATTAAGCAATGGAGCTGATCCGAATGTTCACACTATGTGCAACAATTTGGTAGTACTTTCTCTGGATGATTCCTCGACTATTAGTTAATAGTTTAATCAATTTTTTTTTCATACTCAATTAAATATGAAACACATAATTTTTTTTAATTCAACATTCTTTTTTTTGTGTAATTAAAAAAATTATTAGGTTGAAAAAATAAATATATTCCTACCACATCAACGCCTATGTAACACATTTATATTGACTGGGTATAAAAAAATTATCTGAACCAACTATCAATATGACAATAAATTTAACAAAGGGATTTTTTTTGTAAATATTTAAAAATTGAAAAGAGTTTTTTTTTGTTAATTTTGAAAGTTCATGAAAATAAGTTGTAAGGATTTTAAAATTTATGGGATTTTGTGTAATTTTTCAAAAAAAAATTTAATGACAGTGCAAGTGGGCAATATGGGACCCAATCTATTAAAGTCTATATACATCATCATGACTCATAAGTCGCGATCGGAATGTTAGGTAGCTTAACTAGTCACTATAATTGAATTTGTATCTGAGTTTCAAGGTTTATTACATGTGTACATGTAAGATGAATATATTATTTTCCGGTTAGGTCGCGCAGGCCCACTTTCTCTCAATTTGCGTTTAGATCTGTGATACATTCAACAATCAATAAGCACTTTTTCATAGATTGAGCTATCTGTGGTATTATTAAGAGAATATTTGCCACAATTTGACCAACTTATTTTGGTGATTGAAGTGGGTGGGACTAGTAGCAATACACAAATGTTTTATTTTGTGTAAATTACGTTGATTTTCAATTATATTTTGTATCTTTTTTTTGTTTTAAAGTTATCGTTTGTTCTTTTTTAATACTTGATATATATTTTTAAAATTCTCTATTTACTTTTTGTCGGTAACTTTTAACTTTTTAACTTTTTGATATATATATATATATATATATATAGGAATTGAAACAAACGGTAGGGTTACCATGAGTAAGTATACCATCCTTGCAAGGCGTGATTGAAGTTTGTTGGAGAGATATTAAAACTGTAAAAGGAATTTAACAAATTATGAATATCTAAAAGAAGAATTCCATGACTGGGAACAGTGTCTTTTCGTTGTTGAAAAAGCTTTGAGATATGCTTACTTGGGATTCGCAGGTCGATGTTATAATCACTGACTCTCAAACATCTTTCAAAAGTATTGGATGCCTCTGAGAATAGCAGAGAGCGCTTGTTCAATACCTGGATAAATGATCCGAAAACACAACTTAGAAAGTAGCTAGAAATGTCAATTGGGGCTATAGCATGCGGTCATTTTGAACCTACTCATTTATGGGCGAGTTATGATTCTTTGAAACAGATTAATCCGTTTAAGTTGTCGGTTAAATAGGCGCTTGCAAGCGAACTCAAATTTTTTTTTTTGACAATTTTGATTTATAATAAATATAAATGTTTATATACTTATTTATTTGTAATTAAAATTACCTATTTATATTTTGTAAATAAAATAAGTAAAGAATATACAAAATATAGAAAATTCTTATTTCAATAAACTAAATAAATAGATTTATTCTTAATTAAATAAGTTATAGTTTAAGCATATTAAATGTACTATTTATTTGCATTTAAGTAATTTTTTTAAAAAAATTAAAAAAAAAAATTTTCAAAAAAAAAAGGGGCCAAGTACGGGTTGGCTTGGAACATCCTGTTTATAAATGAACTGGCTCAACTTGGCCTGTTCAAGTGCCGGTCATTAGCGGGCCAATCTGTTTGATAATGCTAAAAGTAGCTGTGGTGGAGGAATATGGTCACGTGTCGGGTTTTTAACTTTTACTTAAAATTTTTATACTTTTCATCTACTTATCTATCTTTTGATTTAAAAGCAAATTAAATTACAACTGAGATTAATGAAAATATCTTTTTATTCATAACCTAGCATTCATAAACATTTGCATGAACAAAACTTTTGTACTTACCTTTTCATAAACTGAATCATAAATCATGATTTTTGTGCTAGTTCCTATTATATTCTTTGCATAATACAACTTATAATGTGGCCTACCCGATTACAGAGCTCAACTAAGAATACCTAGCTTGACATGACTTCTAAGTATTTTACCTTGCCTTGATCAATGGAGAAGTGTCCTTGACATGTATATCGTCGGGCTATGAAATTTTTTGTACTTGAAACTGTGAGAGAATGAGTTCAACCACATGACTCACCAATACAGCTCTACTACAGCGCGCATATATATATATATATATATATATATATATATATATATATATATATATATATATATACACACATAGCCATGCATGCAACATGTAAAAGAAGACCACACATATGGAGGCACTGAAGCATACACAAAAGTCACAAGCTCATCAAATGCGTACACTTTATTGAGCAAAGGACAATCTTGGTACACACTAGTGTAAGGAACAATAAAGCATGAAGCACATTCATTCATATGATTTCTTTTGCATACAATTCTTTGATCCTTACTAGCAGTAATACTAAGGGACTATGCCGAGAATAAAATACCATAGGCAGTCAACTAGTTATTGGCACCCATCATATTATCTCATCATAAGCAAGAATTCAACTTGCAAATACAAGGAAATGGGACTTGGTCTATGGACTATGGTTGAGCTACCCCAAGAAGGAACACTGTAGATTGCAAGTAAGTCTTCAAAATGAAAGAAAAATCTGATTGTTGACTTAACAAATCTAGAGTTAGATTTGTCACTAAAAGGTTCCACTAAGAGGAAGAGTTTAATTATAGTGAAACCTTTAGCCTAATAATTAAACCCAGCACAATCATAGTGATTTGACTCTAGCTTTAATTATCTCAACAAGAATGACATATTCACTAATTGATGTTAATAATGCATTTTTAATTATTTTATCAAGCAAGTTACGTTCCAAAGGTTTGATTTGATAAAATGGGTTCAGCACTATGTAAACATGGTTCCTCTATATATTATTGCCCATGCATTGCTTTATGTAATATGATAGTTTGATCAGAAACCACTCTTCTCCCAAGATTTCCACAATGATTCCAAGTTCTAACGGAAATTCATTATCTTGGCTTTCTTAACTATTTCTTGGAAATTAAGGCTCCAAGACTTAGTAAGGCTTTAGGTACCTTGTTGGTACTCTTACAACCACGTTTAGTATGCAAATCTGCACTGGAATAGAATGCTTTCATTCTATTACTGTGCATATGTCTCACGTTTGCAAAGCATATTGCTACAGTAGAGTGATGAGATCCTCTGTTTTTTTTTTCTTTATTTTTTAGCAACGGTTTTTTTCACTTTTAACAACGGTCAAAATATTGTTAAAAATATTGTTGAAAAGACAACGATTTTACCTGTTGCTAAAAGTAAAAAAATAGTTACTTAAAAAAAAAAGCAGAGAAAAAAAAAAAGCAAAGGATCCCTTCTCGAAAGGCGGAAGTCTCCCTTTCTTTTATTTTTTTTTTGTATGGATTCTTTCCATTGGCCTGGCCATGGAAAAGCGCTAAAGGAAAGGCAGGAGGCTTTGTTCATGCCAAATTTGCCCTTCTCTATTCATAGATAATTCCATTTTTTGAGAACTTCGAGTAGATTTTGTCGACCTCATTGCGTCAGTGTTATGTTTTTCTTTCTTCTCACCTTCCTTTTGCGATGTCGCTGATGAAGATGAGGGTGATAATGGAGGATGAGAGTAATGATGGACGAGGTCAATGGTCTTAGATATCGGAGGGAGGGAGGGGGGGAGGGGGGCCGGGGAGGGAGAGAGAGAGAGAGAGAGAATGAAGGAGATGAGATATTTTGATGAAGATGCGAGATGAGATATTGCTGTTTTTTATTATAAAAAATAATTTTAAATTAGAGGTAATTTAGTAAATTTACTCTATATATTCTTTTTATTATTATTAAAAAATATATACCAAATAAAATAATACCTCTTTTTTTATTCTTTTTCATCTTATACTAAACATATTTCTCCTCTTTTAATTTCCTTTCTATTTATGTTTTCATTTCTTTTTCTTTCATACATATCAAAAGCCCCCCTTAAATCGGGTTTACGCTTGCAAATTTCTTCTAATTTTATAGTTCACTGCCAAATGCAGATTGGGCATCAAGTGTTGATGATGGAAGGAGCGAAAGAATTGTCTTGAGCCTCAAATGTTTCAATCAAGCACTAAAGCTTGTCCTCTACATTAATAATGGGAGAAACCTTACATAAATTTTAATTTTTAAAATTTAAATTATAATATTTTATTCTTCTAAAATATTACAAAAAGTAGTAAAAATTTCGCATATAAATTAAATTTTATTCTGTAACAATAATTTTTTTTTGTGATTTTTAATTTGATCAACTCTCTTAAAATTACGTTAATTTTTAGCTGTTAATTTTAATTAATAGATAACATCTTTGCAACTTTTTACATTAGTTTAGTGGAAAAAAAAGTGATATTTTAAATTTCAAACACTAAAATTATAGTTAACCTATAATTCAAATAAATTACATCTAATCTTCCATTAATAAGACCACCGGGCACAATATTTGTCCTATATTCTTATACATATACAAGGTAGTGGAAGTAGGTACAAATATCATTATATAGCTACATGATTTTATTTTATTGTATTCATTAATTTTTGACTCCGACACTTACTATGCAGTCCCTTTTAATAAATAATATTAAGAATGTGGCTATTGATCGACTTCTACTTATTTGCCCGAAAGAGATTTTTTGTGCATAATTATTGTACTAATTATTTATATACTATCTAATGATGTTAAATTAGTTTATTTAAATTTATACATGATTAATTTGAGCCTACAATTTTGAAAAATGTAATTGCTGATCATTATCATTCTCCTTAATTTATTTATATAATTAAATATCATTGCCAAATAATTTTAGTTAAATCTCATTTCTTATGGATAGAAACTTTAAAAATGATATGTTAATGATTGTGGATTCCATCCTTCTCCCTTTCCTTTTTTTTTTTTTTCAAACCTTGTGTATCTTTTGTGACTAAAATATCAATGCCAAACTTTTGTTTTTTTATATATTTCTAGAGTTGTCAATAGAATAATAGCTAAATCTCTTTTATGCTTTGTTGAGTATAAATAGAAGAGCCATCTCCAAGAAAAAATTTTTAAAAAATAAAAATTGAATCATTACGATTTTGAGGGTTTAAACCAATGTTTTTGGAATCGGCCTAGTCATTAACCCAGATTGATCTCTAGATCACCAATTCACTGATTCAATCATTGGGTCATTGGATCAATTGCTGATCTAGGTAAATAAATTAAAAATTATATATACTTATATATATATATATATATATATATATATATTTACAAATAAATGAAAAAATAAGTAAAATAAATAATTTATATGTAAAGTTTACACTTTAAAGTCATAAACATCTATAATAATTCATAAATTTTCATAATAATTCAAACATGAAATTATAATTATTCATTTAATTCATAAAATTATAAATAAATTTAAAACCAACCAAAAAAACTAAAAGTTCTAAAAATTAGATCGATCATTGAACCAGTAAAAATACTTATTTAAAAGTTAATAATTGAATTTTGGTTGAACGGGTAGCACTTTAAAAATAAAATATATAATTTAAAATATTAAAATATGATAATATATTATATATATATATATATATATATATATATATATATATATATATGAAAGTGATATGAACTATGGCCTAGACTTTAGAGTAGCATCTAGAAGCCGCCCACACATTGTCTTTTCCTTAGTGCTTTCCTCCCTTTTCATATTCATCTTTCTTCCCTTTTCATATATATATATATATATATATATATATATATATATATATATATATATATATATATATATATATATATATATATATATATATATATAAATGATATGAACTATGGCCTAGACCCTAGGGGATTGGCTGCCCTGCAGGGGATCCCCTCCAGTAGAGACCCTAGGTATGCTCCCTTCCAGCTCCTCCAGTGATTGGAGGGGAGCCATTCCCAAACCCTAGAGTAGCATGTAGAAGCACCCCACACATTGTTTTTTCCCTCGTGCTTTCCTCCCTTTTTATATTCATCTTTCTTCCTTTTCATATTCAAGTCTGCAGATTAGATAAGTCTAAAGCAAATAACACAAGGGAGACGACAGAGCAGCGGAGTCATGGTCCCCGTGGATGGAATTGCTCGTCAACTCGTGGCAGTGGTCGATGTAGATCAGAGAAGTTGTGGATGGAGTTGTTTGTCAACTCGCCGTTGCTGTTGCTGTCACCATGCCATGTGTTTCTACTGTTGCTATTCTGTTGCGTGATCTGTGTGAAGGCGAAGTTGGTGGTGGCGAAGGCTGAAGGCGAAACTCGAAGGCCCTATTGCTACTGCACTACTGCATTACTGCACTTTTGCTTCACCTGAAGTTGAAGCTTTATAAGGTGAATGAGTGACTCTACATGACTGTTAAGTTTATTTAAAAAAAAAAAAGAAGAGTGTTTGGTCAAACAATGTCGACAGGTTAGTGGACCGGTTGAGACCCAGTCGGGCCAGTCTAAAATAGTGTCTTGGACTGATTCAGCCCTTAGGTCATCTGATTCTGAGTCGACTCGATAGACCGGTCCAGGTCCTAATTTACTAGTTTAAACAACTTCTCTTATCATTAATTTAAACAACTTCTCCTATCACTGACCAATTATAGGTGTGCCAAATTATGATCTAAAATATTGTCCACAAAATATCAAAAGAAGCTAGTTGATATAAAATACGAGAACCTTTATAATTTCTTTATTTCGGTTTAGGAGCATGTCACTAATGTAGTGGTTAAGAAAGGTCTACTAAGGAAAAGGCACACCTTAATTTAAGGATATTATCGTTTCAAGGATTGACTCGAATCTATAGCCTTTTTGTTCTTTAAATAATTACTGTACAATAAAATAACATTTTTACCATATACAGTTCTTTCACAATACCAATTAGATTTATGCTTCTTGCTTTTGGTAATGTAGAGGCATTCTCACATGTTAATTTACACGTTAATTCAAATTAAAACTTTATCCAAACAATTTAATTATTGGCCCAAAGATTTAAACTTAAAAAATCGTGATAAGTACGCAAATTTATTTAACCACTCAGCCTCTTAGCAGATATAATTGGTGTGATGGTAATACAAATTATATCAGCTAAGAGGCCGAGTAGATTTTAAATTATTGAATGCGTGGTCTAATTGTAACTATATATAAACAGTAGCTTGTAAACAATAATTTAAATTTAATAACCTATGTTACCATTTTCTTTAAATTTGGTACATATCTATGTTACCATTCGCAGGAATGAAAAATTGAATTACTCATACATAATGCCAGAAATTTCTTGGGTACACTTCATGCCACATATGATAAAAGGAGGTTGGGAATGACACTAGATTCAAGTATTTAATTTGGCTGTATTATGTCTTGAAATAATGTTTTAAAAATAACCGTTATTAAATAAGTAGAGTTAATTAGTTAGTAATAATTAAATATATATTTTTAATATTATATATTTAAAAATATGATATAATAAATTAATAAATATTTTTATATTTAATCTTAATAAATTATTATTATTATTATCCAATTGCTCTTCTATTATCTATTTTGTTCCCTTATTTATTTTTGTGGCAAAAATAATATTATTTATAAAAATAATTAAAAAGAAAATGAATTACTAACCAGTGCCTTTAGGATAATAGTTAAGAATACATTTAATATTATGGGGTTATGAATATATTATTATTTTAATAAAAAGTTCATAAAAAGGTTATTTAGTCGGTTTAACTATAATTTTTAAAAACAATAATATATTTTATCTAATATACTCAAATTCTCAATTTAATATTATTTAAAATAATTATTAGCACTTCCTATGAATTCTCTTTTGGTTAGAGTCCCATGTGAGCCCACCATTCTCAACTTTTTAAATTTGAATAATTTTTATACTCTTTTTATTAACTTGTAATAATTTTTATTTATTCTTTAATTTATTTATTTAATTATAACACTTTATAACTTGATATCACGTACGCTTAAAATATGTGTAATTTTTATTTATTATTTGCTATTTGTTATTTAATATATTTGATAATTTGTATAAATAACTTAGCAGAAATGAAAAATTCTATAAGATTCAAATGAAATGTTAAATAAAAGTTTGTGAAGTTTGTGAGAAATAATTATATTTTGTAAATAGTGATTTGTTTCTTTTTTTTCTTTTTTTTTTACAAAAATTAGTTCAAACAATTTACTAGTTCATTTGTCGATTTTTGTGAGGCAACCATATCAGATCAATGACTATTTCTTGGTCAAATTAGCAAGTCCAATTTAATCTTTTAAACTATGTTTGTAATAGGAGGGTTTTGTTCATAAATTTTAGTGTATTTTGACATATGTATTAAAATAAGAGATTAAGTTTCATACAATTTAAATAAGGGGTTAAATCCCAAATAATTTAACCTCTCGTTCTAAATCTTCTTCTTCTTCTTCTTCTTTTTCACTCTTCACTATATCTGGAAACTTGTGATTTTAATTAGCTCCATCTTTTCTCTTTGGTGCTTCCATGCATGGTGGAGGCCATGGAAGAAGATTTATATGATTTATATAACTTATTGAAACTAAGAAGATTTATATGATTGAATAGTTATCTATATTCTTATTCATGGTTTTGATTATTCTGATCGGTAGTCTTTAAAACTATAAGCGTTACATAATGCCACATGCCTCTTGTAGACGTGGAATATGGAGGGCGAAACTAAAAGATCTCCTTAGCTTATTCAGCATATGTATTGACTTTAGCTATGAATTAGAAGTTTCTCAACGAGAGACTTGCTATCAATCCCCTTGCTGTAAAAATTGTCGAAACATTCTTGCATCGTGAAATCTCGATAGATTGGTGGTTTCTCCGACGACAGCAATTCCGTCAGGGGCCCATAGTAACCATCTCCTTTCCATTTCCGCAGATTGAAGAATATCACCACTGAGATTCTCGATTCCTTCTGTGGATTAGCCAACACCCTATGTTGCACACTTGTGTATTCTCCGTTTGATAGTATCTGCGCAAGTATAGGAATTAAGAAACACACACAGATTAAATAAGATTACTTGCATTTTAATCTTATTGTAAAATCTA
Organism: Biancaea sappan; assembly: GCA_037074585.1. Classification (NCBI taxonomy): domain Eukaryota; kingdom Viridiplantae; phylum Streptophyta; class Magnoliopsida; order Fabales; family Fabaceae; genus Biancaea; species Biancaea sappan. The sequence continues at coordinate 29,900,163 of CM073492.1, read as the reverse complement.
AGTGCTTTTTAGAATTATACAGACCTAAAGCATGTCCCCAATGTTAATAATAAGACCACCAGGCACAGGGTTCATGTCGATCCATTCATCTCCGTGCTTGACCTGGACCCCCAGAACCTGGTTCTGCAACAAAATTGTGATAGTGCCCGGATCCGTATGTGGTGCAATCCCCATCGTTAGATTTGGCTGCGGGCAGTACGGGTAGCAATGCCCCAAAAGCGCCCTGCTCTTCGAAAACGTGAGCTCTTTGAACTTCCCTCTCTCCAACCCCAACCCCTCGCTCAGCAACTCCATCACCATCTCCGCCACCCCCGTCGCATGTGCGTCCCACTCCACCACCTGTCTCCGGCACACCTCGGGTAGATCCTCCTCCTTCGCCCGCTCCGGCGCCATCCATGCCTGCAGCGAGTCGTGCCAGCTAACGACGCCGGTCCGGTACAGGTCGTTATTGCTCGCGGACATCACACCATGTCCCTCTTCGCGCTTGTAGTACATGGCCTTGGTGTGGTGAGGCAGGTCGTGGAAGGCTTTGATGGCCGCGATGGTTTCTTCGAGGATGGACACGTGGACGCCGTGATTGATGACCTGGAAGAATCCCCAGGATCTCGCTGCGTCCTTGATTTGTTGGACGATTTTTGGACGGTGGGTTTGGGAGGAGACGTCGGAGAGGTATTTGAATTTTATTAATGCGAGCCGATTCGCTCATTGAGTTTTAAAGCTCACACTCTCTGTGAAATATTTTTGTTCAGATCAGATTGTTGGCAAAGAATATCTGCTAAAGAAGTAAATCACTTTGAATTTTCCCGCTATCAGATAGGCCCTTCTTTTATTGTAGATTATGTTGCTTTGTAATCGTTTAGGACATCTAGGTCAGGGGTTTGGTATATTTGGCTTGTATTTCAGTATAATAATATATTTTATATTAAGAACCTATTATTAAATGCAAGTCATCTCTGTATATTTCAAATAAAAAAATTTGATATATTTTCTCTATATTTATTTGATAAGGAATGATTATTTTGATAACATGGAGATGAAAAAATTAATATTTTAACTCATGAGTGGAATTTATAGAAAGGCTTACAGTGATGAAAGATTCATCATTGTGCCGGTCATATGCCTAGGTAACTGGTCGTGATAGTATTATATTTTGATGACATCCTAAATATACAGGAAAGTCCTCAATATGACAAGTTAAGGAACAAGGGCTTCCATTTGCCCCTCAACTAACCACATTGTTTAAAGAGGTGGTGGCCACTGGGGTATGCTTGGACACTATCATCAGGGGTGCTGCTTAGTGGGTTGAACAATATCGATGATGGATATCACCTTTGTTTGGACAACATTGTTGTGGATATGGAGGAAAGTTCAGGGGATAGTAAGGAAGATTTAAATGGCAAAGCAACCAATGAGATAAGAAATATCAACTTAAATATCTCTCAAGACACTGTAAGCCAAAAGAGTGACTAGAAGAGGAAGATGATTGATTGTAATGAACAAAGACGTAAAGCTAAAGTGCCTTACTACCACAAGGATAGTGGATGTTGTGAACGTCATGGGAAGGACATATCACTCACGCTATGATGTTGTGAAGGAGATGATTGTTGGCATTCCTAGTACCACTATTGATGAAGTTATGACTGAGCTTCTCAAGATAAATAAGATTTCAAATGATCCAGAACTTTATGCAAGATGTTGTAATTTAATGATACATAAGTCAGCAAGGGAGATGTTTGTAGTGTTGAGGGGTGTGGAGGACAAGTTATTGAATTGGCCCTGCTATTTAGCGTATAATCTACCAAATTTACAAAGACTAGTTGAATAGTTATATTTGTATGTCTTTCTATTAGGATTATGGACATCTTTCATGTTGTCTTTAATGTGACTACCATTATGTGTTTTTTGACATCTTTTCATGTTGTGTTTGATGTATCCAAATTTAATTGTTGATTTTACTCTTGTAGACTTTATGGATTCAGATAATGTTACCTTATGATATTAAGACATCCAAATTTAATTGTTTTTACTCTTGTAGACTTATTTAATTTTTAATGTTTATAGGTGTGAATAGATTTGGACCAAATAGTAAATCTACATATATCAAGTTATCTTGTTGAAGACGATGAAATAGATGAATATATCTTTACGGGTGCACTAATAGGTGAATATACAATAAAATATTTATGTAAAAAATCATGTAAAATAAGTGAGCAAATTGGTCATGCATGGGTACTAGAAATATACAAGGGTATCTCATTCGTTGTCATGAGATGTTTCGCATGGAAAAACATGTATTCTATAAGTTTTGTCTAGAATCAACTAAATGTGGTTTAAAGGCCACTATATAAATGGGAGTGCAAGAGATGATTGTAATGTTTTTAAACATAGTTGGCCATGGGGTGGGAAAATAAATGTTACAAGAAATGTTCCAGGAGAGACTATAAGTAGAATATTTATACAGTGTTAGTTACTTTCTTGAAATTATCATTCAAATATTAGGCCACAATATTGTACATTTTGTGAGATCTGATCAAAAATGCAAAATGATCGACGATATTAGTTATTTTTCAAGGATGTCATAGGAGTTATTGATGAAATTCATATCCCTTGTGAGGTTAGCTCTATTGAGCAACCAAAATTTATTATAAGAAAAGGAATTCCAACACAAAACATAATGGCTGCATGTGACTGGGATATATGTTTCATCTTTTCTTTGTCTAGATAAAAAGACATTGTCCATAATGTTTGTGTTTTTCAACATGCTCTAACAACACTCGAGATGAATTTTCCACACCCACCTCCAGATATATCATTTCTCCTAGCCACAAATTGATTGCACTTTTAAAGATTATTCTGTTTTGTTTAATAATTATTTTATTATTATTCTAGGTAAATATTATTTGGTGAATGTTTGCTATTCAATATCAATTGGATATATTAGTTTGTACAAATGTGAGCATTATCATTTGCCTAAATTTAGACGTTCATCTAGATTTATTAACAAAAAATTGAGATATTTAATTACTACTACTCAAGTTTGAGATCTACTATTAAATGAACTTTCGAAGTATGAAAAACTAGGTTTACAATTTTGAACCGTATGTCTGAGTTTAAAATTGAAACACAATTTTAGTTGATAATTGCAACAATGACTTTATACAATTTTATTAAAAGGAACATTGAAACAGATATTGAATTTTGTTGTTTAGAAGATGAAAATGTGCTTCAAGAAGAGTAAGATGACCATGTTGATTCAGATCCCTTGTCAAGCCTACACATAGTATCTTCATCATAAATGAATCATGTTCAGGATGCTATTCAGGATCAACTTGTACAACATGTTGACAATTATTTATAATTTATTCAAACCATGTACTTTTTTTAAATTTGGCAAAAGTATACGTGATGTCACTAATGTTTACATCGATTTTCATTCATACCATTATTTTTTTGGGTCAAATACATCCTAAATGTTTCATTTTTTTTTTGCAAATATGCCACTTTTTAACATCATCAAAGAAATTAACGGAAAATGCTGATTGGGCTATCACGTCACTTGCCACGTGGAGGAATTTCACGTCACCTTACGTATCTAATAGAATTACGATACGTGACATATGTTTCGCTTTGAGGAAAAAATAATGAAGCACGTGTTGTAGAATTTGAACTCAAGCTTCATAGAAGAGAGAAACGCTCTCCACCATTAAGTCACTTATGTACATTCAATGTGTATATGCGTAATTTAACATATATAAGAACTTTTGTTATTGTATTCAAAATTCAAAACAATATACACCAATTATTATATATTATAAAATAATAACAAATCTTATAATTAGAGAATATGCTATTATTTTACATAACTCATTTTAAATTATATAAAAAAAATTTAATAACAAATCTTATAATATAAATTTAATTATTATTTATACTTAATAAAAATTAAATTTGTATTAAAATATAATTCTCTCTCTCTCTCTCTCTCTCTCTATATATATATATATATAATTTCGTAATATATGTTAAATGTACATCAATGGCTCAGTGGTGGAGAGCGCTATCTCTTTTATGAAGCTCGTGTTTGAATCCTCTAGCATGTGCTTTGTTAATTTTTTCTCAGAGCAAAACATATGTCACGTGTTGCAATTCTATTGTATATGTCAGGTGACATGAAATTCTTTCATATGGCAAGTGACATGGCAAATGATATTTGCCACTTGGTAACTCAGTTAATATTTTCTATTAGTTTCTTTGACAATGTTAAAAAAAAAGCATATTTGAAAAAAAAATGAACATGTGGACATATTTGACCAAAAAAGACATTAGGGACATCAATGAAAATTAATATAAACGTTGGCGACATGACATATAGTTTTGCCTTTAAATTTTAATTTAACCTTTACTTGTGGCAAGTGACGTAACAGATAATATTTGTCACGTGACAACCCAGTAAGCATTTTCCATTAGTTTCTTTGATGATGTTAAAAAAAAAGGCATATTTGAAAAAATTAGAACATATGGAACATATTTGACAAAAAAAATGTTAGGGGCATCAATGAAAATCAATGTAAATGTTGGGGATATGACATATACTTTTGCCTTTAAATTTTATTCTAACCTTTACTTGTATTATTTTTTATGTGGGTTTGTTAATCTTATTTTGCTGAAATCCAAGAGTCATCTTTAACTAATTTTAAACAAAAACAATTGAAACAAAAATGGAGATAAAATAAATATATTTATTTCATTACAACATTCATAAATATATATTTTTAATCAAATATTAATATAATTTATTTTATTACATTTTGATATGAGAGAAATTAAATAAGAATAAATGAAATAAAATAATATAAAATTCATACTCTTTTTTATAATTACACATTCAAAAGTACTTTTACTAACTAATATTCAAATGAAATCTATTTTCTAAAATCTTTTTTCTAACAATAGTTTCCAAACATAGATTATGTTCATGCAAATCCTAGTTTGTCCAACTATTTTTTAAACATCTCCCAAGTAAATCTCTTTGAATAAAAAAATGCTTTGACGCTTATAAATTTTCTCACTAGTTCACCCCTTTGGAGCTTTCTTTAAATTGAAATTCCATGTATTTAAAAACCAATTCTTGAATTAATGATCTTTTTATCGGATTCTGGAGCAGTAAAGCATGCGACAATTATAAGAAGCTTTAGGAAAATCTATACAACAATCATCTAAAATTTTTTGGAAAAGAAAAGAAAATGAACTCAAACTAAAAATTATCTAAAATAAAAATAATACGTCACAAAAATTGTAAACTTAGACGCAAAATTTTGCACACAATTAAGTTTTTCTAAATATATTATAGGAATGTGAATCGGATAAGCAAGAAAATGAAGGAGAAGCTTCAGTTTCAAACTAATTAATCATGCCCATCTCAACAAGAAAATCCCATTCTTGGAGTTGATAATAAACAACTAAACCTTAGTTTATTTGTGTGTGTATATATATATATATATATATGTTACAAAGATAGAAAATGTCAGTGAAAGTAAAATTCGATTGCAAAATTTCAATTAGCTATTCGTATGATCTTAGATATATCTCTTTCATTGTAGAAAGTGCTGGGTATAATAGAAGATTCAAAGAACTATTCTTTTTTTTCACCAATGAGAATATTATATCACTTTTTCTCCAAAAAGAACAAAAGATTTTGAGGAATCCTACGTGAAAATTAAAGTCCAAAAGGACAAGCGAGAAGATAGCACTTCTCAGAAAAAAGGAAAGAAAGAGTTCCCTCTTGGAGAGGATTCCTACGTGAGAAGTCAAAAAGGACTAGCGCTCCTAATGATGGTTAATATTGATCATGAAAAATTTTGAAAGATAAATATGATGAATTGATAACGAACGCATTTTCAGTATGATTTGTATTTAATCAACTGGAAAATTGCACTTTATCCTCCTAAACTTTTCTCTATGTGCAAAAAACTCTATAAGTTCCAAACTCAGCAAAAGGCTCACCTCAACTTTCATCTTGTGCAGAAAATCTCCTAAAGTTAGTTGACTGTTATTTAAATGCTGACGTGGACTGGACTCTTGCCACATCATCAAAGTTTGCACACCTCACATGCATATCATTCCTCTTTTTATAGCTCACCTTCTACATTGGAACTCCTGCTATATCATCATTTTTTTTATAGCTCTGTTTTCCTAGTCAACATTCTTCAAACGCTGAAGCATTAATTCTCTTCATGCGCCATCTTGAAATGCTAAGTGATAGGATACTAGGGTGGTTTTAGTTTGTTATATAATTAAGGGGTAATTAGAGAATTGTTCGATGGTGAGTCTCTTACAAATAAAGGTTTAGTTATGTGACAAAAGGGGGAGAAAATTATAGTTGTTGTGTTTAGGAGCTTTGCTCTGAGAGAGTCTTGGACTCTAGGAGAGTTAGTCTCTGTGAATCTTGAGTTTTGTTATGAATCTTGAGTTTTGTTCGGTATTCCATTATCTTGAATAAATCTTTAGTTCTTTTCTATAATTCAAGTCTTGGGTTCTCATCAATCGGTCCAACCTTGTCACGTCCCAAAATCTGAGCACGTGATCGGCACGGAAAGTGAATTTCATTTCACCTCGGTAAACCTATCTTTCTCTTAAGCATCATACCATTCTTTTAAATACAATTAATCTAAATTACATAATTTAAGAACTAAAATAAGAGAATTATTCATCTTTTCACAAAAGATAAGAAAATACGATTAAACCGAGTTCTCTATACATACTATAGTCATTCACATTACATCACTGAATGAACCTACCCGATTACAGAGATTTTCTAAATTTATACAACTTAGAATAAGATCTAAATATTATACCTTTACCCTGAACAAATAAAAAGGTAATCATGGCTAAGGATCCATAATTCCTTGTACAGATGTTTACCTTCAACTGTCAACTCTGAAAAAAAATGTTAATAAGAGGGGTATGAGCAAACTACGTGCCCAGTGAGCAGACAACACAACACTATGACAAAAAAAAATATTATGCATCATAATGATAATATGTAGCAATCATACGTAATCGATTATAATATAATTCATAATAATTCACAACAATATCCAAGTAAATCAAATACATTTCAACATAATTCAACTAATTCACAACAGCAAACAGTGAAATCAATTTCACACATTTTCCCTACCAACCGGGTCGTCCAGGGTACCTCTGGATCGTTGCCCGCGGCCCCGAGCATCCACCCTTATCGCTCTATTTACATTCTCCACCCTTATAGCTTCACGTAGATTTCTCCATGGGGTGTACCGCCATGCCTTTCGTTTCTAGTCAAACACAATCACAATCACATCTAAGAGCATTCTCGAACATAATCATGAGCCACATACACAACTCAGTCATTTACAATTCAAGTCACAACATAATCAATATGGTTCCAGCAACATAGCATGTATACAACATAACCCATCATATAGAACAATTATTCAACAATAACATACTTCAACTATCTGCGTATGAATGAACTCAACAATCAGAGTATGACACATTTCAACTCAGTTCACATGCCATTCACAATCCATCATATAACCTCCATTCATGAGAAAATAAGAAAATATAATTATATACATCACCAGAAAAGTTTCACAATTGTTTATGTCTCATCGTCCCACATCATCCTCTTCAAACATGAATATACAACATATTTTCACTATGATGCAAAAAGTCAATAACAAAGATATTTAATCATAGCAAGTATTAACCCACTGACTTGGATTTCATGCTCTCGACACTCCCACCTTGCGCTTTGACCATTCCAATCCTCCTAACTTTCATGGCTTCCTTCCCTAAGGAAAAATTACATGAATAATTGATGAAGAAATTCCCTTGGATGCATAATCAAGAGAGAGTGAAGAAGCTACTATGGGAGAATGAGAGAAAGAAAAGAATAAGAAAGAAATGTATACGTGTGGGCCCCACTACTTTTCTTGAAAAAATTGCTCATAGCCACTCTAACTTTAACATTTGTTCATTTAAGTCCTTGAGAATTTGTAAAAATTTCCTAAATTAAAAATTAAAATTTCTATTACCAGATTTTCTTCACTAATTCAAAAAGCACATTTTTTACGTAATTAAATTTTTCAATAAACTTCAAATAAATTTTAAATATTCATAAAAATTATTGGGGTATTACAAACCTGCTGAATCTTCGAAGGGGAATAGCAAGCGTAATCAGAACGGGAAAATTTCCATGCCACCAAAGAAGTCATATAGGATGGAATCAGTTGAAGCATGAATGGAGAAGGTTGAATGTGGTCTGGAAGAAGTAAGACAAGAACTCAAATATGAGTTTGAGGCAATGAAGCAGTTTATGATGGCTGAGAATGCTCGTATGATGGGAAAAAGGGCAGAGATGGACCAGACGAAGGATCATTCTGAAGGAAATGGAGAAAGCCCAGAAAGTACTATTGTATCTAATATTGCAGTAGTAAAGAATGATAAGTTCGAGGAATTCAGGCTATCGACAAAGAAGGTTGAATTACCTGCGTTTGACGGAAGTGACCTAGTGGCATAGATTACGCACGCTGAAACATATTTTGAAGTTCAAAAGATTTCAGAGGAAATGTGTATTCAACTCGCAAAATTGAGCATCGAGGGTGTCACCATTCACTGGTTTAATTTGTGGAAAAAATTGACTGAGGAGGATTCTTGGGAAAATTTTAAAGATTCTTTGATGGCTCACTTTGGGAAGGGACGACTTGATAATCCTTATGAAGAACTGAAAGAGATGCACCAGAGGGGAACCATAGACAAGTGTATATCTGAATTCAAACTGTACTCCTCCCAGTGTAGAAAGTTGCTAGAATCACAATATCTGGGGTACTTTATTGGGGGTCTGCGAGTGGAGATTAAGAACAGGGTAAGGATGCTGAGACCCAAGAACATGTATTAGGCCATGCAAATGGCTAGGGATATTGAGATTGAACTGTGGCTATGGGAAGAAAACAAAATTGGCGGTGCTAACAGACTGAAGATGAATAGGCTGTGTAGTCGACAACCTAGCACCCAACCCAGCGCGAGAAACACTACAGATTTGGGATTTACGTCGTCAGGTCCAAACCCGTCTCTAGCACTAACGAGTCCAAGTCACGTGGGTTTACGTGTTTTAGGCATGGACAGTGGATCGTATAGCATTGCCAAGTCGAATACGGGACCCTTGTCCTCATCACCAACACAGAACGATCGGTCTGGGGGAACTTCAACGTTGCTGAGTCTGAGAAGGGACGATGGAGACCGTCGAGTAGGATTTGAGAGAAGCTTAAGTGTGAGACACTTGACGCATTCAAAAATTATGGAAAGGAAGGCTCGTGGATTATGCTTTAGATGTGGTGAGAGGTTTCACCCTCTCCATAAGTGTGTCAATGTAATATTCTTGCCCTTTAGGGTGTAACTAGTTATGGAAGTATGAAAAAAAAATTGCATTATGTTAACTGCTGAAACTATTATATTTTCATGTGTGAATTACTATGCTTTCATAGTCAGATTAAGACAGCTTAGTTTAAATATATTTTGTGATTGGGATATTGCCATCTGGGACAAATTGCTGTATATAATTGTGTTAGGACCCAAATTAGTCCATGGAGAAGAAAATCAGACGGCTGGCGCCCAGGCACCACGCAGGGTGCCTCAGGTGCCAGCACCTTAACTCTCGGCTTGGCACTAGATATGTGGCGCCTCAGGCGCTACGCAGGGCGCCTAAGGCGCCAACCCCCAAACTCTCTGTCTAAGTTTTGAACGTGGTGCCCCAGGTGCCATACAGGGCGCCCAGGCGCCAGGACGTGAAAAACCCCTTATATACCAGAATTGATCATTTCTTTCCCATTTTTCTTCTAGTCTTCATTTGGTCTCCATTTCTCTGTCTTGCTGGATGTTTCTTTCCTCTTAGTAACTGAAGATTTACCTAAGCTCTTTCCAATCTTAGTAGAAAACACAAGGTAAGCAAGTTTTAAGTTACTTGAAATTCATTTTCCTTCCCTTTATTTCTTCTTCTCCTTAGCCATAAACCCTAGGTAAGAAGGATACAAAAATTCTGGTTTAGTAAAACATAAATGATTGTTATGCCATAAATTCTTGATTTGTGAAATTTTTTAGAAATCTTTCTCCATAGAAAGGATAAAATGGAAGAAGAGAGGAAGTTTTAGGTTGAATTACTTTGGAAATAGTCATAATATGTTTTGGATTATTATATTTTCTGCACTTTAGAGCAATAGTGTTGGGCATTATACTGACTGAACAATTATGTAAGATGGCTAACGGTTTGGATAGCTAAACAAAGCAAATTCTGTAGAATTCACTACTGTTTAATGGCTAGATAACATAATGAAATTCTCCTAAACTTTTGTAGTAAAACTTCCTTATTAGGATAATGCAAATACTTCCTTTATACTCTGTTCTACTTACTAGAAGGTCCAACTCTAATGTGCTCTTTATTTTTATTTTATTTGCATATTAGGAAAATCTTTGGAAGTTATTTCCTAGCACTCCCTATAATTTAGCTACAAGAACTAAGGTAGTTAGTGCCAAATTCGAGGTGAGTGTGATAACATTATTCTACTTATTTTTTTTTTAAAGGTATTACCATCAGGTATCATAAAGAAAATTTGTGAAATGGATCTAAGTGGTATGCTGTGTATTCATTTTAAGAGACATATATTCCTTATATTTATACAACTATAATTTGTAAAACATTGTAGATTTCAAAGCTCTTGTTCGATTAAATAGAAATTCTCATAGAACATTTAAGGTTGATGTTAATACTGTTGTTGTTATATTAAGGTTGTGTGAATACTTGCGTGATGAGTAAGAATTATTATGATGTTTTCATGGTGGTGCACTCCATGGGAGAAGTTAGAGAAGCTATAAGGGTAGAGATATCCCTTCCCTGGAGAAACAAGGGTGGATGCGGCCAGGGGGCTGCGGGCAACGATCCACTGGTACCGTGAATGACCCGGTTGGTATGGAATTTATACTATGCACTGTATATCTTACACTATGTTGATCATTTGTAGCTAATGTGAGTTATAATTCAATAATATCTTTATGATATTAAATGATAAAATTTATTTGTGATAGATAATGTTATCCATTCACTGAGTATTCCATTACTCATTATGTTTTTTTTTTAAAAAAACCTTCAGAGATTGTAGCTGACGCAGAGGACTCTCCAGGAAAGTAGCGAGTCTACTTCTTTCGTTTTCCTTGTATTTTGGGTTGGTCTTTGTACCTTATTTATTTTTGTAAACTTTAGGAATTGCTCTGTGATCACATAAGCCTCCTAGGATGTTGTGGATGAGCTATGTGAAATATGACACTTTACTTTACCTTTTACCGTTTCTTTGTAAGAAGACTAAAACCTTGTCAATGTTTTGGTTGAAATATTATAGAATTATTTATTTCCTCATTACATATATACGTGGAGTACAGAATATTTATGCGTGTTGAAATAATGAGAACTTGGTTTTAGGTCTTAAATCAACGTGGACATATAATTGGGAATGTGTGGTGTTGAAAATTTATCTTATTATTGTGCCTTTTCGGTTCACGATGGGAAGGAAATTCACTATTGTGCCGATCACATTTTTGGGATGTGACAGTCAACCACCATCTGAGAGTGATGATATTAGGGGAAAATGAAGAAGTAGACAAAGCTTACAGTGAAGAAAGGGAGATGGTAGTAACAGAGCTTGAGAATACGACTGGGCTGAAATCGAAGGGATTAGGGAATAGGCTTAAAAAAAAGCATACAAAAAAAAATTCATTCAACCTTGGGGACAAGGCTAAAGTTTAGGGGGAGTATTGATAGGATATTAGAGTGGTTTTAGTTTGTTATACAGTTAAGGGGTAATTAGGGAATTGTTAGAGGGTGAGACTCTTATAAATAAAGGTTTAGTTGTGTGAAAAAAGGAGGAGAAAATTATAGTTGTTGTGTTTAGAAGCTTTGCTATAGGAGAGTCTTGAACTCTAGGAGACTTAGTCTATGTGAATCTTGTGAGTTTTGTTCTGTATTCCATTATCTTGAATAAATCTTTAGTTCTTTTCTTTAATTCAAGTTTTGGGTTCTCATCACTAAGGGCACAAATAGATGATTGAAACTCAACTGCCATCTTCAATCATGCTTTCATGTTTAATCATTGCTAAATCTTTCCCATAGCCCAGCAAGTTGCACACTAACAAGTAAGATGAGGATTGGGTTTGATTTAAAAGAGATCAGAAAATGCATGACTCACCCAAAGCTTGTTGTCGTTTCCCTTTGCAAAGTTGTGTTAATCGAATTGGCAAGTGTACCAATCGCTCAAGTAATATAGTGAATTAAGAGTAAAAGTATCGTTCCCATGAGGATTAAGTGACTAAGTACCCAAGAAATTTAAATGAATTATTTAGACGAAGCAATTGGATTGAAGACAGCTCTAATGAAGAACTGACAATTAAAGCAAGCTATGACAGTAAATTTTTATAAATTTTCTTTTAATGACAGTAAACACTGCAAAGACTGAAGAAATTGATCTAAAATGAAAGCCTAGGGTTACTAATCCCTCTCCCCCGTCATAGAAATCGTAAATCCACTCTCACGCATTTGCAACTTAATCAACCAAATAAGTTAATCCTAAATTATTCTAATAACTTAATTGAATTCTCCCGAGTTTCAATTAAGATGCTAAACACCTACGCAATTCCTTGCGTGGGTTAAGCCTAACACAACCAACCTAGCTTGATTAAACGAGGTCAACTAATATTCCTATTAGCTAACAAGTGAAAATACTTAGGTTAAGATTCGCACACTCGTCTTCCCTACTCAGTGTTCTACTCTCACCTCCCTCTCCCGAAATTGATAAGAGCAACAAGCATATAAATAGACTGATCAATTCTACCATATGCAACAATAAAATGAATAAGAAGACATATATTGATTGAATTAGAGATGCAATTACATGAGAGGAAACAAAATCTACTCTAGGGTTGAGTTCATAGTAACCCTAGATAAAAAAAATTAGCTACTCATGGAAAATAAAGAAGAACAATTAGAAATAAGAGTGAAGAAAGTCACGAATATGATTTCGGAAGGATGATTTGAGCCCCCTCAGCCTTGAAAGTTGAGTTCCCTCTTCTATGCTTAGCAAGACGGTGTTCCTCCTCTTCTCCGGATAAAAAAAACTCCTTTGAAACATTCCCTATCTGCTATTTATATGAAGTCTGAGTGGCTAACAGAGGCTTCGCCGCTGCAGCGGTGCGTCCTCACCGCTGCAACGGTGGAAACAGAAAATGAGGCCAATAAATTGATGCAGCTGACTGCTACAGAGAGCAGCGGAGGCACTCACGCTACAGCAGTGCTAAATCACCGCTGCAGTGGTAGAAAATATAAACTCCCAGCTAAAAATTCACTCCAGCACCCAACGCTGGGTGACTGGCGCTGGGCGCCTGCGCTACAGCGGGAAGGGCCAGAGGTGCTTCCCATGTTGTTTTGCTACTTCATCTTTCCCCCAAAGTGTATTCTTTTGTGCTCTGCAATGCAAGGTCAAATGTCCATTACTAGCATGCAATTGAAGATGAAAATATAGATAATTGCAAGAGCTTAGGAAAAATCAATATCAGCATATCTTGAGGTCAGAAGGTCATAATTTAGTACAAATCAAGCAGCAGTAAGGTTCATTTGCCAAGAAAAAGGGTACACCAATCATGTTAATTTGGCAATTAACAAGTTGCTAGCCAGACATTTATTTGTTTCCCCTTATTTAGCTCCATCCATCGCAACATCTCCAACATTAATCCTTCACCATTTTCGTTCTCCCCCAGTCAGAAAAAAAAAAGCAGAAAAGAAAAGAACGGACAGAAGAGTAGAGAAGGGGAAGCTTACCGTCAACGAGTAGAGATGGCTAGCAGTGTAGCTATTCACTAGCGAAATCTGGCCAGACGACACCGACAACACGGCTAAGGGTGGTGGTTGGCGTAGATTGGCCCTCACACGTTCGCATCTCTCCTTATTTGATCTCGATCAATTTTGTTTCTCACGTGGGAAGAAAAGATAGAGGAAGAACAAAATGGGAGGTAGCCATCGGTGAGATTTTGACCAAAAAACGGTAAAAACCACGGTGGTCTATCAATGCCCCTTACTCGCTTGACTCTCACTCATCACAACTACGTCGTATTCCTCGATCTTCCTCTGTGTGTAGCGTCGGGTTTGGATTCTGAGGTTAAAGGGAAGGGGATAGGGTATGGTAGTGTTAGATAGGTGACTTAGCAGGTGAGCTGTAAAAAGAGGGAGTGATATGGCATGTGAGGTATGCAAACTCTGATGAAGTGGTAAGAGTACAATCCACGTCAGCATTTAAATAACAGTCAACTAACTTTAGGAGGTTTTTGCACAAGATGAAAGTTGAAGAGGATCTTTTGCTAAGTTTGAAATTTTAGAAAGTTTTTTTGCATTGGGGAAAAATTTAAAGGGGTAAAGTGAAATTTTTCCTTAATTAATTAATAATTAAACTGACTCTGTCCAAAAAACTTTTGTTGATATCACCCCACCTAATGTATGTCTGCCGCCACTAGTTACTGTTGTGCAGTTGTATGTACCATAATATTAATAGTCGTGTTATATAACATTATTTTTAAAAAAACATTTTGTGACAGTAAAATTTTCTTTTAAGATTAAATAGGTCTTTTTGAGATTGTACCTCAAGTAGAAGAGCAGAACAAAGAGAAGTATGTAACCTAGTAATCTATTATTTCGCTTCCACTCTAAAATATTTAATGTAGCATGAGCATTAAACATATTTCGATCAGCTATAATGTATTACTTCTCGATGCAATGATGAGTTATTGATTTCTTTTTTTTTTTCATATAAATGGAAGTGATTATGATATGATGTGAATTAAACTTATTCATTCCTTGTAGTGCTGTGACTAATTTTAGTCAGTCAACTATAATTTAAATAGTTTTTTTATAACCATCATCTAAATAATTAATATTGAAAATTTTGAATTTGAAATAAATAATTTTATACTATCACTAATTTTAGCTAATTAGCAACCAAATAGATAATAGATTTTAAAAAAATTCAAATTTATAATAAAACAATTAATAATGCTACTCACTTACAATAAATTAATTAACAATGCTACTCACAAAAATATAACAGAAAAGTTTTAAAAATTAATAATTATAAGTAAATCAACTATGTTGTAAGCTTTAGTGAAAGGAAAATGAATGCAATAATTAAGTAACATGGCATGGAAAATAAAAGGAGTTAATGACAATATCAGAAACCCATAATAACGGATTTGGAGTGGCTGCTCTTCGTGTAAGAAGAGCAGCCAACTCTTCCCTTGTGGCAACAGTTCTAACTGTTGCCACAAGTTTCAGCAACGGTTTAAAATCGTTGTTATAAGTGTTAATTGTGATATTTTTTTACAAAATTTATAGCAACGGTTTTAAACCGTTGCTGAAACTTGTGGCAACAGTTAAAACTGTTGCCACAAGGGAAGAGTTGGCTGCTCTTCTTACATGAAGAGCAGCCACTCCAGATCCCATAATAACATGTTTCAATATTTTTTGAAATTTAATTTTATAATTTCTATTACTGAATATATCTTTTGTTATTTATTTATCTAGTTTAATGAGTATTCAAAATATTTTATTGTGAAAATTGTTATATGTTACAATCTTAAGGTACACAACAAAGAAAGGAAATGTTCAATTTTTTTTAAATATAGTGTATGAAAAAAAATTCAATAATTTTATTTTCTAAATACAAATGCATACAAAATAAGATAAAATTATAATAAGCCTAATTTTTTTTATATACATTCTTTTACATTTTTTGAATGCTCACGTCATGTAATACCCGTTAATTTCGGAATATAATTCGCTTAAGAGTATTTTAGAATTTTACAACGTTACTTTAGTTATTTATTTTGGTCATATTTAATTTTCATATTTAATTGTTCTCTTTGAATATTATTTATGAAAATTGAGTTAAATGACTGGACTAAATATTTGCACAATGTGGGATATATTCTAAGAATGGTGAAATTCATGGAAAAGTGGTTTCAGAATGGTCAATTAGTCCATTTATTGTAAATTGACTAGATGGGTTTGGATGTTGGGTTATGGATACCCATTGGGTTACCCAACTAACCCACCACATTTTAACTCTCTCTCTCCCTTATAGCTTCAAATTGACTAGATGGGTTTGGATGTTGGGTTATGGATACCCATTGGGTTACCCAACTAACCCACCACATTTTAACTCTCTCTCTCCCTTCTAGCTTCATTTTTCTCCCGTATCTTCTTCATTCACTCTCTCACAAGTCTCTCAACCTTCAACCTTCCCTCTCAACTCTCCTATAGATTTGGTGTTGTTTTTGAGAATTGTTCGGTTCAAAAGCTTGGTAGAGATCAAAGGTAAGCTTTAATTTCATTATTTTCCTTAAATTTCAGTTTATGGAGAAGATCAGAGGAGGTTTTGTTCTTGAAGATTTTGATGATAATTCATGAATCTCAGTTGTTTTAGAAGTTATATTTGAGTTATAATCGGTTAAAAGAGTTAAAATTCTGGTTTTGAAACAAGAAAGGAAATGATGAATTTTTGAAAGATTTTTCTGCAAAAATTCGAGTTACTGTAGCGACCAGAGATTTCAGAAAAATCTGGAAAATTTTCTTCGAGTACTGTAGTAGTACTGTAGTGTCGGCAGTCAACGGTACTGTAGTAGTCAATGTTACTGTAGTGAACCGACACTGTAGCGAACCGGCACTGTAGCAAACCGTTACTGTAGCAATCAGGAAATTTTACGTATTTTCGTGATTTTGTTTCCTTTCTTATGTTTTCTTATAATATATTTTACTAGGAAATTTTCCTATACAAATTCTAGTGTGGAACAAGGTAAACTTGGACAAACATCACGGTGAGTGAATAACCTTGCTCAGCTAATTTGATATTACTAGTCAAAGTACAATATAAGTCCCATTTACAATATTATTTGGATAATAAGCAATCAATTTTTATATGAGAGTATATGATGATCGGTAGAAATAAGAGTATGTAGAAATTATTTTATTTCATGACAATTGTGCTATGTGATAAATTCTCACTATCTTGTCAATGAGTAAAGATCTATGGGATCTAATACATGAGTTTGAAAGGGTTAAAGTCCCATACTACTCAGTGCATATCTATGAAACCTATACACGAGTTGAAAGGGTTAAAGTCCCATGCTACTCAGTGTATATCTAAGAAAGCTTATACACGAGTTTGAAAGGGTTAAAGTCCCATACTACTCAGTGCATATCTATGAAACCTATACACGAGTTGAAAGGGTTAGAGTCCCATACTACTCGGTGTATACCGATGAGATCTTATTCACGAGTTTGAAAGGGTTAGAGTCCCATACTACTCGTTGTATATCTAAGAAATCTTATTCATGAGTTTGAAAGGGATTAGAGTCCCATACTACTCGATGTATAAGACAATTAATTATATGAGTAAATGTGGTATTTGTACTTTTGATATTCTATATAGTACAGTTATTTACTTACTGAGTTTTTAAATAAACTCACACTCCCTATGATTATTTTTCAGATACAGAAAACAAAGAAGAAGAGTATCCGTTGGAAGATTAGAAGCCCCTTGGGATTACTCTCTATTTCTGTCTGGTGGGATACCAGTACTTATTAATGTGGATATTATAAACGCTCTGTACTTTCTATAGGTCTCCTAGGCTTGCGATGAGATAGAAATATCAGACTATGTATGTCTATATTTGCTTATCAGATGAATATAATTCTGTAGTGTGGAATGAATGATTAAGGTTGAATGTAAAACCTTACAGAATATATGTAAATAACATATGTTTGAGAATTTTATCAAATGAGTAGTATCTTTTCACATGCTCAATTTTTGGGATGTGACAATTTGGTATCAGAGGAAAGGTTTTATAGGTCTCCTATAGAGTACAGAGCAAAGTGATCTTTGTGGGCCCTTCCCTATTGTCATGAGCCGCGGCATGACTATAGGATTAGGTTCCATAAAAGACCTTGTAGAGTATAACGTCATTTTATAGATAACTTCTCAGTGGGGCTAGTAAGTGATATTTTGTTTATGTTTGAAAATTGTTTGTTATGTGTGTAGATCTGTGACAGATCAATGTCAGAAGGATCTTCTAATAATAATGAGCATATGGGTCCAAGGAGGGCCATAAATCCACCAGTACATGTGCAAGATGATCCTAACCGTGGTGATAGTTTACGTGCTCAAAGTACTGAGGGCGCAACTAGTGAGCAAGCAAGGAGAGTCGAACCTGATGCTCACGTTGGCAATGCAACTATTGCACATGTGATTAATTTGATGAATGAACGATTTGACCGATTTGAGGCTGAAATGAGAGGTCGAGCTGCACAAGCTAACCTGCCAGTGGATCCTCCTATTGTTGAAGCTGAAATTGTACCACCAGCTCAGTTAGCTGAAGGAGATAACGTAAGGGAGGTAAGAATGTCTGAATTCCAGAAAATGAGGCCTCCTACTTTTTCAGGGGAAGATCCCAAAGAGGACCCACAATGTTTCCTTGAAGATTGTGAAGCAATCTGTGATGCTATAGGGTGTTCTCCTACTCAAAAGGTAGAATTCACTTCCTTTCAGTTAAAAGGTAGGGCTGGTAAATGGTGGAGGAACTGGAAGAAAGCTAGAATTCAAGGCGCACCGCCAGTTATGTGGACAGAATTTTACAGATTGGTTATGGATGAATTTCTTCTGGTAAGTGAACGATCATCTAGGGCCAGGGATTTTCTGTATCTACGACAGGGAACCATGACTGTTGATGAATATTCAGCTCAGTTTGTTAAATTATCTGAATATGCCCTTGAAATCATTCCTTCTGAAAGGAAGAAAATAGAAAAGTTTGTGGAAGGGCTTCGTGATGCCTTATATGATCAAGTGGGTTCTAATATGAACGATTACTCTTCGTACTCAGAGGCTGTTGATGTGGCCCGAAGAATGGAAAAGAGGTCAAAGAATAAAGAAGAATATCGTCAAAAGAAGAAAGCTAGATATAGAAGATCTTTTGATCAAGGGGAAGACTCAGGGACTTTGAAACCCTTTACTGCGTCACAAAATGCTCCAGCCACTCCTATTGTAATACCCAAGAAAAATAAAATATAAATATTTGTTTACAAACTACTGTTACTATTTCAGTATACGGTACTATTCACCTGTATAATACTATTTACGTATATGATACTGTTCATTTATACAATCGAAATGTCAAGTACTAGATGTTGTTTGGTCATAAGAGAAAACTAGAAAGAAGTTCGTAGGAGAAACTGACGTTTCATGTGTGAAAATACCCTTAGGGACTAAAGTGAAAGGACTGAATTGAAAAGAAACTTAAAGGTTTAAGGTGAAAGGATAGTTTTCCTTTTAAGTTTCCAATAGTAATAACAGAAAAATTTTCGATCGTACGCGTGAGGTGTACAGTAACTACATTATTAGAAATGTCATTTTCATGAATAGTAAATTGAATATTTTATTAGCGCATAGTGTCAAATAGTACCCTTGACTTTTGCTATAAATAGGCCCTTCCATTTCACTTATAAACTCACACCTTCAATTTCTCTTTTTCTCTCCTTAAGTTCCTCTTACTTCAATGCTAGGCCTCTGAGATTTTGGGCCTTTCCTTTTCAGCTTAGGTAAGGATACTATGCCCTTTCTATGTCTTTTAAATTTTAGAAGTTAATTTCTTAAGTATGCTCTGTGGTTGCGGCCTTGGCTGATCTTCCACATCAGAAAAACTGTCCTTAGCTGTTTATATGTTATTTTGATTCTCTGATTACCGAAATAGAATGTAAATTGTGAAGAATACATGTCTAGGAAAGTTCTGGCTAAGGAAAGACCTGGTTTTTAAGTGTGTCCAGTGTGACCCTCCACTCTTTCCTGGGAACTTACCTGGTGTACTCTTTTACAGATTGTATTCTCTATTTCTGGTATGAATAGTATCCGTACGTATGAATAGTAACCGAATGAATAGTAACTGTACATATGAATAGTATCCGTACATAAAAATAATATTCATACGTATGAATAGTGATCGTATGTACGAATATTATCTGTATATATAAATAGTATCCGTACGTATGAATAGTGACCGTATGAATAGTAACCGTATATATGAACAGTAACCGTACATATGAACAGTATCTGTACGAAAACAATCATGACGTATTTTCTCTAATCTTTCATGAAAATCTCCGTAGCAGAACACCGAAATTCACCTGAGAACTCTTGTCTGTAATGACTTAGAGAAGCGATGTTCGTACGGAATCCAGGTGAGTGAAACGACCCCGTTTTAATTGAGTTTTAGCATTACTGGTGATAAAAAGTATGTCATAGGACACTCCCAAGATTCATAGGGGGAAATTGGATTCAGAATGACGAATCTAAATGAGATAATTAATCCATAAGTATGGATAAAATGAAATAAGTATCTTATGATGATGTGAAGTTTGAATGTTTTCAAAAATGGATTAATTGTTATCTTGATATGTGGTTTATAAATCCATAATATAGTTATATACTATACCTGTTATATGGATGAATATTATATTGAGCTTCTGATTATGATATGAAATGCTATTGATTGTGATTGAGCGGGACAGTACCCCCTCTCACGGCAAGGCGGAAAACCCGGTTGACAGGGTGTCTTGACCAATGAGTGTGGAGACAACGATTCCCTAGTAGGGATATAGCCCGGATTGGTGATAAATCCGTGAGGCGCCCTAGCTAAGAGGATGAGGTTGTGCGTCATGGCGGAAATATACATAATTGGTGAGCCGGCCTGTGTGCGCTCTCCGGGATATATTGCCATTGACGAGTACTAGTAACGTTTGTTGAATTGGATGAATTTTTATCTTCTTGTATGTAAAAGGATGATGTTGTGCGTCATGGCAGAAATATACATAATTGGTGAGCCGGCCTGTGTGCGCTCTCTGGGATATATTGCCATTGACGAGTACTAGTAACGTTTGTTGAATTGGATGAATTTTTATCTTCTGTCTATTGGTTGAGTATGAGCCTTTGGATATGCTTGCATGACTGGTAATGTATTTGAATTTTATTAATGCGAGGCCGATTCGCTCATTGAGTTTAAAAGCTCACATTGTTTGTACAACCTTTTTGTTCAGATCAGGTTGCCATCGAAGAATATCTGCTAGAGGAGTAGATCACTTTGGACCTTCCCGTTGTCGGGTAGACCTCTCTTCTGTTATAGATTATGTTGCTCTGTAATCGTCTAGGACATCTAGTTCAGGGGTTTGACATTTGGCTTGTATGTCAGTATAATAATGTATTTTAAATTGATAATCTATGATTTTCATATAAGAAAATTTGATATATTTATCGGAAGGCTTACAGTGATGAGAGATTCATCATTGTGCCGGTCATGTGCCCAGAAAACGGGTCGTGACAAAGTTGGTATCAGAGCAATGGTTGTTAGGTCTCCTAGTGATTACAGAGCAAGGTAACCTTAGTGGGACCTCCTCTATCGTTGTGAACCCGGGCACAACTATAGAGAGACGGCTCTACTGAAGGTCCTGTAGGATGTTTCCATTTCCTTTCCCTCCGAGACTTATCTCTTCTTAGGAATTATGTTCTCAGTTTTAGTTTTAGACAGATGTGGCTACACTTTTGAACTTAGTCAAGGAAAAGTTGTTATTTGTTTTGATTCCGTTGCTGTCGGATCAAATTTTTATATGGTGGATTTTATAAGCTGAATTCATGATTGAATTTGTGTAGCTATATTATTTTAGGGTACCAGCAAATAAAAGAAACCACTCGCATTAAAAACAAAAAAACTGAAGGATTACATTGCAAAAAGAAGAAGTTTACTCATGCATGAGTAATCTAAAAGCGAGGTGGTCTTGGATTAGGAGGGTTGTATTGTATCATCACCCCTCGACCATTCCTTGGAGCAAGGGACATAGCAATGTCGCGGAGGGTAGTGTAAATCCCATTCATACAATCAACACTTCTTTGTTGTTGATTGCAGAAGCACTGGGTAGACCAATAGAAGAACCTGTCTATTCTTGAAGTCATTTCTGCATGATTGCGTTTAGTTAACTTCTCCAGGTCTCCTATCATCTTTTTCAGATTTTTCACCTCCTGCTCTAGACAGGCGATTTTGTCCTCCGAGGTATGGCCCGTGCTAGTCTCCTCAGCTTCCTCGATCTTCTTCATTTTCTTCTCCTTCTGTTTCTCTGGAGACCCCTCAAAAGGTCTTTTGCCCTTGTCTTTGCCCAGACTTAAGTTTAAGTCGAGCTCTTCTTCCTTAGCCTCTACTGTGAGATCAATGTACTTCCTTGAGGCCATGATTTGGAAAAATTTAGAAATTTTTGTAAGAGTATGAGGCGAGAGGAATACTGGGGGATTGTAGGCTCGGAGATTATTACTCTTTGTGGTGTGGTAACTGAGAACGCTGAGAAGGTTTTTATAGAGAAAAAATTTGGACTAAGAGACAAAGAAGATATCTCTTCACCGCACCCCTACACGATCAACCTATGGATTTCTGCAAGCTGGAAGCCAGAAGTCTGGGTAGGCGTGCACACCGATAGCGCGTTGCATTAATGCCAAAACCACGAAAGTCAGTATTCGGTGGATTTGCGGCCGATTTTACTCGGTTTTCCCATTTCTCCCGTTGGCATTTTTCGAAATTCAAAGAAGTTAATGATATAGCCATTAAAGATTGCCTTGGATGCTTTTATGATGAACTGAAATACATTTCTCTGTTTTATTGTGTTGTTCTTAAGAGCCTTCAGTTGAGTATAATATACATAATTGATTGAATCATGTTGTAATTACATTTATGTATGTTATTCATGCATAATGAGTGAAGGCTACGATCAAGGAGAATATGTGATGATCCTACATATACTCATAGAGATGTGAAATCAAAATGACTTGGATAGAATAAAATGTGTAGATGATGATATATCTTCATGGTTACACATACTTACATATAATGCTCTCGTGGGCAAATGAAAGGCAGTGATTTCCTTACATCATGATAATACTTACTGCATGTGACCGTAAGCAGTTAACTTTGTTTTAATATATATATATTGATATACATATATTATGTGTAAATCCAGAATAAAGACACCGATCAGAATCTAAGATAATGCTAATATGAGACTACCCGATCATAGAGGGACATCGTGATATGGGATTACAGAATAAAACAAGTTAGAGGGAGAAAATCTCAGACTGAAGAGCGTAGTTAGTCAGAACTTTGAGAAAGGTCAAGATTAGCCGAAAATTTTTTTTGAGGAAATCTTTGACTTATGTTAATTGCATTAAATTATATTTACTATTTACTCGCATGTCCGACATTAATTGCTGGCATTGCGACGTATGTGATCTGTAAACCTTATAGCGAGCGGCGTGTAGGTTGTGGTGGCTTTAGCTCCAGGGGCTTCGGGTTGTCTATAAATCTTGTATGCCCGTTACTCTACTCATCGCACCAAGCAAACCTACTTCTTTCATTACATACCTATTTCTCAATTTTCATTCCTTTCTCATTCGAAGTTATTTCTGAGATCCTTAGAGCAATGGCTGATAATAAGTCTTTCAACTTGAATTTTGAGACTGGCAATGTAGAGCTTGATTTAAATCTAAGTCTCGGAAACAACAAAGGGAAGAGACCTGTAGACAGGTCACCAGAAATTAAGAAGAGAAAGAGGGATGTAATAGAGTTGGAGGAGGACAGTACTGCAACATCCTCAGAAAATAAGCTTGCATGCCTAGAGCGTAAGATAGAGAGCCTGGAATACAAGATAGAGGACCAGAAGCGACTAATAAGTCGTCTCTTTGAAAACCAAGAGAAACTGATAAACCGTCGTTTCGGGGAACTGGCTAATCGAGTTGATAGACATTCAATGTTTGCAACTCAAAATTTTCGTGACCAACAAGCAAGGTGTATTGACTGTATGAACGGAGTGACTTATGCTCTTCGCCAAATTTCTCAGGCGCTTCCTCCAGAAACTCTTTCTAGGCTGCAACGATTAGCTTCCTCCTTAAGGTCTGAAGCACCTTCCTCTTCTAGACCTGGAGCACCTTTTACATTTCAAAAGCCTCCTCGTCCTTAATTTATTTTTCTTTTGTTTGTACCTAAAGCTACATTTGGTGTAAGCTTCACGTATTAAAATTATCTATGTACTAGAAATAAAATTTAAGTTAGTATCTAGATCTTCTTTGTTGAAGTGATTCATTTTACTGAAAGAACTTGAGGAATGAGAAGATATTGGACTTGTTATATTTCATACTTGATTCTAAAGCATAGTATAGTAATATCTTTTTGACTGAGCAGAGTTACTAAAATGATATTTCATTGCACTTCTGAGCTATGGAGGAATGCTGAATAAGTATTTTATGAACCTATAGAACTATGGGTTTGCCTCAATCATTGAAGGGATGCGACTCTATATGAGTCATTGAGGTGAGAGGAATTTTCATATATATAATTATGCGTAAGAAGTATGTTATTTACTTATCATATTTTTTAGGATTGTTCTTCCTAGAGATTTATGTAATGATTTCATTTTATATAACGCCTTCAGCTGAGAGTATCGCCTTAAGGTAGAAGGATCGCCTTCGGGCAAGAGTATTGCTTATGGCCAAAATGATGCCTTCGGGTAGGGTGCTTGTATTCGTAAAAGTTATAAGCTATGTGTGTGGAAACATGTGTTCTGATATTCAATGTGAACTGGAAAGACCACGTGCCACTGTTGAGAAGGCACTTATTTGAGGTTTTACATAGAGACAGAGTTCGTCTCTGATTAGGTGGTTTGAGTTTGGTAAAGGTTATGAGGATGAGACACTTTATGGTACAAAAGGTTGTGGAGAAGATTAAACTGATGAGGAAGAGATTACTTGCTGTCTAGAAAAGGCAAAAGTCTTATGCAAATTATTGATAATGCGGTTTAGAGTTCACAGTCAATGGTATAATGTTCTTGTAAATCTCACCAAGGGTGTGATGAGGTTTTGGAAGAAAGAGATACAAAGAATGAGATATAGACGAAGTAATCACACTTATTTCAGTCTTGAAATGAGTTTTGAATTCGGGGGACCGAATTCTCTTAAGGGGGTGATAATGTAATACCCAAGAAAAATAAAATATAAATATTTGTTTACAAACTACTGTTACTATTTCAGTATACGGTACTATTCACCTGTATAATACTATTTACGTATATGATACTGTTCATTTATACAATCGAAATGTCAAGTACTAGATGTTGTTTGGTCATAAGAGAAAACTAGAAAGAAGTTCGTAGGAGAAACTGACGTTTCATGTGTGAAAATACCCTTAGGGACTAAAGTGAAAGGACTGAATTGAAAAGAAACTTAAAGGTTTAAGGTGAAAGGATAGTTTTCCTTTTAAGTTTCCAATAGTAATAACAGAAAAATTTTCGATCGTACGCGTGAGGTGTACAGTAACTACATTATTAGAAATGTCATTTTCATGAATAGTAAATTGAATATTTTATTAGCGCATAGTGTCAAATAGTACCCTTGACTTTTGCTATAAATAGGCCCTTCCATTTCACTTATAAACTCACACCTTCAATTTCTCTTTTTCTCTCCTTAAGTTCCTCTTACTTCAATGCTAGGCCTCTGAGATTTTGGGCCTTTCCTTTTCAGCTTAGGTAAGGATACTATGCCCTTTCTATGTCTTTTAAATTTTAGAAGTTAATTTCTTAAGTATGCTCTGTGGTTGCGGCCTTGGCTGATCTTCCACATCAGAAAAACTGTCCTTAGCTGTTTATATGTTATTTTGATTCTCTGATTACCGAAATAGAATGTAAATTGTGAAGAATACATGTCTAGGAAAGTTCTGGCTAAGGAAAGACCTGGTTTTTAAGTGTGTCCAGTGTGACCCTCCACTCTTTCCTGGGAACTTACCTGGTGTACTCTTTTACAGATTGTATTCTCTATTTCTGGTATGAATAGTATCCGTACGTATGAATAGTAACCGAATGAATAGTAACTGTACATATGAATAGTATCCGTACATAAAAATAATATTCATACGTATGAATAGTGATCGTATGTACGAATATTATCTGTATATATAAATAGTATCCGTACGTATGAATAGTGACCGTATGAATAGTAACCGTATATATGAACAGTAACCGTACATATGAACAGTATCTGTACGAAAACAATCATGACGTATTTTCTCTAATCTTTCATGAAAATCTCCGTAGCAGAACACCGAAATTCACCTGAGAACTCTTGTCTGTAATGACTTAGAGAAGCGATGTTCGTACGGAATCCAGGTGAGTGAAACGACCCCGTTTTAATTGAGTTTTAGCATTACTGGTGATAAAAAGTATGTCATAGGACACTCCCAAGATTCATAGGGGGAAATTGGATTCAGAATGACGAATCTAAATGAGATAATTAATCCATAAGTATGGATAAAATGAAATAAGTATCTTATGATGATGTGAAGTTTGAATGTTTTCAAAAATGGATTAATTGTTATCTTGATATGTGGTTTATAAATCCATAATATAGTTATATACTATACCTGTTATATGGATGAATATTATATTGAGCTTCTGATTATGATATGAAATGCTATTGATTGTGATTGAGCGGGACAGTACCCCCTCTCACGGCAAGGCGGAAAACCCGGTTGACAGGGTGTCTTGACCAATGAGTGTGGAGACAACGATTCCCTAGTAGGGATATAGCCCGGATTGGTGATAAATCCGTGAGGCGCCCTAGCTAAGAGGATGAGGTTGTGCGTCATGGCGGAAATATACATAATTGGTGAGCCGGCCTGTGTGCGCTCTCCGGGATATATTGCCATTGACGAGTACTAGTAACGTTTGTTGAATTGGATGAATTTTTATCTTCTTGTATGTAAAAGGATGATGTTGTGCGTCATGGCAGAAATATACATAATTGGTGAGCCGGCCTGTGTGCGCTCTCTGGGATATATTGCCATTGACGAGTACTAGTAACGTTTGTTGAATTGGATGAATTTTTATCTTCTGTCTATTGGTTGAGTATGAGCCTTTGGATATGCTTGCATGACTGGTAATGTATTTGAATTTTATTAATGCGAGGCCGATTCGCTCATTGAGTTTAAAAGCTCACATTGTTTGTACAACCTTTTTGTTCAGATCAGGTTGCCATCGAAGAATATCTGCTAGAGGAGTAGATCACTTTGGACCTTCCCGTTGTCGGGTAGACCTCTCTTCTGTTATAGATTATGTTGCTCTGTAATCGTCTAGGACATCTAGTTCAGGGGTTCGACATTTGGCTTGTATGTCAGTATAATAATGTATTTTAAATTGATAATCTATGATTTTCATATAAGAAAATTTGATATATTTATCGGAAGGCTTACAGTGATGAGAGATTCATCATTGTGCCGGTCATGTGCCCAGAAAACGGGTCGTGACACCTATTAAGTCAACTTATTTTACAGCCAGTGTGGTTAAGCCTCGTTCAGAGAGCAGGGGTGGTTTTAGCTCTTCTAGTAGATGAGGTACTCAAGGTAGAAGGGAAAAACCTCAATGTCCTGAATGTGAAAAGTTTCACTTCGGAGAATGCAAGTTAAACACTGTTGGTACAGGTTGTTTTAACTGTGGACAAAAAGGACATTTTATAAGGGAGTGCCCTCAGCTCATGACAAGACCAGGTCAAGGGTCTACTTTGCCACCTCGACCACAATCTATTTCTGCTTCTATTACTCAAACACCAACCCCTTCAATAGGGGGTAGTATGGGAAGAGGTTCTGGAAGAGGCCAAGGTGACCGTGGAAAACAAGCTGCTGGCAGAGGAAATGCAAGAGTATATGCTCTAACCCGACAGGATGCTCAAACATCCAATGCTGTAGTTACAGGTATATTATCTGTTAATACTTTTGCTGCACGTATTTTGTTTGACCCCGGTTCTACTCACTCATATGTGTCACCCCTATTTGCCAAGAGATTTGCAATTGATTCGATTATTCTTAAAGAACCATTCTTGGTTTCCACACCGATGAGAGAGACTTTGATGGTTAAAACATGTTATCGTTCTTGTAAAATAATCGTTGGAGGCATGGAAACTGAGATAGATCTTATGATTTTCAATATGTTAGATTTTGATGTGATTTTAGGAATGGACTGGCTATCTTCTTGTCATGCTACTATAAATTGCCGTGATAAGGTTATTTCCTTTAATATGCCGGAGAGGAGTAATTTTGTGTTTCAAGGAGATCGAAGTGATGTACCTTGCAACATGATATCTATGTTAAGTGCCCGGGGTATGTTGCGAAAGGGATGTCAGGGATTTCTAGCTTTTATCAAAGATTTAGAAAAGAAAGAACAGAAGTTAGAAGACATACATGTGGTTAATGAATCTCCAGATGTGTTCCCAGAAGATTTACCTGGATTACCGCCAGAAAGAGATATTGAGTTCAGTATTGATTTGGTCCCAGACACATGACCAATTTCTATTCCACCTTATCGTATGGCTCCTGTTGAGCTAAAAGAACTCAAAGAACAATTGGAAGATTTGTTAAACAAAGGGTTCATTCGCCCAAGTTTTTCACTTTGGGGTGCTCCTGTTCTTTTTGTGAAAAAGAAAGATGGTTCTATGAAATTATGTATAGATTATCGTCAGCTGAATAAAGTCACAGTGAAGAATAAGTATCCTTTACCAAGGATAGATGATTTGTTTGATCAGCTTCAAGGAGCAAAATACTTCTCAAAGATTGATCTAAGGTCTGGATATCATCAGTTACGAATTAAGAACGATGATATACCTAAGACATCTTTTCGTACACGGTATGGACATTATGAGTTTCTTGTGATGTCTTTTGGGTTGACAAATGCACCAGCAGCATTTATGGATTTAATGAACAGAGTGTTCAAATCATTCCTTGATAAGTTTGTAATTGTATTTATTGATGATATTTTGGTATATTCAAAGAGTCATGAAGAACATACTGAACATTTGAGAATAGTGCTTCAGACTTTGAGAGAGCATCAGTTGTACGCAAAGTTCTCAAAATGTGAATTCTGGATGAGTCATGTAACATTTTTGGGACATGTTATTTCCCAAGAAGGTATTCATGTAGATCCAAGTAAAATTGAAGCAGTAAAACAATGGCCTAGACCAACAACTGTGTCAAAAGTACGTAGTTTTCTTGGCTTAGTAGGGTATTACCGTCGCTTTGTCAAAGATTTCTCTAAGACGGCTCTCCCATTAAATAAGTTAACCCGAAAGAATGTTAAATACATTTGGGATGATTCATGTGAGCAAAGTTTCACCCAATTGAAAGAGTGTTTAACCTCTGCACCAGTCTTAATCCTACCATCAGGACCAGGGGGTTACTCTGTATTCTGTGATGCCTCAAAGATAGGCTTAGGATGTGTGTTGATGCAACATAGTAAAGTCATAGCTTATGGCTCACGTCAGCTTAAAAAGCATGAATTGAATTACCCCACTCATGATTTGGAAATGGCAGCTGTAGTGTTTGCCCTAAAGATATGGAGACATTACTTGTATGGGGAGACTTGTAAAATTTTTACAGATCACAAAAGCCTTAAGTACATTTTTTAGCAGAGAGATCTCAATCTAAGGCAACGAAGGTGGATGGAACTTCTGAAAGATTATGATTGTACCATCCTTTACCATCCAGGTAAAGCAAATGTAGTGGCTGATGCTCTAAGTCGAAAGTCTATGGGAAGTTTAGCTCACATTGCCACTATAAGGAGATCTCTAATACATGAACTACAAGAATTGGAAGCTGATGGAGTATTCTTCGAGATCACTGAGTCAGGTACATTTCTGGCTCATTTAACAGTTAGATCATCTCTTGTTGAAAAAGTAAAAGCAAATTTAGAAAATGACATTGATATGGTCAAAATCAGAGATAAGGCAAGGCAAGGTCTAGCACCAAGTTTCTTGGTAGATGAAGAAAGAGTCTTATGGTTTAATGGGAGACTCTGTGTCCCCAACATTGAATCTTTGAAACATGAAATCTTAATGGAAGCTCATGGTTCGCCCTACGTTGTACATCCTGGTGCTGCGAAAATGTATCAGGACTTGAAACAAGTTTACTGGTGGGAGGGCATGAAGCGAGATGTGTCTGACTTTGTAGCTCGATGTTTGACTTGTCAGCAAGTTAAAGCTGAACATCGACGACCACCTGGTTTGATGCAAAAACTAGATATTCCCGAGTGAAAGTGGGAAAGGATCACTATAGATTTTGTAGTAGGTTTACCTCGGTCAACAAAAGGAAATGACTCAATATGGGTCATAGTGGATCGACTTACTAAGTCAGCACATTTTCTTCCTGTTCATACCACTTTCAGTGTAGCAAAACTTGCTCGAATTTATGTTAAAGAAATAGTGAAACTTCATGGTGTACCAATATCCATTATATCAGACCGAGGACCTCAGTTTACTTCTCGGTTCTGGAAAGTTTTTCAAGAGGCTTTGGGTACCAAAGTGAATCTTAGCACAACATTCCATCCTCAGACTGATGGACAGTCCGAAAGGACAATTCACTCTTTAGAGGATATGCTAAGAGCTTGTGTGATGGATTTCAGTGGAAGTTGGGAAGATCATTTGTCTCTTATTGAATTTGCTTATAATAACAGTTACCAAGCCAGTATTCAGATGGCACCTTTTGAGGCTTTATATGGGAGACAGTGTCGATCTCCTATAGGTTGGTTTGAACTTGGTGAAACCAAAATATTTGGACCTGAGATGATACAGGAAGATATAAATAAAGTTAAACTGATCAGAGAGAAGTTGTTAACTGCTCAGAGTAGACAGAAGTCTTATGCGGACAACCGACGACGTGACCTTGAATTTGCAATAGGTGATATGGTTTTCTTACGAATCTCACCTATGAAGAGAGTAATGAGATTCGGGAAGAAAGGAAAGCTTAGTCCGAGGTATGTTGGCCCATATGAGGTTGTAGACAGAGTGGGTAATGTGGCATATCGCCTAGACCTACCTTCCGACCTAGAAGGAGTTCATCCAATATTTCATGTGTCTATGCTACGGAAGTATCTTCCTGATCCTTCTCATGTCATTCAACCCCAAGAAGTTCATTTTGATGAAACTCTCACCTACGAAGAAGTACCAATAGCTATCCTTGATAGAAAAGTCAAGAAATTGCGTACTAAAGAAATTTCTACTGTCAAGGTTCTTTGGAGAAATCATTCTCGCGAGGAAGCTACGTGGGAGGCAGAAGATGAAATGTGGAAAAACTATCCACATTTATTTGAAACTTGAGGTAAGATTTTAATTCGGAGGACCGAATTCTTTTAAGGGGGGTAGAATGTAATACCCGTTAATTTCAGAATATAATTCGCTTAAGAGTATTTTAGAATTTTACAACATTACTTTAGTTATTTATTTTGGTCATATTTAATTTTCATATTTAATTGTTCTCTTTGAATATTATTTATGAAAATTGAGTTAAATGACTGGACTAAATATTTGCACAATGTGGGATATATTCTAAGAATGGTGAAATTCATGGAAAAGTGGTTTCAGAATGGTCAATTAGTCCATTTATTGTAAATTGACTGGATGGGTTTGGATGTTGGGTTATGGATACCCATTGGGTTACCCAACTAACCCACCACATTTTAACTCTCTCTCTCCCTTCTAGCTTCATTTTTCTCCCGTATCTTCTTCATTCACTCTTTCACAAGTCTCTTAACCTTCAACCTTCCCTCTCAACTCTCCTATAGATTTGGTGTTGTTTTTTAGAATTGTTCGGTTCAAAAGCTTGATAGAGATCAAAGATAAGCTTTAATCTCATTATTTTCCTTAAATTTCAGTTTATGGAGAAGATCAGAGGAAGTTTTGTTCTTGAAGATTTTGATGATAATTCATGAATCTCAGTTGTTTTAGAAGTTATATTTGAGTTATAATCGGTTAAAAGAGTTGAAATTCTGGTTTTGAAACAAGAAAGGAAATGATGAATTTTTGAAAGATTTTTCTACAAAAATTCGAGTTACTGTAGCGACCAGAGATTTCGGAAAAATCTGAAAAATTTTCTTCGAGTTACTGTAGCAGTTACTGTAGTGTCGGCAGTCAACGTTACTGTAGTGAACCGACACTGTAGCGAACCGGCACTGTAGCGAACCGTTATTGTAGCAAACCGTTACTGTAGCAATTAGGAAATTTTGCGTATTTTCGTGATTTTGTTTCCTTTCTTATGTTTCCTTGTAATATATTTTACTAGGAAATTTTCCTACACAAATTCTAGTGTGGAACAAGGTAAACTTGGACAAACATCACGGTGAGTGAATAACCTTGCTCAGCTAATTTGATATTACTAGTCAAAGTACAATATAAGTCTCATTTACAATATTATTTGGATAATAAGCAATCAATTTTCATATGGGAGTATATGATGATCGGTAGAAATAAGAGTATGTAGAAATTATTTTATTTCATGACAATTGTGCTATGTGATAAATTCTCACTATCTTGTCAATGAGTAAAGATCTACAGGATCTAATACACGAGTTTAAAAGGGTTAAAGTCCCATACTACTCAGTGCATATCTATGAAACCTATACACGAGTTGAAAGGGTTAAAGTCTCATACTACTCGGTGTATATCTAAGAAAGCTTATACACGAGTTTGAAAGGGTTAAAGTCCCATACTACTCAGTGCATATCTATGAAACCTATACACGAGTTGAAAGGGTTAGAGTCCCATACTACTCGGTGTATACCGATGAGATCTTATTCACGAGTTTGAAAGGGTTAGAGTCCCATACTACTCGTTGTATATCTAAGAAATCTTATTCATGAGTTTGAAAGGGATTAGAGTCTCATACTACTCGATGTATAAGACAATTAATTATATGAGTAAATGTGGTATTTGTACTTTTGATATTCTATATAGTACAATTATTTACTTACTGAGTTTTTAAATAAACTCACACTCCCTATGATTATTTTTCAGATACATAAAACAAAGAAGAAGAGTATCCGTTGGACGATTAGAAGCCCCTTGGGATTACTCTCTATTTCTGTCTGGTGGGATACCAGTACTTATTAATGTGGATATTAGAAACGCTCTGTATTTTCTATAGGTCTCCTAGGCTTGCGATGAGATAGAAATATCAGACTATGTATGTCTATATTTGCTTATCAGATGAATATAATTCTGTAGTGTGGAATGAATGATTAAGGTTGAATGTAAAACCTTACAGAATATATGTAAATAACGTATGTTTGAGAATTTTATCAAATGAGTAGTATCTTTTCACATGCTCAATTTTTGGGATGTGACACGTCATGTCCCGTGTGATGCACATGTCACATTCTAGTTTTTTGTAAAACAGAGCACTGAAAAAATGTGGAGGATAATGATATGAAATTTAAAAGTATTTAAATTCAGAAATTAAATATGAAAAAATGATATGATGATATAATGAAATAGTGGTCAGGCTATAAAGATAAGTTTAAAATTTTGAACTAGCCAGATAAAGATAAGATATTAAAAAAGTCAAATTGTAATTGTCATAATTTTATTTTGTTCAAATAAACACAAAAATAACAAAATAAAAATATTTAATAAAAATTATTGTTCAAAAAGAGTAAAAGTTGGCCCGTCCATTTTTTGTTTACTCGAATTGAAAGTTACGTGTATTTTAATTATTTTTCAAAAATAAAATAAAATATTACCAAACTAAAATTATCTAAAATATAAAAAAAAAATATTTTACTCCCTAAACTTTATTTATTGTGCAATTTATCTCTTTGAATTTCAAAACTCAATAAGCCCCACCAAACTTTGTAACATGCGAAACATACTCTTTTCATTAAATATTTCATTAGTCAATCTCACTTTTGCGTCAGCCAAAAAATTAACAGCTAAGCAATGATTCATCTATCCCGCACCCAAACCCATATTTTCTCCCCTTGACCCGACCTGACATAATCTTAAACCCTAAACCAAACCAAACGAATTTCCAGAAAATAAAATCATTGATGAGTTAACTTATGAAAGGAACATGGAAAGATCCAACAAACTGAACAGATGAAACTTTTGATTTGTAAGAAGATGATATTTTGAGGAAGAAGATAACTAAAGCATGGGAATAAAAAGAGAAAGGGCTCCATGTTTGAAGAGCAACTCAGCGCCTGTGTTCGGAGGGAATGTTGGGTCACTCCGATCCCCAATTTCCAGCCCAAATTCTGAACTCAGCTTCCCAAAGCAAAAAATCCCCAAACCATAAATTAAAAATCGCCAATCAAAAAAAAAATCACAAACCAGAAAAGCCTCAAATCAATATTTCAAACCAGAAAAATGCCAGGAAATTGAGCAGGGAATCGGCAAAATGAAAATCGATGAATAAAACGGCACACAACCAATCACACTGTTGGTTTCGCATGTAAGAGAGGCGAGAGGGTTGAGATGTGGGAGGAGGGTTTTGAGTTCAGTCACTCGATACATCAATGATTCCATTTTTTTTTTTGAAATTCGAATGGCTAATGAGTTTTTTTTTGGTTTGTTTGGTTTAAAGATTATGTGGGGCCTGGTCACTGGTAGAGAAAAAAAAAGACTATGGATCAAGTGGAGATAAACGAGTAGAATTTTCAGGCCAGCCACTTTTTATATGGGCTCAATTTTTAAGGGTTCGGCTCTTTTTTTGGCGGGTTAGTGAACTAAATAGGCCGACATATAAACTTATTTTATTTGTTCTTTTTTTTAAACCCTTCTAGCTTCCTTTTGCATTTTTTTTATAACTCAAATTCGAAGACCCAGAGGCAGAGTCCCAAACTCAAGTACCCAACTGCAGGCGATGCGTTAAAGCCAAAGCTGATGCGATATCGTCGAAATTGGTTGTGGGTTTTCAGGATTTAGAAGGCTTTTGAGATCTCATCTTACTGTGAAGAGGTGTGATATGGATGAAGAAAAGTTATACAAGTGCAGGAGGGTGTGGTGCAGACAATAGAAAAATTAGATAATCCATCTTTAATCTTTTCGTACCTTGCCTGGAGCTAGAAGTGAACATCGAAGTGTCAGACAGAGGGAGAAAAACTAAAGAATGACAAACTGTGAGGACCGAGGTGAGAGGTGACTCCGCTGTGCGACGTTGTAGTGACAGACAGTAACAACAGACCCTTGTGATGTGCGAAGCTAGAGACCGAAGTGACAGACAGCGAGAGGCAATAGAGAATGCGTGCAGCTGCTGTGCTTGACGGAGGAGATGCTGGTGCTACTGCAAGGGTTCTCTTCTCTTTTCTCTGAAGTCTGACTGTGTGAGTGATTCAATTAACCCTTTTTTTAATAAAAAAAAAAAAAAAGGTTACACGGGTTTGGCCCAGATAACTCACAGGTTACACGGACCTCACAAAACCCGGTCTTCTCACAAAGTGGGCTAAACGGATTGGACTCGTTTTCACAACTTGCACGGATCTTTTGTTTGGAGAAAAATCAAATAGAGACCGATTTTTAGCAACGGTTTTTACCGTTGCTAAAAACCTTTAGCAACAATAAAACTTTAAACCGTTGCTAAAAACTGAGCAAGTAAAATTATAAGTAAAGGATCCGGATCCATAAAGAAGTGAGCTATTTATGTATCAATTTCAGTTTTGCTAATATGAAAGAGTGACATTATTTCAACTTTAACTGTTAGTTTGACTATAAAATATTTAACAAAAATGGTATTTTGTACAAATTATGAAGTTTGTAAAAACTATTTATTGAGCTTTGAAGTTGAAAGGAATAAATCACATATTAAATAAAATTTATAGAGATAAAATGTATTTTTATCAATAAAAATTACTAAAAGGTCACAAAAACAGTGAACTTAAAGTAAAATTGCACATAGTTAAGTATTTCTAATATATTATAAGATCCAAAACTTTACTCGAATTAAAAGTTACGTGTATTTGAACTGTTAACAATCAATTTGTGGTCTACAGGATTCAACATGAATGAAAACAAGAGCAATCCCACTCCCCCATTTCTTCACGTCAAGCCATACTCCAATTGGGAAGTTAAACAAGATAAAATCCATATTATAAATAAGAGGAAGAATAATTTGATAATTCATATATGCTCAAACTTAGACTCCACGTTCTTTTAAGACATGAGATTCGTTACAATTAAACTAATACAATAACGATTGAAATGAATATATACAATCTACTTTTAGAACTTGTACAAAAGTTCAGTTAATTTACACTGAATGTCCATTTATATATATATATATATAGACAAAATCACCCTTGTTATTCTCTTTCTATTATGCATTCTTTTCATCTTCATTCTCCTTCACTGCTTTCTTCTGATGAAAGTTAAACTTGATTTATTTTTGGACAAAATAAAAATCGTTTCTATTAAATGACATCAAATCAGGGTTATATAAGATTTTTTACAACCTAAATATCAACTAATACAATACAAGCCTGAATTTATGAGATAAGAGAATACATGGTTTAAGATAAGACACACTAAAAGTAATACTAAATCCTACACAACAATACTAGAAGCCAAAATAGAGGTAACACACTTTTAAACTTTAAATCAGAGTTGGTCTTCTAGCAACGCCGTCTAGAGATCCACCACGAGTCTTAACCACCATCCACATTCTGCATCCCAGCAGCTCCCCAGCCTAACCATTGATGACATGCTATCTGCCATGGATGAGTTTGGCTTCGACGAATACTTTGAGCCTCTCGCTGCTTTCATGGGCCCCTTCATGCCGCTAAGCCTCCTCTTTGGCCAAAGCCACTTCATCGACTGCAAAAAATTCCTCTTCCAAGGAAGAGAGGAAATTTTCTACAAAAAAGAAGAAAAAAGACTCTCACGAAGGAGAGGGAAAAAAACCCTAGATGTAGCAGATTGAAGATGAAGGTGAAAGCTAGCAGAGACAGCAGCGAGAGGACGAACAGGTGAGGAGTTGTGAGATTTGTAGTCATAAAAAGTTAAACTTGATTTATGGTCCAATATTTTGTAGTTTTTGGAATGAGTCATGATCCAAAATTTTAGGCCCATTATCTAGAAAATGCATGAACTATCTAAAGTATCTAGAATATCTAGATTAATGTAAAAGTATGTGGTAGTTGAGGAATTAATGTTGAAGTAGCTAGGTGGTAGCTAGGAAGATGAATTTAATATAAGACTAGAGCCTTTCCATGAGTCCTATAAATAGAGTAGGAGTCTCTCATTTTGTGCCAAGCCAAGAACTTGAGAAATAATAAGGTTTCTCTTTTCTACCTCTTGTTTCATTTTCTTCTCCAAAATTCCTTTATTAAAGGATATCTAGAATCCTCTTCACTTCAACAAAGTAGTATCAGAGCCAAGAGTCATGGCAAGCAATGGTATGACTTCCTTTCAAGTTCCTATGCTCAACAAGAGCAACTAGGACAATTGGAGCATCAAGATGAGCACATGATGTTTGGGAGATCATTGAAAAAGGCTACAATGAGCCACAAGATGAGGCATCACTATCCCAACCTCAAAGGAATAGCTTGAAGGATTCAAGAAAGAGAAACAAGAAAGCTCTC
The DNA here is from genome assembly GCA_037074585.1 of Biancaea sappan. Lineage (NCBI taxonomy): Eukaryota > Viridiplantae > Streptophyta > Magnoliopsida > Fabales > Fabaceae > Biancaea > Biancaea sappan. The sequence continues at coordinate 29,862,575 of CM073492.1, read as the reverse complement.
TTCCTCGTCTACCAAGAGCTAGATGATGATGGCTTTAAGAAGATTTCAAGTGCAAATACTGCTAAGGAGGCATGGGAGAAGCTTCAAACCTCTTGTAAAGGGGCTGAGCAAGAAAAAGGTATGCCTTCGAAACACTAAGAGGCAAGTTTGTATATTTAATTATGAAAGAGTCCGAGTCCATTTCTGACTATTTCTCAAAGGTCTTGGTTGCCTTCCATTTTGTGTTTATTTTTATTTTTCAGGTTGTTGCTCCAATTATTTTAAGGTAACTTCCATGTTTGATCATACGTGAGCGGCAAATGAAAAATAAGAATGATGAAGGAAAAAATTAAATAATTATTTTTTATATATGAGATTTTTTTCACTTGTGAAATTTCTATAAGAAGGAATTTTGTGGTTCACAATTGAGTAAATCAATAAAAATATTTTTAGTTTGCTATATGGAGTTGTGGATTTATTTTGTAAGAAATTGCATAAATAATTATGGTGAAATAATTATTTTTCCACTATAACTTATAAATTTTTATGAGTTTTGAAATTCAAGTACATGTTATTTCTAATGCCTTGTTTAAGGTAACAAATATTTGATTTTTAACTACGTGCATCTGAATTTTTTTGTGGGCTTAAAAAACCATTATTATATTTTGGTTGTTGCTCACAAAAAAAAAATGAGAAAAATTTCACTTGTTATGAGATATCCATGAAAAATCAATTGTTGATCATGATGAGAATTTGTAGAATGATAATTTCTTCTCCTTACATCATAAGGTATGTGAACTATTTTAATCTTTATCTATTTTAAGAATTTTATAAATAGCGGAGTCAAGAATAAAAATATTTTTCGATATTATTTTTTTATAACAACAAGTGGGGAATGAAAGTGTATTGTTATAAAAATATACATATTTTTTGGTAAAAGATTTCATTGTCAATAATTAATAATGTTGTGGCTTAATAGAACTTTTATGAATTTAATATTTTATTTTTAAGAGTGTGCCTCCATAAAATTCTATTGAAATAAATATTAACAACATGGAAAAGACTTTCTTTAAATTTATATGTGATCAAACATTAAGCTTGGAAAATGCTGAAAATTGTGTTTGTGGGTTTTTAAAATTCTTCATTAAAGTTTTATGGTCATATTATTGTGCATGAGTTTTCTAAAGCTTTGTGAAATATATATTGTCACTTTTTTATAATTCTACTATTGTGGACTATTATAAAACCATGTGAAAGAAAAATTGTACATTGTGAAAAATACTTTAATTTTTGAAAAAAATCTACATCTACTTTATGAGATATTTGATGGCATGTACACATGTAAAAGAAATTGTAAATTTTGTAAAAATTCACTTTTATAAAAAGTCTGATTGTAAATTTTGAGAAAATTTTCCTATATATATATATATATATATTTATTATGATTTTACATATGTGATATTTTAAATAGTGTCTCAAGAATTATATTTTGGGTGAATAAAAGTTAGTGAAATTTTTGTGAAAAGAACACTACCCATCAATAGTTGGGATATATACTTTTGTGGATCTAAAAATTAGTTCACCAAAATTATAGAAGGTATTTTTATGAGTACATGACTAACATTTTTTTTTTTGCATATTGGCATATATATTTTTAATCAATTTAGAAATTAATGATACCATCTCTTATGATATGACATATATAAAATTTGAGAAAGCATGTTTTTATGCTATTATATGAGAACATTTTTATTGTATAAAAAGGTACATTTGTGTTGAGCTTTTGGTCACTAAAAATAAATTTGAAAATTTCCCTAAATGATTATATGCTCATGGATAATATTATTATGTAGTGGAAGAATATATGCATATATATATATATATATATATATATAATTATGTGATTAAATACCCACTTATAATAATTATGAAATTACTCATATTGTGATGAATATCATCTTACCTATGAGGGGGATAAATATCAAGCCCATATGATATAAGTAACTTATAAGGATACCCTACTTTATGATTAGAGATCCTAAAAAATTGGTTCAAAGGAAAAAAAATAAATTATAGAGTTTTTGTTCTAGTAAATGCACATTTTGTGAGCATTTTAACTCTTAAATTCATCCATATAGTATAAGTGTATTTTCTTACAATAGATATATGATGTTGAGTTTTAAAACTTTTAATAAAATCTGTAACTTTATAAGAGTGAGATATTTTAAATTACAGATATATCCTTGACAAAATTCGCTTATTTAAATGTGGTGGAGTGAGACTGCTCTTGTATAAAGACATACAGAACGTATTCTTATAACATATTTATAATGAGCATATTCTTATAACACATTTATAATTTATGTCTAAAAACTTTAATTTAAAGGTGATTCTGAGGAAATGGTAATGTTCGCAAAATTGATTTCGGTCACTAATATTAAAGTAAGAAAAATTCACTAAATTTGAAAGTGTCGAGTCTAGTTGTCGTGATGTACTATCAAGAAGTACTTCAGAGCAGGTTGAGTGCTAAAGATATCATGCGGTAGTGAATTTTGACGATAACAAGCAACTGGATAAAAACATCTAATTAACGCTACAATATATATATTTGATGAAATAACGCTATTATATATTAATTATTGAGTCAATGAAAATAAAGTGGTAGCGTAGTCATAGACTTTTATCATCGATACATATTTACACTAGTAAATTTGCACAACAAAAAAATTAGGCAACAATAAAAATTATTTACTGACAAATATAATAATCACTACTAAAAATATAATACACTAACAATTTGGTTTAGAGTTAGGATAATTACCAGTTTTATTAACAATTTTTTTGAAAATGTTAAAAAATGTTATGTTAAAAAATGTTATAGATATTCCATCAATTCATAAGTTCTACTAATTAAAGTAAAAAAAAATATTTATTTTCTATTTTAGCAAGACACACATTAGTTAAATAGTTTTATACGTGGAGACTAATAGTTTATAAAAGAGAGGAACTTATGTAATTTGAAAGCTTCACATTGTATAATTTGCTGATACGAGGCTAGTAATCTTGTTATAAAAGAGAGAACATGTGCACATAGGTCTATGAGTGTAGGCTATAATATGAATTGGTTCAAACCCTGTTTTTTTTTTTTTTTCCTTCACTGAGGTTTTCCGGTTCATTAGTTTTTTTTATTGATCTAGTTGGTCCAATCATATTTTTTATTTGTTGGGTCTAGTAAATTTAAATTATATATTTTCCCATATTTGAAATAATATATCACTAATTAATTTTATTTATATTAGTAGTTAATAACAATAATAAAATTTAGTAGCAGTTTTTTTTCGCTATAGCCGTATAATATGATGTCACAAAAAGTAAAATTTACTATTATTTTTTCAACTCTAAAGTAGCATTTAGTAAAAAGATATCTTGAGAAGGATATTTTAGTAGTTCTTGATTTAATAGCGACAATAAAGACTTGCTGGTATAACTTTTACTAGCAATTTTTTTTGGTTTATAGTAACAATTTTAACTGCTACTTTATCCCATTTTTTTTGTGGTAGTTTTGATTTCTGTGCGGTGATAAAAGATATCATAGAATTCATCAATTTCTTTTAATGTAAATTTAGTTTGAGTTATAAACTTAATAAAAATTTTCATATATATACATATAAAGATTTAATTCTATTAATTTATTGAATTACAAATATAAATATTTTTATTATATTTATTAAATTGCCTTATTCCCAGAGGTTGGGGTTTGGGTTGGGAAAACAAGGATGTAGATAAAGTGATTTGTTCAATTGGTGTTAACAAATGTAAAAAATTGTAGTTCTTCAGCTTCAAGGAAACCAAGACTCAAGCCAAATATATAATATTCTTAATTTAAATGAAAATTAAATTAATTGTAAGGACTAAATACTCATTATTACATGTTTATCGATTTGTAGTGATATACATACAATTGAGGAAGCTAACTTTAAATTTATTCTTTTTAATATTAATATTAAGATAAATTGTCTAGATAATAAAATTGTTTAATCTTAATCTAATTTAAATTCTAATCTTTGCAATCACTTTTGGGGTTGAAATCTAATAAGCTTTGAAAGATTGATAGTGTTAAAAAAGATTCAAGGAATATAATTTAAAATTAAAACTAAAATTAAAATTATAAAAATTTCATCTTATAACTACTAATTGCTATGCAAATCAAAACATAATTGAAATACATAATATTTTTTAAAAAAATCTTAATTAGGAATGACCATCTCGTACCCTTGCAACAACCATTATATACTTTTTGTAATAGAATCTTGTTTTTGGAGGATACATATACTCCGCATTTGAAATAAACAAAACGTAAACATCTATATAAGCACCAAAAAATTGAATATAACCCAATATTTGTAAACAATATATGGAGAAATGTCTTCATTTTCCTAGTCCAGTGCATTAACCTCACGGATAGATGTTTCAAATCCTTAATTTTCAGCATTAAGAAAAGCCAGTGTATGTGGAGGGTTGTCCTTATTGTCCGAGTCCAAAACAATGACCTCAAGAGTTGGTGGTTCTGGAATTTGGATCTTAGAATTTGCGTTAGGACTAGGAGAATTAATTTCAAGTTTAATAAGAAGTTTCTTAGAAGTAATTTTAGTCCATGACAGAATTGGGGTTGGTGCTAAAAAATTGCCGAAAACCAAAAAATCTTCCCAAAAAAAAAAAATCTGGCTTGGAGGTGCCGCCAGATCTTTCATCCTATAGAAAAATTCTTCGTAACATTTATCATTATCATCAAAATCGTACTCAGTGAGCCAGATTGATCACAAACAACAACTGTTTACAATGTGTACAACCATTTTCTAAGGCAACAAACAAATATAATTGTTTAAAGGTCAATCTCTATCAATCACCACAAGAAGTTTCATAATCAGAGACAAAAAAATATTCGTCTTTGACGGTTCAGAGATGAAATCAAAAACAAAAAAAATTATATCTCAAAAAGTTTTGTTGAAAAATTTGGAGACAAAAAAATATTCCGTTTCAAAATTAGAAACGAATTTTTTATCTCAAAAAAATATCTATTTTAAAATTGTTTTGCAAGTCAGAAACAGAATACAATTTCACCTCTGATCTGGGATGAAAAATCCATTTTTGATTCAAAATGAGGGATGAAAATCCATCTCTGATATTTAAAAAATAAATTTCACATTTCAAAATAATTTGAAATGGATTTTAAGACATATTAATCTGTCTCTAATTAATAGTTTCAAAATTAGGGACAAAAAAATTAAAAACGAAAAATTTTCATCCCACAATTCATCTCTAATACCATATGCAAATTAGTCTTTCTTATAGTGAATAAGAGGGGAAAAAATATTTATTTATATATATATATATATATATTTACCCAAGTTTACTTGTTTAGGTGTCGTTTATTTGGCAAGCATAACTTTCTTTTCATTTTATAGTGGAAAAAATTGTAAATAAAACTTTTCAATTCTTATCCTTATCCCAATTAAAATAGTACATAAATAAGTAACAAACTACCTAATTAATTAAAAATTGTAACCTAAGATACTTCAATTCTTGGCATTATTCTTATCAAAATATCACATAAACAAGTATCAAATTGCCCATCACAAACATTGAAAATGGGAAAATAAATTAGAAAAAGTAAGGAAAAAGATAAATAGCTATGTATTAAAATAGCACTTTAATAAGTATTAAATTGCTTTTTAATTAAAAATTATAAAGAGGAAGGCCTTTAACCTAAACATTTAATTGAGATCTTTTAATTATTGTTATTATTAAAATTAAAATAGATTTTAAATGAGTATTAAAATGCCTAATTAATTAAAAATTAAAACCCTAACTTTCAATTATTTGCATCGTTCTTATTAAAATAGCACATAAATAAGTATTAAAATGCGTATTGCAAATATTAAAAATGGAAAAACAAATTCGAAAGAAAAAGGAGAAAACAGATAAATAATTATTTTAGTTCAAGAGAAGTGTCACATCACTTCTTTAAGACCAGAATTATATGTAATACATACTAAAAGCTACAGAAGTTCACTTAAAAAAATGGAAAAAAGAAAGCTAAAAGCATATTACTTCATATAAATTATAAATTACAACACATTAAGCATGTTTAGTTTATTTTATGTGAGCAGATTTCATGCTCCAGGCGTTGAGATTCTCCACAGTGATTGGCTCGGTACCATTGTTGAACGCAAACAAGTGAGCTCCTTTCATTACGGCTATTTTTGGATAAACCCTAGATAATATGTTTGTTTTCCCTCCTTCTCCAAAACTTTCCACCACAGAATGATCAATCTGGACATAGAGACCAAAAATTCAATGGTTATTATTATTATTATTATTATTAGGTGATGATTGAATTTAAACTAGTTATGAATATATATGTAATAAGGGTGCATACCAAACTCCTCAGAGACAGTTTTTTATTGGCTAAATCCACGTTCACAAAGCCAGCAAATGATGGCTTGTACAATTGAGTCTTCACAGAGGAACTGTTGGGAAAACCAAAATCCAATCATGAAAAGATGAAAAGAAACATAAGTTACTATATAAAGATGTCAAATGGATTGGGTTAGTTCAACTTAGTCTAAATTTTACAAGGTTAGTCATAAATATAGATCAGGTTGAGTTGGGTCAGATTTGTCTTATAGGCTGAAAATTATGGTCCAGCCTAGCTGATAAATCAATTTTTATTATATTGAAATATATTTTTTTGGTTATTTTAAATGATAAAAACTAAGTATTGAAATTGTAAAATTTTAAAAAAAAAATTAAAAATCTGAAAAAAAAAAAGACTAAACTTAAAAAATAAAAAATAAAAACTCAATAGGATAGACTTACTCTAACCCATATGAATTCTAAGAATTTTGGTGGGTTAGGCTAAAAAACAGTTTTTCTATGTATTTGTTCAACTAGTAGCCCAATTCACCTCATTTGAAGGATAATGATGAATTGGCCCGATAGGCTAAGCCATATTGACACCCCCTTACTTTTTAAGTGCCAACACATATTAGATTAGACAAACCTTGATGCATCAGAGCATAAAAGAACCACGTGCTCGTTTGGAGATTTGAAAATTCTGAAGAATACAGGTGTGAACTCTTCTAAGTTTTGGGATGCCAATGTGAGAAGCCCAAATGGTCCAACCCCACCTTCAACATTTGAGCCCTTTTGGGCACACAAATCTTGTGCGTTCACCCATTTTGGATCAAATGGCTCTGCCTTGTCCAAACTTGAAAATGAGAATGTAACTTCTACGTCAGCCTGTGCACATTTTACAACGATGATATATCACCTTGTACATATATATATAAAAGGTCTATCATATTATTGTCTTCTGCATATATATTAAAGCAAACATACCTGTGCAGCAGTGATTCCTTGTACTTCATCATGCTCTCCCTTTTGAAGCTTTTTATTACTCATTTTAACTTCTTTCCCTCTAAGAGTATTTAATTCTTCGACAGGCCATTGAACTAGTTGTTTCTTACTTGGGTCAAGCCACACTGTTCTTGGGATTGCCTGAAAAATATATATGTATACTTATAAAATAATTAATAAAATAATTTGAGAACTTAACAAAAATAATTGATTATATATATTTATATTGGCCAGTGACCTACCTGAATTCCAGCCCATCCTTTGTTAACATCATCGCCCTCAGAATCAGACTCGTTAGCCCAACCCCAAATGACCCTTCGATTCTTACTGGGATCAAAGAATGACTTGGAAGCATAGAAGTTACCGTAATCCAATCTGAGACCACCCCAACCATCTACCGAAGTGTTATCCGGGATATACCTATCCTTCACATTGTCATACCTTCCAAGTGTGTAGTACTCAAACCTAGTCATGTCAAGGCTATTCTTCAACACGTACTTCAAGTCCCCAACTGCCGATGAGTCCATTCCTTCCTTCCCCTCTAAGGTTACCGGGAAAAAGTCTGGGCATTCCCACATGCCCGTGAACGCTTGAGAATGGAGTGGGTGTTTGGCCTTGGTCCACATTTTAAAGTCCTTACTTCTGTACAAATGAGCTATTCCTCTCTGCTTCCTTCTACTTCCCACCAATAGCTTCCAATGCTCACCATTCCACCATGCCGTTGTTGGGTCACGAAATGCGCTGACGTTCACGCCCTTGTCCCCAACCATTATTGGGTTGAAATCGGGTTTCACCCATTTTGTGAGAAATGGATCAGACAGATCCTCAGGTTCGGCATAGCATTGGACTTGGGTTTGATTTTCATCAATAATTCCTGTGTAGAGAATCACTGGTCCTTTATTTGGAATGACAGTGGCCGAACCAGACCAACACCCAAACTTGTCAAACGGTTTGGATGGGTAAATGGCCGGTTCAAGAGTTTTCCAATTGACAAGGTCCTTTGAAACTGAGTGGGCCCACACAATGTTGCCCCACACTGCTCCTTTTGGATTGTACTGATAGAATAGATGGTAGTATTCATTGAAATACATGGGCCCTGAGTTGCACAAGTCACAACCGAAATGAACATCACAGAAGAGGAAAAAAGAATTTTTTTTTTTAAAAAAAAAGTTGCGAAAAATAGAGCAATATTAAAAATCGTAAGATGGGAAGAATGATGACTCACCATTTGGATCTGCATGTGATAAATTCATCCGTTACACCAATTTGAACACCATGAAAGGATTCGAAATCAAAACGAAAGTTAGCACTGTAAAGAGATAAGGTAATTAACTTTGAATGGTAAAGGCAAAAAGTTAGAAAGATGGCGAAAATCCTCCACTCGATTTGACCAATCATGCTTATTAATTAGTTAGTAGGTTGAAAAAAAAAAATGTAGGAGTCCAACAAAGATAATGAGTTTGCATTTTCCACCTTCTAGCTATTTTCATGATATCACAGTACATATATAATTAGTACAGCAACCACTTATAGCTAGTAATGATGAGATTAACATATTAATATTAAAAACTACCAATAGAAGTTTGGGAAGCAAGTTATAATTACCATAATTTGAGCAATGCATATATATAAATGAAGATGCGTCTTTTTAATTACCATATTAACATAAGTGCATGGACCCTAACAACATTTACAAATGTTGATGTTGTCTAGTTGTTAAGATGGATAGGCCATTGTCATTCTAAGCAATGAATTAGGTATGTAATATGGTAAAAAAAAATAAATCAATAACGATAATTTTAGAAAGAAAAAAAGAAAAGCACGCCAGCAACTGAACAGTGGCCACTAGACTGGTCATTTTCATCCCACTCTCCCCCACCTTTAAATTTGTGGAAGCTGCATATGGGGTTCAAAATCACCAACAAGTTGGATTTTATTTTTTTAGCACAAAATTGTACAAAAAAGAAAAAAGGTGACATATGCACTAAGAAAGTGCAATATCCAGTTGATATAAGATAACCAGAGTCATATGTTTTTATCCTTCTACGATGACATATTTGCAGTTTAAACTTTAAAAGGTAACCACAGTAACCTCTTTTTGTTCCTTTTTGGCACTTCTACATCAAGTACCTGACTACATATGTGTCAAAACTCTAATATGACAACGTTGTCATTATATTGGAATCTCCAACAAGGTTTGATGATAGCACTATAAACCTACACATTGACACAGACAGAGATTTCAAAGCATAAACAATTCAGATGAACATATATAAAGAAAGGGACACCCGACACCCCACGTATGATTCGACTATTAAATTTTATATATATTTATATATATAGCAGAAATTAAAGCCTAGGTGTCAAGCTTCTCAAATCTACATAGCACCAAGACATAATGGTTTATCTTAGTTTGATGCCCAATAGAACACTTCCGCATTAATGGTTTGTGGTATCAACTGTATGGCCATGCAAGGGAATGATTAACATTAATTATATTATCTTGACTCATATTTATATGTGTGTGTATCTATATATATACTTCTCATCAACCATTTTGTGTTCTTTACCACTAAACATATTTATGCCTTTATGCCTAACTGTTCCAACGAACTAGCTAGCTATACATATATTTTTATTATGGGTGGTAATCACGCCAAACCTTGTTCAATATACGACCATATGAATATTACTCAAAAGACTAGGACAGTAAATATATGACCATGTGTATATTACTCAAAAAGACTGGAACAGAAATTATGTTGATCTTGGCTGGCCTCTGACTAGTATGAGCTCAAGAAGGATGAAAAGAGAAATTGAAGAAAGTATTTCACATATTTCTAGAAATTCGGTTTACACGTAAATCTTGCCGCACTGAAAATCGGCTTTAGCAATACAAGAATGGGGCAATTAAAACGGAAATAAGTTCGCATTGCGATACTCTCTTTTCTTTGTTGTTTTATGAACGATATTCATAGATACCCCGGCTTTTTATTTTCGACGAATGATATCTCAATCGCTTCTAATGAAATTTAAAGTTGAGATTTCGAAGTTCGAGAATTCTAATTCTAAAAGACCAAAATGAAAAGAATTTTAAAAAATTTAGAAGGTTCTGCAATTTACTCTCCAACTTTTTTATCTATATTTTTTTCAATAAAAATAATCCTTAACATGCATGATTAGGTTAGATGTATTCTTTTATTAATTTAAATTTCTTCAACTTATTTAAACAAGTAGTATTAGAATTTTGAACAAAAAAAATTAATATAAAATTAAAAGTTTTAGAGGTTAACTATCAACTTTTTAAATTGAAATAAAAAAAATATACAACCCCAAATGAAAAGAGGATCTTTGCATTTCAGCCATACTCAGTCAACCCCCAAACATGAATTGTTATGAAGACCTTGATAAAAAATAATCGTTATAAAGGAAACCACTCTGATATCCGATAAACATTCATACACCAGAAAAAATAGCAGAGAATTAGATTCAAAAGAAAACTACTCAAAATGCTTTATCCAGAGACCAGAACCAAACACATAGACAAATGAAAAAAAATCCAAAGGATTGTGATTGTGAGTCAATAATGAAGATTAAGTAAGGAATGTAAATATACCGTTGATCCAGTGCCTAGGAGGTTGAAAGTGGTATGCCGTTCGGTGCAATTGACTCACCTCCTTCGCCGAAATAGATTGAAGATGTGGATATATCTCATGAAAGGCTTCGACTCCATTGTTATGAATCAGAAAGAAGACACAGAATAACACAGACCAAAGAGAGAGACAGTTTGTGTTTGTGAAAGCCATTGAGAATCAGAAAGAGAAGGCTCAAGGGAAAGACTAAAGAGAGAGTATGCATGAATGTAGGGAGGGAATGAGGGTTTATTTATAGAGGGAAAAGGGAGGAACAGTATCAAATTAAGGTATGACTCACCTTGGATCTCAACTTCTATTCCTTGGGCGGTTTTCATTACACCAAGATTCATAAGACATAATTTAAACCTAATTATGTGCGGTTACTTATATCTTTTCTATTGCATTTCTCCACTAGAAATATTATATCATGTGTCAGAAATTTTTGTAAATATAATGCTCAGTTGCAAACAAAATTATACAGTTATCTTTTTAAAAATCATACATTTATTATGTTTTGATTTGAAAAATCATATACTTATTATGTTTTGATTGTAAAACTTGTCTTCCTTGCTTTAATTCCATTGGTTATTTTCTGCTTTTTATCAAAACCTTTTTGCTTTTATCCACAAATAATATTTTAAGAAATAAGAATGGTGGCGGGAATTGTATATGAACAAAACTCATGTAATTTTTTATATCATTATTATCAAATTATTTACTAAAAATAAAATATGTGTAAATAATTTTTAATAGAACTATTAATGTAATGTTGAATTATAAAAATTATAAAATTATTTTAAAGACTACCATTTATCATTTTATGATTAGATAACTTGATAATAAATTCAGTAGATTCGTATATTTATTATTATTTGTATATTTTTATGCCAAGAAATAATTTCGACAGATCGGTGTCGCACACTTTTAATGGCTGTGGTAATTTTTACCAAATTTAGAATATTTTATTGGATTGGATAAACTGTTAATCCTCATTAGTTAAACACATGCGAACTTTTTAATTTACTTTTACATAATTTTTAAATAAAATTAACATTTTTATTATTTTTTAAAAATAATGAAAATTTATTTCAACTCTCAGTCTCTCACATATATTTATTTTAGTATTAATTCTTTCTTATATTATATTTTGTCTTATATACTAACTTACTTCGAAATTAATGAATAAGTTAAAGCCCTAAAAAATGTGCATAATACAATAATAAGTATAAATAATTATCAAAATTGTCAAATAGTCTTAATACATAGCAAAGCACACTATAATAAAATATCTTAGCTATTATCAATCTATATAATAGACTAAAACAATTTTACTATAGGATATTAATTACTGGTAGATCATTAAATTATGTATAATAGAATAAATTTAAATGAATAAATTTAACGAATAAATTAGATAAATTAATCACATCACATTAAATGAATTTTAAAAAATTAGGATAAATTACTATAATAATTATTATATAACCACATTAAAAGAATTTTAAAAAATTAGAATAAATTGCTATATAATTGCTATAATTACTATATAATTGGTATATAATTGCTATATAATTAGTAAATTAGGTAAATTTTTCAATTGAAATATAATATGTTGTCATTTTGTATATTAGCATTTATTATATACAAATACTTAAATAATTAATTGCTATATATCTATCTTCAGAAGTGATAAACTATAGAGTTATGTTCTCTATCATGTCTATCCATTTTCCTTCTTTGAATCCACTAATGCTACTCGACAACGCTCTCTCTCCTAGCCAAGCTCTGGTTGCTCATCTTTTGTCATTTGATCACCTTCTCCCGTCAATCGAAAATCCAACTGACACTTGGTGATATAGTTTTTTAAAGCTCCAGCCTTTTTTTCCTTTTAGGTATGTTTCTTCAATTCTTTATATATATATATATATATATATATCTCAGAGAATAAGATTATAATACAATGGCTTGGCACTGTTTCCCTACCACCATTTTTCTAAATCAAAGAAGAAGATCATGTTCCAATGAACTAGCACTATTTCCTTAGCACCGTGTTCCTCCATAGCTCCGGCAGACTATCTCAATCTTCATATCTTTTACTACAACAATATGTTTCCTCTAAAAGGTGTAAATTTTCCTGCAAAAAAAAAAAAAACTCAAAGGCATTAACTTTTCTATAGTTTTCATACTAATAAGTTTTTTTGGTTTGTGTTGTAAGTATATTATCACTTTTCTTACACGTTCTGTAAAATTTCTATTTTTAACATGTATCATTACTTTATGAACTTTTTTTTACCACATTTGCATGAGCTTTAATATTCTCAGAGACTCACCTCTATTTTCCTCCAAATCGTAGTAGTTCTTACCCCAAAATCCAAATCAATTTTCTCATATATTTCAAATGCAGGTGATTTCCAGTTAGCAATAGTAAGAAGAGTAGTATTTATCGTCTAGGCAATCCCTCTGAACTTTTCGAGCTATGTAAACTTTCATCTTTATCAGATCTTAATTTTTTTTATCTAACTTTCGGAGTAGATTCTTCTTGTACAATTGATCTCATATAATCTTGAACCTCATGCTAAATTGCTACACACAGTATCCCTAAAATTATGTTTTGTAATTGCATTGCTTGAACTGTGAGGTAATGGAAAACCTTGAATTAGAAATCGATACACGTGTCATCATTTCTTTCTTTTGATAAATTAATAATTTTGGTAAATTTGGTAGTTAATGACATCACTTAATATTAATTATTTGATTTGAATTGATTAAAATGATTTGAATTAAAATTAAAAAAAATTACCTTTATTATTTGACCACTGTAGGATAATTAATGATATCACATTAAATGAATGGTTTAAATATACTTAAGGTTCTTATAGTTTCATTGAAAAATGATTTTAATCCTTATAATTTAAAAACAATGAATTTAGTTCCTGTAGTTTTCAAAACCATGAAACAGGTCTTGGGGGTTAGTTTTTGGTTAGTCAATTCCAACTATGATGCAATGTCATGACCCAAATTCCAGACACGTGACCGGCATAGTGACACAAATCCTATGTCACCATAAGCCTAATTAACAACTCTATTTTTACCCCTTTTATGTTATTCATATAAAATATTTAGCGTACATAAACAGAGAAAAAACAGAGTTTGAAAAAAAAAAAATATATATATATATATAATATAGATTAATATTTAGGAAATAGCATTTAAATATGAATAAATATTAATTAAGGTTAATATTAATTAAATTTAATTTAATTTATGAATGAATACTACTTAAAATAAATATATATATATATATATATATATATAAAATATCAATTCATACAATTTTAATGTTTAAAAAAATAAATTATGATATTTCATTCATTTTCAAAGTCACATTAACATAAATAAACCCCGTAGTTTTAAATCTCGATTTCTACCATGATTCGTATCATAAATTATCAAAATGAATCTTCAAATTTGAATCAAATTAAATACAATAAATAAAGTAGTTTAATTACCCGAGAACCCCCTAGATGTCCTAGTTGACCACAGAGCTTCCTAAACTTAACAAAAATAAAATACTAACAATATGGGACCCACCTAATAATGGGACAGTCCAACGGCAACTACTCCTCTAGCGGGAGATTCTCCTTCACTAACTCATCTGAAAAGGAAAAATCAACGAGTGTGAGATAATAATCTCTGTGAGCGAGCCAATTCCCGCCCTAATAAAATCTGCTATGCAAAAGCAATAAAATAAAAAGCATAGATAAAAATTATAAAATCACAAGGAAAAATACACATCAAAGAATTGCAAATCAATCAGACAATTCAGACCAACGGAACTAGTACTCGTCAATGGCAAAATATCCGGGAGCGCCCGTAGGCTCGCTCAACCAATTTCATCATATCCGGGAGTGCCCGTAGGCTCGCTCAACCAATTTCCTCAACTTTATCGACCCGCCATGACGCACAACCTCATCAGCAACGGTCAGGGCGCCTCACGGATTAAATCCGGGCTCATCTTCCTATCGAAGGAATCGTTGTCTCTACTCTCAGAGATCAAGTCATCATATTACCTGGATTTCTCGCTTGACATGAGAGAGGGTACTATCCCACTCAAACACAAACAATATTCACCCAATATAGTAAAATACAACATCATAAATCGTCAAGTATAAAAGTCTAGATAATCTCAATTATCTCAAATTTCAACCATCTCGTAAATCACATGTGCATCCTTTTTCCAAACAAAATAATAATAATAATAATAATAATAATAATAATTATTATTATTATTATTATTATTATCATCACCAATCATATTCTCACTATGGTCATTACCTATTTTTATACCCTATTACTTTAACACTTAAGATATATTAAAGAAGGGTTAGTTCACTCACCTGGGTTCCTTGCTAAACCATAGCATGACATTCCAAGATTCTTCGGTAATGTGTCAGATTTTCCTATCGCATGTTTGAAAGACAAACTTTGAAATTAAAACAAAAAGTTATTTTATTTCAGTTTTCTGACCTCCGTGTACTGTTTCGGCCATATCTCTCAAACAGTACGGAGTTTTCAAAAGATTTTAGATTTATGGAAAATAGACGAAAAGAGATTTCAGTGCATAAGTAATTTGAAAATTTTGGAATTTTCTAGAGAGAGATATGGTCGTTTTAATTTTCAAAAAAATTGTTCCAGAATTTCTGAAAATAAATTTTCTTATCTTATTTTAATTCTTGCTATAGATGAAACCCTTTGAGTTCTTGTTTGGGTATGGAATGTGCAGATCCTAATACTATGTGAAGGCTGTAGAACATGATGTGGGGTTGTTCTTATGTTTATTTCAAAAGAAACAACATCGCTAAAATGGAAGGGAAGATTATGACTTACCTTAATTTCTTCTTGCTTATTAGTTGTTAACTCCACTTGAGCTTCCCAATATTGAAAATTGAGTCTTGATGTTTAGAAAAAAAGATTAGCCGAGAGAGTGTGCTTGTGGGAGGGATTAGTTTGGTTGAGTATGTATTTGTTCTAGGGTTTCTAACTTAGTTTAAGATAGATCAATTTAATTGTTTAAATTTAAATAGATTTTGTTATTCAAATTTTAGATTATTCTAATTAAAAATAATATGTTTAATTCAGATTTCTAAAAAAACTTTTCTTTTTCAGATTTCATATTGGGATAATTTATCCTTCAATTTAATGTCTAATTAGATTGGTTAGTTTGGATAATTATCTAATTTCCTTATTTAATCTTTTGCATTATCCTTTAACCATTGCTACTACTATTTATATTATATGTATATTATATTGTTTGGTTAATTTTGATTTGTTTTAATTACTATTACTTATATCTATTTAATTATTCCTTATAGTCTTTCGAAATCCCCTGTTGCTCATAGGATTAGTATTCTAGTTGATTAATTTATCAACTTGTATTTTTATTAATTTCTTTTTGTTCAAATTTCAAAATTCAACCTTAAACGCCCAATCCTAGATTATGTAAATCTAAGATCTTACTTCAAATGTTGGAAGATATATTTTAGATTTTTCTTTTTCATTTGTTTTCGTAATTCATTAATTTTTTTCTTTTAGACATTTTTTTGTATAAGACTATTTCTTAATTACAACTATATATTCTAAAAATAATATCTAGAATTTTAGAAATTAATTTCCATTTTCTATTTCACAACAAGGTTTCTTATAATTTTGTCCATCTATTCCTATACTTTGTACACATTTTTGTTACACCCCACAAGATTCCAAAATCTTTCATTTTAGTCCCTGCGAGTTTCAATTTAGTCCCTGTATGGCCTAACATCACACATTGCTAGCCTACAGCCTGAAATCACATATCTAAGCATCATCACATTATACAATAATATCAAACACACATATTGCACACAAAATTTGCAATTTCAACACTTGTAAAATCAAATTCATTATTTAAGTAGAAAATAAAATAGCAGGTATTACAGATGTCAGTATTAAAATTCATGTCAGCGCTAACTGTGTATCACTTATACTGACGTGTACTCCCTAAAAAAAAGTTTCAGTTTATTCACTTAGGTTTTTGGTCAAAATTTTCTTTTAGTCCAATTTTTGATATAAATTCAACTTCTACTTCACCTAGATCCCTAGTTTAAGAATATATTTTTTTCTTTGTCAAAATCATCCTCTACAAAAATTTTAATTTGTTCAGTTTAGTCCCTGTTCTTTACTTTCATGCCTTTTTGTCATGGTTTGATCCTCCAAATTAGTCCACAATTTCATTTTTAGTCATGATATGATTTAAGATATCATTTCTACCAACAATACAAGAAATGAATTAAAATTCAAGTTTCAAAACTTACCTTTCACTTAGTCCTTAGTCAAAATTTTTCTTTTGTCCAATTTTTGATATAAACTTGTGTTGTACTTCATCTAGGTCCTTAGTTTAAGAATATAATTTTTCTTTGTCAAAATCATCCCCTACAAACTTTTCATTTTGTTCACTTTAGTCCTTATTCTTCACTTTCATGTTTTTTCTCATGTTTAGTCCTTCAAATCAGTCCACGATTTTATTTTCAGTCATGATATGATTTGGAGGACCAAACCGTGAGGAAAAAAGCACGAAAGTGAAGAATAGGGACTAAAGTGAACAAATTAAAAAGTTGTAGGAGATATTTTTGATAAAGAAAAATATATATTCTTAAACTAGGGACCTAGAAAAAGTAGAAGATGAGTTTATATCAAAAATTGAACAAAAGAAAAATTTTGATCAATGACCTAAGTGAATAAAAGGTACGTTTTGAAACTTGAATTTTAATTCATTTTTTGTATTATTTTTTGGTATAAATAATAAATTAAATCATATCATAACTAAAAAAGAAATTATAGATTGATTTAGAGGACCAAACCGTGAGAAAAAAGCATGAAAGTGAATAACAAGAATTAAAGTGAGCAAATTAAAAAGTTTATAAGGGACAATTTTGACAAAGAAAAAAAAATATTCTTAAACTAGGGACCTAGATGAAGTAGAAAACGAGTTTATATAAAAAATTAGATAAAAGAAAAATTTTCACAGAGGACCTAAGTGAATAAACTGAAACTTTTTTTAGGGAGTCCACGTGTCTAGTCCACGTCAGTATAAGTGGTACACAGTTAGTGCTGACATGAATTTTAATACTGACATCAGCATCCCAGTTAACGTTGACTAACGGTTGACTAACCAAAAATTAACTCTAGGGACCTATTGCATGATATTGAAAACTACAGGGACTAAAATAATTTTTCAATAAAACTATAGGGACTTCAAGTATATTTAAACTTAAATGAATTATTTGATTTGAATTGAAATTAAAAAAAATTACTTTTATTATTTGATTTGAATTGAAATCTATATATAATAAATTGTTGAAATATACATACACGAGGATCAAGACATTTACATTAATTATATTCTTGATCATACGTATAAAATTTTTTTACAATTGATTATCTTACATTTCATATGAATATTTTTAATTTGATTATTATTTTTTTGAAAAATTTTAAATTAAAAACTTTTTATTGATTACACATACATCTCATTATTTTATTCCATTTAATAGCTTATTCTACATCATCAATATAATGTAGTCGTTTATTGTTATAAATTTTATATTAAAATTTATAATTTATATTTGTATAAATAATCAAAATTTATATCAGAATATTTACGTTTAAAAAATATATACCATAACTCGTAAGTCTCATTTCACAAATTTATAAAGGTAAAAGGGTATTATATGTCCCTAAGGTTTATACCAAGTTTCACTTATGCCCTCAATTTTTTTTTTGGCTAGCTTATGTCCTATATCTTCCAATTTTTGTCACTTATGCCCTTTTTTTGTAACACCATTAATCAACTTAACGAGCTGCTGACTGGACTGCCACGTGGCAGCCACGTTGACTTTTGTAAAAATTTGGTTGTCCACGTGGTAGGCATGTGGACTGCCACGTGGCAGGCATTGGATTGCCATGTGGCAGTCATGTAGATTGCCACGTGGACAACTAATTTTTAAAATTTTAAATTTTTTATTTTTTTTAAAAGTTTCAGTTTATCCAATTTGGTCTTTGGTCAAAATTTTTCTCTTATCTAATTTCTAATATAAACTCATATTCTACTTCGTCTAAATCCCTAGTTTAAAAATCTATTTTTTTATTTGTCAAAATAATTCCCTATAAACTTTTTAATTTGTTCAATTGAGTCCCCATTCTTCATTTTCATACTTTTTTTCTCATGGTTTGGTCCTCCAAATCAATCTATAATTTCATTTTTTATTATAATATGATTAAATATATCATTACAACCAAATTTTTTTTATGTATTAAAAAACAATTTTTTTAATTTTTTAAAAAGTTTCAATTTATTCACTTTGGTCCTTGGTCAAAATTTTTCTCTTGTCCAATTTTTGATATAAACTCATCTTATACTTCATATAGGTCCCTAGTTTAAGTATCTATTTTTTTTCTTTATCAAAATCATCCCCTATAAAATTTTTATTTTCTTCACTTTAGTCCCTATTCTTCACTTTAATGCTTCTTTCTCATGGTTTGGTCATCCAAATCAGTTCATAATTTTATTTTTAGTCATAATATGATTAAATATATCATTTCTACCAAAGAAAAATTCAAGAAATGAATTAAAATTTAAAATTTCAAAGATTGCATATCTCTCCCTATCATAAAAGGTAAAATTTAAAACTTGAATTTTAATTCATTTCTTGTATTGTTATTGGGTAAAAATGATATATTTAATCATATTATTAGTAAAAATAAAATTATGAACTGATTTGGATGACCAAACCATGAGAAAGAAGCATGAAAGTGAAGAATAGGGACTAAAGTGAAGAAAATAAAAATTTTATAGGGGATGATTTTGATAAAGGAAAAAATAGATACTTAAACTAGGGACCTATATGAAGCAGAAGATGAGTTTATATCAAAAATTGGACAAGAGAAAAATTTTGACCAAGGACCAAAGTGAATAAATTGAAACTTTTTAAAAAAAATTAAAAAGTTTGTTTTTTAAAACATAAAAAAAAAATTTTGACTGTAATGATATATTTGATCATATTATAACTAAAAATTGAAATTGTGGACTAATTTGGAGGACCAAACCGTAAGAAAAAAAATGAAAATGAAGAATAAGGACTACAGTGAACAAAATGAAAAGTTTATAGGGGATGATTTTGACAAATAAAAAAAATATATTCTTAAACTAGGGATCTAGACGAAATAGAATATGAATTTATATAAAAAATTGATTAAGAAAAAAATTTTGACTAAAGACCAAAATGAATAAACTGAAACTTTTAAAAAAATAAAAAAATTTAAAATTTAAAAAATTAGTTGTTCATGTGGCAGTCTACATGACTACCACACAATACTCCACATGCCTGCTACGTGGCAATCTATGTGCTTGTCACGTGGACAACTAAATTTAAAAAAAAAAATTTCACGTGGCTACCACGTGACAGCTTAGTCAGCATTCTGTTAAGTTGATTAACGGTATTACAAAAAAATGACATAAATGACAAGAATTAGAAGATGTAAAACATAAGTGAACCAAAAAAAAATTCAAAAACTTAAGTAAAATTTGATATAAATTTTAGAGACATATAACACTCTTTGTCTTTTATATATATACACACGAACACAGTTAATTTTAGACGTGTATTCAGACGAAATTATTTTAGTAATTTATTGGTGTTAGAGTTTGAAGGATGTCAAATTCGTGGACGAGTCATCAATCGAATTTTGACTTAACCAATGTCTAGTGTAGCCATCATCAATTATCTCATTTTTTTTTTCTTTATTTCATTCCTTAAATGTCATCCCTCGATTCAATTCAGCTTAGGACGGAATATTCCAATATCAGAAATTTTATTTGGTGTAAGATTTAAAAAAAAGAGAGGAAATTAACGTGATAAATTTTTCAATATTTTATATTGGTAAGTATTTAACAATTTTTAATACTCTTTATTTTATCGGTGAAAATTCCTACCTAAAGAATATTTATTAGTTTATTAAGAATTATAAAGGAACCTGAATATTGTGTGATATTCATCTTTTAAGTATGCAATTATGTGCTTGTCAGACCAAAAGGCTAAAACAAAAAAAGGAGAATATATATTGACGCTAACATAAAATAAAAATGATTTATAATATTTTAAAAAATTAAAAAGTAAATGAGAAATTGGAAGTCACTTAATTTTGTATTCTTTTATTTTAAAACAAAAATGATCATAATTTAATTTTATATTGAAAAAGGATTTAAAATAATATTAACGACAAAAATTGCATGTATAAATCTTTTGTCTATACCCCAAAAGTATATTACCTTACAAATGCGTGGCCTGCATTATTATATATATGCATTTAATTCTATTTCCTAATTTTTAACTTTATGGAGTTGACCTACCCTCTACGTCAAACTCTGAATATAGCCTAATATATTTTTATTGGCTTGTAAACAAATGTAAACGATTAACTTGAAAAAATCCAGCGAAGATATAGAAGTCAAAGCTGTGATAATTAAGCATGAATTTTTTTCTAAAATAATAATTGTCCAAATATTGTTTCCTAGCTAATGTGATTGTACGAGGTGATAAAATGAGAGTCTGATGTGGATAGAAACGACAATGCTCATGGTATTATGGGTATCTAGAAATGTTTTTTAAAAAAAAGGAATCTAGTAATGTCCATCCAAAAAAGAAAAATTACTTTGATATCCATCAAATATCAAATATTATATAATGTATAAGTAGTAAAAATAAATAAATACTCAGCAAATATTGGACATATGTGGATATTATTCTCAGGTCCTATATATTTGTCCAATAAAAATGGTTAGATAGAATATTTAATATCTATCTAATAATTATTTATATTTATATATAAGTGATAAATTATTAATATTTAATTATAAAATAGCTCATTTAATATAAAACACTATTTTCCGCATACTTTCAAACATCAGCTATTTCAGATATAAACACTTAAAAAAGGCTATTCTTTTGGGATTTGGATAAAGTGCAAATAATGACAGTATTTCATATACAGGGTATGAATCGTAAAATTTGTCAACTTGAGAGTGGGCAAATTTGTCAATTGCAAACATATGACAATACAAGAGGCATTTGTTAATTTTTATAGTCCAAGAAATATTTGTAAATAAATCTCAGAGTTAAATGGAATTATTTGTCAGTTTTTATATCAAAGTTCAAAAAATTGAACTAGTTATTAAACTAATCAAGACACAAATTCAATAGTCAATGATTAAATCGTGGTCGAAGCGACATTACTTAAAATATATAATTAATGTATATGTTACAGATATTAAAATATTAAAATATTCTAAGAATATTATATACTAATTCTAGATCTTTTTTTAATAGCTTAAATTTTTTAGAATTTCTTAAAAATATATAATAATATTCAATAAAAATGTAAAAGAAATAAAAAAATAAAAAAAAGATTGGACTGGTTGGTTTTACCGGTTCGACTAATTTTTCATCGATTCACTAATCCAAACCAAATTGGTTCATCGATTTTTCAGTTGAACCAACTAATTCAATCTATACCATATTACAATTTAAAAAAAAATAAATAAAATAAATATCCTCAAGTAGAGAAAAAAAAAAGAATTAGAGAATTATTCTCTTTATTACTTGACGAATATAGTACAATACATGAGTATTTATAGAAGAAAAATAAAACTAACTAACAAACAAACTGAATACTAATTTTTACAGTTGAAGAAAGTATTTATAAATAAGTTGAAAAAGTTTATATTCTTTTCTAAAGTTTTAGGTTGAAGTCTTGTAAACCAAAAAATCCAGTATTGGAAAATTTTGCAAGTCGATGGTCTAACCCAAGATTAATCAGAATCCACTAAATTTTCAAATATAGACGGATGATACTCAAATGAAAGAGATGTAAAAAGGGAAGAGTGAAATAAAAAGGAACACATGCCATATGGGCAGAAAGAGAATGGGGATTGAAATGGAAAAAGGGAAAAGAGGGAGAAAGTTGTTGGAATGAGTGTGGGAAGGGAAGGGAAGGGAAGGGAATGGAAGGGAAGGGAAAGGTGGTAGGTGACGGTGCTCCCACTACCACTATCAAATGGGACACAATCCTACCAACAAATGCAGCCAAATGTTCATTATGAGCTCTGCTGATTCTTTATAATATTCTAATGAAAGAACCAAACTCTTTTTGTAATTAATGCACCCAATCTTTGTTTTATTGCATTCAAACTCGCCACAAATCCACATGCACATCCATCCCCCACGCCCAGGGAAAGCCTTTCCCATGTTTAACTATTACTTTATCAATGTTCGCTGGCTTCCTTTTTTTTTTTTGAGAAGTTACATAATTTTTTTATGAATTATATTTGAATGCGATTAAAGTACCCTTAATAATAAAATTAATTTTAATTAAATTAACTTTTATTTTGATGTCATTTGTTAGCATAAATTTATATATATATATATATATTAAGTGCTAACAATTTTATTTGTATAGACTTACATATTAATTATTATATATGAGTACATATAATAGGACATATATGTTGTTATCTATAATTAAGTTTAAATTAATAATATTTATATAGTATATTTTGGGTTAGATTTATTTGATATATTAAAGTTAGTTCGGGATATTCGTAAATTAATACTATAATACGTGTAGATACTTTATCTAAATTAATAACGGTGATAGGGCATTATTAATAATTGAGGTCAACTCATTGGATTTGATAAGTTGGTTATGGTTCTAGAGTTATAATTAAGGATTTGAATTTTAGGTTTTGAAAAAGTCTATAAATATTTGAGTATATGATTTAACATCCACCACACAAAATCTAATTTGTGAAAAAACATCTTTATTAACATTGAAGAATCTAACCTTTTAGAGATTAACTACTATAGATCAATATATTTTTTTTCTTAATGATTCTTTAAATTAATATTATTATTATTGTTAGTTTATCTATCAATATCATATAAAAATCAACTCATGATCAGAATAAACTATTTATGATTTCAACTATTTCGCATTTGGTATTGATCACGAGTAATTGGTTGTTTATGGTTATAATTTGTATTATAAGTTATAACATGCTTACAATTGGTATCAGAACTCAACTGAAATTATAAATTTAAAACTATAAATTTAAATTTTCATAAATTTTATGAAATGATTTTTTTATACTAATCAAACATGTATCAATACATTTTATATTATATAAATAATTGATGTAAGGTTATTTTGCTTAAAATAAGTATATGTAATTGAAGCTTATTTTAATTGCAAGAGAGTTAGAATAGAAGAAAATGGTTAGTCTTCTATTAATTCTTTTGCATTCACTAAGCTTGAAAAGATATTAGCCTTACATCCTATTGATTCGATTCTTAGAGATATCATATTGAGAATGGTGATATTTTTTGCACTCGTAAATCCAAAATGTTCCAGTCTTCCATTCTATTATGTGAAAATATACCCTTGAGAAATTCAGAAAAACAGAAGACATAGGCACATAGCCTTGTAATTTGATTGTTTCTCAAGAGAAGGGATCGGAGTGTACTTTTTTAAAAAAATTTAAAAAAGTTTCTTCCGTTTATTCCATCGATTTTTTTTTTTCGAAAATTCACGTCACATAAATAGCTAAGTCTAACCATTGTGAGAGCATTAATTATGTATTGACTTATAATGTGAAAAAAAAGAAGCTCTTAGGGTCGCTTTCAAAAACATGCGTTGCTACTTTTGCAAGGTAATATATAGACAAAAGAAAATAGGGAAAGAAAGGAGAAACGGGAAAGAAATATGTTGGTGCAAATATGTGTGGTTGGGCAATATAGGTTGGCTCATAGTTGCAGCCACATAGAACTCAACCCAACTTTAATTTTGTTTTAGACAATGACACACAGTTTTCACAAAATATCCATCGTCTGCACAGCCATGCGATGCCATAGATCACATGAGATTACTTCTTTTTTTTAGTATTATTATTAAGGTTATTTATCATCTACGTACCATGGTGAAAGGCTCTCTTTTTTTTTTTTTAAAGTTAAGAATGTTATTTAAACCTAACTGACTCTAAAAATTAGTTTAAGAGAATAGAAATGTCAAAGTTCATATAAAAAACTCTAAATACATTGTCTTTATTGACGTGAGATTTCAACATACCCTCTACATGCTTTGAATTGGATATCTAAATCGTGAAACTATACGAAAAACAATGAGTGACTCAATACAAGTAACTCATTATCATAAAATCAATCATATTTAATATCATGTTAAAAATAGTATTTAATTTGAGTTTAACTCACCTAAAAAACTAGCTTTGAGATAAATGATGTCAAAGTCCATATAAAAACTCCTGTGCAATCTCCTTATCAATATGAAATTTCAAAATTTCTTTTAAACTTTTTGAGTGCAAAGAGAGGAGTCCTCTCAAAAAATTCGACCATTATAGTCTTCTTGCATTTTTTTTTGGTGTAAACATTAAGTAAAATCTCTATAAATTAATGATGTCCGGACTATGAAATTTTATTAATTTAGAGAGGTATTAATTCATAGGTAAATTAATAATTTATTAATTAAAAAAGTAATTTCTCTATTTCTATTTAGCAAATATAAATTTAATTATATAAAAAATATTGTGTATATGACTAATATACTATATATATATATGTATCATGTTTTGTGAATTAATTTTAAAAAAATTCATTATACATATATATTTATGAAAATAAAAATAATATTTATTATTTTTAATACTTAAACAATATTCATTGTATTGATAAACAACAATAGATTCATATTTTACTAAATTGTCCTAGTTATGTTTGTAATTTTAGAAAATTATTAATTTATGATATTAACAGAACTATTATATAAAAGTGTTCCTAAAAATTATTATCTTATTAATTTATCAAAATTATTTAGTTTTAAAACCAACCTAAGTTGACCCAAAAAAATTATTATTTTAAAAAATTATTAATTTATCAAATATTAATCTATAGAATTTTAGCTATATTTGGTTTCACTCTACTTAGAGTGATCCACAAAGGGAATTAATAATGCATGCAATTGCCAACAGATAATGCTGGTGAATTTGGCCAAGGTAGGTTTCGGTTTAGAATTTAGATCTTCAATTTCCTAATCACTACCAAAGAAAATAGTTAATTTACAAAAGTGTTTTCTAAGAAAATTTTATCGTGCAACTTTTTTCGTGGTAACAAAAAATAGCATAATTCCAAATTATTAATCACTGCGATGACTGTTAGTCATTTTCTTCTAAGCTTTTAAATCCTCATTTATCTGACTATTTATAATTTATTTTATAAATAATAAAAGTTACGTACTATTTCTATCTAAATAAAAATTAAATATAATTTTTATATTTTTACTATTAAGTTTTTAATCTGCATATAACAAACGTATCATATTTAAAAATAACTACATATTTGTTATAATTTAACATTATATAATTAACCTTTTAAGAAAAAAATAGATATTAAAGAATCTCATAATATAAATATAAAGAATTATTAAAAATCTAATCCATTCTTTTAGGTAATTAACCTACTAAATATTTCTCGTTGGCAACACGATTTAAAATATCACTGAACGGACAAAATTTGAAGATAGATTTTAAAATATTCAAATCATTTTTAGCTAGTCGGACATTAGTTGAAGAGCAAAACTTAAGCATGAATGAATGCTTAGTTATATGATATTCATTGTTATACTTAATTACATCAAACATAAACATCACATAAATATTTTTCTTGGTTATTTAACGTCTGAACTTATTCACGAATGATCTTTTTATATGACCGTGTATGTAATCACCCTTTGAAGGCAAAAAATAAACACAATATACGCATAATAAACAAAATAATACATATAAAAAATTTGAATATAATGAAATTAAATTCACATGAAAATCTTACAAAATCATCTCCAGACTAAAAATCTCCTAAGGCATATTGAACAATAAAACTATCCACAATCTCACTACCCAAACCTTAATCCTCCAATTAGAATGAAAACTAATTCTGTAGAAAAATGAGAATAATACATGACGATTAAAATGACCATTTATTTATATAACATGAATATTGAACATAAAACATTAAATTTAATAAATGATAATAATGTAATAATTAATAATTTCAATTATAATAATGTAATAATTAATAGTATCAATTATATAGCAAATTTTTTAATTTTATTAATTATTAATATACGTAATAAAGGATGTATATATAATTACATAACAACCACATATGAACACTTCACAACAGTAGGTTAGTTTTTATATAGAAAATATATAGTAATTAATTATTTGATTATTTATATATAAAAAATGATAATTTACCAAAGGACAACATATTTTAATCAAAAAGTTTATCAAATTAACCAATTATATAGTAATTATATAGCAATTTATCTTAAATTTTTCAAATTCTGTGATTATATAGCAATTATATATCAATTATATAGTAATTTATCCTAATTTTTTTTAAATTCATTTAATATGATGTGATTAATTTACCAAATTTAATAATTTACCTAATTTATTTATTTAAATTTATTCTATTATATATAATTTAATGACCTACTAGCAATTGATACGTTAGAGTAAAATTGTTTTAGTTTATTATATAGATTATTTGATTATTTGTATATGATAAATGATAATTTACCAAAGAACAACATATTTCAATTGAAAAGTTTATCTAATTTATCAATTATATAGCAATTATAACAATTATATAGTAATTTACCCTAAAATTTTTAAATTCATTTAATATGATTATATAACAATTATATACTAATTATATAGAAATTTATCCTAATTAATTTTTTCAAATTTATTTAATATGATGTGATTAATTTACCAAATTTAATAATTTACCTAATTTATTCATTTAAATTTATTCTATTATACATAATTTAATGATCTACTAGCAATTAATATCTTAGAATAAAATTATTTTAGTTTATTATATAGATAGTACTTCAAACACGATTATCTCCAATAAAATACTTATAGGAAATTGTTTTTATTATATGTTTCTTTTTAAAATAATGTACTTGCATTAATGCAATTGACGTCCCAGGATGGTAACAAGATTTATCTTTTAAAGGTATGATGAAAAGAAAATAAATTTAAATATTTTTAGTGCATGATAATTCCTAAACGTATCTGCCCAAAAAAAATGAAGACAAAACTTGAATCTCATAATCTAATCCATTTTTTGTTGTTGATTCTAATTTTCTACAAATAATATTGTTACATTTCAGATGTTATTGGACTAGTCAATAAATTTTGTCTTATTATATAGAGTTCTAAAAATGGTAACAAGAGCAGATGTATAGAAATTGAGATTGATGATACAGAATATTATTATTGTCAATTTTTTTCTTTTTTGTTTTGTATTTAGATTAATTATTACATTATTATCATGTATTTAGTTGTATATTTATTATATCTTTCCGTTAGTATTTTTCTTATTTTTAACATATATATATATATATATATACACACACACACACACATACTATTCTATTTTTTTTTCTTATTTTTAACATTGTGCACGTGCGCGTGTGTGTGTGCGTGTTTGTGTGTGTGTTCTGTAGGTATAACAAAATTATATGTATATTATGGAGATAATTCGCATACGATCTGAATCAACATTTTGTCAACAACTCAGGTTGTTCAACTGTTGTTGTTATTCTCTAGTATAAGATTCGACAATTTTCTGATACATTATTTGTCGCTTGCTCTTTTAATTTCTTTGGTGCAATATTCATTGTCATATTTATTTTTGAGCTAACATTGATACATTTTTGTTCATGATCTGTAAGGATTTCCAACTCTCTTTATGTTTTGAAGCTATTTATTAATTCTAAAGTCCTGAATATCATATTTTCATTTCGAAGTAATGTATAGATATTTATGTTTTTGTCACAATTCATATCATTAGTTATTTATGCTAACAAATTTATAAATTATAGTATTATTATCATAATATATTATGTGGGTTCTAATGCATTTAATATATTATGTGGGTTATTGTTAAAGTGAATAGCAGAATATATTTTTATTAGAATATATTATCATAATAATTAATTAGTGAAATTAATAATTAGTGAATTTTGTTATTTTATTTGATTTGAGTAAATAAATAAATTTGGTAAATTAATGACATTACATAATATTAATTATTTAATTTGAATTTATTGAAATGATTTGAATTGAAATTAAAAAACAATTACTTTTATTATTTGACCAATGTAATGTCTTAGATTTTTTTAATAGGTAAAATAAATTTGATTATGGAATTGATATGTGAATTAAAAAAATTACTTTATTTGAATTTATTTCGATTTCTTTCTAAAATAGTTTTTAATTTAATAGAAATCAAAGTTTGAGAAATAAATCTTTAAATCATAAACTCTTGACTGAAGAAAGAAATGAAAATCAAATTCTTGAAAGATAAAACTAAAGTCTGGAGATCCATTCCAAATGTAGCAGCAACTTTCAGCATTTTTCTTCTTTGAATCCGATTGAAACAAAAAAGACTCATTCAAAAGTAAAGATAGAATCAATATTTAATCAATCACCGATCTGTACAACAAATAATTTATAACAAATAACAAATAATCCGAAAATTAACAAATTAATTAATTTACCTATTTTGTTCACTTAAATTTATTATATTAAATAAATAAATTAATTCAAATCAAAGTTTGAGTAAGTAAAATAAATTTGATTATGAAACTGATAAATTAATTCAAAATATTTACGTTTAAAAAATATATGTCATAACTCATAAATTTCATATAAATCAATTGTAATTATTATTATTTTTATAAGTTATGAAAATTTTTTGAATTGTGATTTATCCATATGAATTAGAAACTAAATGTAGATATCTCTTTTAATAAAAATTTGAACTAAAATTTATCAACTTAGGAGAAACTATCCACTTTCGCTAAATTCGTAATCTCTCGTTGGTTAATAAAAAATATTTGTTTGTATGAAACGAACAAACTCTAATGTTTCATAATTTATTGCGATATCATTTTTTATATTTTAATAAGATTAAAAAATTATAGTAAAATCCATGGTTAAATAATTATGTTAAATAAAAATTATTTTTATAGTATTTTTATGTAATTTCAATTAAAAATAGTTGCAAAATATGTAAAAATTCACAGAAAATTCTAAATAGGGTCTTAAATTCAAAGTCAGAAAACCAAAAAAAAAAAATGCCAGTACTGATTTTCTCATGATCACGACATATATACTTGAGTATATATTAGATTAGTCATTATTCACTGATTTGTGTAAATTGATTTCACAGTACGTAGAAGGAAGAACATAACGCATGATAAAAATACTACCCTAAACTGAAATTTTAATATTGTCAAAATTTTGAACTGGGTGGTCTGAGAATTACAATTTCTTGTGCAAGCAATGACATAATGGTAGACTACACTAGAAAACGAGTTACACTTTTCTTACACTTTTTGTGACCCATTCCTATCTAATTGTATCACTTTTTTTTGCACTTTAGAGGAACGAAAATCTCAGGCAGACAGACTTGACCATTCCTATCTAATAGTGTCACATTTAATTTCTTACCTAACTGCAAAATTACTGTCTATCGAACAAGTCATTATATATATATATATATATATATATATATATATATATATATATATCTTCAATCACATTAATTCTGTTTCGTAAATTTCTATTTCTTGCTGATAATTACGTAATACTAAGTTTAGCTTTGGAGTGACATGACCAAACCAAGCATGCGGATTATCCGGGGATAATCTGCTTTGGTCAAAAACTGAAAACTCCACATTTGGTTGGCATTTTGAAACTGAATCTTTGGGTATGAAAATTAATTACACTGCCTAGGCACGTCAAAATTAAAGCTTTGCTAACGTAACCCAACATCACCAACTATTCTGTGGGTATTAATTTTCGCAAACTATATCAATGGAGATCATCGATATAAAGAGTTCATTTTTTATACGTATGTTTGATTTTATTGATCTTCAAATATCCTACCAAATTTTCTTCTTCTTCTTTAAATTTGCACAGAGACATAGAAGAAGGAAAACGGGATAGAGAGAAAAGGGGAAGAAAGATGAAAAAGGGTGTAAAATCGTTAAATGGCACTTTTTTTTGGGTACATTTGATATAGTTAACAAGTGTCCAATTACTGAGATAAGTTGGTGGTTATATGTAAACTAGATGAGGCTAAATCAGTACTTTTTGTCAATAAGCTTAGAGACAAAATTAAAATTAATTAAAAAAATATAGGACAAAATTCATACACACCGCAAAAAAAGGGACAAAATTGGTATTTGGGTCAAAATTTAACATGGAAATAATACTTTTGTCAAAGTAGAAAAATACCATGAATTAAATTTTTAAAAAATTATGCCTAGTGGCAATCATAAACCACTGCCATTTTGTTGATTCTTTTTTAGTTTTAGCAACAACTATTTGATGCCGCTAATTAAAAATGTATTATATTTTTTAATTTTTATTAAAAATATTAACACAAATATAATTAATGAACTTGCTTAATTACAATAATATACCGCCACATCCCCCCCCCCCTCCAATTTAAAAACTTTTGTTTTTATACAAAACAGTTTTTTAAAACAAGAACTCATTCACCACGTTCCAAAAATCTCTTTCTACAATATGATGGCCATCTATTAAAAAAGATTACAGAATAGCATCCTAAAGTTATATCGAGAACCAGAATAGCATCCAAAAATCTCTTTCTACAATATGATAGCATTTGTTATACTCATGGATTTAAAAATTGGATCAGATCGATCGATACGGTTGGATCGAGAACTAGATATTTGTTCAATTTGATCAGTTTTTGAAATTTATAGAGCCAAAAATCAGTACAAAATTTACTGAACTGTTTAAAAACTAGTGAATTGGCTTTTATAAAAGCAAAAAATTACTATTTACAAAATATAATTATTTCTCATACTATATAAAATTTAGTATTTTTTATTTTTTTTCTTGTTTTATTTTTTTCTATCGTACTATATTTTTTTCTTAATTATTTTTTCATAATAATATTATTTTTACCACACAAACAAATAATAGAACAACAAAAAAAATAGAAAAATAATTACACACATATATAATAATAATAATAAAAATATAAATTTATTAAGATTAAGTATAAAAATGTTAATTAATTTATTATATTATATATTTTTAATATATAAAATTAAAAAAAATAATTATTATCGGTTCAACTACAATTTGATCACGGTCAAACTAATAAACCATAAACTAACACCTTTACCGATTCAATAACGTATTCTTTTAAAAATATTGATTATACCACCAGATCTCCCCTCTTCCCCCTCTCTCCCCCCCCCCCCCCCCCCCAAAAAAAATGTTTTTGAGAACATACAAAACAGATGTTATTATTTTTTACTTTTTAAAACAAAAAAAAAATCACTCACCACGTTCCCAAAAATATCTTTCTACAATATGATGGCCATCTATTAATTAAAAAAGATTACAGAATATGTTTATTATTTTGAAAAAAAAAGTATCAGCCTCCAGCATCCTAAAGTTGTATCTCAAACTATCATTATCAATACTAATTATTATCGATACCATTTCCATTGACCTCGAGTTTACATTTTATCAATTACTAAATTATAACAATAACTGAATTATTCTCTTTCCCTGTATGCATTTGCTTGTTAAAACTCTAGGTCCCAAGGGCTCACTAAATCCACTAAATATTGACCACTGCTGATGTGTCCACTTGGGCTAATGGATCTAACAAAGAAAGTAGTGGAAGGAAATAACTATTGGTCGGAAGAGATAAGCATTTTTTTTTTCCCTTTCTGTTAAAGGGAAGGGAACCTAATTCCTTGATTTAATTTTTGTTGATGTTTTCTGCATATATTGGTTGATTCCTATATGGTGAAAAGGTCAATTGAAAATACTGAAATCATACTACTTGAAATGTAAATTCAAAAGAAAAAACAGGATAAAGGAGAAGATTTTTGAAATGGTGTATTTCAATGTATGCAAAGATATTTGAAATTGGACAAACATGGGATGATAAATATTTAAAATTTAAGAAATTAGAGAGAGAGAGAGAGAGAGAGAGAGAGCATATACTAAGTTCCATTATTAGATCTGAGTATCTTCATCTTGCAATCGTTTTGGTTCTCAACCAAAGCCTTAAAATGTTGAAAATTTGCTAGTACGTCAGATTTCTTCTTTAGGAAATATACCCAGCACATTTCTTGTAAAATCATCAATAAACAAAATGAAATACTTGTTGCCATCTAGTGATTCTCTCTTCATGAGACCACATACATCAGTAAGCACCAGTTCTAGCGTCTTGGAAGCCCTCCGAGTTTGATTAGCTAGAAAAGGCAATTTTGATCGCTTTCCTAACAGACAAATTTCACAAACACCAGCACAATCATGAATGATCGAGCATATTTTGAGCTAGACCCTTGGAGTGCATATATCTCAGTGATAAAAAATTAAAATGCTCAAATCTCTTATGCCAAAGAGATGATTCATCCATAGAACTGGTAAAAGCTTGAATATTTGTAAACTTCCAATCCAATGAAAAACTTTCTTTCATTTGAACAGTCATCAACTTTTGACTAGAGGATTCTATGATTGTGCAAGTCATATCTTTGAAGTTTGAACAGCAAGGTATAATTCTTTTCAAGCATTCGTCCAACACTCAACAAATTCTGATCTATCTCGAGTACAAATAAAACATCTGAGATAAATTTTATCTCTCTTGAGCTTTCTACAACAATGGTTCCTTTGCCTGTCATGTGGACAAATTCACCGTTGCCAACTTTGACTCATGAAATGTAGGACTTGTTAAGATTTGTAAACTTACTGAGTTCTAAAGTCATGTGGTGTGTACACCCACTGTCAACAAGCCAAGATTCTGGTTTATGAGTTGTTTTGTAGCTGGTGGCGGTAAAGAGAATCTCCTCTGCTTCTGTTCTTCAGAAATTTGTACTTGCTGACTTGAAAAACATAACACCAAAAAAATACAAAATTTTCATAAGAAAGTCTTCAAACAGGTACAAGGTTCTCAAGAACCACTTCATAAATCTACACTCTGTAACTCAGCAAGAAAAAACATTTGCGACGAACAACAGCCACAAACAGGTAAAGTACACAACAAATTGTGTCATATATAACTGTAGACCAACTACAGCAAAAAAAAACTCTACATAAAGAGTTTTAATAAAAAAATTAGAAAATTGTCTTCCAACTCAAGAAATCCCTTGTGAAAAAGAAGAACGGCCTTTCCCAAGGTCCATACACCAAACCAATCGATGCAACATATAATGATCCACTAAGACCATTTGCAGCAAGAAGAAATCCCTTAACTACACCAAATCCAAATGCAGCAATATCTCTGCTAAAGAAGCAATGCCATAGAACCTTCCCATCAAAGGCCATAACCAATAACACCCAAGAGATCATCTTCACGGGTAACAAGATGGACATAGGTTAAACCCAGTCCACTAGAAAACAAAGTATAATGGAAGCAAAAGACCAGATACTAGATCCTCTACATTTTCAACAAGGGCCCCAGCAAAAGGCCACCAACCACAAAAGCACCAAATAGGGCATGAATCCCAATAGTAGCAATGACAAAACCAACTGCCAAAAACGTAGCTAATGTGGAACAGATGTATAGTTCGTCAACAGGTACACCTTCATGACAATGCTGGGCCATCCAATTGAAAACAGGAGGGAGGACAAAAACAGAGTCTTCTCTCTTTTTGCAATTGCAAATTTGCAATGGTTCCAGAAATAAAAAAGTAGGTCCTTCGAAATCACAATGCCATCACACAAATCTGCTCCCTCACAGAATTTAATAAGCAGAGGCAGAAAAGAGAAAAAAAGAAAATAATATTTTCCCCAGGCAACGAGTAACATTTCTACTAGCACGTCCCACATAGTTAATTCCTTTTCTTCTCCAGAACCCACCATATCATAAATCTATGCTTGGAATGTAAAATTGAAGCCGTACAAACGAAGAAACCAAGTTTCTTTCAGGCATACATTCAACCACCTTCAAAGCATCTTTAATAGACCCATATTTTCCATACATTGCAATCAAAGCATTACCCACAAACATATCTGAGAAATAAGCCATCTTTATCGCTAATCCATGCGACAACCAGAGATAATGCAAAGAGGCCATAGTATACGATCCTCAAGAAAGCTTGAAACAATTTTGTTTCACTAAGCAAGTACCTTACCCAATTCAAAAAGTAAAATACCTGCACCAAGAAAAATACACCCAAGGCAGCCAAATGCTCTGTGCAGTAAAACCAAAATGGACCCTTCTGACTCACCATCTGGTAGTAGTACAGATGAAAAAATTGAAACGCAGCAAATCATCTCTGAAATTGAAAGTGTGTTCTTGAAACAGAGCAATCCTTCCGAGAGTATCGATTGAAAGACTTGCTTTGTCAAAACACAGAAACTACGATGGAAAGAAAAACAAAGACCAAGAACCGGCGATCACCTCGACCGAAAGAAGATAGAGAAGGTAGCCCATGCACCAAGACGAAAGAACAAGAAAAAGCAAGAACACCACCACGCTGGAAGAACTCCGTTCACAGAAAGCACTAACGCCGCAAATAGAAAAATCACCAACATCACAAACGGAAAGGGCAGAAACTACGATGGAGAAAAGAAGTTTTAGCAGAAAACCAACACCGTAGAAGCCTTAATTGTAGAATCTGGTCACGAACCATGAAGGGTAGATGACGAAAGATGCAAGTGATGCTTCAGAACCCTTAGTCAACACCTTACGAACACGAAGATCTTGAACCAGTTGCTTGACCTGGTATTATTCAGTAAAGTCTTTGAAGCCTTTTATTTCCTTTCTATACTTCTTTGGTTAACGACGTCGCTCACAGACTTTTCCCCTATTTCTTAGCATGGCATCAAAGCCTCAGTCGATCTATTCTATGGTCTGAGAACGTTGTCTTCTCCATCACAGGATGGAGACTTCTTCAGAAATAGTTGAGTCATCTGGTGCAGCGCCCTCCATGACAGAAGTAGGACGACCGACCACCAAGATTAGGATGCATAATCCCCTCTTCCTTCAACAATCCGACATACCAGGCTCATCCCTCGTCTCTTTCCAACTTTCTGGGTCCGAAAATTATGCTCTATGGAGCAGGGCCATGAAAATCTCATTGATTGGGAAAAACAAATTAAGGTTCGTCGATAGCACTTGTACGAGAGATTCAGTAGCTGAAGATTTGAAGACCTTGTGGGACCGCTTTAATGCGATCGTTCTTGTGTGGATTATGAATTTAGTTTCGAGGGATTTGTTGAGTGGTGTAGTGTATTCTTCCAACGTGCATCAAGTCTGGGTCGATCTTCAAGAACGGTTTGATCAACCACACAGGACACAAGTCTTTCATCTTTTGAAGCAGATTCATACACTGAACCAAGGGACCATGGGAATCACACAGTATTTCACCCAACTCTGCTTTCTTTGGGATCAATTATCATCAATAGTCGAGAGCCCAATGTGTGCTTGCGAGAAGTCCAGAAAATATATTGAATATATGCAGCATCAGAAACTTTATCAATTTCTGATAAGACTAAATGAATCTTACTCACAGGTACGTAGTCAAATTATTCTGATGTCTCCTCTACCGTCCATTAATCAAGCCTACTCTATGCTTTTACAAGAAGAAAGTCAAAGGGGTTTGTTGTCTTCTAAAACCCCTCTTGAAACCACCGCTCTTAGTGTTGTTCAGAAGGATCCTAAAAATAAAAGGAACCCAAATCTTGTCTGTGATTTTTGTCATCTTAAGGGACATGAAAGAAAATTGTTACAAATTAAATGGATATCCCCTAAATTTTAAATTCAACAAAACGAAACCCAGAACTCAGCAAGCTACGGTCAACAACACTGTCGTGGATAGCCAAGCATCTAACAGTGAAGGTACTGCTCTGACTAGAGCAGAATACCAAGAATTCCTCAAGATTATAAACAGAGAAAAGGGTAAAAGTTGCCAACAAAATGAATCAGGTATTATGTTTCTCGCCTCTGATCTATCTAATTGGGTCCTTGATACAGAAGCCACTCATCATATCACATCTAGTTGTAAGGAGTTAATTAACTTAACTGTTCCTAATTTTAATAGTCCTCAAACTGTTAAATTACCTGATGGAAGTATCTCCAAGGTCCTTGCTATAGGACAATCTCAATTAAGGGCTAATCAAATTCTGAAGGATGTTTTATATATCCCTAATTTTAAATTTAATCTATTATCTGTTTCTAGATTAGCAAGCGACCTTGGATGTTATGTTAGTTTCTTTCCTAATTTTTGCATCTTGCGGGAACTCTCAAGTGGCAAGGTGATAGGGACTGGTAAGCAGCAAGATGGGCTCTACTTCTTCAAAAGGGAAAAACATGCTGAAGCTTGTCAGGTTCTTACTATTTCTTCAAACAAAGATTATTGTTCTCTTCTTTAGCATCAAAGGTTAGGACATATGTCTCTAGGAAAAATGAAAGAATTTGATTGTCTTTGGAATTATATTTCCATTGCTTGTAATAAGATGGATTGTACTGTCTGTTCTCTGGCTAAACAGACCAGATTTCCTTTTTCTGTTAGTAATTCTAGATCTGTAAAAAAAATTTCTTTACTCCACATGGATGTTTGGGGTCCTTATAAATGTGATACTTATGATAATAAACGATACTTCCTTACCATTGTTGATGACTTTAGTAGATTTGTATGGATCTATCTAATGAAATTAAAAAGTGACACTTTTTATCATGTAAAAAAATTTTTAGCCTATGTCAACAATCAATTTTCTGATAAAGTTCAAACTATTAGATCTGATAATGGAACTGAATTTTTTAATCAAGAAATGAACTCCTTACTTGCCTCTTTAGGAATTATTCATGAAAGTACATGTGTTAATACCCCTCAACAAAATGTGGTCGCTAAAAGAAAACATAGATATTCGTTAGATGTTGCTAAAGTTATAAGATTTCAATCTTTCTTGCCTATTAAGTACTGGGGAGAATGTGTTCAAAGTGCTGCCTACTTGATTAATAGAACTCCAAGTACTGTTTTAAAAGGGAAAACACCATATGAATTACTTTACAACAAAGTTCCCTCACTTGATCACCTTAGAGTTCTAGGATGTTTGGCTTATGTGACTAATACTGGGCCTAAAGATAAGTTTAGTGCTAGATCCATTTCTTCAATTTTCATTGGGTATCCTCTAACACAAAAGGGTTATAAGTTGCTTGATATAAACAACAACAAAATCTTTGTTAGCAGGGATGTAATTGCATACCTTCCCTTTTAATAAAAATCATAGGACCAAATTCAATTTATTTATTGATACTTACACTAAAAATAATATGACTGATCTTGAGGATTTTTGTGATGTGAATGTTGAGCAAGTTCCTGATATTGTGTCCACTAGTCCTAATAATTGTGCCAACAAAGGAAACTTCATTGATGTCATTTACTATGATAACTTGGATATAAATATTGATGAGAATGATAGTGTCACGTCCCAAAATTTGAGCACGTGACCGGCACGGAAAGTGAATTTCATTTCACCTCCGTAAGCCTATCTTTCTCTTAAAAATCATACAATTCTTTTTCATGCAACCAAAACGAGTTCTTTATACATACTACAATTACTCACATTACATCAGTGAATGAACCTACCCGATTACAGAGATTTCTAGATTTATACAACTTAGAATAAAACTTAACTATTATACCTTTATCCTGAACAAATGAAAAGGTAATCATGGACTAAGGATCCATAATTCCTTGTTCCGATATTTACCTTCAGCTGTCAACTCTGAAAAAAAATATCAATAAGAGGAGTATGAGCAAACCACGTGCCCAGTGAGTAGATAACACAACATTATGACAAAAAAATATCATACATCATAATGATAACATGCAGCAATCATACGTAAATCGATCATCATATGATATGATATTATTCATAGTACTTCACGACAATATCCAAATAAATCAAATACATTTCAACATAATTCAAAAGTTCACAACAACAATCGGTGAAATCAATTTCACACAAATTTCCCGTACCAACCGGGTCGTCCAGAATACCTCTGGATCGTTGCCCGCGGCCCCTGCCGCATCCACCCTTATCGCTCCATTTATAATCTCCACCCTTATAACTTCACATAAATTTTTCCATGGGGTGCACCATCATGCCTTTCCTTTCCAGTCAAACACAATCACAATCATATATAAAAACATCCTCAATCATAATCTTGAGCCACATACACAACTCAGTCATTTACAATTCAAGCCACAACATAATAAATGTGGTTCCAGCAACATAGCATGTATACAACATAACCCATAATATAGAACAATTATTCAACTCAGTTCACATGCCATTCACAATCCATTATATAACCTCCATTCATGGGAAAATAAGAAAATATAATTATATACATTACCAGACACGTTCCACAATTGTTTATGCCTCATCGTTCCACATCATCCTCTTCAAACTTGGATATACAACATATTTCTACTATGATGCAAAAAGTCAATAACAGATATTTAATCATAGCAAGTATTAACCCACTCACCTGGATTTCACGCTCTCGGCACTCCCACTTTGCACCTTGACCATTCCTATTGTAACCAGACAAAAACCATTAGGGTTACGAAATAGAGAAATTTCCTACCACTACTCTCGACCTTTACTCACATCTTAAGTCATAACTCCTAATCGGTAATGAATATCTAAATGAAAATTATACCATTGGAAACTAGACTCAAAGAGCTTTCCAACGATATAAAGTTTGCCCAAAACGGAGTCCGGATGAAGAAGTTATGGCCGATTGAAAATGAGCTAAGGTTTTCCGACACACCTGGCGCCTGGGCGCCACCCATGCCCGGCGCCTAGGCGCCCCACGTGGCGCCTGGGCGCCATGCCTTTCTCTTCCCCACATGTCCTTGGCGCCTAGGCGCCACACATGGCGCCTGGGCACCACGATCGCGACCCTTCGCGACTTTCTCTCGGTTTTGGCCCGAATCTGGCCAAATCTTCACCGTTTTTCATGATTTCTTCCATAGGATCTCACCCTTAATGTCTAAGGAGCATTTAGACACCAAAATCACTAATTTTAATCGAGAAACGAAGCCGGAATCTCGATTTTTCCTCAAACACTCTTAAAACTAGAAAATAGGGAAAAGCTTAATAAATAGAAATTTCTACCTCGATTCCTTGCTTTCCCTACGTTGCTTGGCTCCTAGAGGCTCGCCCCGTAGCCCGAGATCCGCCCTTCAAAGCCCGATTGTAGAGTTGGAGAGTAGAGAGAGAAATTAGAGAGAAGAAAGAGAGAAGGAGAGGAGAGAAAGTGAAGAGAGAGAGAGGAAAGGAGAAAAATGAATAAAAAATAGGTGAGGCCACCTATATACTCGCCCGGGGTGAAATTATCACTTGCTCTGCAATTGACCCTCAGTCAAGACTAGCAAAAGCAAATTCATAAAATCTCACCTCAGGTGTTTCTAAATCCTCGGTGCCCCACAAATTTTCTTATTCACTTTAGTCCCTCTCAATATCTCAAACTCCACTTTAACCTCGAATCCATCATCTTTTCGGTACCGGACTCATAATTCATTCCCATAAGCTCTATTCTTCTTCTCGGGTTCCTACTTGGTCATTTCTCAAAAGTCCTCTATACTTTCTTTTCTTTTCACTTTAGTCCTTGAGAATTTGTAAAAATTTCCTAAATTAAAAATAAAAATTTCTATTTCCACATTTTCTTCACTAATTCAAAAAGAAAATTTTTCACATAATTAAATTTTTCACTAAACTTCAAATCAGACTTTAAATATTCATAAAAATTCTTGGGATATTACAGATAGAACCAACAATACTTCTTCACCTAGATGAGAATGATAGAACCAACAATACTTCTTTACCTAAGGCTGATGAGAGTTTAAATGATAGCACTTCTTCACCCAAAAAATCCACTAGGATTATTAAACCACCTCCCTGGCACAAAGATTATGTCTTCTCTGTTTTTCCTAATAATTGCCAAAATAAAAATAGTCCTTACCCCATCACTGATTATGTCTCCTATGATAAAATTTCAACACACTATAGATGCTTTCTGTCTAAAATATCTAGTATTAAGGAACCATTCAATTATGAAGAAGCCAAAAATGACCCCAATTGGACAGGAGCTATGAGAGAGGAGATAGAAGCCCTTGAGACTAATAAAACTTGGGAAGTGGTTCCCCTACCTAAAGACAAGAAGGCCATAGGGTGTAAGTGGGTTTATAAAATTAAAGTTAACCCTGATGGCACCATTGAAAGATTTAAGGCTAGATTAGTTGCTAAGGGATATAGTCAAAGGGAGGGAGTTGACAACTATGATACTTTTTCCCCTGTAGCTAAATAGTAATCATAAGATTAATCCTATCCCTTGCTGCTATGGAACAATGGCCTCTATTTCATATGGATGTAAGTAATGCTTTTCTTCAAGGTGATTTGAATGAAGAAATTTATATGGAATTGCCTAAAAGTTTTACATGTCAAGAAAATAAAACTAAAATGGTTTGCAAGTTAAAAAAATCTCTTTATGGCCTAAAACAAGCTTCAAGGCAATGGAATTGTAAATTAACCCACACTTTGATTAAACATGGTTTTAAACAGAGCAAAAATGATTATTCTTTGTTCATTAAACAAAAGGAGAAAGGCATAGTGGTTTGTTTGATTTATGTTGATGACATCCTTATAAGTGGTAATGATCTTAGTCTTATTGAGGAATTAAAAGATATTTTAAATAAAAATTTTAAAATTAAAGACCTCGGAGATTTAAAGATTTTTTTAGGAATGGAGATTGCTAGATCTAATAAAGGGATAGTGGTCACACAAAGAAAATATATTCTTGAATTACTTGCTGATATAGGATTGAGTGGAACCAAACCTTATGGGACTCCTCTTGAACAAAATATTAAGTTCACTAGCATAGATTATGACAAACACATTTATCAGAATACTATTGATCATAATTTGGTAGACCCAACTTTGTTTAAGAGTTTAATGGGAAAGTTAATATATTTAGCTCTTACTAGACCTGATATCACATATGCTATCCAAACTTTGAGTCAATTCATGCACGCCCCAAAAAATCTCACATGGAAGGAGCAAGGAGGATTTTTCAATATCTTAAACTAAAACTTGGTATGGACTTTATTTTCCAGCAAAGAAAGATATAAAGTTAACTGCTTATTGTGATTCTGACTGGGCTTCTTGTAGCATGAATAGAAGATCTGTAACAGGATATTGTGTCAAATTTGGAGAAGCCTTGGTATCTTGGAAAGCAAAAAAACAAAGTACTGTTTCAAGGTCATCTGCAGAGGCAGAATACAGGAGTCTTGCCAACACTGTAGCCGAAGTTACTTGGATACGTGAATTACTGAAGGATATGGGTGTAGAGGAGTTAAAAGCAGCCACTGTTTGCTGTGATAATAAGGTTGCCCTTCAAATAGCTGCCAATCAAGGATTCCATGAACGTACCAAGCACATAGAGGTCGATTGTCACTTTATTCGAGACAAGATTCAATATGGGACCATAGAAACCAAATATACATGCTCTGAACAACAACTAGCAAATATCATGACCAAAGACTTGGGAATTAACCAACATGAGAAATTAGTTTCTGAATTAGGGGTTGTTAATTTGTATAATACCAACTTGAAGGGGGAGTATTATGTAACTCAAGTTGGTTAATGTTTTATATTTAGATGGATCTGATTGGGCGGCTACCAATTATTTCGGATTCCTATTATCCAGCCCTTCATTTATATCTAACTTATTTTATTAATCAAATACAGTATTATTCAATAAATTCTCTGAAGCCTTTTATTTCCTTTCTATCCTTCTCTGGTTAACGACATCGCTCACAAACTTTTCCCCTATTTCTTAGCAACAGACATTCTCTACATGACCATGCTGCTTGTAGTGTCTACATTGTATGCTTGGCTTAAGCCAACAAAATTTTTCTAATTAGTTTGTCTTTTTGCGATTTAGACAAGGTGGAAATTTTCTTTCTTTCTTCTTCCCATCTCTATTGCTATCACCTTTTTTTTTTCACTTCCTGATTTTTTTTCCAACATAATTTTCTTGAAATTTCACTTCTTTTTTTTTTTTGCTATGAAAGCTCCTTTAATATTTTCTTCCATCCTCAAAGATCTTCTCAGTTCAGTAGCTTGTAAGGCATTTACAAGCTCTGAAAGTGATATTTTTTGAAAATTTTTTGGAATCTTCAAGAGAGGAAATTTTTTATTCAAACCTCTCAAGAAGAATCACCAAGACCTTCTCCACGACATGCTTGTCATCCAACTCCTCACCAAATAATCTGATCTGATTCACAATTTTCATGAGTCTATTAGAAAATTCTTTCACAGTATCCGCATCATTCATCCTCAAGGCTTCAAATTCTCTCCTTAAGTTGAGGACCTGCATCTGTTGTGTTCTTTCACTACCTTGGAACTCCTCCTTGAGCTTGTCCTAAGCTTCATTTGCAGTTACACAGGCCATGATTCTAATGAATACATCATCATTCACAGCCAAGTGCATAATGGTGAGAGCTCTGCCTCTTTTGGCAATTTCGTCACTACGTTGTCTAATTTGGTTATTTGGCACAGAAGGTGGATGACTATTTGT
The DNA here is from genome assembly GCA_037074585.1 of Biancaea sappan. NCBI lineage: Eukaryota > Viridiplantae > Streptophyta > Magnoliopsida > Fabales > Fabaceae > Biancaea > Biancaea sappan. The sequence goes on along the minus strand of CM073492.1, from coordinate 29,818,711 downwards.
CTCCACAATCTCCCAAAGACTAGAAGCCCTTATATAAGCTTTCATCTTAACAGCCCACATACAATAATTTTCTCCTGAAAATACAAGAGGTGAAGGTAAAGAGGTACTGCTAGATGCCATATTGGTGAAGGTGTTTGAAGATTTTTTTTTTTTCCAGAACCTTAATAAATTTTCTCTCTTTCTCACACTCACAATCCCTCTAAGAACATGAGTGCTCTGATACCAATTGAAGGATTTTCTAAGTTAACTATGAATGTTAACAACAAAAGAATGGAAGATAATTACGGAGGAAATACACTTGCAATGGAAGAAAGAAGCAATCACACTCACTTGCATTTTATTGAAATTGTAACACTTAAATACAAAAGGGTAGCCAACAAAGATGGTAAAAAGTCCTTGAAAATGACATAAAAGTCACACACACGCTAAAAATTAAATACACACATTCTACAAATTTAGAACACACAACAACAACAACAGCCTTATCCCACTAGTGGGGTTGGCTATATGGATCGCCCGACGCCATTGAGCTCTATCAATGACTAACTCTTTAGGGATCTCATTTACCAGAAGATCCCTCTCAATAACCTCTTTAAGTGTCTTTCTTGGTTTTTCTCGACCTTTTTTCACAGGGCTCCAAACCATCTGCTCAACTCTCCTTACTGTCGCTTCTAATGGTCTTCTTTGAACATGTCCAAACCACCTTAAACGGTTTTCAGTCATTTTTTCCTCAATAGGTGCCACTCCAATTCTCCCTCGTATACGATTATTACAGATCATATCTCTTCTTGTATGACCACACATCCAACGCAACATCCTCATCTCCGCTACTCCAATTTTATGCTCTTGTTGTCCTTTCATCGCCCAACATTCGCTCACATATAAAATCGCAGGTCTTATAGCAGTACGATAAAACTTTTCTTTGAGTTTATCCAGTACTTTCCGATCACAAACAACTCCTGATGCCATTCTCCACTTTAACCACCCAGCTTGTATCCTATGTGTCACATCACCAATAATTTCACCGTCATCTTGTATAACAGATCTCATATACCTAAACTTTGACACTTGTGATACAACATTATCTCCAATTTTAACTTCCGACTCGTTTCTATCTTGTCGTTTGTTAAACTTACAATGCATATACTCTGTCTTACTCCTGCTCAGACGAAAACCCTTCGATTCCAAAGTAGCTTTCCATAACTCAAATTTAACATTAATCTCTTCCCTTGACTCTGCTATGAGAACAACATCATCAGCAAAAAGCATGCATTTAGAAATTTCTTTTTGAATATGTTTTGTCAGAACATCTAAAACCAAGTCAAACAAATAAAGGCTCAACGATGATCCCTGATGTAGGCCAATCTTAATAGGGAAGTCTCTAGTCTCCCCTTCAGACGTTCTCACACTAGTTGTAGCCCCCTCATACATATCTTTTATAACTCTAATATACGCAACCCGTACACCTTTCTGTTCCAAGGCTTTCCAGAGCACCTCTCTTGGTACACACATTCTACAAATTTAGAACACACGCTATAACATAAATGCATGAGATATGGAGGAGATTATGTTGATGACTTTCATGAATACCTAAAAGCTAGTTTGTCATTTTATTCAATAGTTTTTTTTATTCAATAGTTTCTTTTTTTTTAATTCAATAGTGTTTTATAATCGTGATCTTACTAATTGTTTTTGTGCACCTTGTGGTGGTGCTAGAAATTTGGCAATGATGTAATCCTTGAAGAAGGTAAGTTAAAGACCTAGACTGTTTGTAAGTATATTTCTGACATGGTGTATGTTTGGTGCAGGATCTTTTCTTTCGGGAGGAAATGTATCTTGGTTTCTCGGGCTTTATCTTACCATTGACCTGCATTTCGAGCTCTCAGCTATGACCTTTAGCCTTAACAAAGTTAAGGATTTGGGGATTAAAAAAGTCATTGTCGAAATTGAATTTCTTGATACGGTGCACCTCATTGATAGGGGTGACAGTACTACTCACAAGTATGGAGTAGTCATAAATGACATCAAGCTGTTTATGGAATATTATGAGCATGCAGATTAGTCATATTTTGAGAGAAACCAACCCATGTGTAGATAGCCTAGCAAAGATAGGGGTTCACAGCTCTATCTCTCTTTGCATTTGGAATTCTCCCCCTCCTGAGATTAAAATTGCTTTCCTTGCGGACTTTGCTTCAATTATATTTTGGAGGAGTTAGTCTTTTGTTTCTCTTCTTCTGTCCCAAAAAAAAATGACAACTTTAAGAGGGGGAAAAAAAAAAAAGGAGGTTGCCATCCAAGGGGAGATAGTTGAGTCTGAAAAAAAAAATTTGAAGAACTTGCGGGGAAAAAAAAAATAAAAAGAAAGGTGACCCCCAAAAACGAGTTACCTGCAGTTACTGTATTCAGTGCGTAGTTGAAAGTTATACATAGAATTTTGAAGTATTTAGAATATGAAAAATGAAATAAAATAAAAATGTCACCATATACCGAAGATTGACATATGTCTCGTGGAGCAGAGATTTACTAGATTAGATTTAACATGTAACAAGAAGAGCACTACCTAATAAATATAAACCTACATTACCTGCAGAAAGGTCAATAATAAAATCATGAGAAGCATTAATCTTTGGACACGCATAAATTGCTTTATACTCTGTACACATTTCTTCTTAAAACCTCTTTTTGTTTTCTCCTGCATACCAAAGAGAATATTGTGCATGAGAGTGTGTGAAAAAGAGAATATTACCATGATTTTTTCAATCTCACTCCCTCTTTATAGATCAATATAAATCTCCGTTCTAGTTCTTTCTCTCAAGAGTATTTTATCAAGCCAGAGAAACCAAAGCAAGATAGTATAGAAGGTAGCACGCATTTTAATAAGTAATCCTTAAGGTCAGCATGAACATCATTCTAATACTGGCAAAAGAAAGCATACTTCATTCTATTTGCCTATTTGATGTAAATAAGAAAGAGGAGGGAGTAATCTCATAAGTCAGATGGGAAGATTACAAAGCGTTCTACACAGTATTGAAGTGCAAATGTATCAGCTGTCCCTACTAAGTAATCACATGCAGTAATATGCCAGATGTGAAAACTGACCTGGGCCTTATCATGATGCTACCAATAGTCCCCACATGAACAAGCCCCTTCTCTAAAATGGTGAAAGCGATTTGCGTCCCGGACTATAATGGCCCTTCTCATAATAGCTGAAACCATCTTAATAAATGTGTGACAATCACCACACACCCTCAGATTCTTTGACATCCTAATGGGATCTCCTTCAGGAATGGCAACAAGGGCAAATGCAATAGCCAATTTTTCACTATGCGTATACAACATCCCTACCTTAACTTCCTCCTCAACATCATGCAACACAAAATTGGTATCAGGTACATAACCAGCCATCTCTAACTTCTTAATCAAACTGATCAACATCCCATAGATCTCTTTTGATCGAGGATGTGATCTATCCCCTACACTAAACTGATAGGTTTTGTTATTTATTTCAACCCAAGTCCACCCAGGAACTTTCTTCAGTGTCCTTTGGGTCATCAGATCCCTAATCTTAGCCATTTCTTCCCACTTACCAGCTTTTGCATAAATGTTAGATAGTAATATGTAATGCCCTGCATTTTGGGGCTGCAGTTCAAGAAGAGAATTAGCTGCCTTCTCTGCCAACTCTATGTTTCCATGGATTCTGCATGCACCAAGCAAAGCACTCCACAGCCTCTCATCTTTTTCTACAGTCATAGTCTCAATCAATGCCAAAGCCTCATTGACTCTTCCAGCGCGGCCCAAAAGATCAACCATACAGGTATAATGTTTAACATCAGGTTTCACAGCATGCTCTTCCCACATCAAATTGAAAAAATTACGACCCTCTTCAATAAGTCCTGCATGGCTACAGGCATACAAGAGGGAAACAAAGGTAACCCTATTAGGTGATATCCCACTGCTCAGCATCATATGAAATATATCAAGTGCTGCTTTGCCCTGCCCATGATAACCATAAGCTGCAATCATGGCACTCCATGAGATCACATTTTTCTCTATCATTCTATCAAAAACCTCTCTTGCAGACTCAACACTTCCACACTTTGCATACATGTCTATCATTGCTGTCCCCAGGATGACATCCAAGGAAAATTTGTTTCTGTCAATATATTCATGAATAAATATAGCCCTATGCATAGCCCCCAGTTTTGCACAGGCATTGACAAGTGTCACCATAGCAACCTTGTCAGGAACAAAACCTTCTTCCATCATTCGATCAAACAGCACTAATGATTCATAAGCATTTTTGCATTCGCCATAAGCGCCAATCATTACTGTCCATGTTATAAGGTCCTTCTGGGGCATTTTATCAAACAGTCTTTGAGCGTCCTCAATCACCATACACTTAGCATACATGTCTACGAGTGAGGCGCAGACAAATTGATCTAAGTGCAACCCAAATTTCAAGACAATGTCGTGGATTACCCGGCCCATTTGAAGGTCCTTTCTATCCCTACAAGTTCTTATCACGAAAGGCAAAATATAATTGTTTAATTGAACTCCATTTCTCATTACCTCCCTAAAGGTCGCATAACAGTTAACATAGTCACCAACCTTAGCAGACCCCCCAACCATCACACCCCATGTTATCTGGTTTCTTATCTTCATTTCATCAAACAGCGTATAAGCATCTTCAATAGCCTTATGTTCCGCATACAGGTAGAGAAGCTTGTTTGCGACAACGAGGTCTGCAAATATCCCATTGACGAAAACACGGGCATGAACTTGTCTGATCTGAAAAACATTCCTGCACCTCAATAGAAGAGCAACATATGATTTAGGGTCCATTGTGCAGGGAATGCAGGAACTGCTTCTGACAGCTGTTACATTCTTCTTCTCCTTTTTAATAGCAGGCAAACAAAAACATTACAAACTACACCGTTTTCAACTGGCAGACTCAATAAAGCAATGAAGTTTATAAATTAGAGAATCTTAAGGAAATGGCCAAAGACAAAAATATGAGGGAAATGAAGATGTTATTGCCAAAACCGACTCTAGGAAAGCATAACTAACTAACTGTCGATCGATTTTGTGCAGAAAACATTGCGAGCGATGGATGTTACTAAATCAGAAATTGAATTCCAATGCCGTGACCCGCTGGCACCGCCGTGAAGATATAGGCCTGTCTGGACGAATATGTATATAAATTATTTTTATAATTAAAAAAACTATGAAGTCTAATTTTATATAAATTATTTTCAGTTTATTTTTATAAATTATTTTAAAAAATTATAAAAATAAATTAAAAATAATTTATTAATATATTATAAATTATTTTTATAAATTTTTTTGAATATATATATAAATATTTGTATTATAAGATAAATTAAATAAATTTTTTTAAACATGTTGACAGTGAAAAGAGTAACCAAATGACAGTGACAGTGTGTTTGTGATCTTTTTGGTGGGGAAGGTGTCACAGTGGTGCCGTGGTGAAATATTATTTGCTTTGGTCAAGAAGTTGGGCTATCATTGTCCAGTTTAGTGCTTGTTAGGATGTGAGCTGAGGCCCAGTTTAACATCCATAATGAAATTAAAATGGATGGCAGCCCAACTGAGTGCACATCCATTGGGCGGGGGTAAAATGGTCACATAATTGCAAGATCCAATATCTATACCCAATACAGGGCTTTGGGGCCTTCTGATCATTTGTCTCAAGTCTACTTGAGTTATGATAGCAAATATGTAAAATAAAAAAAAAAGTATAATATAAAGAAATGAAAATACATGTGAATGTGGGTCAGAAGTTAAAAAACTGTCCACTAGTTCTTTTTATTACTCTAAAAATATAACAAAATTATTTATATCTATACTATCGCATATAGCTTTAGGTATTTTCGGTAAATGGTCTTCAAAATCATATGCTATAAAACTATAATAGCAATCACAAATTATTTGTATTATCTCAAAACTATAACAGCAATCACAAATTATTTGTATTATCTCAAAACTATAACAGCAATCACTATAATTTAGTTTCATTATTAAAATATCTAAAAATAAATTAGAGAGAAAGTGCATTCCGAGCCACTAATTTATATATATAATTTTAGGGCCTCTTGGTCAATGTTCTTCAAAATTGTATATTAACAGACTAATAAAATAAAATAAAATATAAACTGTAATATGAGAGAGAAAAATAAAATGAATATTTACAAATAAGAAATTTAATAACTTTTATTTTTTAAATATAATAAAATTAATTTCCATGTTTAATAAAAATATTTTAAAATAAATTAAAGTTTTGGATGCACTTTAGTGTATGCCATTCAACTAATTATTTTGAGATCTTATAGTCATTAGTATCCAAACTATATATTAATTAGCATTGTCACAAAATAAAATATGAATTATAATAATAAAAAAACTAAAATGTAAACGGAAGAACAGGAAGCTATTTAATTTCTCAATATTTTTTATTATTTTTTCAATATAAAAATATTATAGTTTAATTTTGCATTAAAATTTTATTTGAAATTATATGGAAGGAAAATTGACTGAAAGCTAATAATTTACTCCGTTGTAAGTTTCATCTTTTTTAATGCATTTCCCTTGTTTATAAAAAAAGAAAAATTGACTGAAAGCGAGATGGGCAACGCCACAGGGAGCTCAGCCTCCCTGTCAACTATCAGATTTTATTTAATGAGTATTGGAATTTGTGCTATATTGTAGTTAAATAAGTTATTTCAATATTAAATAAATTTTTTTACTTTTTATAAGACAAAATAAATTTTAAAAAAAATATCTACAGGTCTTTATATATTTTCAATTATGTTTTTAATTAGAATACCATAAATTTATAATTTTTCAATTAAAATATAATAAACGTATAACTTTTAAGAAATAATTGTATGATTTTTAAAATTTAATATTACATGATTGGTTTTCAATAAAATTTTTACACATATTTATATTTTTATTAATAGGATCAAATAAAATAAAATAAAATTGAACTCTAATAAATATTTAAAAAATGTATAATTACACCAACAAAATTCTACTTATTTTGCAATATGTTAGGTGAAAATAATACTTAAGGGCAAGACTTATATATAATTTTTTATATATTTATTATTAGATTTTTATTAAAAATAAATATGTGTAAACAAATTTTGAAAACTAATGAGTTGTAAAAAAAATATAATTATTTTTTTAAAACATTATATATTTATTATATTATAATTGAAAATTTATATATTTATTATATTTTAATTAAAAGTGTGATTGTAAAAATATAAAAAAATTATAGATAAATATTTTTTTCAAGAGCTAAACCTCCAAGCAACTGGTAGCGCACGTGGCCCAGGTGAAATGAATGAAGAGTGTGTTTGGAAAAAATAGTTAATAAGTTAGCTGAAAGCTTATAAACTAATTTTTAGCTGAAAGTTGAAACTTTATAAATTAGTTTATTGAATTAAAAGTATTTAATAAAAATAATTGTTAAAATAGATAAAAAATATAAAAGGACATAAAAGGACATAGAAATATTTGTGTTATTTTATAATTTTAAAATAATATAAAATAAATATATTAATTTTTTGTTTTTTAATTAAATTAATTTAAATTATTATATATAATATTAATTAATATATATTATTATATCATATATATATATATATATATATTATTTTATATTTTATATATTATACTTACGTATATATACTTACATATCAATATCTATATATACTACGATTGAAAATTTGTAATATATACTTATGTATTAAATACATTACATTTTTTTATCTTTAATATATATATATATATATATATATGTTTGTTTAAAATAAATTTAATTAAAAATAAAAAAATTTAAATAAAAATAAAAATTATTCAAAATGAAAATATTTTGAAAACTTAAGTTATGTATAAGACAAAAAGATATAATAGATATTTTGATAAATAATAAAATAAAAAAAAATAATATAGAAGTTATAAATTATAAGTTATAAGCTACTAAAAATAATGTTTCAAAAGAAATTATAAACTATTCAAATAAATTCGTTTATTAAATATTTCTAACAAACTTATAAATTAATTAAATAAATTATAAGGTAATCAAATAAATTATAATTTTTTTTATCTTACCGAACACACCTTAAATATAAAAAAGAAATACTAAGACTGTAGATATCTCCTTACCTCCATACACTAAAGAAACACGACCGTGTCCCACAATTATTAATTGACTGTGGAGTCTACATATCTCAAGTGAGATTCACAATCAATCAATAATTGTGAAAGCGTTATAGACCCTTCCACAAGAAAGAGACTCGCGTCCGAAATATTATGCTTGAGATTGAGACAAAAGTTAGATTGAAACAGTTGAAGCCATTTAATGTTTTGGCAACTACGCTATCAACTTTAACGTGCACATTCAGAGCTGCAGGTACATGTGTATATACATTGGAATTCCGTCACAGATTTGAATTCCAGCCACACACCAGTTTTCTCGTATTATACAACTTCGTACCAATATTATTTGTCTTCTTGCTACCTCAAAAGTCAACAGTCACCTTAAGTCTCATGTAACAATTGTTTATGCAACAGCAAACGGCCCTTAGGCGACGTTATTCCAAGATAAAATTTATATACAGTTTTTAGATATTTATTATCAGATTTTTTAATATAAATATCATGTATATAATTTTAAAAATTTAGTATTAAAAAGCTTTTGGTACTTAGAAATGTTAAATAATTCACGAGAATATATTTGGTATATAATTTTTTAAAACAATAAATTATTTTAAGTTTTTTTTATATTTTTATTATCAAATTTTGTAATCAAAATATGACAAGTGTATAATTTTTCAATCAAAATATGACAAATCTATGACATTTATAAAAATAACTTTATATTTTTTTACAGCTTATCATTACATTATTAGTTTTTCAATAAAATTTTTATATATGTCCTACTTTTATTTAAAAAAAACTTAATAGCAAAAATACATTAAAAAAACTTTATATGTTTTTTCCTTAAAAAAATGATTCATGTGTGTTACATTCTTACAAAACCCCAATTTTCTTTTAAGAGAGTGAGAATGAAAGATTTCAATATTTTTTTTATATAAAATTATTATTTTATCATTATTTGCTACTTCTAATAATTAAAACTTGGACTAAAATTTAAGGAAGAAAATAAAACTTTTGTCAAGCGTTTATTATTCTTCAAGTGGTTTCTTTTATGAACAATTCCAACTCCGAGTGATTTGATATTTTAAAATTTATAATGATTAATATTTTATTCTTATGCATAAATTTAAAAAATTAAATATCATTTATTTGACGGTAAGAAAAATTGAGGTATTTAAATTCTTTGAAGACCTTATATAAAGTGTAAAGGGGTGTTGAGTAACACGCGCAATTAGAAATATAAATAATGAAAATGAGTCATTCACTCCTTGATACAACTAAGAATCTGATCGTGTCTTGTTTAAAAAATGTTTACCTATGCTCCTATAATAAATGAGAAAAAAAGTTCGTCATTCACCCCTTCTAAAAGAATAAGACAGGAAAATCCAAAATTTCCCTATCTTTTCATTCTTATCATAGATCTAATAACTCACCTTATTATCAATGAAATTTACTCTAAAAACTGAACCCCCTTCACTTTTAAAAACAAACCGGCCCAAATCTCCCACCTCTTTTTTGCTGATGATATTTTGCTTTTTGCAAAAGCAAATCATAAAAGTCTCCAAGCTATTAACAATGTCATCTCCAGTTTCTCCTCACTTAGTGGTCTTAATTTAAATCTTTCTAAATCAAAAATTTGGACTTCCAAAACAGTGAGCCAAAATAGAAAAAAGGAAATTGAAAACTCTCTAGGCATAAAAATCTCTAACAATCTTGGTTTATACCTTGGTTATCCCCTTAAACTAAACTATAAAAATTCTGACTTCAACTTTGTCCTTGATAAAATTAATAAAAAACTTTTAGGTTAAAAGTCAAATTTACTCTCCAAAGCTATAAGATGTTAGCTAATTAACTCTACCCTTTCAAGCCTCTCTAGCCATATTATGAAATCCTTTCTTCTCCCAAAAGAAGTTCTTTCTAAAATAGATAAGATCTCAAGAAACTTCTTCTAGGGTCACTCAAGTGAAACAAGAAAAATTCATACCATTGGTTAGGATAAAATTACTTGTCCAAAATCTGTAGGAGGTCTAGGAATTCGTAAAGCAACTCACCAAAACAAATGTCACATTCTTAGGCTTACCTGGAAACTCATTAGTGACCCTAACAACTAGTTATCAAAAATAATGAGAAAAAAGTATAAGCCTTCCTTTAGTAACAGAAGAACAAACAAGTCATTTACCTTCAAAAGTATCCAACAGACCCTTCCAATATTCAATACTTGCACTAAAACTATCATTGGAATAGGTAACAAAACAAATTTCTTGTTCGATTGCTGGTTGCATGAACCTTTAAGATATTTTTTTATTGGTCTCTCCTGACAAAAAGAGAGAACTCAAGGACAATAAACTCCATCATTTTAGAAGCCAATAATAGAAAAAAATGGAATTTAAACAACCTCCCAATAACTTTCTGTCCCACCATTAACTTACTTATCGCTACTACCCCTCTTCCTAATTCCTCCTCCCTCCAAGAAGACACTATTTGTTGGAAGCTCACTAAAAATGGAAATTTCACCTCTAAATCTGCCTACCAGCAACTATTAAATTCAACCAACAACCCTCCTTCCAACTACACCAGTAATACAAATCTTAATTCCTCCTATTAGGAAAAATTTAGCTCACCCAAGAGAAAACTTTTTAATTTGGCAAGTTTGTCATAAAGGTCTTCCCACAAACAAAAGTCTAAGTAAAGAAATTAGTAACATCTCTAAAATCTGTAGCCGTTGTAACTCTGCCCCGAAATCACACATTCATATTCTTAGGAATTGTCCCCAAATCAAACAACTTTGGGAAGCCCTTTCCCCACCACAAAACTTCTTCAGCTTAGATCTAATTAATTGGATTCAAACTAATTGTAATATAACCACTCCCTCTCACCTGCACATTCCCTGGTGTACTATTTCTCTTATTCTGTGAGAACCATCTGGTTAGCTAGGAACAAGAAAAATTTTTCAAATGAAAACCTTGTGATTGAGAATTTAGCAAATCATATCAGGTCAAAGGCTGCTAAATTCTGGTTTAATCAAAACCAAAATCCATCAAACATAAAAATCTCAACTAACTCTAATATTGTGATAAACTACTGGCAAAAGCCTAACTCTGATTGGTTTAAGATTGATATTGATGGTTCCATGAAGGACAACCTCATAGCTACTGGTGAAATAATTAGACAAGACAATGGTTGCTGGTTCTGGGGTTTTGCCAAATTCATTGGCTTCAGTTCAGCAAATTTGGCAGAGACTTGGGCCTTACAGTTAGGACTTCAACAAGCAGCTATGTTAAACATCAAGAAAATTGAAATTGAATTAGACTGTAAAATCATCTATGATCTACTGATGGGAATTATTTCTCACCCTCACCCTCATGCTGTGATTATTTTAAATTGTAGATTCCTTCTCCAATCCTTTGAAGACAATAGAGTCTGCAAAGTTTCAAGATCTCAAAACTTATGTACAGATCTCTTGGCAAAGGAAGCTGGGACCAAGAATCTTTCTATGAGCACTTATAATGTTGTCCCTCCTTTTGTAAAAGATCAATATGATCTTGACCTTAAATTTTGCAGCCAATAGGCTTTTGTGGTGTTAGGGGCTGATTTATGATTTCTGTTTATTGTCAGTTTATTTTTATTGCTCTGTAAACTGTACCCCTTTTTAATATATTTCCAGTTTTCACCAAAAACAAAAAAGTGAGTCGAGTAGTTATTATGTGAGTGGTTGATGTCTGTACGATGGGCATGGAAAACTGATCAGACAGTTATAGTGCACGTGATCGGGTTTTACAAGTTTGACTTTTTAAGACGAAACTCATAAGGGTGAAGCTACAAAACACTACACATCCCAGCCATCAAAATTTTTTGTTCAGATTCGTGTAATTTTAAAATAGCTATGTTGTTTCAATATTAAATAAAAGTCTTCTATCTGTTATTATTTATTAATTAGGATAGACAAATTGCAATAATACAATTTTTTTGTGTGCAATTCAACATTTTTCTGCACAATTATCATAGTTACACTGTTGTCTTGTTTTATGTTTTTAATTTAATACTTTTTTATTTAATTATAATACATAATTTTAATTTAATAAAAAAGATCAAACAAAAATAATGCAGATTTAATTGGAGTAAAATGCATTTTTTTGGCCTAAATTCTATCTTTTCATTTTTTTATTCAATTTATAATTTATACCCATTTAATTTTTTTATTTTAATTATAATACAGATTTTAATTAGTATAAAGGTCCAATACAATAAGATAGGAATGTAATTCGGATAAGTCAAGTAGTTAAGATAAAATAAAAAATTAAATGGGCAAAAGTAATAAATTGAATAAAAAATGACAAGATTGAATTTAGGCAAAAAAATTGCATTCTACTCCAGCCAAATATGCATTATATTTTCTCTGATCTTTTTATTAAATTAAAATTATGTATTATAATTCAATAAAAAAGTATTAAATTAAAAAAATAAAACAAGATAATAGTGTAACTATAATAATTGTACAGAAAAATGTTGAATTGCACAAAAAAGAATTTTGTATGATTGCAATGTGCTTATCCTAGTTGATAAATAATAAAAGATAGAAGAGTTTAATTTAATATTGAAACAACATAAATATTTTAAAATTACACGAATCTCAATAAAAAATTGATGGCTGGAATGCTCAGTGTCCATAGAGGTTGAACGTTTTGTAGCTTTATCCAAGACATAATTAGATTCTTTTTAAAATTGTATTAAAGTGACTTTATTATTAATTTTCAAGGTGAACATTGTTCATTCTTTTTACATTTTGAGGTAAATTTTAATTTTGTTTTACATATTCGTTATGTATTAATTTTTATCGTACATATTTGCATTAAAAAGAAAAAGCTTCGGTTGTGATGCCGTATAATTTAAAGGCATAAAGGAAAACCTTATCATGATTTTTTTTTAATAGTATTTAAGTTTCAATTTTACCCTTTATATTTTTTTACAATATAATTTTTGTCTCTTTTAGATTTTGTAACGAGTTTAGAGGGGACACATATTAGTTTGGAATTTAAAAAGTAATGGGGTTTTGTCCTCCTAATAATTGCCCGTAAACATGTGTCACAACTCTTATGAACGCTATCCATATATTTGGAGATCGTACAATCATCTACGAGTCTAATATTTTATTTTTCCTTGACTTATCATTACTAGTAAATAATAATGCATTATTCAATACATACTATCCGACAAAGCCCATATTATTGACATTAGTTGACAATCTCCCAAATTGAAATTCGAAAGAATTATCATAGGTTAAGTGCCTGAAATTACGCCAAAAATTTGAAGTGAATGGAAATTGTCGACATTCCTACACTTGATTGTTGAAATTCTCATTTTCTTGAGAATTAATGTTCCTACCAATATAGATTTTTAACTCAAGTGATGAAATGAAATTTTTTATGCTTTTAATATAATAATTAATTATTACACTCTTATTTTAATCTATAATTAATCTCTTTGTCCTAAAATATCTGTAATATTTATATTTACACACTTAAGAGTGTACTGAGACCACAATCACTAGTCAATATTTGCAATGTAGTCAAAATTTATTAAAAATTATTTCATATATTATGTAACGTTATTAAAAATGTAAGTGACATGTTGATTATTAATTATAACTATGAACTAGCTCTATAAATTTGACTTTCAATATGCCTTATAAACAATATGTTCAATATGTTATTATTTAATATATTAAAAATTTTGTAATATATTAAAAAATTATATTCAATTTCTTTGTTGAATTTATTTACCAATATTCTTTTATATAATATTTATATAACTTTTTGCATTCATAAGCATTATAGTAATTTTCTCATAATTTTTTTTACATTCCAACAAATATTCTTACAATTAAACATGAGAAAAGAATAATTTTTTCATTTCTTTTTATGCCTAACCCAATATGAAAATGTGAATAGGATTCAAATTCTCATTCTCATGCCTCAATTCTAACAAACAAACATGACCTTATGATCATAAGGGTTGGAGGTCTGTTATGAGACTTTCTAGCATATTTATGACCTATTTACGTTTTAAGGTAATTATCTAATCGTGCTAAGTGCAAGAAGGAATCAACACATTTAAGAAAAATGATACCTTGATAATCCTGATAAAAGTAGGGAGACATCCAAAATTTAAGGACTTTTAATTGATTGCATTTGAAAAAAATAATATAATTATTTTTAAAGGTAATACACTTATTCTATTCTAGTTAAATAACTTGATAATAGAAATATGAGAAGTACGTATAGTTTTTTTCAAACATTTTATATCATATATATAAACCTAATTCTTTAATCTAGAAGCGAAATTAATGAACACAGTCGAAGAGAATTGTTATCTTCCTGATTAAGACTAGAGGTAGATTGAAACATGTGAAGACATTTAATGTTAAGCTACTACACCAACAACTTTCACTTTCAGATACGGCACTATGTACACCATGCTGACAACGTTAATGGATGAAATCGATACTATATAATTGGTTTATGTATAGTTGGTACATATACTGAAAACATTTAAGGTACTTAATAACATCGTTTGGTCAATTAGTTTAGCGATTTTATTTTGGTCTTTAATTCAAACGAGGACAAGTTTTAAGAAGTAAATGAAAGTTTGGGAATTTAGATAAATTGTTACAAAACAAACATGTAAATTAAACTAAAACTTGTCCCAAATATAAATAGTGAAAATTATACTTTTGCTTAAATTTTAAAGTAATTATAATAAGTTGACTTTTTATTTTCTTTTTATTGCAAAATCTTTGTACATGTTTATTCATCGAAGACTGGAAGTTAATATTTCTCTCTCTCTCTCTCTCTCTCTCTCTCTCTCTCTCTCTCTCTCTCTCTCTCTCTTGTTTTTCTGGACTCAAGTACCCAATATATAAAGACTGTCGGTTTAGAGGCAAGAGTTCTTCACATATAATTTAAGAAAAAATATAGAAATAACGCAACCAAAGTAAGTATTGAAAAAACAGAAACGAGGAAGCATCTATCAACAAATACAATTTCATCGAAGGAGAGGTGGTTCAATCTCAAAATAGTAGAGCTGTCATTTTATACCATTTTAGGTGATAGCGCGCGAATCAGTCTAGAGCGGCTTATAAATAAATGATATTAAGTTCAAAAAATAGGATGTTTAAAAATGGGTTGTACGTTTAGCACACAAGCTGGTCCTTTTTTACAAAAAATATATTATTTAATATAAATAATCTCACTTTATTATTTTTTTTATATTTTATAATTTTATATTTAATAAATATAATAAATTTATATATATAATTTTTTAAAAATAAATATAAATTTTTAAATTTAAATATAATATAGTTAATTTTAAAAGAATATATAAAAATTAAAATTATTAATTATTTAAAAATATTAAAAAATAATATTTTACATGTACAAATTATATTTTAATAAAAATTATTAATTTTTTTACTAAAACAATTTTGCAAACCTTAATAAGCCAACTCATTTAAATTTGTTTATCTTTTAGCTCGATCTGAATCGACCTATTTGACAATGCTACAAAATACACACAACTCTCTTCAACTAAATTTTTCTTAATTTTATATTATTACAATAAACCTTGTAATTTTTTATTTTTGTGCAATCAACATCTGACACATGACATGAGCCAGAGAAGATTACGCCTCCTTCTCCATGACGTGGAGATGTCTAACCTCTAATTAAATTAATATTTGACGTATAATACAACACACACACACACCCATTATAACCTTCACTTTCCATTGGACATGGAAGTGTTTATGCCCGGCATTATTTGGAAATGCAAAGTAGTTAAAGGATGAGACGATTAAATACAAGTAGACATATTATAAAAACAAAAAAACAAAAACAAAACTCACAACTTGGGGCAAACCACAAATTGTGCTTTCTTTCTTATTACATCAGACCCTACAAAAGGCCCATTTATTGCGCGTCTCTCCTAAAGTCTCAACTATGAATTAAGCATGGAAGGAAGCGAGAGTACCTCTTTGTCCAACAATGGGGAGAAACTATGTGTACTTTCGCAATTAAATATGTGCAGTTGGAATGAAGGTATGACAAGATGTCTCGCCCGCGAAACAGTAAATGATGTCAGGGATGCATGCATGGACATGCTTGCATTAGTAATACCAATTTTCCTACCATTTTTAAACAAGGGGAAATTCGTCATTGGTTTGAACCAGTAACGATCAGTAGTACCAATTTTCCTACCGTTTTCAACTTGCTAACATAAAGTTCTCGAAAACCACCTGAACTTTGGATTTCTCTCCACACCTAGGAGGCTAGCCTAGACTTTCTGAAACCTCATTCCTTGTCTTTTGCCTTGTATTTTTTATTATTAATCCACCTACTAACCAGTAAAGAGTCATTGGAGACTATTCTCCACATTTGTCAGCTTAATTAGAAGAGCTTTATTAAATATGTCCATTCTCGAGTCCCATTCCTCCCTGATTTCATTTTTTGGAGCATACATAAGGTATTTGTTGGCTAGGTGAATACAATATAATTCTTGCCCCTGTTGTCTCCCTTTAGGTTAATGGAGTCCAATTTGTTCGGAAACTTCTTGGGGATTTTACACACATATAATATACATTAGGATAGCTTGGTTCACAGTTTTTGATATCTATTATAAATTTCTCATACACACAACACAAGAGAAAGAGAGAGAGAAAAGAGGAAGAAAGACTCAAAATGCTTTGATTCAACTCAAAATTAATACAAATAACACAAACTAGTACATACCTTTTATAGGCTCAATTATACAATAAGATATAATAAAATAAATAAACAAGTGGTACAACTATCATCATGGGTGGCGCTTTCAATATTTGGGGAAGATAAGTATGACTACATGCAATTCATTGTATTGCCATCCAATAGCTTGCAAGTTATCATGTGCGGGTTTCAATTTAAAATGTTGCAAATTCTGATTTGAATTCTAACTTCCAATGTTGTAAAGTCTAATTTGAATTCTAACTTCCAAGGTTGCAAAGTTTTAATTTAATTCTAACAGTTTTCAATTTACTTTCCTGCATTTGGGAAAGTAACCTACTTCTCCAACTAGCTAATCTTTTCTCAATTTTCTCCACTCTATCAACTTTCCGTCTGCAGCTCTTTTTGTCAGGCACTATTTCAAAACCAAGGTACTTACCCAGATAATTTTGGCAATTGATTTTGAAGATTTTGGACATTATTTTCTCGTGCCTTGGGTGAAGCTCATCCCAGCCACCTTGCAAAAGGTGGAAATAATATGATTAACTCTAGCACAAGTATCTAATTTGGCCTTGAAAAAAAGGAGTATCGTCTACATACATGAGGTGGGAGATTTGAGGCTAGACCTCGCAAACTGAATCCTTTGATGCCTCCACTACTATCCTCCTTAAAAGCATACAGGAAAGAACATTTGAGCACAAAATAAAAAGGTCATCTTAGGCCTCTTTATGGTTTAAATCTAGTAGTAAAATGGCCATCAAAAGCAGTGTAAAAGAAGCTATTTTCACACATTGCATTGTCATTTAGATCCATTCTGGAGGGAACCTCATGATAGTCAGGACTACTACAAGGAAGTTCCAAGACAACTTAATTATTATGTGCTTTTTGCAAATCAGGTTTGAGGGCACACCATTTGCTAATGCTTCTTTCTTCTTTGTGAATGTGAGTCATCATTTCTAAAAGCAACAAGATCTTGTTTGTTATGGATCTCCCTTTTACAAAAGCACTTTGAAAGGGACATATCCACTCAACCATAAATCTTTGAAGTTGTTTAACCAAAATTTTGGATATGATCTTATAAGAGACGTTGTCATGTTGCATAGACTAATAGGTCTGAACTCATGAAAGGAGGTCGTAGGACCAGGAATTTTTTGGAATCATGGTGATGAGAGAATGATTGATTTCTTTTAACATAAATGTCCTACGAAAAAAGCCTGTAGAAAGATATTATTGACAGGATATTTGCTGATTGGATATTGTTGACTCATCTATAATTTATAGCTTTATGTAATATTCGTAATTCTTCAGTTTTGTAATTAGTTATTGAGTTACTGATTAGTTTTCTGTTAATAACCCTTTCTGTATTAGTTATTGGTAGTTAGGTGTAAGCATTAGTTAGTTAGTTTTATTTTCTAATTACTGATGTATTTTATAAATAGGAGTTACTATATAGCTTATGTTACTAATGCTGAATAAGAATAGTCAATTCTTATTTTCTCCTACTGTAAAAGTTTACATGGCATCAAAGCCAGGTCCATTGTAATCAGTGGGATTATGAATACTGTAGCTACTGAGGCCTGATTCTTGTGTTACCTTCTGCTTGATTGTGTCAATCTTAACTCAATCTTGAACAAGATCGAATGGAATCGAAGGAACAGTAGGCTCGAATGTTGAGAGGAGATCGAACGCGATGTTAAACTTGGACGATTTGCTTATGCTGCAAACGTCCGATAACCACGGGATGACACTAGGGATTGTGCCATTGAATTAGCTAAATTTTCTGACTTGTACTAGGTCAGTGAAGAAGGCGCTTGCGGCCAAGAACAAGCTAGGTTTCATTACTGAAACTATTATTGAGCCATCAAATAAGATGGAACGAAGGCAGTAGAGGAGAGTTAATAGAATGGTGACATCTTGGATCATCAATTCGATGATCAAAAATATTGTAGAAACTTTCATATACTACAGCTCGGTGAGCCGGAAATTGTGGCAAGAACTTGAAGGCAGTACAACAAGAGTAATGGCCTGTAGGTGTATCAGATTCAATACTAGATAACCTCAATTGAGCAAGGTAATCAGTCAATAGTGTCTTACTACAGTAGGTTGAAAAGGCTGTGGGAGGAACTTAATGTTCTACAGCCCATGCCCTACTGCAAATGCGAGACTTCAAATGGATGTGTATGTGATGTTGCTGGTAAATTATCGGGTATTATTATGCAAAATAAGTTGATGCAATTTTTAATGGGTTTAAACGAAGGATATAATGCGGTGAGGAGCCAAATCCTTGTATTGGATCCCTTAACTACAGTGAGCAAAACTTTTTCGATGGTGCCCAGAATTGAAAAACAGAGGTCTGTACAAAATGATATGGCTAGAACTATTGAAGGAAGTGCTATGGCAGTTCAAACAAACCAGTATGGTAATAATTCAAGAAACAACAACAATAAGAGAAACCAGAAAAAAGATGATCAAACTTATGAGCATTGCAAACTCAAGGGACATGTAAAGGAAGCATGCTCTAAATTGCATGGCTATCTTGATTGGTATAAGGAACTCAAAAAGGGCAAAGCAGGGGGAAAAAGCTTAGCTAATGCAACAATATGTGTTGAGGAATTAGAAGAAAATGCTGAGAAAAGAAGAGACACAGCGGTGAAGTGTACTCCTACAATGGCTAAGATCATTCAACAAAGAGGTCTCAAGAATCTTAAAAGGCAAGCATCCTACGAAGGTAGAGCAAGTGAATTTTGCTCAACTTGATGAATTTGCTGGTAATGTATCTAAAATAGCCCTTGGCTATGATAATAGTATGTCTAGGTAGATTGTGGATACTGGAGCCACAAACCACATATATGCAGTAAAGGATAAGTTTCTTTTCCTAAAACCTTTGACTAAACCAATTTTAATTCATTTACCTGATGGAACTACCAAACCAATAGAACTTTGTGGAGACATCCAATTACACAGGACAATTTATTTGAAAAATGTGCTCTATATGCCTTCTTTCAAACATAATCTACTGTCAGTCAGTATATTAGCCAATATCAATCATCTTAAACTAACTTTCTTCCCTACTCATTGTGAATTGCAAGACTAGAGGACTAGTCAGACTATTGCTGTGGGCAGTGTAGATAGTCATCTTTACTTCATAAACGGTAAGTCTTTTTCAATAAATTCATATGTTAGTTGTAATCTATCATTTGTATTAAATATTGTTGTTTTAGTTGATGATAAAAATAGTGATGATTTTTCTATTTGGCACCAAAGATTGGGCCATGCTTTTGAGCTTGTACTAAAACATCTACCATTTTACTTAAATAAAATCAATTCACATTCAAAACTTTGTGAAATTTTTCATTTCTCAAAACAAATTATATTACCCTTCCAAACTAGTGCCAATAGAGCCACAATATTTTTGAATTGGTGAACATGGATATATAGGGGCCATATAAAATTCCATTATTATAAGGGGCTAGATATTTTTTAACTGTAGTAGATGATTGCAGTAAAGCAACCTGGATCTTTATGATGAAAGAAAAAAGTCAAGTTTTTAGCTTGATTAAAAATTTTATGGCTATGGTAAAAAGACAATTTGATAGGAGAATCAAAATCATACGTACTAACAATGGGAGGGCGTTTATAAACAACAATTATCAAATGTTATTCAGTGAAGAAGGGATAATTCATAAAAAATCTTGTCCCTATACTCACAACAAAATGGAGTAGTGGAAAAGAGGTATATGACTATTATTCAAATGGCCAGATCACTTCTTTTCCAGTTTGGTTTGTCTAATATTTGTTGGGGGAGCTGTGCTTTATGCCACTTATTTGCTAAATAGGCTACCTTCAAAAATAATTGAGTGAAAGACTCCATATGAGCTACTGTTTAACAAGAAAGCATCATATAATGAATTGAAGGTGTTCGGTTACTTGTGTTTTTCTACTAATCTGAAGCTTGACAGTGACAAATTCGCCCTAAAAGCTTCAGAATGTATTTTTTTGGGAAATTCACTAGGACAAAAAGGTTATAAGCTATATGAGTTAAAGTCAGGAAAGATAATTGTGACAAGGAATGTAATTTTTCATGAATAGATTTTCCCTTACAAATTTATCACAATAGCAGTATCGGGTTTAACCAACAAATATGATCTTTTACCATTACCAATTGTGCCTTTTGAGGAAGAAGGAGTCATTAACAACTTTTTCCCACCTAACCCAAATCCTGATCCAATTTCTGATTTAGAACTAGATGACACTATTGAAAGTGATCATTATTCTGACAAGTCATCTAATATACTATTAGTACAAGGTTCAAAAGTAGAACAAACTCAAATAAGATGCAGTAACAGAAAAAAAAAACAACCAGAATGGCTTAGTGATTTTGTTTGCCAAGCTAGCAAGCACACCTAAAGGGAGAAGTCTGATAGGTCAATTTCTATCCCAAAATCTTTTCCTTCTTCTAAATATTCACCTCCTACTTATCCTTTCATTATGCCTATACATTTTACTGCTGCACATATGGTGTTTGTTGCCAACTCTTTCATGATACAGGAACGAGCTAGTTATATAGAGGCAAAGGGCAGTAAGAAGTGGGAAGAAGCAATAAAGGCTAAGCTAGCAGCCTTAGAAAAAAATAATACTTGGGAGGTCATGCCTTTACTAGAGGAAAAAAGATCCATTGGATGTAAATGGGTGTATAAAATAAAATTAAAGGCTGACAATACAATTGAAAGATATAAGGCGTGTTTGGTGGCAAAGGGTTATCACCAACTTGAAGGAATTGATTACCAAGAGATTTTTTTCTCCAATGGCAAAAGTGGTAACAATAAGGTTGATGTTGACAATGGCAACAGCAAATTCTTGGCCTTTGCACCAATTGGACATCAACAACGCCTTCTTGCATGGTCATATGGATGAGGAAGTCTACATGGAGGCACCTGAGGGTTATGAGAAGACGAAAAATGGAGAAGTATACAGACTACGGAGGTCCTTGTATGGCTTGAAGCAAGCCTCAAGACAATGAAATTTTGAGTTAACTACTAAACTCGAGGTTTTTTGTTTTACTTAATCTGCACATGATCATTGCTTGTTTATCTTAAGCAATGCATCATATTTTCTGGTTTTATTAGTATATGTAGATGATATTTTAACTAGAAATTCTGAGTCAGAAATAAGGAAAATGAAGTTATTTTTAGATGAGCAATTTACTATAAAAGATTTGAAGCATACTAAGTATTTTCTTGGTCTGGAGTTGGTAAGGTCAGTAGAGGGGCTTTATGTACATCAAAGGAAATATGTGTTGGATCTTCTTCAAGATGCAGGTTTAATGGACTGTAAGCCAGCAAATACACTTTTACCAAAGGGGATAAAATTTTCTAAGGACCAAGGCAGCTATTGATAGAACCACAAAGATATAGAATGTTGATAGGAAGGTTACTTTACCTTGGATTTACAAGGCTAGATATTTCCTATGCAACTCAATAAACAACAACAACAACAACATAGCCTTATCCCACTAAGTGGGGCCGGCTACATGGATCGCACGACGTCATTGAGCTCTATCAATGACCAACTCTTTAGATATTTCATTTACTAAAAGGTCCCGTTCAATAATTTCTCTAAGTGTCCTTTTTGGTCTTCCTAGAGATTCTCACTGGGAAGGTGCAATACACATACTTAGATATTTGAAGGGATATCAATCACTTGGGTTGTTCTTCCCTTCTCACGACAATTTAAACATCATAGCTTATTGTGACTCTGACTGGGGAGCTTGTGTTGATACAAGAAGATACCTATTAGATTTGCATGTTTATGGGTGGAGCACTTGTCTCTTGGGAGACAAAGAAACAAAAAATAGTATCAAGATCCACTACTGAAGGCGAGTACAGAGCTATGGGTGTTGTGGTTTGTGAACTACAATGGTTGTCATTCATAATGCGTGATTTGAAGAAACATGTGACACAACTAATTACTCTATATTGTGATAATCAATATGTTATTCAGATTGCACAAAATCATGTTTTTCATGAGATGACAAAGCACATAGATATAGATTGTCATTTTGTGAGGGATAAGTTGAAAGAGGGTTTTATAAATCCCATGTATGTGAGCTCAAGAAAAAACTTGTTGATTCTTTCACCAAGTCTTTGCCTAATCCAATTTTTCAAGATATGGTTGTGAAGTTGGGATTGCAAGATTGTTACAAGTCTCAACTTGAGAAGCGGATGTAGGAAGATATTACTGACTGGATATTTGCTGATTGGATATTGCTGACTCATCTGTAATTTGTAGCTTTCTGTAATATTCTTAATTCTTCAGTTTTGTAATTAGTTATTTAGTTACTGATTAGTTTTCTGTTAATAACCTTTTATGTATTAGTTATTTGTAGTTAGGTGTAAGTATCAATTAGTTAGTTTTATTTTCTAATTACAGATGTATTGTATAAATAGGAGTTACTATACAGCTTATGTTACTAAGGTTGAATGAGAATATTCAGTTCTTATTTTCTCCTACTGTAAAAGTTTACAAAGCCTTTGACCATCCTTGATTAGTACATCTTCCATTTCCTTGTCTGAGTTAAGGAGTAGAGAAGTTGTTATTTCTGGTGGTTATTAACTATAGGGTGATTGAGGTGCTGCAACTGAGTGACTGTCTCCTCTACTGGTTGATCAGACTCATTTTTGTAGGTATTAGAGAAGAAGTTGTTTGCTAGGCTCTCAAGATCAGCATAATCCGAGACCCAAACCCCTTCTTAATTAATTCTTAATCCTGATTATCCTATTCAAAATTCTCTATTTTTTTAACCACTGTGTGGAAGTATTCTGTATTTCTGTCCCCTAGCTCCAACGAGCCATATTTGTATGGAGAGACAACTTCTACATCATATGATCTATTAATGAAATCAATTTCCTGACCATTTTCTTTACGTGAGGGAGAGAATGACGACCAATTTTGGCACACTAATTTCTTTCATTTCACGTAACCGTATGAATGTGGCAATTCACATGCGGTGCATTATGGCGCAGTGCACATCAGTACAATGCACCAATCCATATTTATGGTTTGGTCACATTCACGCAGTATATAACTATAGATATATATCACACAGCCAATGTCTTTCATTATCATATACAACTTAGGAAATAATAATATGCAACATTGTCCCATTCTTCCAAATTCCAGTTTTTGAATTTCAATGCAACCCTTGATGAAAGAACACTAGTTTAACCCTTCAAAAATATCCTCTTTACTGTCGTATATAATCACTGTTAGTTTCAACCCAGCCAAAGCACATGGGCAGTTAATGTAGTTATTAAAGACCTTCCTACACACTATAACTATTACCACTATAAAATAGTGTATTGTCCGACCAGTTCAGGAGAAGCACACTCTCCTCTGATCTCTCTCTCTCTCTCTCTCTTCTAAACAGAACAAACTATGTCCTGTGATCTGGCTGAGGCATTGGGTCGAACAGTTAGTGGGAGTGAGTTCACATGGTGCAAAGCTGTTCCCGGCGGCACCGGCATTGCCGTCTTGGCCTTGCACCTCTCAAAACCCCCTCACATTTCACGCTTCCAAACTGCCCTTCACAAACTCCAAAATGCGCACCCTATCCTCAACTCGACCCTCCACTCCAACACTACGTCGTTTTCCTTCGTCCCCTCTCCAACTCCCTTTGTCCAGATCCAGTCCTACGATCTCTCCGCCACTTCCAAACTAATCCTTCACGATGACTCCGTCTCTCCCTTCCAACAAGTCCTCGAGCACGAACTGAACCGCAACACTTGGCACAATCCATCACACAGCACCAGCACCCCCGTGTTGTTCGCGAGCATCTACGCGCTGCCCGACGCGACTTGGGCGGCGGCGCTGAGGCTGCATGTGGCCGCGTGTGACCGGACGACGGCGGCGACGATTCTGAGGGAGATGCTTGTGCTGACGACGAAGGAGAAAGACTGCGAGTGTTGGAAAAAAGGGGAGTCTACTCTAGCAATAGAGGATCTGGTGCCACGTGCGAAGGGCAAGAAGGCCATGTGGTCACGCGGGATGGACATGCTTGCTTACTCTTTCAACTCCCTCAAGCTAACGAATTTGAAATTTGAGGACACGAGATCCACGAGGCGTTCTAGTGTTGTAAAATTGCAACTCAGCCAAATAGATACCGAAAGGATTCTAGCTGTGAGCGCAGTATAATAAGTTCAGCCATATGATATTTTTGTTTTGATTTTGAGAGATGGAACGTTAATTAATTATGTGAAGCGAAACGGTGACGTTTACAGGTTTGCAAGAAGAAGCAGATTAAGTTGTGTGCAGCGCTAACAGCAGCGGGATTGATGGCCGCACATGCCTCAAAGCGTGGTCCCAAGAAATACGGTGTCGTCACCCTCATTGACTGTCGCTCCACGCTTCAATCACCACTCTCCGTTCATAATTTCGGTAAACCTTCATGCCCTTGTCAACTTCGACTTCTTCATTTATATTTACATATTAATTCTATATACTTCTAAATTATACAAAATGTCGTTTGGGCAAAGAAAGTTGGCTCAGAAGTTCATGAAATCGTTACTTCGGGAAAGATCTTTCTTCTTATTTTCGACCTGAAATTGGAAAAGTAATTGCTATCACAATTTTCTAACATTAAAAAAAAAAAATTTGTCATTTTATATTCTTGTATTAAGTCGAAAAGAGACTCTGATACAGAGCAGAGCTAGTGACAAGAAAGCTTTCCGCTCTCCAGAGCAGAAGCGTGTATTGTCTTCCTACGTAGCAGGCCATTAATGAGTTTTACAACGGAAGTAGTTGGCATTGGCAGTTTCAAACAATTGAACTCTGTCCGACCAAACTTGCCACAGAAATTAAAGAAAAAGAAAAAGAAAAAATAGGAAAATTTTAAGGAAAGTTCTACCTGTTAAGAGTTAAACCCCAAACTTTAAATCTTTTAAGTTTAGTTTTATTATATGATTAAATAATTCTGAGATATTTCTGTTGGTAATAAAAAATAATTTTACACAAATTTTAAAATAATTTAACCATGAAAAAAATAAACCTCGTAAAAATTTCAATTCTTTTTCTGTTCAGTAAAATTAACTTATAAGTTAGCTGATAATTTATAAATTAGTTGGTAGTTTATAAACTAATTTTTAGCTTATAATTTATAGCTGATAGCTAATAGTTTATAAATTAACTTATTGAATTAAAAGTATTCGAACAAAATAACTATTGGAGTAGTTAAAAAATATAAAATGACATAAAATGGTATATATTTTTTAATTTCAAAATAATATAAATAAATATATTATTTTTATTTTTAATTAAATTAATTTAAATTATTATAGATATAATATTTATTAAAAATATATATTTATATATTTTATTATATATAATAGAATATATTTATATATTTTATTATATTTATATATATATTATATATATAATATTATATATTATATATTATATATGTAAAATGTGTTATATATAAATATAAATATAATAAAAGATAAATAATTATGATATAATAAAATAAAAGGCATAATGAGTATTTTGAAAGAATAATAATGATAAAATAAAAATTATAAATTATAAATTATAAACTCAAAGTAATTTATTAGCATAAATTATAAATTATTAAAATAATTTTATTTACTAAATATTTTTAATAAATTTATAAACTAATTAAATAAATTATAAATTAACTTATTGGCTATTTTGCTTAAGAGAGCCATAATGTTCTTGGAAAAATATAGCTATTCACACGCTAGTTGGTTCAGTTATTAATTAAAGTTTGTTTGAGTAGCGGAGCGGCCAAACTGTACTTGAAAGTTTAACCACTGTGTAGGGTTTTATCACTCTGCGATTCTCAACACCCACGTGATGAAGGGAGGGGAGGAGAGCCTGTGGGAGGTGGCGAAGAGAACATACGCAGCATTCGCAGAATCAAAGAACAACGGGAAGCACTTTTCAGACATGGCGGACCTGAACTTCCTGATGCGGAGGGCGATGGAGAATCCTGGCTTGACGTCGTCGTCGTCGTTGAGAACGTCGTTTATGTCGGTGTTCGAGGACAGCGTGATCGACAATGATGGAGGAGAGATGAAAGAGGAGTTAGGATTAGAAGACTTCATGGGGTGTGGCTCTGTTCACGGGGTGGGACCCTCCATCGCTGTGTTTGATACCGTTAGAGATGGGAGGTTGGATTGCGTGTGCGTCTATCCGGCGCCGTTGCATTCCAGGGAACAGATGCAAGAGCTTGTGAATACCATGAAGGCTATCCTCATTGAAGCTGGAAAGACTTATATATGACTGAGGTTACAATATATGTGCCTTATTAAGTTATTATTAATTCCTATTATGTTATGGTGATCACACTCCAAGAGCTTACTAAATTTTATTAATATTGTCTCTCTGCGTATTCAGTGTATTCAAGATTACATTAAAGGGCCCGGGAGGGGGATTTTTAATGATTATTTTGATTTTTGAGTGTGTTTTTGACGCATTTCAAAAATTGAAAAGAAAATTGCGGATTTAATCTTTAAAAATAGCATATTTTTTCAATTTGAATTTTAAAAATATAAGTGGCTCAATTTAATTTTTAAAAGATTATACTTAATTTATATTATTAAATTACAAAATCTATTATTATTAATTTCAAAATTTTTACTGACAAAAATTACTATGAAATAAAAAAATTAAATTAAAATAAATATAATTTTATATAAATTAAATTAAGACCTTTTATGCTTTAAAAATTATATTAAAATAATTATAATATTACGAAGACTAACTCTAGCCTAACGTCGTGACTCGAAACTATAATGTTGCTACTGCTAACGAAGTCCTAAAACACAGAACTCTCAGGTAATTCATTAATACAAAAATGACTTAATAATATTATTTTAAATGTTAAGAGTATAATATTAGTTTAATTAATTATTTTATAACTTTTATTAATATATATATATATATATATATATATATATAATCCCTCTCCAAAATATTTGTATTATTTAAAGACATCGGCAAATCATCAATGTTGCTGTCTTACTTCCGTGTCGTTATTCATTACCTATCATATATATATATCTTACTTAAGGATCATAATTGTTTGCGTGCAAGTACCAATTTAGAGCGGTGTCAGTGTCAATAAAATCAAAAACTCAAAAATGGGCCTATGGGGATAATTTTGTATTATTTGTAAGTTCCAGTGTTTTTCCTTGCTAGATATCGATTTACCTGATAATTTCATCGCCTAACTTTGAATTTGTTTTAATTTATTTATACATATTTTGTGTTAGTTTTATTTTACAAATTTGTAATTTTTAATTATTAACAAAATAACTTAATTTAGGTTCAAAATATTTGAATTTATTAAATAAGATAATAAATCAAGTATTTATATTTATATATTTTTATATTATTTCATACAAATTAACTAAGTTCATATGTAAGTTTAATTATTAATAACAAAAAATATTAAAAGACCTTAAAATTATATAAAATAAAGGCAATTTTACCATTTTCATATTTAAATTTTTATTCAAATTTTAATTTAATTTTAAAATTTTGTTTTGTATCAATTTTGGTTTATATTTTTTTAATTAATTTTTATTTTACTTAAGTTCAACAACATTTCAATTACTATCGACAAACAAATGTTAATGTAATTATTTTTATTTAGTGTTTACTTATTTAATTAGACATATCAACGTTAATTATATACTTAAAATAATAATTTTTAATTATTTTAAGTATAAATTTGAAGTAAATATATCTGGATAAATTAACATCTATATAATAGACTAAAATATTCTATATAATAGTCTAAAACAATTCTACTCTAAAACATTAATTACATGGATGTCATTTAATAATATATAATAAAATTAATAAATAAAAATAAAAATTAAATGAATGAATTCATTCTTATAAATGACACCACATTAAATTTATTCTAAGTAACCTTTTTGAGATGTATTGTAGAGCTCTACTTTTATGAAGATTACAATATATTAAATGTAAATTGGTGTAATTGAATTTATAATGCATTCAAATGAATTTGAAAAATTTGCATTCAAATGAATTCAATTATCTCTTTTTAAAACTATGAATTTTCATAAATTTAATTAATAATTAAATAATTGTAATATATTAAATGCAGATTGGTGTGATTGATTCTATAATTGCATTCAAATAAATTTGAAAATTTTGCATTCAAATGAATTCAAATAATCTCTTTTAAAAGTATGAATCATCATAAATTTTATTAATAATTTAATAATCGAAAAATATTAAATACAAATTGGTTTGATTGATTCTATAATTGCATTCAAATTAATTTGAAAAATTTGCATTCAAATCATCCCTTTTAAAACTGTGAATGATCGTAGATCTATATATCTATATAGTAGACTAAAACAATTCCACTCTAAGGCATTAATTATTGGTAGGTCATTAAATTATTATAATAAAATAATTTTAAATGAATAAATTGGGTAAATTAATCACATCACATGAAATGAATTTGACAAAATCATGGTATATTGTTATATAATTGATATAATTGCTATATAATGGGTATGTAATTGCTATAATTGCTATATAATTGATAAATTAGGTAAACTTTTCAATTAAAATATAATATGTTGTTATTTGATAAATTAATATTTATTATATACAAATAATTAATTGCTATATAAAAACTAACATACAAGTGTTCATATTATTTATTTCTCTTCTTAAATAATTATAATAAAATTTAAAATTACCTCCATCAAATCAAACTATAATAATAAATTATCACTCATTTTTCTTTTTTTCTATATAAGCATACTAGATTTCTTTATTGTACCATCATCAATAGTCAATCTCCAACATTCATGTAGAGGTTTTTAAAAAATAACCATCACTATTGGCCAATTTGGAGGCTTTTTTGTTTTTCAAAATTAAAATTTTAAAATTCAAAATCAATGTAAATATTTATATATTTCTTTCGAATATCTCATTTATATTTACATATCTCTTTTTTCTCATACAATTTCCCTTCTTTTTTCTCTTTGATTTTACTTCTTATTCCCTTACATGGATGAAAGACAACAATGGTGATTTATCATCAAAGCTTTAAAGTGATTTTTCTTTCACATCATTTGGTATCATAGCTCAGTTTTTTTTATTTATTTTTTCGATCTATACAGTTCATGTACTGTTCACATTCGCAATTACTATTCATTCAATTGTGACTTTTGTTTTCTGTTTCTCTTTCGTTCTCTGCTTTTTTTTATACTTTCTTCATTTATGTATTTATTCTCTGTTGTTGTTTTCTATATTTTTGGTTCATCTATATTTCTTTTTGGTCTTCTGGTTTTTTATTCCTGTTTGTTGTATTTCATTTTTTCATTATTTTGGTTTTCTAATTTCAGTTTCGCTTTGCTATTTTTGTCATTACGTTTTCTTGAGTAAAGCAGGTCATAAGAAAGATCAAAGCCTAAAAGAAAAAAAGATGTCATTGAGATAGTTATTTGTGTTTGAATAATATAATTTGACTATTTTTAAATGAATTTTTTCTTAGTTTTCTCATCTAATAGGATTAATGAATAATCCTTTTTAGGTTTACTGTGAGCAAAAAGTAGAGTCCTTTCTGTAAAGAGAAACTTCAGGCAATGCCAAAATTACATGTGTGCGGATTAATTGAATGCTAATTTAAGATTTAAAGTATTAAGTTTTAAAATTGGTATGTGATGTATATTTTCCTTGATTATCTTCTTTTTATTGTTTTAAGATTTTGTGAGTATGTAAGTTATATTTTAAATTTCAATAAACATATAATTGTTATCATTATTGCTAATCCAAATGTATATTTGCAGAAATAGAAGAAGAAACAATCAAGGGAAGACAAGCATTTTGATCCTAGTAGACCTATTAGGTTAGTAACTTTTATTTCAACTCATTTTTATCATTAATTAATATATTTATCTAAAGTAATTCATGTAATATCTTATTTTTTGTTCTTTTTTTAATTTGACGTTATTTACATTCAATATTCAACGCATTTGTATCTAATGAATCATTTTATATGTATCTTAATATGGCTTGAATGTCTTATTATTTTTGTACATATATTCTTTTATATTTTTTTAAATTATTTTTATTTATTTAATAAATAAAAATTGTGACATTTGCGTTAATCCGTGCATCACACAGGTCACAACATTAGTTTTATTAATAATTAATAAATTTAATAAATATTGAATGTAAATTGGTGTGATTAATTATATAGATTACATTCAAATGAATTTAAAAATTTTGAATATAAATGAATTCAAAACATCCCTTTTAAAATTGTGAATTGTCGTAAATTTTATCATAAATTTTATTAATAATTTAAAAATTAATAATTAAATCATTAGCATTTAATATATTCAATTTACTATTTCAAAATTCATGTTATATAAATAAAAGGTCATTTTAACTGTCTTGTATTCCTCTCGTATTTGTATTGAATATTTTTCTTGTAGAATTAGTTTTCATTCCGTTAGTGCTACGCACATGACTAAATTTAGCGACGTTGCTGATGTTAATGTATCAAAGGATAATTGGAGGATTAAGGTTTGGATAGTAAGGTTGTAAACAGTTCTATTGTTCAATATACTTGAGAAGATTTTTAGTCTGGAGATGGTTTTGCAAGATTCTTAGATAAATTTAGTTTAATTTTTTAGTCTTGTGTTTATTTTTTGGCTTTTAAGGGTGATCGCATATACGGCTGTATGAAGAGATTATATGTGAATAAGTTCAAGCGTTAAATAATCGAAGGAAATATTTATATGATATTTATGTTTGGTGTAGTTAAGTCTAACAACGATTAACGAAAGATGAATCATTCATTCATGCTTGAGTTTCGATTTTCAATTGATGTCCGACTAGTTGAAAATGATTTGAGTATTCCAAAATCTATTTGCATATTTTGTACATTCAGTGATATTTTGATTCATGTTGCAGACGATAACTATTTAATAGGTTAGTCTTTATTTTATGTTTTATTTGTTATTGATTTAAACTTTATAAGAATAATATTATTTCGGTTCAGATGTTATTAGAATGGTCAATAAATTTGATCCTATCATAGAGAGCTCAAACAACGATATCAAGAGCAGATGTATAGAAATTGAGATTGAAGATACAGAGTATTATTATTGTCATTTTTTTTGTATTTTGATTATTCTATTTTTTTTGTATTTATTACTTTATTTTATTGTATATTTATTACATCTTTCTATTAGTGTTCTCTTTTTTTTTTCTTATTTTTAACATGTATATATATATGTGTGTGTGTGTGTGTTTTTTTTTTTTAGGTATAAGAGAATTTTGTGTACATTGTAGGGATAATTCGCATATGAGTTGAATCAACATTTTATCAATAATCTAGGTCATTCAATTATTATTATTTTATAAGTTACGAAAGTTTTTAAATTTATAAATTATCCGTACATCCCACGGGTCACAATACTAGTTCCACTCTAAAGCATTAATTACATGGATGTCATTAAATAACATATAATAAAATTAATAAATAAAACAAAAATTAAATGAATAAATTATGCAAATGAATAAATTCATTCTTATTAATAATACTACATTAAATTCATTCTAAGTAACCTTTTTGAGATGTACTGTAGAGCTCTTTTTTAAATTATGTGAATATTACAATATATTAAATGTAAATTGGTGTGATTAATTCTATAATGCATTCAAATGAATTTAAAAAAATTACATTCAAATTATCCTTTTTAAAACTATGAATTGTCGTAAATTCAATTAATAATTAAATAATTGCAATATATTAAATGCAAATTGGTGTGATTGATTCTATAATTGCATTCAAATGAATTTGAAAAATTTTCATTTAAATAAATTCAAACCATCCCTTTAAAAACTGTGAATCATAGTAAAATTTGAGTGTTTGGAGCTTAGAATTTTGTGTTTGGAGAGTTTATGTCAGTTTTCTCTGTGCCGATTTGAAATTCAATCTCAAGCTAATACAATGCGTTTCAAACTTTAAGAATGATCGAACGTTGAGTGCTATGCGTTGAACTAAGAAGTAGCAATGGAAGAATGATCGGATGGCTCTCATATCAACTTCAGAGTGGATTTCCCGCCACAACTACAGAGAAGCAGCTCGCCTCTGTCTTTATTCTATTTTCACTCAAATTCGGTATAATTTTCTTAGTCATGGCAGCCATAAAAGTTCATGAAAGCACTTTCTCAATGGCCACTATGTAGGTTACTACTTATCTTTTCGAGAAACAGCTTGAATTCGAGTTTGTTCCCATTAACATGAAAGAAGGTGAACACAAAAATAAACATTTCATTTCTCTTAATGTAAGTGTTAGAACAATTCATGGATTATTTGTCTTTAAGTTTCAGTTCAACTAACTTTCGCTTCTTTTGATGCATACATTCGGTCAAGTTTCAGCATTTGAAGACAGAGATCTAAAGCTGTTTGGTAAGTATTAAGTATACATCTCCAACAAACATACTCAGATATCGTTAAATTAGCATTTGTAAAATTACTTATCAAAATCATTTCAATACACATAATCAAGAGCAATCACGCAATATATCGACCACGAGTATGTTAAAAATGCTAAAAAGGGACCCAACTGATAAGCAAAGAATTCAAGAATATGGCGATTACAGGGAAAGGTAAACTTCTCATATCAGTGTTTTTTCCCCCTTTTTAATTTGTTTATTCTTTGATTTAATATAGTTCTTTTGTTTGAATCCACTTCACATCTTGGAGTCAATCAAATTTTTTTGTGTTCTTTATTTTTCATTTTGTCTTTAATGTTATAGGGCCTCGAGATTTGAACTAGATTTCTAAAGAATAATACTTTTATTAAATTGAAACAATGTCAGGAAATAACCATATCAACTGACTATAGCATAAAGAGAGATGAAAATACAATCTTTATGAGCTACAAAAAATTGGCTGAGGATGTGAAGCCTGGTAGTATAATACTGTGCTCAGATGAAATTATCTCATTTACGGTCTTATCGTATGATAAAAAATTATTTTTGGTTTGATGTCGCTATGAGAATTTGAAAGTTCTTGGCGAGAGAAAGAATGTTAATATTTTTTGAGTGATAGTAGATCTCCTTACACTGACAGAGAAAGACAAGGAAGATACCTTAAAATAGGGAGTTCCCAACAAAATTAACATAATTTTTTTTCTTCTGTTCTAAAAGGTTCAAACTTGGTAAAAGTTCAAAAAGTGCTAAGATAGTATGCAAAGAACATTCATCTCATGTCAAAGGTATGATCTTTCTTCATAATATAACGTGACCGTTTATTATCATAAATTTTTTATTAAATTTATAATTTATATGTGTATAAATAATCAAAATTTATATCAAGATATTTACGTTTTAAAATATATATGTCATGACTCATAAGTCTTATAAGTTTCATAAGTTTTACAAATTTATGAATTATAGTATTATTATCAGAATATATTATGTGGATTCCAATGTATTTAATATATTATGTGAGTTATTGTTAAAGTAAATAGCATAATATATTTTTATCAGAATATATTATCATAATTATTAATTAGTGTAATTAGTGAAATTAATAATTAGTGAATTTTATTATTTGATTTGATTTGAATTGATTTGAATGAATAAATTAGGTAAATTAATAAATTTGATAAATTTGGTAAATTAATGACATCACATAAGATTAATTATTTGATTTGAATTGATTGAAAAGATTTGAATTGAAATTCAAAAACAATTATTTTTATTATTTGACCATTGTAGGATAATTAATGACATCACATTAAATGAATTATTTGATTTGAATTGAAATTAAAAAACTATTACTTTTATTATTTGATTTGAATTGAAATATATAGATAATAAATTGTTGAAATATACATACATGAGGATCAAAACATATTGGAATTAATTATTAATCATATGTATAAAATTTTTTATAGTTCATTATACTAAATTCCATATGAACATTTTAATTTGATTATTATTTTTTTGTAAAAAATTTTAAATTAAAAAATTATATTTGTATAAATAATCAAAATTTATATTAGAATATTTACGTTTAAAAAGTATATTTCATAACTCATAAATCTTATAAGTTTCATAAATTTCACAAATTTACAAATTATAATATTATTATTAAAATATATTATGTGGGTTATTGTTAAAGTAAATAGTAGAATATATTTTTATTATAATATATTATAATAATTATTAATTAGTGAAATTAATAATTAGTAAAAGTTGTTATTTTATTTAATTTGAATTTATTTAAATAATTTGAATTGAAATTAAAAAAATTACTTTTATTATTTGATCACTGCAGTGTGTTAGAGGATTTTTTTAGTAAGTAAAATAAATTTGATTATGAAATTGATATGTAAATTAAAAAATTTACTTTATTTGATTTGATTTTGATTTCGTTCTAAAATAGTTTGTAATTTAATAAAAATTAAAGCTTGAGATATGAATCTTTAAATTATTATTCCTTGACTAAAAAAAAAAATAAAAATCAAATTATTGAAAAATGAAATCTAAGGCTTAGAGATCTAGTTTAAATGTAACAGCAACTTTCAATTTTTTAAATTTTATACAAATTAATTATAATTATTATTATTTTTATAAATTACAAAAATTTTTAAAATTATAATTTAACCGTGGCTCACAATACTATTTAATATATATAAAACAAAAGTATTCCCAATAAATAAACGAAGAAAGCCACAGAATCAACGGTTGGGTTTTCCTTCCTTTGATTTATGGAGTTCAACCACAGGAATGAAAAGGAACCTCCTTTGGATTTTTGAGCTCAGAACACAACTCGGTTGATTTTTTTTTTTTTTGTCTGTCATTGATTGATTTGTTTTCGAAGGAGCAGGGTTGGAATGACATGACAAATTATTGGATAGCTGTTACGTATGGTAGATGGCGTGGCAATTGAGGTGAATATGCATTACATGCTGCATAAAGTGTACTAATCAGAATACCTGTGCTCAATTGATAATTTATTAACCATGGAGACCATCTTTTAATCTTCCGTATATATTTGATAACTCTAAGATTAAATTCAAGAATTTTTTTTAAAAAAAAACAAATTCAAAATTGGATGATACAATAAGAATGAATGATAGATATATTTTAACCAAAAAGACATAAAGCGAATTGAAACTCGCTTCAATGTCTAAAAAAAAAAAGAAAAAAACGCCATAAATCATTTATGATTACAAAATAACACTCCGTGGCAAGGCCATCAGCCTACTTTTCTTTTTATAGCATCTTTTTTTTGGAACGCTCGTAGAGTTATAGTCTATAGTATTAATTACCAAGGATCTTCAATCCGGCTTGGGAGCCGAACCATGAGCATGACCCAAGAGAGGGACACCCGGCCCCCGCTCTCGCCCGATTCCATGACCCGACCCGTCGGAGGTACCGAGTTTAGCTGGTGCAAAGCCATTCCCGGTGGCACCGGAAACACGGTTGTCGGCCTTCTCTTTTCCAAACCCCGAGACATCCCTTTTCTCC
The DNA here is from genome assembly GCA_037074585.1 of Biancaea sappan. Taxonomy (NCBI): domain Eukaryota; kingdom Viridiplantae; phylum Streptophyta; class Magnoliopsida; order Fabales; family Fabaceae; genus Biancaea; species Biancaea sappan. Next base: position 29,782,208 of record CM073492.1, on the reverse strand, counting down.
AAACTACACTTCGAAACCTCCAAAATTCCCACCCTATCCTCCGCTCCAAGATCCACCTCGACCCCTCGAATAACTCCTTTCACTTCGTGATCCCCCCCGATCCCCACATCCAGATCGAACCCTTCGATATACAGTCAACGTCCTGCATCGTCGGAAGTGATCCCGACGACCTCAACATCAACGGTGCCTTCCACCTGATCCTCGAGCACGAGCTCAGTCGGAACCCTTGGGATGATCCTGGCGACCCGGTGACGCCTGTTGACACCGCTGTCTTCTATGCGAGCACCTACACCATCAGTGACCGCCATTGGGCTCTGTTCCTCCGGTTGCACACATCAGTCTGCGACCGTACGGCGACAATGGCTGTGCTGAGGGAACTGATTGGGCTACTGGGAAGAACGATAGAAGGGGAAGAGGTGGCGGCGGAATTAGAGGATGAAGGAAAGATGGGGTTAGCAATTGAGGATCTTATTCCTAAGGGGAAGGCCAACAAGCCCTTCTGGGCGCGTGGGATGGACGTGCTTGGTTACTCCTTGAACGCGCTGAGGCTCGCGAATTTGGATTTCGTGGATGCTAATTCACCCAGAAGCACCAAGGTAGTAAGGTTTCAGCTAGGCAAAGACGAAACCCAGAGGTTGATTGCTGTGAGTCACCTTCTTTTCAAATATTGTTTTTGCATTAATTCTGTTTTGAATCTCTAGAAAATTGTCTTTTCTTATGGTTTGGGGTTAGAAGAATCTGAAGGGTATGAGTAAACTGTGATTAGTCTTGGAAGTCATTTTCCAAAAAAATATTTGAGATGGGCATGGGTCTATGAGATGCAAAATTGAACATGTCAATGTAATAAAGGGGTATCCTTAAGGACAATTGATTTCATATATTAGTATTTTTTTAATAGCTAACCTAGCAACTATTGGCACCTTCGTCACTAGACCATATATTAGTCTATTATTATTTACCACTTTGTGAAGAAAAAGCTAGTGACGGTGATGCACTATGAAAGATTTATGTGCCACTTAGTTTTTGGCTCATAGTAACGGCGCTATTGTGGCCCTTGTCCAGACTTTTGATTTAGTATTCCTGAGTTTCCTCCATCAAATTAATATGTTTTAACTTATTTTCAAGATTCTCATTAGGTAGACCATGAACATCACTTTCTCATCTTTGTGCTTGTTCTGGTCGTTCTCATTTATTGCAATGCGCGTGCTTGTCATTGTTTCTCGTCCTCCCAAGGAATATTGAAGGTGTCACAAAGCACGTGGCTGAATACTGCACAGTACGAATTGGAGTAAAGAATGATAAGAAAAATAGTTTAGAAGAGTACAAAATAGAGACAAGTTAGCTGTGGGAATAAATGTATATGCCTTAAGCTTAAGACGTCAATAGGTTTTTGAGGTTTGTGAGGCCACGGATTCTACCAAGAGCTCTGCCTCTTTGGGTTTATGCATAACACTCTCCACAGGAAAATCCTAAATGTCATACTCATAACACGTATATATTAAAAAAAGGGCATTCCCAATGCCGAAGCTCCCATATCATGGGATATGGGAAAGGGTATATTTAGACAGTCTTAATCTTGCTTTGCATAGAGGTTGATTTGAACCCCGGACCTCTAGAACGCAATAGACAGACTCCACCATGCCAGGCCTGCCCTTTATAACATGTGTGTATATATATACACATATATATAAAATTGAGCATGAGATATATATAAAAAATCATCATCTTTATGTTGTTTAAAGATTTATACAAACACAAATCTTAAATTCTTTATATGGCTTAAATATCTCATAAATAGGAATTCCAAATACACCGCTCATGAAAGAGCTTTTCTTTTCTTCATTGATTTATTTGTTCGGTTTGCGGGTACATTACTCTGGATTGGTTTTGAAGTATGAACTCTATTCATTTACATTTTCGGAGTACTAGCTTTGGAGTTAGATGACGTTGATCTATATGGCATCCTATCCTGCACCTGCTTTTTGTCTATGACGGGGTAATTTCATGAACCTAATTTATGATGCCATTATTGTGCAGGGATGCGAATCAAGAGGAATTAAACTATGTGGGGCACTTGCAGCAGCTGCAATGAGTGCCTCATGGACCTCTAAACACCTTCCTGATGACCAAAGAGAGAAGTATGGTGTAGTAACGCTAATTGATTGTCGCTCGATTCTTGATCCTGTAATCAGCAGCAACCAGCTTGGTAAGCTACAATATCTAGGAACCTTTGCGCCATTTTTGGTCTGTTTTATTGTTCTGCTCCTACCGGCATTACACATCACAAAAAAGTTCTGTTCTTTATCTCTTTTTATTCTTTCATACTCTGTATAATGAATTAGAAAGACGTGGTAATTTTTCCCCCTAATTTATTAGTAATTCAGTGAACACTAGTTCTTCTAAATTTTTTCAATTTTCATGTCAGAGTCAGACCTAATGAAAACAAAGAGTTGTCTAGAAGTCCAGGTCCACCTATAATCGGACTATAACAATAACACCAAATCTTGTCAATGCCTTGCGTAAAATTTATCTCAAGTTAGACCGCTTGATTGTGTTATAGATTTTTTTCTTTTTTGTTCTTTTGCTTTTTCCCGAATACGAGGAAGAGGCTGTCTTGTATTCAAATGAAATTAAACCATTAGTATATTAATAATTGCTGGACTCCTATGGCCCAATCAACTGATAACAGAAGTGCTTCAAGTAATAAATCTCCCTTCATTTTGAAATTTGAAAAGCTGCTATTCAGTGATTCAAATATGATATCTTTTTTTAACATTTCAATCAAAATATGCCCAGACTTTCTTTTCTCATGCACTACTGCTCTGATTTAAAATTTTTTAAGGTGTCGTTGAAGTATTATACAGATGAATGTTTCAGTCTTTCAGATGAACTCATTTTATATTTCCTTTATAAAAGTTAACAAGTTGTCTTGCTGCCTTGTTTGGTTCAGGATTTTATTATTCTGGCATCTTGAACACACATGATGTGTGTGGAGAAACCCTGTGGGAGCTGGCAAACAGAAGCTACACGGCCTTTGCAAATGCTAAGAACAACAACAAGCATTTCTTAGACATGTCTGATCTGAACTACCTTATGTGCAAGGCCATTGAAAACCCTGGTTTGACACCTTCATCATCACTAAGAACCGCCTTGATTTCAGTGTTTGAAGAACCCGTTCTTAGCGATTCAAATGAAATGCATCAACCGATTGGACTGGAAGACTATATATGTACCGCTTCTGTCCATGGTGTAGGCCCATCCATAGCCATATTTGACACCATACGAGATGGAAGCTTGAGTTGTACATGTGCATATCCATCACCCCTTCATTCTATGGAGCAGATGCAAGACTTGGTCGATCACATGAAGAGATTACTAGTGGATGGTTGTAACAGTGAAGATCAATGAAATTGATCTTGATGTAATATATACCCTAGCTGTTTATAATACATGTATGGTACAGATTCTCTATCGTCTGTTGAGAATGAACATTGTCCAGAGAAAATAAAAGTAGCGTAGAGTTGCTGTGCAATTTTTTAACGTATGGCCAATCATATTAAAAGAACAATACGTCTTATGAAAAATATAAGTGCCGTCCTTTGCCGGCACCAAAGTTATATTGGTTAAAAGAAAAATCGGCAAGTGGTTTCTTTACGCTACTTTCTGATGCAGCTTAATTTCACCTTCTCCCACGCATGAAGAACTATTGAGAAGGATCTTCCACCTTCTTGCAAGCAGTACGAGATGGAAATCAATATTTTTCACCTTTTCTTTCATTCAAGCATAGCTGGAAAAATGTAATATTTTCTGTTTGACCCAGTGACCGGACCAGCAAAATTGATACAGATGTACAATTAATTATTGCACATTGGTCTTCCTTACTTAGAAAGCTAACCATCTCTCCTTTGTGGGAAGATGTCAACTTGTCTTAGCTATCCTAAGCTAAATACCCTCTTATTTCACTGAAGTGTTTAGTTTTCCTCAAAAAATTCACTCAAAAAATTAATCAACTCAATAAGAACTTTTTATGGGATTATACAAACAACAATAAGAAAATTCATCTCATTAAATGGGATAACATAACTAAGCCAAAGAAGTTGGGAGGCCTCAGCCTTAGAAAATCTAGCCATATTAACTACTGATGTATAGCAAAACTAAAGTGAGACCTTGCTACTATAAATGATAAACCTTGGATCCAATTTTACAAAGAGAAATATAAAGATCCAACAAAAATCTATTCTAGAGCTTCTTTCTTCTACAAAAGCACTCTAAAAAATAATAATATATTAAAAAATAACACTTCTTTTCTAGTTAGAAATAGTAAAAATATCGATCTTTGAAACCAATTTTGACTTAATAATGAACCTCTTCATATTTTTGGTCCCGTCCTAAAAAATGATCTCTTCAAGAAAGTTCCTAAATTTATCGACCATAACTCTAACAACCTTGAATTGAGTCTTGATAATTTTCCCCTCCGCCTGCCCCTCCCGACCACCATGAAAGATCAAATTATGAGTAATACTCTATCTCTTTCTCGCTTTAACCTTTAGAATGCCATTACTTGGAACATCTCTAAAAATGGTTTTTTAAACCTCTCCTCTGCTTATACATTTCTAATTAATCACAATAACAATGAAAATGTTTTAAATCTTAACTGGATATGCAAAAGAAAATGCAATCAACGTGAAAATTTTTTTCTTTGGCAGTGCTTTAATAATGGTATTCCAGTCCTTGAAAATTTGTTTTTCAGGAATTGTGCTGTTTCCCCCATCTACACCCTCTGTAATAATAAAATTGAAACCATCATCCATACTCTTAAAGATTGCCCTAAAGCTGCCCAAGTTTGGGCTTCTCTCCCTGTGACTCCAAATTTTGATAATCATGATTTAAAACTTTCGTTAAAGAGCAATGCTTTAAATGATTACCCTAACTATTTGAATATTCCTTGGAGTTCTATTTTTCTTTTTGCAATCAGACGTATTTGACATACCAGAAATGACATAGTCTTTGGTAATAGCATAAACAACCCTTCTGAGATAGCCAAACAAATTACTGGAAATAATGCTGAATTCCATACCAACAATACACAATCCATGCCTACCTTTCAACCAAACAATCCTACCATTTGGAATCGCCCACCTCCTTTGTGGACTAAATTAAATGTTGATGGCTCTGTGAATAACAATGAAATGAGAATTGGTGGTTGCTTAAGAGATGAGACGGGATCCTAGCTTGCTGGCTTCGAAAAGTGGCCATGGCTCCACCCTCAAAGCTGAACTTCTTGCAATTCAACGAGGCCTCCAACTTGCTTTAAACCTCAATTTTAATCATAATATTATTATGGAATTTAACTCTCTCCAAGCAATTAATCTGATCCATAACCCCCCCTACTACTCACCATCCTCTAGTTTCAATTATGTTTCAATTATTATGAATTGCAGGTGCCTTATATGTGATTTTGAGGGAATCGACATTCAGAAAGTTGCTAGAGACCAAAATTGCTGTGCTGATGTCCTTGCCAAAGATGCCAGGATAAATCATCCTCCTTCACTGATGTTTTTTGATGACCCCTCCCAGCATGCAAGCTTACAGTTTATTCATGACAAAAATGGATAATGCGCACGACTTCCTTTCAGACAAGGCTCGAGCCCTAGCAACTCTGTGTTATTTTGTTCACACTGCTACTACTGATGTTTTTTGTAGTAACCTTGACATTGCAAACCAAGGCTTTATCTTGCGAATGCTGTACTGTATTTCCTTGACTTTTAATCCTTTCTCCTTCTGGACCGCTCCTTTAGGTTCTCTGCAGATTATGTTTTTATGTAACTGCTGACTATAAGCTCAGCTTATCCTTGTACTCTGTTTTCTTTTAATTCAATTCTTCGCCCAAAAAAAAAAAGAAATCTAATCTTAACAAAAGTCTCCGTTAGCACATCCACTTGACTAATACGTCCTACGTGCGCAATTGTTGCCATTGATCACTGAGGCCACTTTGCGGATGCCAGTTGTAACTTAGAAAAGAAAGGAAAACAAAATAAAATAAAAGATAAAAGTAAAATGTAAAAAGACAAGAGAAACCAAAATCTGAAGCTACCAGAAAGAAACTAATTTGCACTTCAGAACAATTCCTGCTTGGAAAACTGGTTGCAGCAACAGCTTCCATTTAAATTTGAGGTTGAAGCTGGTATGATATATACAAGATCTAAGTGTTTCTATCTTCTATTCTTAGCAACTGCAGAAGACGCTACAGATCCAATGCATTCAACATAAACGAACCCCAGAAACCAAAAATGCAAAACAAAAAAGAGAAGGGTGTTGCGGTTTATGCAGATCAAATGAAGTCCTCAAAAATTTTGGCCAAGTCAAACTTGCCATTGCTGCATTCTATAGCATTCAACACCTCCTGAAACGCAGAGACACTGCATGGAACAACGAGGCCATTCCTCTGCTCGAACCCAAATTCATCGTAGGCCTTCTCCAACAAGATCTTGAACAATGGGTGAGAGAGATACGCGGTGGGAACCACATATCTCTGACGTTCCTCCCCAACATAGAGAGCGAAAAAACCAGTTGGGGTAGCGTTAGAAGGAGATTGTTCTTCATACTCTTTGAGCAAACACTCGTAGTATGCAGGTTCAGGGTCTGCTCCACCACCAACCCCCTTCACCTTCTTCGCTAGCTTCTTGAACGATACCATCTTCTTCCTTAGCATTTTGGGAAGAAATTGATTGATGTCAATAATGGAGAAGACACTTGGAGAGAAGATGCCAAATGGGTTTATATGCTAGAATGGGGATTTAGGATTATATTTGTGAAGAGAGTATGAGAGGAAGAATGTTTCTGGGAGAGTCATCTCTTGACTTTTGATTAAATGGGAATGTGTGACTGTTGAATATTGTTTTGGGTATAAAAAATCTTCCCATTTTGTTTTTTTGTGTTTCTTTTTTTTTTTTTCTTTTCTATTGTGCCTTCTAATTGTTTTTAAGTGGTGGTTCTTGGCCAAGCCTGACCTTTGATTAGTTAAAGAGATAAACCATTGATAATCCCGTATTAGTAAAGATTAAGAGAGAAGGAATTAATTTGTCGCATACCAACAATGCCTTTTTTTTTAAAAATAGTGGGGGAATTCTACTCTCAAATTTGTTGTTTCTAAATTATTTGTTGGCCAAGTAATAATGCAAGTCAAACAAGTTGCGCAAACAAAAGGG